>CM042692.1:569154350-570643009 GCA_023614405.1 Avena insularis
AATGGCGGTGGAGGTGACCTCTCGGTGGCCGCCAATGCTGACGCAAGTGAGCATTCGCTCGGTCAATCCGTGTGATCCCTAGTCCTTTGCCGCTAATCTGTGCTAACCAAATTCTTCCAAACCAAGAAAATAAAAGGTAAATCATAGTTCATCCATCCATATAGTAAAAGAGAGGATCGATCGCGGGGATGAATTCGGACAGGAAGCGGCGACACAACTCTGTAGAGCCGTTGCCCTTCAAGCCTGCTGGTAGTCAACCTGCCCATTGGTGATCTTGTAAGAGACCTTCTACTTGAGGCCGGCGGGCTGACCTACCACTCGGCGAGCTCCTTCTACAACCAGCTGCAGGCGATCTTGCTCATCGCCCGTGACCATGCAAAGAGCGAAATTTTCAGCCTAATCGCGCACAGCCAACCGGCCGCCTCTCCTCCGCGCGAGGGAATCCAGCATGTGACTTACGACCTGAACCATGGGATCGATGAAGAAATCCCGCTTGAGCAAGTATACTATTCGATACAATTCCAGATAAATTCAGAAAACAAAGCTGATGATGGCCAGGAGCAAGAGGCGTTTGGCTCGATCGTGACGTCTCTTCCTTAAACTATACTTCTGGTTGCTGACTTGCTGAGAGCCTTGATTGGAGACGTGGCACAGGACATCGATCTCAAGTGCAGAGCTACAAGACGTAGGGTTTGAGGTCCTCTATGGGCGGTAGATGGCGATGCCGCCCGCCGCGAGTCGGCGAGTTTTTGTAGAGATGGTCCTTTTGTTTTATCTCCCTTGCGGTCACCGGGCAGATTAAGAATCTGTTTCTTTTTATCACGTGTTGCCTTTGTTGGCAAGTTGATTGGGAATCCTATGATTGCACGATCGAGATAGAAAGGGAAAAGATAATTTGACTTGTATTGGACTCTACTCGGCGGCCTACGTGCATAAGGACGGGAAGGTGCATTGACGGACGGACGAAGGTGTATTTGGACGGACCAACTAAGTTAAGAACGTGTCCATGATTTATTTTATTACTTGCGGGTGACATGGTGGGTATAATGTATTTTTGTGGAAGGGTAAATCTGTCTAAAAAAGGGTTGGACCGGGAGAAACACTTCGTGCTTTATTATTAGGTATAGATAGATATAGATTAACCGTGGCATTGGTGGGTAATTTGATGTCTAATAGAAGTGTAAAACGGTCCAAAAAAGTGTTGGACTGGGAGAAACACTCCGTGCTTTATTATTAGGTATAGATATAGATTTCAAGTTTCGTCACGATTGCAATTAATTTGACATCTCTCCATAAAGTCCCAACCAAAATCATAAATAAAAAATTCTATCTCTCCACGGCGCCTATGGGGATAGTTAGGATCTTGATGATTTCTTTAGCACGAGTTTGTTGCGATCGCTAATTCCGTGGAATATTTCGGTGAGCTGAGAAAGTCCGAAACAAACATTTAATTTGTCAAATCTTAAAAAAAAATCTATCTCCCCACGCGCGGCGGTGGGGATAGTAAGTATATCTTGAGTTTGTTAGCAGTAGTTTGTTGCGATCGCAAATTGCGTGGAATATTTGGGTGAGGTGAGAAAGCATATTCCCCGGATGGATCACGCCCGCCCGATCCATATATATAGAAGCTGCTAGCAGCAACCAATTGGCATCTAATATCTCACCGCAACGCACGTACGCAAATCATGGCGCGCATGCTGGCGGTGCTCCTCCTCCTGGCGGCGCAGGCCGCCGCCTCCGCGTCCGCCGGCGTGACGAGCCCGTACCGGCGTAGCCTCCTGATGCTTCCCGACATGCCGCTCGACGCCGACGTCTTCCGTGCGCCGGCAGGCGACAACGCGCCGGAGCAGGTGCACATCACGCAGGGCGACCTGACGGGCCGCGCCATGACCATCTCCTGGGCCACGCCCAAGCACCCCGGCAGCAACGTCGTCCGGTACGGCCTCGCCGCCGACGATCTCAACCTCACCGCCGAGGGCACCGTCCGGCGCTACACCTGGGGCGGGACGTATCAGTCGCCCTACATCCACCACGCCACCCTCACCGGCCTCGAGCACTCCACCGTCTACCACTACGCCGTCGGCCACGGGTACACCGTCCGGTCATTCTCCTTCAAGACGCCGCCGAAACCCGGGCCCGACGCGCCCATCAAGTTCGGCCTCATCGGTACGTACCTCCTTAAAATCAATCTGGTGGGATCTAGTATTATCATGTTTCTCAATCATCATCTTTGTTTGCACGTACGTCAACTAATGACGCTCGCTCGTGAGTTCGATCGTGCAGGTGACCTTGGGCAGACGTTCCACTCCAACGACACGCTGAGCCACTACGAGGCCAACGGCGGCGACGCGGTGCTCTTCATCGGCGACCTCTCCTACGCCGACGACCACCCGGGCCACGACAACAGGCGGTGGGACTCGTGGGCGCGCTTCGTGGAGCGCAGCGTGGCGTACCAGCCCTGGATCTGGACCGCGGGCAACCACGAGATCGACTACGCGCCGGAGATCGGGGAGACGGTGCCCTTCAAGCCCTTCACCAACCGCTACCCGACGCCCTTCAGGGCCGCCAACAGCACCGAGCCCCTCTGGTACTCGGTCAAGATGGGCTCCGCGCACGTCATCATGCTCTCCTCCTACTCCTCCTACGGCAAGTACATGCCGCAGTGGACCTGGCTGCAGGACGAGCTCGCGCGCGTCGACCGCGCCACCACGCCATGGCTCATCGTCTGCGTGCACACGCCATGGTACAACACCAACGACTACCACTACATGGAGGGGGAGACGATGCGGGTGCAGTTCGAGAGCTGGCTCGTCAACGCCAAGGTCGACCTCGTCCTCTCCGGCCACGTCCACTCGTACGAGCGCACCAACCGCATCTCCAACGTCGTCTTCGACATTGACAACGGGAAGTCCTCGCCGCAGCTCAACGCCTCGGCGCCCGTCTACGTCAACATCGGCGACGGCGGGAACACCGAGGGCCTGGCCAACAGCTTCCGCTCGCCGCAGCCGGAATACTCCGCCTTCAGGGAGGCCAGCTACGGGCACGCCACGCTGGAGATCAAGAACAGGACCCACGCATACTACGAGTGGCACCGCAACCAGGATGGCCTCAAGGTCGTCGCCGATAAGGCCTGGTTCACCAACAGATACTACTTGCCAACACACACCGACTAGCTCCAGCTAGCCAGTTTTTTTTAGATTATTACTACTACTAGTGTAAGCGCGCCTTCGTCAGTTTTTTCTTCTTCTTTAGGTTATAAATTAGTCAGTCAGGAGAAATATTCCATTTGATGAATTAATAGTTTTACAGAGTTCTTCCTGGTTATTCGCTACTGGAGTACTAATTAGATTTATTTGATCAGAGCGACGAGCCACCAGATGTTGGTACGCTGAAATTAGAAATACTTCAATTAGTAATCTTGATTTCAGCAACAAGGAACAGGTAATCAAACGATCGAGAGAACAGGTAATCCGTGACGCGGATCATCTTGGCTTTAATTTATCTCCCAGAGTCGAGGCGACATGGAGCTGCTTCGCTTTCATCTTCCGGATTCCAGGCCACGTTGATGCTATCGGTCGCCATCTTCCGCCAAGCTGCAAACCTGGGAGCAGCAACTCAGGGCGACCATGCAGTGGCTGGCTGCGTGACGTCTGAGATGCAGACCAAGAATGTCTATGGCAGCTCGCTGTACTGTGTGTTATTAGTTCAAAAACATCACGAAATATTATGTCGATATCATATCTGCTAGTACTACTTCGTTTACATGGCATATATAGGCACGATGGGAAGCAGATTGAGAACTACACTGCCTGGATTCACAGGTCTTACCGCAAACCCACTAGTTAATGTACTCCTGTCCGTTGAGATTTGATGCGCCAAAAAAAGTGAAAAAAACACATACATCCGCGGAATGTATAGAAAATAAGGGGCAGAAAGCCGGACATACAGACGGCCAATACAAACTAACTTAACCAGATTTTAGAATGGGTTCTAGTGCGACTATAGCTATCAGATAATGAGATCATGGCCGTTTCTAGCAAGGTTTCAACTGAGGCCAATCAAATGTTCACCACCTTACTCTCTTTTCCTGCAGAGTCAAGTCAAGTCACAGAATACTGCGTTACAACATATTTCAACTAACGTCAATGATGCAATTGTTGATTGTCATTCATGGATGGAACAAGTTAGGAAGCAGAGTGACCAACCTTTTTTTTTCCCTGAAAGAGAACAGGACAAACATTTTTTTCCCTGAAAGAGAACAGGACAAACATTTTGTTGTTCATATCCTGCAGAAAGGAACCAATTATCAATAATTAGATGTACCAGAACATGCATCTCTTTTCATATAAATTATGCCCGTATCCTTTTGTCAATACAAAATAAACTACACCAGTGTACGTCCAAAGCTGCAGCTGGCGGATTGAGGCGAGACCTGCAGTTGGCAGCGTCTATTCGACTCTCCCAGCTCCTTCCTCCGTTTCAAAATATAAGATGTTTTAGCTTTGTGAATGAAGTGTATATAGATTTCTTTTACTACGTAGGTTCATCTAGGTATGGAGTGAACCTAAATATTAAAAGAGGTCTAGATACACTCCTTTCACAAAGATAAAACATCTTATATTTTGAAACGGAGGAAGTAGTTGGGTACGTGCGTAAGGAAGCTAGCAAGCAGCCAAGCACCATGTCATGTTAAAATCCTTCTGGGCATTCACCATACAGAATTAACTTATGGTGGTTATCAAGTTGAGAACTGCAGAGGAAATCTTTGAGGATAGTAAGTACTCCTACAAACAAACCTTTGAAACAATAGAAAAACCAAGCTGCCTGATGGCTTCAGCAAATCTAGCAGGATCAAGCACCTCCGGTGTTTCCTCACTTCCGCGACAAGAAGCCAGCCACTGCATATACAAGTGTGTCAATACTAAAAGGCGAGCCAAACATCGCATGTACTCCCTCCGTCTAGAAATAACTGACTTGAGTTTGTCTAGATTTGATGTAACTATCGTATTTTAGTGTATAGATACATTCGAATCTAGACAAAACGAAGTCAGTTATTTCTGGACGGAGGGAGTACTAAAAGTGTAGCCGCCAATCATTAAGCTAACCTTGGCTTGAGGACTCTATTTGCTTCCAGTGGGTAACTCGGAAAGTTGGTTCCCATCAAAGAAAGACTAAATATTGGGTCAAGAGTGAAATATGAAGTATGGACGCAACACAATATGAAGTGATTGGTGACGCAGAGGAATAAACATGACATACAAAGTCCTTCAATTTATGGCTTATAGGAGAAGGGAAATGGTTCGATATTATAGCTTACCTAGTCAAGGCTTACAAAATCAGGGACCGAACAAAGGGAAATGGTTCGATATTGATTGGATCAGCTGGGCGTGTCACTCAAATTTTCGATGCACCTCTTCTCTTCCTTCCCTTCTCTCAGCTCCTCTTTCCGTGCCTCTACATCTCAAATAGACACTCTTGTGGACCGAACAAATGACCCTCAATCTGACGGCCAGGTCACATTCCACAAGAGTGTCATAAGCCAGTAATTGTACAAGACCAAACAGTGTCTCATGACCTGGGCATTATTCCAAGCTGTATCTATTTCTCGTGATATAAGTATGTATTCAAGAACATCCATTTCGGCTTTACAATACACTGAAACGAACCAGGAGAATGCAAGAGAAATAGAAGATATGTTTCTGCTTTATACAATGCAAAAATGTGACAACTCTGTTTAAAGGAAACGAGTACGTGTGCGTATCCTCTCTTGCCAACCACTAAATCTAGGTCAATCTGTGAAATTAGCCACCATCCATCCTCCGCTCAAGAGAACATCAGCTGAATACTATCGTATTATTGACTAATCAGATTCTTTGATTCTACTCCAGGATCAGCTGAATTAAGCTCCTCTCCAGCAAAATCTGCAATTATCTCTCTTCATTCCACCCTACGATTATCTCTCTTCATCCCACCCTACAATGCTTGCAGTAGCCTCATTGACCATCTTTACAAGGGTGGCCTATAAAAAAGCAACTCCAGTCAGCATGCAACGATAAGAATTAGGAAGCTACTCCCTCCGTTTCAAAATATAAGATGTTTTAGCTTTGTGAAGGGAATGTATCTAGACCCTTTAAGTGTTTAGGTTCACTAAGAGGCATCTAGATACATTTGCTTCACAAAGCTAAAACATCTTATATTTTGAAACGGAGGGAGTACAATTTTAAGGAAACCATATTTTCTTTAAATTTAGCTCATCAATTGAACTAAGGTCTAGAGCATGTCAAACTGGAAAAAAACCAAGGTACTGAGGCATGTGCAAGCTGGCCGGTAAGAGTCCAAAGGTAGGGCACTCATCCTTGATTGACCGGTCATAGCACGTGCCAAGGCTCCGAGGCATGACAAAGAAGGGGAAAGATCAGGAATTTCATGTCTCTTTATTGTTTGAGCCCACATCTTTTTTTAGGTTATAAGCCGACATCCTTATAGGACTAACTAAACAACTAACAAAATAGTTGTAAAAAAACAGCTAACCAAAAATCTCTAAACTAATTGTGTGCATCAGTTGTATATGTACGTGCTACATTGGACTAAAGCTATGGTGGAAATGAGTTACAGAGGAGACAGAAAGTTGTATCTCAGACAAGATACAGCTTCGGGCACAAACTTGAACATTTTGTGGGCTGGAGAAGGGTCAGAAAAGAGAAGAAAGAGTGTTGGTTGTTAATTGTTGGCCCATCTTATGGATAGGTGACACGGAAGACACTGAGACAACAAAAGAGAAAACCATTAGAAGTGCCCCAAGGGGATCTTATGTCCTAAAAAACTAACTTCTCCTATCCGCATTCCTTGATGCACAGCTGCACCAACACCACCTATGAACAGAAGGATTCTCGCTAAGCAATCAACTAAGGGAAATGGATCGTATACACTTGGGAAATCAATGTCAGTTCCTAAGCATGCGGTATGCCAACTTTCGTTAAATTGTCTGGGTGTTTAAATCATCAGGTACATTCTCCCAGACAATTTAATCAGAAGTACCATACGCTAATTCCTTCGATGTAGGCAGTATCGACTCTTCCAATGGCATGACATCAATGTCATTTCCTAGGCTTGCCGATTTGGCTACGAACTGCCAAATTATCCATTTATACAAACATAGTACTGATGCCAGAATGGGTAAGCAGCGGACTGACAACTTAGACCAAAAAAAGTTTTGAGTTCCTGAGTGTTTTGAACTCAAGAAAGAAGCAAGTGAGCCATCAATGAGATGCAGAAGTTAATATGCATATAGCAAAGGGATCAACTTTTGCATAGACCAGCACAAAACATAAGCTTCAATTTAATTGAGTCCTCAAAATAGTTTGACTACTGGATTATGAGTGTGCATGCAGCCAACTGGCTCAAGAGATAATCAACTGACTAAATGACTGGCGTGCTACAGCAATTGCCTTCCCATCCCTTGCACTCCCACTGGCCCCAAGTCCATTACAAAACATATACAATGATCAGATCAAGACCACACAACAAAACATCAACATTCACACCAAAGATGGTGCTAAGATTCCTTCGTATTCAGTTGTTTTTGCGATATTTAACATACAACCAACTTATCCAACACAAGTAAATTCGCAGGAAAGAAAAGTAGGCTGAAAATGGATAAACTATTGGCAATTCCAGTGAGATGAGAGTTTATACTTTGAGCAAGGCAGTTCAGAAATTCCATAAATGTGAAGTCAGCCAATCTTTTTAAAAGGAAATGACAAAAGTCCTACTAAAATAATGCTAAATGCTGTGCACATACCACACTTTCAGGAACTCCTGGAGGGGGTAATGAGAGATTTCTTGGTGGTGGTGAACGAAGATACGATCTTTTGTCAAAACGCCATTCGCCAATTTTTCCATATGTCAGCTCACCCTACATTTGCATAAGACGATCATACAGAAGCTACCACGGGAAGAATATAAATTTATAATTTTTATGCCTGGATAGACAAATAGATTTCACAGAAAAACCGGGCATCATCAAGATCAAATGTTTAAGGTTAAACAGCACTCACCTTTGATGAATAATCACACCCGTAAGTATAATGGATGATGAACGTGTTATCAGTTTTCGGATCAAAGGGAGGCTGCAATCAGCATTATAAGCACATCTTTATTGATACGAACTCTCATCAAGAAACTATGAAAATACTTATCAAATTAGAGAATTAGTAAGCACCTGAATCATAAAATCTTTACGGAGGTTGTGGTGCACACCATGCAATGCACTTGCGACAGCATATGCATACCTATTAACATGGACATGAAAGCAGAAATGAGTTAGTTCTCCACATGTTGAGTCAATAAGTAACAGTATACATAATCATACTAACATTTCCAAGACCCATCCAAAAGCTTTGTCTGTCTCCACATCTTCTTTCATTTTTAGCGAAACATTCATCCAGGTTGGAGCAATCTTCTCTAGCTGAGCCTAAATAAGTTTTGAAGTTCATAATGGGTTAAGATGGCCGTGGCCAGTGAATGTATTGAAATGGCACTGAGCTATATCATTAACACAAAATTCATACATATTTTTTGTCTATAGTTACAAGAATGAAGTATTGGGCACATAACGCCATCTTGGCCATATAGTATAGCTGAACATATCCTGGTAAAAAGAAACTATGTAGCTCAACCGAAGTATTCTATTAATCTTCCAACAGGAGAAGAAATATACCTTCTGGATAATCACTGGCGAGTTACCGATGGGATCAATATTTGAGATAGGACCTTTTTCTTCCGGAAAGAACTTCCTTAGTACCTTCTCATTGTCAGTAGGTTTGATGTAGAAAAAGGGAAATGCGGCAGGTTGGTGACCATGAGCTAAGTTTGGCAATGGCTTCACAAAGATGTGATCTGGCTCCGCCATAAGTATATAGCTACAAATCATTTCGTTAGGAAACCAACGAACCTAACTAATGGAGTAAATAAAGAACAACGAAGAAAATAAAATCTGCTTACTCCTCCTTGATGTCCGCCTTTTGCAACCATTGGACGAACGCCCAAGGCCTATTGAGGACAATGTATCCCTGAGCAGAAACAACATATTAGCTAGAGTTCATCTCAACTTAACAACTGATAACAAAATGGAACACCCAAAACATCACCTTATCCACGCCTTCAGGGAGGGGGTCAACCACCAATGTGGGTATCTCATCCATCAAACCATCCGGCTTTCCGGAGTGGAGGATCCGCGTGAAGCCGCCCATGTCGGAGCCAGGCCGGCGTCTCATCTCGGTGTACCAGTAGTGCATGATCCGCGACTGCCACTGGCTGTACAGCGCATCCGTCGCCGTGAGGGCGACGTGGAACCTCTTGGACGGGTCCGAGCCAGACGCGAAGGATACGGCACCGTCCTGGTAGAGCAACTTGCGTGGCCCGTCCCGGCCTCGGCCGTGGCCGACCATTGTCAAGAAGTTGTAGGTCGCGAAGAAGCATCCGACCGAGATCAGGACGAGCAAGCAGGTAGAGGCCTTGCCGGCATTCTTCCTCGCGCTAATCATCGCTTCGATCCAGTAAGGACCGGGTGCGCCTGGAGTCCCCTGGGGCTGGGATCGCAAGAGGGGAGCTCACCCAGTAGAGAGCTAGTTGGAGGCCTGATGGTTCGGCGGCGGCGCAGAGGATTGAGGGTTTCGGGGCATCGATCTGGCTCGACCGTGCCGGGGAATCGGATTCGGTGGATCTGAGATCGCGGTCTACCGCGGACACAGCAGAGAGCGTGGGAAGTAGACTACTCACTTCGACGAGGAACGGGACGGGAAGGAGTGACTGCTCGCCGGCCGCATCAGCCCCGGGGGTTTCGGCGGCCACCGCGAAGAGCGCTGACCTCCCTCCGGTAAAGGAGTAGTGAAGTAGACGAAGAAGAAACAGGGAGAAGCTCGTTACGGCGACGAGGGGGCCGGTAGTACGGGCAGAGATGAAATGGGCCGCGTGTGTAACAGCATCTCTACTCGTTGGCCTTTCTAGGCCGAAATCCGTCACTATTTTGCGCCTGTCGATGTAAGTTTCGGCATGGGAACACATCTTTTCCACTCACGTTCCCATGTCGAGTTCCCACGTTTACCGAAATTTGATCAAACACGACGAATTTTGGACGAATATAGGCGATTTTAATGAAGCAACGGCGAGTTCATACAATAGTTGGCCAAATTCAGACATATACCCGAATTTTGGCCAAATTAACTATAACTAAAACAGAAAAAAAACAAGGCCGCCGATGCTGATGCCGATGACGCCGCCTCACATGCCGAAGTGGCGGTAGAAGTTGGTGTACTCGGGATCCGCCATGCTGTCGTCGCCGCCATCGTCGTCGTCGTCGTCGTCCGGCGTCTGCGGGGGCTGCGAGCTGCGAGCTGCCCTGGCCTGGGTCGCCGTACCTCCACGGCTGAGAAGGCCCAGCGTCATCGTCGTCGCCAAGGACGACGAGGGGCGCGCCGAGGTAGGCGGGAGCGGGGCGTGCTCTGGGCGTGGCGGAAGAACGGCGCCCTCTGGCGCGACGCTTACCGCTGCTCGCAAGACGCTGCAAGGATGCCTCCTCCTCCTCCTAGTCCGCCCTGGACCAGGCGAGGATGTTCGGCTCCATGGACGGCGACGATGGCGCGGCCCCGCAGAGAGAACGCTCGATCGCCATTTTCATGGCGAAGGAGTCCTCGTCGACGGCGACGCCCCAGTCGGTCGGCTCGACCTTCGGCTGGCGGAGGGGCATCCGACCGGTCGGCGGGGTCGCCATGCGGGGCGATGCCACGCGCGCGTGTCCTTGGCGGCGATGTCCTCGGCGTGTCGGCCTCGCGCTTGGGAGGCCGGAAGACCTCGCCGCTGCTGCGCGGCGACTACGCAGGAGCTGACACCGAGGAGCGCGATACGGAGGAGGAGGAGGAGGAGAGGCTGACCATCCTCCTAGGCGCCTGATCGCCGGGGTTGGCGATCGCAGCGGTGGCGGCGCCTGAAGTGGGAACCCAAGCCGAGGGTTGTTGCCGCCGTGGATGTGCTCGAGGACGGCCTCGAGCGTGCGCGGCGGCCACTCACCACGGCGGCTCGCAGTTGAGTTGCTGCTCGCCTAGAGGACCCGGGTGCGCGGCCAACTCGGCGAGTGATACGTTACAAACGTATTTATAAATTTTGATGTTACATGCTTATTTAGTATCTACTTTGCTTTGTCCACACTTTGGAGTATTTTTATACACTTTTTGGGACTAACCTATTAACAAGATGTCACAGTGCCAGTTGCCTGTTTTCTGCTCTTTTTGGTTCCAGGAAAGTCAGAAAATCAATATTCTCGGAATTAGACGGGACAAAAGCCAAAGTCACTATTTTACCGGAAGACACATAGAGTCTGAAGGAGAGACGAAGGGGGGCCATAGGGCGGCCACACCACCCCTTGGCGCGGGCAGCCCTAGGCCGCGCTAGGGCATGGTGTGGGCCCCTGGCCGGCCACCGACCTCGCCCCTTCGCCTATAAAATCCCCCCGGGACAAAAACCCTAAATCGAGGAGCCTCCAGCCACGAAAAGTTCCGCAGCGCCGCCGCCACCGAAGGGGAGATTCGGGGGACAGAAAGTCTCTATTCCGGCACCCTGCCGGGACGGGGAAGTGCCCCCGGAGCCATCTCCATTGATCTCCACCACCATCTCCATCACCATTGCTGATTCCCATGATGAGGAGGGAGTAGTTCTTCCTCGAGGCTAACGGTTTTACCGATAGCTATGTGTTCATCTCTCTCTCTATGCATATAATCAAGTAGATCTACCTTGCTACTCAAGTGCTTTAATAGATCTCTGCTCTCCCCATGTGTGTGAAAGTGACACGTGCACACCATGATGGCATTTAGGCTATAGATTACAAATACTTATTATGAGTTATATTTGGAGTTGGATGTTTCTATAAAATTATGGTGTTTGTTGGAACCATCTAGAGCTCAAGGTGACAGTGTGGGGTTATCTAGATGGGAAATCGAACTTTGAGTGTGCTGTTATAGCCCTACCGTGGATTAGAGTGTCCAACCGGAGAGTAGTTCAGAGTAGTATCATAAAGAGAAGATATTTATATGAGAGTGTTTACTAGCGAAAGTATGATCTCTAGGCCTTGTTTCTAAGCATTAAAATATCATTTGCAACTAGATCTGTTACATGTTTGCTTGCTTCCATCTTTATTTCAGTTTGCCTTTAGTCTCTTCCTACCCGTCAAGCTATTTTCTAGCACCGTTACCACTTATAATTATCCATACCACTTGTCTTATATCCATACCACTTGTATTTCACTATCTCTTCGTCGAACTAGTGCACCTATACACCTGACAAGTGTATTAGGTGTGTTGGGGACACAAGAGACTTCTTGTATCTTGATTGCAGGGTTGCTTGAGAGGCATACCTTTGACCACTTCTTTCCTGAGTTTGATAAACCTTGGGTAATCCACTTAAGGGAAAACTTGCTGCTGTTCTATAAACCTCTGCACTTGAAGGCCCAACAACTGTCTTATTGAACAAAAGGTTGCATGCAGCCTTATTGAAGGGCAGAAGCACCACCAACGATGAGGTCCTGAAGGCCATTCTCTGGTGGACCGACGACAACAACTTAAGCTTGGGGGAGTTCCACCATACCTTATGCTTTTTAGTTATCATATTTGCATCTAGTTCATAATCAGTAGGAGGTTTTTGCTTGCATCCATTAGTTTCGATTTTCCTAGAGATTGAAGAGCTCTTAGAGCACTATCATGTATCCTTGGTTGAGTGGTTTTGAATAAAATATAAAGTATGGTGTCATCCATGATTCTTTTGTTTGGGATTTATGGATAACACTCATGCAGATGTGTGCACCATATGTAAAAATTTCACTTACATCTTGCCTTGAACTAAATTAACTTGAGCATGTTGGACAAGCATAGAATTACTCAACAAGCTGAACTTGCAAATAAGGAAAGACCCATGCAAGGGAAGCAACACTTATAAAAAAGGAACATTGTGAATTTGTGGTGAGATAGGGAGTCTTATAAAATAAATAGTTGGAAAGAGGAGAATGACAAGGGGACATGGGATACTCTTGTTCTACTTAGTAATCAACGAGTAAACTGAATGGTTGTCATGGGTATTTCAATATATATGCTCTATGAAAAAGTGTTTGAAAGGTAGGCACCCGAAGATTCGGCTAGCCATGAAAAGTGAAAGACAAAGGTTGTTTAGAGCATATGACATGATTGAAAGACCCATGAATAAGGTTTATACTGGTTACTAAGAGAGCAAGACCGTTAGCTGATGCCATGCAAAAAGTGGTGAAAGTTCTTGACAAAAGTCCAAATAGTCATGTCTATCTGGTTGTTTGAACAATTCTCTTTTCTACTATTTGTTTTATAAGAAACTTATCTTTATTGCAAAGGCATATCCAAAGGTTAAATTAAAAGCTGGTAAAAAGCCATGCAAAGCTATTGCAAATAGCACAGTATATGATAAATTTGAGACTTGTTCAATTGTCTAACATGTAATGGTTAGTTTTTGTTCAAAAGTAAGGAGTAAATGATAATGTCTATCTATGTAGCCCACATTTGCATGGTAGTTAGTTCATATTTATTTTAGACAAGTGAATATGCATAAGTTGATGATGTCATGCTCGTATTTTCTTGTCAACCTATATGCCCATTGATGCATGATCATGATCTATTCGCTTATTTGCTCGAGGACGAGCAAAGGTATAAGCTTGGGGGAGTTGATACTTGCATTTTGCATCATCATTTTTAGGAATTATATGCACTGTTTAGAATCATAT
This sequence comes from Avena insularis, assembly GCA_023614405.1. Classification (NCBI taxonomy): domain Eukaryota; kingdom Viridiplantae; phylum Streptophyta; class Magnoliopsida; order Poales; family Poaceae; genus Avena; species Avena insularis. The sequence continues at coordinate 569,168,146 of CM042692.1, forward strand.
TTACCATGATCCATCATTATTTATGCATATTTAGATGATTTACAAGACTTTCCTACAAAATTCCTTTCATTGGTAATTAATTTCTAGGAGGCAGAAAACCTCTATTTTCATATTTTTGCTGTTTCAAGACCTTCTGGATGTCAATAAATCGAAGGAAAAAAATACCTGATGAGTTTTTTACCTGGAGAATCAACTTGGGTGAAAGAATGAAGCGAGAGGATCCACGAGGCCCGAAAGAGTCCAGGTGGCACGCCGACCCCCTAGGCACGCCACCCATGCTCTTTCGGCCCTCGAGCGTCGTCTTGGCTCCTCCTTTTTTAGAGACGTCTCTGTATCGCCAGAAAACCTACGCCATATTTTCCCCACGATTTACAGAGGTGGCGGCAGAGGCGAAAGTCCTCTCCTACTCCGTGAGGGGGCAGATCCTACTCCACTGGAGCCTCCGATGAGGGGGAAATCGACGCTATTGTCATCACCACTCCTCCTAGGCGTAGGGGGAGGCCTCTCCATCAACATGTCCACCAGCACCATCATCATCACCATCACCATCACCATCTCCAAGATCCATCTCGTTCCCCTCATAGTTTGTGATTGATTGAACCCTGAATATTGTTTTAAGTGTTATTTACATGTTTGTGATTGGCAGATTATATTTTCAGATTGTGTTGTATCCCATATGCTAATGATCCATATCATGTTTGCCACTTGTGAGTAGATTCCCATGTTCTCGAGGGCATAGGATGAATTGACTATGATTTCCTTATAATATGCAATGAGTATGTGGTCCAGTTTTTATCTTTTATATTGTCTATGATGATTTTATGCGAATGTCAACTACATATTGCTTCACCAATATGGGCTCATAGGAGAATAGTTTGATGCAATGATAAGGGTTGTAATGGACGGAATTGACAGAAACTGTTTTCCAATACTTTCAGTTGCATTGGAGGGATTATATGTCGGGGACCAATGAACTTATTGCTATGGTGGGACATTTATGTCTTAATGACTCTTAGATGTTCATGTGAATGTCTCTAGAACCCATCATAAGTGGTGTATTTAGCTCATACTTGTGGCTGCACCTAATTAGGCTCCGCCCTAAGAGAATGAAACTTGACAACATATTCACCATATTGTGTAGAAATCTTTATGCTAAGTAAATCCATGCCGCCCTCGGGAACGCTTGTCACATATAAGTTCACACACACATTTGGACTTGTCCTCTTGCTGCATAGAGTATTGGGATTTCGCTCATTGAGAGCATTTACTTATTGCTATTTACTTTCAGCACTTTATATTCTTGCAAACGACAAACCCAAAACACCAAATCTACTACATTTACTATTATTTTCTTTATCAAATTTGCTAACCAATACCCTCAGCTCCTCGTGGTTCGACAACCTTTCTTTATTGAAAAGTACTACAATTGATCTCCTGTAGTTGGGAGCCATCAGGCGCACGGCTCAAGGGTGTGCCTTCTATATTTGAATACTAGAGGTGCATCTGTGAGGGGTGCGTCTCCTATATTTCATGTATGGACCAGATATAGCCGCCCCACCTTATTCGAGGCGCACCTGCTCCATATGCGCCTCGAGTAGTTCGACTACTAGAGGCACATATGAATCGGGTGCGCCTCAAATAAGATGGGTGGGCCCGGTGGTATGTAGGTGCCCCAATACTGGAGGTGCATATGCTCATATGCGCCTTATCTATTTTTGGATATTGGAGGGGCATCACTCGCAGATATATATTTATATGAGGCGTATATATTTATAAGAGGTGCATATCGATATGCGCCTCGCATATCTGGGTTATACACGGTGCATATCAGATGCACATCGAGTAAAAAATACTAGCGGCACGGCCCTCGAGGCGCATCCCATATGCGCCTTCAATGGGATTTATGGTGCACCTCGAGTATGGTTTTCCCCAGTAGTGCATTAAAAACATATAAACTTTAAGCAGTATCACATTTTGATCCACAAGGTTTAGCTTTGGCATGAATCACAATTACCATTAGACTTCATCCAATCAAACAACTCCTTTTAAGAGTGCCATCAAGTATCAAAATATATATGGGGTTAAGTATCTTTAAAGGTAAACTCTTAAGACAATCACTCATCAAACAAGTTATAAATTGGAGACTTTTTTTGTTGTACTTGTTTGGTAATATTATTTCCAAGGCAAGACTTGGTTAACTATAAGAACTAGAGAAAAAGCTTCCACAACTAATTACTCATACAAATAAAAGGCTTGACTCTAACTATTTTTAATTACTTGCACTTAGCATAGTATCTTAACAAATAAATTAACTAGGATAAACATTTTTAACTTCTAAAGTGGGAGACATAGGACATAACTCTCACAAGTGACTTCATAATTCTCTTTCTTTTGAGGATGTGTTCCTTCAAAACTCAAATCAAACCACTCTCATAATAATATTGAAGCTAAGAGGCAATATGCAAATCCACTTTCATGAAAAAGGATAAAAGGAAAAATATTTTTATATTTTTGAGGATGGGGACTAAAGAATAGAAAAGACTTGCGACCAAGCGAGAAAACAAACAAACGAAAAGCAAAAGAAAACGAAACCGAAAAGTAAAAGAAGAACTGATGTGTTGGAACAAACCAACACGAGTGTTTCAAAGCTCACATGGAGCTGGAGTACAACCTCATTATTACACAAATATAATTTTCGGGGGACACATCCCCAAGCTTAGGCTTTTGCAAGCCCTTTTGTTGCTCATTGTGGTGGTGGTGGATAATCTTTCAAGTTCCATTGGTTGCTCCAATTGGTGATCTGGGTTGAGAGGTTGGAGGTAGCATCTCGAAGGTTGATGGAGAGATTGCTTATTGATACATTGCAAATGTATCTATAATTTTTGATGTTCCATGCTTGATTTTATCCACTTTCTTGTGTTTTGTCCACACTTTGCAGTACTTTTCATATGATTTCTTGGACTAACCTATTAACAAGATGCCACAGTGCCAGTTGCCTGTTTTCTGCTGTTTTTGGTTCCAGCAAAGTCAGAAAATGAATATTCCCAGAATTGGACGGGACAAAAGCCAAAGTTCCTATTTTACCGGAAGACTCACGGAGCCAGAAGCAGAGACGGAGGAGGGCCAGGGCCTGGCCACACCATGTGGTGGCGCGGGCTAGCCCTGGCCGCGCCACCAGGTGGTGTGGGCCCCTCTGGCCTCCACCGACCTTGCCTCTTCGCCTATAAGATGCCTCCCGATGCAAAAACCCTAAATCGTCAATCAGAAATCCACGAAAAGTTCCGCAGTGCCGCCGCCACCAAAGGGGAGATTCGGGGGACAGAAAGTCTCTGTTCCGGCACCCTGCCGAGACGGGGAAGTGCCCCCGGAGCCATCTCCATCGATCTCCACCGCCATCTCCATCACCATTGCTGATTCCCATGATGAGGAGGGAGTAGTTCTCTCTCGAGGCTAAGGGTTCTACCGGTAGCTATGTGTTCATCTCTCTCTCTATGCATGATCATATTATGATCATGAGCTTGTAATCTATAGATCTACCTTGCTACTCAAGTGCTTTAATAGATCTCTGCTCTCTCCATGTGTGTGAAAGTGACAGCGTGCACACCATGGTGGCACTTAGGCTAGAGATTACAAATACTTGTTATGAGTTATATTTGGAGTTGGATGTCTTTATGAAATTGTGGTGTTTGTTGGAACCATCTAGAGCTCAAGGTGATAGTGTGGGGTTTTCTAGATGGGAAAGGCTTACTTTGAGGTGTGCTGTTATAGCCCTACCAACGATTAGAGTGTCCAACCAGAGAGTAGTTAAGAGTAGTATCATAAAGAGAAGATATTTATATGAGAGTGTTCACTAGTGAAAGTATGATCCCTAGGCCTTGTTTCTAAGCATTGATACACCGTTTGCAATTAGATCTGTTACATGTTTGTTTGTTTCCATCTTTATTTCAGTTTGCCTTTAGTCTCTTCCACGCCATCAAAGTATTTTCTATCACCGTTACCACTTATATTTATCCATCCCACTTGTGTTTCACTATCTCTTCGCCGATCTAGTGCACCTATACACCTGACAAGTGTATTGGGTGTGTTGGGGACACAAGAGACTTCTTGTATCTTGATTGCAGGGTTGCTTGAGAGGGATATCTTTGACCACTTCCTCCCTGAGTTCGATAAACCTTGGGTGATCCACTTAAGGGAAAACTTGCTGCTGTTCTACAAACCTCTGCACTTGGAGGCCCAACAACTGTCCTACTTAATTTCTTCTATTTCCTTAATTATCGTTTCTTTTATGAAGAGTGCTGATGAGTGTCTCAATCGATACCCTTAAGAAGCACAAAAGGATAATATTTTTATTTTAACCCGGGCACACACATACAATATTACGATAATCTTAGTTTGGCGATGTGTGAAAACATGCTGCGGTTGAGAGATTGCTCATTAGAGTCGTGCATCCCTCCACACACGGGAGTCTGACACACCAATGGCCATAGGTTATATACACCTACTTATGCATAATAACGCATTTGCTAGGATCATCTTTCTTGTCTTTCCACTATTAGTAGCTTCTGCTGCTATGTTGGTCTAGTGCACAGTTGAGGCTTCCTACTATCTCTTCTGTCTTGATGGTAAACCCCTCCTGCACCTGAAAGTGGAAGTACCACACAAACATAAAACTTGTTATAATGAGCTCCAATCCAGATGGCCGCGGTGGCCAATACATAAAAGTCCACAATGGAACACTTTTTCAGTATTTTTGTTTTGTTTTGTTGCTCTGAGAACATGATTTTTTTAGAAGTGGCACTAATGGGAAGATTCCAGCTATATTAAAAGATGCCAACGGAGCGTCGTAATATTTTAAGGAAATCTCATTGCTCCACCTTCGACTAATCCTTTTGAAATGACCAACAAGGTTTAACTACTAAAGGATAAAAAGATAAACAAATGAAGATGACCAAGTTGCTAAATGGCATGAATTGTGAATATTGTATCTATAATGCTTGGAACACATCGAAGTGCACACTACAAGGACTCCATGGATGACATGATGGAAATCCACTACAAATAGTACCAAATAGAACAAAGTAAAACACATTTGTTTGCTTATAAGATAATACATCTATCAGTAATTTATTAGTTTATTTAAATACGGTGGAAGTGTATACCTATGTAGGGGCAAGTGTGTATGTATGTAGTATGTTATAGCTTGGGTAATACGCCTACAGATTTCAAGAAAAGATTGCATGTTTTAGACCATATTAAATGACAGATTAAATATTCGAGAGAGATCCACTAGATGGCAGAGAAACATGTTGTATAGAGAGCACGCCAACAAGTACATAAACGCAAGTGTGTATGTATGTTATAGCTTGGCTAATATGCCTATAGATTTCTTAAACAAAGGATTGCAAGTTTTAGAACATATTAAAATGACAGATTAAATATACGAGGGAGATCCACTAGATGGCAAGTAACATGTTGTATAGAGCACGCCAATTATATTAGTACATAAACGCAAGTGGAAATTGGCGAGTTAATTAATTAAGAGATAAAATCCGATACACCTCCCAGGGTGTAACTTTGAAAAATTTAATTAAGAGATAAAATCTATGATAGCATCTCCTCCAAGCTATTTGAAAGGAACAAGGTACACAAAGTAAACGGTGCCATAAACATCATGGATGACGATGTACTACGTCCAAAATGAGGAATAATGAATTAACTTGCCTTTGCCATGATAGTTATGATCACGGTGGACGGCGTGAAGGGCATGACGTTGCTGTGCAGGATGCGGAGGTGGAGTTCCTCGGCCTCGGCGAGCACCCGCACGACCAGCCCCTTCCCGTCCTCGCAGTGGACTCTCACCATCACGTTGTTCTCGGAGAGCTTCACCTCGATCTCCGGCAGGGCCGAGAATCGCGCCGGGGATCTCTCGTCGTCGCCCGGCGCGACCACGCACGGCTTCTTGACGAGCACCACGGTCTGGATGCTCGTGCCGGTGCTGGCGCCGGCCGCCGCCTCCAGGGACCTGACCCTTTCCTGGAGCTCCTTCACGTGTCTCACCGCTTGTGAGAGAATCGTCCCCTTGTCCATCTGAGCGATGATCCAACATTAACCAAGACGATGACATTGATTGTTCGTATGGCATACATATACAAGTGAGTGAGAGGACTCACCTTCTTGAGGCCGGGGATGACTGCGGAGAGCTCGATGAAGCGCTGGTTGATCCTCTCCCTGCGCTTCCTCTCTGCCATGATGTGGTCCTGGGCGTACGCAGGTCCCGTGCCGGCGGAGCCCCCTCTCCTCGTGGGCTGCGACCTGTGCACCATCTCCGGTAGAGTGGCGGCGACGGCGGCCAGCGTGCCACCGCCGCCGCTGCTCGGTTGCGCAGATACAGCGCCGAAGTTCCAGCTCATGGGCAGGATGCTTATGGGCGCAGACGTTCCGCCCGAGTTGGGTGACATGGACCAGATGCAGCCGATTTCTCCGGTGTCGACGCTGGAGCTCCGGCTTTTCGTCGCTCCTGCGAGTTCCGTCGGGGATGGGACCACGGCGGAGGCTGCCTGGGAGGCTTCTCGGAGTGATGGTGGGACCTCGCCGCCGTCTTCGGCCAAGACTCCCGGATGGGGGTGCTGCAGCGTGCTCAGAGCCCACTGCAGGAACAGGCTTGAGTCGTCCTCCATGTCGTCGATCCGTGAGCAATATACTACGCTACTACGGCAATATTCTAGCTATGTGTCACTGACCTCGGCGCACACACTCATGTCAAATTTGACCGCCTGGTAATAATCTTTCTAGATATGTTATGTGTTTGGGCAACCGAAACATCAAATATGGAGTACTACTTATAGCTAGCGAATCGATCCCCTTATAGTTCTAGTGAGCTAGCTAGTCTCCTGTCACTGTCCGGGTTGCTCACCTTAGACCTCTCAATGGCCCCTCTATTGCCTCACTAAGGGCCCAGCATGGAGGATTAACAATCACTTGTTGGATTCTGCCTTATGTAGCCTAGATCCTGTGGAAATCATTTAATAGTACTCTAGACAACAAATGGTGCATACGCATTTAGGGCAAAAATTACCAAAATTCGTGATGGAATTATGAGAGGATTTTTTTTTGGCAGGATCTAGTCATAGTGCGGTGATCATAAACTATAAACGTAAAAACACATTTTTCTGGCTAGAGGGCAGTGTGCATATTTATTGCATCAACCTGATATAAAAATCACTACTACTACATAGTATAGGTTTTCTGCAATAACACAATATAAAGAGCTATTTGAGACATCGAGAATGTACACAAGAAAATTATAAAAAGGAACATAACGTTAATATGTCGAGCACGGTACACCGATCTTCAACTTGCCCAGACAACACGGAAGATCCTCCAACAGCTAGCAACGACTTAAAGAAGGGAATGAAATGCTTGCGCTATGTTTTTTGGATCCAACCACTAAGAATGATTATGGATTTTCTCCTCAATAGTAGTTTCGACGAAACTCTAAACAATGTCTTCCACAAACAATTTTTATGGAATATTGTGGCGGCGGATCTTGCACTTGAAACCTCTTGAATCTGATGTCATATTAAATTGATGCACAAACCAGTTCAACCAAAATTTGAAGATTGGCTAGCCGTATATACTTGTTGTTGTACCTTCTTCTCTATATCGCACATGTAGGCATATCAATTGCGGCCTCAGCAGGACCATCTTAGGTAATTGAACTGCACATATAGTAGTAATTCACATAAGAATTACGTCACGATGCATGGATTCGCTAGTTGGGTGGTCATTATGTGTAAAGCAACCTTTTGCCATATATAAATAATGTACGGCTTTCCGTTCCATCGAAATCCTAGGATGTGTATATGATGGTTAGCTGTAAACATCGATGCCTAGATATGCACCCCATGAACGGGGCAATAGCCTAGTGGTTAGATCGCAGTTGGCGCATCCCAGCGACCGGAGTTCGATCCAGGGATGAATTTTCGGAATTCTCACGCCGACCCGTTTCTACTATATCAAAAAAGTGTCTACTTACTCCTATCACCGTTTCATCTAAACACGGCGGTAGCCTAGTGGTTGGATCGCAGTTAGCGCATCCAAGCGACCGGAGATTGACTCATGTATGTTCCTCTCATTGATTTCTTGTCGTCAATCACTACAGAAAAACCATTATTGCTGCCGACGACTTTCTATCAGGGCCATCGGTATATATCGACCAGAAAAAAATCCATCGGCAGACCATGGACATCGGCCAATAGGACTCTATGCCAACGGTTTGCTCGGTGTGGCTATCGACAAAGCTAGGCTGTCAGCAAAAATAGGAAATGCAAAGGGCTACCATCGGAAAAGCTATGGCTGTCGGCTAATTATCCTGCCACGTGTCCTTTGATGAGTAGCTAGCTGACGAGAAACTGATGACGTTAAGCATATGCCGATGACATTTTTTTTTAGTTTTTCTTCCTTCGTTTTTTACATGATTTAAAAGAGTACAACACAAAGAGTTTTATTTTCTTTGAATTTCTTATGCTTACATTTGGTTTTACATATGATAGACCGTGAAACTCCGAGATCAGATCCACCGAAACGAATCCATTGGCGGTAGAACCCTCTTCAAAGACAGGTTACATGGCGACGACTGCATTCTCATATGTGGTTATGCCCTCGTCATACATCCTAGGTACGCTGACGACAGAGCGCTCGACATAGACAAGGCACATGACGGTGGCTAGCTACTTGTATGTGCAGGGTAAGCATGGTCGTCGGCATAGTCTCAGACGATGTCTAATGGACAGTAAGTTACTTTTCTTGTGCCAAGAGCTGTAGTTTACCGATGGTCACGGAAAAACCTTGTCATTCAGATGTATGCAGATTATCCGCCTCGATGCAGACGACCACGTTGGTTCTCGTCAAAGATGTTGCCGAGGGCCGAATACCAAGGGGCCTTAGCCTTTGCCGACGGCTTTAGGGCCTTCGCCGACAGCTTTGGGCCACCGACATTGCAGTTGATTCCTGTAGTGAATTAGTTTAAGAGTTTACTTTTTTCCTCTATTCGTGTACCACATTTCGTTTCCTTCAAATGGCGCTTAAACTATATTATACTATCTTGTCTCAAATTATAAGATGGTTTAATAAAGATAAAATGGCTTACTAAAACGTGTTGAAATTTTGAATGGAAGTAGTATCACTTTTGGCTAGTTTCTATAAAGCAAATATTGCACCTAAATTTCCAAGGTCTATAACTGTTCATGTATGTAAAAATCGGTTTAAACATACGACCATGTTACATGTGAAAAGAAACACTTCCTCTGTCCCGAACTAAATGTCATAGATTTGTTGTAGAAATATATGTATCTAGACAAATATTCTATAACTAATTTAGGACAGAGGGTGACATGGGTATAATTACTCGGGTGCTTATGATTTAATACTCTGGCTGCATAAAGGCTCACGGCCCATAAAGATTCAAGACGATGGTCCAAGAAGCATCTGATGAAAGCCTTAGTTATATTTAGATAAGGAAAGATAAACCAATATTGTGTTGGTGTTGTAATCATACATATGTAACCTATCTATATACGGCTTTGAGACCCGACCTATTATATATAGGACTTGAGAAGCCCATGAGGAGACACCGAAAACTCCCAAACGACTTGTAATAGCTTTATTCATCAATAATCAGGCGACTGCGACTCCCTTGTTTGCCTGACATCCAACGAAATCCCCAACATTCTCTTTTCCACGAAACCCTAAGTCCAGAACCATGGGCATTGCCGAGGTTACCCCTCGTCAGAGTGATTATCATATTTGGCGACGAATTTCGAGCCATATGTTTCTTAATCGGATAACTTACTATAGGAAATTGGTACTTTGCTCAAGGCCTGAAGCTAGCAGCAAAGGCAGGAAAAATCGCCGGTTTATGGCAAAGCCGACGGTGTTCGTTGGTGTACATTCATCGGTACACAAAAATTAGCCATTGGCATAGGTACTATCGACAATTTTCAGAGGTCGTCTACACAACTTGGTCGACAGAAAAAAGTGACGGAGCGGCCATCTGACGGCATCGTCCAGTAACACATGTCGCTCTCTAGGAGCTAGGTTTTGGCTTTTTCAACATCTCATCACACTTTTATAAAATTGTTAGGGACTTATGCAAAATTTAGAGTTTTTTTTTACAAAGAGCATATATTAATATCGCAAAGATACCAATTATACCGAGGCTCTGTAACAACACATGTCCTAGCGGCCTTACGGATGCACACAACCCAGAAAAAATAAAAACAAATTACAAAAGGAAAAGTCCTGCTACAAGAAACGATTCCTTGTAGCATCGACACAAGCACCACCAGAACAACACGAGTAGTCCAAACACTCCAATAGTAATACCTTCAAGACGGGAAACAGTGCACAAGCGCCGGTGTTGCCCGATCAATGATTGTAGGTTTTGACCCTAGAGAAAGTCCTCGCTCACAAAAGAAAGCCTTCAACCAGACCATTGCTAGGCACAATCAATTAAGGTTAGACCTCAGATTTTCACCCTGCAAGGTAAGACTGTGAACTCCTCCTGTGTTGTCACCCCCAAAAAATAGTCGTTATAGTGATCACATAGCCAGTTCCTCATCGCCACAAAGACTTAAATCACCATTGCTAGCCCTCATGTTTCCGCTTTCATGAAATTCTACACATCTGACTTCACCATGGATCGTCTAAGACATGACATATGATGGTAACAGATAGAAAAGCTTCGCGATGCTCCATCTGAAACCAAACGGCCAGAAAAAGCATGTGTATGCATGACCGAATACCTTTGGATCTAGCAATCTCAAGGCATGATATGCCCATGGGATTTCGGTGGTGAAGCCTTCCGAAACTCGCCTCTCCAGGCCAGAACAATGAGGGCAGACATCAAGCGGATCTTCATCTTCATGCGGAAGAAACTCTAGGACCACCTCCTTTATTGATGCTGATGAAGTGGTCCCCACACCAGGAGTCAACTTCCAGTGATCGGAACTAGTAGATCAAGCCTGAGTCTGCAAGATCCTGAATAGCAGAACCACCATCTAGGGGTGGTCCAGCCTCTGCCATGGCCCCGCTGCCATAATAGGCCTAAAGCCGGATCCAATCCACCTGCCTCCTCGCCTCCTAGCCGCGAGTCAACGAGCCTCCGCATCGGCGAGCGCCGCCGCCCCGCAGGCCGCCCACTGTCAGTGCCGCCCTGGTCCCGACCTCCCCGTGCGATGGAAGGCCGACAAGGTGCACGAAGGGGGCGGTCGGCCGCCTTCGGAGGTGAATCGTGGCCACCATCGTCGGTGCCTCGACGACAGCGGCCGGAGAGGACCACCAGAGGGAGTGTTGTATGTTAGGGTCGGCGCCTCCGGACTCGCCCACGCATGAACGAACCGAGAGGTAGGGGAGGGGTGACGTTTGGGAGGTCCGGCCGACGTGGCCTGGCGGCTTGGTTTCAGGTGAAAACCTAGTCCTGGGCCCTACATATCTACCCCTTTGATCTACTTCCGACCACGATCAATGAACTTTTCTCTTGTTTACTGTTTTTTATGTCATAGCTACATGGAACAACGCGTTAGAGACTTAGTTTAGACAACATTCCCTATGGTTGACAAGTAGTGGGAAGTTTTCAGCTATAAGTACGAAACTATAATTCTAAGTGACATCGCATGTCTATGAAGATGATCACACCTGGGAGCTAAGTTTTGGGATTTTCAACATCCCACCAAACTTGTATACATATATTAGGGCCACACACAAGATTTGTAGAGATTCCTACACTTTGAACTGAGGTTTCAAGCGAAACCCTAGTCGTGGGGCCACGTAGAGTCTACCCCTCTGAAATTCCTTGAACGACGGTTGACCAAATTAGTTTTATTTTTATTTTTGTTAGGTTAGGTCATAGCAAAATGGAGAGCAAATGTTAAGCCCAATTTCCCACAAGATTTTCTCCGGCTAACCCGTAAACGAGAGTTTCCACTTATAAGTTCAAAATCTTTCTAAGTGAAATCACATGTTCGTGAAGAGTCTCACACTAGGGAGCTTGGTTTTGTCATTTTAAACAGTCCACTATACTTGTATACATATGTTAGGGCGTCATGCAATATTTAGAGGGATTCATAACCTCTTAAGCACGGTTTTGGGCCAAAGCCTAGCCAGTGGGCCCAACAGATATATCCCTTTATATGACTTCCAGCAATGGTTGGCCAATGGTATTTTATCTTTAATTTTTGCTAGGTTAGGTAATAGAAACTTCCAAAAGCAAGTTTGAGTCCAATATGTCACAAGATTCCCTCTGGTTGCCCCATAGCGGAAGTTTCTAACAATGAGCCCAGAACCTTACTATGTGTTATCGCATATATGTGAAGAGGCTCACGCCTGGGGTGTGGGTTTTGGCTATTTCACACCCGACCACACTTTTATACATATGATAGGGCCACATGCAAGTTTTGAAGGGATTCTGACACCCGGTGCTTGGTTTTCAATGAGAACCTCACCCGTGGCTCCCGTATATCAATCTTCATTAAAATTTTCGTACGACGATTGAACAATGGAATTATATCTTTATTTTGTTAGGTTAGGACATAGAAATAAGGATAAAAAAGTGTGGGCGCATGTTCACACAAGATTCCCTTCGTTGACCCCATATGGGCAAGCTATAGGTCTAAAATCTTTCTAAGTGTTACCTGGGATGTGGGTTTGGGCCTTTTCAACATCCTACCACCCTTGTATACATATACTAGGGCTAGATCCAAGTTTTGGAGGGATTCTGACCCTAGTGTCCTCTCCAGCAGCGAAACCCTAACCTGTGGCCCCCAGAGATTTACCATTCTAACTGGCTTACAACGATGGTTAGCTGATGGACTTTTCTATTTTTCTTGTTTAGTTAGGTAATATGAGTATGAAAAACCAAGTATTTACTCAAGATTTCAAATGATTTCCTTTGGTAGATCCGTAGCGAGGGCTTTGTGGCCTATCATTTTATGTGAGCATAAGAAATTAAAAATAAAAACCTTTATATTGTATCACTATATGTGATATATTACTAGGAAATAAAATTATCGTAGGAGATAAAAATCAAAAAGGAAACATTGGAAATAAAATCAAATTAATAAAAATAGGTACGCCGGCGGCCAGCCGACCGTGTCTCCAGCACCACGTGGTAAGCTCCTTTGCCTATGGGAAATTAATGCCGACTGCCACCATCGACAGAGAACCTTGGTTACCCACGGTCTAGGTGTGCCGACGACTAAAATGATATCATCGTCGGAATAAAAGATGTTGCCGATGGCCTTCTTGCCGGGGTACACGCTTGTATACCGGCAGCCCGGTAAATGGCCGTCGGCATAAAAAAATCCCAGGCAAGAGTGTGTTTTATGTATTGACTATCACGTATGAGTTTCTTCAGGTTATGCATAACCTAACCTACCATGTGTGATTACATCCTTATAGAACCATAATGTGTATAAGTGTTTTTGAAGCCAGAAAAACCTGGTCTAGGGGTAGAGGGTTGGAATATTGAGCTAACCCATGGGCCGACTGTAGTTTGATATCTTCCGTATAGTATATTGTGCTTTATTCGAAAAAAATAAAAAAGCATGAGGCCTGACTAATTATTTTGGTGTCTCGTAAAGACGAAATATTCTTTCAGTGGGAGACGACGTTCCCGTCGATAGCGAGGCGCCTGCGGTGATTTCGTCAATCTCAAGACCCGCCGGCTCAGTCTCTCGGAGGTGTTCATAGGAGTAAGGTGTGCGTGCGTGTGTTCATATGGGTGAGTGTATGTACATATTGTGAGCGTCTGCGTTTGTACTGTGTTTCTCAAAAACAAAAAATTGGAGTTCCTAGTACAGTACTAGAAAGTGGGACGTGACAGTGTACCTAATTATATATGCTACATGGAGTCCCTCCTTTCAAAAAATATAAGATCTTTTAGTATTTTCTGTATGTATGTAGACGTCTTTTAGTACGTATGTTCGGAACAAAATAAAAAATGTTTCTAGATATATATATGTTTTAAAAACGACAAAAACATCTTATATTTTGAACGGAGGGCAATGAGACATGCATGAGACTATGACAGTCGCCCTTATCGTCATTATCCCAGCGGACGTAAAACAGAAAATTAGACACATGTTAAAAAAAATACTCTATGTTGAAGTGTACAACTTTCACCGGTGCGATAGTTTCAATATAATTTGGATAACCTGGACCATTATGAAGCACGTTCTGAACGGTGCAAAAACACGTGCGATTTGTTTCCACGCACCCAAAAAAGATGCAAAACGACGGCACAGTAACACCTGTAGAAAAGTGGGAATTCGGCGCCTGCCAAACATGTCCTCCCAATGAACGTCAAAATATGATTTCACCTTTTGTCCGTTCACCATTAATTTGTTGTCATCGCTGTCATTGTGTCACAGCCGATAACGTGAAAAGGCTAATTAATTTGTTTATGGAAATACCCATACGTCACAAGAAGATCTACGAAGGCACACCATAAATCGGTGGTATGGTGTCTAGCTGAAAACTAATCGCTGCACATTATTCACTGCCTTTCGTACAAAATACTAATATCCAAAATGAGATCTGGGCAAATAAGATTTTTTTAAATGAATCTTATTAATATAATCTTCTGAGCAAATAATATTTTTTCGTATACGTACTACTCCATTTGTCCCATAATATAAATATATAATCTTCTGTTACAAGCAATATATTTGTTGTTTTCAGTTTGTTTTGAAACTTGTAAATAAGATTTTTTTAAATGAAGAAAGTACTTTTTTTTTTCGAAATGGGGAGCGGAGCCCCGGCCTCTGCATCAAGTGATGCACACAACCTTTATTTATTATTAGAACCACATTGTTTAGTAAATATCATTACAAAGATCATACAGACCGGAATCGCCAAAGCAAAACACTGAGCAAAAACGATAATCATATCGCCAGCTCTCACGAGATCTATCAAACCACTATCAACCTGTTTTGACCCCGCCCCATGGTCACCCACACTGTTGTCACTCGCCAAGAGAAGCTGGAGTGCCTTGGCGCGGCGGCACACTCAAGCAAAAGGAGCCCTAGAACCGCACAACATATCCACGGAGCTGCGCCCACGCACATGCTCCGGATGTTGCCACCTTCATAATCTTCCGCCAACCCATCGTCAGCATGTAGATCAATGCATAGACTCTCGCCACACTGGCCACCGACACTACCTCGATGCCAAGCACCACCACCCCCCGCGCTAGCCGCTCCACCCCTCCGGCCGCTTCCATCCAACGCTGCTCCATAGGCGATGCTCCCAAAGAGAACGTGATACTGACACCACGGCACCGCCATCGCCCGACCCGAAGATCTTAGGGTTTCCCCCAAAGTAGCATGAGTGCGGTCGACACAAGGTGCACGGTGATGCCTTCATCAAGGTAACGACGTGATAACGCCTCCATCGCTTGCCAATGGCTCGGTTTTCACCGGCACCTAGGTCTCCCCGCCTCGCTGCTGGGACTAGAAGATGGATCGTGAGATCTGCCAATCCAGCCACAGACCGGCCACCTTCGACAGAGAAGATGACCACCTCCACCAATCCAGGGCCTCCGCCTCGGGCACCCTCATGATGCAAGTAGGCAGCAGAGGACCTCCGGATGACACCGGTTGGAGTCGAGGAGGCGAAGACGACCGATCTAGGAACCCTAGATCTCGCCACCACCCGCTGCCCTGCCGCCCAGGGACCACTGCCGTCAGAGCTCACCGTCCGCTGCCCACCCGCCATCACTGCTACAGATCCGTTGGAGCGCCGCCGTTGTTGACTGGATCTCAAGCCGCTATCGCCATGGAAGCGACGCGCGCGAGGGCTGGGCCCCGCCGCCGCCTCCCCGCTGGAGCTTTGTCCGGCGACGGATCTGGCCGTGGCGGAGAGGAGGGGGCGTGCGGGAGGGGGTGGCTGGCCGGGGGCGCGGGTGGGGAGTAGAGTTTAAATGAAGAAAGTAATTATACACACATGTGCAGCTAAATGGACAACCCCAACGGATCGCGTTGAATAAGCTTCTAACTACAAAGGGCATATACTACAAGAATACAAGATGCTTAGATAGATGCCAACTAGCGTTGAACACAACTTTTTCAGTACGACAACAAGAACTTTGATATTGGGTATGTGTCAAGTCTAGTCCTCGAGGATCACCATCGAGGGGTGCGTGACTAATTTGCATACAATATGTAGTGATGTTGGCATGATCACTAACATGCATTATCTCCGGTTTTGCGGCAAAATGGGTAAACAAATCTAGCCCCTTTTGTGAACTGTTCAGACATTTTCTAGCAGGGGATTTTAAATAAGGGGAAACGGGTACGGGCACAGATACGGATATATATATGAATTGTGAGTAGGTAGCTTACAGATTATTCGCTCTATCAGAAGCACAAGTGGGCTCTGCCTCTTGAGAAAAGAAATACAAGTGGGCTATGCTGTCGTCAACATACCAATCGTAAGCGCAGCTTGCTTGTCTCCCAACAATTTCATGAAACGGCCGGAGTGAGAGTTTGTAGGCACAAATACATATATGCATGCCCCCACTTTCCTATATATTGTCAGTAGTGTGGTTGTTATGCAGTGTCAGCTAGGTGACGTGTTCCCCAACTATTGAAGAAGAAATGAGTGCACTAGCCAGCTACCGCACGAGGTGCCTGGGCAGCCGCGATAAACTATTTGGTCAGGTCCAAATGGCTAGCTACCTTTTGCCCTTGAATAGAGGATGAGATGTTAAGGAACTTTCAGGGCAAGATTGATTCTTAAGGTTAACAAATGTTGTTTAGTACTACCATTGCTTTCGAAATTTTAATTGTAGTCATCTTACATTTGGAAACATAGGTAATAATAGCTAAGGCTAGTCATAGTGCGAGTAACTTAGCTAGTAACATGCATGTTCATACAATCACAACTAAACAAATTGGTGGCGTACCACATGCAATGCCAACTAAGTAAATTGGTGACATGACATGACAATTAATAAAAAAAGAGCGAGATAATACAAGAAATTGGGACGTCACACTGTACCTAATTATAGACAAGGTATAGGCTCCTACAAGACATGCATGCGACTATATACGGAAGTATAACAGAGAATAAGACTCATGTTAAAAAAAAGTTCTCCATACTGACGTATAGATCTTTCACCTCTACGCACGTTCTAAACGGTGCAAGAAAGATGCAATGCGCTGATGTGCGAGTGACGGCAGAAAAGTGTGGGAATTCGGCCCATGCAAAACATGTCCGCTCACGGGTCACGGCTCACCCATTAATTTGTTGTCATCGCTGTCATTGTGTCACAGCTGATAACGTGAATGGTTAGTTAATTTATTTCTGGAAAAGGCCCATACTATCTCTGTTTGGAATTATTAGTCCTAATGACAAATTACTAATATCAATACACTTCATAACTTTCTCTAATTAATCTAGCATGCACCAATACTCTTACATGCATGAGAGAAGTGAGAGGAAAAGTAGAACATGCATTGGACAAGAGAGACTAATAAATAAGATAGCCCTTAGAGCAAGTATAATAAGGTACAGTCAGCAGACTATAAGGATTTAAATAGTATATTTGTGCTAAGTTGGATGAGAGAGAAGAGGAGAGAGAAGATGTGCTGGCTGTAGGATAAGAGCTAGCTGCAGCACATGCTCCTAGGCACTTTGTGAGAGTGTCAAGTGGACCATATGTTGAAAAAGTAGTAGTCTTTTATAGCTAACTATTGTACATATTGACTATAAGCTAGCTATAGATGACATGGCAAAAGCTTAGAGCCAACAATCGACTCTACTATTGTTCTTGCTCTTATAATTCCAAACAAAATAAAAAAGCTCTCCGAACCTATAATCCTGAATAGAGGTAGTACGTCACAAGAAGATCTACGAAGGCACACGATAAATCGATGGTACGGTGTCTAGCTGAAAACTAGTCGCTCCACATTATCCACTGCCTTTGGTAGAAAATACTAGTTCCAAGGAATAAGAAGTCGTCGTTTTGCGTGTTTTCCCCTCCAAGATTTTCTTTAATTATACAAAGAATCTTAGTACAAAATTGGCATCATTGGAAAGTGTGCACGAATCCAACGATACTAATTTTACGCAATATAATAAAATTTTAGTTGCTCTATTTATTTGGTCAAATTTTGCTTTGAAATACGTGTGTGTCTTATTGCTTGAACCTCTAAAGCTTAAGGCTTATATTTAAAAAAAAAATTAAACTATGTAATGTTTGACCAAGTTTTTAGAAAAAATAATAATATTTACAATATAAAATCCATACCTTTTGATACATAATAAAATACATTTTCACATGGTATCTACATAATATCATAGTTTTTGTAGTTTTTTCTAAAAGTTTGGTCAAACTTTCTATAGCTTGATTTATTTTAAAGAATATAAGTTTTAAGCTTTGGGATGGAGATAGTAATATGCAAAATGAGATCCGGGCAAGACACGGTACATATGATACATAATACTCCCTCTATCTCATAATATAATATATTATCACAACCAACATATTTGTTATTATAACGAATATAAATATATTGAAGTAGATATTTTTTAGCCTCGCGAGCTTATTTTTGAAGTACATAACTCATATTCACAGGTTTCAAACAAATTTTTTAAGACAAAATCTGGCATTAGCCAATTATGTATCCTACAGACTTGCAAAAATATCAGTTTAAAAAACTTTGTATTTTGAGCTACAGAAAAATGAAAAGATCGTCGATCTGAGTGCATATTTTCAATTCTAAATTTTTTATCAGATTTTTGCCATTTTTGTATAGCCGACAATACAACAATTTCGCGTTACAATTTTGCTTGCTTGTAGGATATATGATTCACGATGTTCGAATTATCAATGTGTTTGAAACTTGTAAATAGGATTTTTGTTTTTTTAAATGAAAGGACCACTGGAGTTAGGGAGCCAAAGACACTTTTCAAGTATATTGGTCGTAATATATTACGGAATGGAGAAAGTACTTATATACACACACAAGAGTGTAGCTAAATGGACAATCCCAACGGATCATGTTGATAAGCTTCACACTACAAAGGGCACGATAAAACACAAGATGTTTAGGTAGATGCCAACTAGCGCTCAACACAACTTTTTCAGTACGACAACAAGAACTTTGATATTGAGTATATGTCTAGTCTAGTCCTCGAGGATCACTATCGAGGGGTGCGTGACTAATTTGCATACAATATGTAGTGATGTTGGCATGGTCACTAACATGGATTATCTCCGGTTTGATGGCAAAATGGGAAAACAAATCAAGCCCCTTTAGTGAACTTTTCAGACTTCTAGCAGGGGTTACAGGTACAGATATACTACTCACTCCGATCTAAATTAATATTTTCAGATTTGTCTAGATTCGAATGTATCTTATACTAAAATATGACTAGGTATATTTAAATCTAGACAACCTGAGAATATTAATTTGAATGGAAGGGAGTATACGAATTGTGATTGGGCTCTGCCTCTCGAGAAAAGAATTACAAGTGGGTTATGCTGTCAACATACCAACCGTAAGCGCCGCTTGCTTGTCTCCCAACAATTTTATGAACCGGCCGGAGTGAGAGTTTGTAGGCACAATACATATATGCATGCCCCCACTTTCCTAAATGTTCTCATGTGTAGTTTTTATGCAGTGTCAGGTGGCGTGTTCCCCAATTATTGAATAAGAAGTGAGTGCACTAGCCAGCTACCGTACGAGGTGCCTGGACAGCCGCGATAAACTATTTGGTCAGGTCCAAATGTCTAGCTACCTTTTGCCTTATGAAGAGGATGAGATGTTTAGGTAATTTGTTAAGGTCTCGTTAGAACTAGAATTCGAGAGGGATTTTGGTAGCGATGATTCGGGAAATTGCTCCGATTAATGGCGAGAGTACAACTCGAATTGTTCTATAAGCAAACGGCATCAGCCGTGTCCAATTAGTCAACCCCTCACTATGACTACCTCTCCCCTTATATTCAGTCCTTGACCCATTATTCGGACGAGAGCCGCACGTTTGGCCGTCGCTCCCGCTTGCTGTGCCGTGTGTCGTGGTCCTCATCTTGATGGGCCAGCCCACTCGTGCCCGGTAGTACCTGATCAGCAGGAGGGTCGCTAACACTCCCCTCCCCTTGGAAACCAGCTTGTCCCCAAGCTGGCGCACGCGGAAAGCGTTGACGAAGTTCAGCCAAATCTTCCCACGTCGCTAACGACTCCGGCTGATCAGTCCATTGAACTAGGCCTTGAGAAATGGCCATTGCTCCTTGATGCCGAAAACGATGCTTCAAGATACGACAAGGAATGGCGAAGTTGGCATCAGCAGGAGGTAATGTCGGATGTACCTGATGATGAACTCCCAATGCTTTCTTCAGCTGGGAAACATGAAGTACATGATGGATACGGCTACTTGGAGGCAAGTGAAGCCGATAAGCTGACAGCCCAATGCGTTCCAACACCTTGAATGGTCCATAAAACTTGAAGAGGAGCTTATGGTGTGCGCGTGGAGCAACCGAACACTGCACATAAGGTTGGAGCTTCATGAATACAGAATCACCCACTGAAAACTCGCGCTCTGACCTTTTCTTATCTGCCTGGTGCTTCATGCGATCACGCACACGCTCGAGATGTTGTCTTAACAGGCGAACCATCAGAGCACGATCTTGGAGCCAAGCTGATAGAGTAGACACGATACAAGTATCTTGAAAGGATAGACCAAAATGTCGGGGTCCATGCCCATAGAGCACCTCAAAAGGATATTTGCCATCAAAAGCTAAATGGATGGTCGCATGAAGGATGAGATAACCCAACAAAATGAGCATACCGAGATAATTTATCCACCACTACTAAAATAGAGTTAAAACGGCCAGATCGTGGTAACCCTTCAATAAAATCCATACTCACAATCTGCCAAAACTCTTCAGGTACTGGAAGTGGTTCTAGAAGCCCAGGGTACTTAGCTCTGTCAGGTTTTGCACGCTGGCAAATCACACATTCTTGCACATACTGCTTAATGTGGAGCTTCATACCTGACCAATAGAACAATTTTTTGATGCGTCTAAGTGTGACTGGAAACCCAGAATGCCCGCCAATAGGACTGCCATGAAACGCTGCACTCAATTTGCGAGTAAACTGGTGTACTGGTGGTAGCCACACACGATTCTTAAAACGAATCACACCATCACAGAGAGAGTACTTATCACCAGGTTCAAGTGCAACTGATAGGCGAGTCAACAAAGCAGTCGCTGTAGCATCGGTAGAATATAAATCCACAATCTCTTGGAGCCAAGCAGGGTGTTGGTGAGATACCGCGAACAGAGATTCCTCGTAACATGGACGACGAGATAAAGCATTTGCAGCACGATTATCACTCCTTTCTTATACTTGATACAAAACTGTAAGCCAAGTAATTTTGTAAAAACTTTTTGTTGCCAGGACGTATGCAGACGCTGCTCTGTCAGTTGGGCCAGGCTGCGGTGATCAGTGTGAATCCAGAATTCAAAGGTGTTGATCCATCCCAGGTTCGCTGAATGACCAGCAATGCCTTGAGAATAGTCAATTCAAGGTTTGGGTGGGTGGCAAATGCAATCAAGTTGATGAGTAGAAAGGGCCCGGTGAGTAGATCTTGATGAGTAGAAAGGGCCCGGTGAGTAGATCACCCACCCAAACCTTGAATTCGGCATATCTCAAAACCCTAAGATAATAGGAGGATAAGGAATTTAGCAAATTAAATATCTTTTCTTGAAACAAGTGAATTAAATCTATTGCCATGAAGGCCTGAAAGGGATTGTCTTTAGTCACACTTACAGGTCAAAATTGTAGGAGGAATTTTTGCAATTTCCAGTGGGCGAGCGGCGACTGGGAAAGGTACGGCGACGGGGCGACGGTTCCTAGAAACAGAGGTGGCGGCGTTGAGTGTTTTGGTCAGGAAACGATCGTGCAGCATGGGGAGAGAAATCATGAGAGATTGGGTCGAGTAGTGGGCTGATTTGATCTCCTTTTGGGCTTCTAGTGCTTCACGTTTTGAGCCTACCTACTTGTTTCATTGCTGGTCATTCACGGGGATGGGATCAATTTGTTTTACCCAATGGGGTCATTTTTCCATATTGGGCTACATATACATGGGTTTCGGCACTGGTCGTCAGGGTCAACTGACCGCGGCCAGACACTGTAGCTCCGCCCCTGCAAATAAACAACATCACAACGATGATTTGTCAAAAATGGAAAACATGACTGCTTGATAATTGATATACAAGGATGGAACAGAGGATTTATATGTCAATGAAGTCCGTAACTATAGCCTCACAATAAGTGCCAAAAAGGGCAATAGCTCAGGAAAAACTTCGTTAGCCTAATGGTTCGGTGCTGAAACCTACAACCAGACAACCATTAGAAGTAACACTGGAAGTATAGTATTGTAATATTTATTTTATGTAAGCTTCGTGATATGAATGCAGCACCTAGATAAAAATACAGTATAGATACAGAGTTGAACACTATCAACCATTCACTCAATAGGAGAATATTTTTTACAGGAGAATATTTTTTAAGGAGAGTACAGAGAATACTGTGAGCTTCAAGAGGAACATAGATCAGTGAGTCCTCTTTAAAATATAGTGATACAATAATGTTTTGTAAACATACATAGTGCAAGTTCAGGATAGAGTTCACTGGATATTCTTTGAAAAAACAAATAGGAAGGTTTCATTCTAAAGAAATAAAGTAACGCCAAAAAGTAAACTGGCGTGCACGGGACATTGTCTGAATTTCCATTTAGACTTTCCAAGTACGAACCCGATCTATCAATGTGGTCATGAGAGTATATCCTTCCAATTACCAACATATCTTCATGCATTCAGAATTTTTATTGTGGTCCATAAAAATGGAAGACCAATTTACACATATGCAGGTTTTAGGAACAGGATGTTAGAATAAAAAAAATTAAAAAGAAGAAAACTTTTTCATTTATGCACCGATTGTAGCTTTATTTCAGCACTAGCGTAGATAAAGAAATGATGGCATATAATTGAAGGGGAGAGTAGTACATATTCAGTTTCCAATTCAAATTAGGAATCAGAATCTGCACTGACCATTGAAAATGTTGAAATAAATTGTCTAACCCTTTCCATCAGTTCAGACTGTTGGTTGCGTTGGCTAGTGCATGCAATTCAATATGGTTTCAGAGCAGGAGGTCCTAGGATCAAATCCTGACCAACGCAAAAATTAACAAAAAATTATCGTTGGTTGCGTTGGCTAGTGCATGCAATTCAATAGGAAATAAACTGGCAGGGATCCAATTATTGATGGCTGCCAATGAGTATGCTTACACATGATGTTTCACCAAAACCAAGCTAGCATCAATCATTATCTAAGGATCTCCAAATCTTGAAAAGAGAAATCTATAAAAAACACACTTGCACGCCCCTCCATTTTTCACTTGTATACTTGTGTAAACTAAACCTATTTACACAACCAAATAAAAAGGCTAGTGTCCTTTAGGATAGACCATGGATGCTTATTTCAGTGGTTGTCAACAAATCGTTATGACCATATCTAGGAGTAGGTCACTTCAAGTGGGCAGTAAGCAGGGTTGAGTTATTAGAAAACATTAGGCATTGGTATATCTGCTAGAATCTGAATCCATTATTCAAAGATTCAAATTATACCTGAAAGTTAAAATTGGTTGACACTCGTAGAGTAGCTTGGTACTCTGTTTTCTTATAATCCAGCCATAGTCACATGTGTGTTGGCTATATCTCACATGTATACATACATTCTCGTGGATACACAGGTTGTTACATGTCAGTTTAGTTAAGTCATAAAGAAGAAAAGTTAAGTCGTGTGATCAAGCTGCACAAATAAAGTAGAGATGCTTCCTACAAAAGCTCTCTATATAGAAAACTCATTTTCTAAGAAGCAGGTACTCCTCTGGCCAATTTAGTAGACGAATGTACCCCATGGCATGGTTGTTCTATAATTAATAGAGCTAGTACAGAATAAATAAAGAGTATATTATATTTCCCAAATCTTCAGGAGGGTTAGTAGAGCACCTGTAAATAGTCAGTAATTCTAGGTTGACCATCTTCATTAAAAACTCACCTTTAGTCTATTTTTTGCAGATACTTTTGGTACACAATATAAGCTCCTAGATCAATATTAATGAGAATACATGATATATGTATATTGCACATACCATCGTACCATCTTAAAATCAACCTGCAAAAGAAACATTGGTGTATTTTCCTTTCTTCAGAAATGTAACAATTGGCAGCTCTTTGCTCAGTTCCGAAGAACCTTTGTTAAACCCCAAGATCTTACCAACTAAATAGTTTTTTTCTTTGAGAATCACATCATTTTATTGATCACAGCACATCAGTACAAAGAGTTTCCCGAATAATCTCCGGAATAGTAAAATAAAGGAACCTGGGCTAGATAAATTACATGATCTTACCAGAATATGTGCTGCCTCGTTAGCTAAACGAGAAACATGCCGGAAAGTAGCTGAAGAGAAGCCAGCCACCAAAACCTTGATATCCAATACCACCGAGCCCACCTGAGA
This sequence comes from Avena insularis, assembly GCA_023614405.1. Lineage (NCBI taxonomy): Eukaryota > Viridiplantae > Streptophyta > Magnoliopsida > Poales > Poaceae > Avena > Avena insularis. The sequence goes on from CM042692.1 coordinate 569,192,728, forward strand.
ACGGTCCTAGCTTGGAGAATTAATCCTGTTAATTAGGGATAGGCAATCGGACACGAAAATCACCTGATTCACCCTCTGTTCGCTGGCGATCAACACAGCTCGGCGAAGAGCTAAGGCCTCTGCCAACTCTGGAGAAGTGAAACCGACTAGGAGTTCGCTCGCGGCCAACATGAAAGAACCGTCGTGGTCCCGGAAGACAGCACCCATAGCCATGCACCTCTGAGTAGCAAAAAGTGCAGCTTCCACATTCACCATCACCTCACCAGGTGGCGGAGACCATTTCTGTGGCGTAGTAGTCTCACGCCTTATACCCGGCTCAGACTTGAAACAGTTCTGTTTAATCATATCAATATAAGCAACGATCTTCATACTTCTATGCTTCGGAGTGGGCACCACCTGATTGTTCGTCACATCATTCATCGCCTCCCATATGTGCCAACACCCAACCGCAAGAGTAGTAGCCTCCAGATCCTTAGCTCTCGACAATAAATCGAAAAGCCAGAATTTTGGTGAAACGAAATCATGACGAGCGAGATGCAGGCTAGAGACCTCCTTCACCAGCCACCATACCTCCCTGGCAAACCCACACATGATGCGAGCATGTGCTACATCTTCCTCCCTTCCGCAGAAAACACAAGCCTTGTTGGCAGGGATTTGACGGCGACAGAGTTGCATACCGGTCGGGAGACAGTCGTGTGCAAGCCTCCACAAGTGGATTTTCATTTTCCCCAGAGATTTAATCTTCCACAACATCTTCCAGTGGTTTTCCTCAACAGAGGTGGACGATGAAGAGTCGCCACCACGCCTACTTCGAGCAACAGAAAATTTCTCCGCTCTGGCCATGTTATAGGCGTATCGTACTAAGAAAATGCCATTCTTCGTGTGAGGCCAGTGAACAAAAGCTCCGTGTCTGCAAATCGGAATCTGCATGATCAAGTCTGTTGTATCCTTATCAAAGAAAGCATAAACCGTCTTAGGAATCAACACCGTTCCACTTCATCGATCAAGCAGTGAACGGTGGCAGCAGTCGGAATAGATTTGAGGTTTTCACCCTGAACAGCGATCGGTCAGGAATTCAGTGATCAGAGGTGATTTTCACTGTTCGACCATCGCCAATCCCCCACTGAACTCCCTGAAGAAGGATCTCTCAGCCATAGAGAATACTTCTCCAAGTGTAGGACATCGACCGTGGTTTCGGAACATTCTAGAAATCCGTATGTGGGAAATATCTCCCCTTCAAGACTCTGGCACATAGAGACATGGGCTTCGTCAGTAATTGATACGTCCATTTTGCATCACTATTCGATATCATAATTTACTGTTATTCATTGATATATTTCATATTAAGATATGATACTTATGTTATTTCATCTGTTTTTGCATGGTTGATGACTTTTGGAGGATGGAATGCTGAAGTCAGGATTCTGATGGAAAAGACACTGTTTGGAGGCGAAATTCGCGAAGATCAGAAAATTCCAGAAAATATATGGAAAATCCTATTTTTCTAGAAGACGAAGGATGCTAGAAGGGGGAGCGGAGTTGGACCATAGGGGGCCCACACCACCCCCAGGCGCGGGCCACCCCTGGCCGCACCACCAGGTGGTATGGCCACCCTGGCCCACTCCTGGCTCTCTCCTTTGGCGTATATTATCCCCACAAAACCCTAAGCCTGGGGAGGGACCACAGAAAGATTCCGCCGCCTCTGCGGGGCGGAAAACTGCGGAGAGAGAAAGAGCTCTCCGGTAGGCAGAAATCTACCGGGAAAATTCCTTCCCGGAGAGGGCAGATCGTCGCTATCAAAACCAACATCAAGCTGGACTTCATCGGGATCATCATCATCATCTCCATCATCATATCCACCAGCACCATCATCACCACTCCATACCGCTGTAACAATTGGGTTGAATCTTGCATAGTTCTTAAGGGGAACTTTCCCTGTGTTGATTACTTGTTGTAGTTAATGCTATTGAGTGGAACCATTGAATTATTATTATGTTCAGATTGTTACTTATCATTATATCATCTTTGATCTTGATCCATATGATGTCTTGTGAGTAGTTCGTTTAGTTCTTCAGGACATGAGAGAAGTCATGTTGTTAGTAGTGGAATTCTGTTGAGGAAGATTCAATAGTTTGTTATTTAAGTTGTGGTGTTATTCTTCTAGTGGTGTCATGTGAACATAGACTACATGAAACTTCACCTTTATGGGCCTAGGGGAATGCATTGTGTATTTGGCTACTAATCGTAGGGGTTGCCGGAGTGACAGAAACCTGAACCCCCGTTAGGAAACCTTTGCACAAGGGAGTGTAGGATCTCATAGTTTAAAGCTGTGGTTAGGTTATTATCTTAATTACTTTCTTGTACTTGCGGATGCTTGCAAGGGGTTTAATCACAAGCATGTATTAGTCCTAGGAAGGTCAGTACATTAGCACAGGTTCACCCACACAACACTTACCAAACTAAAGAAGATTAATCAACTATATGAAGCGAAAGGACTTGACAATATTTCCATGTGTCCTCGAGAATGTTTGGTCATCTTAAGTAATACAACCGGCGTTTGTGGGCTACGAGAGATAAGGAGAGACATAATTCCTTGGCGGCTTGGGAGATGGTTTGTAAACCTAAGAACAAAGGTGGGTTAGGTGTCATTAACCTAGAAATCCAAAATGATGCACTGCTTATGAAACACTTGTTCAAATTCTTCAACCACTCTGACACGCCATGGGTTCAAATGACATGGGAGGCGTATTATCAACACACATTACCTCAGAACACTGGTAGAGTGGGGTCTTTTTGGTGGCGGGACGTCTGCACTTTGATCACAAAATTCAGAGGTGTTATGACTTGTTCCCCTGGTGATGGAGCTACTGTTCTTTTTTGGAAGGATCATTGGAGAGATGAACTTTTGGCTCAAAAATATGCGTGTTCTCATTTACTCTAGATTCTGATACATCTCTTCAGAAAATGTTGGAGTGCGAAAGGGAGGACCAACTAGCTACACACTTTACTATCCCTTTATCACCTCAAGCTTACTCTGAACTAGGCATTGTTGGCCAGATGATACAAAATATGAGACAAGAAATTGAACCACGTCTTAGTATGGACACATGGATTTTTACTCCATCGAGTGGGACTTATTCGTCAGCTAGATATTATAAATTTATGTTTGAAAGGCTGAATGCATCCCCTTTATTTAAGAAACTTTGGAAAAGCAAAAGCTTACATAAGCAGAAGGTGTCTGTATGGTTATTCTTAGTGGATCGGCTAAATACCAGGGATATGATGGAGCGCAGGCAGTGGAAATTAGACTCTGGTGTTCACTGTGTCATGTGTAATCTAGCACAGAGAGAGACAAGAGAGCACCTTTTCTTCAACTGCACTTTTGCACATGAATGTTGGCATAATCTGAACGTATTGTGGGATTCTAGTCAAGGGACTCACGTGATGTTTGAGTCTGCAAAACAGAGTTTTCAAGGACCAAAATTTTTTGAGGTAGCTACGTGTGCTCTGTGGGGAATATGGAAGCAATGCAATGGAATGATTTTCGATAGAAAACAACCAACAATGCAAGCGTGGAAAGTTGTCTTCAAAAAAGATATGGAACTTATCGTCCATAGAGTCAAACCTGCCCACAAAGGATCTCTAGCTGTTTGGATTCAGTCCTTCTAATTTCTGCGCTAGTATTTTTTAGACTTTTTGGTTTCTTGTCTTTAGAAACCTGTTTTCTTTTTCTGCAGCCATGTAAATATCTAGAGACTTGGTTTATTTGTTTTTGTTCTCTATTAATGAAAATCATACCGTAGGGGTTTCCCCTACGGTTTTCCGGTAAAAAAAAGTAATACAACCGGCTTGTCCTTTGCTAAAAAAAGGATTGGGCCACTTGCTGCATTTATTATTATTATCTTTTATTTACTCGCACTTTATTTATCTGCATTATCAAAACCCCCTAAAATCCGTTTGCTAAGTATTTACAGAGAATTCTTGCTCCAAGCCACTCGTCAACACCTTTTGCTCCTCGTAGGGTTCGACACTCTTACTTATCGAAAATACTGTGATACACCCCCTATACTTGTGGGTCATCAAGACTATTTTGTGGCGTCGTTGCCGGGGAGTGAAGCCTATTGGAGAGTGGAACTGGTAAAGGAAACTTTTACTGTGAGTATTGTTTATTTATGTGAGTATTGTTTATTTCAATATGGACAATTCACCTAGTTTCTTATTTCGAAATGCTACTACCACTGCTAAGGTAGTAGATGAACCTCCACCTGCTGAAAATGATACTTTTAAAATACCTACAAGAATTGTTGATCGTGTTATGGATAACTACTATTTTGGAGATGGAACTGTCTATCTCGGTGATCATTTGCTCTTTATACATGAATTATGCGGGTTGTTCAAGTGTGTAGGTATTACAACAGATCAAGTCAAGAAGAAGTTATTCTCATTACCACTAAAAGGAAGAGCCGAGGAATGGTACAAGCTGCTGAAGAATGGTCAAGCTCTTGAATGGGAGGAAGTAGTACCTCTATTTTATTCAAAACTTTATCCTCTTAATGAGATTCATAAAGATCGGAATCAAATATACAACTTTTGGCCTCATGATAGAGAGAGTACAGCTCAAGCTTGGGGGAGATTGAAGTTACTAATGCTCAAATGTCCTATTCATGAGCTCCCCAACATTATTATTATCAATAACTTTTATGCAAGGATTTCTCTTCATGATAAGGATTTATTGGATGCTTCTTATGCTGGATCATTTACACGCATGGAAGAAGAAGCTAAATGGGATCTTCCAGACCGTATTCAAGACAATGCTGAAGCATGGGAGAATGATAAAGGAAGAAAGTCAGGTATAAATTATGATTATGAATGCATTAAATCTTTTATGGAAACTAATGACTTTCGTAATATTAGTAATGCTTATGGTCTAGACTCTCAAGCTATTGCAACTTATTTTAAGGCTTTTGCCTCCTATATTGAAATTCCTAAAAAAATGGAATAAGTATCATGAGCCATATAAAGATAATGTTAATAGTATTCCTGTAAGAAATACTGAAGTTTATACTTCTAATCATGTTTTACCTGAACCTTACATTGAGAAAATGCCTTTCCCAGTTAAGATAAAGGAACATTCTATGATAGCTAGTAGGGTTAATGAAAGTACAAATAACGGTAGTAAACCTGCAATAGCAAATGTGAAAGGCTTTGTCACTAAATATGTAGAAGATGGACACACTATCCTCTCTTTCAAGTAGTGTTATGAGAGCTAGTGTCCCTGTGTTTTCTGTTAGGATAAGTGATCATTGCTACAATGGTTCATGTGATAGTTATATCGTTAAATTTATGCATGATACTGAAAGTTATTATGAGAGAGGGAAGACTGTTCTTATGCATCTCAATAAAATTAAGTTTCCTCGCTTTATGCTGGAAGTCTTTATGTTGCACTTGTTTTGCCTTCCTATGCTAGCAGCCTCTGGTTTCAACAATTTATTTTCTTACAAAATTCCCTTGCATAGAAAGTGGGTTAGACTTAAACATGTGTATTTTTGCTTCTTGATGCGCTCTTTTACTTCAATTCATATTCTTATGTGAGCATCATTGAAATTATCATGCCCATCTTAACGGCTATAAAGAAAGAGCTTTTTGGGAGACAACCCAATATATTTCTTTTGCTTTCAGTTTGTTTTTGTTTATTTGAGTCTTGGAAGTTATTGTTTTGGCAATAACCTCTCCTTATCCTTTTTGTTTGGTCTTTGTGTCAAGATCAACCTCTAATAAGAGAGAAGTAAGATTTGGGGAAGTTGCTGTCCCGAAACAGATTTTTGTGCTTCACTATAAAAAATCGTAACAAATCCCAGAACGTCGTACTGATCTGTAATTTTTTGTGTGAACGCCCGAGGTTATTATTTAACTTTCGTTAGTTTTGCACTTTTTGATTTGAGCAACAGAATATTTTCGAAAGAATTGATCTTTACCTGCTGGTCTGTTTTGACAGATTTCTGCTACTCTTGCATTTGCTTCTTATATCGATTTCCTTTTTGAATTCCTTTTTGGCTTTCGGAAGGAGCTGCTATAGTAGCTTATATTTTGGTGGATTTTAGTTGAAATTAAACTTAAAGGTTTATTATCTTGCATGCACTAATGTTGCTAATGAGAATTGTGTAAAGTTTTTTGTGAAAGAAATTTCCAGGTTATAGGAGAAAATGGTGTTAAGATGGTGAATAGTTAAATGACTCAAACCATATGTATATAAAGATGAATATATTGATGTTATTCAAGCGGTGACTCCGGAAGAATTTATTAAATGTCAAGCTCAGAGACCTGCAGAGTCTGATTTCGAATAGGTAACAGTTCTGGTAAGGAAAGGTCCGTGAAAAATCTGTCAATTTATATTTTTATAGTTTTTATCTAATAAGGAAAGCAATGAGTCGAAAAAGGGATGAAAATGGAGCCCGGGTGGCTCACACCACCCCGTGGCGCGGGCCCACCTGGCCGCGCTACCAGGGGGTGTGGCCACCCCGGAGCCCGTCTCTGACTTGTTTTCTCCCTGTACCTTCCTTTTGTTATTATACTTCGTAATATATAATCCCCCGGATCCCCTGAGGTTCGTATATCGTGTTCTCGTCATGTTTTTGTTTCGATCTGTTTCTTCCAGGAACTATTCTTAAAGTTTAGAAGCACAATGGTGTCCGCCAACGATAAGGGCAAAGGGCCTGCGGAAGAGGATCTCCAAGACTCTGAGGAGGAGGAGGAGGAGATTGATAGTGAAGTTGAAGAGGAGGCAAAGGAAGACCAGCATCTGCACGCCAGCACCACCATTGCAAGCATTAGGGTGGTGGCAAACCCTGCCAGGTTCAAAAGGACTGCGCGGATGTCCACTGGAGGGAAGACTCCGCGTCATTGCTTGTCTTCATGGTCACCTCCTCCATGCACCAAGAATCCCTTCCATACCCTTATCCATGAGCATCAATTCCAGAATATGCCAAAGGAGAAACTACCCTCCAATTGGGATATGCCTCGTTCTAACCATGCAGGAAAACAAGACTTCAAGGAGGAAGAATGGGGAAAGAATCGCAAGAGCTGGGATTCACAGTTCGACATGATCATGAACAGCATCGAGCACAATTCGGAGTTGATTCGTACTCTCACCTTCAAGACTGAGGACTTGAGGGAATTTATTGAAAATCTCATCGAGAGAACATCACCACCACCGAAGGAGTAATTCGTCATCAGGTTTTGGCATCCCCTTGGTTAGTTCCAAGCTTGGGGGAGTGTCGCGGTATCATATCACTATCTTTTATCTTTTTACCTTTTTAGTAGAGTCATATCATGAATGGAGAAGTTATCATGTAGGATGGTTTGCATTATGGAAGTGTCCCCCCTCTCGTTAGTTATCTATGTATCCCTTGGTGTGAGTTGTCGTTATGGTATATTAATGAGAAGTTCTATCATTCACTCTTTTGCATATCTTATTTTAGTTTTCAATTTCTGTTATATGATTGATCTTGTTGTTAATATTGGTATCACTTTGGGATTGGCAAACCTGACTCGGTCAGTAGCAACACTATTATGAGAATTGAATGAAAAATATAAAAGTACTCTTAAAGAATATAATTTCATCATCTTTCTTTCTTGATTTGCTCATAAGCTTAGTATTCTCTAGTTAAGATCTTTTGTGTTTCCAAGGAAGATTGCATGTTTGTTTTTATCACTTGTATGTTTGTTTGTTTCCTTCAACTCTTATGCTTGCTACCCAGCCTTGCTAGCCTAAAACCTGTACTGAGAGGGAATGCTTCTCGTGCATCCAATCCTTAAACCAAAACCTATGCCATTTGTGTCCACCATACCTACCTATTAGCACTATTGATATTCCAAATAAATTCATGTTTTTATCTACCTTCCGAATTAAACTTGTTATGTGAAAATTAGTGATTAAATCTCTCACGAACTTGATGGCACACTTTACTTTTCTTGCACCTAATAAACTTGAACCATTGTGTCATCTAAGTTGTATATGCTTGCACTTAAATGTTGGGGATTAGCAGAACCATGCTGTCATGGGGAACGCTTTCAACATTGCACTTGTACATTGTACCCAGTTGATATCATGCTCTTTTGTTTATGGATGTCGTCGGTGTGAAATGAAAGGGGAGCTTCTAAGTCCATGGATTTATGTATGTGTGTTAGAGAAACGGCTGGGCCGCTAGCCTAAGCGATGCCTAATCATGGTGGAAACTTGCAGCATCACCATAGTGGGCAATCTATGAAGCATTCTTGTTATAAAAAAAGAGATAGAGATTGAGAAAAAGAAAGAAAAAAATGAGAAAAGAGGAAAGAGAGAAAAAAGCACCATTTTCCCATGGTAAATAAGAAGATTGCTGAGATGCTCATTGTCTGCTTGCCTTGTCATTTTGATTGTGGGATAGCTACTGTATCATGTGCAAGGGGTACCGCGTTGGCGGTTCTCTATGATACACATGTACTAACTATGACAAGAACTTACCGGTAACTAAACTTGAGTAGCATGAGGAGCGACCCTCGTATTCAAGGGACATGAGATTGCCAACTTATACTTTGTCAAGCATATACTCCATAGTTTGTTCACTTTAACCTTAATCACCTAAAGATGCTTATGATAGGGCAATGAGAGCTGAAAGTTAATAAGTACCATAATTTTTGGAAGCTCTTTATCAAACTTGAGATCCCTGCTTCCCTCTGCGAAGGGCCTATATTTTACTTTTTAGTTGAGTCAGTAAACCTATTCCTTTCTATCTCAACAAGTATTTTGAGTTGTTTTGTTTCATTCATTCATATGATGATTTATTCAATCATGTTTCTTATGTTCCTTGTTTTGCACATTGCTCTTATCATAGTGAATATTACTTTGAAAGCTATCATTGAAAACCCATATATGATTGAACTCTTGCAAATTGTTAACTATTCTTTGACCAAGAGCAAAGTTTGCCATTACCAATTATGATTTACTTTATGTATCTTTATTGTGTTTCCTTTACTTATTACAAGTTAAGTTATATAATAGTGAGTTGTATTCTATTATGATTTGTGTATTGATGAATGTGATGCTTCTTGTCAGTATTCTTTTATCGACTCTTCACTCCATAAACCCGAGGACATGTTTATTGAGATCAGTTTTCGCTTGGGGACAAGCAAAGTCTAAGCTTGGGGGAGTTGATACGTCCATTTTGCATCACTATTATATATCATAATTTACTGCTATTCATTGATATATTTCATATTAAGAGATGATACTTATGTTATTTCATCTGTTTTTGCATGGTTGATGACTTTTGGAGGATGGACCGCTGAAGTCAGGATTCTAATGGAAAAGGCACTGTTTGGAGGCGAAATTCACGAAGATCAGAAAATTCTACAAGATATATGGAAAATCCTATTTTCCAGAAGACGAAGGATGCTAGAAGGGGGAGCGGAGTTGGGCCACAGGGGGCCCACACCACCCCTGGCCGCGCCACCAGGTGGTGTGGCCACCCTGGCCCACTCCTGGCTCTCCCCTTTGGCGTATATTATCCCCACGAAACCCTAAGCCTGGGGGAGGGACCATAGAAAGATTCCGCCACCTCTGCGGGGCGGAAAACTACAGAGAGAGAAAGAGCTCTACGGCAGGCAGAAATCTGCCTGGGAAATTCCTTCCCGGAGATGGGAGATCGTCGCCATCAACACCACCATCAAGCTGGACTTCATCCGGATCATCATCATCTCCATCATCATCTCCACCAGCACCATCATCACCACTCCATACCTCTATAACAATTGGGTTGAATCTTGCATAGTTCTTAGGGGAAACTTTCAAGGGGGTTAATTACTTGTTGTAGTTGATGATATTGAGTGGAACCATTGAATTATTGTTATGTTCAGATTGTTACTTATCATTATATCATCTCTAATCTTGATCCATATGATGTCTTGTGAGTAGTTCGTTTAGTTCTTGAGGACATGGGAGAAGTCATGTTATTAGTAGTGGAATTGTGTTGAGAAAGATTCAATAGTTTGTTATTTAAGTTGTCGTGTTATTATTCTAGTGGTGTCATGTGAACATCGACTACATGACACTTCACCTTTATGGGACTAGGGGAATGCATTGTGTATTTGGCTACTAATCGTAGGGGTTGCCAGAGTGACAGAAACCTGAACTCCCGTCAGGAAACCTTTGCACAAGGGAGTGTAGGATCTCAGAGTTTAAAGGCGTGGTTAGGTTTTTATCTTAATTACTTTCTTGTACTTGTGGATGCTTGCAAGGGGTTTAATCACAAGCATGTATTAGTCCTAGGAAGTTCAGTACATTAGCACAGGTTCACCCACACAACACTTATCAAACTAAAGAAGATTAATCAACTATATGAAGCGAAAGCACTTGACAATATTCCCATGTGTCCTCGAGAACGTTTGGTCATCTTAAGTAATACAACTGGCTTATCCTTTGCTAAAGAAAGGATTGGGCCACTTGTTGCATTTATTATTACTGTCTTTTATTTACTCACACTTTATTTATCTACATTATAAAAAAAGCATAAAAATCCTTTTGCTAAGTATTTATAGAGAATTCCTGCTCCAAGCCACTCGTCAACACCTTCTGCTCCTCGTTGGGTTCGACACTCTTACTTATCGAAAATACTACGATACACCCTCTATACTTGTGGGTCATCAGTAATCTCCAACCTTGCCGCGCGAGCATGGCTTGGTTAAAGAGCACAAGATCATGGAAGCCCATGCAACCTATACTCTTGGGAATAGAAAGCCAATCCCAAGACCTCCAATGTAGTTTCCTCTTCCCCTCTTGAACCCCCCACCACTGGTTGGTTATGGAAGATCTCATTTTGTCGCAATTGGAGATGGGAATCTAAAAGCAACTCATCAAAAGTTGGGGATGGCCTAGATCACTGATTTCAGAAATATTTCTTTACTAGCCCCAGACATCAGCCTATCTGGCACACCATTAATCCTTTTCCAGATCATATTAAAGAGAAAGTTGAAAGTAGCCATGGGAGAGCGACCAACCGCCGTCGGCATACCCAAATAGAACTCATTGAGTATTTCAGTCTGAACCCCAAGTATCTCTTTCACACCATCCTTGATGCTAACATCACAATGATTGCCAAAGAAGACACAAGATTTGTCTAGATTAATTTTTTGGCCCGAACCATCACAATATGTCTTCAACGTGTCCTTCAGGGATTCCACACTCCTATTGCCACTTCGTGCAAAGAAAATGATGTCATCTATAAACAGTAAATGTGATATAGGGGGCCGAGTCTACCATTTCTGATCCCATAGAGCTCACCACGCTCCTCCTTTCGTTGCAGTAAACATGACAAACCTTTAGTGCACAAAAGAAACAAATAGGTGCTAATAGGATCCCCTGACGAATGCCTCTTGATGGAATAACCGGCTCCGTTAGCTCACCATTCACATGAACAGTGTATCTCACACATGTAACGTATCTCATCACCGCTGGATCCAAGCAGGAGCAAAGCCCAGCTTACTTAAACACCCATGCAAATAGGCCCATTCTACTCTGACATATGCCTTCATCATATCAATCTTAAGAGCAAAATAAGGCTTCTTGACCACCTGGTGTCAAATGGTGTGCAGTCACTCAAAGGAAATCAGAGCATTGTCCGTAACAAGCCTACCCGGCACAAAGGCACTCTGTTGTTCAGAGATAATAGATGGCAAAATTACCTTTAATCTGTTCGCAAGTACCTTAGAAGCAATCTTATAGATGACATTGCAAAGGCTAATTGGGTGAAAGTTTTTCAGCTCCTTGGGTTTAGCCACCTTAGGGATAAGAAAGATCACCAAATCTCAGAAGCCTTCTGGAACTTCCTCACCCGAGATAAAAGCCCTTACGGCATTGCAAATCTCCTCCTTAAAGAACTCCCAATGAGTCTGATAAAATAACACCAGGAACCCATATGGTCATGGCGCCTTGGTGGGACCAATTTGGAACAAAGCAGCCCCAATTTCCTCATCAGTATATGGCTTGCACAGGTCATCACTCATATCAGCCATTACTTTAGAAGGAATAACATCAAGAACTGCATCAGTCGACGAACATGTCTCAACAGAAAAAAGGTCTTCATAAAAACTTTGAACCATACCTTTGATCCCACTTTGAGTGTCACATTTGGAACCATCGTCCCGCAATACACAAGTACAAACTCATTAGTTAGAGACTGCGTACTCAGACGGTTTTCCCCAAGAATGAGAAAACCCGCCTCTGTTCGTCCACCTCAGCCAGTTGTGTCAGTATGACCGCCTCTACTTATCTTCGAAGTGGGTGTTTACCGTAGCCGACCCCAAAAATGGGCCTGTGGTAAGTAAAAACAAACGCCTTAGTGTATAACCTTAGATGGTGAGAAAACTCAATCGGCTATAATACTAGGAGCGTTGATCCAGATATTATTACAAGCCACCTATATTTGGTTGCCTGACACGTGCAGTTACGGCACAACTGGTTGCCCTACCGCATGCAGCCCCCGTGAATGCACCTCAGACGGATGATAATACAAACTGCCTCTAAGAGTAATAACCGGGAAGCGGTTAGGGTTTTGCGCCACATCCTAGATCTACACTCGGGGCAAACTGAATATGTGCACTCAACAGTCAGTTCTAGAGGCAGAGTACGGAGGAACTCACGCCTGCAGGTTCTCCTTCCTCTCTACTCTTCTTTCTATTTGATTTCTTTCATACACAGGCGCTTGTTCATACATAGAGCTCGAGTTGCACAGATTGTTCAGACGCTTCTCCAGATATGTAAAAATGAGATTTTCCTGCTCTAATTTTTCCCCACTCTGTCTACTGTGCAAATAGGGTTTTCAGTTTGTTCTGAATCTTTTCTTCAATCATTTCTTTTTTCAGTGCGGAGAAACCAACAAGCTGCGGTGATGGAAATATGTCGTGTATGCATCTAGCCAATGCATAACTATGGCCGTTCAAATAGGACTTCAGAGTCCTTCACCGTTGTCCTGAACCAGCAGAAAGAGTGGTCAGTAATTTTAGCCTCAATCTATCTACAAAGTCCTTCACTATCATTTAATTAGCATACCTACGTGTGAACTAAAATTATAGTTCGGATGCTTGGTAGCTAGGAATTTGATTTTGTTTGTTTGTTTGAGGAATTAGAAACATCAATGGGCATATCTTGGAAAGTTTCCTTCAGATTTTAGGAGTGATAATCCATATATCCATCTTTGTTTCCTTTGGAATTTGTTAGAGAAACATCAATCAATTGTTTTTTGTTTCTGCCATATATGCATATCTGTTTGGATCTGATAAGCCACACATAAGTACATTCATTTTAGTATTAAATTCTTCGTACTATTATATGTATGATCTCAATATCACATATTTATTTGGTTTTTTCCTCAGACTGGTCCTTTTCACTTCAAGGAAAAACTCAACCAGTATGTCGATAAGTGGTTACCGACTTTGGCTGGAGGGCGTAGGTGTGAGCTTTTCCTGCAGAAAAAGGAAGATGCTACATCCATAAGAGGGCCATTCTGGTTATCTTTCTTGAGGACACACAATGTTGCTATCCATGATATGGTGACCTTTAGCTTAATCACAGAAGATGATGATGAAGAAGATGAAGGAGGTGAAGGAGGTGAAGAGGAAGGAGATGATCAGTCTATGTTTACTATGGAAGTACATGCCCCTAATGGTGACATCAAGGGATACCAGACTATTTATGGTATATCTTTTCTCCATCAAATGTATATATACATTAATACCATTTGTGGATCCCTACATTATTTCTCCTTTTAATGGTAACTGGATTTTACAGGATTTAGGGTACCATTTGCGGATCCTTACATTAGAGGTGTTTTCTACAGGAGTGTTTTCACACATATGAATCTAATTACTGGGAAAAACATGTATGCCATTACTTTTGAGATGCTAAAGGATGTAAGAACAATATGTCGGGTGCATGATCAGGATGATTTTTTCCATCTCTATGACATACAGTACTATGTTACAAATCTCAGTGCACTTAATTTACCTAACAACACCTTTTGTGAGTTATTCTACCTATAAGGACATGGTTTTAATTTTACTTGTGTTTATAATCACTAATGTTTTTTAATTATTTCATCATTTCAGGTCATGCCATCAAGCTTTGCACTTGGTTACAATCTCCCAAAGAGTGGCGCAGCTTTGTTTCATGGTTATGGCATGGATGACACAGTTACTGGCCAGTACACTATCTTGCGTGGAAGATTGAACTAGATAGTGTTCTCCAATGGTTGGAACCACTTCTGCAACATGAACCAACTTGAAGGTGGTTCACTAGTTTCTATGAGGGTGGAAATGAGGGAACATTGCATTATCTTGTTTGTGACGAAAATTCGCTGAACCCTCCAAGGAAGACCTGCATTATTGTTATTTTGTTTAGCTAGATGTAAGGTAGGAACTATGTTTGAACAACTATGTTTGTAATATATTCACCTACCTTGCCTTTTGGTCCTGAATACAATTTGCAAGTTTTAGGATTATCAAAATCTGGAGTGTCCAAGTATATACAGAGTTCCGACTACACGAATTCATGAAAAAAAAATTAAATTGGTGAAAAAAGTTTAAATTTATGATAAATTCATTTTTGAGTAACAAAAGGATCTAACATCGTGATTAAACATTGGAATTAGTCAGTTATAAACACTTGCAGCTTATTGCTATGCAGCAAGCGCATGAACACTAGGAGTTGTCATAACTTTCAGGATAATATCCAAGGTTTGTAACACCATATATGTTTTCTTCAATGCATGAACCTAACATAGTCTTAGGACTTAATTTAACACTAGTACGCATGTATAACCACCTTCATTTTACTTTTCATTCTCAATAATTCTCAAATTTTAGGATCACCAAAATCCGGAGGGTACAAATATATTCGGAGTACCCAAATATATTGTTAAGGTAGAGACAGTTATTTTTATGGGACGCCTCGTACAGAGTCCCCCCTTACATTTAATATCGAGAAATACCCCAAGGTTGGCTTCCTCTCTTCCAGATCCAGCTCTCCACCCTTCCAGATCGGCCGCCACACATCGACGCCGACTGGCTCGACGATAATGCCCGCAACGATGACGACGACTGCCCTCCCTCCGTGACAAGATATGGCAGCGTGCCATCTTTGCAAGACTCACTACAAGGAAAGAATCTTATCAACTGGCTCACTATTTAGTGTTCATCTCGTACTTGGTTATTTCGAGAAATCAGTGGTATATTCTCTGACATTCGTACAATTTAAATTCATCTAGTACCGGTCAGCATATTAAAATTGTTAATTTAGTGTGTGCTTTTGGTACATAGACTGTCTCGTGCAATGAAAGGGAACATTTCAATGAATTCACAGGAGATATGGTGCAATTCCGAGATTGTGGGCGGACATACATGGTTGAAGTGCAAAAAGGGTCATCTAGGACTTGATTGGGAGGTGGAGGATGGCGTCAGTTTATTGTTGATAACTATCTCACCGGAGATGGTCAGTTTGTGTGCTTTTCCTTGCAAGGAGACAGACCGAGGATAACTGTCATCTATCTAAACAATGCCGGTGAAGACGAAGAAGATGACAAAGAAGAGGAAGAAGCTGAGGAACCTCCAATAGAGCAGTTATCTCCAATTATCTCCTAGAGATGCAAACTTATCGGCGGTGAGAATGATCACCTCCAACAAATCATCCCTCTAAGTAATTCCATCATTGGGCTGCCATTCGTCACGCGCTTGATGAAGACGAATGTCGAGAGGCGCCTTGTGGTAAGTATATCATGCCAACGAAGCTATACATATCGATCTACTATATATATTACTTGTGATAATGGTCACGTGTAACATTGAGTCACCTTACCTTTGCATCATAGAAATTACCTAAGGACATGGTGTATCATCTTCATATACCTGAAGACGGCTTAGTTGGACTACGTGTTGGAGCACGAGGTGGCATCAACACTGTCGAGTACAAGACGGATTTTGACAGCCGCATCTCCTTCAGCATTGACGGGTGGACTAACTTCTTCCAAACCGAACATCTCTAGATTGGGCTAGCCATACTCATTACTGCAAGGTTGACCACCATGCGCAGGACCTGCATATGATGTTCATCATCGGCATCATCAATGATTTGGTCGTGTGACCTTAATAATATTGTTTGCTAGATTATTGTCTGAACAATCTTTGGCTAGTTTCATCACTATGTTTTAGACAGAATTCATCTTAATTATTAGCCATTTAACGTTGTATGATAAGTGCTCTAGGCCGTTGATCTCATATTCCAAATCTTTCCTTTGTGTAAATATAACCTATAAATCAAACGAACAAAGTTGCCCTTTAAAAATTCTAAATAGTTGTAATTTCAAGCCGCCTAAGGGAAGTACTGGCAAAAAAAATATGAAATTTGGATATTCTTAGAGACGTTTTTCATTCGCAGTCGTCTAAGGGTAGTACTTTGTGGCAAAGATCTGAAAATATTTGGACAAATATTTCAGATCTATGCTAGATTTTTCATTCCCTGCCCGCTGTGCTTGATCCCCATTGTCCACCGCCGCCTGAGCTGGCGCCCTCCACCACCGCGGCCTCCGGGGCCCTACCTCTCCTTCCCGCCGCCTCCCCTCCCCTGCGCTACAGATACTCTCCCTCGCCTCCGAGAACCTCTTCGTCGCCCAGGTAGGTATGCGTGAAAACCAAACCCCAAAACCCTAATGTTGAGCTTCGATTTAGGAATTTTGGTATGGAATTTGCTATTTTGTTTGATGAATTTAGGGTTCAAGGTTTCCTAGCTGCAGAGACACGACGGCGGCGTCGGGAGAGCCTCCCCCAGCCTACCTCTATTTGTCCCACCTCTTTTCCCCTTGTGTACATCTCAAAATCTGCAACTCTTTATTTTAATTCCTCATTGTTCATTGCCCTTCTAGCAATATGGATTTAATTGTCACTTCATTAGTCTGCTTGCATATTGTATATTCGATGAATTTCAAATTCTTTGGTTGTGTATGCTTTTTATTAATGTACGATAACAAGAACGGTGTTTCTGTTTTCAGTCTAATTCATTATAATATTTGATTGTATTAAAATACTCAATGTATGTACCTATTTAACAGATGGGAACCTGTAGTGATCTTGCAATAGTGCCTTATAGCGATGATAGTGTCCCCATTAGCTCTGGCAGTTTTGAATTCCAGTCATCAGAAGAGCCCACTGAGAGGCTTGAGCTTAGAGGTATCAAAAACCATCAAAATTCTAGTCATCTGTTTTAAATTTATATGTGCTTAGACTGTAGACACGGGAATATTATTCCACCGCATTGAAATTTGTATGTGTTATTGCATCAGGGCCTCAACACAAGGGGAACACTAATTTCGATAGGCAGAGTCTTTTTGGAAACGACAAGTATCTGAAAGAAGTTCATGTAGACTTCCTTTTAGACTGGTGTGAACCCGAATTTCCACCAAAAATCAAATACTACGTCCACAGGTTGCCCTATTCATCTATATCTGAAAAAGTGCATGCTGGTAAGATCATATATTCTTGAACACGTGATCAACAAGCTACCCTATGATATTTAAATACTTCTGATAATCAAAGCATGCTAATTCTGCAACTCTTTGTACTTGCGCAGACATTTGGAGCTGAGTTCACAAGAAAATATCTAAAGAATCGCCCGGATGAACCAATTGATGTGCATGTTTGGGAAATAAAGAGCAAGGAGCCACAGATGGTTAAGATGAATATGGGAGCTGGTCGGTCAAATGCGATATTGACGACTGGATAGGAGAAGGTTGTGAGAAGCTTCAACTTAAAGCAGGATAGCATTGTTCTTTTTTTGCTTTGACGAAATAGATAATGGAGAGCTATATGTTCTGGTTCAGAAACTTTCACCGGGCGGCCCATAACTATTCGAGTACTAATTATGCTTCTTCTATGTATGGACTTTGCATTGTATGCACTGACATAAAGTAATTGCTAAATATGTATGGATTTTTCCAACTATTGGACTAATGTTAGTTGTTAATATAATGGTCTTATTTTGACTAGCTGTTATATTTAAGTTCGAGTTAATCTGTCTATCTAGCTGTTGAATCATGATTATGTGTCATGTCAGCTATGATCGGGTTCGAATTAGCATGCTACTATTTAAAATGGTTTACACACACTAGAGACGGTCACTTTAAAAAGCCGCTTCGAGGCACACTAGTTCTAGAGACGGTCTTTGTTAGAATCTGACTCTGGCCGCCTGACTATTGGAGACTGTCCCCCGTGTAGGCCGCTTGAGGTTGACGAGTTCTTCCAAGCGGTTCGAAATATTAGCCATATCCATCTCGTACCTATTAGAGGCGTTTTCGTTTTTGCACCGTCTGAGGTCTCATATCTTAGAGCCGCAAAGAAAAACTGGCTCAGGAGGTGTGCTCTTAGAAGCTATGCGCTTGAGCCAGAACGAGAAACCGGCTGAGGCCCATGGGAAATTGGTGTCTCTAAATAACGCGTTTGTACTAGTGATAGAGAATCAATTCTATTAGCTTTCCTCCTTGTGGTGGCCCTAGCATGAAAGAAGGCGGTGTTATGGTCACCTTCTCGTAACCATTCTACATGAGATCGCTACCGATCCATGATCTCTTCCCTCTCAAAAAGTTCGCACAGCTCATGCTCAAACTCCCTTTCCGCCCTCACACCATCATCAGACATGGGGCACTCACGAAGATCCCGGAGTTTGCCTTATAAACATCGGATCTTCTTTTGGACCGAGCCAAAAGTCGCTCGGCTCCATTCCTTCAACGACGTGGCCGAATTACTAAGCTTGGCCCAGGTTGATTGCAGAGACCCTGAGCCATGGTAGCCATCAGTCCACGGCTTCTCCAACACCTCACGGTATTCAGGTGCTCTGAGCCACATTGCTTCAAAACGAAAACTTTGTTGTACTAGTCTCTGCATTGTGACTCTTGGATTCCCCTCAACGAGATGTAAATGGCATAATGGTCTGATGAAGTAGTAATGAGATTTTCCACTGAAAAGTTCTCAAACATACTTGAGAAAGCCCCATTGGCCACAACCCGGTCAAGGCGAACCTTAACATTGGTATCACAATTCTATCGATTGCTCCAAGTAAACTTTGGACCCTCATAACCCAGGTCCAAAACTTCACAGTCCTGCAGACATTCACGGAATGCATTCATATGACTTTTAGTTCTATCCCGAGGCCCCAAGTGTTCATCCTGGCTCAAGACCTCGTTAAAATCCCAGCAACATATCCAGGGGCCCTCCCACTATGCACGCATGAAACGGAGAAGATCCCATAACTCAACACGTCATTCATAGCGAGGTTCTCCATAAACAAAGGTTGCACACCACTTTATTCCGTTCTCTGATGTGATATAAACATCAATGCACCGATCATTACAAGGTTGAACAGAAAAACAGAAGCAGATGACAACCAAAACAGGGTTATGCCACTTCTTAGCCCATCACTACTCACTGCATAACAACTAGAAAAAACAAGCGACCACATAAAGTTACGGACTCTTGAATCCCTCATCTTTGTTTCAGACAAAAAGAGGAGGGAGGGGCGATGAACTCTTAGGAGATAGTGGAGCTCTCCCACTGTAGCATCCAACCCAAACCGCGACAATTCTAGCATAGAATACTCATTACGTACGGTAGGGCTGCTCCACAGCACCCGCATGATCTATCGATCCAGAGTCCTCACTTCTCCTCTTCTTGTTTGAGTCATTGCTCACATTGTCCTCAGTGCACACACCATCTTCCATGGGGGCCGGACCCCCAGGATGAACGACCATCACTAAAGGACCCACCTCATCAGCCATCAGATTAATCTGTGCTTTCAGACGGTACACCGACTGGTTCTTTCTCTTCTGACCCGTGGTGGTTTTCCCTTCCTGAGCGCTGCCTTGTCCTTCAACGGACCCTAGCCAGTCTTTGCTAGCTTCGTATGGGAACGCGATTTCCTGGCCTTCACCGGCAAAGAAACCTCAGTGGACCCCTCCGATGGAGGATCAACCGCCTTCCCGCTCCCATTAGCAGAGTGCCTCGGCTTCCCTTTTGTTTGTGAAGTAGGTCGGCCCTGTCCAGCTGACGCAGACCCACTAGATGATCTAGCACCAAACAGATTCTTCTTCCTGTCCAGTGGAGCATGATATGTTGCTAACATATCTATAATTTTTGATGTTCCATGCTTGGTTTTATCTACTTTCTTATGTTTTGTCCACACTTTGGAGTATTTCTACACACTTTCTTGGACTAACCTATTAACAAGATGCCATAGTGCCAGTTGCCTGTTTTCTGCTGTTTTTGGTTCTAGAAAGTCAGAAAATGAATATTCTCGGAATTGGACCGGACAAAAGCCAAAGTCGTTATTTTCCTGGAACACTCACGGAGCCAGAAGGAGAGACGAAGGGGGGCCACACCACCCCTAGGTGCGGGTCCCCCTGGCCGTGCCAGTGCATGGTGTGGGCCCCCTGGCCAGACACCGACCTTGCCCCTTCGCCTATAAAATCCTCCCAATGCAAAAACCCTAGATCGTCAATCAGAAATCAATGAAAAGTTTCGCAGCGCCGCCGCCACCGAAGGGGAGATTCGGGGGACAGAAAGTATCTTTTCTGGCACCCTGTTAGGACGGGGAAGTGCCCCCGGAGCCATCTCCATCGATCTCCACCGCCATCTCCATCGCCGTTGCTGATTCCCATGATGAGGAGGGAGTAGTTCTCTCTCGAGGCTAAGGGTTCTACCGGTAGCTATGTGTTCATCTCTCTCTATGCATGATCATATTGTGATCATGAGCTTTGTAATCAAGTAGATCTACCTTGCTACTCAAGTGCTTTAATAGATCTCTGCTCTCCCCATGTGTGTGAAAGTGACAGCGTGCACACCATGGTGGCACTTAGGCTAGAGATTACAAATACTTGTTATGAGTTATATTTGGAGTTGGATGTCTCTATGAAATTGTGGTGTTTGTTGGAACGATCTAGCGCTCAAGGTGACAATGTGGGGTTACCTAGATGGGAAAGCGAACTTTGAGGTGTTCTGTTATAACCCTACCATGGATTAGAGTGTCCAACCGGAGAGTAGTTAAGAGTAGTATCATAAAGGGAAGATATTTGAATGAGAGTGTTCACTAGTGAAAGTATGATCCCTAGGCCTTGTTTCTAAGCATTGAAACACCATTTGCAATTAGATCTGTTACATGTTTGTTTGCTTCCATCTTTATTTCAGTTTGCCTTTCGTCTCTTCCACGCCATCAAGCTATTTTCTTGCACCGTTGTCTTATCTCCATACCATTTGTATTTTACTATCTATTCTCCGAACTAGTGCACCTATACACCTGACAAGTGTATTGGGTGTGTTGGGGACACAAGAGACTTCTTGTATCTTGATTGCAGGGTTTCTTGAGAGGGGATACCTTTGACCACTTCCTCTCTGAGTTCGATAAACCTTGGGTGATCCACTTAAGGGAAAACTTGTTGTTGTTCTACAAACATCTGCACTTGGAGGCCCAACAACTATCTACAAGAATAGAAGTGCGTAGACATCAAGCTATTTTCTGGCGCCGTTGTCGGGAACTGAAGAAGAAGAAGCTCCCACGTCAACCACGCGCCAGCAAGTATTTTCTGGCGCCGTTGCCGGGAGGTAAGGTAAAAGGTACTCACACCTCTGATGTGAGTGCTCGAAGTTATTTCCTTTAGATTCTGCAATTATATCTTTTTGTTTCTTGTTTTTATTTTCACTAGTTAGGCTTAATGGAAAACAACAACAAAATTAGAGAAATTTATCGTATTTATCTTGAGTTAGGACATGACGTGTTTGAAGAGAAAATTAAAAAACCTATGGAACTTTATTTGCATGCTAATAGCAATATTATTAGTATGAATTCTTTGAACACCATTATTGCTAATGCTATGGAAAAGTCTAAGCTTGGGGAAGCTAGTTTTTATGAAAATGATCTTTTTAGTTCCCCAGCTTTGGAATATAACTATTCTATTGCTTATGATGATACCAAACCTCCAATATATGATGATTACAATGATGAATATGATATTTTCAGTCCACCTACTATTGAGTAGAAAATTAATTATAATTACAATATGCCTCCTATATTTGATGATTATGGTGATGAGAATAATAATGATAGCTATTTTGTTGAATTTTCCCCACTATGATTAATAAGAATGACTATGTTTATGCGGGGAGTATTAATTCTTTTATGCATGTGGCTCATGCTAAGAATGTTTGATGTGATAGTTATATTGTTAATTTTACTCATGATGCTACTGAAAGTTATTATGAGAGAGGGAAACATGGTTTTATGCATCTCAATAATATTAAGTTTCCCCTCTTTATGTTGAAAGTCTTGAAGTTGCACTTGTTTTGCTTTCCTATGCTTGTTGATTTGTTCTTTCATGACTTGTTTCTTTACAAGATTCCTATGCATAGGAAGTGGGTTAGACTTAAATGTGCTTTGAATTTGCTCCTTGATGCTCTTTTTTACTTCAATTCATATTTCTTATGTGAGCATCTTGTCAAACTATCATGCCTAACTTAAAGGCGTTAACGAAAAGTACTTATTGGGAGATAACCCAAAAGTTTTAGATGAGTCTTGGAAGTTATTACCTCTGTAATAAACACTCCTTATCCTTTTTATTTGCTTTTTGTGCCAAGAGTAACCTCTAATGAGAGAGAAGTAATGCTTGGGAAAGTTGTTGTCTCGAAACAGATTTTTGTGCTTAACCGTAAAAATTTGTGTAAAATCTCTGTACGTCATTTTGAGGCATGAATTTGTGTGCTTCTGCCCCAGGTTGTTATATAACTCTCATTAGTTCAACACTTTTCGATTTGAGCAACAGAAGATCTTCGAAAAAATTATTCCTATCTGCTGGTCCGTTTTGACATATTTCTGCTATTATTTGCATTTGCTTCTTGTTGGTTCCTTTTTGGGTTCTCTTTGGGGAATAGAGCTTTTCAAGGGAAGTGATTCAGTAGCTTGTGTTTTAATGGAAGTTTTATTGGTGTTGAAACTGAACCCAAAGACTTATTATCTTGAGTGCACTAATGTTGCTAATAAAGATTGTGTGAAGTTTTGTATGAAGGAAAAATTTTAGGTGTATAGAGAGAATGATGTAATGAGATGAAAAATGGACTAAAGCTCAAGCTTGGGGATGCCACCCCGTGTCACCCCAAGAAATATTCAAGAGGTACAAGCGTCAAAGCTTGGGGATGCCCAAGGCATCCCCTTATTCATCAATAAAAATCTCAGGTCTTCTAGACACTTCATTTTTATTGTTCCATGCACAATTGTGTTGTTCTTGGAGCGTCTTTGTTTTTGTTTTTAGTTTTCTGTTGCTTGGTTTTCTGCAATAATTTGGTTGGATCCCAGCACTTATTTTGGAGAGAGACACACTCTGTTTTCATTGCTTAGAAAACTCTAGTTTTCATTGCTTAGAAAACTCTAGTTTTCATTCTTATTGTTTTGTGAGTGTTCTCTTTTGTTAGCACTGTGTTTAGCCTTAGTTTTCTTGTGCTTTCAGCTTAGAACTTTTTAGTTCTTCTTTTTGGATTTGTGAGACAAGCTCACTGATCTTTATTTATTATTATCTTTGTGAGTTGTTTCAAATAAGTTGATTGGTGTTGGAAAAGAGTAGAAAGCTTCATGCTTAAGTGGTATAAAAGGAGCTTGTTTTTGACTGTGACTTAGGCTTTATCATGTCATGCTTGATATTGTTTTGGCTTTATGCTTAGTGATTTTTTCTGTAGCATGACATGTTATAAACAATTGAGATTGCTTAATGTGCCTTGAAAGAATCATGTGTTGTTTTAGCATATTAAAGCATAGTTTTGGGGTATTCTCCTTTGATGCTTTATTTGGGTTGACTTGGCGCATTCTCACACCATGTTATGACTATCCCAAGTCACCATAAGCCTTTATGATCCTTTAGTTTTCGACTTGTAATGTCACTTTATGCTTTGATTAATGATGTTTTGTCGCTCTGAATGATTATGGCCATTATTGCTCTCTTAGTTGGTCGCTCCCAGTCTTTTGCTAGCCTCCATACCAAGTATGAGTTCCACTCATGCATCCAACTCTAAATAAAACCAAGTTATTCCAAAGAGTACACCATACCTACCTATTAGAATTTGCTATTCCAAGTATATTCATGTTTTTATCTACCTTCCGAATTAAACTTGTTATGAGAAAACTAGTGATTAAAGCTCTCACAAACTTGATGGCACACTTTACTTTTCTTGCCCCTAATAAACTTGAACCATTGTGTCATCTATGTTGTATATGCTTGCACTTATATGTTGGGGATTAGCAGAACCATGCTGTCATGGGGAACGCTTTCAACATTGCACTTGTACATTATACCTAGTTGATATCATGCTATTTTGTCTATGGATGTCGTCGGTGTGAAATGAAAGGGGAGCGTGTAAGTCCATGGAGTTATGTATGTGTGTTAGAGAAACACCTGGGCCGCTAGTCTAATACATGCCTAATCATGGTGGACACCTGCAGTGTAACCATAATGAGCAATCTATGAAGCATTCTTCTTATAAAAAAAGAGATAGAGATTGAGAAGAAGAGAAAAAGAAAAAAATGAGAAAAGAGGAAAGAGAGAAAAAAGCACCATTTTCCCATGGTAAATAAGAAGATTGCTGAGATGCTCGTTGTCTGCTTGCCTTGTCATTTTGATATGGGTATTCTTCCGTATCATTGGGCAAGGGGTACCCCGTTGGCAGTTCTCTATGATACTTACTATGACAAGAACTTACCGGTAACTAAACTTGAGTAGCATGAGGAGTGGCCCTTGTATTCAAGGGACATGAGATTGTCAACTTATACTTTGTCAAGCATATACTCCATAGTTTGTTCACTTTAACCTTAATCACTTCAAGATGCTTATGATAGGGGCAATGAGAGCTGAAAGCTAATAAGTACCATAATTTTTGGAAGCTCTTTATGAGACTTGAATCCCTGCTTCCTTCTATGAAGGCCTTTCTTCCACTTTTATATTGAGTCTCCACCTTCTACCTTTATGCACCTATTAAGAGAGCATAGTGGTCATTCTTAGTTTAATGTGCATTGTACCAAAACTTGTTGATTGATCCATAACTTTGATATTGCTTGTTCTTAAACCATTTGTATCTAGTCACCCTTATAAACCTTGAAGGTGTCTGATGACCCACAAGTATAGGGGGTGTATCGCAGTATTTTTGATAAGTAAGAGTGTCGAACCCAACGAGGAGCAGAAGGTGCTGTCTAGTGGTATGGATCAGGAATTCTCTACAAATACTTAGCAAACGGATTTTTAGGGGTTTTTGATAAAGCAAGTAAACAAAGTACGAGTAAATAAAAGACAGTAGGAATAAATGCAGCAAGTGGCCCAATCCTTTATGCAGCAAAGGACAAGCCGATTGTGTTTCTATAGATGACCAAACGTTCTCGAGGACACATGGGAAGACTGTCAAGTGCTTTCGCTTCATATAGCTGATTAATCTTCTCTAGCTTGCTAAGTGTTGTGTGGGTGAACCTGTGCTAATGTACCGCCCCATCCAAGACTAATACATACTTGTGATTATACCCCTTGCAAACATCCATAAGTACAAGAACGTAATTAAGGTAGAAACCTAACCACAACTTTAAACTCTAAGACCCTACGTCCCTTGTGCAATGGTTTCCTAACGGGGGTTCAGGTTTCTGTCACTCCGGCAACCCCTACGATTAGTAGCCAAATACACAATGCATTCCCCTAGGCCCATATAGGTGAAGTGTCATGTAGTCGACGTTCACATGACACCACTAGAAGAAGTACACCACAACTTAAATAACAATCTATTGAGTGTTTCTCAACGCAACTCCACTACTAACAACAAGACTTCTCCCATGTCCTCAAGAACAAAACAAACTACTCACAAGACATCATATGGATCATGATCAGAGATGGAATAATGATGTATAACAATCTGAACATAAACAATTCAATGGTTCACTCAATAGCATCAACTACAAAGAGTAATCAACACCGGGAAAGTTTCCCCTATGAACTAATGCAAGATTCAACGCAATTGTTACAACAATATGGAGATAGTGATGAGGGTGCTGCTGATGATGATGGTGGTGATGATGATGATCCCGATGAAGTCCAGCTTGATGGTGGTGTTGATGGCGACGATCTCCCCTCTCCGGGAAGGAATTCCCAGTAATCTGTCACGGAGAGATCTTTCTCTCTCGGTGTTTTCTGCCCCGCAGAGGCAGCGGAATCTTTCTGTGGTTGCTCCCCGAGTCTTAGGGTTTCGTGGGGATGATATACGCTAGAGGGGAGAGGCTGGAGTGGGCCAGGGCGGCCACACCACTCCCAGGTGCGGCCTAGGCCTGCCCGCGCCATGGGGTGGTGTGGGCCCCCTGTGGCCCACCTCCACTCCATCTTCTGGCATCCTGAGTCTTCTGGAAAAATAGAATTTTCCGTATATTTTCCCGGATTTTCTGATCTTCGCGAATTTTGCCTCCAAACAGCACCTTTTCCATCAGAATCCTGACTGCAGCGGTCCATGCTCCAAAAGTCATCAACCATGCAAAAATAGATGAAATAACATAAGTATCACCTATCAATATGAAATATATCAATGAATAATAGTGAATTAAGACATAGAATAGTGATGCAAAATGGACGTATCAACTCCCCCCAAGCTTAGACTTTGCTTGTCCCCAAGCGAAACTGAGCTCAATAAACATGACCTCGGGTTTATGGAGTGAAGAGTCGATAAAAGAATACGGACAAGAAGCATCACATTACTCAAATACATAGATCATAATAGAAGACAACTCACTATTATACAACTCAACTTGCAATGAGTAAAGGAAACACAATAAAGATACATAAAAGTGAATCATAATTGGTAATGGCAAACTTAGCTCTTGGTCGAAGAATAGTTGATAATTTGCTGGAGTTCACAAATAGCTGGTTTTTCAATGATAGCTTTCAAAGTAGTAAACATCAAGATAAGAGCAATGTGCAAAACAAGGAACATAAGAAACATGTTTGAATAAATCATCATATGAATGAATGAAACACATCAACTCAAGATACTTGCTGAGATAGAAGGGAATAGGTTTACTGACTCAACTAAAAAGTAAAAGAAAGGCCCTTCAAAGAGGGAAGCAGGGATTGCAAGTCTCATAAAGAGCTCCCAAAAATTATGATACTTACTATCTTTCAGCTCTCATTGCCCCTATCATAGGCATCTTTAGGTGATTAAGGTTAAAGTGACGCAACTAAGAGGATATGATTGATAAGTTATAAGTTGAAATCTCATGCCCCTTACTTATGAGTACCGATCCTCATGCTACTCAACTTCAGTCACGAGCAAGCTCTTGTCATTGTAAATACATGCGTATCATTGAGAACCGCCAACGGGGTACCCCTTGCACATGACACAGGAGCTATCCCATAATCAAAATGACAAGGCAAGCAGACAGTGAGCATCTCAGCGATCTTTTTATTTGCTATTTGCATAGGTTTTTATTGAGGATGCTTCATAGAATGCTCACTATAGTTATGCTGCAAGTTTCCACCATGATTAGGCATGGATTAGGCTAGCGGCCCAGGCGTTTCTCTAACACACATATAAACTCCATGATCTTACAAGTTCCACTTTTATTTCACACCGCCAGGATCCATAAGAAAAAGAACATGATATCAACTAGGTACAAGTACCAATGAAGTGTTGAAAGCGGTCCCCATGATACATGGTTCGGCTAACTTCAACTCATAAAGCGCAAGCATATACGCAACAAAGAAGGACACAATGGTTCAAGTTTATTAAATGCAAGAAAGTAAAGTGTGCCATCAAGTTCGCGAGAGCTTTAATCACTAATTTTCACATAACAAGTTTAATTTGGGAGGTAGATAAAACAAGAATTTACTTGGAATAGCAATAATGCTACTAGGTAGGTATGGGGGACACAAATGGCAAAGGTTTTGGTTTAGAGGAGGTGGATGCACGAGAAGAATACCCTCTCAGTACATGTTTTTGGCTAGCAAGGTTGGGAAGCAAGTACAAGAGTTGAAGGAAACAAACAAACATACAAGTGATAAATACAAACATGCAATCTTCCTTGGAAGCACAAAAGATCTTAACTAGAGAATACTAAACTTATGAGCAAATCAAGAAAGAAAGATGATGAAATTATTTTTCTCTAGAGTACTTCTATCTTTTCTTTCAACTCTCAAAAATAGTGTGCTAGTGACCGAGCCAGGTTTGCCAAAACCACCTAAATTAACTCAATGATCCCAAAGTGATACCAATACTAACAACAAGATCAATCATATAACCACGAATTGAAAACTAACATAAGCTATGCAAAAGGGTGAATGATAGAACTTCTCATTAATATTCCATAACGGAAACTCACACCAAGGGATACAAATCTAACAAGAGAGGGGACACTTCCATAATGCAAACCATACTACAAAATAACTCCTCTATTCATGATATGACTCTACTAATAAGGTAAAAAGATAAAAGATAGTGATATGATACCGCGGCACCCCCCAAGCTTGGAACAAACTAAGGGGATGCCAAACCTGATGACGAATTACTCCTTTGGTGGTGGTGGTATCCTCTCATCTTTGTCCGTCTTCCAGGGTAAAGGCTTCCATCAACAAAGGACATCTTGGTTTCCAACATCCTGAAACTTGCAGCAACACTTATGCGTTTAAATCTAGCCTCATACTCACAGTTTTGATTTTGAACGTCATAGAACCGTGCTTGCAGTTTGTTGGTTGTGTGGTGGAGTGAGAGGACTTCGTCTTTGAGTTCAGCAGTCTCCTTCTGGTGCTCGGTGATGAGTTTGGAACAAATCTTATGAATGATATCCACTTCACGCTCCGCCATCTTCCTGTACCTAAAGACTTCATGCTCTAGTGCTTCCATCCCGTCCTCCAGACTTCCTTCACCTTTAGGGCCTTGAACCTCTTTAATCTGGACCTCTCCACCTTCGAGCAACAACTCCTTGGGATGAATCTTCAATTCTCTCATGTATGGGTTGATGATATCTTCTAAGGAATCTCCCTTGGATGATCCAGAGGAAGACATTGTGGCTCCAAATCTGGGATTCTACCTGGCAGAAACAGATCAAAACAAAAGCACGACGAAAACATGATATACGAACCTCGGAAGATCCGGGGGGGTTATATATTACGAAGTTTCACATCAAAAGGAAGGTACTGGGAGAAAACAAGTCAGAGGCGGAGTCCTGGGTGGCCTCACCACCTGGTGGCGCGGCTAGGGGTGGGCCCGCTCCATGGGGTGGTGTGAGCCACCCCGGCTCCGGTTCAGTCCCTTTTTCGCTTCGAAACTTTCCTTATTGACTGAAAACTGCAAAAATATAGTTGGATTGTATTTTCGCGGAAGTTTTCTTACCAGAACTGTTACCTAGTTGGAAACGGACTCTGCAGGTCTCTGAATTTGGTCCTCAATGAATTTCTCTGGAGTTATAACTTGAAAGGCATCAACATCTTCATTGTAAGAATCTCCATCAATATAGTGTTTGAGTCGATGTCCATTCACTACTTGTGTAGTATTATATTTTAGAGAAGAAATTTTTATTGCTCCTGAACGGTATACTTCTTCAATGATGAAAGGTCCTTCCCATTTTGATAGTAGCTTACCTACAAAAAATCTGAGACGAGACCTATACAATAGAACTTTCTCACCAACATGAAATTCTCTCTTAAGTATTCGCTTGTCATGCCATCTTTTAACTTTTTCCTTAAAGAGCCTAGCATTCTCATAGGCTTCACTCCTCCATTCATCTAAAGAACTTAAGTCAAATAATCTTTTCTCACCAGCAAGCTTACAATCTCTATTTAGTTCTTTCACTGCCCAGTAAGCTTTATGTTCTAACTCTAAGGGTAGGTGGCAAGCTTGCCCATAAACCATTCTATAAGGAGACATTCCCATAGGATTTTTATAAGCAGTTCTATAAGCCCATAAAGCATCATTCAACTTCTTAGCCCAGTTTTTTCTAGACCTATTAATAGTCTTTTGCAAGATAGATTTCATTTCTCTATTTGATAAATCTACTTGCCCACTAGTTTGGGGGTGATAAGCTGAAGCAATTCTATGATTAACATCATATTTAGCGAGGGTCTTCCTAAAACTGCCATGAATGAAATGAGAACCCCCATCAGTCATGAGATACCTAGGCACTCCAAACCTAGGAAAGATAACATCTTTAAGCATTTTTAGAGAGGTTTCCCCGTCAACACTTTTTGTAGGAATGGCTTCTACCCACTTAGTAACATAATCTACAACAACAAGAATATGAGTGTAGCCTTTCGAAGGAGGGAAAGGACCCATAAAGTCAAATCCCCAACAATCAAAAGGTTCAATAACTAGAGAGTAGTTCATAGGCATTTCATTGCGTCTAGAAATATTACCAACACGCTGACATTCATCACAAGATAAAACAAATTTTCTTGGATCTTTAAAAAGGGTAGGCCAGTAGAAACCTGATTGTAGTACCTTTTGTGCAGTTCTATCTCCTACATGATGTCCTCCATAGGCACTACCATGGCATTTACGCAATATCTCTTTTTGTTCATATTCTGGAACACATCTTCGCATAATACCATCAACTCCTTCTTTGTATAAGTGTGGGTCATCCCAAAAATAATGTCTCGGATCATAGAAGAACTTTCTTCTTTGCTGAGCTGTAAAAGTTGGAGGCAAATACTTGGAGACAATAAAGTTAGCATAATCAGCATACCAAGGGCTTCCTCGCGAGCTCACCCCCACTGCAGCTAACTGTTCATTCAGGAAACTATCATTAACAGGCATAGGGTCAAAAGAGATGTTTTCCAAACGAGATAAATTATCAGCTACAGGATTTTCAGCACCCTTTCTATCTACTATATGTAGATCAAACTCTTGTAAAAGCAGTACCCATCTAATAAGCCTAGGCTTAGCGTCCTTCTTCATCATAATATATTTAATAGCAGCATGATCAGTATGAATGGTTACTTCTGAGTCCACAATATAGGGCCTAAACTTATCACAAGCAAAAACAACAGCTAGAAATTACTTTTCAGTAGTAGCATAATTCCTTTGAGCATCGTCTAGAGTCTTACTAGCATAATGGATAACGTTTAGCTTTTTATTAATACATTGCCCAAGGACAGCACCTACAGCAAAAATCACTAGCATCACACATTATTTCAAAGGGTAAACTCCAATCAGGTGGTTGAACAATAGGGGCTGTAGTTAAAGCCTTCTTAAGAGTTTCAAAAGCTTCCTTACAATCATCATCAAAAACGAAGGGTACATCTTTTTGAAGAAGATTAGTAAGGGGTTTTGATATCCTAGAAAAGTCTTTAATAAACCTCCTATAGAAACCAGCATGACCAAGGATACTACAAATACCTTTGATGTCTCTTGGGCATGGCATCTTCTCAATTGCCTCAACCTTAGCTCTATCAACTTCTATGCCTCTTTCAAAAACTTTATGACCAAGAACAATCCCTTCATTAACCATGAAGTGACATTTCTCCCAATTAAGAACAAGATTAGTTTCTTCACATCTCTGCAAAACTTTATCAAGGTTGTGCAGACAATTATCAAAAGAAGTTCCATAGACAGAAAAGTCATCCATGAACACTTCTACAATTTCCTCACAAAAGCCATGAAAGATAGCAGACATGCACCTTTGGAAAGTAGCAGGAGCATTACATAAACCAAAAGGCATACGTCTATAAGCATAAGTTCCACAAGGGCAAGTAAAAGTAGTTTTTTCTTGATCTTGTTGTTTAACAGCAATTTGAGAGAAACCAGAATAACCATCAAGAAAACAAAAATGGGTCTTTTTAGACAACCTTTCCAACATTTGATCAATAAAAGGAAGCGGGTAGTGATCTTTCTTAGTAACTTTATTGACTTTCCTAAAATCGATGCACATCCTATAGCCTACCACTATTCTTTGAGGAATAAGCTCATCATTATCATTAGGGACAACGGTAATACCTCCCTTTTTAGGAACACAATGAACAGGACTAACCCATTCACTATCAACAATAGGGTAAATAATACTAGCATCAAGGAGTTTCAATACCTCATTCCTTACCACTTCCTTCATCTTAGGATTTAAGCGTCGTTGGTGCTCCACTACTGGCTTCGCATCTGGTTCTATGTTGATAGAATGCTGACATATAGTAGGTGAAATCCCTTTCAAATCATCTAGAGTATAGCCCATAGATCCTCGGTGTTTCCTCAAAACCTCCAATAATCTTTCTTCTTCCTCCCCTGAAAGTTTAGCGCTAATAATGACAGGATATATCTTTTTATCATCAATAAAAGCATATTTAAGATCATCAGGGAGAGGTTTTAGATCGAAAACCGGATCCTTTTTAGGTGGCATCATGGTACCCAAGTCTTCCACAGGCAAGTCGTGCTTAACATCTTAGGTTGATCACGGAGGATCCTGTCAATCTCATTCCTTTCTTCCATGAAGATTTCACTTTCATGATTTTCCATAAATTGCTGCAAAGCATTATTAGGAGCAAGAGAAATAGAAGCAAGTTGTTCAACCCTAAAATCCTCATTATGGGTTTCCTCTTTGCAAGGTTCTTTAGTAAATTTCGAAAAATTAAACTCATAAGATTCCCCATCAAACTTAGTCAAGATTTTCTCCCTCTTGCAATCAATGATAGCTCCACAAGTACTCAAGAAAGGTCTACCAAAAATGATAGGGTAGGTTTTACTAGCAGCCGAACCAAGTACTAGAAAATCAGCGGGGTACTTAATCTTACCACAAAGAACTTCCACGTCTCGTACAATACCAATTGGAGAGATCGTCTCTCTATTAGCAAGGTTAATAACCACATCAATCTCTTCCAACTCGCAAGGACTGATCTCATGCATAATTTCTCTGTAAAGCTGATAAGGAATAGCACTAGAACTTGCACCAATATCACATAAACCATAATAGCAATGATCACCAATTCTAACAGAAAGCACAGGAACACTAGCCTTTTTAGTTCTATTGGGATGTGAAACAATATTAGAAGCATCCTCACAAAAGACTATGTGCCCATCTTCTACGCTTTTAGTGACAAGGTCTTTCACAATTGCTACCACAAGTTCAATATTTATTTGTTCATCAGGTTTTACAGTTCTTTTCTCACTTTTGGTGATTACATTAGTTATCATTGGATGGTCCTTTACCTTTTCGAGGGAGGGAATCTTCTCGATATAAGGTTTAGGTAAGATGGGGTCAATAATGCAATACTCAGCACTTCCAATAGGAGCATAGTCAACAATATCTTTGTAAGGTGCATGGTACTTGTTCCATCCCCTTTTTGGAATTTCGATATTGGAAGAAAAAGCTCTAAAGCAATTCGTAATAACTTGCAAATCAAGACCATAAATATTACTAATATTTTGAAAGTCATCAGTTCCCATAAAAGATTCAATGCATTCATAATCATAATTTATACCTGACTTTCTACCTTTGTCATTCTCCCAAGCTTCAGCATTGTCTTGAATACGGTCCAGAAGGTCCCATTTAGCTTCTTCTTCCATACGAGTGAATGATCCAGCACAAGAAGCATCCAATAAATCTTTATCATGTAGAGGGAGCCTTGCATAAAAGTTGTTGATAATAATATTGTTGGGGAGCTCATGAATGGGACATTTGAGCATTAGTAACTTCAATCTCCCCAAGCTTGAGCTGTACTCTCTCCATCTAGAGGCCAAAAGTTGTATATTTGATTCCGATCTTTATGAATCTCACTAGGAGGATAAAACTTTGAATAAAAGAGAGGCACTATTTCCTCCCATTCTAGAGCTTGACTATTCTTCAGCAGCTTATACCATTCCTCAGCTCTTCCTTTCAGTGATAATGAGAATAACTTCTTCTTAACTTGATCTGTAGTAATACCTGCACACTTGAACAACCCGCATAATTCATGTATAAAGAGTAAATGATCATCGGGATGGACAGTTCCATCCCCAACATAGTAATTATCCATAACACGATCAATAATTCTTGTAGGTATTTTGAAAACATCTTTCTCAGCAGGTGGTGGCTTATCTACTACCTTAGCAGTGGTAGTAGCATTACCAAATAAGAAACTCAGCGAATTATCCATAACAAAAATAAAGCAACTAGCAGAAGTAAACAATACTCATAGTAGAAGTTTCCTTTACCAATTCCACTCTCCAATAGAGCTTCACTCCCCGGCAACGGCGCCAGAAAATAGTCTTGATGACCCACAAGTATAGGGGGTGTATTGCAGTATTTTCGATAACTAAGAGTGTCGAACCCAACGAGGAGCAGAAGGTGCTGGCTAGTGGTATGGATCATGAATTCTCTGCAAATACTTAGCAAATGGATTTTTAGGGTTTTTTGATAAAGCAAGTAAACAAAGTACGAGTAAATAAAAGACAGTAGGAATAAATGCAGCAAGTGGCCCAATTCTTTATGCAGCAAAGGACAAGCCGGTTGTGTTTCTATAGATGACCAAACGTTCTCGAGGACACATGGGAAGACTGTCAAGTGCTTTCGCTTCATATAGCTGATTAATCTTCTCTAGCTTGCTAAGTGTTGTGTGGGTGAACCTGTGCTATACCGCCCCATCCAAGACTAATACATACTTGTGATTATACCCCTTGCAAACATCCGTAAGTACAAGAAAGTAATTAAGGTAGAAACCTAACCACAACTTTAAACTCTAAGACCCTTACGTCCCATGTGCAATGGTTTCCTATCGGGGGTTCAGGTTTCTGTCACTCTGGCAACCCCTACGATTAGTAGCCAAATACACAATGCATTCCCCTAGGCCCATATAGGTGAAGTGTCATGTAGTCGACGTTCACATGACACCACTAGAAGAAGTACACCACAACTTAAATAATAATCTATTGAATCTTTCTCAACGCAACTCCACTACTAACAACAAGACTTCTCCCATGTCCTCAAGAACAAAACGAACTACTCACAAGACATCATATGGATCATGATAAGAGATGGAATAATGATATATAACAATCTAACATAAACAATAATTCAATGGTTCACTCAATAGCATCAACTACAAAGAGTAATCAACACCGAGAAAGTTTCCCCTATGAACTAATGCAAGATTCAACGCAATTGTTACAGCAATATGGAGATGGTGATGAGGGTGCTGATGATGATGAAGGTGGTGATGATGATGATGATGATGATCTCGATGAAGTCCAGCTTGATGGTGGTGTTGATGGCGATGATCTCCCCTCTTCGGGAAGGAATTCCCCCGGTAGAAATCTGTCTGCCGGAGAGATCTTTCTCTCGGTTTTTCCGCTTCGCAGAGGCGGAATCTTTCTATGGTCGCTCCCCGAGTCTTAGGGTTTCGTGGGGATGATATACGCCAGAGGGGAGAGGCTGGAGTGGGCCAGGGCGGCCACACCACTCCCAGGAGCGGCCTAGGCCTCCCCGCGCCATGGGGTGGTGTGGGCCCCCTGTGGCCCACCTCCACTCCATCTTCTGGCATCCTGAGTCTTCTGGAAAAATAGGATTTTCCGTAAATTTTCCCGGATTTTCTGATCTTCGCGAATTTTGCCTCCAAACAACACCTTTCCATTAGAATCCTGACTGCAGCGGTCCATGCTCCAAAAGTCATCAACCATGCAAAAATAGATGAAATAACATAAGTATCACCTCTCAATATGAAATATATCAATGAATAATAGTGAATTAGGACATAGAATAGTGATGCAAAATGGACGTATCAGTGTCCTATGCATTTATGTTTGCTACTCTATGAGGGACAAGCTGAATGCCATTATGCTATGTTTTCTTTATGTGAAACAAACAAACGTTTTGCAAAGCATTGTTATTCATGAATCTTTTGTTTATGTATTTTCATGTTGCAACAATAGTTGCTTTGTCTTATTGTTAGAACTTTATCTTTCATGTTATGATTGAAGTACTATGATCCCATCTATCATTGTTTTACAAATACTTTGATCAAGTTTATGATGGTGCATGTCACCTCAAAAATTATTCTTTCTTTTTATCACTTACCTACTCGAGGACGAGCAGGAGGTAAGCTTGGGGATGTTGATACGTTGCTAACGTATCTATAATTTTTGATGTTCCATGCTTGGTTTTTATCTACTTTTTTATGTTTTGTCCACACTTTGGAGTATTTTTACACACTTTCTTGTACTAACCTATTAACAAGATGCCACAGTGCCAGTTTCCTATTTTCTGCTGTTTTTGGTTCCAGAAAGTCAGAAAATGAATATTCTCGGAATTGGAGCGGACAAAAGCCAAAGTCGTTATTTTCCCAGAAGACTCATGAAGCTAGAAGGAGAGACGAAGGGGGGCCACAGGGTGGCCACACCACCCCTAGGCGCCGGTCCCCCTGGCCGCGCCAGGGCATGATGTGGCCCCCCTGGCCGGCCACCGACCTTGCCCCTTCGCCTATTAGATCCTCCTGATGCAAAAACCCTAGATCGTCAATCAGAAATCCACGAAAAGTTCCGCAGCGCCGCCGCCACCGAAGGGAGATTCGGGAGATAGAAAGTCTCTGTTCCGGCACCCTGCCGGGACGGGGAAGTGCCCTCGGAGCCATCTCCATTGACCTCCACCGTCATCTCCATCGTCGTTGCTGATTCCCATGATGAGGAGGGAGTAGTTCTCTCTCGAGGCTAAGGGTTCTACCAGTAGCTATGTGTTCATCTCTCTCTATGCATGATCATGAGCTTTGTAATCAAGTAGATCTACCTTGCTACTCAAGTGCTTTAATAGATCTCTGCTCTCCCATGTGTGTGAAAGTGACAGCGTGCACACCATGGTGGCACTAAGGCTAGAGATTACAAATACTTGTTATGAGTTATATTTGGAGTTGGATGTTTCTATGAAATTGTGGTGTTTGTTGGAACCATCTAGCGCTCAAGGTGACAGTGTGGGGTTACCTAGATGGGAAAGTGAACTTTGAGGTGTGCTGTTATAGCCCTACCATGGATTAGAGTGTCCAACCGGAGAGTAGTTAAGAGTAGTATCATAAAGATAAGATATTTATATGAGAGTGTTCACTAGTGAAAGTATGATCCCTAGGCCTTGTTTCTAAGCATTGAAACACCATTTGCAATTAGATATGTTACATGTTTGTTTGCTTCCATCTTTATTTCAGTTTCCTTTAGTCTCTTACACGCTATCAAGATATTTTCTTGCACCGTTGTCTTATATCCATACCACTTGTATTTTACTATCTCTTCGCCGAACTAGTGCACCTATACACCTGACAAGTGTATTGGGTGTGTTGGGGACACAAGAGACTTCTTGTATCTTGATTGCAGGGTTGCTTGAGAGGGGATACCTTTGACCACTTCCTCCCTGAGTTCGATAAACCTTGGGTGATCCACTTAAGGGAAAACTTGCTACTGTTCTACAAACCTCTACACTTGGAGGCCCAACAACTGTCTACAAGAATAGAAGTGCGTAGACATAAGAGGACACAACTTATCCACACCATAAGGAAGCCTACCCTCCACATCTCTGTCCTAGGGGTTTTTACACTCGATAGAGGAATTCCCAAGAACATCGCATGAATGATAGTAGAGCGGTAAATTCTCATACTGAATATCAAACCAATCCGCCGCATTGCGGCGCTGAAAACTGTGACTCCCCTACCGGTTTGTCAATGTCAACCTCAATACGGACACACATATAGCTACCCCAGCACCTCCCCGTCGCATCACAGTCCACTACCGGGACGCTTCCATCCACACACAGAGGTTGGGAAATCAACATTCCCCATTTCTTCTGCAACCAAAGGGCAGATTGATGGTCCTAACCCACACTCTCATCTTGTTGAAAACCATGTCCTGCGGTTTGAGATCAGCGTTGAAGCTCCACAGAAGAACAGCGTGCCTGCCTACCACCCAAGGGGGGCCGTCCAGCACATGATCCATATCAGCCTTGGTCCTGAACTCCACCACGAACAGGTTGGTACTCGCCAGGTTCGGAAGCAAACCACGGGGATTACCCCATGCCGCATGAAGAGCCGACGCAATGGAGCTAATGTGAAGAGTAGATGGTGAGAGCACCTTGCCGACGAGCGTCCACTGAGAATGGACTGAGATCTCGCCGCCATCATCCAGCACCACCGCCGCGGCCTCCGCAGCGGTTAAACGCAGTCGGCCCATCATCTCCGAGACTTGCTCCTCAGATCCGGTCGCCGCCGTCTCCATCTAGGGAGGAGGAACCTCACTCCCCGATGGATCTCCAACCTCCCTCCGAGAGATCGGCTCCATCCCCTTGCCACCCCCACCCAACACCTCCTTGCCCATCATCGTCAGACCCAGCCAGATCCCACGACAGCCAAGGGCGGGCGGTAATCTACGAGAACCCCTGGATCGCCCCGAACCACCGCGGATCACCTACGAGTCTTTCTAGGGCAAAGACGAGAGAGGGAGAGGCATGCTAGAGAGCACGCCCACGAACCTGCCTCAGAGATGTTCTACAGACCTAGACCCTCGCGATCGCCATTGGGATCGCCAGAGCCCTAGGAGAGAGATTGGTGCACAAACTAAATAGT
Organism: Avena insularis; assembly: GCA_023614405.1. Taxonomy (NCBI): domain Eukaryota; kingdom Viridiplantae; phylum Streptophyta; class Magnoliopsida; order Poales; family Poaceae; genus Avena; species Avena insularis. The sequence goes on from CM042692.1 coordinate 569,231,346, forward strand.
TGGGGGGAACGTGACATTAGAAATCCAAATAAAGTGAATATACACGAAAAATGGATATCAGAACATATGAATGGACAGTATACAATGACCTGCACCGTATGTAAATTAAAGATAAGACTTGGACATTCACCTTAATGTGAAGTAAAAAAATCAGAGTGTGTAACGAGGGGAAGGGGATGCTCACCTTACTACTCTGGGAGGCAGTAGCTAGGAGGAGCATTGGATTGTGACATTCCCTGATGTGTTTATCACGTGTCATTCGGTGACAGTGTACAATGACATTGCTCCATCTTTGTGCCCTATAGGTTGGAACGATGACAAGGCGAATATATAATATAACACCATATTTGTGATGAAAGCTTAACCATAAATGCACAAAACGAACTACACATATGAACACACGTTACTTCATCAATTTGTGATGAAAGCTTAACCATAAATGCACAAAATGAACTACACATATGAACACACGTTACTTCATCAATTCCGACTCATTGCATGAATGGTCAAATGGAAATTAATCAACGGTGTTCAAGGGATGTTAGAAAAGCATTGAGTTCACCTTTCCAAGAAGGGATACAAATCACAAGTGAGCCACCTGAGCACATGCTTAACTAAATGGGCATCAACAACTGATCATATTGATGCAAAAAAAAATGATTACTAATTTTGTTCTCACAAGAATTAACCACATTCATACATGAATGCCAAGCATCTATTAGAAAACAACATATAGCACAATATATTCCAAATTAAGCCATGAATTTCCGTCCAAAATAGCTTTTCCCTCAAATTTAGCTAGTTTAACTTACATGATAATTATATGATCGAGTGCTAGCACCCTTGGAATCAGAATTGATGCTTATGGACCCAGCCGGATATCTGGGGCGCGATTGTTACTCCTCCTGGTGGTGGTCATCTCGAGCGCTTGTGGCAGGAACTCCCAGATATCTGTACCATCCATTTTAGTTCACCATTTTATCAACAGCAGAAAGGCATCAAACTATGTAGCCAAAATTGTACGTACTCTTGTTTTCTTCATCTAGAACAGAAAATGTTTTTATTTCCGAGGTCGAACTGCTGGACTAAATTAGGTGAATGACCACTCAAAATAACCGGGAAATGTGACCTACAATTTATCTCATATAGACTTCCTCTAGTTCGTCTATTTGTGTAGTCGAAAATAAGGATTACCGTCACTGAATCCACAAAACAGTAGTAGAATGGGAATAGAAATCATTTTTATTGCTGAGGCCAAATGACTGTACCAAATTAGGTGAATTACCACTCAAAATAACCGGAAGAACGTGACCTACAATCATATCAGATAGACTTCTTATAATTCGTCCATTTGTGCAGTCGAAAATAAGGATTAGCGTCGATGAATCCACAAAACAGCAGTAGAATAAACGTTGCCCTAATCCTCCACATGTGATTGCTAATCCCTGACTAATCCTCACAAATTCACCACCAATAAAAAACCAAAAGTCATCTAGAATAGGAAACATCTCACCTCTGTGGTGAGAGCATGAGGATGGGGATTCTCGAAGGGAAAAATTGAAGAGGGCTTCTTATTCTCGTCATGTTGCTCCTCTTCTTGGCGGCCTGCAGCTTGTGCGTCATGTTGCAACGGCAGCGGATTTTTTGCCACGGCACTACGTGAGCCATCGAGCTAGCGCTTTCACGGCAGCAAAGAGTTTACGCCGCGACCCATGTAGAGAGGAATTTCTTAGGTGTTGTCCTATATACCCGTGCACGACATAATTTTTTAGTGCCTCAAATGTTGCTTCTAGGTGTTATAATTTAGCCAACGGTTTCTATTTAAGGTTACATTAGCTTAATTAATAGAAATCAAAAATAATCATAATAAGCATCACACATGATGCTTCAAATATCATCATAATTTCACAACATGTACGAATATGACATAGGTGGCAATCAGTGCCACAGTACTACATAAATCTAAACAGAATAAAACATGACTTAACAAACATCATTCTCTGAAGAGATCCCAAATTCTTCCCATAAGAAAGTAGCATGATCGCGCTTGTAAGGGTTGTCCTAGTCTTCATAATCGTATGGATCAAGATCAGAATCATCTTCTGTAGGATCAGGCTTGTACGAGCATGTGCCACGATCATGAATTCCAGTAAGTCTCTCATATGTTTGTATAGCCGACTGCAAAAGTTCTTCATCTTGTGCGTCCAGCTATGACAATATCATATTGATCTCCCTGCCATCGACATCAGCTGCCTCTGGGATGAAGTGCCCACACACAAACTTTTGGAGTTCACTAGTAGCATCAAAGGCCACTGAAATTTTTGTATTCCATCCTGCAGTCAACTGACTGATACACAAAGTCGATGTGGCCACTTTCTGTTTGAGTTTCTAATCTCTCCCTCTTGATGTTTCAGTGTACCCTAGAAATGTCTTATAGTCTTGGCCTGAGATTTCTCTTTGTCTTGAAGATGCATACAACAACCAACATGGCTAGGAAGACGCCTCTTGCCTCCTGGGAGATGAGAAAGACTTGGATACTGCAATTGTGTTGCAGCTAAGTTAGTCGGCAAGCGTAGTTCATCAAATAACACATATAACTAGATATTTTAAAATCCAACTGCATACATCAGCGCAAGTGTTTAGCAAATGGGATGATTCCTAAGCGTTCCCAAACTTTGTAAGTGTGGAATGATCTGACTGAGATAGATACTGCAAATGCAATGCAGCACAGTAAATCGGTAAGCATATCTTAGAAAGTAGCACAACATAAATAAAGGTGAATTTATCTATGTACATCATTTCAAGGTTTCAACTCATTGGACGCCTCTTCAGATATGACCTAAGCCTGATAATAAATAAAATACAGCAAAATCAGCTTATTGCGCATAGCACAACTTCAGTTTCAGCAATTTGGCTAACTTAAATGCATCAAATTATCTCTTCATTCTTCACTCGAAATTGATATGTGGCCGATGAGACACAAAGCATAATGGTCATGATCCATCTCTCGTCGAAACCCAGCTGCCCCATCATTTTCTCCAAAATGACCACTCCACCCTATCATACTTTTACTCATATCAAGCTTGATTGCTGCATACCAATCATTCACTGCCCTCCTATTTTCATGTAATGTGTGCACTCATAAGTATGTTATCTATGATGAGTCTACCCGGGACAAAAGCACACTGAACTGTGAGAAGTAGCAAAAATAAAGAAAAATGTAAAAGGGTAGGAAATCATGACAGTGGACCCATACCCTGTGGTGGCTTCGTCCTATACCAAAATCACCAGTCTGTTTGATTGTTGGGAGTATTTTTACTTGGCTAGGTAATTGTCGGGAGTTGGGACCCGTCCCCTACCTATCCATGTATTATGACCATGTTTATTTTATTTTAATGTTTTTGTTAGATTGTTTGGTAGAGGAGAAACAAATTTGTGCCAAAAAGAATTAGAATATTCGTCATGGCTAATCTTAGATTTTAATTTGGTCTGCCACTAGTCAGGTGATGTTCGTTTTCTTTCTCGTAGTGTGGGAGGCGACATTTCTACCATGAAAGGCTGGTTTCATTTTCTTTAAATTGTTTTTAGATCTAATAGTTCATTGTAAAACAAAGAATTTTACAAGGGCAATGACGCAATAGCATTATTAGATGACGTTACGAAGTCGTTCTATCCTAGGTTTTCTAGAGAACAGTCGTACTCTCTCCATTCACAAGAGACTAATTCATTACCTACATATATAGGTCTAAACAAAATCGGTCGTAGCAACGCCCGGGGCAGTTGTGCTAGTACATAATCATATCAACAACATTATTGATCCATATTGCATATATGGAACCATCGGTATATTTTGCACATTCCTAGATACACAAAATTCACTTACGATGCACATTTTTAACATGCAACCATTTGAAATGGATCTTATGGGAACCTAGAGGGGGGGTGAATAGGTGCTACTTCAAATTTTAATGCTTTTTCAATTTTAGGCTTGACACAAAAGGTAAATTCTCTAGATAATCTATTATGAAGAATTTTCCTATATGCAAACCTAACTACTAGCGAGTAAAGGCGAGTGAGATAGAGGAACGAGTAAACCGTAGTGGAGCACGCGAAGACACAGGATTTGTTTTACCGTAGTTCCTTCCTTGTTAAGGGGAGTACATTTGCGTTGGAGGGGTGGGCGATACTAAGACCACCACGCCACAATAGGCCTCACCCTGTTCTCCGATGGATCCCGCCACCAAAGGCCTAATCCATCTTTCCACTATAAGAACCCTTCGAGGCGGGAACCGGCGCCTTTACACAACTAGCGGGGCACAACTCCACAACCAAATTGGAGGCTCCAGTAATGACAACAAGCTGCTACAAGAACAAGTTATCAATAACAAAACACAAGATCTAGATATATATTAATGAGAATACTAGATCGGGGATTTCTCCAAATGAATGGAGAGGAGTTGATGCGCTTGATTCGTGATGATGATGTAGGTTGTCTCCTCCTTCAATTCCACCAAAGATCGAAGCCTTCGGGTGGTTGAAGTGGGAGATCTAGAGAAAGAGCACTTGCAATAGGTCTTGTCATTTTCGAATGAATCAAGAAATCTGAATGGAGGGGATGAAGGGGCTTTTATACCTCCTGCCCCAACTGAGTCGTTGGAGCCTTTGGGGGCCGGATTATCTGGCCTAGGGAAAACTCCGCTCAAGACTCAGATTATCCGGCACAAAATCCACCCCTAGTCAGAGCGACGCGCCGAGCCTGCCCTTGATCGTCTCCTGGGGGCCGGATTGTCCGGTCAGGGGAAGAAAGTCCGCCCCTGTTCAGATTTTCCAGGAGAAAATCCGAACCAAGTCGAGGCCGCCTTTGCCTGCCTTTTGATCGTCTTCTGGGGCTGATTATCCGCCCAAGGCGGGCGGATTATCCGTGGGAAGAAAATCCGCCCTTGTTCGGATTTTCCGGGAGAAAATCCGACCCAGTCAGAGCGTCGCGCCTTGCCTGCCTTTGCCAAATGAGTTAGGCTGGATTATCCGGCCCTTGATGGGGGCTGATACTTCCATTTTGCATCACTATTCTATGTCTTAATTCACTATTATTCATTGATATATTTCGTATTGAGAGGTGATACTTATGTTATTTTATCTGTTTTTGCATGGTTGATGACTTTTGGAGCATGGACCGCGCAATGGATTCGATGGAAAAGGTGCTATTTGGAGGCAAAATTCAAAGATCAGAAAATCCAGGAAAATATACGGAAAATCCTATTTTTCCAAGACTAAGGATGCTGAAGACGGAGTGGAGATGGGGCCACACCATCCTCGGCGCTGGCAGCCTAGGCGCCAGCCAGTGGTGGCCACCCTGGCCCACTCCAGCCTCCCCCTCTGGCGTATATCATCCTCCCGAAACCCTAAGACTTGGGGAGCGACCACAGAAAGATTCGGCGGCCTCTACGGGGCGGAAAACACCGAGAGAGAAAGATCACTCTGGTAGACAGATTTCTGCCGAGGGAATTCCTTCCCGGAGAGGGGAGATCGTCGCCATCAACACCACCATCAATCTGGACTTCATCGGGATCATCATCATCACCACCATCATCACCATCAGCACCATCTCCATATTGCTGTAACAATTGTGTTGAATCTTGCATTAGTTCATAGGGCAAACTTTCCCGGTGTTGATTACTCTTTGTAGTTGATGCTATTGAGTGAACCATTGAATTATTGTTTATGTTCAGATTGTTATACATCATTATTCCATCTCTGATCATGATCCATATGTTGTCTTGTGAGTAGTTCATTTTGTTCTTGAGGACATGGGAGAAGTCATGTTGTTAGTAGTGGAGTTGTGTTGAGAAAGATTCAATAGATTGTTATTTAAGTTGTGGTGTACTTCTTCTAGTGGTGTCATGTGAACGTCGACTACATGACACTTCACCTATATGGGCCTAGGGGAATGCATTGTGTATTTGGATACTAATCGTAGGGGTTGTCGGAGTGACAGAAACCTGAACCACCGTTAGGAAACTATTGCACAAGGGACGTAAGGGTCTTAGAGTTTAAAGCTGTGGTTAGGTCTCTACCTTAATTACTTTCTTGTACTTACGGATGTTTGCAAGGGGTATAATCACAAGTATGTATTAGTCTTGGATGGGGCGGTACATTAGCACAGGTTCACCCACACAACACTTAGCAAGCTAGAGAAGATTAATCAACTACATGAAGCGAAAGCACTTGACAGTCTTCCCATGTGTCCTCGAGAACGTTTGGTCATCTTAAGTAATACAACCGGCTTGTCCTTTGCTGCATAAAGGATTGGGCCACTTGCTGCATTTATTCCTACTATCTTTCATTTACTCGTTCTTTGTTTACTTGCTTTATCAAAAACCCCTAAAAATCCGCTAGCTAAGTATTTGCAGAAAATTCCTGATCCATACCACTAGCCAACACCTTCTGCTCCTCATTGGGTTCGACACTCTTACTTATCAAAAATACTGCGATACACCCCCTATACTTGTGGGTCATCAAGACTATTTTCTGGCGCTGTTGCCAGGGAGTGAAGCGCTATTGGAGAGTGGAACTGGTAAAGGAAACTTCTACTGTGAGTATTGTTTATTACTGTTAGTTGCTTTATTGTCGTTATGGATAATTCGCTGAGTTTCTTATTTGGTAATGCTACTACCACTTCTAAGGTAGTAGATAAACCACCACCTGCTGAGAATGATGTTTTCAAAATACCTACAAGAATTATTGATCGTGTTATGGATAACTACTATGTTGGGGATGGAACTGTCCATCCTGGTGATCATTTACTCTTTATACACGAATTATGCGGGTTGTTCAAGTGTGCAGGTATTACTACAGATCAAGTTAAGAAGAAGTTATTCTCATTATCGCTGAAAGGAAGAGCTGAGGAATGGTATAAGCTGCTGAAGAATGGTCAAGCTCTAGAATGGGAGGAAATAGTGCCTCTCTTTTACTCAAAGTTTTATCCTCCTAGTGATATTCATAAAGATCGGAATCAAATATACAACTTTTGGCCTCTTGATGGAGAGAGTACAGCTCAAGCTTGGGGGAGATTGAAGTTACTAATTCTCAAATGTCCCATTCATGAGCTCCCCAACAATATTATTATCAATAACTTTATGCAAGACTCCCTCTACATGACAAGGATTTATTGGATGCTTCTTGTGCTGGATCATTCACTCGTATGGAAGAAGAAGCTAAATGGGATCTTCTGGACCGTATTCAAGACAATGCTGAAGCTTGGGAGAATGACAAAGGTAGAAAGTCAGGTATAAATTATGATTATGAATGCATTGAATCTTTTATGGGAACTGATGACTTTCAAAATATTAGTAATGCTTATGGTCTTGATTTGCAAGTTATTACGAATTGCTTTAGAGCTTTTGCTTCTTATATCGAAATTCCAAAAAGGGGACGGAATAAATAACATGCACCTTACAAAGATATTGTTGACTATGTTCCTGTTGGGAGTGCTGAGTATTGCATTATTGATCCCATCTTACCTAAACCTTATATCGAGAAGATTCCCTTCCCAGAAAAAGAAAAGGACCATCCTATGATAACTAATGTAATCACCAAAAGTGAAAAGAGAACTGTAAAACCTGATGAACAAATAAACATTGAACCTGTGGTAGCAATTGTGAAAGACCTTGTCACTAAAAGCATAGAAGATGGGCACATAGTCTTTTGTGAGGATGCTTCTAATATTGTTTCACATCCTAATAGAACTAAAAAGGCTAGTGTTCCTGTGCTTTCTGTTAGAACTGGTGATCATTGCTATTATGGTTTATGTGATATTGGTGCAAGTTCCAGTGCTATTCCTTGTGAGCTTTACAGAGAAATTATGCATGAAATCAGTCCCTGCGAATTGGAAGAGATTAATGTGGTTATTCACCTTGCTAATAGAGAGACCATCTCTCCAATTGGTATTGTACAAGACGTGGAAGTTCTTTGTGGTAAGATTAAGTATCCTGCTGATTTTCTAGTACTTGGTTCAGCTGCTAGTAAAACTTATCCTATCATTTTTGGTAGACCCTTCTTGAGTACTTGTGGAGCTATTATTGATTGCAAGAGGGAGAAAATCTTGACTAAGTTTGATGGGGAATCTTATGAGTTTAATTCTCTTGAAATTTGCTAAAGAACCTTGTGAAGAGGAAACCCATAATGAGGATTTTAGGGTTGAACAACTTGCTTCTATTTCTCTTGCTCCTAACAATGCTTTGCAGCAATTTATGGAAGATCATGAAAGTGAAATCTTCATGGAAGAAAGTAACGAGATTGATAGGATTCTCCGTGATCAGCCTAAGATGCTTAAGCATGACTTGCCTGTAGAAGACTTGGGTACCACGTTGCCACCTAAAAAGGATCCGGTTTTCGATCTAAAACCTCTCCCTGATGATCTTAAATATGATTATATTGATGATAAAAAGATATATCCTGTTATTATTAGCTCTAAACTTTCAGGAAAGGAAGAAGAAAGGTTGTTGGAGGTTTTGAAGAAACACCGAGGAGCTATGGGCTATACTCTGGATGATTTAAAAGGGATTTCACCTACTATATGTCAGCATTCTATCAACATCGAACCAGATGCAAAGCCAGTAGTATAGCACCAACGATGTTTAAACCCCAGGATGAAGGAAGTGGTAAGGAATGAGGTATTGAAACTCCTTGATGCTGGTATTATTTACCCTTTTGCTGACAGTGAATGGGTTAGTCCTGTTCATTGTGTTCCTAAAAAAGGAGGTATTACCGTTGTTCCTAATGATAATGATGAGTTTATTCCTCAAATAATAGTAGTAGGCTATAGGATGTGCATTGATTTTAGAAAAGTCAATAAAGTTACTAAGAAAGATCATTACCCGCTTCCTTTTATTGATCAAATGTTGGAAAGGTTGTCTAAAAAGATGCATTTTTGTTTTCTTGATGGTTATTCTGGTTTCTCTCAAATTGTTGTTAAACAACAAGATCAAGAAAAAACTACTTTTACTTGCCCTTATGGAACTTATGTTTATAGACGTATGCCTTTTGGTTTATGTAATGCTCCTGCTACTTTTCAAAGGTGCATGTCTGCTATCTTTCATGGTTTTTGTGAGGAAATTGTAGAAGTGTTCATGGATGACTTTTCTGTCTATGGAACTTCTTTTGATAATTGCCTGCACAACCTTGATAAAGTTTTGCAGAGATGTGAAGAAACTAATCTTGTTCTTAATTGGGAGAAATGCCACTTCATGGTTAATGAAGGGATTGTCCTTGGGCATAAAGTTTCTGAAAGAGGCATAGAAGTTGATAGAGCTAAGGTTGAGGCAATTGAGAAGATTCCATGTCCAAGAGACATCAAAGGTATTTGTAGTATCCTTGGTCATGCTGGTTTCTATAGAAGGTTTATTAAAGACTTTTCTAGGATATCAAAACCCCTTACTAATCATCTTCAAAAAGATGTACCCTTCGTTTTTGATGATGATTGTAAGGAAGCTTTTGAAACTCTTAAGAAGGCTTTAACTACAGCTCCTATTGTTCAACCACCTGATTGGAGTTTACCCTTTGAAATAATGTGTGATGCTAGTGATTTTGTTGTAGGTGCTGTCCTTGGGCAACGAATTGATAAGAAGTTAAACGTTATCCATTATGCTAGTAAGACTCTAGACGCTGCTCAAAGGAATTATGCTACTAGTAAAAAGGAATTTCTAGCTGTTGTTTTTGCTTGTGATAAGTTTAGGCCCTATATTGTAGACTCAAAAGTCACCATTCATACTGATCATGCTGCTATTAAATACCTTATGACGAAGAAGGATGCTAAGCCTAGGCTTATTAGATGGGTGCTGCTTTTACAGGAGTTTGATCTACATATAGTAGATAGGAAGGGTGCTGAAAACCCTGTAGCTGATAATTTATCTCGATTAGAAAACATCTATTTTGACCCTATGCCTGTTAATGATAGTTTCCCAAATGAACAGTCAGCTGCAGTAGGGGTGAGCTCGCGAGGGAGCCCTTGCTACGCTGATTATGCTAACTTTATTGTCTCAAAGTATTTGCCTCCAACTTTTACAGCTCAGGAAAGGAGGAAGTTCTTCTATGATTTGAGGCATTATTTTTGGTATGACCCACACTTATACAAAGAAGGAGTGGAGGGTATTATGCGAAGATGTGTTCCAGAATATGAACAAAGGGAGATATTGCGTAAATGTCATGGTAGTGCTTATGGAGGACATCATGCAGGAGATAGAACTGCACAAAAGGTGCTACAATCAGGTTTCTACTGGCCTACCCTTTTTAAAGATGCAAGAAAATTTGTTTTATCTTGTGATGAATGTCAGCGTGTTGGTAATATTTCTAGACGCAATGAGATGCCTATGAACTATTCTCTAGTTATTGAACCTTTTGATTGCTGGGGATTTGACTTTATGGGTCCTTTCCCTCCTTCGAAAGGTTACACTCATATTCTAGTTGCCGTTAATTATGTTACTAAGTGGGTAGAAGCCATTCCCACAAAGAGTGCTAATAGGAAGACTTCTCTAAAAATGCTTAAGGATGTTATCTTTCCTAGGTTTGGAGTGCCTAGGTATCTCACGACTAATGGGGGTTCTCATTTCATTCATGGTGGTTTTAGAAAGACCCTTGCTAAATATGATGTTACTCATAGAATTGCTTTAGCTTATCACCCCCAAACTAGCGGGCAAGTAGAGTTATCAAATAGAGAAATTAAATCCTTCTTGCAAAAGACTGTTAATAGATCTAGAAAAAACTGGGCTAAAAAGTTGAATGATGCTTTATGGGCTTATAGAACTGCTTACAAAAATCCTATGGGAATGTCTCCTTACAAAATGGTTTATGGGAAAGCTTGTCACCTACCCTTAGAATTAGAACACAAAGCTTACTGGGCAGTTAAAGAACTAAATAGAGATTGTAAGCTCGCTGGTGAGAAAAGATTATTTGACTTAAGTTCTTTAGATGAATGGAGGAGTGAAGCCTATGAAAATGTTAGGCTCTTTAAGGAAAAAGTTAAAAGATGGCATGACAAGCTAATACTTAAGAGAGAATTTCATGTTGGTGAGAAAGTCCTTTTGTATAGGTCTCGTCTCAGATTTTTTGCAGGAAAGCTACTGTCAAAATGGGAAGGACCTTTCATTATTGAAGAAGTATACCGTTCAGGAGCAATAAAAATTTCTTCTTTAAAAGATAATACTACACAAGTAGTGAATGGGCAGCGACTCAAGCACTATATTGCTGGAGATTCTTACAATGAAGATGTTGATGCCTTTCAAGTTATAACTCCGGAGAAATTCATCAAGGACCAAATTCAGAGACCTACAGAGTCTGTTTTCAAATAGGTAACAGTTCTGGTAAGAAAAGTTCCATGAAATTACAATACAACTATATTTTTGCAGTTTTCAGTCAATAAGGAAAGTTATGAAGCGAAAAAGGGACGGGAATGGAGCCAGGGTGGCTCACACCACCCTGTGGCGTGGGCCCACCCCTGGCCGCGCCACCAGGTGGTGAGTCCACCCCAGACTCTGCCTCCAACTCGTTTTCTCCCAGTACCTTCCTTTTGGTGAGAAACTTCATAATATATACCCCCCGGATCTTCTGAGGTTCGTATATCATGTTTTCGTCGTGTTTTTGTTGCGATCTGTTTCTGCCAGGTTGAATCCCAGATTTGTAGCCACAATGTCTTCCAGTGGATCAGCTGAGGGAGATTCCTTAGAAGATATCATCAACCCATACATGAGAGAATTGAAGATTCATCCCAAGGAGTTGTTGCTCGAAGGTGGGGAGGTCCGGATTAAAGAGGTTCAAGGCCCTAAAGGTGAAGGAAGTCTGGAGGACAGGATGGAAGCACTAGAGCAAGAAGTCTTTAGGTACAAGAAGATGGCGGAGCGCGAAATGGATATCATCCATAAGATTTGTTCCGAACTCATGACCGAGCACCAAAAGGAGACTGCTGAACTCAAAGACAAAGTCCTCTCACTCCACCAAACAACCAACGAACTACAAGCATAGTTCTATGATGTTCAAAATCAAAATTGTGTGTATGAGGCTAGATTTAAACGCATAAGTGATGCTGCAAGTTTCAGGATGTTGGAAACCACGATGTCCTTTGTTGATGGGAAGCCTTTACCCTGGAAGACGGACGAAGATGAGAGGATACCACCACCACCTAAGGAGTAATTCGTCATCAGGTTTGGCATCCCCTTGGTTTGTTCCAAGCTTGGGGGAGTGCCGCGGTATCACATCACTATCTTCTATCTTTTTACTTTTTAGTAGAGTCATATCATGAATAGAGGAGTTATTATGTAGGATGGTTTGCATTATGGAAGTGTCCCCTCTCTCGTTAGATATGTATCCCTTGGTGTGAGTTGCTGTTATGGAATATTAATGAGAAGTTCTATCATTCACTCTTTTGCATAGCTTATATTAGTTTTCAATTCATGGTTATATGATTGATCTTGTTGTTAGTATTGGTATCACTTTGGGATCATTGAGTTAATTTAGTTGGTTTTGGCAAACCTGGCTCGGTCAGTAGCACACTATTTTTGAGAGTTGAATGAAAAAGATAAGAGTACTCTAGAGAAAAATAATTTCATCATCTTTCTTTCTTGATTTGCTCATAAGTCTAGTATTCTCTAGTTAAGATCTTTTGTGCTTCCAAGGAAGATTGCATGTTTGTCTTTATCACTTGTATGTTTGTTTGTTTCCTTCAACTCTTATACTTGCTACCCAGCCTTGCTAGCCAAAAAACCTGTCGAGAGGGTATTCTTCTGCATCCACCTCCTTAAAACCAAAACCTTTGCCATTTGTGTCCACCATACCTACCTAGTAGCATTATTGCTATTCCAAGTAAATTCTTGTTTTATCTACCTCCCAAATTAAACTTGTTATGTGAAAATTAGTGATTAAAGCTCTCACGAACTAGATGGCACACTTTACTTTCTTGCACTTAATAAACTTGAACCATTATGCTCACCTATGTTGCGTATATGCTTGCGCTTTGTAAGTTGTGAATTAGCAGAACCATGCTGTCATGGGGAACGCTTTCAACATTGCGCTGGTACTTTGTACCAAGTTGATATTATGTTCTTTTGTCTATGGATGGCGTCGGTGTGAAATGAAAGGGGAGCTTGTAAGTCCATGGAGTTATGCATGTGTGTTAGAGAAACGCTCGGGGCTGGTCTAATCCATGCCGACATGGTGGAAACCTGCAACAGAACCATAGCAGTATCTATGAAGCATTCTTCTTATAAAAAAGAGATAGAGATTGAGAAAAAGAAAAAAAGATATTATGAAAAGAGGAAAGAGAGAAAAAAGCACCATATTCCCATGGTAAATAAGAAGATTGCTAAGATGCTTGTTGTCTGCTTGCCTTGTCATTTTGATATGGGGATTCTTCCGTATCATCGAGCAAGGGGTACCCCGTTGGCGGTTCTCAATGATACACATATGCTTACGATGACAAGACTTACCGGTGACTAAACTTGAGTAGCATGAGGAGCGGCCCTCGTATTCAAGGGACATGAGATTCTCAAATTACAACTTGTCAATGCATATCCTCATATTTGATCACTTTAACCTTAATCACCTAAAGATTCCTATGATAGGGGCAATGAGAGCTGAAAGCTAGTAAGTATCATAATTTTTGGGAGCTCTTTATAAGACTTGCAATCCCTGCTTCCCTCTGCGAAGGGCCCTTTATTTTACTTTGTAGTTGAGTCAGTAAACCTACTTCCTCTCTATCTCAGCAAGTATTTTGAGTTGTTGTGTTTCATTCATTCATATGATGATTTATTCAATCATGTTTCTTATGTTCCTTGCTTAGCACTTTGCTCTTATCTTGATGTTTACTACTTTGGAAGCTATCATTGAAAACTAGCTATTTGTGAACTCCAGCAAATTATCAACTATTATTCGACCAAGAGCTAAGTTTGCCATTACCAATTATGATTTAATTCATGTATCTTTATTGTGTTTCCTTTACCTATTACAAGTTGAGTTATATAATAGTGAGTTGTCTTCTATTATGATCTATGTATTTGATGAATGTGATGCTTCTTATCCGTATTCTTTTATCGACTCTTCACTCCATAAACCTGAGGCCATGTTTATTGAGCTCAGTTTCGCTTGGGGACAAGCGAAGTCTAAGCTTGGGGGGAGTTGATACATCAATTTTACATCACTATTCTATGTCTTAATTCACTATTATTCATTGATATATTTCGTACTGAGAGGTGATACTTATGTTATTTCATCTGTTTTTGCATGGTTGATGACTTTTGGAGCATGGATCGCAATGGATTCGATGGAAAAGGTCTGTTTGGAGGCAAAATTGAAGATCAGAAAATCCGGAAAATATATAGAAAATCCTATTTTTCCGTAAGACTAAGGATGTCGAAGAGGTGGAGATGGAGATGGGCCCACACCACCTGGCGCGGCAGCCTAGGTCGCGCCCAGTGGTGTGGCCACCCTGGCCCACTCCATCCTCCCCCCTCTAGCGTATATCATCCTCCTGAAACCCTAAGACTCAGGGAGCGACCACAGAAAGATTCCGCCGCCTCTGCGGGGCGGAAAACACCAAGAGAGAAAGATCTCTCCGATAGACAGATTTTTGCCGGGGGAATTCCTTCTCGGAGAGGGCAGATCGTCGCCATCAACACCACCATCAAGCTGGACTTCATCGGGATCATCATCATCATCACCACCATCACCACCATCATCACCATCTCCATATTGCTGTAACAATTGTGTTGAATCTTGCATTAGTTCATAGGGGAAACTTTCCCGGTGTTGATTACTCTTTGTAGTTAATGCTATTGAGTGAACCATTGAATTATTGTTTATGTTCAGATTGTTATACATCATTATTCCATCTCTGATCATGATCCATATGATGTCTTGTGAGTAGTTCGTTTTGTTCTTGAGGACATGGGAGAAGTCATGTTGTTAGTAATGGAGCTGTGTTGAGAAAGATTCAATAGATTGTTGTTTAAGTTGTGGTGTACTTCTTCTAGTGGTGTCATGTGAACGTCGACTACATGACACTTCACCTATATGGGCCTAGGGGAATGCATTGTGTATTTGGGTACTAATCGTAGGGGTTGCCGGAGTGACAGAAACCTGAACCCCCGTTAGGAAACCATTGCAGAAGGGACGTAAGGGTCTTAGAGTTTAAAGTTGTGGTTAGGTCTCTACCTTAATTACTTTCTTGTACTTATGGATGTTTGCAAGGGGTATAATCACAAGTATGTATTAGTCTTGGATGGGGCGGTACATTAGCACAGGTTCACCCACACAACACTTAGCAAGCTAGAGAAGATTAATCAACTACATGAAGCGAAAGCACTTGACAGTCTTCCCATGTGTCCTCGAGAACGTTTGGTCATCTTAAGTAATACAACCGGCTTGTCCTTTGCTGCATAAAGGATTGGTCCACTTGTTGCATTTATTCCTACTATCTTTCATTTACTCGTACTTTGTTTACTTGCTTTATCAAAAAACCCTAAAAATCCGTTTGCTAAGTATTTGCAGAGAATTCCTGATCCATACCACTAGCCAGCACCTTCTGATCCTCGTTGGGTTCAACACTCTTACTTATTAAAAATACTGCGATACACCCCCTATACTTGTGGGTCATCAGGGGCGGATAATCCGGCCCCCAAACACAATATCATTCCATGCACACTTAGCACACATGAGAACACTTCCACGGTATTGTTATCTAACACTCAAAACACAGGGAACCATGAAATGTTCTTTCAATCTCCCCCTTTTTGGTGTTAGATGACAATACTAGGATTTGCAAGATAGTTCTCAAGACAACGATATTTAATGAATGAATAAGACTCCCCCTCAATGTGTGCATCCTAAAAATTACATTTGATTACAAATACACACAAGAGGGTATAAGTCTATTTCATTGAACCAAATGCGAAAAGCTCATACCACCGATAGGGAGATAGATGCGTCCTCAAAACATTATAAGAATATACAATGATAGCCATAGTGAGCGCCTCCCTCGATATAGATATCCAATATAGCCATAATGATAGATGACTCCATATGAGTAGTCCACAAGATAAATCCAGAGCCACACAAACATAGTCTCATATGGCACAAAACACACATAAAAGTTTGATGCTAAATGGGCACAAGCGAGGGGAAAAGACGAAAAACTAAAGTGCAAATACTTGTGCTCGACCCATGCAAGTCCTCGGAGACCTAATAGAACTACTTCTCCCCCTTCGCATCGAGACACCAAAAAGGAAGAAGAGCGATGCTAACGCCCCAAGAGTTCACTCGTAGTCCTCATCCTCGGCCTCGTCCCCGTCCTTGTCCTCATCCTCAAGCTCCTCAGTGTCATCCTCCTCATCATCAGCATTGGCCGCAGAAGGAAACAAGTGACGCTCCAGCTCTCCATAGTTAAGCCCAGAGGAAAAGTACAAGGGACTTGTGTGCAAGAAAGGATGACTTGGGAGTAGGGAAAGGCTTAGGATTAAGAGTTCTAAACTGAGATGGTACTCCACACTCAAAATTGCAAGAAACAAATCAACTAAAAGCCAAAATTGAGTGTGATTCCCATAAGAACAAGAGACGAGCGAAAAACAACCAGAAAGACGCACAAAAATCCAACTCTTCTCATGTAAGAGGGCGGTGGCCGAAGCCACCTTGTTGGAGTGCATGGTATGACACTGCAAAGATATATCTTGGGTTCATGACCAATACTCATCAATAAGCTCACATATCACAAAATTATATTAAGAGAAATGATTTGACTTGCTTTTGGCATTATGGGGGGAGGGTTAGCCCAATTAATTAGGACCACACTCCCCCTATTTCCATGCCCACACCTAGACCAGATAATACTAAGATGTAAGAGTGAGTGCATGGGTAATCAAGACAAGCTCCTTGAATCAAAGATATTTAGCTCATTCCTCAAGTAACAGAACCTTGCTTCATCAAGTGGCTTCATGAAAATATCAGCAAGTTGGTTCTTTGTGCTCACAAAAGATAGATCAATATCGCCTCGAGCAACATCGTCCCGAATAAAATTATTTTGAATGTCAATATGCTTTGTCCTTGTGTGCTGTACCAGATTGTACGCAATTTTAATTGCACTTTCATCACATAAAAGAGGCACTTTGTCACAATTGACACCGTATTCCTTTAAAGTTTGCCTCATCCATAATAACTGAGTGTAGGCACTAGCAGCAGCAACATATTCAGCTTCGGTGATGGAGAGAGATATACAATTCTGCTTTTTAGAAGACCAACAGACTAGAGACCTTCCCAAGAACTGACAAGCTCCAGAAGTTGATTTCTGGTCTGTAGGGGTTCTGCACATGAAAACAATAAAATTTTACCCTACGCCCCTGAACCCCTAAAGCTGCCAGGACCTATCTATTAGTAATATAGTAACGGGAGGGGCTTTTCGTGAACTTACCCTTGAAGACCGAAAAGCGTTGTCAATGCTCAGGAGAGCGTGGTTGATGTAGACGAGCCGAAGCCGACCTCAAGGTCGTGATGAAGTCCTTGCGCTCCTTCTGGCTCCAACGACTTGAGTGCCTCAAGTGCGACACCTCACAGGGAGTTACACACGTTCGGTGCCTGACGATGACTCCCGCTTCCCCGATCCAGCAGCAGTTGCGGAAGTAGAGCTCCCGGATCTGAATCTCGCAGCGCGACGGCGCTTCGCGGTGAAGATGTATCTCGCCCACGCAGTCCAGACTTGGGACCAGGGTCACAAGAGAGAGAGGGGGAGATAGAAAATATCAATTAGAGGTCCTCCCAAAAGTGGGGAGACCTTTATTGATTATTGGTGTGTTTTTCTAGGCCAAATACCCCACTATATATAGGGGGAGGGGAGGTACTACCTCCCTCAAAGTCCCGGGGTGGGACTAAAGGAGAGAAGGGGGAGGAGGTGGCCGCCGGCAACCTAGTGGGCCCCGAGCGGGGGGCTAGGCCCAGCCGGCCTCCCCCTTGGCCCCTCTCCCTCTCTCCTATCCCCTAATGGGCCCTCTCCCTCCGGAATTGGCCCATTAAGCCTTTTTGACCTTTAATTGATTTTCTCTTTATTAAATAATTATGAGTAAATGATTAAATCAATATTTAACATTCATTCACATATTATTCAATCTCCGTGGCTATGGAACACCTTCCACCTCCACTCCGGACAACCTCCGGACTTACCGAAACCCTTCCGGTTTCTCCCTTCTTTTCTTCGGCGATTCTACCGATCCTATAAACACTCTCTAAGCATCATCAAGCCCTTAAGTGTGATACCCCATGGTTCGGGAACACTCCAGACATGGTCGGGACACTCCCGCACCAATGATCGACAGAGGGACCTAGATGGCCAAGTGACCCATGTGCGTTCCATGAAGATCTTTCGTCGTTTGAACCGGGACAGTCGTGTCTTATTCCCTTTGTCACTCGATAGTTGCATTGCCCGAGATCTGATCAATGAAATCACCATGTCATGTTCAATCTCGTTACTGAACAATGCTACTTAACTCGTTCCGACAAGTGATATCCCCGTGATTAAATCACACGGTGCGCAGCTATTGGATATAACTTCTCCGAGTAGGCCCTTGAGTATCTTCCCGTCACATGGACGGGCAAATCCCGCTCTTGACATATATTGCCTCTACGGTTTCCTCCGAATACCTGAACACACCTTTATAACCACCGTTTTACCAGATGGCGTTTGATGCTATCTAAGCACTCTCGGGAGACAGTGATTGATATAGCCTCACGGTCTAAGGAATAGTCTACGAGGATCCCTTTCTAATCATCATAACTTGAACTTCGTGACATGATCGGGTCATGATATTTAGGTTGGGTATTGGTTCATCATCTCATTCTCCAAATGAGATGACCTCATTTCCAACTGGCATAAATGCCACATGATCAGGAAACATGATCATTTGTTGACCAATGAACCAGTGAATAAGTTTCACTGGGAACCCCTGGTTGTTTGTATATCACACGTGTATTGATGTTTCCACTCAATATAGTTATAGCATGATATAAAACTTAATCATAAACTATATGAAATATGATAATAGTCCTTACTACTATTTGTCTCTAGGGCATATTTCCAACAGTCTCCCACTTGCACTAGAGTACAAATACACTAGCTGCATTTTGTTCTCAATCATTGGCACCATATATCCGGTATCCTGAACATGCTTGCTCATGGAAGAGGTTGAGTCTTGGGTCTGTACTTTACAGTCCCAAATCCTTTGCAACTTACTAATGTCACCTTGATTGACATCAATACTTTATCATCACATGATAGCATCTGTGTGTATGTATCATCGCTATGGCAGCAGAACGAGGCCTGATTCCAGGAGCCTACAGTGACGTTAGATCAACCTCGAGGGATTTCTCATGGGCATTGTGCCTTGGGACACATCATTCTATGTTAAAAGCGAACTAGACCCACCATAACATTATACAACACTTTAGATGGTACCCTTATCTATTATTATAAATGTATTCATCGAAACACTAGTGCACTCTGTGCAACTTTCGATGTTTTGTTCACCTCGCTTCCTACTTGACTTTAATTGGTATCTACAGGAGTTTCCAACATATTCCCTTATAACATAACTCTTTATGCTTTAAGATATGTTATCCTTTATGGATTTGGAAAATATGTCCACATTTCTGTATTAGACACTGCAGACAAAAACTTAGCTCAACGTTCTGTGATTCGAACTTAATCACTTTCAAACGTTCCTTAATTTGGATCACATATTATGCTAAGTTATCATCACGGTTTACTAAGATAGAACCTATGTCTCAACATAGTGGATGATGATCATCCTTTTCTTTCTTTCAACCATTGATGTTAAACTTAATACTATTCCTAATTTGAGTTATTAAGGATCATTTCCTTAATTAACTTCTATTCTGAAGCCCTTTTCAGAATCCCTTAAGGCATACTACATAATATCACAATACACCTATTATCAACTTCTACATCTTATAAATCATTATTTATAAGTACTTGCGCTTTCATTCTTAACACCCTTAAGAATCAATCCTATAAGCTCCCACTCAAAATATGTTCCTACATATTTGAATTTGAGACTTATATTGCTCCCACTTAAAATATGTCAATCACATATTGTTTCAGGAAGACTTTCATAGCTCCCACTCAATTTTATGCAAATTGCATATCCACGCACTATTTTGAATAACTTCAAAATCTTTTGATCAAATATCAAACTTGGAGATTTACTATGAGATACTAGTAGTTTACTAGTTTTAAATCCACTAGACATTTAGCACACATGAATCAAATTCATTTGAATTTGTCCAATACTTGACAAATTGTGCTTTTTTCATTCACCCCCTTTTTCCACTATGGCTTTGCAGTCATTTGGGAAAATTCAAGCAACTCCTTTTACTTGTGAGATTAAGCAACGAATTGCTTTCTAATCTCTAGGGAATTTTGCTTTTAGGATTTCTCATAATTCTAGTTTACCATTATTTCCTTTGTAGTTCGTAGGTATGTCATATTCCATGAATCATGACAAGTGATTCACAAATGTCTCCATACAAGATATGGATTACATTTTGAATCCTACTTCATGTAGTGAAAACACTAGTGGGGAAAACACAATGAGCAATATCATTGATTTTTTCCTTCTGTGAAGAGAATCGTTCAAGAACGTTGTCCGTTGTGCTTCTCAACACTCTGATGCAGGGTTTTGAATCCTCATCGTGTTTTACACTAATTTCCATTTGCTTCATAATTGAGAAATGATGACCCACAAGTATATGGGGTGTATCGCAGTATTTTCGAGGGAAGTGAAACCCAATTTATTGATTCGACACAAGGGGAGCCAAAGAATACTTATAAGCCTTAACAACTGAGTTGTCAATTCAGCTGCACCTGGAAACAACCTTGCTCACAGCATTTTATCAGTAGCAACAGTTTTGTAGTAGCGATAGTAAAGTAACAGCAGTAGTAAAGTAAAGACAACAGTAACAATAGCAGCAAACAGTGGGATTTGAGTGCAGTAGGCATAGGTATGGATGGACGGGGGTTGCATGGACAAGACAATTCACATGGCAATCAGAACATAGGGCAATTGCAGATAAATAATATAAAGCATCCAAGTACTAGATAATCCTAGGCATGTGTTCCATATATAGTCATGCGTGCTCGCAATGAGAACTTGCACAACATCTTTTGTCCTGCCAGCCCGTTTGCAGCGGGGCCTCAAGGGAACTACTGGCAATTAAGGTGCTCCTTTTAATAGAGCACCGGAGCAAAGCATTAACACTCCGTGAACACATGTGATCCTCACATCAAAGCCATTCCCTCCGGTTATCCCGATTTTTGTCACTTCGGGGCCATTGGTTCCGGACAACAATGTGTATACAACTTGCAGATAAGACCATAAACAATACTATCATAATGAATCAATGACATGTTCAGATCTGAAATCATGGCACTCGGGCCCTAGTGACAAGCATTAAGCATAACAAGTCGCAACAAAGTCATAAAGCACTAATAAAAGATACTAGGCACTATGCCCTAACAATCTGATGCCATTACATGAACAATCTCATCCAATCCCTACCATCCCCATAGCCTATAGCAGGGGATTACTCACTCATAGATGGGGGAAACATGGATGGTCGATGGAGAAGCGATGGTGACGATGATGGCGATGATCTCCTCCAATTCCCTATCCTGACAGGGTGCTAGAACGGAGTTTCTGGTGCTGTTTCGTGGAATCTGGTGGTGGCGGCGGAGCGGAACTCCTTCTGGAAAAACGTCGACCCCCCTGGAGTTTTTAGGTCAGAAGGCTTCTTATAGGCGAAGAGGGAGACCAAGGGGGTGCCTAGGGGGCCCACACCATGCCCTGGCGCGGCCTGGGGGACCCGCGCCTGGGGGGTGTGGCCAGCCCCTGGCCCTCCTCTGCATCTCGTGCAGGTCCGTGAGTCTTAGAAAAATAGGCACTTTGGCTTTTGTCCCGTCCAATTCTGAGAATATTCATTTTCTGACTTTCCTAGAACCAAAAATAGCAGAAAACAGGCAGCTGGCACTGTGGCTCTTGTTAATAGGTTAGTCCAAGAAATCATATGAAAAGTACTCCAAAGTGTGGACAAAACACAAGAAAGTGGATAAAACCAAGCATGGAGCATCAAAAATTATAGATACATTTGCAATGTATCAACATCCCCAAGCTTAACTCCTGCTCGTCCTCGAGTAGGTAAGTGATAAAAAAGAAAGAATAAGTTTTGAGGTGACATGCACCATCATAAACTTGATCAAAGTATTTGTAAAACATTCAAAGCTGAGATCATATTACTTCAATCATAACATGAAAGACAAAGTTCTAGCAATAAGACATAGCAACTATGTTGCAACATAAAAAGGCACAAACAAAAGATTCATGAATAACAATGCTTTGCAAGACGTTTGTTTGTTTCACATAAAGAAAACATAACATAATGGCATTCAGCTTGTCCCTCATAGAGTAGCAAACATAAATGCATAGGACACCTTCAAAGTTTACAAGAGTGACTAGATACAAATAGTTTAAAACAAGCAATATCAAGGTATGCATCAATCAACAAGTCTTGGGACAATGCACATAGAACTAAGAATGGCCACTATGCTCTCAAGAAAGTGCTCATAGAATGTGTGGAGACACAACAAGGAAATGAACAGGTTTTGAAAAGTTTGAAAGGCTTCCAAATGCTGAAAGTATGGTACTTGTTAGCTTTGAGCTTTCATTGCCCCTATCATAAGCATCTTTAAATGGTTAAGGTTAAAGTGACACAACTAAGAGGATATGCTTGACAAGTTATAAATCAAAGTCTCATGCCCCTTACTTACGAAGACCGATCCTCATGCTACTCAACTTCAGTCATGAGTAAGCTCTTGTCATTGTAAGTATATACGTATCATAGTGAACCGCCAACGGGGTACCCCTTGCACATGACACAGGAGCTATCCCACAATCAAAATAACAAGGCAAGCAGACAATGAGCATCTACGATCTTTTTATTTACTATATGCATAGATTTTTATTGAGGATGCTTCATAGAATGCTCATTATGGTTATGCTGCAAGTTTCCACCGTGATTAGGCATGGCTTAGGCTAGCGGCCCAGGCGTTTCTCTAACATACATACAAACTCCACGATCTTACAAGTTCCACTTTTATTTCACACTGCCGGGATCCATAAGCAAAAGAACATGATATCAACGAGGTACTAAGTACCAATGAAATGTTGAAAACGTTCCCCATGATACATGGTTCTGCTAACTTCAACTTATAAAGCGCAAGCATATACGCAACAAAGAAGGACAAAATGGTTCAGGTTTATTAAATGCAAGAAAATAAATTGTGCCATCAAGTTCGTGAGAGCTTTACTAACTAACTTTCTCATAACAAGCAAACATTTTATTCGGAAGAAAACAAGGCATATTGAATATGCACGGGAATAGAAAATGATGCTAATAGGTAGGTATGGTGGACACTTTGGCAATATTTGGTTTTAGGGAGTTGGAAACATGAGTAAAACATACTCAGTGAAAGTGAAGGCTTAGCAATAGTAAGGGAGCGACAAAAGAGAGAGCAATAATGGCCATAATCATGCAGAGCGACAAAACATCATTGACCAAAGCATAAAGTGATACTGCAAGTTGAAAACTAAAGGATCATAAAGTCTTATGGTGACTTGGGATAGTCATAACATGGTGTGAGCATGTGCCAAGTCAACCCAAATAAAGCATCAAAGGAGAATACCATAATACTATGCTTTAATATGCTAAAACAACACATGATTCTTCCAAGGGACATTAAGCAATCTCAATTGTTTATAACAAGTCATGCTACAGAAAGAATACTAAGCATAAAGCCAAAACAATATCAAGCATGGCATGACAAAGCATAGGCACAGTCAAAAACAAGCTCTCTTTAACACTTAAGCATGAACTTTCCTACTCTTTTCCAATCCAAACCAAACTATTTGAAAACCAATGTGTGAAAGAGGGTGTCCAACCAATTTATTCAGCAAACTAAGAAAACAAAGCAAACGAAAAAACAAAACGAAAACAAAAAAGAAGACGCTCCAAGAACAACACAACTGTGCATGAAACAATAAAAATGAAGTGTTTGGAAGAAACCTGGGATTTTTATTGATGAAGAGGGGGATGTCTTGGGCATCCCCTAGCTTTAACTCTTGTACTTCTTGGATATTTCTTGGGGTGACACGCGTGGCATCCCCAAGCTTGAGATTTAGTCCATCTTTCATCTCATTACTCATTCCTTTCATACACCTGAAATTTTTTCCTTCATACAAAACTTCACACAATCTTTATTAGCAACATTAGTGCACTCAAGATAATAAGTCTTTAGGTTCAGTTCTAACACCAATAAAACTTCCATTAAAACACAAGCTACTGTATCACTTCCCTCAAAAAGCTCAATTCCCCAAAAGAACTCAAAAAGGAATCAACAAGAAGCAAATGCAAATAATGGCAGAAATCTGTCAAAACAGACCAGCAGGTAAAGACGAAGTTTTTCGAAGACCTTCTGTTGCTCAAATCAAAAAGTGTTGAACTAATGAAAGTTAGATAACAACCTGGGGCAGAATCACAAAAATTCACGCCTCAAAAAGACGTTCAGAGATTTTACACGATTTTTTACGGTTAAGCACAGAAATCTGTTTTGGGACAGCAACTTTTCCAATCATTACTTCTCTCTCATTAGAGGTTACTCTTGGCACAAAAAGCAAATAAAAAGGATAAGGAGCGGTTATTACAGAGGTAGTAACTTCCAAGGCTCATCTAAAACTTTTGGGTTATCTCCCAATAAGTACTTTTCTTTAACACCTTTAAGTTAGGCATAAGCAAAAACTAAAATGGATAGAATAGAAGTAAGTGAAGATAATCATGGTGAAAACATTGTTTTGGTCAATGAAATCCTTTTGTTAACAAGGTTGATTAGGTCTTGTTACCAAAACAATTTCATATGAGAATTCCACTAATGATTATGTTACCTCAACCTTGATAACAATGGGCCCAATCATAATAGTTTCAAATTTTTCTCTTGGTATGGGACTGTCACATCCCAAGATTTTAGAAATTTGGGACTAGAAAAAAATGCATTTGCATTGCATCATCTGCATTCATGAAAAATTTGGGTTGCAAAACACTAGTTTAAACCCTTATTTTGAATTGGTAAAATGCATCTACAAAAGGAATACACTTGGATTGTGAAATCACTATTTTGAAGTAGTCAAATTATTGACAAAAAGGATCCTATGTTGATCCTCTGAATTTTAGAAAAATTTAAAGACAAAAATCAATCCATTTGGAATTAATATGCAAAAGTTATAAAAGAAATAAGAAACAGAAAAAAATCTAACCTACCCCGCAGACCCGGACCGACCAACCGGGCCGGCCTATACCTAACTTACCGCGCGCCAGCGGAGCGAGCGCCGCGTAGCGCAGCGCAGCAGCAGCCAGCGCTCCAACGTGCAACCCGGCCCAGCCCTGCTAGCAGCGCTGCTACTTGCCGCCCGCATTTCTCCAGCGCGCGCAGCGCTCAGCAGTAGCAACGGCCTGCCAGCAGCCCATCGAGCGGGCAACGCAGCAGCGCCCCAGCCCGCCTCCCTTCCTCCATGCCGCTGACAGTGGACCCCACCGGGTCGTCATCTTCTTCCTCCGCTAGAGCCCGATAGGGCCACAGTTCGTGACCCGGAACAAATCCGCGAGAAATCCGCACCGAATCCGCGTCAAACTGTGCCCCCACCCCCGCACTCCAAATCCCCATATAAACCCCTCCTCTCACCTCATGCGATTTTTTTTTAAAAAAATTGAACCCTAGCGCCGCCCCGAAGCTCGCCGATCTCGTCGTCGTCCGCCGCCATTGCCGTGCTCTAAGCCGAGGTTGCAGTCACCC
The DNA here is from genome assembly GCA_023614405.1 of Avena insularis. Taxonomy (NCBI): domain Eukaryota; kingdom Viridiplantae; phylum Streptophyta; class Magnoliopsida; order Poales; family Poaceae; genus Avena; species Avena insularis. Next base: position 569,257,288 of record CM042692.1, read on the forward strand.
CCGCGCCCTACTGTCCCCCTCCTTCTATTTCCCCCTCTTGACCACGTCGTCTCCCCCTCTTTTTCCCCTCTACAGATCACCGAGGCGCCCGGGATTGCTCGCCGGAGCTCCGCGTTTGCCGCCGCCTCCGTCCGCCGATCACCGTCGCCTAGGGAAGAAACAGACGACGTCGTGACCAGCATATGCGCCGCCACCGCCTGTCGCTTCGCGTGGACTTTTTGCCCCCGCCAGGGACCGCCGGAGACGCCACCCCCACCGTCGCCCGACCGACCAACCGCCGCCGCCCGTTGACTCGCCGGTGAGCCCAGATGGTTTCTCTCCCGTCCATCGGATCTAGGATGGACGGCCAGGATTAGATCAGCAGTGCAAACCGATACGGGCCAATAGCACGCAGCCACCTCGCGCCCAGTCAGCGCTCGCGCTGAGTCAGCCCGCGACGTCAGCAGGAATATTCCAGTGGAATATTCCCTATGTTTTTAGAGAAATAGAAAATTTGGCAGAAAACGTACTAAGCTTGTAAAATTCATAGAAATTAATATACAGATCCAAAAATAGCAAATAATACACCGTTGGAGATAATTTCGTGTATAATATTAATCTGTAATTAGTTCAGACAATTACTGTAAGTTTGTGTCGTAGTTATTTAAATGGACAAGTGCCCTTTTTAGAGTAATAAATTCATAGAAAATAAACTACTGATCATAAAAATACAAACGATATGTCCCTGGAATCACAAAGAGGAGTAGAACCTTATTATGAATTAAAATTGTAGGTTTACAAAACATTTGAGTTTAAGTATATTAAAATGCATATTGTAGTATTTTAATTCTACAAAATGATCTGCAAACTATTTTGACATGAATCCTTTTGCTACTGGCTCTAAATCAACATATCTTTCCAGGAGTATGTTTACCAAAAATTAACAACAAAGTTTACAATAGATGATAATTTAAACCGAATAAAGCCTATTAAGTAGATCTAATTAATGCAATAAATGGTTTTGATGCATTGAAAAGTTTTCCATGCATGTCATCAATAGGTATAATGATCAGAGAACATTAAATATCTACTGAAACTTTTATTAAAGTGTCATGCATGCATTTGTTGCACTGGTTTGATCTCTATGTGTTGTTGTTTATTTGTTGCATTGCTTTCGTGTAGATCGTGAGGATTGTGACCCTTGTGATTGCCCGGATTGTGTGTTTAACTCCAACAACTACTAAGGCAAGTGGAGCTTCATAAAAGTCCTATTTACTTTCTATATGCATTGTAGCTTGTTTTGTTTTTACAAGTTATATCTATTGCTATGCTATATCCTACTATGTCGTAGCCATCCTTGTTAGGTGAGCCGCCGTAAGTAGTTGTGCTTATGTAGACGAGGGTGGGATACACCATGATAAAGATTGTTTTGAAAGTACGTGTTTGGAAAACTTGAAAACAACTTAATTAATGAACTCTCTGGGTGGATTGGTAATTGCTTGGTTCGTGAATGTCGGTCCCATGTCTATGGTTTACCCGAGTATCTCACTAGTGGATGGCCACCCAGGTTTCTGAGAAATGATTAGTGTCTTGATTTGGTAGCTTCCGTGTGCAACCATATGCCAGTGAGTCATGGGTGGCTGGATGGACTTAGTAGGTCGTGGCGACCCGAGCTCTTCGTATCCAGAGATGTAGTGATTGTGATAGGTTGGAACGGTGCGTGGATGGGCTTGGGGAGCTACTTCCCGAATTGTCTCTTCTTGGGCTTATCCCTATCATGACTCAATATGCGTGTCGTGGTACGAGCGGGTCGACCAAGTCATATGGGTAAAGTGTGCAACCCCTGCAGGGTGTAAAACTAAGTACTTAGCCGTGGGCTTGTTCGTCTGCGGTACCAAAGTTGGCAGGCCAGCGCATGGCGGTACCTAAGTTGCCTAAAATTACCGCGTTTCGAAAAGTTGGGTCGCCAACTACTGAGAGGGGCCATTTCGAGGCAAACCCATCTCACCCCTGCCAAATTCAAACATTCCGTTAAACCGCCCCGTGAAGTAGACGGTCGGGACCCACATGTCGGTCATCTGTCCGTGACGCGGGCGCCAACACGGCAACCTCTTAGGAAAATCGAGCAGCTAAGTGGATCGGATGCGTTGACCAATTTCACAAATCCATTCCCAGCTTTCCCCTAGCACCGGTGGCGTCGGAATCCACCCTCCAGGCAGGACGATCCCTTTGGACATTTGACTTCCGGCGCCAAGTTGCTGCGCCCAGTCGCTGATCCAGAGCTCCAATGGCGCATGCCGTAGCCGCCGTTGCGAGGCTCTAGCCCGCCTCCGCCGCCGACGAGCCGAGCAGCTCGGAGGATGGCAAATCCTACTATTAAGAAAGAAGAAGTTCTGTCTACAAGCGGGTGAGCTACCCTTCTCTTTGCTATTCGCACTAATTACAACTGCTAGCTGGCTACTGAACCTCAGATTGTTTGTTAGCCCAATGCTGACAAACATATTTTGTCCATAGTTTTCTATCAAGTGGGATCTGCGCGGACCCCCCTTACCTGGTTACGGTAGTCCTCTACAGGTACGACTCTAATGGCAAGTGGTATGGAAGCCATTGTTTCACGGTGGAAGAAGCGTCTGCACAGATCTGCACTATATCTAGTATGGTTTCTGCTCTGCGTAATCATGTTGAATTATGGCCGAAGCAGACAGCAAAGTTTAGCTTCATGGATGAACGTGGCATTATGGTTCCTATAACGTGTGACAGTCAGCTAATTGGGTTGATGAAAAGGTATGCTTCGGCTACCATGTTTGACCTGAAATGTCATGTACTGGATGTGGAAGCTGCTACAACCGAGTCGCCTTCTATTCTTGGACAGTGGTTGCTCGAACCCAATTAGCTCCTAGTAAGCAAAAGGTCGCTTGGGGTTCGCATGTTTGTGCTGAATTGTAATTTTGTTTTATTTACTCTGTAGATATTAGGCGTTATGCAATCTTGTTTCTTTGTGAGAAGCGCCGCAAGGTTAGAAACATGACCGCCGGTCGATGATTTTGCTGCTCAAGAAATTAAAAACAAGTGGAAAGATGATGTTGGACACGATTCGGTGCCCATTGTCCCGGCGATGCAGTACGTGAAGCTAAGAAAATTGGCACCGAGGAAGAGGAAGAAGGCGGGAAATGAAGAAGCCGATTGGACGTGAAGGCTTGGCACCGTGCGGAAGAAGGTTGCTTGCAATGAAGATGCACATAATGTGTTGAACTTGAACCTATATATGTAATTACATTAAATTGATCGCTCTGTGTGTGGCACGTTCTTTGGAAACAATCTACCCATGTTCTCTGAGTAAAATGTACCGCGACTTAGGGTTTGGAAACGCCCCAGTCGGTAGTTGAATCCGAAATTGTGATTGTGCCACTGCTATCTGAAAACAATGATCCACCGGTTCGACGATTGCTGAGGCGGAGGTCTCCATCTGACGGAATGTAAGTGGCACATAAATAAATTATTTAAGCCGCCACACTCTGAAGCAACAACTTATTTGAGATCTTTGCTGACAACGCGGCAACATAAACAACAATGTTCTCACCGATAATGCCAGATGAGGAGGAAATGGATACCACTTTACGGCCTAATCTTGAGCCGTCTATCTCACCGCCTCTGCTCCTGCATCCCCGCATCTGGCGAAGCTCCGGATCTCGATGGAAGGGTGTACGTGCTTCCACTTTATAAATTGTGGTTGTGCCATTTGCATGCGGCACAATCCACGAGATTACGCTTAAACAAACCGCCGATGTCGAATACAATAGTAGAAAAGGTGTCTTTGGTCCACGGTTACGTTCCCAATCCGGGACAGAGATCTAAATCGAGGCAGAAATTGATCTAAATCACAAATTCTTCCTCAAATTAATCGAGACAGAGATCTAAATCGAGGCATTTCATTAATTCAACCACAAATTCTTCTAAACAAAGGTGCGATTTCACATCCTACATTAATTCAACCAACTAGTCAACAATTTCACTTCCGCTGCCGCTGTCCTCCGAGCCGCCGGTTTCCTCGTCTTTATCGGACGGAACCTCCACGATTTCCGCATTGTACGCGAGACGGAGCACCTCTTCGCGGTGAGCGACGGCGATGACGGTGAACTTGGTCCGTCCAGGGACGGACCAGAACCTCTCCCGCCCTTCTCGGTTGCGGAGATCCCGGTGCACCACGCGCCCGTAAACGATGCGGTTGCCAATCTTGGCCTTCCGCTCCTTCTTGAACAGCGCTGGCCAGTACGGGCTGGCCGCCGCGTACCGGGGAAGTGCCCTCTTCCATGCGGGCATCTGGAGGCGGTGCGCCCACAATTTTGCTCTCCATCACGGCTCCACCGGGGAAGAGGAGTGGAGCCACCGGCACCCTCGCATAGCTGATGCGCCATCCATGGGGCACCGTCGCGGCCGGCGGCGCGAGGATGTCGAAGTGCGAGAACATCACCGCCTCGTAGAAGTTCAGCGATGGCATCTCCATGGCGGCGCGGTGGAGATTGGAGAGGGAGCGGGGCATGGACGGCGTGGTGGAGATTAGAGAGAGCGACAGGATGGGCGACGAAGCGACGAGCTATGGCACCTCCTATTTGTACACGAGGACGACGAAGCGACGGGGGGAATATCCAAGGGGCATTGGTCGGACAAAAGGAAGTAATGCAGAGTTAAGACAGATTAACAGGCGACCAATTTTTTTACTCCCAGGACTCCGGGGCCAATAGTTCAGCCCGCTAGGTCAACAAGTACAACTATTACAACTTAAAAAAGGCACGGGGCTTAAGCTAAATAGAACTAGTTAACACACATCTCCTTGATCTTCCTAATCTTAGCCTTATGCGCATCTTCCTGTGAGAGCAAGGATCGAATCGTCTGCTCCTTTCTTTTAGCATCTTCCATGCACAGCTTCAATTGTTTCTCTTCATCTTTCCTCATGCACTTGTCAATACACGTAGTTGTGAACTGCAGGACTTTGGCCTGGTGAAGATCCTTCCTTGCTTGAGTCAGTTCTTGCTCTGCTTTAGCCTTCAGGGCCAACGCCGCGTCCCTCTCCTTCTCGACTTTGCTAACCTTGTCTTCTACCCCCATGAGATCTCGCTTATGCTTGGTCGTGTCAACTGGTTCCCATAGCTTCATCTCAACACTGTCAAGAAGTGAGTTGAATGCGGATTCTTTCAACTCAACAGTCATTTACCATAGTTTGTCCAGCGTTTTCTGCATCGATTTGGGCCACTCTGGATCTACCCATTTGACAACACCGCAACTTCCGCCACGCATCATTGCACGATGTCCTTGACACCGTAGAAACCTCATTCCTGTGTTTCGTCCTTCGGATGCTACAAATTTAGCGGGCACATATCCATGTTTACATAGCAGAGGACTGTCTTCATCCGCTAAACTGTGATAGTCGGCGTCATACATCGTCTGGTTGGCCTAACACATCATACGCGCATGAGTAAATGGAGTAGATCTGGCTCAAAAAATAGATAACTGGCCACATATGATAGAGATAGAGATGATACGACTCACATCGAAATCACCGTCCCTGTCGTCACGACGCGTTTCCTCGTTGTCTCCCCTTGAACCCATGGCGAGAGGGGAGGGGGGGTGGTGGCTGCCGGAGAGGGGATTGGGATGGCGGTGCTGTCGGCTTGCGGCTACGGCAGGATGGGACTGAAGTGGGGAATGTGGCTTCGAGGGGAAGGAAGAGAAGTACGGGGAGGAAGAGAACCAATGGGGACATGCACTAGGATATGGCCCGCTCAACTGGTGAGTCGTGACACTCGCAACAGGGGAGCCCCCGGTGTTGCCAGTTTGTCTAGAGCCAGCATGGCCAATCATGCCGCAGAACAGACTACTCGCGGATCAATCTCACGAAAACCATCCCAATCGTGCAAGCGCCCCGATCGGACGGTATGTAACACTCGACAAGCAGAACAACTGTGTTAGGGCGTGCCTTCTAGAAGACTCGGTCTAACGCTAAGATTAGGGCTCTCCTAAGGTTAATTAGTATCCATATGCGATTTATGAAAAGAACATGCATCCAATGACACGGGTGGATCTAGCTGTGGTTAATGAGAAGAGCAGATATGCAATGACACCGGTGATATGTTGTTTGTGGGAAGAACACACATGCAATGACTCTGGTGATATGTGGTTTGTGAGAAGAACACACATGCAATGACTTTAGCTGTGGTTAATGAAAAGAGCAGACATGCAATGACACCGGTGGATCCATGTGTGGTTCATGGGAAGAACACACATGTAATGACACTGGGTGTGGTTCATGATATGGTCTGTGATAAGAACACACATGCAATGACACTGGTGGATCCATGTGTGGTATGTGAGAAGAACACACATGCAATGACACTAGGTGTGGTTCATGATATGGTTTGTGAGAAGAACACGCATGCAATGACACTGGTGGATCCATGTGTGGTCTTTGAGAAGAACACACATGCAATAACACTGGTGATATGTGGTCTGTGAGAAGAACACACATCCAATGACTCTAGCTGTGGTTCATGAAAAGAGCAGACATGCGATGACACTAGTGGATCCATGTGTGGTTCATGGGAAGAACACACATGAGATGACACTGGGTGGATCCATGTGTGGTTCATGAGAAGAGCAGACATGCAATGACACTGGTGGATCCATGTGTGGTTCATGGGAAGAACACACATGCAATGACACTAGGTGTGGTTCATTATATGGTTTGTGAGAATAACACACATGCAATGACACTGGTGGATCCATGTGTGGTCTGTGAGAAGAACACACATGCAATGACACTGGGTGTGGTTCATGATATGGTTTGTGAGAAGAACACACATGCAATGACACTGGTGGATCCATGTGTGGTCTTTGGGAAGAACACACATGCAATGACACTGGATCCATGTGTGGTCTATGAGAAGAACACACATCCAATGACTCTAGCTGTTGTTCATGAAAAGAACAGACAGGCATTGACACTGGTGGATCCATGTGTGGTTCATGGGAAGAACACACATGCGATGACACTGGGTGGATACAAGTGTGGTTTATGAGAAGAGCAGACATGCAATGACACCGGTGGATCCATGTGTGGTTCATGGGAAGAACACACATGCAATGACTCTGGTGACATGTGGTTTGTGAAAAGAACAGACATGCAATGACTCTAGCTGCGGTTAATGAGAAGAGCAGACATGCAATGACATCGGTGGATCCATGTGTGGTTTGTGAGAAGAACACACATGCAATGACACTAGGTGTGGTTCATGATATGATTTGTGATAAGAAGACACATGCAATGACACTGGTGGATCCATGTGTGGTCTGTGAGAAGAACACACATGCAATGACACTGGGTGTGGTTCATGATATGGTTTGTGAGAAGAACACACATGCAATGACACTGGTGGATCCATGTGTGGTCTTTGGGAAGAACACACATGCAATGACACTGGATCCATGTGTGGTCTGTGAGAAGAACACACATCCAATGACTCTAGCTGTTGTTCATGAAAAGAACAGACAGGCATTGACACTGGTGGATCCATGTGTGGTTCATGGGAAGAACACACATGCGATGACACTAGGTGGATACAAGTGTGGTTTATGAGAAGAGCAGACATGCAATGACACCGGTGGATCCATGTGTGGTTCATGGGAAGAACACACATGCAATGACTCTGGTGACATGTGGTTTGTGAAAAGAACAGACATGCAATGACTCTAGCTGCGGTTAATGAGAAGAGCAGACATGCAATGACACCTGTGGATCCATGTGTGGTTTGTGAGAAGAACACACATGCAATGACACTAGGTGTGGTTCATGATATGATTTGTGATAAGAAGACACATGCAATGACACTGGTGGATCCATGTGTGGTCTGTGAGAAGAACACACATGCAATGACACTGGGTGTGGTTCATGATATGGTTTGTGAGAAGAACACACATGCAATGACACTGGTGGATCCATGTGTGGTCTTTGGGAAGAACACACATGCAATGACACTGGATCCATATGTGGTCTGTGAGAAGAACACACATCTAATGACTCTAGCCGTGGTTCATGAAAAGAGTAGACATGCAATGACACTGGACGATCCATGTGTGGTTCATCGGAAGAACACACATACGATGACACTGGGTGGATCCATGTGTGGTTTGTGAGAAGAACACACATGCAATGACTCCGGTGGATCCATGTGTGGTTCATGGGAAGAACACACATGCAATGACTCTGGGTGTGGTTCATGATATGGTTTGTGAGAAAAACACACATGCAATGACACTGGTGGATCCATGTGTGGTCTGTGAGAAGAACACACATGCAATGACACTGGGTGTGGTTCATGATATAGTTTGTGAGAAGAACACACATGCAATGACACTGGTGGATCCATGTGTGGTCTTTGGGAAGAACACACATGCAATGACACTGGATCCATGTGTGGTCTGTGAGAAGAACACACATCCAATGACTCTAGTTGTTGTTCATGAAAAGAAGACATGGGCATTGACCTTTGGTGGATCCATGTGTGGTTCATGGGAAGAACACACATGCGATGACACTGGGTGGATCCATGTGTGGTTTGTGATAAGAACACACATGCAATGACTCCGATGGATTCATGTGTGGTTCATGGGAAGAACACACATGCAATGACACTAGGTGTGGTTCATGATATGGTCTGTGAGAAGGACACACATGCAATGATACTGGTGGATCCATGTGTGGTCTGTGAGAAGAACACACGTGCAATGACACTGGGTGTGGTTCATGATATGGTTTGTGAGAAGAACACACATGCAATGACACTGGTGGATCCATGTGTGGTCTTTGGGAAGAACACACATGCAATGACACTGGCTCCATGTGTGGTCGGTGAGAAGAACACACATCCAATGACTCTAGGCTGGTTCATGAAAAGAGCAGACATGCAATGACACTTGTGGATCCATGTGTGGTCTATGGGAAGAACACACATGCAATGACACTAGATCCATGTGTGGTCTGTGAGAAGAACACACATCCAATGACTCTAGCTGTGGTTCATGAAAAGAGCAGACATGCAATGACACTGGTGGATCCATGTGTGGTTCATGGGAAGAACACACATGCGATGACATTGGGTGGATCCATGTGTGGTTTGTGAGAAGAACACACATGCAATGACTCCGATGGATCCATGTGTGGTTCATGGGAAGAACACACATGCAATGACTCTGGTGATATGTGGTTTGTGAAGAAACACATGCAATGGCTCTAGGTGGTTAATGAGAAGAGCGGACATCCAATGACACGGTGGATCCATGTGTGGTTGTGAGAAGAACACACATGCAATGACACTGGGTGTGGTTCATGATATGGTTTGTAAGAAGAACACAAATGCAATGACTCTAGCTGTGGTTTGTGAAAATACCACGCATGCGATGACTCTAGCTGTGGTTCATGGGAAGAGTAGACATACAATGACACTAGTGGATCCATGTGTGGTTTATGGAAAGAACACACATCCAATGACACTAGTTGTGGTTCATGAAAAGAGCATACATGCAATGACACTGGTGGATCCATGAGTGATTCATGGGAAGAACACACATGCGATGACACTGGGTGGATCCATGTGTGGTTCATGAGAAGAGAAGACATGCAATGACCCCGGTGGATCCATGTGTGGTTCATGGGAATAACACACATGCAATGACTCTAGTGATATGTGGTTTGTGAAAAGAACAGACATGCAATGACTCTAGTTGTGGTTAGTGAGAAGAACACACATGCAATGACACTAGGTGTGGTTCATGATATGGTTTGTGAGAAGAACACACATGCAATGACACTGGTGGATCCATGTGTGGTATTTGGGAAGAACACACATGCAATGACACTGGTGGTATGTGGTATGTGAGAAGAACACACATCCAATGACTCTAGCTGTGGTTCATGAAAAGAGCAGACATGCAATGACACTAGTGGATCCATGTGTGGTTCATGGGAAGAACACACATGAGATGACACTGGGTGGATCCATGTGTGGTTCATGAGAAGAGCAGACATGCAATGACACTGGTGGATCCATGTGTGGTTCATGGGAAGAACACACATGCAATGACACTAGGTGTGGTTCATTATATGGTTTGTGAGAATAACACACATGCAATGACACTGGTGGATCCATGTGTGGTCTGTGAGAAGAACACACATGCAATGACACTGGGTGTGGTTCATGATATGGTTTGTGAGAAGAACACACATGCAATGACACTGGTGGATCCATGTGTGGTCTTTGGGAAGAACACACATGCAATGACACTGGATCCATGTGTGGTCTGTGAGAAGAACACACATCCAATGACTCTAGCTGTTGTTCATGAAAAGAACAGACAGGCATTGACACTGGTGGATCCATGTGTGGTTCATGGGAAGAACACACATGCGATGACACTGGGTGGATCCATGTGTGGTTTGTGAGAAGAACACACATGCAATGACTCCGATAGATTCATGTGTGGTTCATGGGAAGAACACACATGCAATGACACTGGGTGTGGTTCATGATATGGTCTGTGAGAAGAACACACATGCAATGACACTGGGTGTGGTTCATGATATGGTCTGTGAGAAGAACACACATGCAATGACACTGGTGGATCCATGTGTGGTCTTTGGGAAGAACACACATGCAATGACCTTTGGATCCATATGTGTGCGTGAGAAGAACACACATCTAATGACTCTAGCCGTGGTTCATGAAAAGAAGCGGACATGCAATGACCTGGACGATCCATGTGTGGTTCATCGGAAGAACACACACGATGACCTGGTGGATCCATGTGTGGTTTGTGAGAAGAACACACATGCAATGACTCCGGTGGATCCATGTGTGGTTCATGGGAAGAACACACATGCAATGACTCTGGGTGTGGTTCATGATATGGTTTGTGAGAAAAACACACATGCAATGACCTTTGGTGGATGCATGTGTGGCCTTTGGGAAGAACACACATGCAATGACACAGGTGTGGTTCATGATATGGTTTGTGAGAAGAACACACATGCGGTGATTGACCTTTGGTGGATCCAAGTGTGGTCTTTGGAAAGAACACACATGCAATGACACTGGATCCATGTGTGGTCTGTGAGAAGAACACACATCCAATGACTCTAGATGTGGTTCATGAAAACAGCAGACATGCAATGACACTGGTGGATCCATGTGTGGTTCATGGGAAGAACACACATGCGATAACACTAGGTGGATCCATGTGTGGTTTGTGAGAAGAACACACATGCAATGACTCCGGTGGATCCATGTGTGGTTCATGGGAAGAACACACATGCAATGACACTAGGTGTGGTTCATGATATGGTTTGTGAGAAGAACACACATGCAATGACACTGGTGGATCCATGTGTGGTCTGTGAGAAGAACACACATCCAATGACTCTAGCTGTGGTTCATGAAAAGAGCAGACATGCAATGACACTTGTGGATCCATGTGTGGTCTATGGGAAGAACACACATGCAATGACACTAGATCCATGTGTGGTCTGTGAGAAGAACACACATCCAATGACTCTAGCTGTGGTTCATGAAAAGAGCAGACATGCAATGACACTGGTGGATCCATGTGTGGTTCATGGGAAGAACACACATGCGATGACATTGGGTGGATCCATGTGTGGTTTGTGAGAAGAACACACATGCAATGACTCCGATGGATCCATGTGTGGTTCATGGGAAGAACACACATGCAATGACTCTGGTGATATGTGGTTTGTGAGAAGAAAACACATGCAATGGCTCTAGCTGTGGTTAATGAGAAGAGCAGACATCCAATGACACCGGTGGATCCATGTGTGGTTTGTGAGAAGAACACACATGCAATGACACTGGGTGTGGTTCATGATATGGTTTGTAAGAAGAACACAAATGCAATGACTCTAGCTGTGGTTTGTGAAAATACCACGCATGCGATGACTCTAGCTGTGGTTCATGGGAAGAGTAGACATACAATGACACTAGTGGATCCATGTGTGGTTTATGGAAAGAACACACATCCAATGACACTAGTTGTGGTTCATGAAAAGAGCATACATGCAATGACACTGGTGGATCCATGAGTGATTCATGGGAAGAACACACATGCGATGACACTGGGTGGATCCATGTGTGGTTCATGAGAAGAGAAGACATGCAATGACCCCGGTGGATCCATGTGTGGTTCATGGGAATAACACACATGCAATGACTCTAGTGATATGTGGTTTGTGAAAAGAACAGACATGCAATGACTCTAGTTGTGGTTAGTGAGAAGAACACACATGCAATGACACTAGGTGTGGTTCATGATATGGTTTGTGAGAAGAACACACATGCAATGACACTGGTGGATCCATGTGTGGTATTTGGGAAGAACACACATGCAATGACACTGGTGGTATGTGGTATGTGAGAAGAACACACATCCAATGACTCTAGCTGTGGTTCATGAAAAGAGCAGACATGCAATGACACTAGTGGATCCATGTGTGGTTCATGGGAAGAACACACATGAGATGACACTGGGTGGATCCATGTGTGGTTCATGAGAAGAGCAGACATGCAATGACATCGGTGGATCCATGTGTGGTTCATGGGAAGAACACACATGCAATGACACTAGGTGTGGTTCATTATATGGTTTGTGAGAATAACACACATGCAATGACACTGGTGGATCCATGTGTGGTCTGTGAGAAGAACACACATGCAATGACACTGGGTGTGGTTCATGATATGGTTTGTGAGAAGAACACACATGCAATGACCTTTGGTGGATCCATGTGTGGTCTTTGGGAAGAACACACATGCAATGACCTTTGGATCCATGTGTGGTGCATGAGAATCACACACATCCAATGCCTCTAGCTGTGGTTCATGAAAAGAGCAGACATGCAATGACACTAGTGGATCCATGTGTGGTTCATGGGAAGAACACACATGCGATGACACTGGGTGGATCCATGTGTGGTTTGTGAGAAGAACACACATGCAATGACTCCGATAGATTCATGTGTGGTTCATGGGAAGAACACACATGCAATGACACTGGGTGTGGTTCATGATATGGTCTGTGAGAAGAACACACATGCAATGACACTGGGTGTGGTTCATGATATGGTCTGTGAGAAGAACACACATGCAATGACACTGGTGGATCCATGTGTGGTCTTTGGGAAGAACACACATGCAATGACACTGGATCCATATGTGGTCTGTGAGAAGAACACACATCTAATGACTCTAGCCGTGGTTCATGAAAAGAGCAGACATGCAATGACACTGGACGATCCATGTGTGGTTCATCGGAAGAACACACATACGATGACACTGGGTGGATCCATGTGTGGTTTGTGAGAAGAACACACATGCAATGACTCCGGTGGATCCATGTGTGGTTCATGGGAAGAACACACATGCAATGACTCTGGGTGTGGTTCATGATATGGTTTGTGAGAAAAACACACATGCAATGACACTGGTGGATGCATGTGTGGCCTTTGGGAAGAACACACATGCAATGACACTGGGTGTGGTTCATGATATGGTTTGTGAGAAGAACACACATGCAGTGACACTGGTGGATCCAAGTGTGGTCTTTGGAAAGAACACACATGCAATGACACTGGATCCATGTGTGGTCTGTGAGAAGAACACACATCCAATGACTCTAGATGTGGTTCATGAAAACAGCAGACATGCAATGACACTGGTGGATCCATGTGTGGTTCATGGGAAGAACACACATGCGATAACACTAGGTGGATCCATGTGTGGTTTGTGAGAAGAACACACATGCAATGACTCCGGTGGATCCATGTGTGGTTCATGGGAAGAACACACATGCAATGACACTAGGTGTGGTTCATGATATGGTTTGTGAGAAGAACACACATGCAATGACACTGGTGGATCCATGTGTGGTCTGTGAGAAGAACACACATGCAATGACACTGGGTGTGGTTCATGATATGGTTTGTGAGAAGAACACACATGAAATGACACTAGTGGATCCATGTGTGGTCTTTGGGAAGAACACACATGCAATGACACTGGATCCATGCGTTGTCTGTGAGAAGAACACACATCCAATGACTCTAGCTGTGGTTCATGAAAAGAGCAGATAGGCATTGACACTGGTGGATCCATGTGTGGTTCATGGGAAGAACACACATGCGATGACACTGGGTGGATCCATGTGTGGTTTGTGAGAAGAACACACATGCAATGACTCCGATGGATCCATGTGTGGTTCATGGGAAGAACACACATGCAATGACACTGTGTGTGGTTCATGATATGGTCTGTGAGAAGAACACACATGCAATGACACTGGTGGATCCATGTGTTTTCTGTGAGAAGAACACACGTGCAATGACACTAGGTGTGGTTCATGATATGGTTTGTGAGAAGAACACACATGCAATGACACTGGTGGATCCATGTGTGGTCTTTGGTAAGAACACACATGCAATGACACTGGATCCATGTGTGGTCTGTGAGAAGAACACACATCCAATGACTCTAGCTGTGGTTCATGAAAAGAGCAGACATGCAATGACACTGGTGGATCCATGTGTGATCTTTTGGAAGAACACACATGCAATGACACTGGATCCATGTGTGGTCTGTGAGAAGAACACACATCCAATGAGTCTAGCTGTGGTGCATGAAAAGAGCACACATGCAATGACACTGGTGGATCCATGTGTGGTTCATGGGAAGAACACACATGCGATGACACTGGGTGAATCCATGTGTGGTTTGTGAGAAGAGCACACATGCAATGACTCCGATGGATCCATGTGTGGTTCATGGGAAGAACACACATGCAATGACTCTGGTGATATGTGGTTTGTGAGAAGAAAACACATGCAATGACTCTAGCTGTGGTTAATGAGAAGAGCAAACATGCAATGACACCGGTGGATCCATGTGTGGTTTGTGAGAAGAACACACATGCAATGACACTGGGTGTGGTTCATGATATGGTTTGTAAGAAGAACACAAATGCAATGACTCTAGCTGTGGTTTGTGAAAAGAGCACGCACGCGATGACTCTAGCTGTGGTTCATGGGAAGAGCAGACATACAATGACACTAGTAGATCCATGTGTGGTTCATGGGAAGAACACACATGCAACGACACCGGTGGATCCATGTGTGGTCTGTGGGAAGAACACACATGCAATGATACTGGTGGATCCATGTGTGGTTCATGGGAAGAACACACATGCAATGACACCGATGATATGTGGTCTGTGAGAAGAACACACATGCAATGACTCTAGATGTGGTTAATGAGAAGAGTAGACATGCAATGACACCGGTGGATCCATGTGTGGTTCAAGGGAAGAACACACATGCAATGACACTGGGTGTGGTTCATGATATGGTCTGTGAGAAGAACACACATGCAATGACACTGGTGGATCCATGTGTGCTCTGTGAGAAGAGCCAACATGCAACGACACCGGTGGATCCATGTGTGGTTTGTGAGAAGAACACACTTGCAATGACACTGGTGGATCCATGTATGGTCTTTGGGAAGAACACACATGCAATGACACTAGTGATATGTGGTTTGTGAGAAGAACACACATCCATTGACTCTAGTTGTGGTTCATGAAAAGAGCACACATGCGATGACACCGGGTGGATCCATGTGTGGTTTGTGAGAAGAACACACATGCAATGACACCGGTGGATCCATGTGTGGTTCATGGGAAGAACACACATGCAATGACACTGGGTGTGGTTCATGATATGGTCTGTGAGAAGAACACACATGCAATAACACTGGTGGATCCATGTGTGGTCTATGAGAAGAACACACATGCAATGACACTGGGTGTGGTTCATGATATGGTTTGTGAGAAGAACACACATGCAATGACACTGGTGGATCCATGTGTGGTCTTTGGGAAGAACACACATGCAATGACACTGGATCCATATGTGGTCTGTGAGAAGAACACACATCTAATGACTCTAGCCGTGGTTCATGAAAAGAGCAGACATGCAATGACACTGGACGATCCATGTGTGGTTCATCGGAAGAACACACATACGATGACACTGGGTGGATCCATGTGTGGTTTGTGAGAAGAACACACATGCAATGACTCCGGTGGATCCATGTGTGGTTCATGGGAAGAACACACATGCAATGACTCTGGGTGTGGTTCATGATATGGTTTGTGAGAAGAACACACATGCAATGACACTGGTGGATCCATGTGTGGTCTTTGGGAAGAACACACATGCAATGACACTGGGTGTGGTTCATGATATGGTTTGTGAGAAGAACACACATGCAATGACACTGGTGGATCCATGTGTGGTCTTTGGAAAGAACACACATGCAATGACACTTGATCCATGTGTGGTCTGTGAGAAGATCACACATCCAATGACTCTAGATGTGGTTCATGAAAACAGTAGACATGCAATGACACTGGTGGATCCATGTGTGGTTCATGGGAAGAACACACATGCGATAACACTAGGTGGATCCATGTGTGGTTTGTGAGAAGAACACACATGCAATGACTCCGGTGGATCCATGTGTGGTTCATGGGAAGAAGACACATGCAATGACACTAGGTGTGGTTCATGATATGGTTTGTGAGAAGAACACACATGCAATGACACTGGTGGATCCATGTGTGGTCTGTGAGAAGAACACACATGCAATGACACTGGGTGTTGTTCATGATATGGTTTGTGAGAAGAACACACATGAAATGACACAAGTGGATCCATGTGTGGTCTTTGGG
Organism: Avena insularis; assembly: GCA_023614405.1. Classification (NCBI taxonomy): domain Eukaryota; kingdom Viridiplantae; phylum Streptophyta; class Magnoliopsida; order Poales; family Poaceae; genus Avena; species Avena insularis. Next base: position 569,274,109 of record CM042692.1, read on the forward strand.
AAGAACACACATGCAAGGACACTGGATCCATGTGTGGTCTGTGAGAAGAACACACATCCAATGACTCTAGCTGTGGTTCATGAAAAGAGCAGACAGGCATTGACACTGGTGGATCCATGTGTGGTTCATGGGAAGAACACACATGCGATTACATTGGGTGGATCCATGTGTGGTTTGTGAGAAGAACACACATGCAATGACTCCGATGGATCCATGTGTGGTTCATGGGAAGAACACACATGCAATGACACTGTGTGTGGTTCATGATATGGTCTGTGAGAAGAACACACATGCAATGACACTGGTGGATCCATGTGTGGTCTGTGAGAAGAACACACGTGCAATGACACTGGGTGTGGTTCATGATATGGTTTGTGAGAAGAACACACATGCAATGACACTGGTGGATCCATGTGTGGTCTTTGGGAAGAACACACATGCAATGACACTGGATCCATGTGTGGTCTGTGAGAAGAACACACATCCAATGACTCTAGTTGTGGTTCATGAAAAGAGCAGACATGCAATGACACTGGTGGATCCATGTGTGGTCTTTGGGAAGAACACACATGCAATGACACTGGATCCATGTGTGGTCTGTGAGAAGAACACACATCCAATGAGTCTAGCTGTGGTGCATGAAAAGAGCACACATGCAATGACACTAGTGGATCCATGTGTGGTTCATGGGAAGAACACACATGCGATGACACTGGGTGGATCCATGTGTGGTTTGTGAGAAGAGCACACATGCAATGACTCCGATGGATCCATGTGTGGTTCATGGGAAGAACACACATGCAATGACTCTGGTGATATGTGGTTTGTGAGAAGAAAACACATGCAATGACTCTAGCTGTCGTTAATGAGAAGAGCAGACATGCAATGACACCGGTGGATCGATGTGTGGTTTGTGAGAAGAACACACATGCAATGACACTGGGTGTGGTTCATGATATGGTTTGTAAGAAGAACACAAATGCAATGACTCTAGCTGTGGTTTGTGAAAAGAGCACGCATGCGATGACTCTAGCTGTGGTTCATGGGAAGAGCAGACATACAATGACACTAGTAGATCCATGTGTGGTTCATGGGAAGAACACACATGCAACGACACCGGTGGATCCATGTGTGGTCTGTGGGAAGAACACACATGCAATGATACTGGTGGGTCCATGTGTGGTTCATGGGAAGAACACACATGCAATGACACCGGTGATATGTGGTATGTGAGAAGAACACACATGCAATGACTCTAGATGTGGTTAATGAGAAGAGTAGACATGCAATGACACCGGTGGATCCCTATGTGGTTCAAGGGAAGAACACACATGCAATGACACTGGGTGTGGTTCATGATATGGTCTGTGAGAAGAACACACATGCAATGACACTGGTGGATCCATGTGTGCTCTATGAGAAGAGCAGACATGCAACGACACCGGTGGATCCATGTGTGGTTTGTGAGAAGAACACACATGCAATGACACTGGTGGATCCATGTATGGTCTTTGGGAAGAACACACATGCAATGACACTAGTGATATGTGGTCTGTGAGAAGAACACACATCCATTGACTCTAGTTGTGGTTCATGAAAAGAGCACACGTGCGATGACACCGGGTGGATCCATGTGTGGTTTGTGAGAAGAACACACATGCAATGACTCCGGTGGATCCATGTGTGGTTCATGGGAAGAACACACATGCAATGACACTGGGTGTGGTTCATGATATGGTCTGTGAGAAGAACACACATGCAATGACACTGGTGGATCCATGTGTGGTCTATGAGAAGAACACACATGCAATGACACTGGGTGTGGTTCATGATATGGTTTGTGAGAAGAACACACATGCAATGACACTGGTGGATCCATGTGTGGTCTTTGGGAAGAACACACATGCAATGACACTGGATCCATATGTGGTCTGTGAGAAGAACACATATATAATGACTCTAGCCGTGGTTCATGAAAAGAGCAGACATGCAATGACACTGGACGATCCATGTGTGGTTCATCGGAAGAACACACATGCGATGACACTGGGTGGATCCATGTGTAGTTTGTGAGAAGAACACACATGCAATGACTCCGGTGGAACGATGTGTGGTTCATGGGAAGAACACACATGCAATGACTCTGGGTGTGGTTCATGATATGGTTTGTGAGAAGAACACACATGCAATGACACTGGTGGATCCATGTGTGGTCTTTGGGAATAACACACATGCAATGACACTGGGTGTGGTTCATGATATTGTTTGTGAGAAGAACACACATGCAATGACACTGGTGGATCCATGTGTGGTCTTTGGAAAGAACACACATGCAATGACACTGGATCCATGTGTGGTCTGTGAGAAGAACACACATCCAATGACTCTAGATGTGGTTCATGAAAACAGCAGACATGCAATGACACTGGTGGATCCATGTGTGGTTCATGGGAAGAACACACATGCGAAAACACTAGGTGGATCCATGTGTGGTTTGTGAGAAGAACACACATGCAATTACTCCGGTGGATCCATGTGTGTTTCATGGGATGAAGACTCATGCAATGACACTGGTGGATCCATGTGTGGTCTGTGAGAAGAACACACATGCAATGACACTGGATGTGGTTAATGAGAAGAGCAGACATGCAATGACACCGGTGGATCCATGTGTGGTTTGTGAGAAGAACACACATGCAATGACACTGGGTGTGGTTCATGATATGGTTTGTAAGAAGAACACACATGCAATGACTCTAGCTGTGGTTTGTGAAAAGAGCACGCATGCGATGACTCTAGCTGTGGTTCATGGGAAGAGCAGACATACAATGACACTGGTGGATCCATGTGTGGTTCATGGGAAGAACACACATGCAACAACACCGGTGGATCCATGTGTGGTCTGTGGGAAGAACACACATGCAATGACACTGGTGGATCCATGTGTAGTTCATGGGAAGAATATACATGCAATGATACAGGTGATATGTGGTCTGTGAGAAGAACACACATGCAATGACTCTAGCTGTGGTTAATGAAAAGAGCTGACATGCAATGACACCAGTGGATCCATGTGTGGTTCAATGGAAGAACACACATGCAATGACACTGGGTGTGGTTCATGATATGGTCTGTGAGAAGAACACACATGCGATGACACTGGTGGATCCATGTGTGCTCTGTGAGAAGAGCAGACATGCAATGACACCGGTGGAATCATGTGTGTTTTGTGAGAAGAACACACATGCAATGACACTGGTGGATCCATGTGTGGTCTTTGGGAAGAACACACATGCAATGACACTGGTGATATGTGGTCTGTGAGAAGAACACACATCCAATGACTCTAGCTATGGTTCATGAAAAGAGCAAACATGCAATGACACTGGTGGATCCAAGTGTGGTTCATGGGAAGAACACACATGCAATGACACTGGTGGATCCATGTGTGGTCTGCGGGAAGAGCAGACATGCAATGACACTGGTGGATCCATGTGTGGTTCATGGGAAGAACACACATGCAATGACACTGGTGGATCCATGTGTGGTCTGTGAGAAGAACACACATGCAATGACACTGGGTGTGGTTCATGATATGGTTTATGAGAAGAACACATATGCAATGACACTGGTGGATCCATGTGTGGTCTTTGGTAAGAACACACATGCAATGACATTGGTGATATGTGGTCTGTGAGAAGAACACACATCCAATGACTCTAGCTGTGGTTCATGAAAAGAGCAAACATGCAATGACACTGGTGGATCCATGTGTGGTTCATGGGAAGAACACACATGCGATGACACTGGGTGGATCCATGTGTGGTTTGTGAGAAGAACACACATGCAATGAAACCGGTGGATCCATGTGTGGTTCATGGGAAGAACACACATGCAATGACTCTGGTGATATGTGGTTTGTGAAAAGAACAGACATGCAATGACTCTAGCTGTGGTTAATGAGAAGAGCAGACATGCAATGACACCGGTAGATCCATGTGTGGTTTGTGAGAAGAACACACATGCAATGACACTGGGTGTGGTTCATGATATGGTTTGTAAGAAGAACACACATGCAATGACTCTAGTTGTGGTTTGTGAAAAGAGCACGCATGTGATGACTCTAGCTGTGGTTCATGGGAAGAGCAGACATACAATGACACTAGTGGATCCATGTGTGGTTCATGGGAAGAACACACATGCAATGACACTGGTGGATCCATGTGTGGTTTGTGAGAAGAACAGACATGCAATGACTCTAGTTGTGGTTAATGAGAAGAGCAAACATGGAATGACACCGGTGGATCCATGTGTGGTTTGTGAGAAGAACACACATGCAATGACACTGGGTGTGGTTCATGATATGGTTTGTAAGAAGAATACACATGCAATGACTCTAGTTGTGATTCATGAAAAGAGCATGCATGCGATGACTCTAGCTGTGGTTTATGGGAAGAGCAGACATACAATGACACCGGTGATATGTGGTCTGTGAGAAGAACACACATGCAATGACTCTAGTCGTGGTTCATGAAAAGATCAGACATGCGATGACACTAGTGGATCCATGTGTGGTTTGTGAGAAGAACAGACATGCAATGACACCGGTGGATCCATGTGTGGTCTGTGGGAACAACACACATGCAATGACACTGGTGATATGTGGTTTGTGAGAAGAACACACATCCAATGACTCTAGTGGATCCTTACGTGGTTTATGGGTGGTTTATGAGAAGAACACACATCCAATGAACTCTTGTGGATCTATCTTGGCATAATTTGATGTATGCCACAATGTATTTCATTGCGCAAGACACTCACTTTCCATTTTATACTACTCAGTATCGCCCTTGGTTTTATGTGGCACTACTCAGTTTTGCCCCCCCTCTCTATCTTTCGTAGAAGCACAAATCTATGCTCACCCCTCGCTACTCACGATTGGTTATCACGGTTGTCACGCGGATCGTGCGCACCAGCCATTGATTCTGCGATCCAACGATGATCGTTGCACGTCGTTCCTTCACAATGCGAGACAGAGACGGACGTCTCCCTCAATGAGACTTCTACAAGAAGGAACACGATACCGCCCATGGAAAAGTCGTCGAGCGGTCATGTCATGTTTAATCAAGTCGAAAAGCCTACTACGCTACTACTACACCACAATGCATCGTCATCGAGTGCATGGTCGATGGACAGCTGCAATTTATTGCCACTTGATTTTAATAAGATATATCCCATTTTTACATGACTCTCAATCGCCAATTTTAGGGCCGTGTCAAACTTCGATACATAGAAATTGTGTGTGTGCCCTTTGCATGCGGCTCAATACGTAACTGCCATGCATGGCCCGGGAAAAACGTGACGCATCGTGCACGCACGCGGTGCGCGGTGCGGTCGACGGCGCTGCGTTGCAGTGGTGCAACGAATGTGCCTTGCTTCTATCCACCCACTCTCGCCATCCCCACGCAACCCTCTCCATCCCCACCAGCATCCGCAAACTCCGAGAATACCCGTTCGTGCGGTGATGGCGAGGAGGATAAGGTGGCCATCGTCGCCTCCGTGGCCGCGGCGAGGCCCCAAATCTCGCCAGTCCCCTCAACACATTGAAAGCAGCCTTGTCCTGTCGCCCCGGTGGAGGCATCGATGGCAGCCGCTGTTCCGTCTGTGCCCCGTCCAGCTACCGGAGCCGCGAAGATGAGCCCCGCCGACAAGGAGGCCCCGCCGGTCTGGCAGATCACGCACTTCTTGGGCACCTACGATCCAGATAAGTACATCACTCGCTGAACCCCTCGACACGGCATCGACGACCTATGGTCGGAGGTAACTAGGGTTTGCTCCCCTCCCCTGGTTCTTCTACCGTTTGTTAGAAATAATGGGCTAATCTATTTAAAATTTAGCTGGTATTGTCATGTTTAATATTCTGGAATTAATCATGGAAATTTTGCCTAATTATCCAACACCGTTCCCATCGTTGGATGCTAGATCTTGGTTTACTAGGATTTGCTTGTTCGCATTTCGATTGCTCGATCTTCTTACACCATCTACTCCCCCATTTTCCCTTTCTTCCAATAGGTTTTCGGCAGCGACGTCTGCAGCGATGATGAGTCCATTCACACCAAGGCTCGTCAGGTGCTGAGGAGGCTGCGGGTCGGCAAGTACAACGGCTTCCTCATGCCCCCCTACTACAGCTGCCCCTTCCGCAAGGGGGGCGTCTACTGCTTGACAAGTCGTGCCGCCGACGACAACGTCTTGAACACCTTACTGAAGCATGTAGAGGCCACAGGCTCCAGCATCCACAAAAGCGGCAAGCCCGCGAACATCAACGCCTACATCGCTGAACACCGTGCTCTCAGCATTCACCTCCGAAACCTCCAGCGGGTGGCCATCAAAGAGGGTCGCATGCCTCCAATCAGGCCCAAGGCCCCCAAGTCCAAGAAACTGGGCAGCAAGAAGTGGCGGAGGCGCCAGAGGGAGATGGAGGCGCTGGTGAATGAACGGGTTGGATGTCTCCTTGAATGTATCTGCATCTGCCACGGCTGCTGCTGCTAAGCAGCTTCTTTTGATTTTCTATATTTTGCTTGCATCCTATTTCTGGCTGAATGCATCGAACCCCGTTAAGCAACCTACTACTTTCTATCGCTATATCCTATTTAGCTGCGCACAGCTATATCTACATTTGTTTTGTTTTCTGAATTAATGTATTCTACCTGGTGTGATTTGCTGCTCTAGATTTGCTACCTGATCGGAGGCAAAAAGAGGTCCAAAAGGGAACAAATTATCGAAGTGAGAATCTTCTCTAGATTTGCTACCAATTTGGGCAAAATGAAACATATCTGTTTAGCGAGAGAGGAAAAGGGCACTGTTTCAAACTGCCAGTTAAGAAGCTACCATCTTGATAAGCTACAAGACACATACATAAACATAACACAACGAGGGTTAAATTTATTTTACTAGTATCACTTGATGCGCTAGACATCTTGGCAAGCTAACTGAGTTCCACAAAACAGAAACAAAAACATAACACTGTCAAGTAAAATTTAATTCACTCCTCATCAGACCACTTGACGCGCTTGCTATCATTCCAGGTACTCCACGCCCGATTTAACCGCTTTGTCCCAAATGGCATCTGACTTGGCTTTCCTATCTTCAGTGTCCTGCGGCACAATTAGCGGTGCATCACATGCCTGATTGTTGCCGCTAGAAGATGCCGCCTCTTGTCACCAGCTTCTTCAACATTTTGTCAAGCTCTCTTTCACCGCTTGCAGCCTCTCTGTCACCGCTTCAGATGCAGCCATTTCTTTTGCATATTCAACTTCAAACTCAGCTATTCGGCATTTTCTACAAAGGGCTCCCTAAGCTCGTCTTCCTCTTACAAATAGGGCAAAACACGAGGTAACGTTGAAAAAAAATGGATCTTCTTGTACAATTTGGTAGGTCACGTAAGCATCTATGGCTGCATACTTCAGGTTTATATCGACAACGCCACTGCTCCGTAAATCGTGCCTATCCTTAGAGAAATCTTCCTTCATTATGACGTACGACTCATCGAGGATTCTAGTTGCGAGTGATGTCATTCCATCCTTCTTCCTGCCCCCCAGGATCTTGACAAGATGCTGAATATCGATCCAGTTAAAGCGAGAATCATAATTTCCTCTTGATACAATTTCAAAAATCAGTTGTTGTGTCGATAATGCGTAAAACAATTCCCTTTTTTCAAGGAATCGCGCGTACGGACATTTCGTCGACCTGAAAGTATGTAGTTTGTCATCACCAAAATTTGTAACTACAAATATTTTGCCAATGCAAGATCATCATCTCAATATAATTTTGAAAAGTTTAGTAAATGCAAGATCAAGACTCTCAACATTGTATTGTCATAATTTATTCGGTTTTGCTATTTCTCAGTCAACTGAACGAGTTGCACATTTCTTTTAACTATGGTTGCACTTTTCTTAGGTGATTGAGACTAAAGAAAATCTCAGTCAATTGAGACATAGGAAAACCCTAATTTATTTGGTCCTAAGTAAAATCCAGTAGTTGCAAGATGAGCAAGTGGATAAAGAACAAGAGGAGAAAACCCTAAAAGCGGTTAGCTACAGAGAGCAGATCTACAAACCGGGAGAGGTGGTAGACGAGGACGTGTTTTCGCATGGCAAGTTGAACGACGGCGACTTCACTCCCTTCATATGGGTGCTCCGGGGTGTACTCGAGGTCCCATCCCACAAACTTGTCCTCGTCTATCCCAAGCCAACCCTCGTACATCCTCAGGACACGCACCACTGTCTCCTCCTTGTTGGTGTAGACAACGTCTATCTTCTTGTTGTCATGGGTAGTGAAGCTTGTCTCTAGAGTGCGTAGATCTTCCATGGCGGCAAGGAGAAGAAAGGAAGAAGATAGTAGATGACAGGAAGAAGAAGAGTGGTTTCTGCGAGGCAGGGGAACGGTGGAACCGTCAATGCGCTTTTATGGTAGGGGTTAACGATTGGGACGGAACTCCAAGGAGAGACGTGTGGCGGTGGCCGTTCCAGCTTCTGAGCAAACAAAAAATAATTATAACATCGATACATGGGCCCTGTTTTGTCACGTCAATACACTGGGTAGGGGGTGTTGTCCTATCCACTGTGCCAACGTTACAAGCCTACGTGACAGCCACCCCGCCTAAGCGACGGGAGCGACATAACGGCGAACTGACAGGGGGGCCCAACTTGACGCCCGTTAGCCTAATTTTTTGTATTGAAACGTAGTTGAATTGCGAAAAAGACCCTCCGAGTATTTGGCACACCAACCGTAGTCATCCCGGCTGATTTCGGGGAACTCGGTATCAAGGTTGCTCGCCACCCCAACTTCGGTCAAGAAAATGATATTATCCTTAGCCGTGTCCCCGGTAATGGATGATTGAGTTGCTGGATTTTGGGTGCTATGACATGTTCTCATTCATTCTAACTTGTAATTGCTAAAACTTGTGGTTGAAACATAATTGGGTTGTGTGATGAAGATCAAATGCTTTACAAATGATTTATAAAAGATAGGATAAAGTATTTTGCTGCTGCAACTAAGCCTGAACCCCACAAGCCAGATATGCATGTAGATATTAGTCTTGCTGCTTCTCTCATAGTTTCACTTGCTAGTACATTCCAAGTATTGACCCTTCGGGGCTGCTACGTTTTATGTTGCAGGTTACTCTTTCGATTACTCTGAGTAGCTGTGTTGGTTGCGGTACTCCACTCAACAGTTGTTCGCCTGTGGCACAATTGAAGATGGAGCCTACTATTTGTTTATGCTTCTGTATGCTAATTTGTTATTTGAGCTAGCCTTTGAGCTATGCATTATGTAATAATTGCAGATTCTGGATTATTCGATGTAATAATGATGCACTGTTACATTCTTTGGTATTCATCTGTACTATGTGTGCCAGTGAACCGATCTAGGGATTGGCACTATACACAAGAACTCAGCCTTATCAGGCGAGGGTGTTATAGGGACAATATATTTCTCCAACTTGAATGCCCTCAACATGTTCAATTGAATTCAAACCATAAGTCCTTTCAATCTTCTTGGGGAAATAGACAGTATGTTCCTTGTCATTAACATTGAAAGTCACCTTTCCTTGATTACAATTAATAACAGCTCCTGCAGTATTAAGAAAAGGTCTCCCAAGAATAATAGACATATTATCATCTTCAGGCATGATAGTTTGAGAGGATGCTCACATAAGAAATAGGAGTTGAAGTAAAAGAGAGCATCAAGAAGCAAATTCAAAACACATTTAAGTCTAACCCACTTCCTCTGCATAGGAATCATGTATGCAAATAAATTCGCAAGGAACAAAGTGACAGGCATAGGAAGATAAAACAAGAGTGACTTCAAAACTTTCAGCACATAGAGAGGTGTTTCAATACCATGAAAGCTTCTACAACCATATTTACCTCTCTCATAATAATTTTCAGTAGCCTCATGAATAAACTCAACAATATAACTATCACATAAAGCATGCTTTTCATGATCTACAAGCACTAGAGCTTTATTATAAACATCTTCAAAAGAATCCTCTGGAACATAACATTCATCCTTCTTTAGTAAGCATGGGGGACAATCAAATAATGTAAGGGATAAAGAGTTACTCTCATTAGAAGGTAGGCATGGGTAGCTAATCCATTCTTCCTCCTTTTGTTCATCACTCTCCTCCTCTTTTTCATCTAGTGAGATTTCAGATTCATCAATTTCTTCTTCCATAGGATCCTGCAAGGCGTTAGTCTCTCCCATTTGTGGAAAGCATCTATTAATATATTTAAGAATATAGCCATTTTCTTCCTTGTAATTATCAAAGCAAAATCTAAGTATATCATAAACCTCATGTTTATAAAGTGAATCATCAATATTTTCAAGCAAACTAGCAAGTTCAAATGCACCCTTCCAAGCAATAAATTCCTCAATTTGTTCCACATCATAAAAGTCATAATTCCCTTTAACATAAGAAGATATGGTAACATTATCATTATACTCACATTGAAAAGGGAGGTGTTTGTACCTCCTACAGCAACAAGATTTATCAAGGCAATAAGTAACATTATAAGTAGAGCACATGTTTCTACCAATGGTATACAATTTATCAATTTGTTCCCATAAGTGTTTCCCTTTTTGTGACAAGCGGTGTTCCTTATAATAATATTTTTGATCCTCCGTGAACCCACCTTGCCAATAAGATTCAGTTTCAAAGAAACCAACCATTGACCACAAGCATGATAAAGCAAAATAATAACAGACCAATGAAAATAACAACTAGAGTAGGAACTAATTTTTTGTATTTTTGATAAAGAAATAAGCAAACAAGGCAGAAATAAACTAAGCTTGAACAATAGTGATTCCAAGTGGACTTGATAAATAAAGCTATGCTCCCCGGCAATGGCGCCAGAAAATAGTCTTGATGACCCACAAGTATAGGGGGTGTATCGTAGTATTTTCGAGGGAAGTGAAACCCAATTTATTGATTCGACACAAGGGGAGCCAAAGAATACTTATAAGCCTTAACAACTGAGTTGTCAATTCAGCACTGAAGCAGTCTTGCTCACAGTAGTTTATCAAGAGCAGCTATGTAGTAGCGATAGTAAAGTAACAAAGTAGTAAAGTAAAGACAACAGAACAATAGCAAAAGAAGTTGGGATCCGAAAAGGTAGGCATAGGGATGGATGGACGGGCGTTGCATGGACAAGACAATTCACATGGCAATCAGAACATAGGGCAATTGCAGATAAATAAGATAAAGCATCCAAGTACTAGATAATCCTAGGCATGTGTTCCATATATAGGCATACGTGCTTGCAATGAGAACTTGCAGAACATCTTTTATCCTGCAAGCCCGTTTGCAGCGAGGCCTCAAGGGAACTACTGGCAATTAAGGTGCTCCTTTTAATAGAGCACCGGAGCAAAGCATTAACACTCCGTGAACACATGTGATCCTCACATCAAAGCCATTCCCTCCGGTTATCCCGATTTACATCGCCGGGGCCATTGGTTCCGGACAACAATGTGTGTATACAACTTGCAGATAAGACAATAAACAATACTATCATAATGAATCAATAACATGTTCAGATCTGAAATCATGGCACTCGGGCCCTAGTGACAAGCATTAAGCATAACAAGTCGCAACAAAGTCATAAAGCACTAATAAAAGATACTAGGCACCATGCCCTAACAATCTGATGCCATTACATGAACAATCTCATCCAATCCCTACCATCCCCATAGCCTACAGCGGGGGATTACTCACTCATAGATGGAGGAAACATGGATGGTCGATGGAGAAGCGATGGTGACGATGATGGCGATGATCTCCTCCAATCTGTCTTACAGGTGCGAACGAGTTTCTAGTGCTGTTTCGTGGAATCTGGTGGTGGCGGCGGAGCGGAACTCCTTCTAGAAAAACGTCGAACCCCCCAGAGTTTTTAGGTCACAAGGCTTCTCATAGGCGAAGAGGGAGACTGAGGGGGTGCCTAGGGGGCCCACACCATGCCCTGGCGCGGCCTAGGGGGACCCGCGCCTGGGGGGTGTGACCAGCCCCTGGCCCTCCTCCGTCTCGTATTCTGGCTCCGTGAATCTTCCAGAAAAATAGGCACTTTGGCTTTTGTGCCGTCCAATTCCGAGAATAATCATTTTCTGACTTTCCTGGAACCAAAAACAGCAGAAAACAGGCAGCTGGCACTGTGGCTCTTGTTAATAGGTTAGTCCAAGAAATCATATGAAAAGTACTCCAAAGTGTGGACAAAACACAAGAAAGTGGAGAAAACCAAGCATGGAGCATCAAAAGGTATAGATACATTTGCAATGTTTCAAGAAACATCACTAAAAGTGAGCTTTCTCAAGAATGCACCAAAATCCAGGCAATACAAATCTTGCTTTTCTTTTGGTTTGAGCTATGGGTTTCGTATTCAAAGTTTCCAATGAATACACTATAAGGACTTATTCGACATTGTTTTGGTAATATCGAATAACCCCAAAACTTTCACGAATTCAAATGGTTTACCAATTCTAATTGAGTGCTAACTATTTCTAACTAATGGTCTCTACATCTACACTACAACGATTTATTTGGTGCCTTCTATTCAACCCCTTTGATATCTAATATCACATTGTGATGCTTTGTATTTTGACGTTTCAAAACACTTTGCATTCCAAAATTTCTTTTATGCCATTCTTATAAGTTCGAATTTCATTACTATTGATCAAATCATAGTAATTAGATTATCTTTTATACTTATACCCTTTTATTGATGAAACACTTTGATCAAATCAAATAGTTTTATATTCATGTTTCCTTTAGTAAACTACTTTACACATTTAAACAATCATATAATGATAATTACCATTTTCGTTAAAACATAATACATCGAATATGTATTTACTTTTAACAATTCATTAAACACTTTGTATTCAAGTAATAAACGGTGTTCAAGTTATTTTGCCGAACTTAGGCATGATTTATATGTGACAAGAAATCGAATGACTTTCACATATTATCACATAACTTTGAATTAAAATAATGGTTTCATTCATTAATGAAATATCATTAAGTTGGGTATTTTAAACAAGGCATTTTAATGTTTTATAAATGTTCATACATTATCAATTAGTTTCAAACAACAAGGATAATTCACACATAATCAACCAAGATATGAACACGAATAGAAATCATTCATAAAAGCAGAACAACTGTTTGTTACAAACTCATATGAATAACCGTCTCACGAAGTGTGAGACACACTAAAGAAGTTCACAATCTCTTGATTACAATAATCATCCTAAAAAACAAACTAAATGATAAATGTCGAGGGAGAGTGTCGTTGGCCATCATCATCATGCTCGCCATCAACACGCAACGTCACCTCCTCTCCAGCAAGCACCTCTCATGCAGAAGGACTTGTTTTCATCAAAACAGAACCAGTAACAGATATACTTAACACTACAATGTGTTTGCAGATTATAACATTTATAAAACTGTATATCAAATATATACCTTTGTTGTTGACAACCTGAGCGACATCTGGTTCAACTAACACATTCCTGAGATGTGTCATGAACCGGTGGAACTCCATTGTTTCCGCGTCACCCCTCATTATGCAAGTCCTGACTTGTGCTTGGTAGCTTGGTGGTAGCGACCACAGCAGAGCAGCATTTGCAAAAGAGCCCGTAATCTAGACGTCCAGGAAGTATGCAGGCCTCATGTACACATCATGCATGTGCTCCAAGTGGTCGTCCAGTGATGAGTTCTCCTCCATCTTAATGGAGAGGAAGTCTCCCATCAGCTCATGCTCCCAAATGCGTGTCTGCTCCACGAAATGTGTCCTAAGCTGTAGCATTACCGAATGAGGGTTGACATCACCCATGAAAAGCCATAGCTCATCCACCATTCCGAAACGGATCACAACTGAAATATAGGAGGCCATCTCATGACGGAGATAGCGGTCTTTCCGCTCCTCTGGGGTCTCAAGGTCCGTGGGCTGATTCAAATCCATCCCGTCGAGTATGTAGTCGACCACGTCGTTCTCTCTAAGGAGAACATGGAGACTGGCAACCCAAATGGAGAAGTTCGATCCATCTAATCTGAGCTTCTCTCCTTCTAACCATTCAATTGTCAACATGAAAGGTCCCATCTACATTTATAATTGCAAAAGGAATTTAGACTAAGTTTATAATTAAATGAGTTAATAGTAACTCCACTCAGGGGTTCAAGGGTGGACGCTAAATGTCGGTCACATCATTCATGCGACTCGTGCTCGATCTTTCGACCATCCGCGTTCTGAGGCCATGTCTGTACATGCTAGGCTTGCCAACTCAACCTTAGTGTTTTCGTTGTGCAACATGGCTTACACCCACTGTATATGAATGTAGATATGTCTGACACCCGATCATCACGACCTGCCTCATACCGAAGAACTTTCTTGGTGGTGCACACTAAGGAGGAACACAATCGTTGGTAATTTTAACAGGGATCATCTTATTAGGCTACCGTCGAGTATCTAATACTAGCACACAATAAGACATACAAACAATAACATTGAATGTAAATGCTATGTGATATGGTCCTTCACGTCGTGATCTCCATCCGCCGTCACCGGGTTCCGGCGCCGTAGACACCAGGGTACCGGTGTCATTCTGGCGTGGTAGCCCGTCACCTCTGTGACTATCTACTACTACGTAACAAAAGGTAATCACTTTACCTTTGCCACAACCATATCACAAAGCAACGCCCTCCTGCAAAACAAAGTTAGATGCCTCTACTTTATCTTTGCATGTTTTACGTGGTTGAATGGGCTTTCGCATAAGAACCATTCTTACCTACGAACTTTCAGCACAACGTTGATCAAGTAGTTGTCTCTACTACACCCCTTTCGGGGCCCTCTGTTGCAAATGGTATACCAACTAATGCGAGAGAGACAGACACCCCCCTAAGCCACTTTATACGGTACAAGCTGTATGTCAAGCGTGGACCAGTCTCGCGAATGAACGCGTAAAGTCGGTTGGGGGCCGCTTCATCAAGCATTACTACGGTATACACAAGTACACGTGGGAGGGTAACAACTAAAAGATCAACGCCCACACGCTACACCTCGTGTGTTCTACCCATACTAGCATTACTACGCATAGATCTAGCTCTGATACCACTGTAGGGGTTCCGCGCATGAAAACAATAAATTTTTACCCTACGCCCCTGAACCCCTGAAGCTGCTAGGACCTATCTATTAGTAATACAGTAACGGTAGGGGCTTTTCACGAACTTACCCTTGAAGACCGAAAAGCATTGTCAACGCTCAGGAGAGCGTGGTTGATGTAGATGAGCCGAAGCCGACCTCAAGGTCGTGATGAAGTCCTTGCGCTCCTTCTAGCTCCAACGACTTGAGTGCCTCAAGTGCGACACCTCGCGGAGAGTTACACATGTCCGGTGCCTGACGATGACTCCCACTTCCCCGATCCAGCAGCAATTGTGGAAGTAGAGCTCCCGGATCCGAATCCCGCAGCGCGACGGCACTCCGCGGTGAAGATGTCTCTCGCTCGCGCAATCCAGACTTGGGACCATGGTCACGAGAGAGAGAGAGGGAGAGAGAAAATATCAACTAGAGGTCCTCCCAAAAGTGGGGAGACCTTTATTGATTATTGGTGTGTTTTTCTAGGCCAAATACCCCACTATATATAGGGGGAGGGGAGGTACTACCTCCCTCAAAGTCCCAGGCTGGGACTAAAGGAGAGGAGTAGGGAGGAGGTGGCCGCCGGCCACCTAGTGGGCCCCGCGCGGGGGGCTAGGCCCAGCCGGCCTCCCCCTTGGCCCCTCTCCCTCTCTCGTTTCCCTAATGGGCCCTCTCCCTCCGGAATTGGCCCATTAAGCCTTTTTTGACCTTTAATTGATTTTTTCTTTATTAAATAATTATGAATAAATGATTAGATCAATATTTAACATTCATTCACATATTATTCAATCTCCGTGGCTATGGAACACCTTCCACCTCCACTCCGGACAACCTCCGGACTTACCGAAACCCTTCCGGTTTCTCCCTTCTTTTCTTCGGCGATTCTACCGATCCTATAAACACTCTCTAAGCATCATCAAGCCCTTAAGCGTGATACCCCATGATTCGGAAAAACTCCAGACATGGTCGGGACACTCCCGCACCAATGATTGACAGAGGGACCTGGATGGCCATGTGACCCATGTGTGTTCCATGAAGATCTTTCGTCGTTTGAACCGGGACAGTCGTGTCTTATTCCCTTTGTCACTCGATACTTGCATTGCCCGAGATCTGATCAATGACATCACCATGTCGTGTTCAATCTCGTTACTGAACAATGCTACTTAACTCGTTCCGACAATTGATATCCCCATGATTAAATCACACGCTGCACAACTATTGGATATAACTTCTCCGAGTGGGCCCTTGAGTATCTTCCTGTCACATGGACGGACAAATCTCGCTCTTGACATATATTGCCTCTATGGTTTCCTCCAAATACCTGAACACACCTTTATAACCACCGTTTTACCAGATGGCGTTTTATGCTATCTAAGCACTCTCGGGAGACAGTGATTGATATAGCCTCACGGTCTAAGGAATAGTCTATGAGGATTCATTTCTAATCATCGTAACTTGAACTTCGTGACATGATTGGGTCATGATGTTTAGGTTGGGTATTGGTTCACCATCTCATTCTCAGAATGAGATGACCTCATTTCCAACTATCATAAATGCCACATGATCAGGAAACATGATCATCTGTTGACCAATGAACCAGTGACTAGAATTTCACTGGGAACCCCTGGTTGTTTGTATACCACACGTGTATTGATGTTTCCACTCAATACAGTTATAGCATGATATAAAACTTAATCATAAACTATATGAAATATGATAATAGTCCTTACTACTATTTGTCTCTAGGGCATATTTCCAACACGATCATCCTTATCACCAGCCCAATCTGAATCAGTATAACCACATAGAGAGAAATTGGAGCCCTTGGGATACCATAGACCAAAATGAGGGGAATGAACCAAATATCGGAAGATCCTCTTGATCGCCACTAGGTGTCTTTCTTTAGGAGCTGCTTGATACCTTGCACACACCCCTACACTCAACACAATATCGAGTCTAGATGCGCAGAGGTAAAGAAGAGAGCCGATCATGGACCGGTATACCTTTTGGTCCACATCTTTACCATGGGGATTAAGTTCAAGGTGACATTTTGTTTGCATCGGAGTGGTGACGCCATTAAGATACGTCATCTTGAATCTCTTGAGC
Source organism: Avena insularis (assembly GCA_023614405.1). NCBI lineage: Eukaryota > Viridiplantae > Streptophyta > Magnoliopsida > Poales > Poaceae > Avena > Avena insularis. The sequence goes on from CM042692.1 coordinate 569,291,397, forward strand.
ATGTCTTGGATGTATTTTGCTTGATTGAGGGAGGTTCCTTCTCTAGGTTGCTTGATCTCAAATCCAAGAAAGAACCATAACTCCCCCATCATAGAAATCTCGAACCTGTCAGTCATAAGCTTTGAAAATTCATCATTAAAAGTTTTATTAGTAGACCCAAAGATAATGTCGTCTACATATAGTTGGCATACGAAGAGCTCCCCCTTAACCTTCTTAGTAAAAAGAGTGGGATCGATTTTCCCAACTTTGAAGCCATGATCTAACAAAAGCTCTTTAAGGTGCTCATACCACGCACGTGGGGCTTAATTAAGGCCATAGAGTGCCTTATCGAGTTTGTAGACATGGTTCAGGAAGTTAGGATCCTCAAATCCTGGGGGTTGCTTTACATATACCAACTCATGTAGAGGACCATTAAGAAAAGCACTCTTAACGTCCATTTGCTGTAATTTAAAATTATTATGAGCAGCATAAGCAAGAAGGATACAGATGGACTCAAGACGAGCCACAGGAGCATAGGTCTCGCCGAAGTCAATGCCCTCAACTTGGGAGTAGCCTTGTGCCACGAGTCTCGCTTTGTTCCTCACAACAATGCCATTCTCATCTTGCTTGTTTTTAAATATCCATTTGTGCCGATAACATTGCGGTAATCCTTGGGCTTCTCCACTAGTTTCCAAACCTTGTTGCGTTCAAAGTTATTCAACTCTTCATGCATAGCAACAATCCAGTCAGGATCTTCAAGAGCTTCATACACTTTCTTGGGTTACACTCTTCAGGAGTTTCAGGGCCGGATAATCCGACCGAGGGAGAGGCCGGAAAATCCAGCCTAGGAGAACCTGAAGCATCTTCGCTAACTTGACTGGATCTTGCTCGAATTGGTGTGTGGCCGGATAATCCGGGGTCAGCCGGAAAATCCGACCTAGGACTTGCAGTTGTTTCTTTGATATGTTGATCATTTTGGTCGGCAGCGGAGGGATGGCCAGATAATCCGGTGCCGACCGGATAATCCGACCTAGAGCATTCAGGAGCATGTCGACCTTCAACATTTGGAGGAGTTGTTGTAGAACTTTCTCCAATGGTTGGAGCATGTTGAGCTTGTGTCGATGAGGGCTCTATATGAGTAGAGCATTGTCCTTCCCGATCCGCCACAAGGGGTTCCTCAATGGGGTGGAAAAATCCCACGCCCATTCTTCTTATGGCATATTGGGGTATTTCAACATCTGCATCACAAACATCAACTTGCCCTGCACGGGAGCCATCATTTTCCTCGAACAACACACTACAAGATTCTACAACAGTTCTGAAGAGCTTATTGTAGACTCTATAAGTGTGGGATTTGGCACCATAACCAACAAAAATACCTTCTAAAGCATTAGACTCAAATTTAGATAAACGAACTCCTTTGATTAGAAAGAAACACTTACAACCAAATACCCGGAAGTATGAGATGTTTGGCTTGTTACGGGTAAGTATTTCATACAAAGTCTTGTCCAAGATTTTACGGAGATATAGCCGGTTGAATGAATGACAAGCGGTAGAGATTGCTTCAGCCTAGAAGTTATATGGAGACTTGAATTCAGCTAGCATAGACCTTTCCATATCCATTAGGGTCCGGTTCTTCCTCTCGGTAGCACCATTTTGTTGAGGGGTGTACGCAGCGGAATATTGATGTCTTATCCCCTCTTCACTTAGGAATTCATTTAAGGTGTAGTTCTTGAACTCGGAGCTGTTATCACTTCTTATTGCCAATATAGGGACATTGTGTTGACGTTGAACCTCATTGGCAAAGTCGATGACCATTTGTTGAGTCTCGCTCTTCAACTTGAAGAAATAGACCCAAGTGTATCTTGAGTAATCATCAACAATCATGAGGCGGTACTTCTTCCAACTGAGGCTTGCATGTGATGGAGGTCCAAAGAGGTCCACATGAAGGAGCTCCAAGATCCTCTTTGACGAAATAATGGTCTTCCTTCGATGAGGAGAGTCATGCATTTTCCCTTCAACACAAGCCCTGCAAACACGATCTTTGGCAAAGGAAAAATTTTCTTTTAGTCCAAGGATGTGGCCACCCTTGTGGAGACTTTGTAAAGTTCTCATGTTGACGTGGGCTAGTCGGCGATGCCATAACCAACCCGCGTCAGCCTTTCCGAAAAGACACATCGGGCCTGTAGTGGTTTTCCCCGAGAAGTCCACCACGTATAGGTCATTTTTGACATATCCCATGAATGCGACTTTTAGAGACTTGCTCCACAAGAGTACCACGAAATCAGCATCAATAAAAACTGCAAAAGCCCATCTTACCAAGGGCGCTAACTGAAAGTAAATTGTAACCGAGGGTCTCAACAAGCATGACGTCCATGAGAGAGATATCGTGAGCAACCACAACTTTGCCGAGACCCAATACCTCAGATTTTGACTTGTCACCATAGGAGACGGTTATATGATCATGATTTGGCCGCATCTCTGTGATGATCTCCTTGCTTCCGGTCATGTGACTTGTGCACCCGCTATCGAGTACCCATTTAGACCCGCCGGAAGCATAGCCCTTGGACCCTCTCACCATAAGGCAGGTGACGTTGTTGTTGATGGCGTTTTCGTTTGGAGAGTCAAAGAGTGATGATGGAGTATATGTGGTGACTATAGCAGCCACCTCACGAGTACTATCTTCATCTTCACTTGCAGAGGAATATTCTTCTTGTGCCACCAAGACAATCTTGGGTTGCTTCTTGTAGGGGCCATTCTTTTTGATAAATGGCTTCTTTCGAGGTGCCTTGGATTTTTCTTTAAGGATGAGCCTGCCACCATTGTATTCTCTATTTTGATATGGACATTCAGCCACAAAGTGTAGCCTATCTCCACAATTGTAGCAAGTTCTCAGTTTTGGGCCATTCTCTCTTCTTCCACTTGACCCATTCTTGCGCTCGAGTTCCGACTTGGCTTTGGTTGGATCCTTCCAAAAGTTCCTTGCATAGAATGCCATGTACTCACCATGAGCACGCTTGACTTCCTCGTGGCAGCCCATGGAGACACCCTCGAAACCTCTTTCATCCTCATCTTGCTCAACAACATTTGCCTTTAGACCAACATTGACCCCCTTTTTGCATTCCAATGGCACGGGCACGGGCATCTTCCGTGTTCTTAGCTGCAACCTTGAATGATGCCATTTCTTGCATGACTTCATTGGAAATCATTTGATGGTAGTTGTGTCTACCTTGCAAACTCTTCAAGTCCGTTGGCTCAAAAGGCATTAGAGCACTCACATATTTCCTTTTTATCCATGCACCATCAATGTGAGTGGCTCCTGAAGGAAATATGCCCTGAGAGGCAATAATAAAGTTGTTATTATGTATTCCTTGTATATGATAGATGTTTATTTTGCATGCTATAATTGTATTGATAGGAAACATCAATACATGTGTGTTTAATAAACAAAAAGGGTTCCTAGTCATGCCTCTCTTATAGACTAGCTTGTTGATTAACAGGATGATCAAGGTTTCCTGATCATGGACATTGGATGTTGTTAATAACAAGGTCACACCATTGGTAGAATGATGTGATGAACATTCATCCAAAGTATAGCATTACGATCAAGTCACTGTGTTTATATTGCTATAACATCATACGAAGTAATCTTTATCCTTAGACCATGAGATCATGTTAATTGCTAACACCGGAAGAGTATCTTGATAACATCAAACGTCACACCGTAACAGGGTGACTATAAAGATGGGTTCAGTGCTACGAAGGTGTTATGTTGAGGCTCATGGAACAAGAGTGGAATTTGTCAATCCAGATGACGATAGATATACTCTGGGCCCTCTCGGTGATATCACATTAGGATAGCTTGCAAGCAAGTGATGTGATCACTAGAATGTTATATCACGGGAACGAGAAAAGAGTGCATGTCGGTAACGAGATCAAACTAGGTATGGAGATACCGATGATCGAATCTCGGACATGTAATATATCGAGAGACAAAGGGATTTAGTTACAAGCGTTAAAGGTTCTCACGATCACAGGAGTCATCGTTGAATGTGTAGGAGTCAGTACGGATCTCCAGGTCCCGCTGCTGATTATTGATCGGAGAAGGGTCTCGATCATGTCTGCATTATTCGCGAACCGTAGGGTGGCACACTTAAGAGTTACGGACACCATTTTGGAGCACATATGTTTGAATGAAAGAATTGCAAAGCGCAGGAATTGTTTCAATAGAAACCGGAAATTGTTTCGGGTGAAATTGCAGAAGGTGGTTCTGCATGTGATATTGAAATATTGCAAGGGGCTATATGTGAATGTTTGTTAATTAAAGTAATTAACAAAATTCTAAATAAATTTAATAAAAGAGTTTTATTAAATGAGAGAGCATTAAATTTGGAGAAACTTAATGCATTTAAAGTGGAGACTTTAAAAGGGAATGTGAAGAGGCATTTTAATGTGGAGGAGTTACCACCACATGAATGGGCGAGGTGAGGGTCACCCCCATGTGCCGCCATGGAGAGAGGGCACCTCCTCCTCCTATAAAAGGCCACCCATTCCTCCTTCATCCTCACACCTCCTTGTGAAGGATCTCTCTCCCTCTAGAATTATTCCCCATGGTCTCGGATTAGCGAGATACATGTTCCCAGTGGCATTTCGTCTGAAGGAGTTCTTGCTCACTGGATCACTTGGAGCGAGGAGGTGGAGGTTGTCACGTGGCTTGAACGCAGTGCGAAAAGTGATGCGCTGAGTTGCGACGCTCGGACTTCCTCATGATCTTGAGATCGGCAAGTGTACGACTACATCAACCACGAGTTCCTACTCGTTAAAAAAGCTCGTTGTCTTCGAGGGTAATTTCTCTATGGATGTATCTCCACCCGTTTGCTTTGTACCTAGTAGATAGATCTTGGCGTGTAGTTCACACCATAGGAAATTTTTTGTTTTCTATGCTGCGGACCCAACAGCTCCATGCTTTCTAAATGTTGTTGCAGTGCCCTTGAGTCTTCTATACATATCTTCATGGTCTTCACCATCCAACATGTAGAATCCTTTAGCTTCATTGCTAAGGGCATCATACTGAAGGGAATATGCCCGAGAGGCAATAATAAAGTGGTTATTATCTTATTCCATGTTTATGATAAATGTTTATTTTGCATGCTATAATTGTATTGATCGGAAACATCAATACATGTGTGTTTAATAAACAAAAAGGGTTCCTAGTTATGCCTCTCTTATAGACTAGCTTGTTGATTAACAAGATGATCAAGGTTTCCTGATCATAGACATTGGATGTTGTTAATAACAAGGTCACACCATTGCTGGAATGATGTGATGAACATTCATCCGAAGTATAGCATTACGATCAATTCATTATGTTTATATTGCTATAACATCATATGAAGTAATCTTAGTCCTTAGACCATGAGATCATGTTAATTGCTAACACCGGAAGAGTATCTTGATAACATCAAACGTCACACCGTAATAGGGTGACTATAAAGGTGGGTTGATCTTTCTGAAGGTGTTATGTTGAGGCTCATGGATCAAGAGTGGGATTTGTCCATCCCGATGACGGATAGATATACTCTGGGCCCTCTCGGTGATATCACATTGAAATAGCTTGCAAGCAAATGATGTGATCACTAGAATGTTATATCACGGGAACGAGAAAAGAGTACATGTCGGTAACGAGATCAAACTAGGTATGGAGATACCGATGATCGAATCTCGGACATGTAATATATCGCGGGACAAAGGGATTTAGTTACTAGCGTTAAAGGTTCTCGCGATCACAGAAGTCATCGTTGAAAGTTTAGGAGTCAGTATGGATCTCTAGGTCCCGCTTCTGATTATTGATCTAAGAGGGGTCTCGATCATGTCTGCATTATTCGCGAACCGTAGGGTGACACACTTAAGGGATACTGACACCATTTGGAGCAAATATGTTTCAGATAAAGATTTAAGAAAGCGCTGGAATTATTTCATTAGACACCAAAACTGTTTCGGGTGAAATTGCTGAAATTGGTTCTGCATGTAATATTGAAATGTTGCAGGGGGTTTTATGTGAATGTTCGTTAATTAAAGTAATTAACAAAATTCTGAATAAAAATAATAAAAGAGTTTTATTAAATGAGAGAGCATTAAATTTGGAGAAACTTAATGCATTTAAAGTGGAGACTTTAAAAGGGAATGTGAAGAGGAATTTTAATGTGGAGGAGTTACCACCACATGAATGGGGGAGGTGAGGGTCACCCCATGCGGCTGCCATGGAGAGAGGGGCACCCCTCCTTCTATAAAAGGCCACCCATTCCTCCTTCATCCTCACACCTCCTTGTGAAGGATCTCTCTCCCCTCTAGAATTATTCCCCATGGTCTCGGATTAGCGAGATACATGTTCCCGGTGGCATTTAAATGCGGAAGGAGTTCTTGCTCATTGGATCGCTGGAGCGAGGAGGTGGAGGTTATCCGTTGGCTGGAACGTGTGTGCGAGTGTGGATGCGCTGCTGAGTTGCGACGCTCGGACTTCCTCACGATCTTGAGATCGACAAGTGTACGACTACATCAACCACGAGTTCCTACTCGTTAACAAAGCTCGTTGTCTTCGAGGGTAAGTTCTCTATGGATGTATGTCCACCCGTTTGCTTTGTACCTAGTAGATAGATCTTGGCGTGTAGTTCACACCGTAGGAACTTTTTGTTTTCTATGCTGAACCCAACAAAGTGGTATCGTAGACCGATCTATGCGTAGGTGCTTTGCACGGGTAGTACACATATGTTTATATGTGGGCGATGATGATCATGTTATTGCATCTTCTATGTACTTTGGATATTGATGGCATAGTGGGATGAAGCGGCCCGGACCAACCTTTCATGTCATCGTACATGAGACCGGTTCCACGACTGACATGCAACTTGTTTTGCATAAGTGGCTGGCGGGTGTCTGTCTCTCCTAATATAGTCAATATCTGATTTACAACGAGTTGCTAATAACTTGGTTATCCTCGTTGTGGTTCATGTTTGTAGGTTAGACAGGTTCTATCTCCGAAAGCCCTAAGCCACGTAAAACTTGCAATTGATAAATTAGAGGCGTCTAGTTTAGATCGTTGCTGGGCTAGTGTTTTGATATGGTATTGTTGTAAGTAGATGTATGAGAGATACTCTTACAACTCACTTAACGTGTAAGTTCCATAGACCTTGGCCTTACACACAAAGGAATGATAGAGATCATACCACGATGCAAATGATAGAGATCAAATGCATGGACCATATCATCTCACTTCACACATTAGATGTTAGCATCTTATACTGCTAGTTTGGCGCGTTTGGTAGCATTATAAGATGATCCCTCATTTAGATATCAAGATAAAATGTGTTCTTCCTTAAGTTTGCACCGTTTTGTGGATCGTGTTTTGAGGCATCACGTGATGATCGGGTGTTTTCAACTCTACGCTTTCATACAACGGGTGTAAGAAAGTTTTACACACGCAAATACTAAGGTTCTTACTTGACGAGCCTAGCATGTACAGACATGGCCTCGGGACACGGAACGAAAGGTTAAGCATGAGTCATATAGTTGATATGATGCCCATATAGATGCTCGCCTTTGAAGCTACACCGACTCACGTGATGATCGGACTTGGTGTAGTGGATTTGGTTCATGTAATCACCAAAAGGACACGAGGGATGTCGTTTTTGAGTGGGAGTTCATTAGTAATTTGGATTAGTTGAACTCAATCTATCATAAACTTAGTCTAAATATACTTTACAAATTCTATTGTAGATGGCACCACCTGCTTTTAATTTCAATGTGTTCATGGAGAAAGAGAAACTTGCGAATAATGGTAGCAACTTCACCAACGGGCTATGAATTTGAGGATTCTCCTCACTCGCACAAAAGCAATATGTGCTAGATGCGCTGCTAGGCCCCCACCAGCTCTGATGCCTGACGAGGAAAAGAACGTCTATATAACTCGTCGAGGACCACAACTTAGTTCATTGCGGCATCTGTATGGGCTAGAGCCGAACTTCAAAGCGTTTAAAATGGCAATGCCTTTGATACCATGGGAGAATTGAAAATGATTTTTGATACCCATGCTGCTGTAGAGAGTTATAATGCTACAGAAAAGTTCTTTAGCTGCATGATGGAGGAAAACAGCTCCGTTAGTGAGCATGTACTCAAAATGTCTAGGTACGCCGATAAGCTTGTGTCCTTGGGAATAACGATTCCCATTGACTTAGGCATACATCGTGTTCTCCAATCTCTGCCACCTAGCTACAAGAGCTTCGTGATGAACTATAATATGCAGGGCATGAAGAAGTCTCTTCCCGAGCTTCACAATGCTTAAGACCGAAGTGGGGATTAGGAAAGAACATCAAGTGTTGATGATCAATAGGACCACCGGTTTTAAGAAGGATAAGAAAGGCAAGCAAGGGAAAGAAGGGTGGCAAGTCTGTTGCCACGCTGAAAGAAAACCCAGCTGGCCCTAAGTCGACAATCGAGTGCTACTATTGCAAGGGGATCGCCATTGAAGCGCAATCCCCCAAGTATTTGGCGACAAGAAGTCCGGCAAGGCAAACAAAGGTATATGTGATATACATGTTATTGATGTGTACTTGACTAGTACTCGCAGAGCACTCGGTATTTGATACGGATCGGTTGCTAATATATGTAACACGTTCGGGGGCGCGGAACAAGCGACAACTAGCAAGGGATGAGGTCACGGCGCGGTCGGCAATGGATCAAGAGTTGATGTGATCGCCGTCGGAACGTTGCCTCTCCATATGCCATCGGGATTAGTTATAAACCTAAATAATTGTTATTTGGTGCCTGCACTGAGCATGAACATTGTATCCGGATCGTGTTTGATGCAAAGTGGTTATTCATTTAAGTCTGAAAACAATGGTTGTTCGATTTATATGAATAGTATATTTTATGGTCATGCACCTATGTTGAATGGTTTATTTCTGTTGGATCTCGATAGCAGTATTACGCATATTCATAATGTTGATGCTAAAAGGATTAAACTTGATAATGATATATCTACATTTATGTGGCACTGCCGTCTAGGTCATATTGGCAGTAAACGCATAAAAAAACTCCATTCTGATGGACTTTTGGAATCACTTGATTTTGAATCATTTGATACATGTGAGCCATGCCTTATGGGCAAGATGACTAGAACGCCGTTATCCGGTTCAATGGAACGGGCGACAGATCTATTGGAAATCATACATACTGATGTGTGTGGACCAATGAGTGTGTCGGCGCGAGGTGGATATCGTTATTTTGTTACTTTCATGGATGATTTGAGTAGATATGGGTATATCTATTTGATGAAACACAAGTCTGAAACTTTTGAAAAGTTCAAAGAATTTCAGAATGAAGTGGAAAATCATCATAACAGAAAGATCAAATTTCAAGGTCCGACCGTGGAGGAGAGTATCTTAGTTACGAGTTTAGCACATATGAAAGACTGTGGAATAGTTTCACAACTCACGCCTGCCGGAACACCACAACGTAATGGTGTGTCAGAACGTCGTAATCATACTTTATTGGATATGGTTTGATCTATGATGTCTCTGACTGACTTACCACTGTCATTTTGGGGTTATGCACTGGAAACAGATGCATTCACTTTAAATCGGGCACCATCTAAATCCGTTGAAATGACACCGTATGAATTATGGTTTGGAAACAAACCTAAGCTGTCATTTCTTAAAGTTTGGGGATGCGATGTTTATGTGAAGAAACTTCAACCGGATAAACTCGAACCCAAAGCGGAAAAATGCATCTTCATAGGATACCCTAAGGAAACGATTGGGTATACCTTCTATCACAGATCTGAGGGCAAGGTCTTTGTTGCCAAGAATGGATCCTTTCTAGAGAAGGAGTTTCTCGCGAAAGGTGTGAGTAGTCGGAAGGTAGAACTCGAAGAGGTTATTGAACCTTCTGTTCATGAAATGGCGAGTAGCGCAGCACCGGAAGTTGTTTCGGAGCTGACTTCACCTAATGAAGAAAGAGCTAATGATATTGATCATGAAACTCCGAAAGAGGACACTACCGAACCTCATAGGTCAAGCAGGACACGTGCAGCTCCTGAACTGTACGACAATCCTGTTGAGAATTTCATGGTTGATGAAATGGATGACCCTGCGACGTATGAAGAAGCGATGATGAGCCCGGATTCCAACAAATGGCTAGAAGCCATGAAATCTGAGATGGAATCCATGTACGAGAACCAAGTTTGGAACTTGGTGGACTTACCTCACGACCAAAAGGCCGTTGAGAATAAATGGATTTTCAAAAGAAAACTGTCTTGATGGTAATGTGACCATCTATAAGGCTCGACTTGTCGCAAAGGGGTTTCGACAAATTCAAGGAGTTGACTACGATGAGACATTCTCTCCCGTAGCGATGCTTAAGTCGGTTAGGATTATGTTAGCAATTGCTGCATATTTTGATTATGAAATATGGCAGATGGATGTCAAAACTGCGTTCCTCAATGGTAAGATTGAAGAAGAGTTGTATATGATACAACCTAAGGGTTTTGTCGATCCTAAGGATGCTAATAAGGTGTGCAAACTTCAGTGATCCATCTATGGACTGAAGCAAGCATCACGGAGTTGGAATCTCCGCTTTGATGAGGTGATCAAAGAGTTTGGATTTGTCCAAACTTATGGAGAGGCTTGTATTTACAAGAAAGTGAGTGGGAGCAATGTGGCATTTTTGATATTATATGTGGATGACATATTATTGATTGGAAATGATTTAGATCTTTTAAACAGTGTTAAAAGTTATCTAAACAGCAAATTTTCGATGAAGGACCTTGGTGAAGCTTCATATATATTAGGCATTAAAATCTATAGAGATAGATCAAGACGCCTAATTGGGTTATCGCAGAGTACAGACCTTGATAAGATATTAAATAAGTTTAATATGGACGGAAGTAAGAAGGGGTTCTTACCTATGTTGCAAGGCAAGACATTGAGTAAGACTCAAAGTCCGGCTATGGCAAAAGAAAGAGAGATAATGGATAAGATCCCCTATGCCTCAGCCATAGGCTCTATAATGTATGCCATGCTATGTACAAGAACGGATGTGGCACATGCTATTAGTTTGACTAGTAGGTACCAATCTGATCCAGGTTCGGAACACTGGATGGCGGTCAAGAATATCCTTAAGTACTTGAGAAGAACTAAGGATATGTTTCTTATATACGGAGGTGAATAAGAGCTAGTCGCTAAGTGTTATGTCGATGCTAGCTTTGACTCTGATCCGGATGACTCTAAGTCTCAATCCGGATACGTATTTCTCTTGAACGGAGCAGCAGTTAGTTGGAGGAGCTCCAAACAACCTGTGGTGGCTGGATCAACAAGGGAGGCGGAATATGTTGCTGCTTCAGAAGCAGCGCAGGAAGCGGTTTGGATGAAGGAGTTTATAACGGAACTGGGTGTGGTTCCCAGTGCGTTGGACCCGATGGTGATCTATTGTGACAACAATGGAGCCATAGCCAACGCAAAGGAACCAAGGTCTCACAAGAATTCCAAGCATATTAAGCACCGGTTTCACTCCATCCGCGACCATGTCAAGGATGGAGATATAAAGATTTGTAAAGTGCACACGGACCTGAATGTAGCAGATCTGTTGACTAAAGTACTCCCTAGGGCAAAACATGATCAACACCAGAACTCAATGGGTGTTAGATTTATCACTATGTGAACTAGATTATTGTCTCTAGTGCAAGTGGGAGACTGAAGGAAATATGCCCTGAGAGGCAATAATAAATTTGTTATTATGTATTCCTTGTATATGATAGATGTTTATTTTGCATGCTATAATTGTATTAATAGGAAACATCAATACATGTGTGTTTAATAAACAAAAAGGGTTCCTAGTCATGCCTCTCTTATAGACTAGCTTGTTGATTAACAGGATGATCAAGGTTTCCTGATCATGGACATTGGATGTTGTTAATAACAAGGTCACACCATTGGTAGAATGATGTGATGAACATTCATCCAAAGTATAGCATTACGATCAAGTCACTGTGTTTATATTGCTATAACATCATACGAAGTAATCTTTATCCTTAGACCATGAGATCATGTTAATTGCTAACACCGGAAGAGTATCTTGATAACATCAAACGTCACACCGTAACAGGGTGACTATAAAGATGGGTTCAGTGCTACGAAGGTGTTATGTTGAGGCTCATGGATCAAGAGGAATTTGTCAATCGGATGACGGATAGATATACTCTGGGCCCTCTCGGTGATATCACATTAGGATAGCTTGCAAGCAAGTGATGTGATCACTAGAATGTTATATCACGGGAACGAGAAAAGAGTGCATGTCGGTAACGAGATCAAACTAGGTATGGAGATACCGATGATCGAATCTCAGACATGTAATATATATAGAGACAAAGGGATTTAGTTACAAGCGTTAAAGGTTCTCACGATCACAGGAGTTATCGTTGAATGTGTAGTCGATGCGGATCTCCGTGTCCGGCCGATTATTGATCGGAGAAGGGTCTCGATCATATGCATTATTCGCGAACCGTAGGGGTGGCACACTTAAGAGTTACGGACACCATTTTGGAGCACATATGTTTGACGAAAAGAATTGCAAAGCGCAGGAATTGTTTCAATAGAAACCGGAAATTGTTTGGTGAAATTGCGAAGGTGGTTCTGCATGTGATATTGAAATATTGCAAGGGGCTATATGTGAATGTTTGTTAATTAAAGTAATTAACAAAATTCTGAATAAATTTAATAAAAGAGTTTTTATTAAATGAGAGAGCATTAAATTTGGAGAAACTTAATGCATTTAAAGTGGAGACTTTAAAAGGGAATGTGAAGAGGCATTTTAATGTGGAGGAGTTACCACCACATGAATGGGGGAGGTGAGGGGTCACCCCCCATGCGCCATGGAGAGAGGGCACCCCCTCCTCCTATAAAAGGCCACCCATTCCTCCTTCATCCTCACACCTCCTTGTGAAGGATCTCTCCCCTCTAGAATTATTCCCCATGGTCTCGGATTAGCGAGATACATGTTCCAGTGGCATTTCGTCTGAAGGAGTTCTTGCTCATTTGGATCGCTGGAGCGAGGAGGTGGAGGTTGTCCTGGCTTGAACGTGTGAAAAGTGCGGATGCGCTGCTGAGTTGCGGCGCTCGGACTTCCTCACGATCTTGAGATCGGCAAGTGTACGACTACATCAACCACGAGTTCCTACTCGTTAAAAAAGCTCGTTGTCTTCGAGGGTAATTTCTCTATGGATGTATCTCCACCCGTTTGCTTTGTACCTAGTAGATAGATCTTGGCGTGTAGTTCACACCATAGGAAAATTTTTGTTTTCTATGCTGCGGACCCAACAGCTCCATGCTTTCTAAATGTTGTTGCAGTGCCCTTGAGTCTTCTATACATATCTTCATGGTCTTCACCATCCAACATGTAGAATCCTTTAGCTTCATTGCTAAGGGCATCATACTGAAGGGAATATGCCCGAGAGGCAATAATAAAGTGGTTATTATCTTATTCCATGTTTATGATAAATGTTTATTTTGCATGCTATAATTGTATTGATCGGAAACATCAATACATGTGTGTTTAATAAACAAAAAGGGTTCCTAGTTATGCCTCTCTTATAGACTAGCTTGTTGATTAACAAGATGATCAAGGTTTCCTGATCATAGACATTGGATGTTGTTAATAACAAGGTCACACCATTGGTGGAATGATGTGATGAACATTCATCCGAAGTATAGCATTACGATCAAGTCATTATGTTTATATTGCTATAACATCATATGAAGTAATCTTAGTCCTTAGACCATGAGATCATGTTAATTGCTAACACCAGAAGAGTATCTTGATAACATCAAACGTCACACCGTAACAGGGTGACTATAAAGGTGGGTTCAGTGCTACGAAGGTGTTATGTTGAGGCTCATGGATCAAGAGTGGGATTTGTCCATCCCGATGACGGATAGATATACTCTGGGCCCTCTCGGTGATATCACATTGAAATAGCTTGCAAGCAAGTGATGTGATCACTAGAATGTTATATCACGGGAACAAGAAAAGAGTACATGTCGGTAACAAGATCAAACTAGGTATGGAGATACCGACGATCGAATCTTGGACATGTAATATATCGCGGGACAAAGGGATTTAGTTACTAGCGTTAAAGGTTCTCGCGATCACAGAAGTCATCCTTGAATGTGTAGGAGTCGATGGATCTCGTGTCCCGCTTCTGATTATTGATCTGAGAGGGGTCTCGATCATGTCTGCATTATTCGCGAACCGTAGGGTGACACACTTAAGGGATACCGACACCATTTGGAGCAAATATGTTTCAGATAAAGATTTAAGAAAGCGCTGGAATTATTTCAATAGACACCAAAACTGTTTGGGGTGAAATTGCTGAAATTGGTTCTGCATGTAATATTGAAATGTTGAAGGGGGTTTTATGTGAATGTTTGTTAATTAAAGTAATTAACAAAATTCTGAATAAAAATAATAAAAGAGTTTTATTAAATGAGAGAGCATTAAATTTGGAGAAATTTAATGCATTTAAAGTGGAGACTTTAAAAGAGAATGTGAAGGGGCAAATTTATGTGGAGGGAGTTACCACCACATGAATGGAGGAGGCGAAGAGACACCTCCTCCATGCGCCGTCCATGAAGGAGGGGCACCCCCCCTCCTCCTATAAAAAGGCCACCCCCTCCTCACTTCTCACACACACCTCCTTGTGAAGGATCTCTCCCCTTCTAGTATTATTCCCCCATGGTCTCGGATTAGCGAGATACATGTTCCCGGTGGCTTTATCTGGAAAGGAGTTGTTGCTTCCGCTGATTTGCTGGAGCAAGGGACGGAGTTTGTCGGGGTACCGGACGTGTGTGCGATCACGGATGCACCGCTGCTTTGCGGTGCTGGACTTGGTGGTGCTGGAGCTGGATCTGATGGACGTGCTGGAGCCGGACCTGCTGGACTTCATAACGATCTTGAGATCGGCAAGTGTACGACTACATCAACCACGAGTTCCTACTCGTTAACAAAGCTCGTTGTCTTCGAGGGTAAGTTCTCCATGGATGTATGTCCACCCGTTGCTTTGTACCTAGTAGATAGATCTTGGCGTGTAGTTCACACCGTAGGAAAAAATTTGTTTTCTATGTCATGACCCAACAAAGGGTATCGAGCTGATCTATGCGTAGGTGCTTTGTACGGGTAGTACACATATGTTTATATGTGGGCGATGATAATCATGTTATTGCATCTTCTATGTACTTTGGATATTGGTGGCATAGTGGGATGAAGCGGCCCGAACCAACCTTACATGTCATCGTACATGATACCGGTTCCACGACTGACATGCAACTTGTTTTGCATAAGTGGTCAAGGTGTCTGTCTCTCCTACTATAGTCAATATCTGATTTACAACGAGTTGCTAATAACTTGGTTATCCTCGTTGTGGTTCCATGTTCGTAGGTAAGAACGGTTCTATCTCCGAAAGCCCTAAGCCACGTAAAACTTGCAATTGATAAATTAGAGGCGTCTAGTTTAGATCGTTGTTGGGCTAGTGTATTGATATGGTATTGTTGTAAGTAGATGTATGATAGATACTCTTACAACACACTCAACGTGTAAGTTCCATAGACCTTGGCCTTACACACAAAGGAATGATAGAGATCATACCATGATGCATATGATGGTGATCAAATGCATGGACCATATCATCTCACTTTACACATTAGATGTTATCATCTTATACTGCTAGTTTGGCGCTTTCTGTAGCATCGTAAGATGATCCCTCATTTAAATATCAAGATAAAATGTGTTCTTCCTTAAGTATGCACCGTTCTATGGATCGTGTTTCGAGACATCACGTGATGATCGGGTGTTCTCAACTCTACGCTTTCATGCAACGGGTGTAAGACAGTTTTACACACGCGAATACTAAGGTTCTTACTTGGCGAGCCTAGCATGTACAGACATGGACTCGGAACACGGACCGAAAGGTTAAGCATGAGTCATATAGTTGATGTGATGACCATATTGATGCTCGTCTTTGAAGCTACACCGACTCACGTGATGATCGGACTTGGTGTAGTGGATTTGGTTCATGTAGTCACCAAAAAGGCACGAGGGATGTCGTTTTTGAGTGGGAGTTCATTTCTAATTTGGATTAGTCGAACTCAATTTGTCATAAACTAAATCGAAGTGAATTTGCATAATTTGTTGTAGTCATTGGCATCTGTTCACTACCTTATGCTTAGTTTTAATTGAGATAATAGAACTATAGAATTCTGGATATTTACTTTCTGAATGTATCGTATTGTTTTGAATGTCAATTTAAAGTTTATAAGTCCTATTGCAAACTTTCAGCAAACTCTATTTACTCCATGAAGTTTAATAAGTAGTATTAAATCAAGAGTAAGAATTCCAATGTTAGTATCTAAAGTATCATGTTTGCCTCCATGATTATTGATATTCAAAAAGTTGTTTTAATATCAAGATTATATTGGAGCTGAAAATTGTTTCAGAAACCATCATGTGTGAAAGATATTGTGATATCTGAAACAATGTTTTTGGTTGCATTATGATAGAGTATAGTTTAGCAAAATACATGTTCTCATATTGTATGAGAATTTGTGAAGGATGGAGATGTTAGGCATCCGAATCTACCAAAAAGGTTTTGGGAACTGATATTATACTCGCGATTCTTCCTTATAGGCTATAGTAGCTTGATCATGAAAGTTGTCATGATAAGGATGAATAGAAGATGTAAGTAAAATGTTTACTACACTAATAGATTACTAAAGAATGGATTTTTGAAAGAACACCAAACATTTGATGATGGTGATCCACTTCAAAGTGCAAGTCCAAAGGTATTAGTATTTGACTATATACGCTTTGTACCATGTGTCATGTTGATGACACCACTATTGATGTTGATAGATTCTTTTAAAAGAAAAGGAATTGCTGAAAGAGAATCTATAAAATAGGCAGAAAATAAAAGGTTGGAGATGTCCAACTTAGGTATATAGAAGATATACATGTTATGGCTATATTCCTTGCTTGTTAAACAATGTGGTTCTTAGGTATTGGATACCGGTATTGGATACCGAATTGGTTGGTATGAAGTGTCATACAGGACAACGCAATTCATGAATTACAATGGCCAAAGTAACCAGCAAGAGAATGAGTGATGATGTTCATCGAAAACAAATAAAGTGTTATTGTGTTTTTCGTTGTCATCAAACCAAGCCTTCAAGATTTGTTTAAATAATTGTTATTTTGTTCCGGTATCATGAGAACAATGGCTGTTCAAATAATTACCGTATTCCATAAAGGATGGATGAACTTTTACAAGTCTAGTTGGAGAAATCACATCCATAAACACTATTGCTAAAATGTCGCAAGACAAATGATTTAAAGATCACTTATGAAGTGACATCGCTGTTTAAATTATATTTTAAAGAAAACATGAAGAAACTCCATGTTGATGGATTTTTGGAGTCTTTGATTTTGATCAATTGACACATGTGAGACTTTCCTCGAGATAATTGAAACTCCGTCCATAGGCTAGAGAGGAACGGATGACTAGCTTATTGGAAATTGTGCATGCTGATGTGCATAGTCCATTATGTGTAGCCATATGCGATGGATCTTTTTGCTTCATATGCTTTCTCCGAAAAATTTGAGTGAATATATCTATATATTTACTTAATAAGGAAGAAGTATGAAACATTTGAAAATTGTTCAAAGATTTTCAAGATGAAGTGAAAAATCATTGTAACAAGAAAATAAAGAGTTTATGATTCGATCATAAAGGAAGATATTTGAGTTACATGTTTAGCAAAAACACCTAAGACTTGAGGAATTGTTCCATGATTTGTGTTTCCCGATAAACCATAGGAGTATGGCATATTCGAGAGATGAAATCAAACCATGTTTGACAAGGTAAGATCAAAGGTGTCATTTATAAAACTGCCATTATGTTTTAAGGATTAAAGCTTTAGAGACTACCGCTTTTACACTGAAAAGAGCACCATCGTGATCCGTTGAAATGACACCATATAAGTTATGGTTTGGGATAAAACCCGAATTGTCTTTTCTTAAATTTTGGTATGCTATGCATAAGTAAAATGTTTACAACCAAAGTCGGATAAGCACGTCTTTGTAGGTTATCCCAAAGAATTTGTTGGGAATTTCTCCATAACACCGAGGACAAAAGAGTTTGTTACTTGGAACGTCAAGTTTCTTGAGAAGGAATTTTTCATGAAAAGTTAAGTGGGAGGACAATAGAACTTTGATAAGGTTGTTGAACCTTAGCTATATGTGCTAAGTAGCAGGCTTGGAAGTGTCGGTGGCGGCCATAATGCTCATGGCTCTCGTGATTACAAAAGGTGTGATCTCGGAGATTAGAGTTCCTATAGAACCGTGTGGGTCGGTAAGAATCAAATAGTAAGATTTGATAAGCAAGTCGTTATTGTTTTGACAATGATGAACCGACTACATGCAAAGAAGCGATGGCCCTCACTCCATAAAATGACTAGAAGTCATAGAATCTGTGATAGTATCCATACACGAGAAAACAAATTTCTGAACTTGGAAGACCCTCCGGAAAGGCGTGAAGCCTATCGATCGTGTTTGGATCTATAAAGAAATAAGACATGGATATTTAACATCTATGAAATAGTCGACATGTCAGAAAGAAGTTTACGACAATGTTCAAGGAGTTGACTATGACAAGATTTGATCTTTCATAGCGATATATAGTCTTGATGGATTAATGTAGCAACCACTAGATATAATTTGGTATATGGTAGTTGAATAAACAAAACAAGGTTCTTCTAATAGAACGGTAACCTAGGACATGTACATGACATGGTCCGAAGGGTTTTGTTAATTCAAAGGGTGCTAAAAGGGCATGTAAACTTCAATAGTTGAAGTAAGCATACGGAGTTGGAATCTTCACCATGATGAAACTGTTAAAAGAGTTTAAATTCATCGGAGATGATGAAGATGCTTGCATTTGCAAGAAATTAAGTGGGAGCGCTGAGACATATTTCTAATACATTATGTAGAGGACATATTGTTGATTGGAAATGATGTATCTTGTATTTACACAAGTTAAGAATTTCATTAAAATAAGATTTCGATGAAAGACTTGGGCAAACCCGGAATATTAGGCATTAATATCTATATGGATAGATTAAGGTGCTAATATGGTTGTGCCAGACATACATATATGACATATTGAAAGATTTCAATATGGAAACAACAAGAAAGGTTCTTGCTGCATGGAAAGGATTGTATCAAAATTCAAGTGTTTCAACACTTGGTGAGTAAAATCACATGAAAATTTTGATCGATTATACCATGATATGTATATATCCAGAATGTCCTATGCTCTAAATGTTATGAGCATATACCAGAATGATTCATAAGATGATCATTGGACAATAGTAAAGATATTCTTATGAGCTTTGGAAGAACTAAGAATATATCATGTATAAGTGACAAATACTTAAAGGTAGTTCATTGTAAAGTGTTACATTGATACTAGTTTTGTCACAAGATACAAATTAAATTTATCTCAATTTAGACTATGGGTGGCACAATATAATGGAAAGGATGTTCCATGATGGATTTGGATGAGTTCCAAAGTTGAGATATTGTGACGGATACTACAACAAAAGGCTAAGTATGTGACTGCTATAGTAGCAGCATATGAGGGCATTTGTGTTAAGTAGTTTGTTATCAAACTAGGTGTGGTTCAAAGTGGGATAATACTATGAAGATATATTGTGGGACAATAATATCAACATATTTTAACCCGAACGAACTAAAGGTCTCACCAAAGGACCAAATTTATACAATGCCATCTCATTTGAGAATGAGTGATGCGTGAGGCAAAAGACATGCAAATACACACGGACCTGAAACTGTCAGATCCGGAGATTATGTTAACCACTAGCAATAGCGTATATGCAACACCAGAAAACCATAGGTGTTCAATACGCAAAGTTTTTCAAACTAGATTATTGACTCTAGTGCAAGTGGGAGATTGAAGGGAATATGCCCGAGAGGCAATAATAAAGTGGTTATTATCTTATTCCATGTTTATGATAAATGTTTATTTTGCATGCTATAATTGTATTGATCGGAAACATCAATACATGTGTGTTTAATAAACAAAAAGGGTTCCTAGTTATGCCTCTCTTATATACTAGCTTGTTGATTAACAAGATGATCAAGGTTTCCTGATCATAGACATTGGATGTTGTTAATAACAAGGTCACACCATTGGTCGAATGATGTGATGAACATTCATCCGAAGTATAGCATTACGATCAAGTCATTATGTTTATATTGCTATAACATCATACGAAGTATGTTGGGTTCGCAGCATAGAAAACAAAAAAATTCCTACGATGTGAACTACACGCCAAGATCTATCTACTAGGTACAAAGCAACGGGTGGACATACATCCAACGAGAACTTACCCTTGTAGACAACGAGCTTTGTTAACGAGTAGGAACTCGTGGTTGATGTAGTCGTACACTTGCCGATCTCAAGATCGTGATGAAGTCTAGCAGGTCCGGCTCTAGCACGTCCATCAGATCCAGCTCAGACACCAAGTCGGCACCATAAGCGTGCATGCATCGTGATCGCACACGTCAAATGCCCGACAACCTCGTCCCTCGCTCCAGCAAAGCAGTGAGCGGCAACTCCTTTCGAGATAAAGCCACAGAGAACATGTATCTCGCTAATCCGAGACCATGGGAATAATACTAGAGGGAGAGATCCTTCACAAGGAGGTGTGTGTGAGAAGTGAGGAGGGGTGGCCTTTTATAGGAGGAGGTGCCCTCCTTCATGGCAGCGCATGGAGGAGGTGACTCTTCACCTCATCCATTCATGTGGTGGTAACTCCCTCCACATAAATTTGCCCCTTCACATTCTCTTTTAAAGTCTCCACTTTAAATGCATTAAATTTCTCCAAATTTAACGCTTTCTCATTTAATAAAACTCTTTTATTATTTTTATTCAGAATTTTTTTAATTACTTTAATTAACAAACATCCACATAAAACCCCCTGCAACATTTCAATATTACATGCAGAACCAATTTCAGCAATTTCACCAAAGCAGTTTTGGTGTACATTGAAATAATTCAGCTTTCTTAAATCTTTATCTGAAACATATTTGCTCCAAATGGTGTCGGTATCCCTTAAGTGTGTCACCCTACGGTTCGCGAATAATGCAGACATGATCGAGACCCCTCTCAGATCAATAATCAGAAGCGGGACCTGGAGATCCATACTGACTCCTACACATTCAACGATGACTTCTGTGATCGTGAGAACCTTTAACGCTAGTAACTAAATCCCTTTGTCCCACGATATATTACATGTCCAAGATTCGATCATCGGTATCTCCATACCTAGTTTGATCTAAATTCGACATGCACTTTTCTCGTTCCGTGATATAACATTCTAGTGATCACATCACTTGCTTGCAAGCTATTTCAATGTGATATCACCGAAGGGCCCAGTATATCTATCCATCATCGGGATGGACAAATCCCTCTTGATCCATGAGCCTCAACATAACACCTTCGTACTTGAACCCACCTTTATAGTCACCACATTACGGTGTGACGTTTGATATCAAGATACTCTTCGATGTTAGCAATTAACATGATCTCATGGTCTAAGGATAAAGATTACTTTGTATGATATTATAGCAATATAAACATAATGACTTTGATCGTAATGCTATACTTCGGATGAATGTTCATCACATCATTCCACCAATGGTGTGACCTTGTTATTAACAACATCCAATGTCCATGATCAGGAAACCTTGATCATCTTGTTAATCAACAAGCTAGTCTATAAGAGAGGCATAACTAGGAACCCTTTTTGTTTATTAAACACACATGTATTGATGTTTCCGATCAATACAATTCTAGCATGTAAAATAAACATTTATCATAAACATGGAATAAGATAATAACCACTTTATTATTGCCTCTCGGGCATATTCCTTTCAAAGTAATCTTAGTCCTTAGACCATGAGATCATGTTAATTGCTAACACCGGAAGAGTATCTTGATAACATCAAACGTCACACCGTAACAGGGTGACTATAAAGGTGGGTTCAGTGCTATGAAGGTGTTATGTTGAGGCTCATGGATCAAGAGTGGGATTTGTCCATCCCGATGACGGATAGATATACTGGCAGGCCTCTCGGTGATATCACATTGAAATAGCTTGCAAGCAAGTGATGTGATCACTAGAATGTTATATCACGGGAACGAGAAAAGAGTACATATCGGTAACGAGATCAAACTAGGTATGGAGATACCGATGATCGAATCTTGGACATGTAATATATTGCGGGACAAAGTGATTTAGTTACTAGCGTTAAAGGTTCTCACGATCACAGAAGTCATCGTTGAATGTGTAGGAGTCAGTATGGATCTCCAGGTCCCGCTTCTGATTATTGATCTGAGAGGTCTCGATCATGTGCGCATTGTTCATGACGTAGGGTGACACACTTAAGGGATACCGACACCATTTGGAGCAAATATGTTTCAGATAAAGATTTAAGAAAGCGCTGGAATTATTTCAATAGACACCGAAACTGTTTCGGGTGAAATTGCTGAAATTGGTTCTACATGTAATATTGAAATGTTGCAGGGGTTTTTGATGTGAATGTTTGTTAATTAAAGTAATTAACAAAATTCTGAATAAAAATAATAAAAGAGTTTTATTAAATGAGAGAGCATTAAATTTGGAGAAATTTAATGCATTTAAAGTGGAGACTTTAAAAGAGAATGTGAAGGGGCAAATTTATGTGGAGGAGTTACCACCACATGAATGGAGGAGGTGAAGAGACACCTCCATGCGCCTACCATGAAGGAGGCACCCCTCCTCCTATAAAAGGCCACCCCTCCTCACTTCTCACACACACCTCTTGTGAAGGATCTCTCTCCTCCTCTAGTATTATTCCCCATGGTCTCGGATTAGAGAGATACATGTTCTCTGGCTTTATGAAAGGAGTTGCCATTGCTTTGCTGGAGCGTGGGATGGAGGTTTTCGGGTACCGGACGTGTGTCACGGATGCACATTGCTGTGCCGACTTGGTGGTGCCGAGCTGGATCGATGGACGTCTTGGAGCGGAGCTGCTGGACTTCATCACGATCTTGAGATCGACAAGTGTACGACTACATCAACCACGAGTTCCTACTCGTTAACAAAGCTCGTTGTCTTCGAGGGTAAGTTCTCCATGGATGTATGTCCACCCGTTGCTTTGTACCTAGTAGATAGATCTTGGCGTGTAGTTCACACCGTAGGAAATTTTTTGTTTTCTATGCTGCGAACCCAACACATACCTATTCCTCCTCATGCTTTTATTTCCAATAAAGAGATCGGTGAGAGCATCCCAAGCTTCTTTAGCGGTGTTGAAATGCCCAATGTGGGGCATGTCCTTGGGACCCATTCCGAGATGTATCATGTGGAGAGCCGTTGCATTCAACTGACTATCCACCACTTCTCTTCTTGTCAGGTTGATGTGATCTCCAATATGAAGACCCTCTTCAATAATCCTCCAAAGTTCAATTGATGAATTGCATACATGAGACTTCATTAAGAATTGCCATTGTTTAAAAGAAGATGCGGTAAGCTTGGGTGGATCACCCCTATTGTTTATATGAGGATGAGGAATAGGTGGGTCGGGAGAATATAGGTGATGAACCTCACTATAGTCCTCCTTACCACTTCCCTTCTTGGAGGCAGAACCATTAAGTTTTTCACCTACCAATTCATCTTCCTTAGATCCGGCTTTAGCCTTATCCTTGGATGAGGGAGTGGTAGCCTCAGAGGAGGATGGAGATGGGGTTGTAGATGATTTGAGGCGAGCAATCATTTGTTGCATCTCCTCCATCTTGGTCTCAAAGGATTTCAACAAGGTTGTTTCCAACGTCTTGAGGTCATCCATTGTGACCTTGTCCACAGTATCATTCCCATTCTCCTTGGTACCCATACTTCTCTTAGGCGGTTAAGCCCGAATAAAGAGCCGGGGCTCTGATAACAATTGAAATGGATAGTATGGGAACCTAGAGGGGAGTGAATAGGTGCTACTTCAAATTTTAATGCTTTTTCAATTTTAGGCTTGACACAAAAGGTAAATTCTCTAGATAATCTATTATGAAGAATTTCCCTATATGCAAACCTAACTACTAGTGAGTAAAGGCGAGTGAGATAGAGGAACGAGTAAACCGTAATGGAGCACGCGGAGACACGGGATTTATTTTACCGCAGTTTCTTCCTTGTTAAGGGAAGTACATCTGCGTTGGAGGGGTGGGTGGTACTAAGACCACCACACCACAATAGGCCCCACCTTGTTCTCCGATGGATCCCGCCACCAAAGGCCTGATCCACCTTTCCACTATAGGAACCCTTCGAGGCAGGAACCGGCGCCTTTACACAACTAGCGAGGCACAACTCCACAACCAAATTGGAGGCTCCCGTAATGACAACAAGCTGCCACAAGAACAAGTTATCAATAACAAAACACAAGATCTAGATATTAACAAGAATACTAGATCGGAGATTTCTCCAAATGAATGGAGAGGAGTTGATGCGCTTGATTCGTGATGACGATGTAGGTTGTATCCTCCTTCAATTCCACCAAAGATCGAAGCCTTCGGGTGGTTGAAGTGGGAGATCTAGAGAGAGCACTTGCAATAGGTCTTGTATTTTTCGAATGAATCAAGAAATCTGAATGGAGGGGATGAAGGGGATTTTATACCCCCTGTCCCAACTGAGCCGTTGGAGCCTTTGGGGGCTGGATTATCCGGCCCAAGTGAGGGCCGGATTATCCGGCCTAGGGAAAACTCTGCCCCAGACTCGGATTATCCAGCACAAATTCTGCCCCTAGTCAGAGCGACGCGCCGAGCCTGCCCTTGATCGTCTCCTGGGGGCGGATTATCCGGCCCAAGGCGAGGGCCGGATTATCTGGTCAGGGGAAATCCGCCCCTGTTCGGATTTTCCGGGAGAAAATCTGAACCCAGTCAGAGCGTTGCGCCTTGCCTACCTTTGATCGTCTTCTGGGGGCCAGATTATCCGGTCAGGGGAAGAAAATCCACCCCTATTCAGATTTTCTAGGAGAAAATCCGACCCTAGTCAGAGCATCGTGCCTTGCCTGCCTTTGCCAAATGAGTTAGGCCGGATTATCCGGCCCTTGATGGGGGCAGATAATCCGGCCCCCCAAACGCAATATCATTCCCTGCATACTTAGCACACATGAGAACACTTCCACAGTATTGTTATCTAACACTCAAAACACAGGGAACCATGAAATGTTCTTTCACCATTAATCTCATTGCACATTGTAAATCCACAAAATGCACTAAATATCCTAAAACAACTAAATCATTAACTCATAAAATAACTAACTGAGGAGAAGGGTTGGATGAAATGGAGCTCACCGATGGTGATGGAGAGGAGCTGGTGGCATGGTGAAAAGCGATGGTGACGCATCAGTGAGGAGCGGCAATGGTGTGTTGGTGAGGAGGATGCAACCGCATTGGTAATAGAGAGGAGCATCGCATTGGTGAGGGGAGGCAGAGACACTACTAGTGGCATCTTTGACATTGTTCAACATGCAACTAGTTGTTCCATTAGTGGCATGGTGAACACTGCACCACGCCACCAGTTTTTCTATTATATTTTGTACATAAATATTATAAAAATTAAATCCTATTTATATCTCGATGGAGTCATTTTGTAGCAAGTTCCTCCAGTACAATGAGGGTAACTACCTCATACGCCACTATTTATGTGGTGATGCCCGATGACTCTAACGAGGAGGAGGCCCTGCTCCCCCATGGTGACATATAAGCCAGTCTTTGGACAAGGAGGACAAGAAACGAGGCACATCCCAACAGGGTTTCTCGTTGCTAGACCTCGTGGGTAAATGAATGTGATTGAGTTTAGTTTGTGTTTGAACAATGTCCTTAAGTTTTTTTGAAAGGGCACCTGGTAGGGGAAAGCCCTACAACGATTTTCTTTTGCAATAATAAGAACCCAAATCCACATCTATGAGGACTTGAGTCTCAGTGACTATGTTGTACATCCAACCAAGTGAGCTAGGCTCACTTCTTTACAATGTCTTTAAGTTAACTGTCTGAAATATGCTATATTTGATCCGTGCGTTTGACTATCTTCTTTTGATTTCTTCAAACTATCTAGATATTTCAATTATGTGTTTGAACTATGTAATGTTGGAAAAGTTGAATTATATTTGTGCGTCATTTTGATTGTTGGTTGTTCTAGTATGATAGAAAATGCATAAAATGAACAAAGTTGGTATTTTAGGATTTTGTTTGTAAGCAAAAAAAATGTCCACGGATTTTGTCGACGCTCACTGACAAGATTTTGAGGAAAAGGGATAAAATTAGGTATGCCCTTATGACACTTGCGATGGTTGATGAGACCGTCGTATCATATCCCACCACACATCTAGGTAGAGGAAGAGCTGGAGCGTGTTGTGCTAGGCTCTCCCACCCCCAAAACCTGGGCGGCACCTCCATCTCCCGCCCCTCTGGCCGCCGCCGCTTCCATCACCGGCGGTGGTAGCGGTACCCTCCACATCGAAGACGGCGGTTGGGATGGCGAGGTGTGACCAGGTGGTGTTTATCGTGAGATGGGGGAATGCCGGTGGGGGCACAGGGCGGCGCGGCTGATTCTGGCTGGTGCTTGAGGCTCTCCATTGGTGCGGCATCGAGGAGGGGGCGGTTTTCCCTCAGCATGTCTCCGGTGAGCAGGGCGGTGATCTAGGTCGTCGGGGTCGGGATCTGCTGTTTACCCTATGTGGCTAGATGGGCTCAGCCAGGGTCGGGGCTGCGTGGTTGAGGTTGTCCTCGGATTGCCAACGACCTGCAATCTAGCGCTAGACTGCCTCCTTCCTCTTTGGCCAATCTAGCATGTGGATGACTAGCAACGTGGCGCCCTACCAGTCTTGCGAATAATGGTGGCGGTCCTAGTGTTCCTCCACATGCCAAGATGAAGACCCGCCGGATGCCTAGATTCATTAATCTGACTGCAGTGTAGTGTTCTAGAAGGCTCCGCCAGGCGAACTCCACTGGGCGACTCATGCCTGAAGTTTGCTGGATCAGGTGGAATTCGATCGTTCGCACCTGTGTTTTTTCTGACCATTTGGTTTCAAAGGGAGCGCTTTGAAGCTCTTCTGGCTGTCAATATCATGGGGCATGTTCTCGTTCCATGGTGCTAGCGGAGAATGTCAGGGAAGGCAGGATCTGAGGACTAGCAATGGTGGTTTGAATCTTTGTGGCGATGAGAAATTGACTTGGTGATTTGTGACTTGGAGCAGCGGCATGTAAGTGGATGTGATTGCATAGGAGAAGTTCAAAATCTTACCTCTTAGGGTGAAAATCCAAGGTCTGGTCATAATTAGTTATGTATAGCAATGGTCTTGTTGAAGGCATTGTTTTAAGAGCAATGACTTTTTCAGGGTGAAAATTGAAGATTTATGATCGGACGACGACGACGCTTGTGCACAGTTCTCTTCTTGGAGGCATTGTGCGGAACAAGAATAAGGCATACCCACCTCCTCTTCCACCTCATAGGTGACGATCTTGCTGCTGACATTGAGGAGGGCGGTGATGAAGGGAATATACCCTGAGAGGCAATAATAAAGTTATTATTATACATATTCCAAGTATATGATAGATGTTTATTTTGCATGCTATAATTGTATTAATTTGGATTAATACATGTGTGTTTAGTAAACAAAAGGAAAGTTCCTAGTTATGCCTCTCTTATAAACTAGCTCATTGATTAGCAAGGTGATCAAGGTTTCCTGATCATGGATATTGGATGTTGTTAATAACGAGGTCACAGCATTAGTGGAATGATGTGATGAACATTCATCCGAAGTATAGCATTACGATCAAAGTCATTGTGTTTATATTGCTATAACATCTAACAAAGTAATCCTAGTCCTTAGACCATGAGATCATGTTAATCACTAACACTGGAAGAGTATCTTGATAACATCAAACGTCACACCGTGAAAGGGTGATTATAAAGGTGGGTTCAGTGCTACAAAAGTGTTATGTAGAAGCTCATAGATCAAGAGTGAGATTTGTCCATCCCGATGACGGATAGATATTCTCTGGGCCCTCTCGGTGATATCACATTGGTTAGCTTGCAAGCAAGTGATGAGATCACTAGAATATTATATCACGGGAACGAGAAAAGAGTACATGTCGGTAATGAGATCAAACTAGGTATGGAGATACCGATGATCGAATCTCGGACATGTAATATATCGTGAGACAAAGGGATTTAGTTACTAATGTTAAAGGTTCTCACGACCACAGAAGTCATCATAGAATGTGTAGGAGTCAGTATGGATCTTCAGGTCCCGCTTCTGATTATTGATCTGAGAGGGGTCTCGATCATGCCTGCATTATTCACAAACCGTAGGGTGACACACTTAAGGGACACCAACACCATTTGGAGCAAATGTGTTTCAAACAAATAAATTACAAAGCGCTGGAATTATTTCAATAGACACTGAAACTGTTTCGGGTGAAATTGCTGAAACTGGTTATGCATGTAATATTGAAATGTTGCGGAGGTTTTATGTGAATATTTGTTAATTAAAGTAATTAACAAAATTCTGAATAAATTTAATAAAAGAGTTTTATTAAATGAGAGAGCATTAAATTTGGAGAAATTTAATGCATTTAAAGTAAAGACTTTAAAGAGGAATGTTAAGGGACACTTTTATGTGGAGGGGGTTACCACCACATGAATGGGAGAGGTGAGGGGTCACCTCCATGGGGCGCCGGCCATGGGAAGGGTACCCCCTCCTCCTATAAAAGGCCACCCTCTCACCCTTCTTCCTCATACCTTCTCGTGAAGGATCTCTCTCCCTCTCTAGAATTATTCCTCCATGGTCTCGGATTAGCGAGATACATGTTTCCGGTGGCATTTCGTCTGGAAGGAGTTGTTGCTTTCGCTGCATCGCTGGAGCGAGGAGGCGGAGGTTGTTCGGTGGCCTGAACATGTGTGTGAGTGCGGATGCGCTGCTGGTTTGCGGCGCTAGGACTTCCACACGATCTTGAGATCGGCAAGCGTACGACTATATCATCCACGAGTTTCTACTCGTTAACAAAACTTTGTTGTCTTCGAGGGTAAGTTCTCTATAGATGTATATCCACCCGTTGCTTGTATCTAGTAGATAGATCTTGGTGTATAGTTTTTATCGTAGGAAAAAAAAATTCTATGCTGCGAATCCTTCAGGTGATTCGTCTGGTCGTCGCTTCCATGGAGTGGTGGATCTCGTCCAGTCTACGTGTGTTTTAGATTTAGTGTTACAAGCTTTGGATCAATTCAAGTGTTCAATGGCAACAACTTTAGCTCTGGGGCGCTGGTCTTTAGAGGCACACACATGAAGATTTTTCGATTGTCATCAACAACGTCAAGCAGTTCTGGTAAGTGAGCGGCGACAACATACGTCGACAACTCGCTCTAACGGTAGTAGTGATTGTTAGATTGTGCAAAGATCTCGATATAATTTTTGTTATGTCTGGAATGCTCTCTTACGAACTCATGAAATAAGATCAAAGAAAAAAAGCTTATTTTCCAGATATTTTTGTCAAATATAGATGTCGGTCAGAACTAAATGCAGTGATGCGTTTTTCTACTGAAGCGGCCAAGATCGTATCGCAGAGGAGGCAGCCACGTACACGCACGCTGTCCGTCTCCACACCGTACGCGCACGGGACTTCCTTCCACGCGAAAAGTCGTCTCAGAAGCAAATAGATAAAAACAGAAAGGGGCTAGGAAGAAGAAGTAAACGGCGCGTACCGAAATCCCCCACGCCGCGCAGCCGAATTCGCCGCCGGGGAAAAACCGATCGATCCAACGAGCCAGCCGACGGAAACGAGCCGGAGATGGTGAGCGCCTTCTTCCTCTTCTGCGGCTGCGTGGAGCAGGCCAACGTGGCCGTGGTGGAGAAGTGGGGCCGCTTCCTCCGCCTCGCCGAGCCGGGCTTCCACTTCTTCAACCCCTGCGCCGGCGAGTTCGTCGCCGGCACCCTCTCCACCCGCGTCCAGTCTCTCGACGTCCGCGTCGAGACCAAGACCAAGGTTCTTTTCCCCCTCTCTCGCTTCACCGCTTGCCTGCCTCCTAGGACACGTCACCGACGACCTAGATTGGTTGATCGTCCGTGTCGATCGCCGGTGCCAGATTCGTGGTTAAACTGCTGGAACCACACGTGATTGCTTCTGCTGGGACGCTACCTACTAGTATTTCATTGTGGTCGCCCAACTCTCCGGAACCTTGTTGGGAAGGTTACTTTCTTTGATTGGTCTGCTCTGTACTTCCGTTTCGATAAGATTTTTCTGCAGGGACGAACTGCTTTACATAGTCTGTGCCCGTAGTGGCCGAGCCAGGATTTAGTCAGGCTCAGGGCCGTTGTAGTCTATATACACGAGTGAGGAGGGAGTACTATGGAAGGGAACACCCCGGGCCAAGCCTGAAATTGCCAAAAGGAAAACACCAAACAATAATGGCATGCTTCTAGTTTCTACTTTAGCCACATAATAATACATACTATGTGTGTTTGCGGTTTCGATTCACCACGAGTCCACGAGTGTCATTTGCTCAATCATCTAGGCATCACACAAAGCTTTGCAATACCCATCTATTGTAAGCTAGTGGATGAATCTGTTTCACCATTCCAACCAATTCTGTCGGTGCTAGATTGTTCTTCGGGAGGTGGTTGGTAGTTCAAAATCATTGTCGGTTTAGAATGAGATTTCAGTATGCATGGATGCTAACTATAGTCGCTCAAGCGTTCTCCAAATGTGAAAAAAGTGCATGTATGCTCTGAGCCTGGTTGGCAGAACATTTTTGTTAGAGCATTTGGGCTTCTGTTCTCAAATTGGCTTTATATGTGGAGCAAACCTTGCTTTCTTTTAGTTTTGCTTCTGATGGGAGATACTTGGAAACTTGGCCATAATAACCCAAACAATTCACATTCTGTGTTTCTGCCTATGTGATTGATCAGCTATAGTTCATAAAAAAATGAAGCCAAATATTTTGTCAGTGAAGTACCCTATTCCTTACTGCAGTCGCTTGCTTCTTTCTGTACTTCTTGAAACAATCGGTGATCTTCTTTTCCCCTGCAGGATAATGTCTTTGTTCAGCTGATATGTACAATTCAGTATCGGGTTGTTAAGGCGAACGCGGACGATGCATACTACGAGTTGCAGAATCCCCAACAGCAAATTCAGTCCTATGTCTTTGATGGTAAATATTAATATCTTGCTTGGTTGTTTATACGTTTATCTTAAATCCTAAGCTGGCGCTCTTTCTCTGGAAAATAGTGGTTCGAGCCATAGTTCCAAGAATGGAGCTTGACAATCTTTTCGAGCAAAAGAATGATGTGGCAAAAGCTGTACTTGAGGAGCTTGAAAAGGTAACTCCATTGACCTGTTTTTCTTGTTACATGTATTACTTACTACCATGGTCTCATTACATGTGTTTAAATCATTATGCTAGATCAGTCAGCAATTTATTCTGATTGACTTTTCTTCCTGTACACCTTAAAGCACGCTAGGAAATAAATAATTGGGTCTATAGTACTACCCCTAAACAGACCACTTCAGAGAAGTATTGCTATTTCTGTTTTTTCCAGGAAACTTGATGAATCCTACCGCTGTTTGTGCAGGTGATGTCAGATTATGGTTACAGCATTGAGCACATCCTCTTGGTTGACATCATCCCTGATGCTGCTGTCCGCAAAGCAATGAACGACATAAACGCAGGTATAATGCCGTTTTGAGCAGTAGTGTATGTGTATGTGGAGTGCTGCTTTCAGGTTGTGCGGCCTAGTGGATGTTCATTACATGTTGGATTGTCTTGTTGAAGTTAAAACTTATCACAAATCTTACTCAGCTCTTAAGCTGCTGTGATACTTTCATGCTGCCTTCTCTTTTCATGCTTCAATGTTTAGGCACTAAGTAACCAATTCTGTTATCTGCATGTGTGCTCAAATTAACTTGTCAACTCCTATCACAGCCCAACGGCTCCAGCTCGCAAGTGTCTACAAGGGAGAAGCAGAGAAGATCCATCTGGTGAAGAAAGCCGAAGGAGAAGCCGAGGCAAAGTACCTCTCGGGTGTCGGCATCGCCAAACAGCGGCAGGCGATCACCGACGGCCTCAGGGAGAACATCCTCAACTTCTCGCACACGGTGTCGGGCACGACCGCAAAGGAGGTGATGGACCTGATCATGGTCACCCAGTACTTCGACACCATCAAGGAGCTCGGGGACAACTCAAAGAACACCACGGTGTTCATACCCCATGGCCCGGGCCACGTCAGGGACATCGGCGACCAGATCCGGAACGGCGTGATGGAGGCATCAAGCAGCAACGTCTAAATCGAGTGTTTTGTCTTTGTGTGGTTGGATAGGTTTTCTGCTAAGATATGGAGAGTCATTCTGTTTATAGTACTAGTATAAGATTTAGACTACTATTTGTTTATAGTGCGTAATAATGCGGGTGCCAGGACTTTTGTGCACCTGGAGTTGTATGCGTTTTGGAAAAGATTGTTGAATTTTGATATGTATATTTTAGTATAAGCAAAACAACATTTTGTGTTAAGAGTTTAAAGTGGGTTTACTTCTATTGTTGAAATTCAGGTCCTGTAAACTAGTATATGCTCCAAGAGTCCATGGAAGCCAAAATTCAAATAAACTCGCAAAAGCATAATTTTAGACATTTATCTTCATGTTTTATATGTACGTAAAATATCATGGGCAAACGATAAGATATAAAAAATATCTGAATTTTTTTTAGACATGCCAATGTTCCTGTTCTAACATATTTGATGCTACAGAAAATGCTTCGCAGCTCCCAGGAGTTCACTTTGGCCCTTACAATTTATCATTTGTTATAATTCTAGTATTTTTGTCCTGCCTGGTTGGTTCATGTTGCATCTGTTGGTGTGACGCGGTAGGCACCATTGATGACAACATTGTCTTTTTTGATAAATCTCTAATTTTTAGTGTTTTGCGCACAAAGTACTACCTCCGTTCTACGATATAAGCTTAAGCTGTTTTAGCTCTCTAAAAAGGCTTAGATTGTGGAACGGAGTAAGTACTACCTCCGTTCCATCTTACTCAATGAAATATTATTTTGGTGGGTTCGTTGTCGGTGTTTAAAGGCACTTCAGTAACTTAAATAACTAGGGTCGTTCCTGTGTCTTTGGTTCAGTTATCCTATTATATGGTTGCATCATAATTTATCTATTATATATGTAAGGAATATTTGTAATAAAAATAATTAAAGGCAACGCCGTGGAAAATGCTCATAGAAAAAATGAAGTTAATGAAATTTGGAACTTGCCTGCACCAACGTGGTTGTTGCTCGTCGGAAAAAAGTTCCATTCAAAATAGCAAGAATTGGGGTTTTCAATCTCTGTTTCAGTTCGAGGATCAAGAGAAGTGTTTTCATACTCATCTCCGTGTATTTCACGATTTCATATTACTATGACATGTCTTTCTAGTGTATATGAACATTCGTTATTCATGGTGTGTTTGGTAGTCCATGCCACCCTAGAATTATCTCCATTGAGACATGCTGACCTTATACCCGCCGACCTGAGATTTTGTCACTTGTTTGGTAACCCACATCTATTGAGATATGCTGAGGTGAGTGTGTATTTGGTAAGTTGTATTTAGTTTCAAATGGTTACCTCCTCCCGTAGGGTGGTGATGGTACCACCATAACTATGATAATATGATAAACAAAAATCTATCTAAGTTGCATTAATATACGGTGTAAAGTGATTCACTACTATGAAAAAATGAAAATCTATGTTATACAATTCTAAATTTCAGATTCATCACCATTTCTAAGCTCCATGGTGACGCAGCAAAACTTGTCGGACTCCACATCATCAAACGGCGGCACGGTCAAGGATCTAGACAAGCGGCTTGGCACAGTTAACAATGCACCCATCACCCAGGTTTGGCCGAGACCACCTACCCGATCTACCAAACATCCAAAGCCTAGGCGAGTTGGGAATCTCTGGATTCACCCAAGCTACCAAACACGCCCTCTCTGTATGAGATGGGCATAGCCTAGACACTAACCAGATGTACCGAAAATCCAAAACCTGGGTGAGTTGGGAATATCTGGATTCACCCAAGCTACCAGACACGCCATTTTTTGTATGAGATGGACATAGCCAAGACCAAACCTCGCCAACAAGCCGTGCTTTTGGCGTGTCGGCCCAAAGCCCGTCAGAAGCCCAACACTACATGTGCCATGATGGGCATGTGTCGGCCTGTGACACGCCGGGGTCGTGCCTAGGTCCCGCACTTGAGCACGTGGGATGGCCTAACACGACATGCAAGGATGAGGCCCACCAGGCCACACGTCAGGCCCATGGTAGGCACATGAGAAGAGCGAGGGGTTTCCAAAAATTCAAACTAAGGGGGGGGACATGTCGATTGGTTGTTGTTGTTGGCAGGGGTTTAGGAGGGGGTAGGGTGTAGGGCTATTTTTTCCGAATTTGACCACAATTTTCAATATAACTCCGTGTGTACCAACTCGTTGGGACTCCAAGTGCGGAGTGTTATACAAAACCTTTTTCCCCATAAGGGTGACTCGAGGGTTTATATCGAACTTTCAGGGAATTGGCTGATCAAGGGATGTTTTTCTCTTCCTCTTCAAGCAATCTACAAAAAAAGTTTTTGCCTTGTGTCCCCAACTCCACCGTGGTTGTCAAGCACAAGGTTTCGTATTAGTAATATGAAATAACAATAATAATAAGTAAAGTAAAATAATAATATAATATGCAAGTAAAATAAAGATAATGATATGATAGTTGTTTTTATGTTTTGTTTGTGTTTGCAGGTAAAGAAAGTATTTCGTATTTTCAAAATAATTAATTACACAAAATATAAATGATAGTTGGTGTTGGAAAGTTTTTTCTTATGATTTAAAGTAGACCAGGGTTCATGGTTTCAATTGTCTATTCTCTTTTTAAGTTGTAGTGGACATCAACCAATTCAACATTAACATAATATTAGTGAAATTTCAATATGTGTTTGATAAGCATTCATATGGGCATCACCTCGTAACATAGAGATGTTGCAACACATCTTTCTCATACTCCTCTAGAAAGGGAAAACTCCAAGCAATCTAGAATTAAGAATTAACAGAGCATGGCCTTAGGTACTTTGACATGATGTTTGAATAACAAAACAAGATTATCAAGCTGTCACAAGATAATTATAGCACATGAATTCACTCAATACCTAGTAAAGTAACAAAAGAAAGATAAAAACCATATCTTGAATTTGTTGTCACTATTCAATCACTACCATCATGTTACTCTATCTAATACACACGTTCCCCCACACATGCTCTTGCATATAAGTTGGATCAAAACAAGTAATTAAGAATGGAGTACATGCTATGCATTTATCAATACATCTTACACAAATTTAAATAGGTTTGAATCCCATATATCAAATCATAGAATAAAGATCCACTACATAGGAATTATATATATGACCATAATCATGTTGGGCAACTCATATGGTACTAGATCTATGATAGCACAAGAGATAAATAGATCAAGCTACTGCCACAAACCCATAGTTCAGAGGTGGACTACTCCCTCTTCATCATGGTGATGATATTGGAGATGTTGGAGAAGGTAGAGATCCCTTCGACGGTGACTCTGGTAGAGTTTCCCCCTCCAATCTTCACTGATCATCTGAAAGGGTTCATAGCAGGGAAAACAAAAAAATTCTACTGCAAGAACGAACAAAACCAAGATCTAATCTATGGAAAAGCCAAGTCTAATCTATCAGATAAGTGCAATGAGATAGATCTATACTAACCCTTGTAGATCCAAAACCTTGTTAGAGATTGGATCTCGTGGTTGATGTAGACGATCACTTGCCGATCTCAAGATCGAGTAGACGATCCTTCCGGTGCTGCGTTCCGGCAGCGCTTCCGCAGATGGTCACACGTGCGGAGTCAATGTAGACCTTCCTCTCCCTGTTCCAGCGAGCAACGGAGGTGGTAGATCTCCACGGAATCCCAGCAGCACGACGGCGTGGTGGTGGTGGTGGTGGAGAAGAGATCCTGCAGGGCTTCGCCTAAGCCGCAGCAGGAGGAAGGAGGAGGGAGTGGCGGCTAGGGTTTGGGGTGGAGGGGCAAGGGGGAGGCGTCCCCATCCCTCTTTATATAGAGGGGGTGCGGCCTAGGGTTCCCACCCCTTGGCCCACCTCCTAGGGCCGGCGCACAAGGGAGGGGGGAGGTTTCCTTCCCCCCAAGTCTTATCCCCTATAATCTAGGGATTTATGTTTATCTCTTCGTAGAACCTTCTGGAACATTCTGAAACCTTCTAGAAACTCCAAACAAACTCCGGAACATTTTCCGAACCCTAGAAAATGACTTGTGTTATATGAATCTTATTCCCTGGACCATTCCGGATCTCCTCGTGATGTCCTGGATCCAATCCGAGACTTCGAACAACATTCGGTCTCTAACTCATATTCCATATCTACCTAAACAACATCGAACCTTAAGTGTGTCACCCTACGGTTCGTGAACTACG
Source organism: Avena insularis (assembly GCA_023614405.1). Classification (NCBI taxonomy): domain Eukaryota; kingdom Viridiplantae; phylum Streptophyta; class Magnoliopsida; order Poales; family Poaceae; genus Avena; species Avena insularis. Next base: position 569,328,063 of record CM042692.1, read on the forward strand.
TAGACATGATTGAGACTCCTCTCGATCAATAACCAATAGCGGGATCTAGAGATCCATAATGGCTCCCACATACTCAATGATGACTTCGTGATCGATAGAACCATTAACATACGAAACCAATTCCCTTTGTCACGCGATACTCTACTTATCCGAGGTTTGATCATCGGTATCTCCATACCTAGTTCAACCTCGTTACCGATAAGTACTCTTTACTCGTTCCGTGATATGTCATCCCCTGTGACCTAGTCACATGCTTGCAAGCTAATCAGATGACATTCCACCGAGAGGGCCCAGAGCATATCTATCTGTCATATGGATGGACAAATCCCAGTCTCGATCCATGCGCTTCAACACATACTTTTAGAATACCTAATGCCACCTTTATAACCACCCAGTTACGAAGCGGCGTTTCATGTCATCAAAGCACTCATCCAGTGATGGTGATTAACACAGTCTCATGGTCGAAGGATTACGTTACTATGCATTTGAAAGCTTGTAGAAAAACGAACTTAATGACTTGATCTTATGCTATGCTTACTACAGGTGTGTCCATCACATCATTCTCCTAATGATATGATCTTGTTATTAATAACATCCAATGTCCATGATCAGGAAACAATGATCATCTATTAATCAACAAGCTAGTATGAACAAGAGGCCTACTAGGGACTCTTTTATGTTTACAAAACACACAAGTATTAGTGTTTCCTAATAATACAATTATATCATGGAATGTAAACATTCATCATAAACATAAAGATATAATAATAACCATTTTATTATTGCCTCTTGGGCATATCTCCAACAGTCTCCCACTTGCACTAGAGTCAATAATCTAGATTGCATTGTAATGTACCTAACACCCATGGCGTTCTAGTGTTGGTCATGTTTTGCTCTAGGGAGAGGTTTAGTCAACGGATCTGCCACATTCAGATCAGTGTGTACTTTGCAAATCTTTATGTCGCCATCTTGGACATACTCGCGAATAGCGTAGCTTGATGTGCTTCAGCTTGCTGTGTGACCTTGGCTCCTATGCATTGGCTATGGCACCCGTGTTGTCACAATAGATGGCCATCGGGTCCAACACACTAGGAACCACACCAAGCTCAGTAATGAACTCCTTCATCCATATCGCTTCTTGTGCAGCCTCCGAAGCAGCTATGTATTCTGGTTCAGTTGAAGATTTCGCCACAACGCTTTGCTTGGCACTCCTCCAGCTCACTGCAGCACTGCTTAGCCCAAAATATATCGAGCTCGTTGGGGAACGCCAAGAGGAAGGTATGATGAGCACATCAGCAAGTTTTCCCTCAATTATGAAATCAAGGTTATCAATCTAGTAGGAGCAAGGAAACACCCCAAAGGTGTTGCTAGCTGGACTTTGGCAGGGCGCACTACCGGCATCAGCAGCAACGCGGAGACCTGCACAACACAACCACATAACTTTGCCCCCAACTTGCGATGAGGTTGTCAATCTCACCGGTTTTGACGAAAACAAAGGATTAAACGTATCAAGTGGAAGAAAGTAATAGTTTGCAGAAAGTAACAGAAAACAGTAAACAGTTGATTGTAGATTGATGGTAAAAGAAAGGACCGGGGTCCATAGTTCACTAGTGGTGGCTCTCCTTAAGATAGATGACATGTTGGGTGAACAAATTACAGCGGGGCAATTGACAAACATCGAGAAAGCAAGCATGCATATACTACTCATCTTGACTCCTTTGAGATTCGATTGGGCATTAGAATATTATACATAGACTGTAATCCAATTGCATCTATGACTAATAATCCACCTTCAGGTTATCATCCGAACCCCCTCCAGTATTAAGTTGCAAGCAACGGATAATTGCATTATGCATTGTGTGTAAAGTAAACAATACGATTGTTCTATGAACAAAGGATTGTTGTTTTCTCCCTAGTAGCAACAGCACATCTAGTACCTTAGAGATTTCTGTCACTTCCCCAGATTACTAGAGGCATGAACCCACTATCGAGCATAAATACTAACTCTTGGAGTTGCTAGCATCTACTTGGCCAAGATAGATACTAACAACAGAAAGCATGCAAGATCACAAATAACAAAGACATGATAGAATCCATAATCAATCTGAAATAGCATCTCAATATGCATCGGATCCCGGCAAACACAACATGTAGAATTACAAATAGATGATCTTGATCATGAACGGAGCTCACAAGATCTAAACATGATAGCAGAAAAGGAGGAGAACCAGCCATCTAGCTACTACATGGACCCGTAGTCCAGAGATGTACTACTCACGCATCACACCGGAGGCTTGCATGATGATGAAGAAGGCCTCCAAGGTGAATTCCCCTCTCCGGCAGGGTGCTGGGAAGAGCTTCAGATCCCTCCCGATCTAGGGATGGAGATGACGGAGGCTACAGACTCTTTCGTGGAATTTTGATCGGGTACTTAGGGTTTCTGTATCGGAGGCATTTTATAGGCGAAAGGGGAGGCCGAGGGGGTGCCCGAGGCGGCCAGACCACCCCCTGGCGTGGGTCAGGTTGGGCCGCGTGGCCAGGTGGTGTGGCGACCCCCTGGCCCCTCTCCGTCTCGTATTCTGGCTCCTTGTGTCCCTCGGTGAAAAACTGACTTTAGATTTTGTCCCGTCCAATTCTGAGAATATTCATTTTCTGACTTTCCTGGAACCAAAAACAGCAGAAAACGGGCAGCTGACACTGTGGCTCTTGTTAATAGGTTAGTCCAAGAAAGTCTATAAAAGGTACTCCAAAGTTGGAACAAAACATAAGAAAGTAGATAAAACCAAGCATGGAACATCAAAAATTATGGATACGTTAGCAACGTATCAAGCACCATTCAAAATAAATACGTATCCAGGCTATGACTTCGAGTCATCCGGATCGGTGTTCCAACTAGCATCGGTGTAACTATTTACAACAAGTTGTTCATCACCTCCATAAGAAAGAACCATATCCTTAGTCCTTTTCAGGTACTTGAGGATATTTTTGACCACTGTCCAGTGTTCCATTCCAGGATCACTTTGATATCTGCTAGTCAAACTAACAGCGTGTGCTATATCTGGTCTTGTACACAGCATGGCATACATGATAGAGGCTATGGCCGAGGCGTAGGGGATTTTACTCATCTTCTGCCGTAGCTGGACTTTGAGTCTTACTCAAGGTCTTACCTGGCAACATGGGCAAGAACCCTTTCTTGCTTTCTTTCATTCTAAATCTCTTTAGAACCTTGTCTAGGTATGTACTTTGTTAAAGCGCTATTAAGCGTCTTGATCTATCAATATAAATCTTGATGCCTAAAATGTATGCCGCTTCGCCAAGATCCTTCATTGAAAAACAATTGTTCAAATAGGCCTTGACACTTTCATGAAGTTTTATATCATTCCCAATCAACAATATGTCATCCACATATAGTATTAAGAATGCCATAGAGCTCCCACTCACTTTCTTGTAGATACAAGCTTCTCCATAAGTTTGTATAAATCCAAAGTTTTTGATCACCTTATCAAAACGTTGATTCCAACTCCGGGATGCTTGCTTCAGTCCATAAATGGAGGGATGAAGCTTGCATACCTTGTCAGCATCTTTAGGATCGACAAAAACTTTGGGTTGTACCATATACAAATCTTCCTCAATGTCACCATTAAGGAACGCCGTTTTGACATCCATCTACCAAATCTCATAATCGAAATATGCAACGATTGCTAACAAAATCCTCACAGACTTTAGCTTCGCTACCGGTGAGAAAGTCTCATCATAGTGAACTCCTTGAATTTGTCGGAACCCTTTTGCGACAAGTCGAGCTTTATAGACAGTAACATTACCATCAATATCTGTTTTTCTTTTAAAGATCCATTTGTTCTCGACAGCCTTGTGGCCATCCGGTAAGTCCACCAAAGTCCATACTTGGTTTTCGTACATGGATCCCATTTCAGATTTCATGGCTTCTTGCCATTTGTCGGAATCTAGGATCATCATAGCTTCCTCATACGTCACAGGGTCGTCGATATTGTCCACCAACATGACATTCAACGCAGGGTCAAGAAGGCTTGAGGGCAGGGCAACTGAACCTGCTCACCCTTTACATCATCAAGATAACCGAATTGATATGCTCGGTACCTCGGTTTAGCACGGTAAACACCAAGGAAGCCACAAGCAGTCAAATACTTGACGTCCATAAGTTTGGAGCCGTCAACAGGTTCCATGACAGGTAGGACAACGTTTAATGCAAAGGCAAGGTGGGTTACCAATCCACCAATGCGAATATCACATTTGGTCTTGTTGCTTTGGTGGCGGAAGTGCTGGATGAGTAGAGCTGCAGGACTGGGGCTCTGTGGTGAAGTAGGGAAGAGAGCCTTGGTGATCATTTCCATGTCCGCATTGGCCATGGAACATGTGTCACCTCTCCCCAGTAGTGTGTTGGCGAGGAATAGAGCGTAGTAGCGAATGGTTGGGTTCTGAATGGTGGACATCTTCTTCTGATAAAAATGCCTGCCACCATTAACAGAAATAACCTCCCAAGTTGTCCCACTTGTGATGCTATAGAGGTTAGTAATATTGGGCTCCCAAGTAGGGGGAGGCTAAAGGCAGTGCAGAATTGTTCGAAACTTATGTCATAGTGCTGCCGGTTCATGTTGAGGCTGATAGTACACATGTTACCTTTCTCCTTGTGGTCGTCGTAGAAGGAGGCAAGGAACTCGTGGGTGAGCTCGGCGTAGGTGTCGTGGCTTGCGAAGCTGATCATCGCCAGCCCCGACCTGTTGCACATGAGGTCAAAGTCCTCCTTCAACCTTGCCGCGGTGAGAAAGTTGTGGTTGATCCAACGTGTGGGCAGCACCCTCCTCGCTGAGACAACGTCCAACTTGGAGTTGCACAAAGCTCGGGACCCCGAGCTTGATCCCTCACGCCGTTGGCGCTTGCTCGAACGGAAAAGGATACTGATTTTGTTCATCATGATGCACTGAAAAATTTCACCATAAAACCTTAGGCATATAGTTTCTATATGATATATGAACGATCCTACGTGGAAAAATTCAATCCTAACATGAGAAATTAATAGGAAAAACAATATAAGATTGAGTTCATCCACTAGATCAATGCAAGAGTTTCAACCATGGAAATCTAAAAATAAAGCATGGATAGGAAGAGAAACATACTGATCTGTTAATTCCCCCACTCAAACGAATGAAATCCATGAAGAATCGAAAGTTCTAGGTGGATTTTGAGAGGTTTGGAGAGAGAATATGAGAGAAATAATGAGGAGAGGAGGATGCCCTAGCTGCCCTAGAGCGATTAAGTGGTCGCACCGACCTATACAGCCGGAACTATATGGGCGGGTGAAGTTGTTCCACCCATATAGTTGCGGCGGCACAGCAAACTAGGGTTACTTTATTCAGAAATCAGCTATACGGGTGGAACTATACGACCGGATCAAAATGATCTCACCGTATAGTTTGTCGTTAAATCGTCTGCCTCTCGAGATAAATTTCTAAAACTAGCATCGATATCTATATGACCAGAACTATACGACTGAATTTTTTATTCCCACTGTATAGTTGGTCGTTAAACTCCTAGTACCTTTTGAATAAAATTCTACGGAGGCATCGATATCTATACGACCGCAGCTATACGGCCGAAATTTTTATTCCCATCGTATAGTTGGTCGTTAAACTCTCAGTACCTTTCAGAAATTTTTGTACGGGGGCATCAATATCTATACGGCCGCAGCTATACTGCCGGAATTATTTATTCCTGTCATATAGTTGGTCATTAAACTCTCTGTGCCTTCGAAAAAAATTTCTTGATGCAAAGATAACTATACGATCGGAGCTATACGGCCAGAATTTTTTATTCCCGCCGTATAGTTGGTCGTTAAACCATCAGTAAACATCAAAAAAATTTATTTCTTCGAGGATACCTTCTTATCCCATAACTTAGAGAAATACCTAGTTTTTAATAGAAAAATGACAGTAAAAGCTGTTGACCAACATTAGCATATTAAAAGCAAAAATTTATCTTCTGTAAATAGAAAACTCAAAATTTTATTCTTCTTATTATTCTCTACTTATTCAATCGACGTTTCTACTAGTTTTTGACAGTTGCATCTTCACGGACGCGCTTCCGCAAGAATGTCTGTGAAAAAATGGTAAGAATGTGATGAACTTCTTATTCTTTATTCTACTAAATTGACGAAAATGGATTGACTCCCACCAAGCATTTATTAAGAATGGTTGAATAACTCAACCTCTTCTCTGTTCTCGAATTCTTACCTTTGGTTGCCCCTTATCAATGGCACTTACCACATGAACTCATTTTGCCGGTGGAACATATCTTTCTCCTACTTCTAGCTTCTTTGGAAAATACCGGATAATTTTAACATCATAAACATTAAAGATTATCTTCCCTTCTGCACAATCTACTGATGTACCTGCAGTACTAAGAAAATGTCTTCCAAGTATTATAGATAATCTTTTATCTTCCGGCATTTCAACCGGAAACTTTTCTAGGAGAAGTTCGAATCTGTTCCGTTCGGATATTGATCGGTCTTGGTTTGACATAGGCTATTTACACAGAGGAATGGAAAAAATCGCGGAAAACCGAACTATTAAGAGATGAGGGAGATACTTTTAGGACGCTTTGCGCTCTTGCTGCTTATGCGAATTTCCATTTTCGGGGAAAGTTTTTCCCGATTATTACGCAAATCCCTCTTTTAATGACGCTAACAACAATAATAAAATCAGTAGGAATAACATGTTCATCTATCCTAAGTAAGACATCCTCAATCATACCAACAGGTTGTTTAGTGGAATTGTCAGCCATCTGTAAAGTGATAGTAGTAGGAGAATACTCCCCTAATCCTAACCTTTTATAGAGGGAGTATGGCATTACACTAACTCATGCTCCTAGATCACACAAGGCATTGTGAATTTCAGTTTTACCTATTGAACATGAATTAGTTGGTATTCCGGGATCTCCAGACTTAGACAACAGCTTCCCATTAGCAGGATAACTAGTTACCATGGCAACAATTTCTGTTATTTATTTCTTTCTACTAAGAATATCACGAAGGAATTTACCATAAGTTGGAACTTTGATTGCATCCGCAAACAGAATTTCCAGACGAAGGTCACAAAGTGCCTTTGTAAAAGAAATATAAATTACCTCATCTGGTGCTTTCTTTTTTTGATCAGGATAAGGAAGCTTTTTCTCACCTGACTTACTCTTGTCTTTTACCTTTTTGGGGGGGGGGGCCAGGTTCTTTTGTTGCTTTCTTTTGTTGTTGCTTATTGTTTTTCTTCTTTTCTACTATAACAACTTCATCTTCCTTACTTGTTTCTTTATCTTCTCTTGGATCAACCTGCTCTGCATCATAGTCATAGTAATCATCTTGTGCATCATTTTGGTCCCCCTTGGTCTGCTCTTGCATCTCAGTTTTATCTTGAGGATCCACCAATGTATCATCTTCTTAGCTTGCTTCAAGCAAGGCTTTTCCTTGTGCTCTTTTTCAACTTCATATTCCGATGGTCCTAAGGGTCCTGTAACAACTGCACCCCTCCTTGTGACAATATTAGCAGAAACAGAAATATCTTCGTCTTCACGAAGAAAATTTTGATAACCAAATGCTATTTGCTCACACTGGGTTTCAATCATACTAAGATACTTATGAAATAATTTTATTTCTTGGCCTATCTCATCATAATTTTCCGTGAGTTCTGCCAAAATCTTTTTATGTTTTTGGAAATGCCTATGTAAATTATTATGAGATTTTACTTGTCGATGTTTTAGTTCTTGAAAAAAATTCTAGTCTCATCTTCTTGGGTAAAAACTTGGAACACATCTTCTTTGTTTTCCTTAGCAAGTTCAGAAGGTATACCTTTTTGTTTCACAGTTTTGTGTACCTCAGGCATAAGATCAGGAGTTATCCGAAGTATCCATTTTTTCGGCTTAGTACCAAAATCAGGATTATATAAAGAATCATTCTTAGCCCTAGTAGATATTAATTCCAAACATTCTTTAATAGTTAAAGTGTTTATTGATCCTCCTGCTGAGTAGTGAAGCAACTCTCTACATTGAGTATTGAGACCATGGTAAAAAAATGGCAAATTGTTAGTTCAAAATAGCCATGATTAGGAATACTATTGATCATTCCAAAGAATCTTTCCCAGGCCCGTGGGTAATTTTCTCCCACGTTCTGACTAAAATTGCCTATGTTCTTTCTTAGCTCAGTTACGTTTTAAAAAAGAATAAACCTGTTTATGAATTTAGTAATGCAGTTTTTCCAACATTTAATGTAATGGCGATGGAGAGAATATAACTAGTCTAGAGCTTTACCTTTAAGAGACCATTGAAATAATTTAAGACTAGAGAAGTCTCTAGGCAAACCTTTCGGTCCAAGCGATGTTATCACATCGTCAAACTCTCTAATATGTCTTCCTGGGTCTTCATCTTCCCTTCAACTAAAAACTTTTTCCTGCAAAATTTTAATGATTCCACCATCAAATCGATATTCTCTAACTCCAGGATTAGGGAACTCTATTGGTTGTTTAAGGAATTCAGAACTTGGAGCACTGTATTCCCTGAAAGTTTTCTCAGGTTTCATAGGAGTTGTCCTGTAAATAGACATAATTTTCATAATATTACTGAGGTTTTCAACTTCAACTTTATTTGATCTTAAAAGTTTTTTAATAATTTCTTCGTGCCTCTGAGCAGGCACGCGCTCAATATAATCTAGCAGGTAGGTCCTACCAGAGCGTGTAGACCCTTTGTCTCCTAAGGAGAACATTTTGTAGTAGCAACACCTGAAATGTCATAAGACAAACACTTAGCGCTTAGCTCCTCGGCAACGATGCCAGAAAATAGCTTGATGTCTACAAGAGCACAGATCGTTTGTAGCTAGTTTCGAAGTTCAGATATCGATCCCACAGGGAGCCCAAAGGTAAGTGTTTATTGGTGAAGTCTCTATCACACCCGAAGTTGTCACAGGTCTTCGAGTGAATTGACTGCAAGTGTTGAAATAAGAATGGGGTTTTGATTAAATGCAATAGATTTAAATAAAACTAAAATATAAACTTCAGAAATATAAAGCATAAAAGTAAAGAACGGCTTTTGCTTATTTGTTGTTTCCTGCAGATGATGAAAGAAGGCGCGGGGAGATTCAGTTCATGGTGATAGTGACTGTGCCAAGTGGATGAATGGTAAATCTAACAATTATAATCTTATAGATATATGTGTAGGCGAGCAACCCATAATTAGTCGGAACTCCTCTTGGTAGATTTCATCCCAACTTCAATAAGCCTACTAGCCTGCTACCAAAACCATGGTGAGACACTAGACGATTAAGACCCTTCAGGTTGCTTAGCGATTAAGCTCCTTGGACCGGACTAATGCAATAAGCACAGTGGTTACTCGTTATCCTCGAGTCAACTAGCTTTCCATTGATATCCCCGTGTCACCCGGGGTCGCCGGTCCACTAGCGTACAAGATCTTATCTATGTAGAACAAGGTATCATGTTGTCTGGGCCCTTAATTGGACAACAAGCATTAAGCATCCCACAGATAGTCAAGCACACATATTATAGTAATTAGAATCAATTACAAACTAACGGAAAATATATGAAGGCACATCACATCTCACCAATCTCCTACATCTCCCACGCCCAAGGGAATTACTCACACATGAGATAAGAACATATCATTAATACAATTGAATAAAGGGAATTCGTCTTTGTATTACCGTGGAGATCCATAATAAGAATACAAAAATATATAACACAATTCAAGATGGGAAGAAACAATCTCAAACCATAGTCTTGCAAGGTGGAGATCCCTCTCTCTCAAATACAAGTAGTGGCTATGGGGTGTATTGGCTAGGAGGTCGAAGATCCTGGAGCGAGATGAAGAACATCTTCTCCTCCTTCTCCGGATCTCTTCTTTCTACCTTCTAGATGGTGTGGCGGCTGCTGCGTTGTGTTTTTGTCCTCCGTCCCTTCACAGAAGTTGTCCCTTTTGACAAGACAGAGGCGGAGGTAACTATACGGCCGGAAAAATATTCCCGCCGTATAGTTGCTCATTGAAGCTTCTGTTGACTCCTCTTGCGTGCTTCCAAAGTGAGACTTGCTTGTTTTCCCCAGAATATTGTGTTTCTCTAGTTAAATCCTCCTGTTGATATTCAGAACCTGAAACACACATTAAAAACCAAGTTTTCTTTGCTACCGAAGTATTGGCGTTAGGTAAAACTAGAAAACGATCAAATACGGGAGAAAATCATCAATAAAATCCATAAACAATGTGTCAAATCTCACAGCTATCATAGAGTTATAACCAAAATAAAGGGGATCATTGGTAAATCCCCAAAAATAAATATATAACAGGGATATAACATTATATGTGTTATAAATATGTGGGAATATGTATCAATAAACTACAAAGTTCAATTATGCATTTTACATGCATCAACATTCCCAAGCTTAACCTATGCTCGTCCTCGATCATGAAGGTGGTAAAACTGAACATGGACTTTGGGGTTTGTTGCTATGTTTCATGTCATACATTATATTCATTGTCACACAAAGTTTACAAGGTTCAATCTTTAAAGAATAGCAATAAGCAAATGAGCTATAAAGTGATATCTCTTATACACTACAAACATGCTTAACAATAAGTTGTTTTTTATTGAAACAAATGAAAGTACCATGAACAATTAAGCATTCTTAGATGAGCCTATAGAATTATGGAAGACGCTTTTGTTCCTTTTGATCTTTTGACACTTTGGTAATACAAAGTAAACAGGGAACACATGCGCTAGTCCTTCAACAAAGTAAAAGATATGTAGGAGTATAAAATAAAGTTTTGAGATATGTAGCTCAAGTAAATGGTAATCATAATAGTGAGGTTCCAGGCATATTTTGTTGACAAAATTAGGTATGGTTTATGTGTTTGACCCCTTACAGGTTGAATATCTCATGCCCCTTTACCATAAGTACCCACACCTCATGCTACTCAACTTAGGATCACTTAAGCAGTTTTGTCATTGTAAGCATATAGTTTCCAATAAGAGCGTCAACTGAGGTACCTCTTTCCCCTTTGTGTGAGGAGTCCCTTTGTGAGGGTCTATCCATACTTACAGGACAAGACAAACAAACAAATGAACCTCTTAGCACTTTATTTTATTTAATATTTTTATAGCTTTTTATTAAAAATTCTTCATATAATATTCATGTTGTAAACTTCCACCATGATGCATAGCATGGATTAGGTTGGCGGTCCAAGCGTCCCTCTAATTATATGCAAACTCTGGAAATATTTATTAAGTGTTCCAATTTATCTCACATCGATGAGCATCCACAACCAAAAGAACATGATATCAACCAAAAGTAGAGTGTTGAAAGATTTCCCCATGATAGGATGGTTTGGCTAACAGACAACTTATAAACTGTCAAACACATAACTTACAAAATTCCAATTACCATGGGTCAAATTTTTGTTTGACATTCTGTTTTATTTCAAACAGTTGTGCTCTAGTGGTTTCACCCCACATCTTACTTTCTCATGAGCTTTAAACTACACAAAGGAGATTATTTTGAAGTTCTTGATGGCATATCACATATATTATACTTGGAGTAGCAAGTGCCACATAGGTAGGTTTGGTGTATGATGTTGGAGTTTAAGGTATTTGGATATACAAGTCTTAGCTTGTTTGAGAATTTTGGGCTAGCAAAAAGAGATCTATAAGCATGCCAAAGTATCCATAGTGATAATTATTTCTTATCAAACAAATATACTTAAAATTAACCATATATGCATGTGAACAAAGGTAGCATTAAATAAGGCACGTGCAAATTATCATTCATTAAAGTATTTGAAACAAGTAACACTTAGCATAACTTGCATTTCAACTTTTGTTTTCATTCTATTTTCCTTTTTATAGCATACAACTCAATTTCTTTTTAATTTCAGTAGATTTTCATAGGCATGCAAAACATCTATCATGGTGGTCTCATTTATTTCAAATGTAACATGCAAAACTAAATATAAAACTAGATAAAGATGCTCCAAGTTTTTATGATCATCTTATGTTGCTCAACAAACAAAGTTTAGAGATTTGCAAACCGAGAGTTTGATAAGTCCAGTGGGGTTCCTTGGGCATCCCTAATATTATGGTTTTCACCATTCTTGGATAGCTTTTAGTGTGGTGTTCCTCCAGTCCTTGTCAAAAAACTTCAAAATAAAACTTTCTCCCATTTCTTTTCTATGGGGTGACATTGGCGGTACAAAGATATGTTGCTAGCTGCCATATAATCCTAAAGTAAAATACTCCCTCCGACCCATATTAGTTGACTCAAATTTGTCAAGATATGGATGTATCTAATACTAAATCATGTCTAGATACAATCGAATCTAGACAAATCTAAGTCAACTAAATTGGGTCGGAGGGAGTACCTTTTTAGATGTCCAGTAAGTATATCATGTTGTACTCCCTCCGTCTTAAAATAGATATCGCAATTTTTTTTAAATTTAGATTTATCTAGACACTATTTAGTATCTAGGTTCATCCAAATTTAGACAAACTTTTGACATCTATTTTGAGACAGAGGGGGTATACATTCTTAGCATATCAAAAGACTCATGGAAAATCATTTTGAGACTCAAAAGAATGGCTTAAACAATACAAGGCAGAATCTGTCTAGATTTTCAACAGCAGCAAAACGTACTTAATTCGACCACTTAAACATGATAGGATTTTTAGGCAATTTTTTTGCATATAGAGGATGAAAAGTTGTAACTTCAGTTTAAATATGAGCACAATCGGAGTTATAGAAAAAATCAGACATTTTTCTACTAAACAGTGTTGGTGCAGGAATTTACTATTCCATATGTTTTCTCAACTTTATATCATCCAAATGGGTTCAACTTGGAAGTTTATAAAAACTATAGAGAATAAACTAAAAAGAGACTCTTTAAACTATAGGAAGAGTGCATAAAAATAATTGGGTTGCTTCCCGAAAAGCATTTTCTTTATAGCCATATAGATAGGCTTTACTTACTTGTTTCAAGTGATGTGGAGATCATCTGTACCTTGGTGCTATCTCCTTCCTTAAGAAGTGTTCCATATACTTTTTGTGTGGAAACTGAAACTTCACATTTTCTTCTTTTTAATCAATGATTGCTTCTGTAGTTCTCAAAATGGCATCCCCAATATTATAGGACCAGAGGTTTTTAATCCCCATGTCCATGATAACAAAATCAACATGAACAAAATTCATATGTAACTCAACCATGATATCATTTACTTTTCCTAAACCATGTTTAGTTGAGTCATCATCAAGTAAAAGGTCCATCGAGCATTTCTCCATAGGTTTAAGTGCTAGCAATTCATATAGATCTTTTGACAAAACTAAGATAATAGATCCTAGATCTAATATAGCATGATGGGTCTCTTTGCCAATAGTGATTAATATCTCGGGGATCCAAGCATCCCCAAGCTTTGGTGTTATCATAACTTCATTGTTGTATCTTTCTATCTTTTCTTTTATGACATAGTTTGCAATATATGAGCCAAATCCTGTTTGATGAACATTAATGGATGGATCATTCAAAAACTTCTGCAATATACTAATGAGTTCATGCAAGCTACATTTATCAAGATCTAGTAGATGTTCTTTTGTTTAATTAAGCTCTTTAACTTTCTCTACTTGTTTTTCATTCATAGTCATAAGTGTTTCTATTTATCTTTATTCCATCATATTAAGGGTCTCCCAAGACCTATCTATTATGTCTTGCACATACTTAATAGTTTCTTCATGATGCTTTTGGTTTTGGACGAGGTTTTTAAAGGATATTACTTCTTGGGTTAAGTGACCCACTTTTTAATTCAAAGCATCCTGTCTTTCAAACTTAGCTATAAATTCTTTGTGTAGTTGCCTTTGTGTTGATATGAAAGATCTAATGGTATTCTCTAAATCATTGGAAACATTATTACCACTAGTATATTTGTTAGGAACATAAGGTGGCCTACCATAAGAATTGCTGTAGTTGTTCCCATAACCATTGTTACGAAAGTTTCTTATGTAGTTGACATCTAAATTTTCATTGTTGTTTCCAACTAAATCTTGTAAGGGAACATTATCAATATTTTGTTTAGACATGTAGGAAAGTATGACATCCATTTTACTAAACAAAGAGTCTACTTTTTCAATAGAATTAACTTTTCTAGATGATGGGTTTGATGCTATTTTAGTGTGTCATTGACTATGGTTATGCAACATGTTTTCTAAGATGGCTTTATCTTTAGGAATAATTTTACTCATGAAAGCACCCTCACAGCGGAATCTAACATGCTTCTTGACATATAGTTTAACCCATTATGAAAAGAGTGTAAAATAGTCCATTCATTTACTCCATGCGATGGGCAAGTTCTAAGCATGATTTTAATTCTTTCCCGAGCTATTGCTACATGTTTATTATCATTTTGCTTAAATGATAGGATGCTATTCCTTTTGCAAGATTTTAACAGGTCGATAATATTTCTTCATGAACTTTAAGATCATCCCAAGAGTTTATGCTAACAGTTGGTAGTGATAATAGCCATTCTTTAGCCTTTTCTCTATGTGAAATTGGGAATAGTTTGAGTTTAACAATATTTTTTCATATTTTTAAATTTTTGCATATCACATATTCACAAAAGGCATGTAAATGCATAGAGGCATCTTCACTAGCACTTCCCCAAATTGTTCTTTAGTAATATGCTTAAGTAACCCAGGACTAACTTCAAACTATTAGCTTTTATTTCAGGAGGTTTAATGGGCCTTGCAATGAATTGATCATTAGGGGTATTGGTGTAGTCACAAAGTTTTGTATTTTTTCTCCCATGTTTGCAAGCAAAAGTTATACTAATTTTTATGGTTTTATGTTTTAATGAAAACTAACAAACAAATAAAAGACTAAAATAAGATAAAAGGAAATTACTTTGAAAACCTGAAGGAGAAGGAAAAGCTCACAGTGGTGCAACCTCCCCAAGGTTAGGCGTTTGCACAAAGTTCTAGCAGTTGCTGTAGAGGTGGATTGTGCTCCTAGCTTGATGATGATGTAGTTGTGATGTACCTTGGCCAACTCCCCGGCAACCGCATCATAAAATGTTCTTGATGGAAACAACTTCGTGTGTACCAACTTGTTGGGACTCTAAGAGCATAGTGTTGTAGCAAGCGTCTTTTCCCCACAAGGGTGACTCGAGGGTTTATATTGAACTCTCATGGAATTGGCTGATCAAGGGATGTTTTTCTCCTCATCTTCAAGCAATCTACAAAACATTTTTTTGTCTTGTGTCCCCAACTCTACCGTGTGGTTGTGAAACACAAGGTTCCGTATTAGTAATATGAAATAACAATAATAATAAGTAAAGCAAAACAATAATGTAATATGCAAGTAAAATAAAGGCAATGATATGATAGTTGTTTTTGTGTTTTGTTTGTGTTTTCAAGTAAAGAATTATATTTTCGAAATAACTAATTGCAGAAAATATAAATGATAGTTGGTTGGAAAGTTGTTTTTTATGATTTAAAATGGACCGGGGTTAGTTCAATTGTCTATTCTCTTTTTAAGTTGTAGTAGACATAAAATAATTCATTATCAACCTAATATTTTTGAAATTTCAATATGCGTTTGATAAACATTCATATGGGAATCACGTCCTAACATAGAGACGGTGCACCACATCTCTCTTATACTCCTCTCGTAAGAAAAAACTCAAAGCAATTTAGAATTAAGAACTAACAGAGTATAACCTTAGATACTTTGACATGACGTTTGAATAACGAATATGCTACCTTGACCGAACAAGATAATCAAACTATCACAAGATAATTATAGCACATGAATTCACTTAATCCCTAGTGAGGTAACAAAAGACTGTACTTTTTTTTGAAGAAAGTTATACTCCCTCTGACCCATATTAGTTGACTCGAATTTGTCTAGATTCGAATATATCTAGACATGTTTTAGTATTAGATACATCCGAATCTAGATAAATCTAACTCAACTAATATGGGTCGGAGAGAGTACTATTTTTGTCCCTAGGGGTGTAATGTTTTATTGAGGCCACAAGTAATAAAGGTCGCTTTTACCACTTATGACATCTTGCCTTTTTCTTTTTGATTTTTCTATGATTTTGACTTTTTGGAGCCATTTCTCGCTGGGGAAGGAGGGGATGCCGAAATCGGCCCTCGCATGCCTTCACATGCCACCACGGCCGGCCCGTCTAACACTTGTGGCATGTCAGGGCCTAGCACAACACGGTGTTGTGAAACGTGGTATGCGGCGATGCGAGACATATAAATGGGCCACCGCGTGCCAGACATGTGAACGTGGTGGAGTGTCTATGCTAGCCCGCTTGGCCGGTTTGACCCAGACCCCCGATGTACTCCCTCCATCCTAAAATAAATGTCATAATTTTTTCTAAAATCAGATAATTTAGACAAATTTTTGATAAAATAATCCCTCCGGTAACAAGTGTCGACTGTATTATGGATCGGACGGAGTACCAAACATCCAGAACCTGAGCGAGTTGGTAATCTCTGGATTCACCCGTGCTACCAAACATGCCCTCAGCCTTCAGTATACGATGAGCGGCTGCTGCAGTGCTGCTCATGACGCATGTCTCCCTCGCCGAGACATGGGAGAGAGGCGCGCGCTCGCTCCACCCCCATGACATCCGCCATGGCTTCCCTCCATCCATGCCCTCCTCCCCGCGGGAATCGCGGCCCGGTTCATCCTGCGGGCCCCACGCTCCTGCTTTCCCGCGCCCCTCCCCCTCCCCTCCACCCCCATCGACATTCCCGACCAGCTAAATCAGGATATAGACTGTTTGTGTGGGGGAGAGGCCAAGGAGAGGGATACGCGGGTGGGTGACGAGCGAGAGAGAGAGGCGGAGTAGCGGTGGTGGCCGTGGCCGTGGCGGAGATCGTCGGTCGGATCAAGTCGGCGGCGGCGAGATGTCGATGTCGGGGCCGGAGTTCAGCGGCGTGGGCGAGGACCCCAGGATCTTCCGCAACATCTGCCGCGACCGTACGCACCCACCGCCTCTCCTCCCATCGCCTCACCTTTTGGGATGGCCATGGATGGTCACCTCACTGAGTTGTGTGCTCCTTAATTTCTCCACAGGGATACTCAAGGATATGCTGAAGCCGGACAAAGACAAGGAGAACAAGAGCTCATGGAAGGTACACACTGATGTACTAGTACCAGCATCCGGTGCAGCAGCTTTGTATTACGCATGGCCTGCGCTTAATCTGCCCAAATTCGCACGCCACCAGCAAATGCCATTCTGAACCTATAACAGTGATTTGGTGCACAGGGCGATCAATCCCTGCCATGTTCGCTCGTGGCATTTTTTTTTTGTTGCCAATTCTCAAAATGTTACCAGACACAACCTGTTTACGTGCAATTTCCACACCACCAAAAAAGCTGCCACGGACGCTTTCCATCATGGACCTTAGCATAGCAGAGTGCTGGTTCATGTCGGCGATGTTCATTTTTAAAACACAATCTGCAAATCTCCCGCGTGAAACGCCATGGTTTTGATACTTGTGATGGGGGTTTGAAGACCTTGGTCCGTTCTACTAATCAGTTAGGATGGTTATTACTTTATCAGGAGCTTCAGGCAGAAAAGAGTAATACTTTCTAGCTGTGCAGGTTCTTATCATGGATAAATTTACGGTGAGGATCATTGGTTATGCTTGCAAGATGGCGGAAATTACTGATGCAGGGATTTCGTGTAAGTTGCCCCAAAACCTGGATACGTTGTTGTTTAGAAGAAAAGCATAATGGCACTGGAGTTACTGTTTTTACTACTTGAGGGGTACCTTTTTAGAGGTCCCCAATTCAACCAATAGCGCTCCTGTGAATCTGGTTGTTTTGTTTATGCTGAGGTAACGTAGCCCACTGACCTGAATGTCTTACCCTGCAGTGGTAGAAGATCTGTTCAAGCGAAGGGAGCCCATGCCTTCAATGGATGCCATCTACTTTCTACAGCCACTGAAAGAAAAGTAATTACTGATCGCGATTGACCTATCTGTCTTTCTCTTTCCGTAAGCATCACAACACAATTGCAAGTACATACACTTGGAGTTTTGGTCCCTTATTTGATTCTTCTAGTGACTGCGATGCGATATATCAAAAATTCTATGCGTCCCTACCCAAAATCAGAGGACTTAATTTCATGCTTTATTTAATACTCCCTCCGTCCCATGACACAAGATGTTATTACATCCAATATACCTCTGATATTATGGAATAGCGGAAGTTTTAGCTTATGCTGATCCTTCTTCCTTCTTTTGGGGGGCTCTTTTGCTAGTTTGTTATTACATATATAGTGCATGGCAGATGCTACATTCTCTTGAATACTCTCTAATATGTAAGCTTGGCGATCTGCAGTGTCATAATGCTTCTATCGGACATGTCTGGGAGATGTCCACTGTACCGCAAGTATGTTAAACCAAGATTTCAATTCACAGCTGGAATATCATTTGCATAAGCTTCATATGTAACAAACTTTGACATAAACGTTAAAGTTTTCACTTTCAACTTTTAGGGCATACATCTTCTTCAGTTCTCCCATTCCCAAGGACCTGGTGACTTACATTAAGAACGACATGAGTGTGATACCACGCATTGGTGCACTGAGAGAGGTTCATTTTGTATATCTTTGACTCTGATGTTCTTCGGCGATAGGTTTTCTGATGCTGTGATTCTATCGATTGCAGATGAATTTGGAGTTTTTTGCTATTGACATGCAGGTACTCATAACCTTTGTTCTATATGACCACATTGCATTCTTGGTTGATTGCTTCCTTTTTTCCTTATTATTAATTATAAAGTTTGAGTCCATTGTAATATTGACAGTGGGCATATAAAGGAGCAAATGTAGGTTAAAATAGGCTCAGAATTCTCGGATATTATAGATCTGCACTCTGTATGAAAATTAACTGTCTTTGAATTGAAAGTTTGCTATCATGGTGGAAATATTCATGATTCATTTGATGGTGAAAAGCAGTGAAAATGGGACATGTTGAATGCACTTGTATTTGCATCCCATTTTGCTTATTTTATAATTTTATATCTCAATGTCTCATTCTTTAATTTGATGGTAGAAATCTTAGTTTTGATGATGACGGGTAGCATATCTGTAGGGGTTTGTAACTGACCATGATACGGCGCTGACTGACTTATATAGTGCAAATGGGCAAAGTTCAAAAATCTTCAACGACACCATAAGCACTATGGCTGTTCGCATAGCTACCACATTTGCATCGTTGAAGGTATGTTAAGGAACTTCATTTGCTATGATCTATTCATGAACACTGTTAATTAGTAGAACAACTTATATATTCTTATGCCGCAGTTTGAAATTATTGTGTCATTTCATAAATGGTAACTTGGTCCAAAATCATTCAAAAACTACTTGATTTCAGCATATCATCAATAGCTTTTCTACTTACGTTTTTGAATGCAGCACCTGTAGTGAATGTTGCTGGTGGTCTATGGACACAGTCACCAGTGTGATGCCACAACTTTTGATATCTGCTCAATGTTTGAAAGAGCTCGGTGCCACTTCATATTTTTTTTGCTTTCCAATTCTTGCACTCCCATTTCCCGGGCCATAAATACCAAACATGAACACCCCTACCTTGAACCCACCCAAAGTAATAAGGTATTGAAATCCAGCAAAATAAGAGGAATAAGACATGGTTAAATTTAGGCACTTCTCGGACAATCGCCTGAAGTGAAACACATTGTCTTGACTCTTGGCAGTCTCTTGAAGTGTCTTCCTATGAATGGCTATATATTCACCTCGTGGATTTCTTACAACTGACCATTTTATTATATAGACTACCACACTATTTACTGGTGACCCACAATTACGAACATCTCCTATGCTAGTTAGGAATGCAGTATTGTCGACCTTTATCCTTGTTCTGTCTTGTGTGCTCAATGGTGTATAACATTGTTATTCCAAATACATAACCTAATTTTAACGCTTACAGGAATTTCCATGTGTGCGGTATCGTGCACCTAAAAGTGCAGACCCATCAACAGCGCCAAAATTTGACATGGTTCCAAAATGGCTAGCTAATGCTGTTTGGGAAATCGTGTCAAAATATAAGTCAACAATCCCTGAATTTCCCCAGAAGGAGACATGTGAACTGCTCATTCTGGACAGGCCTATAGATCAGGTGCTAATTTGCATTTTTATTTAGAAGTGTTCAATACTTTGGCTATTTTATAAGCATAGCAAAGAACTGTTTCATAGAACTTACGACAATTTCATATGATTGCAAAGATAGCACCTGTTATTCATGAATGGATCTATGATGCAATGTGCCATGATCTACTTGAGATGGATGGCAACAAATACATATATGAGGTGCATGTGATATAAAATTATTTACAAGCCACATTTTACTTTGCGTGCATTCTTTGATTTACTTTTTTGTTGAAAGGTGTCAAAAGCGGGATCAGATCCTGAAAGGAAGGAGGCTTTGTTGGAGGATCAAGATCCTCTCTGGATAGAGCTTCGCCATACTCACATTGCTGATGTGAGTCATGTTGGTATTTAATACTGTTCAGCTATATTTTTCTCTATGCTTTATAACACTAACTTGAATGCCAGGCCAGTGAGAGGTTGTATGAGAAGATGAATACCTTCGTCTCAAAGAATAAAGCAGCACAACTTTCAAGGTGCTTGGTATTTCTTTGTTTTGAAAGTAATACAATTGTAAATGTTTTAACAGAGTGGGTGCAGTTACTGCAGTATGGTATGCTAGCAGATGCTTGTGCATTGGTGTTATTTACCCTTCTAGCTGATGCAGTGATACTCATGGTGATACTACAACCTACTCCTTCTATTCCACAATATAAGCCTTTTTAGCAAGCTAGAGGGAATACCTTTTTGTATTCGTTTGTTTGGTTATTTATCTTCAACATAGTTAGCTGTAGGTCTGACATATTTTCTATCTTACTATGATATATCTGTTCTTTTCTGAAGAACTGATTTTATTTTGAATCTGGATGACTAGTACAGAAATCATTTTTTTTCTTCGAGAAAGTGGAAAAGCTTTTGTTTCTCGATCCGTTGATATAGAAGAATAAGATCTTATTTACAATTCCACACGTCCTAGAGTGCAAGTAGCTGAATCGAATACAACACTTACTCCATTACACTAGGTCCGTTAGCACCAGGTAATACGGCCTGCAACCCAATGGCCCTAGCTGCAGAACAAGTCTTGACATCCTCCTTGATGAGCTATAGGAGTCGCATGTCTGGTTTGTCACCGTCAGAGATCGCTGTGTTGCAGTGCTTCCAAACCGACCAAGCCATCAGCATAGTACAGAAATCCCTTCAGATCAAACTGTGTAACCTATAATTTATATTTTTGTATAGAGGTATATCAAATGCTGATTAGTAGATTATTTGCTGGTGATATTATGGCCACAGAAATAAAAAGAATGCATGATTGTCTTTACATTGTTTTCATAATACAAGCTTATAATATTTCCATCTCAATTAGAGATGGTGGTGAAGTCTCAACCACGGATCTGCAAAAGATTGTTCAAGCTTTGCCACAATACAGTGAGCAAGTTGAGAAATTGACCCTCCATATAGAGGTAATTTATTGTTATCATTTTTTAATATACGTATTTTATGTTCTCCTTATTTTGTTTACATTTGAAAGACATAAGTTACTATTTCCTTTATCTATGAGGTTCAAAAAATAAGTGATAATGAGATGCTATATTACTGATGTTCTGGTGAATTCAAGTTAAACGGGGCACACATGTATCTTTCTTTACATCTATTTGCGTAGTGATTCAATCCATGGGGAGTTATCCAATGCATACAGTAATCTGCAGCCTCCGCCAGTACCTATATATTTAATATGTATGGCTTCAGTGTGTATAAAATGACATGATTACTCATAGCACAATTTTCAAAGTTTACTGAACTAAGCTTAGCATCCAGTTCAAAGCAACTAGTTGTTTAAAAGCTTATATGTACTCGCATATTCAGTTCATGGAATATGCCGTAATGCCGTACATCTTAAACCTCTTCTGGTAAGCTTCATGCATAATTTCAAAGTGATAGAAGTCCTAATACTTTTGCTTGACTTCTTCTGCTTGTGCTCAGATTGCTGGAAAAATTAATAAGTTCATCAGGGAGTATGGGCTCCGTGACATTGGGCAGGTGGAGCAGGATCTAGTTTTTGGAGATGCAGGAGCCAAGGAGGTGATCAATATCCTCAGGTCAAAGCAGGTTTGTATGGAAAGAGAGGGAACTAAGAAAAGGCCCACTGCTAAGTCTTTATCGGCATAGTGTTATGCTTGGCTTGACATGTTTGTTCTGTTGCCTAGAATATGAGTCCAGAAAACAAATTGAGATTGCTGATTATATATGCAATTGTATGTCCTGACAAGTTTGAAGGTGACAAAGGGGACAAGTTGATGCAGGTACTTCATATCAAGATTTGCATTGCTTGAGTTATGGCTTATGAATCAGATAATACTTGCAGCATTTATTCTTTTGCAGGAGGCATAGGTTAGGAACTAAACTTCTTGTTTTGCTTGTTAGAAGCGTGGAAGCATAGAGTACTATGAGACTGCACTAACTAACAGTTGCTTCACCCACATATGCCTCTATATAAATTTACTATGCTTAAATCTGATAAAACAGTTGTTGCTTGCGCTTATGATAAATAATGGAACCATGGTGCACATGTTTTTTTTTCTCTTTTTTAAGCTGGACTAGGTGGTGTAGGAATAAATGGAGACAGAAATCTTTTGATACCACGGTTTTCATGAGTGCAGGATGATGATGATGATGATGATAATGTGATTATGCTCCCACCTTTTAGAGGCATATATTGTTAGTCATACACTTAAATTTTATCTATTTCTGAAAGAAAATCAACGCTAGTGAGAAGCGATTCACAAGCTGACAACACCTAACCCAGCTTATAAACCATCTCATATTGCTACCTACCAAAGAAAGCAACCCAGCTTGAGATTTGTATGGAAGATGTCATCTAAGCTAATGGTTGGAGTGTCGTTTTGGTAACTCAAGAGCACATCACAAAAAAATTGGATTAACAATTTTGATTATTCATGTCTATCTGATATGGTGAGCAATTTTTTTTGACTCTGCAGCTAGCAAAACTGCCATCCAGTGATATGAAGGTAATAAGCAGCTTACGATACTTGGTTGGTTCAGATGCAAAAAAGGCAGGACAGGCTGGTGGTTTCTCTCTCAAATTTGACGCCAACAAGGTGAAGTCATTTGAGCTAAAACTTTTAACTTTCTCCCCTTGAACTAACATTTTTATAATTTTCACATCAGAAGAAAAATACTGGTGTTAGGACAGAACGGCAGGACGATGAGGAAGGCTGGGCATTATCACGTTTTTTCCCACTTATAGAGGCACGTAATAGTAATATTTCTACTAAAGTCCTTTTTCTTCATGAAATATCTGCTTTGTTCCTTGTGCTTCACGCACTAAATAATTATTCCATGCAGTGCTGTGATTAACATTTGCTGGAACCAAATTAAATAGTGTTCCAAAATTTGCGTCGACTTTCGGAATGTGGCCTTCATTCTCTTGATCAAATATGTTTCAGAACAAACTAAACTAGTCAAACACAGTACAACTGATTTGATAGAATGGCTGTTGGATATTAATGCTGTTGTACCAATTGGTGATTAAAAATAGTAATCGTACCTAGTAATGGCTGAAGTTCCATGGTTTTCCAACAGGAGCTGATCGAGAAGCTGAGCAAAGGAGAATTACCACTAAACGAATACCCATCTTTAAGTGAACCAAGTTCTACTGCTCAAGGGACCTCACAAAGTGGATCGGCTGGAAAACCAGCACAAAATCCACAGCCCATGTCTAGGAGATCACGGCGCACACCGCAATATGCTAAGTCTCGCGATGATAGTCAATCAAGGTATTCGCTGAAGATGGTTTTTCATCTTAACTTCACCTCGCCATACAAAGTTTCTAAGCACAAAATGCTCTGATTGTCTTCACACTTTATTGCTGCTTTCTTATCACCATATATTTGATTGGCAGTGACTCTGCGGTCTTGAGACACGCATCAAGTGACTTCAAGAGGCTAGGCAACCGAATTTTTGTCTTCATGGTTGGCGGAGCAACTCGATCAGAAGTATGTCGTTTACTACAAAATGATGTGTTAACTCTCATCCGTACTATGTAGCTACTATATGTTCTTACCAATTTTGTATTTCAACGGATCAGCTACGGGCGGCGCACAAGCTAACTATGAAGTTGAAGAGAGAAATCGTCCTGGGGTCTTCTAGCATTGACGACCCTCCACAGTTTATTTCGGTACACCTTTCTTTTGTGTATTTTTATAGTATCTCAAAGTTCTCCAATCTTCTTATCAAATAGTGCCAAGCTATAACATGAGCATATCTTGAGAATGTTAATTTATAGTAGTTTCCAAAAGATAGAATAGAACTGGCGATGCACATATTGACAGACTGTACTCACTCGTTGAATGCAGAAGCTGAAATCGCTAGGACCATCCTAGGAATGATGTTGCGGGTTCTCGCAGCCGATTGAGTGTGGAGTACACATAATAGTAGATTACACGTTTTTCTGTTTTTTGTTCACTCTACCAAGAATGTGAGCCATGTTGTATATGTTGTGCAATGAGAGACATGTATACCACTTTTTTCCTAGGTATAAAATGCAATTTTGATTCTTCTCGTGGGAGAAAAAGTCTTCTATTCCTCTCTCGCCAGGCAAACGCCCTTGCACACAGGCATCAGTAGGCAGGAAGGAGGCCATCTTGGTTTTCTCAGGCCCATTAGCTCGTGATATTTGTCATCCATAATGTGCCCCACTAGCGGGAAAAAATGTTAAATATTTTTCAACAGGTAGAAGTATATGTTAGCTTTGTATCCTCTATTATTCATTTGATATGCATAAATTATCAAACTTGATCTTTCTCTTATCGTAAAACTAAACTAGATCTTGCTTTTATTGTGAAAATAAACGAAGCAACTTCCAGCCATAACTTCTCATGTACATTTTATTGAACCAAAGAATAGTTCTGAATATATCAATTATTAGTTCTTCTCTTATAATAATAAAATGCATAGAATTAGTATGTATGTATAATTAGATGTCTATGTTGAATAAATTAATAATTTGATAATCCAGCCGCTTATAAGTGTTGAATACAAAGTATTGCTTTTTCTTGGATCTCTGCAGTCCAAAAAGTTGCAACCATTGATTTTATAGCGTTCGAACCTACCATGTGATCTTCATAAGTAAGCTGGTTGGTTTTGACATAATTAGTTTTTTAGCTTGATCAACAATTGCGTTTAAGAAGGGGAGCTTATCTCAACTCTTAACTCCAAACATGTCCATAGGTAAATAAATGGCACACCGGTCTAAACTTCCTGGCACTGGAGTTTTGATGCCATCGGTTCTAGCACATGCTCATATATTTAATTTATGAGTTTAACTTATCCGTACGTGGCATACTAGAAAAAAATAAATAAAAAGTGCTATCGTCAGTGAGTACACCACTCTTACCACACGGTGCCAAAATGTATTGTGGCAAGCGTCGAAGCGCGCTGCTAGGCAAGGGACATTCAAACGTGCATGTAAGTTTTTTTTTCTAAATTTTGTGGTCCCATGAATTTCTAAAAATTATGCTTGCGCACCAGCAACACTTGTGGCCGGGAGTCAAAAGGTCCACGTAAGTGGCTGTACCATACCAAGGAGGACCTGCGTATTACTCCTTCAGTCCTAAAACCTAAGGCTTATTTTTTTTTCAGAAGTCAAACTACGATAAGTTTGATCAAGTTTTTTAGAAAAAAATATAAATATTTATAATATGAAATTCATACTTTTTTTAAGAAACACAGTACAAACGCAGACGCTCACAACACGTACATATACTCACCCCTATGAAAACACACACACTCTACCCCTATGAGCACCTTCGAGAGATTGAGCCGACGAAGATTGACGAAGTCACCACAGGCGCCTCGCTATCGACGGGAACGTCGCCTCTTACTGAAAGAATATTCCGCCTTTATGAGACACCAAAGCGTCAAACTTGGGGTTTGAACTCTGGTGGGCTAGGGGTACCACTGCCCTCCTAACCATCCAACCACGGGTTGGTGCTCGAAATCCATACACTCTAATATATCATGAAACATATTTTCACATGGTATCTATATAATATCATAGTTCTTATAGTTTTCTCTAAAAGTTTGGTCAAACTTATGTAGCTTGACTTTCAAAAAAAAATATAACTCTTAAAACTTTGGGACGGAGGTAGTATGTAGTACTACCGCTCGGACCATGTCTAGTACTAGAAAAGAAAGAAAAAATAAATACAAACTTATAGCTAGTATGAAAGTGAGACACGAGCGAGTTCGAGCCAAAGGTGTCATCGGCCACATACGAAGCTACACTATGTACTAAGTCCGTGGACGGAGCAAGCTCTCCTGGTAGAGCATCGGAGCGAACTCCATGCGTTGCAGGTCTTCTCCAAGAGAGTAAATGGTCTGCAACGCTCTCGTCTTAGGGTCGTAGTATCCCAACGCTCTTCCTGTGCTGAGAAGTATCCTCCCGTCTATGGGATCAACATCCAAGAGCATAGTCTCGTGTGAAGAGTAAATCTGCCGAGACTCTCCGAGATGGATGCGGTTCCACGTTGACCACAAGCCACCTTCCAACGTCCAAACATCAATGGCATTTGCTATGCTGTCCGAGCACAATATGCAGATGTTACCTCGGAGCTCGGTGATAGAGGTGATCCGGTCGCGGTTGCATGGAGGCCCTCCAATTACGTCGAATTCACGTGTGCCGACATCGAGTGCCAACAGTTCCGATGACTTTGTTGCAATTTCAGAATCCACCATCCAGTAGAGTTTACCATGAGCATATATAGGCGGGCCTCTTGTCCGCCACTACTGGCCTTGGTGGAGGGCTGATTGAAATCCATGACGTGGTATCTGTGAGTAGGACGCAACACTCGAGCTGGTAATCTCGAGAGCCCTTGCGGTAGCAGACAAGACGTACCAGTACATGCTTGTTCGTCCGTGAATCATACCCCAGCCCTATATATCGTGCCAACGTCTTTGCCAGTGCCCTGATCTGGATATATATGGCTGGAATACTCCCTGCTAGGGTAGGGTTGCAAAGGTAGTCGATGTAATACCACTCCTCCTTGTTAACAACTTTGTAGGTGTAGCTAGCGAGGACGAGACCGTGGCAAGGTCTAGAACACACTATCCTAAATCTCCCTTGGTCAAGCAAGAAGGGCATCTGCAACCTCTCGAGGCAAGACTCCAAAGGGTAGTAGGACACGTCGTAGTAGGGGTGGGCACTGACAAGCTTGATCTTATGGCTCTGGCCTAGGTTTGCGTGGAGCGTGTGCTCCTGCATGAACCGGTTGCTGCTGATAAGCGCACGCCATTCTTTGCACACGCACATCATACCGACGACCGACCGTGTCGGCAACCACTTGAGGACATCTGACCACGCCTTCCTCCACGGCGAAGAGTAGATCATGTCCTCGCTCGTGCTCTCCTCCATCAAGCCCACGGATTTCATTCGGCGCGACCAGGATCTTGGGGATGTCGCCGCCGTGGAGGTCGAGGTCAAGCTCCAGCACACCTTCTTCCGTGGCGAACATAATCTTGTTATTTTTCTGTCCGTTACCCGCGCGGTAAATTGCGAGCGGAGATAGCCAGCGCAAGTGTAGCAGATCGAGTTCGGGCTTGGGAAGCTGTGGCGGCTGCAGGAGGACCCGGTAGAGCTTCTCCCATCGCCCTGCCTCGCGACACGCTAGCCGCCAGATGCAGTAAGGGTCGACGTCGCTCAGGGACCAACAGTTGTGGAATACGCAGAGGCACAGGCTTCCGTCCAGTACTGTCAGCTCGGCCCGAAGGACGCTGTCCCGTGCCGACGTTGAAGGCGACGATGCTGGGGTTGTAGACGTAGTGGCCTCCCTGGGGCGGGCGGTGGAGCAGGACGAGGCCATGGCAGGGCTTTGTTAGGACCTCGACGGACCAATTGGCGTTCTTGTCGGAGAGGTGCGCCGCGGTGACGAAGAGCTTGGGCATCGGCCGATGATGATTGGCTTGGTGGAGGTGGAGGTCGACGAAGAGGGCGGACTTGAGCGTGGCGGTCCAGGAGCGTGACAGGCAGCGGAGGCGGCCGACCGACTTGGCAGGCAGCCGGGAGAAGATCTCGACGAGGATGTCATCCGGCAGCGTTGTCTTGGAGCCGCCATGGCTGTCGTTGGTCCGCGCGAGCTTGTTGGTACTGATCGTCCCCGTCGTCGGTGTCTGCACCTGCATGGTGCGTTTGTCGTCGCCGCAGTCGAACACGAGGCATGGCACCGACCACGTCATCGCCATGGGCGTGTGTATGCACAAATCTAGGTTACCTGATCCCCGTTGTGTGTTTATAGCCCCTCGATCGGCGCGCGGAGTACTAGTACGTCTCGGGCTGTTCTCTCTTGCTAGAAAAGAAAGTCCTGCCGCGTGCCAACTGATTCTCTACCGGATATTTAGATTCCGATTCAAACAATTATTTATTGATCTTTTCGGTTTTGCTAGAAATCAAGGATCCTCTCAGTCGTCTCTCTCACCATTGGATATACCTTGCAATTCGTGAAATGATGAGTTGCAACTAGGTTGTAATTGAGAATTTAGTGAGTTACAACTAGATTACAACTGTGAATTACCACAAATTTTAAAAGCTGCAATTAGGTTGCAACAAAAAAAACGATAACATTAGCGAATTAGACATAACTAAAAATCAGCCACCTGAGATCTAGACTCTCCCTTAGGAACCGATTCAAACAATTAGTAGTACTCCTATACCTCATGCAATATGCACGCCGAGCTTGTAAGGGTGACATAGTCTTCTCTTAAAGTTGTCATGTCGAATTTTTTGCATAGTTAGAGGAGAGTGAATTAAGAAAGAGAAGATTGTCTTTCCTTAACTAAGAGACTATTCCTTTATAAAATAAGAGAAATCTATTTTTTCCATTATACCATACTAGGAAACAGGCCTGTACGTTGCAACGGGAGACAAAAAATTGTATTGGCGTGTTTCCAACGTATCAATGGTGTGCTCCGTAGTTAGGCACTCTGCCACTACCTCAGCTTTCCATCGTTTTAGTTAGGTCACTCTTATACGTGCATATGCGTCAATAGAGCCATGTGTTGTCACCGCTAGCTAGCTCACCCCACACTGCGAAGGTCTTGGCCTCCTTGGGATAGCATAGTAGAGGAAGTAGAGAAAGCACGTGTATGTTGTGGAGAAGTTGGGACGTGGTTTTGATCTAATTAACCCAATAGCGAGGACAATTTGATTTTTTTGGTTCTGTTTCATCTTATTTTTATTATTTAAAAAGGTTTAAAGATGCTAGAAAACCCGACCGATCTTCAGTTGAAGACGAAAATTCGGATCCTCTTTCTGTCGAGCTCATGTACCTTGTTGTATCGTCTTCTCGGCCATGGTGCAACAGTGTCATCACCGACCACACACATCTCCTAGACCTGGCCGCCGCTGTCTTTTGTTGTATGCATGTTTGCATGTCTTCCATGTTATCATGGATCATGATCCCCTTTAATTTTCACATAGAATCGTTCATGCACCGTATATGCTCAGCAGGCAACCCACAATTATCCCTTCTGTTTAAGTAGATCCGCCTGCTTTCTGTTTCCAATTTGGCTTGCTGATATTGTAAACAATTTTCTACCATATATAAACCAGTGGGGAGGTGATCAAGAAAGCGGGGTGGGACTAAAATTGAGTCATACCAGCTCTTTGACGCACGCACATCTGCCAATTATTCTACATGATGGTCGAAGAAAAATCAGGGCCCGTTTGTCGTTGGTTCAGCAGGCTTGGACGAAGTGTGGACCAGCCCATGGCACAATGGGAGCGATGTATGGACTATGGAGCCCCGCTCGCGTACGCTATGCTCACAAGCCAGTCAGGCTGCCGCTGGAGTACTATTTTTTCACGTTCCGCTGCACCTGAACATGTAGTGCAGGGAATTGCTGATCGATTGGGATTGGGACTCGGGAGAGGGAGCTAGGCATGAGCGTGTGGTGCTTTTGTTGATCCTGTGCACTGCAAGGGATCAAGGACCATGGCAAAGGCCAGCTCGAAATTTGGGACAATGAAAAGGAGCAGCGGGAGATGGTGTGTAGGCGTGGGAAACATGCACGGGAACAAGGCCAAGGTGGCGATTGGATCTTGCCTAGCTATGTGCAGGTGGTCATGGGAACTGGTGGAGGCGTGTGGAGCTTGACATGCATGAGTTGGTGGTGAGGTGAATCTACAGACTGCTGCTGCTCGATGCAACGGAAGGCGGGGAACGCGCGCACGAGGTGAAGCTCTGCTGCTCGCCGCTGCTTTACTGCTGCTACGCTGGTGGCGACAAAAGCTGCGGAGGTGGAGCAGATTTTGGATCATACGCAGCTTTTAGATAGATAGATAGATTGCAGAGGAGGCTCACGGGAGGAGGAGGTGCTCGCCGTGTCTTGGCTCCTCCGATGGTTGCTCGGGACGGGCATGTTTTTTCTTATGAACAGGAACACGGACGGATAGGTGTCACTTGGTGGTGGCACAACTGGGTAATATTCTAGAACAGGCAGGGATAAAATCGTCTAAAAAAAACGAAACCCGTAAGAAACACTTCGCACTTTATTATTACTAGGAAACGTGTCCGTGCGTTGCAACGGCTTCTATATCTTTATTAGCACCGGACGGTGCAAATCTGAATTTTTTTCCCAGTAATACAAAAAACTACGGCAAAAAATGACGAGATAAGCAACTGCAAAAATAAAGTACATTCTCCACTTGATCCCAAATCCTATTACAGTAAGCAAGCATTCAAATTATTATACTTCCTCCGCCCAAATTAGTTGCCTCAAATTTGTCGAGATACGGCTGTATCTAATACTAAATCATGTATAGATACAATCCAATCTAAATAAATCTAAGTCAACTAATTTGGATCGGAGGAAGTACGTATAAAAATATGCATGCAAAGGCTTTTTAATGATGCTGCTACTGATATGCATATGGAGAAGGTTTCAAAAATAGAATGGTAAAAGTTACGTCAAGAGCACAGAGTTTTAGCTATCTTGGTGTAGCAACATTGATCATAAAATTTTGCAAAAGAGAACAATGAAAATAAAAATAAATTAAGGAAGCATGTGGAATTTGAAATGTTTAAAGTGTCGTAATACTTCAAAGTTTAACTACATCACTCTCGTTAGTGTCTTCACAAACATATAATCATGTGTTCTATTTATCTCATTACATAATTATATTTTAGATTGAAATATAACAAGTATAAGAAGCTCCAAAGAGAATATTTTGCATTGATTAGTAGGGAGCACACGACGTCAGGGTTCCCATACTGGAACTGCAGAATATCATAGGTCTCCGTAATCGACAAATTGTATTTGAACGTGACTTACAAAGTGAGAGTTCATTCTGCTGTAACTCCCGCATCTACCAGTAAGAAGGGGAAGTCACCATCATTTTTCACCGTATGTATATAAATCAAATCAACAGTTAACCAAAGGATGTGAAGTAATACCTAATTAGCTAACTCTCTAGTACTCCTTCCGTTTCAAAATATAAGATGTTTTAGCTTTGTGAAGGGAGTATATCTAGACTCATTTTAGTGTGTAAATTCACTCAAAATCTAAATGAACCTACACACTAAAAGACGTCTAGATACACTTCTTTCATAAAGCTAAAACATCTTATATTTTAAAACGGAGGGAGCCCAAAACACTCGGAGGCATGGCGTAATCAGTCCTTCTGATTTCCGTGTGTGCCCATTAAGCAATGACTCAAATATGGAGACAACAAATGTCAGCATTTTACCCTACATTTAACATATCTAAGCATGTCGTACAATTTTTTCAGGAAATATCACCATAATAAAAAAGACAATATCAGATTGCTCTGTCTGCCGTCCCAAAAGGGATAAATTTCTAGCATCAGCACACCAAAAGTGATCAATTCTAAATTTGTAATCCACGGTACTCTGCTCATATGAAATTGTGCAGTCCAGTCAAAGCCATCAGGATGACCCTATCTCAAATTTGACTGAGTGACATTATGAAATTAGAATTAATCCTGTCAAATTGTAGGCAAGAAGTACTCTGAGATGGGAGCATTAGTTACCAAGATGGCCATGCGCACACCCTACGACGTCTTGCGGAGCTCCGGGACCACCTGGCTGATCTGCGAGTGTGCCCGCCCTCCTGCAGAGACAACAAACCAACCAAGAATTTACTCAAGCTTTTTCCAAGGGAATAGCGGAAGTGATGTCAATCAAGATTAATCAATTCAAGACATCCAGCCAAGAAACATATCAAGATTGTCTCATGGGATCAATGCAGAGGAACACATATCTTACATTCGCATAGTAGATGGTAGGCACATCCTTCTTCTCGGCAGCCTTCTCCAGGAAGCCTAAAGTTCACCAATCTAACAGGATAATGAGTAACCAATAAAGAGCAGTAGCCCATTTTCCATCCAAGAACCAGCGGGAGAGGGGTATATAGAGAAAGGAAGGAAGGCGGCGTACCGGGAATATCCTACTGCTACTGGGTGTCGCTGATGGCGAAGCCTAGGAGCATAGGAGGGAGAGTGACTTGCCGGCGCCGGCAAGGGACTCGAGGAGCACGTGGGAGCAACGCGGTGATGCTGCGGCCCAGCACCTCCCACCAGAGGACTAAATATTAGTCTAACTTTGACACAAACATCAATTCTTTTGTCCACTCTGTTAGAGTTTAGACAAACAAAATGAATTACTGAATCTTAGTCTAACCTTGACACAAACATCAATTCTTTGTCCACTTCAGTTCTGACATTCTGAAGCCTACTTTTCCATGTCCAAGCCCAACATCGACCGTCACTTGCCAGGACCTCATGTGCATCCACCAAAGTAGCAGTGCTCTGCACATTTATATGTTTTATCAATCCTAATGTCAAGGCTAGATGTGCCTTATATTGCATATCTAACCGAGGAGACTTCCAACTCGAAGAAGTTTCCCATCCTCTTTTCACACAAGTCATATCAGCCAATCTAACAAAGCCAACGATTCAGAATTAGCAAAAAGAACAAACCAACTGGCAAATTTCTACTGTAACTGTGTTCTTCAAAATCAGAGGTGACAGAGAACAAATTAGAGGAAGCACTCGATTGCTGGTGAATTACCTCGTTCTGGCTGAACAAATTCCTGCAATCCACTCTGTAGCAACAAGAGAGGCTCCCGCAATAGATTCGAGTAGTGAGGCAAACGTGCTAGGATGGCCCTGGCCTTCAAGAGGAGACACGAAGGGAGCAGCGGGCGTGGTGGGTCGGCGTGTGGTGCTGCTGAGAGCGGCTTGATTTTCTCTGCCCACAACAGCCAGTCACATCGAGTAGCTTCCACCATGGCGAGTAGGAGAGGACCGTGGCGGCAGCATAGTAGGAAGGGCAGGCCGTGGGGGCCTCCTCCTCTGAGATCTCTTTACCGTTGGTATCTCTCCCTGGCGTCGACAGAATAGCAGCGCCCGCGCCTTGCGCCGCCGAAGTAGTGGTCGAGATTCAGACGCGGGATCATGTGCTCTGCCACGCCCGTGGGTCGAGATGGGAAAGGGGATAGCATCGTTCCTGCTTTCTGCTTTCGATTCTTCCTCCTACCCTTCTCTAGTCCTGCTCCGACTCTCGCAGCCGTCCCCAGGGAAGGAAGCACGCGCGAGGTGTAGCGGTCTAGGTCGGCGGCGGCCGCACACAAGGAAGAGGGAGGGGAGACAGCCATGGGAACGGTCGGGATGGAAAGGCACCGAACTCGCGAGGCAGTTTAGATGACATTGGCTGTGGCAGACCAGGTATTAAATCCAAACTCGCGAGGGTAAAACCGTCCAAAAAAAAGCGGAACCAGTAAGAAACACTGTCGTGGTGGTGTCATGGCAGATGCTATGGATAGGCTAAAGATGGGGACTAATACACGCTAGGAGAATCCAGAGAGGGATAGTGGAGTGATTCTCCACACAGAAGTTCGTATTGCTTTCCTTTCAAGATTACAAGTGCTCCTAGAGCTGTATTGGCGAGAGGAGGAAGAAGGAGCTCTCTTACTCTCACCCACGATTCACTCCTAAAACCTTAGCCAAATCAGAATAGAAGAAAACCCAACCCCTTCTACTGAAACCCTAGCCCCCCTTATATAGAGGGGGCTTGGTCTCTGCCTAGGACATACGTGGAGGCATATTTCTAAGAATATGCTTCCTCTCAAAGTGGTAAGCCGACCGGGGTGCTTTTCCACTGCGTCACACATGCTTTAGCTACGTGAGCCTCTGCGGCGCCCGCGTCAGCCGACATGGACGTCGTCACCCTGGTCGGCCATGACCCGGTGGTCTTGCCCTTGTCTGCTTTGCTCATGCAGTGCGTACCGGGCTTTGTTTTTGACCAGCGAGATTCCTTCCTTCTCCCAGAAGCTAAACGGGACCCGGATCATAGTAGATCCGGCTATATCTGTTCCTGCATACAAGTTAGACAAGCACTTCTGACTTACTCCTTAAGTCGGCTGAGATAATGTTAGGCGACCCCTCCCCTGGTCCGGGTTACTTCGTGATTCGGCCTGCCTTGAGGTGACCCGGCCAGCATCCGCTTTGACCTTGCCGAACCTCGGCTAACTCGACCTTTATACTCCGGAGTGACCCTATCCGGGGGTATCCCCCTAACATTAGTCCCCAAAGCTGGTGCGGTCTTAGCTGCCTTGGCCGCTAAGGCCACATCAGATTCATTTATGTTCGAGCCTTGGACGTTATTTCCGAGTTAGCTCTTTATCTCGGATTATATGGATTTACGTTCCCTTCGCACGTTCCAAGTTTTCACTTGCCGGCCGGGTTACCACTTTGACTCGGATCTCATGGTTTTACTTTCCCTCTGCACGTTCTAAGTTTTTACTTGCTGTCCGGGTTACCATGGTTCGATCCGGGCCTTGTTTTCTTCTCTCATACGCCAACCCACGTGGAGGCTAATCATTACGTTGTCTTATTTTAAGGGCCTGCATAGTAACCGCCGCAGTAATTGTCAGTTATCACTGCAGGGTCACGCCACGCCTCCTCGTTTACCGCATTAGTGCCACGTTATGGGATCGCCTACGCCTGTGGCCTCCGTGTGGCTCCTCACCGATTGGCCGAGGCAGGTGATACACGGCCACAACATGTGGCTCATTTGTGGTGCGATCCCACTTACCCCTTTAGGGAGTGGTTAAATAGCGAGGGGCGCATCCTTAGGATTTTTCCTTGGCGCCCTCGCGCCTGCTCTTCTTCTTTCTTCCTCGCGATCAGCGCCGCCAAAGGTTGCTCCTAGCAGCAACGCCGCAAGACTTTTCCCGTGCCTGCGTCGCGCCACCGCCATGCAACTCCTCGCCACGGGTCCTCGCCAATCCAGGCCTCGACCCGCTTAGCGCCGCCGAGGGTAGCGAGTACGAGATGACGGAGGAGGAGCTCGTCGTCGCCGAGCAAGAAATGGAGGAGGACACCGCTGCGGCAGACCATGGCGCGTGGGCCGGGTCTTGGGTCTATCAAGATGACCTTGACTGGCTTTACCGGACCAGACGTCCTCGCCGTCTGCCGCCGTCTCCTCCTCCGCCGACCGGCCCCTCACCCAATTCGGGTGAGTTCGTCGTGTTCTTGTCCCACTTCCAACGGGGTTCGGCTTGCCGGTGAGCAACTTCTTCCGGATTGGCTTAGCACCTACAAGCTGCAGCCGCACCACCTTCCAGCCAACGCTATCACTTCTCTCTCTGCTTTTGCTTCTACGATCGAAGGCTACACCGGACTGTGGCCCACGAAGGAGCCGTGGATCCGGTTTTTCGGCCTCCATCGTAACGTCATCCCCAACATCCAAGTTGAGTCGGAGGACAAGCAGCTCAGCCAATTCAGAGCTGCGTCCATCTCACCCCGGAGGACTTCCGTTTTCCCCCGGGTCACCGGGCTTGACTCCTGCAAAGGATGGGCCCGGACCTTCTTCTATGTCCGAATAGGGCATCAAGATTTGATTCGGTTGCTCCCCTATACTCCGGGTCCACCTAACCCGGAATTTTGGGAGGAGATCTCCAAGAAGCCCACGGCCTTGGCCAACCAGGTTAACAAGAGGTTCGCGGAACTGAAGAAGCTCGGATTGCGCAACGAGGATGCTATGATCACGTTCGTGCGCAACCGAATCTCTCCCCTCCAAGCGCACCCACAAGGTGTGCCACATGAGTTTCGGCCGCGACCCCAACCGGACCTCCTCCTTCGAGCTGAGCAACACGAAGATTTATCGCCGGGTTAAGGCTCTCTTCACCACCCACAAGGATTTCTCCGCTGAGTGGACGTGGGGAATTGAGCACTTTTGTCATGACAGGCTCCCTCCCGCGGTAAGCTTCGCGGGGCAAACTTACTTCAGATTAAATATATGTCGGTTTTTGTTGTATTTTTGACTCTGTTCTTCATTCTGTTTCTCAGCTATTCCTTCACAGACTTTGAGGACACGGATCCGACCCTTAAGTGGGCGCCGGACCGAGAGACCCCGGATGAGGAGGAGCCGGACCAGGAGATGTTTCTCCCTATGACCGATGCTACAAAACGACCCACTGGTAAATTCTCTTCTATTAGAGACTGGCCCGATGATGAGGATGACTCGGATGTCGGGGTGATTGAACCTGTTGAGGCTATCCCTCTTTCTTTTGCCTTTCCGGCATCAGCTAACCCCGGTGGGCATATCCACGAGGATCCTCCGCTTGCTACGGGCGAACCGGTTCCGGTGGCGCCGAAGAAGAAGCGCGGAGCCGCACCAAGTTCCTCCTCCGGACCTTCTCAGCCCGCAAAAAGGCGAAAGAAGGCCGGAGACAAAACTGCCTCCAAGCCGGCAGGCAAAGCCCCGACACGAAGGGCTCGGAAATCCAAGGAGGCCCAAACCTCGAATGCGTAAGTCATTTTCCTTCCGTAACCCACTTTTCCTTGCATCGTTGTAATTTCTCTTCTAACATTATTCTCTTCTGCAGGGCTCCGGTGGAGGTCCCTCAGAGCGGATCTAGCATCTCTTCACCGCTCCGATCTAGCCCTTCTCCCCCTCGTGACGACGAGTCACGTCCACTGAGCCCTATTCCAGAGGGTTCCGCGGCTGCTCCGGGTTCCGCACTACCTCGTCAAGAGGAGTGCAACCTCGGAGCGGGAGAGACCGGCCCAGCCGAGGCGACGGCGTCCACAACTTCGGCATCGCCGCAACCAGTAGCCACCGAGACTACCTCGACACCAGCACCTGCCCCAGCACCAGCAACAGCTCCAGTACCAGTGACCGAACCAACACCAGCACCCATTCCGGCACCAAGAAAATCAGCAACCGCACCAAGTCCAGCTATAAGAGCACCGGCGCCAAGTTCTTCCGCCTCATCCGAGTCATCTCAACCTCGGCGAGGAACTACCCAGCAGCTCCTAAGGGGAAATCCACTGCAGTTACTTCTTCTCAGCAAGCCAAGGGCAAAAAGGCTCCGGATGCTACCAAGTCACCATTCGTCGAGGCTGGGCAGCGAACCCTAGCATCAATGCTTCCCAAGAAAGCTCTGGCAGTGAAGGATGCCCCTGCCGAGCCAACTGATATGCAGCAAATGGTTCTGCATACTAGCCCAGCCCTTGCCTTGGTTGAGAGGAAAGAAGCACATGCGAAGGGCTTGGTGGCACCCCATATGCTCACCGGTCAGCGGTACCCTCCGAGCCTGATTGAGTTCATCATGAACTAGAACAATGCGGAGTTCGTCCACAACGATGATCTTCCGGAAAAGTTCGGCCCCGCAGAATTTTCCGCCCAAATGAACACAGCCGCTAAGGCAATTAACCTCGCGGGGCGGATGATGGAGGTATGTCGCTTCTCCTTTACATGCTGTAGATAATAACCATTAGTCCCTGAGCCTCCGGGGGAGTAACTTGTTACTCGGCCGGATGCTCATTAGAAAACTAACGTAGCTCCATGAGAACTTCGAATATGCACACACCTAGAGCCGGGTTAAGTTCCACTTGGCCTGGATCTTGTATGCTTCAAATATGCACACACCTAGAGCCGGGTTAAGTTCCACTTGGCCCGAATCTTGTACGCTTCGAATATGCACACACCTAGAGCCGGGTTAAGTTCCACTTGGCCCGAATCTTGTAAGCTTCGAATATGCACACACCTAGAGCCGGGTTAAGTTCCACTTGGCTCGGATCTTGTACGCTTTGAATATGCACACACCTAGAGCCAGGTTAAGTTCCACTTGGCCCGGATTTTGTACACTTTGAATATGCACCAAGCTAATTTATGCTTCTGTACTTTTTTCAGGTGACCACCAATCGCCGGAGTGCTGAATTCCAACGCCTGCTGGATACCCACAAGATGCTACGCGCAAAGCATGTTGCACTTATCGCGGAACATGAGAAAAGGGGTAAGTTTCTCCCTTGGCACTTTTCCGTTTTTCTTCATCTTCTTCTGCCGAACTAATCTCATCATTCGGTTTCTGCAGCTGGGGTGGAGGCTGAGAACAAGATCATGCGGAAGAACTTGGAGCAAATAAAGGGTATGTCCTTTTTGTCCGACCTTGTAGTGTTTTACATTTCCTTTTCTCCTTGGCTCGGCAAACATTCATTCCTCGGCTCTGCCGGGTCAACATACTATTTCAACATCGCTTGAGGATAGTGTGCTCGTGCCTGATATGATGCTGCATTTTCTCGAACAAGCAGGGCAGCATCAAGCCGAGCTAAAGAAAAAAGATGATGAGCTCGCTCTCCTCCGGACCAAGGACAATGAGATTGCCAGGCTCAAGGCTGAGATGGAGAAGATGAAGGCCCAGCACCAAACCGAGCTCCAAAAGGTTGGCGAGAACTTCACAGAAGAGCACGAGCGCCTTACTCTCCAGATCTCCAAGGACCAGGACCTACTCAAAGAATCCGACATCCAGCTTGGGTCGGCAAACGCTGAGCTTGAGCAACTTCGCAAGAGACGCGATGACTGCATCAAGGAGTTGACCTGGATCCTCAGCCATATATCACGTAAGTTCCTTCCCTTATCCGACATACTTTTCCGGGTTACTTCATATGTCTTTTCTTTACCTTCTTCCTTTGTCTTGCTCCCAGGCAAATTTCCTGAGGGCACCACTATTGCAAGCGCAGCAGTTGCAGATTTCCGCCGAGCGAGGGGTACTCCTGCCGCCCCTGATGGTGAGGAGGTTCCCTACGACATGGAGGACCTGTTGGTCAGCTTGTCATCTCGCGTGGAACTCATCAAGAACTATGGCAAGGATATCCTCGACGCTGCAGTTCACATCTTCAACACGTTATGGCCCGGAGAAGATACCCCGGAGACCACCGCGATTCTCGTCGAGAAGCTAATGGAGACTGAGACCCATCTCGATCTCTGGAGAGAGTCCGCTGGGCGTGCCGCAGCTGATACTGTCCTTCATCACATACTCACATGGTATGAGAAGATCGACCTTAGCCTCCTTACACGCCTGCGCACCGGATCCAGATGGACTAATGACCCAGAGTGGGTAGCTCGGCACCAGGCTTGCGCCCACAGCCTCATCGAATACTCTCCTATCCATGAATGGGTTGAAGGACCGAGCTTCCTGGAATCCGCCGGCGACGAGAACGCTGAGAACGCTGAAGACGGGTCGGATGAGGATGAAGAAGGCGATGCCTCAGATATTGAAGACAACAAAGACGACGCCGAACTTCCTCCTCCTGCTGCTCCTTAAGTCAAAAAACTTGAAAATTTATCAGATCCCCGGTATGCCGGGCGGAACTGTATCCCGTGTATATGTAATATTTTGCTACTAAGTTCTTATGCCGGGTTAACTTGGGCGTAGTCCTCGAGTTCCTTTTTCTTGTTCGTCCAATCTTTTGGCTCGGATCGTGTCTACCTTGATTCGGTTTTATAACTTACGAATCCGAGCTTCAAAAATTGTCTTAACAATACTAGGAAACTTTTAGACTTAGCTCAAAAATAAAGCTGCATAATAACTTGAAAATAAATACAGGGTTAGTCCGAAAAACAAACGTTGGCTCGAATAAATTCTTTTCCTTAGTCGCTTTTCATGTGCGACGCAATTCCAAACTTGTTCTCTTGCTTGCCATGAAGCCAATTCTTGTTGGACAGCAACAAGTCGAAGATTTGGGTTTTTGGTGCTCACACATTACTAATCCGAGTTAAGTAGAACAACTTATTCCAGCTAACGCACAAGAGACAACAACATAAATTATTAAGGCAGTCCCCGAGTTACTGCTCGAGGTGCTAACATTTCATTGATAAGCTCATTGCCGACATACATACCGACATATGAGACGACTCGGATACATACCCTTGTCAGCTAAGTGTAGAAAGGACGAAGTAGTGCTATATTTCATGGTCGCTTAGATTCCTCTCCGGACCTGTCCGCCTTGTTCTTTTCCTGTGGCTTTGCATCTATAAGATAATAAGAATCATTGTGCAATGCTTTGCTCACGATGAATGGCCCTTCCCATGGGGGGGATAATTTATGTATGCCAGTAGTACGTTGTACCAACCGGAGTACCAGGTCGCCTTCCCGAAAGACTCGGGGGCACACTTTCCGGCTATGATAGCATCGGAAATTTTGCTAATATATGGCGGATCTGTACAGTGCCAGTTCTCTCGCTTCTTCCAGCAGATCAACGTCATTTTGTCAGGCTTCTTGCACTTCGGCTTCTGTGTATTGGGTGACCCTAGGTGAATCATGCTCTATGTCGGCTGGTAATACAGCTTCTTCCCCATATACCAGAAAAAACGGCGTATAGCCTGTTGATCGATTCGGAGTTGTTCTTAAACTCCACAAAGATCACCGGTAGTTCTTCTATCCAGCACCCGCTGATCTTTGCGGCTCAATGAGCCGGGTTTTATCCGGATAGTACTAATCCGTTGGATCTTTCCACTTGTCCATTTGATGCGGGTGGGCTACCGAGGCTACGTCGAGTCGGATCTTCTTGTCCCGCAGCGCCAAATGCTCCTCCGCAAAATTTGTGCCATTATCGTTATGATAATGTGGGTAACCGCATTCTCAGGATTATATCTTTGAGAAGCGTTACGCCGTAGCCCCATCACATTTCCTAATAGGCTTTACTCGATCCACTTCAGAATTTATCCACCATGACTAAAATGTGAGTCATGTTTCCTTGCTGGTTTAAACGCGGACCAACCATATCCAAGCACCATACGGCAAATGGCCATGTGATTGGTATGGTCTTGAGTTCGACATTGGCATATGTGTCTTAGTAGCGCATCGACAACCATTGCATTTTCTCACTAGATCTTCTGCTTGTTCTAAGGCACTTGGCCAGTAGAACCCATGCCGGAATGCTTTTGCCACCAAGGCTCTGGATGAAGCATGATGCCCGCATTCTCCTTGGTGTATATCTCGGAGGATGTCAAGCCCTTATTCCGGGTCAACGCATCACTGGAGGACATTGGTTACACTCCGTTTGTACAGCTCGGAATTGATAATCGTGTATGCTTTTGCTCTCCTCTGAGTTTGCCTGGCTAACACCTCCTCAGTGGGTAACGTTCCATCTTTCAGGAATTGAAATATAGGCAGTGCCCAAGCCGGTATTGCTCGTGCAGGGAACACATCCTCATCAATTTCCATCTGATCCACCGGCATAACTTCAGCCGGATCACATTGAGCAGTCCCCGGGTCCAGCGAGGTAGTCCCCGGGTTTGCTGATGCAGTCCCCGGGTTTCGCGCACTACCTCCCATGTCAATGTCCATGGGCTCAGCTCCGGATTCTGTATCTTCCGGGACATAGATCAAGTCGGTTCCTAGGGACGGCCTGATAGATGGTTTTCTGAGGTGTTCCAATGCTACACCCGGTGGAATTGCCTATCGGGTTGATCCGAGCTTCGATAGCATGTCGGCAGCCTCATTTTCCACCCGGGGTACATGGTGAAATTCGCATCCCTCAAAGTAACCAGATATCTTCTACACATGAAATCTGTACAGTGCCATGTTTGGATCCAGGGCGTCCCACACTCCGGACACTTGCTGAACCACCAAATCCGAGTCGCCAAAGCATATGATCCGACGTATTGCAATCTCTTTTGCCACCTTGAGCCCATGCACAAGTGCTTCATACTCTGCGACATCGTTTGATGCCGCGAAATGGATCTGCAATACGTATTTTAGCTGGTCCTTCTTTGGCGAGGTAAGCACAACTCCAGCACCTAGCCCGGTTTTTGTTTTTGACCCGTTAAAGTGCATCCTCTAGTAGTTCGGATCTGGTGGCGGTGGTTCGTATTGTACCTCGGCCCAATCTACAAAAAAGTCCGCCACAGCCTGAGACTTGATTGCTTCTCTTCTGTCATATTGTGGCGCATAAGGAGCTAGTTCAATTGCCTATTTTGCGATTCAACCACTCGCATCCTTGTTACCCATTATCTCAGATATGGGAGCCTCACATATTACTTTGATGGGGTGCTCCTCAAAGTAATGCTTTAACTTCTTTGCCGCCATATAGACACCATATGCCACCTTTTGAAAGTGCGGGTAGTTCTGTTTTGAGGCAGATAATACCTCACTCAAGTAATACACTGGCCTCTGCACCGACTTACCCTCTTCATTGCGCTCTACTACAATCACTTCACTTACAACTCGGTTGGTTGCGGCTATGTAGAGCAACATTGGCTCCTTTGATAGTGGAGAGGCTAACACTGGTGCAGTGGCCAACATCTTTTTTAAGTGGGTAAAGGCTTCATTGGCCTGTGGCGTCCAAATGAACTTATCCGACTTTTTCATGAGTTGGTAGAGAGGCAATGCCTTTTCTCCCAACCGACATACAAACCGACTCAACGATGCTAGGCACCCAGTGAACTTCTGGACATCATTAAGACACTTCGGCAGCTCCATTCGTTCAATGGCCTGGATCTTAGTTGGATTAACTTCGATACCTCGGCTAGAGACGAGAAATCCGAGTAATTTTCCAGCCGGGACACCGAAGGTACATTTTTCCGGGTTAAGCTTCATTCGGAACCTTCTCAAGTTCGTGAATGTCTGCCTGATGTCGTCAAGGAGCATTTTGCTTTCCTTGGTCTTGATAACCACATCATCCACATATACTTGTACATTTTGACCTATTTGGTTGTGCAAACATTTTTGCATACATCTTTGGTACGTTGCACCTGCATTACGTAAAACCAAACGGCATAGTGCGATAGCAATAAGCCCCATACGGGGTGATAAATGCAGTCTTTATTTGATCATCCGAATTCAGAGGTATCTGGTGGAAACCAGAATATGCATCAATGAATGACAACAATTCACATCCCGCGGTTGAGTCTATGACCTGATTTATCCTCGGCAGTGGAAATGGATCTTTTGGACACGCCTTGTTTAGGTTCGTGTAATCGATACACATACGCCAAACTACTGCCATGTTCGGATCATCCTTCTT
Organism: Avena insularis; assembly: GCA_023614405.1. Classification (NCBI taxonomy): domain Eukaryota; kingdom Viridiplantae; phylum Streptophyta; class Magnoliopsida; order Poales; family Poaceae; genus Avena; species Avena insularis. Next base: position 569,371,601 of record CM042692.1, read on the forward strand.
CTTTTCTACCAGCACCGGATTAGAGAGCCAATCCGGATACATACTTCCATGATAAATCCTACTGCTAGCAACCGAGCTATCTCGTCTCCAATGACTTTTCTCCTATCCTCGGCGAAGCGGCGGAGATGTTGCTTCACCGGCCTTGCTCCGAGTCTTACGTTCAAAGAGTGCTCGGCCAACTCCCTCGGAACACCTTGCAAGTCCTGTGTGGACCAAGAAAAAATGTCCCGATTCTCACGGAGGAAGCTGACAAGCTCGCTTTCCTATTTGTCAGTTAACCCGACACCAATTGTTACGGTGCGCTTCAGGAACATGTCATCAACTGGAACCTTCTTGGTATCTTTCGTGGCTTGGAAGGAGACAGATCCATGCGGGTTACTCAGCACCGGCATATACTGCTGCGCGGACTGAGCCAAAGCTGCCACCTCTTGAATTTTCCTTTTCTCCTGCGCGATCACAAGTGACTCGGCTAAGTTAGACCCGGCTATGGCACACTCAATGGAACGTCGGAAATCTCCTGCAATGGTAATCACTCCATCTGGCCCAGGCAACTTCATCTTCAGATAACTGATGTGGCAACTTTTCATGAACTTGTTCAATGCTGGCCTTCCGAGTAACGCATGATACGCACTTTCCAAGTTCACCACCTCAAACTCCAGATTCTCAGTTCAACAATTATCTCTCGTGCCGAACAATACGTCGACCCGGACTTTGCCTATGGGCTCACTAGAAATGCCTGGTACAATACCATGGAAAGTTGTCCTTGTAGCCTGGAGCATGTTCTCCGAGATACCCAACTTGCGCATTGTATCCGCATACATAATGTTGATGCTACTAACATTGTCAATCAGTACCTTGGAGAACCTCACATTGATGTTAGGCCCAATGAATGTCGGGTCCAGCACTAACGCATACGAACCAGGGCTTGGCATAAGCTTGGGATGATCCTTTATGCTCCAGGTGATTTCCTGGTCCGACCAAGGCATGTACCTCGTCACTGCCGGCATCACTGCACTTACCTCCATATGCCTACGCTGCAGGATTTTTCTGTCAGTTTTCTCAGTGGTGAACATGCAATAGCTCTGATGATGCTCCCTGTACTCATTTCTCCCCTCATTTACGGGGTTCCTCTGATCTGGCTGATGTTGGTTTTCCACTTGATGCACCGCATCCCTTCTCTCAATGTTATCATACCTCGGCAGAGGGGGAGGCAACATTAGCTGTTGCGTGTTTGCTCCGGAGAGCAGTTGCTGCCGGGGTAACTCCTGCCGAGGTTGATCATTCCGGGGTGACTGAGCATTTCCCGAACCACCTTGTTCAATCTTGCGCATCCACTCACATTGCCTCGTCGTATGACCCGCTGGATTACTCGGATTTGGTGTGTGAAACTTACACGGCTGGTCCAACATCGACTCATAGGTATACCTCGGACGGTCTTTCTTTTCTTGCCACTGTCTCTTTTGCTCTGGCGTCCATGTTTTCTTGCCATCATTTCTTGGAGTCCATTGCCCTCCAGTTTTCTGGCGCTAATTGCTCCCTGCTCCGGGTTGATCTTGATTCACAACCACAACTTGTTGCGAACCATAGCGATGATCCGGTCTATTGTCTCTTCTTTTTCCTCTGTAGTCATTCCTCTGAGATGACCCGGCTCCATCCCTCTGATAGTATTCCTCGTTCGACTCGTTTGATGCGAGCCTAGGTTGAGTCGGATCACCCAAAGCATACGAATCGGCAATCCGGATCATCTCTGCCAACGTAATTGACATTTTTCTTTGCAACTTCATCCACAGCTTGCTTCCATATCTGCATCCTTGCGCAAACCACGTTATGGCCTGTGACTCTATGACACCCTCACACGAGTTTCTCACGGTACACCACCGGGTCAAGAATTCACGGTCTGTCTCATTAGGTCTTTGCTTGCACATTGCTAGGGTCTGCGGCCTATTTGGCCTTTGATATGTACTTGAGAAATTGCTGATAAACATTTCCTCAAAATCTATCCAGCAGTTGATGCTTCCGGGTGGTAAATTGTTCAGCCACACTCTTGCCGGCCCTTCCAACATCTGGGGTACGTATCGTATAGCCCATCTCAAGTTGCCAGTGGCAATTTTCACAGCCGTAGCATAGTTTATCAGCCAATCCTCCGCTTAATGCCGTCTTCGTGCCCACGCTCGCGTGGAAGTTACCGTGGGTACCTTCTTCATGATCCGGGGTCCAAAGCATGCTGGACCCGGTGGACCTTGACATTCGATCTGTTCCGATCTATACAGGCGATCCAGTTTCAACCTGGCATCATCCGGCATCAAATCCCTGCTTCCTAATCTTGACCCTATCACGTGATAGTCCGGTCTTGGGTACCCCGCGTTCACCATCTCCGAATCACCGTCGTTGTACCAGTTTTGCTCTTGTGGCACACCTCTCTGTTGCATACCTCGGCCGACACTTTGCTCTTGCCTTGGTATATTCTGCTGCTGCGGTTGTCCTGCTCCTGCCGAGTTTCGCTGTCCGGCATTGCCGTTGGCAGCATTCCCTTGACCGGCATTGCCTTGGTCGTGGTTACCTTGGCCAGCTTCACCTCGGCTCACACTTCGTCGATCATCATTTTTCTGTGCTTCTTTTCCTTTTCCTGCCCGCGTCGGGTCGTACAGAACAATCTGTTTGTTTCGTCTAGCCGAGGTTACTACCTCTTCTCTCCTTGGACCACCATGAGGAGACGATGCGGCTCCAGCGGATTTCTCTGGGTTACCCATCGCCGAATGGACGATTGTGGAAGCTCTAGCTCTCTCCGGGTTAGCTCTGAGTAGCTCTTCGTTCTGTCTGTTCGCGATCCGAACTAGCTCGTTAACCCTATCTTGTTGTCTTTGACGGGCCTCACCCGTCAGACCCTCTAACTCGGATGCAGCCGCATCCGCTACTCTGAGGTTCTTCTCCGGGGTACTATACTTCGGCAGCCCCACGGACAAACAGTTTTCCGATTCCTCGGCTCCATTATCACCTTCTCTGTTCATCTCACTCATGAGATTTCTCCCTTTTACTTTTACCGTATCAACTTTGTTTGCTTTTGCGTACTCACGCAGCGTCATGTTCAACGACTGCAGAGGCGCGACTATTTTCTTTGCGCCTTCTAGTATCTTTTCCCTAGTTTCCTCCAGCTCGGCCTGCGCCCGAGTCAGATCTACTGCTGCTACTACAGGTTTTGCCAAGCTATCCATCGCCTCTCTCAGCACATTTTCCGGCCTCTCTAGTGGAGGACCTCTAGCTTTCCTTGGTGCCTTAGGCGTTACCTCCGGATCTGGCGCCGGATCCTTGTTTGCGCCCGCACCAGGCGCGGTCATCATCACCTCTGCAGATGGTCGGGAGAGCGAGCGATACGCGCCCCGCGAGCCACAGTGAGGGGTGGTTCCCCTGCTTCGACGATGTGGCGCGGATGAGCGCACGTTACGTCCACAGCAACGTAGACCTTGTGCGTGCCGAGCTTGACGAAGAGCCTGTTGCGCGGAAGTGGGCGCGTGCCGAAGCAGCTCGACGGCGAAGTCCAGCGCTCCAAAGCGCTGAACGAGCCCGGAGATGCGTCACGGTGGCGATGAATTTTCCTGTCCGGATCTTGACCTCGCTAGCGCCCGCTAGCCCCAGTGGCGCCAACTGTCGTGGTGGTGTCACGACAGATGCCATGGATAGGCTAAAGGTGGGGACTAATACACGCTAGGGGAATCCAGGGAGGGATAGTGGAGTGATTCTCCACACAGAAGTTTGTATTGCTTTCCTTTCAAGATTACAAGTGCTCCTAGAGCTGTATTGGCGAGAGGAGGAAGAAGGAGCTCTCTTACTCTCACCCACGGTTCACACCTAAAACCTTAGCCAAATCAGAATAGAAGAAAACCCAACCCCTTCTACTGAAACCCTAGCCCCCCTTATATAGAGGGGGCTTGGTCTCTGCCTAGGGCATACATGGAGGCATATTCCTAAGAATATGCTTCCTCTCAAAGTGGTAAGCCGACCGGGGTGCTTTTCCACCGTGTCACACATGCTTTAGCTACGTGAGCCTCTGCGGCGCCCGCGTCAGCCGACATGGGCGTCGCACCCTTGTCGTCCATGACCCGGTGGTCCTGCCTTATGCGCTTGGCTCATGCAAAGGCGTCGGCCTTCTTTTTGACCAGCGAGATTCCTTCCTTCTCCCAGAAGCTAAACGGGACCCGGATCATAGTAGATCCGGCTATACCTGTTCCTGCATACAAGTTAGACAAGCACTTACGATTTACTCCTTAAGTTGGCTGAGATAATGTTAGGCGACCCCCTGGTCCGGGTTACTCCGTGATCTGGCCTGCCTTGAGGTGACCCGGCCAGCATTCGCTTTGACCTTGCCGAACCTCGGCTAACTCGGCCTTTATACTCCGGAGTGACCCTACCCGGGGGTATCCCCCCAACAAACACTTCGTACTTTATTATTAGGTATAGATTATAGATATATATTATATATTATAGATTATAGATTATAGATGTCTTCCCATATTAACACTATTTTTTACTAAAATTAGTCAATTCATATTAATCGTTAGGGATAATAATAATAGTTGATGTGCTATACAACTTAATTTTATTGCCTTCTCTAGATGACTTGGAGGGTTAAGAGAAGACTTATTATTTTTAATATTGTCCATGCCCTAAGAACTTGTGAACGAGTGTTATTTTTAAACTGACACATGGAAGTGATATGTGTTGAAAGTGTAAGCAATAATCCATATGATTTAATCCGAGTAATAAACTGATAAAGCATGATCATACATATAGTAATTAAATAGATCATGCAAACTTAGAGTAGATGAACAGATTACATCTAAATAAGACAAACCTATTACATCTATACCAAACGCTAGAACTAGACACTCTAGCATAATCTGAAAGAGATGAATTGAGATCGCATAAGGTATAGCAGCGGCAGCAGCAGCCGTGGCGGTAGCAGCAACAGTAGATGCATCGATGTCAGCATCGTCGTCAGCCATGTTGTCGATGTAGAGACTTACCGGCAATGAATTGAACAAGCTGAGATAGAGACTTAATTACATAAATAAAGTAATCACTTATAGACAATAGCAACTGAGGATAGATTTATCGAGTTCCTTTAGATTGTATAACTGAAATAATTCTATAAATTCAATAGGGACCTCCTCTTCAGTGAAGTAATGATCTTTTCGAACTTTCGCTATGAGCCAATATCGCTCTTCTTTTGATACTTTCATGTACCATTTATGCAATCATCGTATTTTTGTTGGCATATCCCGAAGCCTCTCAGAACTGACCAGAGGCTCCCCGTGAACAAATTTAGGTGCTACCTCAGCCTTGGGCATATGAGCGCCGTGAATAATGTCATGAATAGACATATTACATTGCTCGACCAATATCTTAGCCGTTTCCATATGCAAAGGTTTTTCCTCATATAGTTGAGGTTCGGGTATGTACACCTGGAGCGGGGGAGCGATTGATTTGCTTGTTTCCCCAGCTGGGGAACGTCTCTTTTGGTTCTTCGGCTACCACTCTATTGTTTTGCTTGTTTTCCTAGCTGGGAAACGTCCGTTCTGATGCTTCCGCTACCACTCGATTGTTTTGCTTGTTCCCCCTGCTAGGAAATGTCTTTTGTGATGCTTCCTCTACCACTTGATATCTTCTGTTTCAGTGTCTTCTGAAGACATCGTGTATAGTCATCTGGCGCATTTAACTGAGCTTGGGATGGCTGCGTCAGTAATTTCCTAAAGTGTTCCTTGGTTTCCGGTTTTATTTGGACCTTTGGCTCAGGTTGTTTGTTCTTAAAATGAGAATCCACTTTGACCCGTACGACCGCATCGGTCTCCTCATCGTTCAGGTCGTAAGCCCTCTTGGGAGGAACCGGCGGTACTCTTGGGAAGGGCGACAACTGTAGCTTTGGGCGTTGGTTATCGCTCGACGGAGTGGTGCTATTCTTCCGCTTTTGGCCCTTAGTGGGTGGAGGCGGTTGTGTAGATTGAGATGGACTCGTGTTGAGGTCATGGATTGTACTTGGAGGTGGTGGACTTTTACTGGGAGGAGACGGTTCCCTTAGAGGTGGACTTGGAGGTGGACTTTTACTGGGAGGAGACGGTGGCCTCGGAGGTGATGGATTGTTTCTCGGTGGAGAAGGTGGCCTTGGTGCCGAGCCTGGAAACTTGATGTATTCCTTTTTCCAAAGAATGAAGCCACTTGTGACTTCTTCTAGTGTCGTCTCCCCTTCACCTCCAGGGAAGTCAAGCAGTAGTGACTGACACAGCGGTTGAACTTCATCCACACTGACATGAGCATAGCCAGCTGGAATCAGATTGCAATGGTAGGTCGCTCCCGGTGCAGAAGGTAAAGCAAAGCCGACCACCACCTTCATGGACATGTTCTTCAGTTCAACATGCATCTCACAACTAGTCTTCTCCTTAATTGCATCCATGAGGTACACATCCATCGTTGCATAATTACCGTGGCCCTCCGTGGAAGCCACGCTGCTTTTCCGTTGTGATGGTGCGACCGTACTATCTAGTGCAGGATCTTGCTGTCGGAGTCCTTTAAGTTCATTAAGCTCCTACCGATGCTTCTGCAGCATGGCTTCAAACCTCGTGAACCGCTCCGCATCCTCCTCTTTTTGCCGCTTTGTTTTTCTCGGCTTCTGTACGTGTCAAGGTCCTCGGGAAACTCGATAGCCCATGGACAAGAAGGTCTAAACCCTCTTATTCGTCCAGCCTTTTCAGGATTCCCGAGAGCCTTTGTCAGCTCATCGTTCTCTCTGTCAGGAACAAACTTTCCCTCTTGAACCTCTTTTATCACTTTAATAAGATCATCTTTGGGTCCAGCAACTTCTTTGGTTGCAACAATCTCACATGTTTCTGGGTCATACGATGCCCCATGCCTGAGTAACCAATTTATTGACCTCAAGGGCCAACCAGACATAGCTGGAGTGACCCCTTTAGCCGCCAGGTCGGCCTCAGCTTTATCCCACTTAGGCATGGCAGTCTTGTAGCCACCTGTGCCCATATGATGGTGATATTTCTTTTTGTCTGCATTTAGCTTATTCTTTTCTGACATTGCCACAACTGGTGCCGAGGTCTTGTATTCCACAAATGTAGCCCAGTTATCCTGCTGCATCTCTAGTGGGCTAGTGAATGGAGGAGTTTTTTCTTCAATACATAGTTGTGGTACAATCTTTTCTTCCAGTCCTTAAATAGTTCGCCCATCTTCTTAAGAGCCCACTCCTTGACTTTCCTCGTCATTTGCTGTGTGAGCTCATCAGTCTCCAAGACTAGTAGGGTGAAATGTGTCATGAGAGAATTCCACATCGCATTTCTCGCTATGTCATCTACAAAACTAGCCCCAGCTGGATCCCTTTTCTTTCCTGGCTTATTCCACTCTCGCGTGGTGATCGGGACGGTGTCTCTAACAATCACTCCGCATTGATGTACAAATGCATTCACAGATTCTTTGGGCTCCAACGGTTTACCCAGCGCAGAGACTAAGTCAATGCTGAAACGAACACCAGCGGGCAACTTTTGTGCCGGGCCTATTTTCCTTATAGAAGATTGGCCCGATGCGGAGGTCTAAGAGAAGAAACATTCGTCAGTACATATATACGAATCAATTAGTGCATCTATACTAGTGATCGATCGGTAGAAGCTTTATATACCTCGCCGGACTTTGTTATTAGGGTGTCTTCACCATGGTCAGCACCATCGTCTTCACTATCATCTCCACCCTCGTCTCCTCCAGACAAATTAAGATACTGGGAGCCATCATTATAATAAGAACCCCCGGTACCCCCATCTATCATGTTGAGAATCTCATCTTCATTACAAACCAGGGCTAAAGGTCTTTTCGGCCCGCCGCTATTCTCGCGCGGCATACCCCTTTAGCCCCGGTTTGTAACCTTTAGCCCCGGTTTGTAATATATTATTTAAATCTATTATCATACTATATTATACAACTTAAATAAAATTATCTATTGTTTAACAAGTATTATTCTAGTAACAACAGAAAAATACATATAATATATCGAAATATTCACAAAAAATAATATACTCATTAGAAATATAATATTTAATATTAAAACTAGTAACTGGGACTAAAAGATATTTCGGGGGCCTTTAGTCCCGGTTGGAGCCACTAATCGGGACTAGATATTTCCCGCCATTTCCCCCGTTTCCCGCCATGTTTTCCCGCCATTTCCCCCGCTTCCCGCCATGTTTTCCTGCCATTTCCCCCGCTTTCTGCCATGTTTTCCCACCATTCCCCCCGCTTCCCGCCGTTTCCCTCTATATCTAGGCCGACCGCCATGTCCATCCACACATCCACACATTCTCTCTCACAACAATGGACACCGCTTACTGGGCCTTTCTAACGCTCGAGGAGACCGAGGCGTTGTGCGCCTCCAGCTACCCATGCCCGCCTGGGTACCGACTGCCCGCCGGCTGGATGCTGAGCGCTGGAGGGGTTCCTGTTCCTCCTGTGCCTCAAGGTTCGGCCCGGTAGGCGGCCATAACGAACCACTTCTACCTCGACCTCACGCCGGAGCAGCGAATGGATCCCCATTGGGATCCCGACAACCTCGACACCTAGAATGCCTTCTTCGTAAACCGACAGGAAAGGGATCTCGCCAGGTACGAGGGTGTCGTCCCGCCCCCAGTGAACCACAACGAGGCCGGTCGTAGCCTATGGTGGGTGAACCGGACTATCGCCGGCGTGATGCGCTATATTGCCATGGGAGACCATCCTCGCCTGAGGTACCCGCGCTTTCACCAGCCGCATAGCCACACGAATGGTGGTGGTGGTGAAGGCCGAGGGCATACCGAGGTCATCATCCGGGAGACCCCTCCCCCGCGCATCGTGAATCTGAGGCCAGAGTGGCAGGTGCCCCCTCCCCCGTTCCCTCGTGCACAAGCCGGGGAAGGGATGAGGATCCAACCGCGTGCTACGAGCGACGACGATGACGATTCCGAAGACGACCCCGAAGCTGTGTACTACAGGGCTAGATATGATTATGACTATTTTTTACGTTTTAATATTAATAAATGTCTTTGTTAAGTTGTTGGCCACAGCAAGTTGCAATACTACCTATTGAGATCGAGACAATTCATATCCATATATATATATGCAGATCATTAAAAATAAAGGTTTAATAATATTGTACATCACCAACATCCACACATCTCTATTGTTAGGGTTTTCTTCTAATCCGTAACCATGGAGCATCTTCCTTACTTAACGGGATGCTTGAGTCATCCTTCATAGTGAAGGGCGGAATTTTATGAAACTTATCATAATCTTCTGACATGTATGTCTTATCCTCCACCCCCACAATGTTTTTTTCCCTGAAAGAACTACGTGGCGCTTTGGCTCATCGTATGCTGTATTCTTTTGCTTATCTTTCCTTTTTCTCGGTTTGGTAGACATGTCCTTCACATAAAAAACCTGAGCCACATCATTGGCCAGGACAAATGTTTCATCTCTATACGCAAAGTTGTTGAGATCCACAGTTGTCATTCCTTATTTCTTGTCTACCTCAACCCCGCCTCCTGTCAGCTTGACCCATTTGCACCGAAACAAAGGGACCTTAAAATAAGGTCCATAGTCAAGTTCCCATATATCCTTTATGTAACCATAATATGTATCCTTTTTCCCATTCTCGTCAGTTGCATCAAATCGGACACCACTGTTTTGGTTGGTTATCTTTTTATCTTGGGCGATCGTGTAAAATGTATTCCCATTTATCTCGTACCCTTGGAAAGTCAATATAGTTGTAGATGGTGACCTGGCCAACAAGTACAACTGCTCTCCAACATTGATGTCATTCCTGAGATGTGTCTGCAACCCACCGCCAAAAGTCCTCATGTGTTCATCTCTAATCCAGGAGCTAGGCTTCCCCGGGTTGTTGGAGTGTACAATATTCTCGTGTTCCTCGATATATGGAGACACCAAGGTGGAACTTTGCAGAACTGTGTAGTGTGCTTTAGTGAGAGAATGTCCATCCATACATATCCTTACTTTCTTTCCTAGCGTGCCTTTTCCACTCAGTCTACCCTCATGCCGTGATTCAGGAACACCGATGGGCTTAAGGCCAGGAATAAAGTCAACACAAAACTCAATGACCTCCTGTGTTCCATATCCCTTTGAGATGCTTCCTTCTGGCCTAGCACGGTTATGAAAGACTCCCATGAACCTCTCAAAGGGGAACATATTGTGTAGAAATATAGGACCGCGAATGTTAATCTCTTCGACTAGGTGAACTAGGAGGTGCGTCATAATATTGAAGAAGGATGGTGGGAACACCAACTCGAAGCTGACAAGACATTGGACCACATCTTTCTGTAACCTTGGTAGACTATCTAGACTGATTACCTTCTGAGAAATTGCATTGAGAAACGCACATAGCTTCACAATGGGTTCTCAAACATTTTCGGCAGAAGTCCCCTCAATGCAATCGGAAGCAGTTGTGTCATAAGCACGTGGCAGTCATGAGACTTTAGGTTTTGAAATTTTTTCTCTGCCATATTTATTATTCCCTTTATGTTAGACGAGAAACTAGACGGGACCTTGATACTATAAAGGACTTCAAAAAATATTTCCTTCTCTTTTTTGGTAAGAGCGTAGCTGGCAGTACCTTCGAACAACTCTGGATGCATGCCATCTCGGTCTTTCATACGTTGTTGGTCCTGCCGTGCTTCCGGTTATCTTTATTCTTCCCATACACGCCCAAGAAGCCTAGCAGCGTCACGCAAAGATTCTTCGTTAGGTGCATCACGTCAATTGCAGAGCGGACCTCTAGGACTTTCCAATAGGTTAGATCCCAAAATTTAGATTTCTTTTTCCACATGGGTGCGTGTCCGACATCGTCCTTCAGAATAGATTGTCTACCAGGACCCTTTCTAAAGATTACTTTTAAATCCTTCACCATATCAAATAGATCATCACCAGTACGGCGGATAGGCTTATACCGGCTGTCTGCCTCACCATTGAAATGCTTACCTTTCTTTCTTAGGGTGTATGTGGGCGGAAGAAAACGACGATTCCCCGGGTACATATTCTTATTACATTTATCCAAATATATACTTTCAGTATCATTTAAACAGTGTGTGCATGCATTGTATCCCTTGTTTGTCTGTCCTGAAATGTTACTAAGAGCAGGCTAATTATTGATTGTTATGAACAACAACGCTCATAGGTCAAATTCCTCCTTCTTGTTCTCATCCCACACACGTACACCTTGTCCATGCCACAACTGTAAGATTTCTTCAACTAATGGTCTTATGTACACATCAATGTCGTTGCCGGGTTGCTTCGGGCCTTGGATGAGCACTTGCATCATAATGAACTTCCGCTTCATGCACAACCAAGGAGGAAGGTTATAGATACACAGAGTTACAGGCCAGGTGCTATGACTGCAGCTCTGCTCCCCAAAAGGATTCATGCCATCTGTACTTAGACCAAACCATAAGTTCCTTGCTTCACCTGCAAAGTCTGGGAACTCTCTCTCGATTTTTCTCCACTACGACCCATCAACGGGGTGTCTCAACATATCGTCTTTCTTATGGTCTTCCATGTACCATCGCAACAACTTGGCATGCTCTTTGTTCCTAAATAAACGTTTCAACCGTGGTATTATAGGAGCATACCACATCACCTTGGTAGGAAGCCTCTTCATGCGGCGCTCGCCCTCAACATCACCAGGGTCATCTCGTCTTATCTTATACCGCAATGCAGTGCATACTGGGCATGCATCTAAATTCTCGTACTCCTCGCTGCGGTAGAGGATACAGTCATTAATGCATGCATGTATCTTCTACACCTCTAATCCTAGAGGGCAGACAACCTTCTTTGCTTCGTAAGTACTGGCGGGCAGTTCGTTATCCTTTGGAAGCAACTTCTTCATTATTTTCAGCAACTTTTCAAATCCTTTGTCAGTCACACCGTTCTCTGCCTTCCATTGCAGCAATTCCAGTGTGCTACCCAGTTTTTTGTGCTCATCTTCACAATTTGGATACAACAATTTGTTGTGATCCTCTAACATCTGCTTGAACTTCAACCTCTCCTTTTCAGTTACACATTCTTCCTAGGCATCAGCAATGGCCCAACTAAGATCATTATCGGGCAGATCTGATGCCCATTCTTCATCTTCTTCTTGATCATTGTCTTCTATTGTAGTACCATCATATTTAGGGGACATAGTAGGGTAGTCATTATCATTCTCTTCTTCTTCTTCGTTGTCTTCCATCATAACCCATCTTTCTCCGTGCTTGGTCCAACAATTATAGCCGGTCATGAAACCGGACTGAAACAGGTGACTGTGAAGGACTCTTGAGGAAGAGTATTCCTTATGATTCTGACAGACACCACATGGACAAGACATAAAACCATTCCGCTTGTTTGCCTCAGTCACAAGGAGAAAAGAATGCATGCCTTTAATGAACTCGCTAGAGAGTCGGTTAACGTACATCCATTGCCGGCTCATCTGCATTATATAATTAATTAAGTACATCAAACATAATCATGATGATAAAATTAGTACTGGTCTAAAAAACAAAATTAAAGCCAACAACCGGGACTAAAGATATGATGAACCTTTAGTCCCAGTTGGAGGCACCAACCGGAACTAAATGTGGATGTGGCGACAACATGTCGACACTATGTTCTCAATGGGCAACACTAAGCCAGTAATGACGATACTATTTTGGGTGGGTGGCAACACTAGGGGTGAGTGTGTCGACATTATGTCTTCAGTGCCGACACTATGTTGTGCTGCTTAATCTATAAATAGGTATGCATCCTTGTGAAGAACTGCAAGATGGTGTGCGAGACCAGGGACACCACTACGGCGGAGCTTCTCGAAGATGTCTTAGGACCTCGTCTTCAGACAACTTCGAGGAGCTCGCCGTAGAGGCACTCTCTAATATGTGAAATTAGTTAGCTCCACCAGCATACTGATCTAGATAGAAAAGATATAAACTGAAAGATGGTGTGCGAGAGCAGGGACACCACTACAGCAGAGCTTCTCGAAGATGTCTTAGGATCCCGTCCTCAGACATCTTCGAGGAGCTCGTCATAGAGGCACTCCCTAATATGTGAATTTTTTTAGTTACCTGGCGTATTAATCTATAGCTAGAGAAGTTATTAACTCCAAGATGGTGCGAGAGGGACACCACTACGGCGGAGCTTCTCGAAGATGTCTTAGGATCCTATCCTCAGACATCTTCGAGGAGCTCGCCATAGAGGAGCTTCTCGAAGATGTACTGTGATGTCTTCTTATCAAGCTTTTATGAATTAACCCTATCTTTGTTACAATTTTTTCAGTTTGCTGAAGGCAGGTAGAAGACGAAGAAGGGTATTTTTCCCAGCTAGTTAGAATGATGAACTCACGCATGTGTGCTTCTAAAATCAAATTTCGAGACTATGTGCCAAAACAAGATATATAGATAGAATCCACATGTTGTGATATTTATCTTGGAGTTCCTTACATTAATACAAGATAGATAGAATCTATACATCGATCTCATGTTATCATTGCAAAAATTACTACCAAAATAAATCCACAAATCCATCTACAAGATAGAGCATGAAATGAGCTAATATAGCAATGAGAGTTCAAAGGATGGAGTTGCTCACCTTTTTAGAATCTTTGGATAGATGGGGCACCACAAAATATAGACAAATCTTGAGGGAAAATTGGACATGAACTCGAGCTTGTTGAAGCAAGAAAGAGAGAGGAGCCACCAGCTTGAAATGGTGGCTCAAACTGGTTGGGAAGAAGATATAACCAGACCTTTAGTCCCGGTTTGTTTCTAGAACCGGGACTAAAGGGTCCGGCGCCGGACCCAGCCTGCCTGATGCAACCGGGACTAAAGGGTTCGTTCAAACCGGGACTAGTGTCTGCCCCCCCTGCGGCCAGATAGAGCCGTTGGGACCGGGTCATTAGTCCCGGTTTATAGCAGAACCGGGACTAATGCCCCTGGACCAAAGGTCCGTTTTCTATTAGTGATGGCATCCGTGTCCAATGAGTCTTTCACATCAGCGACCTGTCCTGTCGATTAGGGTTTCGACCAGTGCCAGTAGCATCGATCCGTACCCGTGAATAGGCAACAAGTTTATAACAAAGCACCGAAAACAGCCAAGTATTATTGGATATACATACTAAAGTATCAACATTTCTCGGAGAACAGTGGTTCCGAAAGATTATTCTCACTCTCTACTTTAACACCGAAACTATCTTGTTGTACAATGCTTTCAGAGTCATTCGAACAGATGGCATGCGTCTCACTCTTGGAATCATCTGCCTTACCCCAAAGCACTACATACACGCCGAAGATGATGGTAATAATACCTAATATGCTGCACGAAAGAATAAGCAACACAACTATTAACATCATCACAACAACAGGTAATTATCCACTGAACACAGCTGGGTTTTCAGTGCCAGTTTGTTGTAGTATATAACATACAACTGAAAAAAATTATATGAGTACACAAATACCTTCCAATATGGAGTTCTTCGTGAAGGATGAACGTAGAAAATATTGTCGTGATCACTGCACTCAGCGGTGTAAATATTGCGCTGTAAAGGGGACCTTTAACCGATATGGACCAAGATTGCATAAAAAAGTTTGCTCCCGAGGCAAAAACACCCTTCAAAAATGTTGGTTTGTTTTCAGTGGCTAGTAAAACTCATATGCTAGCACATGCAGTTCAGAACGATAGCGTGACATGCATTTGGATGGAGCAGGACTTACTGCGTATAAGATGCATGGGAGCTCCCATAGTGAAGATAGCTTCCAGATCTCTATGTAGTTTGCTTCAAGGAAGAATGCCATCACCATGCATTGCAAGGTCGCTAGAAAGCACATCCAGGTTGCCAAGGACAGTGGATCGAGGTACGATTTACAGACCGGTACCTGAAAATGACCACACACTTGCCAGCATTCAGAAACCAAGAAACTCTACTGCAATCCCATTACTTGACGCAAACAAAGATAAAGTCAATCCATACTATTCCCTCCGTCCGATCCACAAAAAGTATGTCGAAGATTTGTCTCTGACATCCTTTTGTTGGATGGAGGGAGCATAATGTATCATCTGTTGCATAAATGTAGTTTATTTTGGAACAGAGGGAGGAAATATAAAAGGATAACCATTTTCATTGTGCATGTAATGCTTGCCTGGATGATGTACCAAATTGAGTAACACAAGGCGTTCCCCATGAGGTAGATGCCTCCTGTCACCCAGTCATCCATAAGGAGTGTGCCGAGAAGCTTCGGCCCCTTGAAGAACGCCATGAGTATTCCTCCCGCGAGGCAGACGACGGTGCCGATGATCTTTGCCACGCTTCTTGAGCTTCTCAGATCCACCTTCTCCAATCTGCAAATGTGTGCGATCAGTGGGCTGCAAATCGAGGAGCTTCCCTAGACTAGACCAAAGCGAGACTTACTCTGATCCAAATAAATGTTACTGCATATTTTCTCTTAAAAAGTGAAGTTTAACTTCTCTCTCTCAAAAAAAAGAAGTTAAACGGAGCCTGGAGCCCTGGACTCATGACATGAGGAGGAGGGGAAGGAGTACCCAACGATGGCGGCCATGGCGAACATGATGCCGGGGCCGAGGTTCGTCGTCGCCCTGGCCATCGACGGAGACGCCAGCTGCAGCCCCTTGGAATAGCAGTACTGCCCCGTCGCGCTGCCAGACAGAGACAGATGTATCAATTCTAACACTAATGGCCGGAATAGAGCCCGAGACGGCGAGACTTCCGTGTGGTACCAGGCGAGGGAGACGATGAAGAGGAGGACGAAGGCCCGGTAGCCGACAGCCATCTGGTGCAGCGTGAACCCTCTGGTGGCGAGGGAGGCGAGGAGCAGCGTGGCGGCGGCGATGCCCTGACGGTAGGCCACGAAGACGATGGGGCGCATGCCGAGCCCGTAGGCCGTCTTGAGCGCCATGTCCACCAGCGAGTACAACAGCTGCACCAGCACCATTGCCACGCACGGCTTCCACCGCTCTGCCCAAGACCCCAAACCTTCACTGCCACCTGCCATGGCCAGCTGAGACCTGGGAGCGCGCCGGAGAGACCGCGAGAGAGATTTCGGGCATTCGGGCCTCACCTGGAAGTCACAGCACAGGCTAAGTAGGGAGCATCCATGCACTCCCCCGCGTTTAATTTTTCAGTCAAGCCAATCCGGAAGATAAAAAATTGCCGGCTACGGTAATGCAGCGAGCATGCCTTCATTACCAGATCTGAAATATTCTCCGAAGTATGCTAAGTTAGTGATCATGTTCTATGGTTGTTCTGTTCAATCTTGTGACTCCGTCGTCGCAATCGTTTATTTTCTGGTTTTTTAGCACCTTTCGTTGTCATTCGTAACCTTATCTTGCTCAGCTTGCACGAGCAGGGCTAAACAACAGACTAAAAGCATCTCTAGTAGACCCCTTATCTGTTCGTCCCTTATAACCCATGTAAGGACCGAGAAAAGTGTGATTTTGTAATTTTTGTCGCGGAAACAGCTGCGGCGGAACAGGCCCTTTATATGCGAACCTGAAAAAGCAATTTATTTTGCCGTCTGCATATGCGGTGTTTGTTCAGCTGAATCACGGCCCGAATCCTTAAAACCATATGTTTTCTCACGATTTTCACACATATTTCTCATTTGCACATACAATTAAGATAGCAATATGAAGTAAAATCCGAAAATTATTAATTGTACATTACAACAATAATCCAAATTACAATAATTGTTCAAATCAAATAATTAAACAATAATCCAATACAACAATGGTGCACAATACAACAATGTTTAGAATCATGCAAGATTGAATGAAATTTTGAAACAGATAAAGGTGGTAGTCTACCGCTACCAACATTGTCAGTGGTGCTTAACGAGATCATGCTGCAACTGACCATGTGTCGTGGAATCTTATATCTCCTGGTAAGTCTGAAGGAATGCTTAGATACGATTTGGGTTTCTTGTTGGCTTCACACGCTACCAACATTGTCATAGAATATCTCAAAGTTCAGATCCCTCTCATCCCCAACAATCATATTATGAAGAATGACACAGCATATTATTATGTCACTGAGGGTTTTCTTGTCCCAAAAATGAGCCGGACCTCGAACAATGGAAAACCTAGCATGCAGAACATCAAAGACTCTTTCTATATCCTTTCAGCCTGCCTCTTATGCCTTTGCAAATTCAGTTTCTTTTCTAGTTTGGAGATCGGAGATGGTTTTAACAAATGTGGCCCAAAGAGGGTAAATACCATCGGCAAGATAGTACCACTTTGTGTAATTGAATCCATTGAAACTGTAGTTGCAAGCAGGAGAGTCACCACAGTTTGATTATAAGTCGGTTTGGTTTTTGCTTGTAACATAAGTTAGGGTTTGCCCGGCCAGCCACCTACATATACCCTTTGTAATCTCTCAAACAACATCAATCATTATGAGACAATTATAATTCTACATGGTATCAGATTAGTTTGATCCTAGGGCATGGTCCAACCACCCACCCCCCGCCGCCGCCGCTGCCCGGCTACTTCGAGCGGTGCGCTGTCCTCGCCGCCTCCAAACAAGCTTTTGTCGCGGCCACCTCCGCCTCCACCGCGGCCTCTCCATCCTCTACTCTTTATCTTGCCCCTCCAATCTCCACCACCATCCACTATGCCGACTCTATCTCTGATGTTAGCCTATTTATTCCAATCACCTTAGATCTACCAAAACACAACTACTACCATTGGCATCATCTTTTCAAAATTCATCTAGGCCGATGCAATCTCCTCGGCCACATCAACACCGACTTTGTCCCCCAGCCCTCGGATTCTTGCTGGGTGAAGGACGATCTCGCTATCATCTAATGGATCTACCAACGGCTGTCCACCGAAATCTTCAATCTCGTATTCCGCGACGCCTCCAACGCCGCCACGCTCTGGGCGGCACTTCGTCAACTCTTCCAGGATAATGTCGATGCTCGCGTCAACACTCTTCACACCGAACTCCACAGCACCGTTCAAGGTGACTCTCAAATGGGGGTCTACTGCCAGCGGCTCAAGTCTCTCGCCGACGAGCTCCACAAACTCGGTGACCCCATCGATGATTGTCAACTCATCAATGTCCTCCTCGTCGGGCTCATTGAACGTTTTGAGAAGCAAGCCTCCTTCATCCCCATGATGCGGCCATGACCCTCCTTCGCCGAGGTTCACTCTATGCTGCAATGGGCCGATCGTGCCATCACCAACAAGAAGTCTCACCCCCCAAGTGTTTGCGACCATCCCGCGAGCACCCGTACCAGCCCCAACTATGCCACCTCCTCCGACATCGGTGCAACCGCCTCCTGGCGCCCTAGTCCAAAATACCGCGGCACTAGGCCGATCTACCGAACTGCACGATCTTTATCAGCACCTTCGGCCTCGACTCCTCCAAGTGGTGCCCTACCTCCGACTCCTGCGCCTCTAGTGTCGCCCATCTGGCGCCCTCCACATGACCCATGCACAGGACTCGTGCATGCCTGGTCCATGCCTTGGGTTGCCCCCTCTCTGACTGGCGCTCCACCGGCCTACTCTGGCTCCTGGATGTCGGGCATGCGCCCTCCAACCAGCTCTCCTGGACTGCTCGGATCTCGTCCGTCATTACATGCCTACGTTGCTGCACCATCCTACTACTGCTACGGCACCCTATCACCAAGAAACTACAACACCTCAACAGGCAGCCACAATCCGATGCACTGCCATCTCCACCGACTCCGTCTCCTGCAACAATGCTAGGCTAGGACCAAGCTGCTTTCCTCCAGGCCATGAACAACTTTGTTGCTCAAGGAAACTCAGTTATGGATTGGATTTTCGATTCC
Source organism: Avena insularis (assembly GCA_023614405.1). Taxonomy (NCBI): domain Eukaryota; kingdom Viridiplantae; phylum Streptophyta; class Magnoliopsida; order Poales; family Poaceae; genus Avena; species Avena insularis. The sequence continues at coordinate 569,390,458 of CM042692.1, forward strand.
GGTGCTTCTAGTCACATGTCTTATTCGCATAATATGCGTCATCGTGCACTTCTTCGCCTTTTTCTTCTATTACTCTTGGAGATGGTTCTTTGATTCCTATTCACTGTGTTGGTCAAACCCATATTACTTCCGCTTCTAAAACCTTCCACCTTCGAGATGTTCTTGTCGCACGTGATCTCATAAAAAACTTAATTTTTATCTATCAATTTACTCATGATAACCTTGTATCCATCGAATTTGACTATTTTGGCTTGTCTGTAAAGGATTACCTGACCAAGGCGGAGATCACACGCTTCAATAGTTCCAGAGATCTATACTCCATCAATGACACTCCCACCACCGCCCAACCCTCATGCATGGTTGCTTCTGTGGATCTATGGCATGAAAGATTAGGACATCCTCAAGACGCCACACTATCGCATCTTCTTAGTGAATTTTCAATTTCATGTAATAAAGATTCTCATGATCCCTTGGTTTGTGAGTCATGCCAATTAGGCAAACATGTTCGTCTTCCCTTTAGTTCCTCTCATTCTTCTAGTACCTTCCCATTTGAATTATTACATTGTGATTTATGGACATCTTCCCATGCAAGTATCTCTAGTTTTAAATACTATCTTGTAATTCTAGATGATTTTACTCACTTTATTTAGACTTTCCCAATGCGCAACAAATCTGATGTACACACTATATTCATAAACTTCCAACGATATGTGTCGACCCACTTCTTTCTACCTATAAGATTTATCCAATGTGACAATGGTCATGAATTTGACAATATTCGAAATCGAATTTTTTCCTTAGCCATGACATTCTCCTGCGATTTTCCTGCCCCTATACCTCCCCTCAAAACGGTAGGACGGAACGAGCTCTCCGCACAATCAATGATATAATCCGTACTCTCTTAATTCATTCATCTATGCCTCTGAAATTTTGGGCTGAGGCCCTACGCACCGCCACATATTTACTCAACATAAGACTAACTAAATCAAACCCACACACTACTCACTATTTTCTCTTTTCCGGTATCACCCTGATTATTCCGAGCTACGTGTTTTTGGTTGCCTTTGTTTTTCAAACATGTATGCCACATCCCCTACCAAATTAGCACCCCAGTCTATCTATTGTGTTTTCCTCGGATGCTCGACAAACACAAGGGTTTCGTTGTCTCAACTTACTATCCCGCCGTATTCACATCTCTTGTCACATCACGTTAGTAGAATGCATCTTTCCTTTTTCGCAACGCACACCATCTCCTGAACCCGAGTCCTCTACACCACCACCCCCTACCCGACGTACCGTCCTACACCCTCTCCACGTTATTCCTTCCTCAGCCCAACCAACCCACAACCCTACCCCTGCCACGACAGTAATTCATCCCCTTTTCCTGCCGCAATAGCATCCGATAACACCAGCCCTATGGCAATGCGCTCTGCCGCGGCAGCCGAAATGGCTGAAAAATCTTCCGCACAACCTGAGCCTCCCTCCCCTTTGCCCGAGCCATCCACCGCGCCGGGCTCTGTCTCTTCCTTCCCTCCACTCAATCCTCCAGCCCATGTCGTGCCTACTGCTAAACCTACCAATGATCATGTTATGTGTACTCGTGCAAAATCAAGATTTCTCTTACCCACTTAAAAACTTAATCTCAGTGTCACTCCATCTATCTGTCCCATCCCTAAAACTTATTCTATCTCTCTCATGGTATCATTGTTCCAGTGCCATATGAGCTGCCCAACATGATTATGGGTACATATTTGTAATTCCATTGTCATGGATCTAGGTTTTTATGAGATGAATATGTGACATTGCAATTTTCAGATTATTTTTGATGTATATGTAGATGCATATTATTTACCCATTGTTGATTACATGTTTTGATCAAACTAGTATGATAGGGCACGAGAGGGGAACATGTGCATTAGTTGGAGTAATAGGTAGTATCAGCTACATTAGTTGAAGTTGTTTTGGGTCCACCATGTTTATGAGAGTAGACAAGCGAAACCATGACCCTGGTCCCCTTTTAATCATAAGAAACACCTTTTACTTGCATGTAAAAGTCCTTTTATTTTCAGCACTTATTTAATCCTAAAATACATAAACATCTACTTCATTTGCACTTAGTTTTCTCATATAGTTTGTATTACTACCATTGCCAATACACTTCACTTTTTCATTGCATCTAGTTGACTTATTGTTTAGTTTGCATATTACTTTCAGTTTTTACTATTGGATTTAGTTTATTTAGTTTTACTTTTTTTGTTTTCAATTCTAAATACGAACCTTGTGCTGGACAACCACTTAGTGGAGTTGGGGACACAAGGCAACACATTTTTGTTTTCTAGGTTGCTAGAAGAGGAAGGAGGAGTGTATTTACTATTTCTCCGAGAATTCGGTATAAATCCTCAAGACACCCTTGTGGACAAAAATTGCTTGCTATATCCCTTTGCGCTTGTAGTCCCAACAAATTGGTATCCACGCAGATTGTTTTCATTAACAGTATTTGTGCCGTTGCCGAGGAGATAAAGAATACATCACCACTGTGCAACAAACCAACCTTGGGAAGTGCACCTTTGTGATATATTTTGTTTCTTTAGATCTTTAAAGCATTTTTTTGTCTTGTTTTTGTCTTTCTTTTGTTTGTTTTGTTTTTCCTTGCATGTATATTTTTTAGTTTTACATATTTACTTTCAGTTTTGCGCTTGTGTTTACTTTTATTATATAAAAAATACACAAAAATTATTGTAAATTTTATTTACAATGCATGCTAAACTATGGAGGGGCTTCCTAGAACCCCTGTGGCTAAAACATATGGCATGGTTTATGATACATTGCAAATGTATCTATAATTTTTGACGTTCCATGCTTGGTTTTATCTACTTTCTTGTGTTTTGTCCATACTTTGGAGTACTTTTCATATGATTTCTTGGACTAACCTATTAACAAGAGCCACAGTGTCAGCTGCCTATTTTCTGTTGTTTCTAGTTCCAGGAAAGTCAGAAAATGAATATTCTCGGAATTGGACAGGACAAAAGCCTAAGTGCCTATTTTCCGGAAGACATCTGAAGCCAGAATACGAGACGAAGAAGGGCTGGGGGCTGGCCACACCATTCGCCACGCCACCAGGCCTGCCTGGCCAGGTGGTCTGGCCGACCCCAACACCCCCTCGGCCTCTCCTTCCGCCTTTATATTTCCCTCAGGACAAAAACCCTAAGTACCCGATCAAAAATCCATGAAAGAGTCTGTAGCCGCCGTCGTCTCTGTCCCTAGATCGGGAGGGATCTGAAGCTCTTCCCGGCACCCTGCCGGAGAGGGGAATTCACCCTGGAGGCCTTCTTCATCATCATGCAAGCCTCAGGTGTGATGCGTGAGTAGTTCATCTCTGGACTACGGGTCCATGTAGTAGCTAGATGGCTGGTACTCCTCCTTTGTGCTTTCATGTCTAATCTTGTGAGCTCCATTCATGATCAAGATCATCTATTTGTAATTCTGCATGTTGTGTTTGCGGGGATCCGATTGATATTGAGATGCTATTTCAGATTGATTATTGATTCTATCATGTCTTTGTTATTTGTGATCTTGCATGCTTTCCGTTGTTAGTAGCTATCTTGGCCAAGTAGATGCTAGCAACTCCAAGTGTTAGTATTTATGCTCGATAGTGGGTTCATGCCTCTGGTAATCTGGGGAAGTGACATAAATCTCTAAGGTACTAGATGTGCTGTTGCTACTAGGGAGAAAACAACAATCCTTTGTTCATAGAACAATCGTATTGTTTACATTACACGCGATTCGTAAAGCAATAATCTGTTGCTTGCAACTTAATCGGAGGGGGTTCAGGATGATAACTTTGAAGGTGGATTATTAGTCATAGATGCAGTTGGATGGCGGTCTATGTATAATGTTGTAATGCCCAATCAAGTCTCAAAGGAGTCAAGATGATTAGTATATGCTTGTATGCTTTCTCGATGTTTGTCAATTGCCCCGCTGTAATTTGTTCACCCAACATGTTATCTATCTTAAGGAGAGCCACCTCTAGTGAACTATGGACCCCGGTCCTTTCTTTTACATACAATCTACAAACTGTTTACTAGTTTGTGTTTACTTTCTGCAAACTATTACTTCCTTCCATTCGATACGTTTAATCCTTTGTTTTCAGCAAAACCGGTGAGATTGACAACCTCATCGCAAGTTGGGGACAAAGTTCTGTGGTTGTGTTGTGCAGGTTGATACGTCCATTTTGCATCACTATTCTATGTATTAATTCACTATTATTCATTGATATATTTCGTATTGAGAGGTGATACTTATGTTATTTCATCTGTTTTTGCATGGTTGATGACTTTTGGAGCATGGACCGCTGCAGTTAGGATTCTGATGGAAAATGTGCTGTTTGGAGGCAAAATTCGCGAAGATCAGAAAATCCGGGAAAATATACGGAAAATCCTATTTTCCCAGAAGACTAAGGATGCCAGAAGACGGAGTGGAGATGGGCCAGAGGGGGCCCACACCACCCCCTAGCGTGGGCAGCCCTAGGCCGCGCCAGGAGGTGGTGTGGCCACCCTGGCCCACTCCAGCCTCTCCTCTCTAGCGTATATCAACCTCCCGAAACCCTAAGACTCGAGGAGCGACCACAGAAATATTCCGCCGCCTCTGCGGGGCGGAAAACACCGAGAGAGAAAGATCTCTCCGGCAGACAGATTTCTGCCAGGGGAATTCCTTCCCGGATAGGGGAGATCGTCGCCATCAACACCACCATCAAGCTGGACTTCATCAGGATCATCATCATCATCATCACCACCACCATCACCATCAGCACCCTCATCACCATCTCCATATTGCTGTAACAATTGAGTTGAATCTTGCATTAGTTCATAGGGGAAACTTTCCCGGTGTTGATTACTCTTTGTAGTTGATGCTATTGAGTGAACCATTGAATTATTGTTTATGTTCAGATTGTTATACATCATTATTCCATCTCTGATCATGATCCATATGATGTCTTGTGAGTAGTTTGTTTTGTTCTTGAGGACATGGGAGAATTCATGTTGTTAGTAGTGGAGTTGTGTTGAGAAAGATTCAATAGTTTGGTATTTAAGTTGTGGTGTACTTCTTCTAGTGGTGTCATGTGAACGTCGACTACATGATAGTTCACCTATATGGGCCTAGGAGAATGCATTGTGTATTTGGCTACTAATCGTAGGGGTTGCCGGAGAGACAGAAACCTAGACCCCCGTTAGAAAACCATTGCACAAGGGACGTAAGGGTCTTAGAGTTTAAAGCTGTGGTTAGGTTTCTACCTTAATTACTTTCTTGTACTTATGGATGCTTGCAAGGGGTATAATCATAAGTATGTATTAGTCTTGGATGGGGCGATACATTACCACAGGTTCACCCACACAACACTTAGCAAGCTAGAGAAGATTAATCAACTATATGAAGCGAAAGCACTTGACAGTCTTCCCATGTGTCCTCGAGAACGTTTGGTCATCTTAAGTAATACAATCGGCTTGTCCTTTGCTGCATAAAGGATTGGGCCACTTGCTGCATTTATTCCTACTGTCTTTTATTTACTCGTACTTTGTTTACTTGCTTTATCAAAAAGCCCTAAAAGTCTGTTTGCTAAGTATTTGCAGAGAATTCCTGATCCATACCACTAGCCAGCACCTTCTGCTCCTCGTTGGGTTTGACACTCTTACTTATCGAAAATACTGCGATACACCCCCTATACTTGTGGGTCATCAAGACTATTTTCTAGCGCCGTTGCCGGGGAGTGAAGCGCTATTGGAGAGTGGAACTGGTAAAGGAAAGTTCTACTGTGAGTATTGTTTACTTCTGTTAGTTGCTTTTTTTTTGTTATGGATAATTCGCTGAGTTTCTTATTTGGTAATGCTATTACCACTGCTAAGGTAGTAGATAAGCCACCACCTGCTGAGAATGATGTTTTCAAAATACCTACAAGAATTATTGATCGTGTTATGGATAACAACTATGTTGGAGATGGAATTGTCCATCCCGGTGATCATTTACTCTTTATACACGAATTATGCGGGTTGTTCAAGTGTGCAGGTATTACTACAGATCAAGTTAAGAAGAAGTTATTCTCATTATCACTGAAAGGAAGAGCTGAGGAATGGTATAAGCTGCTAAAGAATGGTCAAGCTCTAGAATGGGAGGAAATAGTGCCTCTCTTTTATTCAAAGTTTTATCCTCCTAGTGAGATTCATAAAGATTGGAATCAAATATACAACTTTTGTCCTCTTGATGGAGAGAGTACAACTCAAGCTTGGGGGAGATTGAAGTTACTAATGCTCAACTGTCCCATTCATGAGCTCCCCAACAATTTTATTATCAATAACTTTTATGCAAGGCTCCCTCTACATGATAAGAATTTATTGGATGCTTCTTGTGCTGGATCATTCACTCGCATGAAAGAAGCTAAATGGGATCTTCTGGACCGTATTCAAGATAATGCTGAAGCTTGGGAGAATGACAAAGGTAGAAAGTTAGGTATAAATTATGATTATGAATGCATTGAATCTTTTATGGGAACTGATGACTTTCAAAATATTAGTAGTGTTTATGGTCTTGATTTGCAAGTTATTACGAATTGCTTTAGAGCTTTTGCTTCTTATATTGAAATTCCAAAAAGGGGATGGAATAAATACCATGCACCTTATAAAGATATTGTTGACTGTGTTCCTGTTGGGAGCACTAAGTGTTATATTACTGATCATATCTTACCTGGACCTTATATCGAGAAGATTCCCTTCCCAGATAAGGTAAAGGACCATCCTATGATAACTAATGTAATCACCAAAAGTGAAAAGAGAACTATAAAACCTGATGAACAAATAAACGTTGAACCTGTGGTAGCAATTGTGAAAGACCTTGTCACTAAAAGCATAGAAGATGGACACATAGTCTTTTGTGAGGATTCTTCTAATATTGTTTCACATCCTAAAAGAACTAAAAAAGCTAGTGTTCCTGTGCTTTCTGTTAGAATTAGTGATCATTGCTATTATGGTTTATGTGATATTGGTGCAAGTTCCAGTGCTATTCCTTATGAGCTTTACAGAGAAATTATGCATGAAATCAGTCCCTGCGAATTGGAAGAGATTGATGTGGTTATTCACCTTGTTAATAGAGAGACCATCTCTCCAATTGGTAGTGTACGAGACGTGGAAGTTCTTTGTGGTAAGATTAAGTATCCTGCTGATTTTCTAGTACTTGGTTCAGCTGCTAGTAAAACTTATCCTATCATTTTTGGTAGACCTTTCTTGAGTACTTGTGGTGGTATTATTGATTGCAAGAGGGAGAAAATCTTGACTAAGTTTGATGGGAAATCTTATGAGTTTAATTTTTCGAAATTTGCTAAAGAACCTTGCGGAGAGGAAACTCATAATGAGGATTTTAGAGTTGAACAACTTGCTTCTATCTCTCTTGCTCCTAACAATGCTTTGCAACAATTTATGGAAGATCATGAAAGTGAAATCTTCAGGGAAGAAAGGAATGAGATTGACAGGATTCTCCGTGATCAACCTAAGATGCTTAAGCATAACTTGCCTATAGAAGACTTGGGTACCACAATGCCACCTAAAAAGGATCCGGTTTTCGATCTAAAACCTCTCCCTGATGATCATAAATATGCTTATATTGATGATAAAAAGATATATCCTGTTATTATTAGCGCTAAACTTTCAGGGAAGGAAGAAGAAAGGTTATTGGGGGTTTTGAGAAAACACCGAGGAGCTATGGGCTATACTTTGGATGATTTAAAAGGGATTTCACCTACTATATGTCAGCATTCTATCAACATAGAACCAAATGCAAAGCCAGTAGTAGAGCACCAACAACGTTTAAATCCTAGGATGAAGGAAGTGGTAAGGAATGAGGTATTGAAACTCCTTGATGCTGGTATTATTTACCCTATTGCTGACAGTGAATGGGTTAGTCCTGTTCATTGTGTTCCTAAAAAAGGAGGTATTACCGTTGTTCCTAATGATAATGATGAGGTTATTCCTCAAAGAATAGTAGTAGGCTATAGGATGTGCATTGATTTTAGAAAAGTCAATAAAGTTACTAAGAAAGATCATTACCCGCTTCCTTTTATTGATCAAATGTTGGAAAGGTTGTCTAAAAAGACCCATTTTTGTTTTCTTGATGGTTATTCTGGTTTCTCTCAAATTGCTGTTAACCAACAAGATCAAGGAAAAACTACTTTTACTTGCCCTTATGGAACTTATGCTTATAGACGTATGCCTTTTGGTTTATGTAATGCTCCTGCTACTTTTCAAAGGTGCATGTCTGCTATCTTTCATGGTTTTTGTGAGGAAATTGTAGAAGTGTTCATGGATGAGTTTTCTGTCTATGGAACTTCTTTTGATAATTGTCTGCACAACCTTGATAAAGTTTTGCAGAGACGTGAAGAAACTAATCTTGTTCTTAATTGGGAAAAATGCCACTTCATGGTTAATGAAGGGATTGTTCTTGGGCATAAAGTTTCTGAAAGAGGCATAGAAGTTGATAGAGCTAAGGTTGAGGCAATTGAGAAGATGCCATGCCCAAGAGACATCAAAGGTATTCGTAGTATGCTTGGTCATGCTTGTTTCTATAGAAGGTTTATTAAAGACTTTTCTAGGATATCAAAACCCCTTACTAATCTTCTTCAAAAAGATGTACCTTCGTTTTTGATGAGGACTGTAAGGAAGCTTTTGAAACTCTTAAGAAGGCTTTAACTACAACCCCTATTGTTCAACCACCTGATTGGAGTTTGCCCTTTGAAATAATGTGTGATGCTAGTGATTTTGCTGTAGGTGCTGTCCTTGGGCAACATATCGATAAAAAGTTAAACGTTATCCATTATGCTAGTAAGACTCTAGACGCTGCTCAAACGAATTATGCCACTACTGAAAAGGAATTTCTAGCTGTTGCTTTTGCTTGTGATAAGTTTAGGCCCTACATTGTAGACTCAAAAGTCACCATTCATACTGATCATGTTGCTATTAAATATCTTATGACGAAGAAGGATGCTAAGCCTAGGCTTATTAGATGGGTGCTGCTTTTACAAGAGTTTGATCTACATATAGTAGATAGGAAGGGCGCTGAAAACCCTGTAGCTGATAATTTATCTCGATTGGAAAACATCTCTTTTGACCCTATGCCCGTTAATGATAGTTTCCCAAATGAACAGTTAGCTGCATTAGGGGTAAGCTCGCGAGGGAGCCCTTGGTATGCTGATTATGCTAACTTTATTGTCTCCAAGTATTTGCCTCCAACTTTTATAGCTCAACAAAGAAGGAAGTTCTTCTATGACTTGAGGCATTATTTTTGGGATGACCCACACTTATACAAAGAAGGATTGGATGGTATTATGCAGAGATGTGTTCCAGAATATGAACAAAATGAGATATTGTGTAAATGTCATGGTAGTGCTTATGGAGGACATCATGCAGGAGATAGAACTGCACAAAAGGTGCTACAATCAGGTTTCTACTGGCCTACCCTTTTTAAAGATGCAAGAAAATTTGTTTTATCTTGTGATGAATGTCAACGTGTTGGTAATATTTCTAGACGAAATGAAATGCCTATGAACTACTCTCTAGTTATTGAACCTTTTGATTGCTGGGGATTTGACTTTATGGGTCCTTTCCCTCCCTCGAAAGGTTATACTCATATTCTTGTTGCCGTTGATTATGTTACTAAGTGGGTAGAAGCCATTCCTACGAAGAGTCTTGGGAAACCTCTAAAAATGCTTAAGGATGTTATATTTCCTAGGTTTGGAGTGCCTAGGTATCTCATGACTGATGGGGGTTCTCATTTCATTCATGGTGGTTTTAGAAAGACCCTTGCTAAATATGATGTTAATCATAGAATTGCTTTAGCTTATCACCCCCAAACTAGCGGGCAAGTAGAGTTATCAAATAGAGAAATTAAATCCATCTTGCAAATGACTGTTAATAGATCTAGGAAAAACTGGGCTAAAAAGTTGAATGATGCTTTATGGGCTTATAGAACTGCTTACAAAAATCCTATGGGGATGTCTCCTTATAAAATGGTTTATGGGAAAGCTTGTCACCTACCCTTAGAATTAGAACACAAAGCTTACTGGGCAGTTAAAGAACTAAATAGAGATTGTAATCTCGCTGGTGAGAAAACATTATTTGACTTAAGTTGTTTAGATGAATGGAGGAGTGAAGCCTATGAAAATGCTACGCTCTTTACGGAAAAAGTTAAAAGATGTCATGACAAGCGAATATTTAAGAGAGAATTTCATGTTGGTGAGAAAGTTCTATTGTATAGGTCTCGTCTTAGATTTTTTGCAGGGAAGCTACTGTCAAAATGGGAAGGACCTTTCATTATAGAAGAAGTATACCGTTCAGGAGCAATAAAAATTTCTCCTTTAAAAGATAATACTACACAAGTAGTGAATGGACAGCGACTCAAACACTATATTGCTGGAGATTCTTACAATGAAGATGTTGATGCCTTTCAAGTTATAACTCCATAGAAATTCATCGAGGACCAAATTCAGAGACCTGCAGAGTCTGTTTTTGAATAGGTAACAGTTCTGGTAAGAAAAGTTCCACGAAAATACAATCCAACTATATTTTTGCAGTTTTCAGTCAATAAGGAAAGTTACGGCGAAAAGGGGCGGAACGGAGCAGTGGTGGCCACACCACCCTGTGGCGCGGGCCCACCCCTGGTCGCGCCACCAGGTGGTGAGGCCACCCCGGACTCCGCCTCTGACTCGTTTTCACCCGGTACCTTCCTCTTGTTATGAAACTTCGTAATATATAACCCCCCATATCTTCCAAGGTTCGTATATCGTGTTTTTGTCGTGTTTTGTTTCAATCTGTTTCTGCCAGGTAAAATCCCAGATTTGTAGCCACAATGTCTTCCACTGGATCAGCCGAGGGAGATTCCTTAGAAGATATCATCAACCCATACATGAGAGAATTGAAGATTCATCCCAAGGAGTTGTTGCTCGAAGGTGGGCAGGTCCGGATTAAAGAGGTTCAAGGCCCTAAAGGTGAAGGAAGTCTGGAGGACAGGATGGAAGCACTAGAGCAAGAAGTCTTTAGGTACAAGAAGATAGCGGAGCGCGAAGTGGATATCATCCATAAGATTTGTTCCGAACTCATCACCGAGCACCAAAAGGAGACTGCTGAACTCAAAGACGAAGTCCTCTCACTCTGCCAAACAACCAACGAACTGCAAGCACAGTTTTATGACGTTCAAAATCAAAACTATGAGTATGAGGCTAGATTTAAACGCATAAGTGCTGCTGCAAGTTTCAGGATGTTGGAAACCACGATGTCCTTTGTTGATGGGAAGCCTTTACCCTAGAAGTCGGACGAAGACAAGAGGATACCACCACCACCAAAGGAGTAATTCGTCATCAGGTTTGGCATCCCCTTGGCTTGTTCCAAGCTTGGGGGAGTGTCGCGGTATCACATCACTATCTTCTATCTTTTTACCTTATTAGTAGAGTCGTATCATGAATAGAGGAGTTATTATGTAGTATGGTTTGCATTATGGAAGTGTCCCCTCTCTCGTTAGATATCTATCCCTTGGTGTGAGTTGCCGTTATGAAATATTAATGAGAAGTTCTATCATTCACTCTTTTGCATAGCTTATATTAGTTTTCAATTCGTGGTTATATGATTGATCTTGTTGTTAGTATTGGTATCACTTTGGGATCATTGAGTTAATTTAGTTGGTTTTGGCAAACCTGGCTCGGTCAGTAGCACACTATTTTTGAGAGTTGAAATAAAAGATAAAAGTACCTTTAAAGAAAAATAATTTCATCATCTTTCTTTCTTGATTTGCTCATAAGTTTAGTATTCTCTAGTTAAGATCTTTTGTGCTTCCAAGGAAGATTGCATGTTTGTCTTTATCACTTGTATGTTTGTTTGTTTCCTTCAACACATGTACTTGCTACCCAGCCTTGCTAGCCAAAAACCTGTACTAAGAGGGTACTCTTCTCGTGCATCCACCTCCTTTTAACCAAAACCTTTGCCATTTGTGTCCACCATACCTACCTATTAGCATTATTGCTATTCCAAGTAAATTCTTGTTTTATCTACCTCCCAAATTAAACTTGTTATGTGAAAATTAGTGATTAAAGCTCTCACGAACTTGATGGCACACTTTACTTTCTTGCACTTAATAAACTTGAACCATTGTGCTCACCTATGTTGCGTATATGCTTGCGCTTTGTAAGTTGTGAATTAGCAGAACCATGTTGTCATGGGGAACGCTTTCAACATTGCACTGGTACTTTGTACCAAGTTGATATCATGTTCTTTTGTCTATGGATGTCGTCGGTGTGAAATGAAAGGGGAGCTTGTAAGTCCATGGAGTTATGCATGTGTGTTAGAGAAATGCCTGGGCCGCTGGTCTAATCCATGCTGACATGGTGGAAACCTGCTGCGTAACCATAACGAGTATCTATGAAGCATTCTTCTTAAAAAAAGAGATAGAGATTAAGACAAAGAGAAAAGAAAAAAGAAAAAAAGAGATATTATGAAAAGAGGAAAGAGAGAAAAAAGCACCATATTCCCATGGTAAATAAGAAGATTGCTGAGATGCTTGTTGTCTGCTTGCCTTGTTATTTTGATATGGGGATTCTTCCGTATCATCGGGCAAGGGGTACCCCGTTGGCGGTTCTCAATGATACACATATGCTTATGATGACAAGAACTTACCGGTGACTAAACTTGAGTAGCATGAGGAGCGGCCCTCGTATTCAAGGGACATGAGATTCCCAACTTACAACTTGTCAATGCATATCCTCATACTTGATCACTTTAACCTTAATCACCTAAAGATGCCTATGATAGGGGCAATGAGAGCTGAAAGCTAGTAAGTATCATAATTTTTGGGAGCTCTTTATGAGACTTGCAATCCCTGCTTCCCTCTGCGAAGGGCCTTTCTTTTACCTTGTAGTTAAGTCAATAAACCTCCTGAAACCCTAAGACTCGGGGAGCGACCACAGAAAGATTTCGCCGCCTCTGCGGGGCGGAAAACACCGAGAGAGAAAGATTTCTCCAACAGACAGATTTCTGCCAGGGGAATTCCTTCTCGGAGAGGGGAGATCGTCGCCATCAACACCACCATCAAGTTGGACTTCATCGGGATCATCATCACCACCATCACCATCAGCACCCTCATCACCATCTCCATATTGCTGTAACAGTTGAGTTGAATCTTGCATTAGTTCATAGGGGAAACTTTCCCGATGTTGATTACTCTTTGTAGTTGATGCTATTGAGTGAACCATTGAATTATTGTTTATGTTCAGATTGTTATACATCATTATTCCATCTCTGATCATGATCCATATGATGTCTTGTGAGTAGTTCGTTTTGTTCTTGAGGACATGGGAGAAGTCATGTTGTTAGTAGTGGAGTTGTGTTGAGAAAGATTCAATAGTTTGATATTTAAGTTGTGGTGTACTTCTTCTAGTGGCGTCATGTGAACGTCGACTACATGACACTTCACCTATATGGGCCTAGGGGAATGCATTGTGTATTTGGCTACTAATCGTAGGGGTTGCCGGAGTGACAGAAACCTGAACCTCCGTTAGGAAACCATTGCACAAGGGACGTAAGGGTCTTAGAGTTTAAAGCTGTGGTTACGTTTCTACCTTAATTACTTTCTTGCTTACGGATGTTTGCAAGGGGTATAATCACAAGTATGTATTAGTCTTGGATGGGGCGGTACATTAGCACAGGTTCACCCACACAACACTTAGCAAGCTAGAGAAGATTAATCAACTATATGAAGCGAAAGCACTTGACAGTCTTCCCATGTGTCCACGAGAACGTTTGGTCATCTTAAGTAATACAACCGGCTTGTCCTCTGCTGCATAAAGGATTGGGCCACTTGCTGCATTTATTCCTACTGTCTTTTATTTACTCGTACTTTGTTTACTTGCTTTATCAAAAAGCCCTAAAAGTCTGTTTGCTAAGTATTTGCAGAGAATTCCTGATCCATACCACTAGCCAGCACCTTCTGCTCCTCGTTGGGTTCGACACTCTTACTTATCGAAAATACTGCGATACACCCCCTATACTTGTGGGTCATCATAGGTCTCCACGTTGCTACTAGCACCGGTAGTGCGCCCTGCCAAGGCTTAGCTAGCAACACCTTTGGGGTGCTTCCTTGCTCCTACTAGTTCGATTAAACCTTGGTTTCATAACTGAGGGAAACTTACTTCTATGCTCATCATACCTTCCTCTTGGGGTTCCCCAACGAGCTCGTTAATACACGAGTCATCAAGTATTTTTCTAGCGCCATTGCCGAGGAGTCAAGGACATCTTCACAAGGGGAGTCCCTCATAACCAATCTCTTTACTTTGTTATTTTTGTTTTGCTTAGTTTACTTTTGCTTTGTTTGCTTGTTTTGTTATCAAAAACACAAAAAAATTAGTTTTACAAATTTGCTTTCTTTATCAAAAACACAAAAAATTAAGTCTTCTATAGTGGTCACCCCTTCCTTAGCACACCATGTTGATCCCTAAATTCACCCCGAAAGACCTTTCAATAGGTAGTGGTTCAATAATTGGAAAAGATAATATTGAAGAATTATTTAATCATGTTAGTAAGCATGAGGATATTGAGGATAGATCCCTTGCAGATCTTGCTCCAAATTATGAAATTGCTGCAGCTTCTTTAGTTCACATGTTGGAGGCTAGGTTTGTTAACCTTAATCCCTTAATGCAAGTAATGTTTCTTAAGCTTAAAGAAATTGATGACCCTGAAAAGAGAGATTTTATTCTTGAAACCTTGCTTAAGGAATTTTATGATGTGGCCAAGGAAGCTAGGAAAGTTTTTGAACGTTTTAATACGCTAGGCTCATGTGTAGATGTTATTGGTACACGAGAAAAGATGAACAAAACTGAACCTAATGGGGAGGAAACTAAGATACCAATACCCTTTAAACTGGTAGAAATACATGAAGCCATAGAAAAGAATCTTGATTGGATTGTTCCTGAAAACTGTTTTGATGAAAATAGTGAACCTAAGAGCATTGAGAGAGGATCCTCTAGAACTTATTTGGATGATATACCTTGCCTTGTTGAAGATATTTCTGCTATTAATCTTAATGCTTCTTCATTCGAGAACACTTGATTCTTTCTTGCTTCTTATGCCTAACTTAAAGGCGTTAAAGAAAAGTACTTATTGGGAGATAACCCAAAAGTTTTAGATGAGTCTTGGAAGTTATTACCTCTGTAATAACCGCTCCTTATCCTTTTTGTTTGCTTTTTGTGCCAAGAGTAACCTCTAATGAGAGAGAAGTAATGATTGGGAAAGTTGCTGTCCCGAAACAGATTTCTGTGCTTCACCGTAAATATTCGTGTAAAATCTCTGAACGTCCTTTTGAGGTGTGAATTTTTGTTCTTCTGCCCCAGGTTGTTATCTAACTTTAGTTAGTTCAACACTTTTTGATTTGAGCAACATAAGGTCTTCGAAAAAATTCGTCGTTACCTGCTGGTCTGTTCTGATAGATTTCTGCCATTTTCTGCATTTGCTTCTTGTTGGTTCCTTTTTGAGTTCTTTTGGGGAATTGAGCTTTTTGAGGGAAATGCTACAGTATCTAGTGTTTTAATGGAAGTTTATTGGTGTTAGAACTGAACCTTAAGACCTATTATCTTGAGTGCACTAATATTGCTAATAAAGATTGTGTGAAGTTTTGTATGAAGGAAAAATTTCAAGTGTATGGAAGGAATGAGTAATGAGATGAAGGATGGACTAAAGCTCAAGCTTGGGGATGCCACGCATGTCACCCCAAGAAATATCCAAGAAGTACAAGCGTCAAAGCTTGGGGATGCCCAAGGCATCCCCTTCTTCATCAATAGAAATCCCAGGTTTCTTCCAAACGCTTCATTTTTATTGTTTCATGCACAGTTGTGTTGTTCTTGGAGCGTCTTCTTTTTCGTTTTCGTTTGCTTGATTTGCTTAGTTTGCTGAATAAATTGGATGGACCCCCTCTTTCATACATTGGTTTTCAAATAGTTTGGTTTGGTTTGGAAAAGAGTAGGAAAAGCTCATGCTTAAGTGGTAAAGAGAGCTTGTTTTGACTGTGGCTTATGCTTTGTCATGCCATGCTTGATATTGTTTTGGCTTTATGCTTAGTATTCTTTGCTGTAGCATGAATTTTTATAAACAATTGAGATTTCTTAATGTGCCTTGGATGAATCATGCGTTGTTTTAGCATATTAAAGCATAGTATAGTGGTATTCTCCTTTGATGCTTATTTGGGTTGACTTGGCGCATGCTCACACCATGTTATGACTATCTCAAGTCACCATAAGCGTTTATGATCCTTTAGTTATCAACTTGTAGTATCACTTTATGCTTTGATCAATGATGTTTTGTCGCTCTACATGATTATGGCCATTATTGCTCTCTTAGTTTGTCGCTCCCAGTCTTTTGCTAGCCTCCACAACCAAGTATGAGTTCCACTCATGCATCCAACTCCCTAAACCAAGTTATTCCAAAGAGTCCACCATACCAACCTACTAGCTTATGCTATTCCAAGTATATTCATGCTTTTGTTTACCTTCCAAATTAAACTTGTTATGAGAAAACTAGTGATTAAAGCTCTCACGAACTTGATGGCACACTTTACTTTTCTTGCCCTTAATAAACTTGATCCATTGTGTCGTCTATGTTGTATATGCTTGCACTTATTTGTTGGGAATTAGCAGAACCATGCTGTCATGGGGAACGCTTTCAACATTGCACTTGGTACTTTGTACCTAGTTGATATCATGCTCTTTTGTCTATGGATGTCGTCGGTGTGAAATGAAAGGGGAGCTTGTAAGTCCATGGAGTTATGTATATGTGTCAGAGAAATGCCTGGGCCGCTGGTCTAATCCATGCTGACATGGTGGAAACCTGCAGCGTAACCATAATGAGATGTCTATGAAGCATTCTTCTTATAAAAAAAGAGTCCTATATTGAGAAAAAAAAGAGATATTATGAAAAGAGGAAAGAGATAAAAAAGCACCATATTCCCATGGTAAATAAGAAGATTGCTGAGATGCTCGTTGTCTGCTTGCCTTATCATTTTGATATGGGGATTCTTCCGTATCATCGGGCAAGGGGTACCCCGTTGGCGGTTCTCTATGATACACATGTACTTACGATGACAAGAACTTACCGGTGACTAAACTTGAGTAGCATGAGGAGCGGCCCTCGTATTCAAGGGACATGAGATTTCTAACTTATACTTTGTCAAGCATGTACACCATAGTTTGTCCACTTTAACCTTAATCACCTTCAAGATGCTTATGATAGGGGCAATGAGAGCTGAAAGCTATAAGTACCATAATTTTTGGAAGCTCTTTATGAAACTTGAATCTCTGCTTCCTTCTATGAAGGCCTTTCTTCCACCATTATATTGAGTCTCCACCTTCTACCTTTATGCACCTACTTTGAGAGCATAGTGGCCATTCTTAGTTCTATGTGCATTGTCCCAAGACTAGTTTATTGATGCATAACTTGATATTGCTTTTTCTAAACTATTTGTATCTAGTCACTCTTATGAACTTTGAAGGTGTCCTATGCATTTATATTTGCTACTCTATGAGGGACAAGCTGAATACTATTATGATATGTTTTCTTTATGTGAAACAAACAAACCTCTTGCAAAGCATTGTTATTCATGAATCTTTTGTTTGTGCCATTTCATGTTGCATCATAGTTTCTTCGTCTTATTGCTAGAACTTTGTCTTTCATGTTATGATTAAAGTACTATGATCCCAGCCTTGAATGTTTTACAAATACTTTGATCAAGTCTTTGATGGTGCATGTCACCTCAAAAATTATTCTTTCTTTTTATCACTTACCTACTCGAGGACGAGCATGAGTTAAGCTTGGGGATGTTGATACATTGCAAATGTATCTATAATTTTTGACGTTCCATGCTTGGTTTTATCTACTTTGTTGTGTTTTGTCCACACTTTGGAGTACTTTTCATATGATTTCTTGGACTAACCTATTAACAAGAGCCACAGTGCCAGCTGCCTGTTTTCTGCTGTTTTTGGTTTCAGGAAAGTCCGAAATGAATATTCTCGGAATTGGACGGGACAAAAGCCAAAGTGCCTATTTTTCCGGAAGACATCTGAAGCCAGAATATGAGACGGAGAAGGGCTAGGGGCCGGCCACACCACCTGGCCCGCGCCAGGGGGTGGTCTGGCCGACCCCAGCACCCCCTCGTCCTCTCCTTCCGCCTATATATTGCCCTCTGGACCAAAACCCTAAGTACCCAATCAAAAATCCACGAAAGATTCTGTAGCCGCCGTCGTCTCTGTCCCTAGATCGGGAGGGACCTGAAGCTCTTCCCGGCACCCTGCCGGAGAGGGGAATTCACCCTGGAGGCCTTCATCATCATGCAAGCCTCCGGTGTGATGCGTGAGTAGTTCATCTCTGGACTACGGGTCCATGTAGTAGCTAGATGGCTGGTTCTCCTCCTTTGTGCTTTCATGTCTAGATCTTGTGAGCTCTGTTGATGATCAAGATCATCTATTTGTAATTCTGCATGTTGTGTTTGCGGGGATCCGATGGATATTGAGATGCTATTTCAGATTGATTATTTATTCTATCATGTCTTTGTTATTTGTGAACTTGCATGCTTTCCGTTGTTAGTAGCTATCTTGGCCAAGTAGATGCTAGCAACTCCAAGAGTTAGTATTTATGCTCGATAATGGGTTCATGCCTTTGCTAATCTGGGGAAGTGACAAAAATCTCTAAGGTACTAGATGTGCTGTTGCTACTAGGGATAAAACAACAATCCTTTGTTCATAGAACAATCGTATTATTTACATTACACGTAATTCGTAAAGCAATAATCTGTTGCTTGCAACTTAATACTGGAGGGAGGTCGGATGATAACCTGAAGGTGGATTATTAGTCATAGATGCAGTTGGATGGCGGTCTATGTATAATGTTGTAATGCCCAATCAAGTCTCAAAAGAGTCAAGATGATTAGTATATGCTTGTATGCTTTCTAGATGTTTGTCAATTGCCCCGCTGTAATTTGTTCACCCAGCATGTTATCTATGTTAAGGAGAGCCACCTCTAGTGAACTATGAACCTCGGTCCTTTCTTTTACATACAATCTACAAACTGTTTACTGCTTTGTGTTTACTTTCTGCAAACTATTACTTCCTTCCATTCGATACGTTTAATCCTTTGTTTTCAGCAAAACCGGTGAGATTGACAACCTCATCACAAGTTGGGGACAAAGTTCTATGGTTGTGTTGTGCAGGTCTCCACGTTGCTACTAGCACCAGTAGTGCGCCCTGCCAAGGCTCAGCTAGCAACACCTTTGGGGTGTTTCCTTGCTCCTACTGGTTCGATTAAACCTTGGTTTCATAACTGAGGGAAACTTACTTCTGTGCTCATCATACCTTCCTCTTAGGGTTCCCCAACGAGCTCATTAATACACGAGTCAGCAGTTCAAGATCTTCAGTTATTTACAGAGTACCATTCCTCTCGAGAGGGATTGCATATGGAAGGTTTGATGGGATGCTTGAATGAAATTGCCAAAGAGTTATGTGAACTACATGATATATCCTGCTGTAATGAACTATATTATAAACATCTTTCTTATCAATGTAAGTGCCATAGTAACTTTATTATTTCTTATTATAAAAAGAATAAGCTTATGCACACTGGCATAAAGCTAGCAGAGCAATTTGTAGCTTTCTTTGGAGCTTTTGAGGCAGATTCCCTAATTGATGAAAAATATGAAGCTTGTGTTGTGGCTCATAATTATCAGATTATGAGTTCTAGTATCCTAAAATATTGCATTATTTTTTAGAGATAATGCTTATGTTGTTATCTTTTACAAGAGATCCCTTTCTACCCAAGAGAGTACTAATATTTTGCAGGAGGAAGAAGATGACGACATAAGCTTAGAAGAGGAAGAAAATAAACAATATATGATCTCACCTAAGCTTTGGGAAATGGTTGAACCTCTACCATCTCCATCAAAACATGATATTAATTCTCTAACTCAAAGCTCTATTATCTTTCATGATCAAACTTCATATGAGCCTTTATTATTGACGGGCATACAATTAATGTCATAAATATAATGACGAATCCTTACATGTGAACATCATTTATATTAATGCCTCAAATAATGAATTCGAAGATAATGATGAGTGAGATTTATATATGCTATATGATAATGCTTTAGATGATGATCCTATGTTTCTTGATAATCTTCCATGTACAATAATTATTACTAATTCATGGGAGGATACAAATAAATGATATAACTTGTTCATGATCATACTATAATTCATGAGAGTCCTACATTATTCTTGGACTCTCCTAGCTTTACAATAGAGGATAAATATGAACATGGTGTGCATTTACCTTTGGTTCAAAATTCTTATTGCAACTATGATATTAGGATTGGAAATAGTACTAGAAACTATTTTGAAATAGGAAAGAATTCTAGTCAATACCATGACAATTACAATGATCCTAATTATATAACAAACTTTGCAAACTTGCACTCTTGTAGTGCTTACAATGTTGATTTCTCTTCCAATAATTGTAACTACTATGAAAAAGGAGGTAATAAGTGCACCCCTTTTGTTTATATTAATTTGAAAGTGCAAGTACCTACTGATCATATGCATTGTACCACTTATATTTTATGTGATTTTCGTGGTCAAAAATATTTTTTTTTGATTGGAAGAGACTCCGATGGACCTAGACATCATCAGCCACCTCCCCGACGAGATGCTGCACATCATCATCTCCCTCCTACCTAGCAAGTCTATCGTTAGGAGAACGTACTCTCCAAGCGGTGGCACCCCATCTAGCGCTCCGTCCCCCTAAACCTCATCGTCAACCTTGACCTTGTCAACTACAACAATACACGCCTTGCCGCGGTCTCTGAGATCCTCACTGCGCACCCTAGCCGCACCAGACACCTATTTATCAGCATCTTCCTCAGCAAATGCAAGCTCGCTAAGAAGTTAGACAACTTGTTCAAATCCAGCGCCCTTGATGGCATATAGGACCTCACGTTCCTTGCTGGAGAAGCAGACCCGCCCAAGTTCCCATGGTTTGTCTTCCGCTTCATGCCAACGCTGTGCGCCGTTCGCCTGACGTACTGCTCTACCCTCGAGATTGATGCTGTCTCGGTGCTTGTTTTTCCTCAACTCAAGCAGCTCCAGATCCAAGATGTTTGTAACTCGGAGGTGGCCATCCCACACCTACTTGCATCCTATACTATGTTCGAGTCCCTTCCGCTTCGGGGGATCCACGGGTTCAGCACCCTTTGCATCATCTCACTAAATCTCCTTATGATTTGTGTGTCTCAAATGCACAGACACCATATCAGTATGGAGTTTCATGAGATTGTTATTGCAGATGGACCTTGCCTTGTAAGATTTGTCGTATTTGATCCATTGGGTCAACGATCAGTGAGGGTGGTCACCGCACCAAAATTGACGGTGTTGGCCTACATGCATAAACCTAGCTCCCAACTTCGTATTGAAACCATGATCGCTCAGGTAGATTAATCACCATATTTTTCTTCAACCTCACTTCTATTAATTGATATATGTTCATCTGTTCCTCCAGGAAAATATCCCCATGAGCTTGACACTATCTGTGTGCAAAATGAAGGTCTTTGTTCTTACTACTTTTGCACACAATCTGAGTTTAGTTCCCGAATTCCTTAAATTGCTGCAGTCCAATGAGAAGGTAACCACCAAGGTGAGTTTCTTTGCGGTTAAATGTTAACCACTCTGGCTCAAGTGTATATTTACACATATATATACCTATTTTGAGCTTGGATCACAAATAATATTTGGTAAAAGAATTGTACTGAATTTGGTTCTTTTCTATTGAAGTCACATCGATGTGGACATGAAAAATGTGCTGCCATATAACAAGCTCTTTCCCATTAATGACTTGGCCTAGAGTACTCCATTGGAAGAAATGTTAGTTTGAATGTATAACGAGGCAAGTCGCCAATTGTTCTTTATGTTCAACGATATTTGGGATACTCAACGCATGCATCTCATGGCCTGCAAGAGCACATGTTTGCCAGTGCATCTTTCCATGGAAGTATTGTTTCCAGTTTTAATATCGAATCCCATCAAGGAGCTTAGTAAAGTGTTTATCTGTGGCATTTCTATCACACTCAAGGTTTCACTGACCTTGAGTGAATTGACTGCAAGAGTTGAGGTGGAAAAAGGGTGAGTGTGAAGGAAGGAGTTTTATATATTGAACGGTGCTTAAATTAAAGAACATGAAAGGAAATAGTATGAAGGTTTTTTGGAGTTTCCTGCAGATAAAAGATTAGGCACGAAAATATACGATTCTTGGTGGTAGTAAATGTTCCAAATGGAAAAAGAGGCGTAAGTGATTATAATAATTCTTACAAATTTGTGAGTAGGCAAGCATCATGTGTGATAGTCAAGACTCATCTTGGTAGATTTTGTTTGACTCCAATGATCTGTCTTCCTGGTACCAAAACCATGGTCAGCGCATCAATTAAGGTAGTGAGACCAGATTAAAGCTTTAAACTTGGTGATTCCTGGTTGTCCTCGAGTTGTACTAGCTCCTCTTTGATATCATTCGTGTCACTTCGGGGGTCGCCGATTCACTAGTAAAAAAGTTCATGTCTATTTGTTCTCAAGATCATGTTATCTGGACCCTTAAATTAGATAACAAGCATTAGCCATACATAGATATTCATTCTAACATGGAATAGTTACAACGATAATAACAAATAGATGAAGGTAAAATAGGCACATCACATCTCACTAATTTTCTACATCTCCCACGCCTATGGGGATTTACTCGTACATGAGAGTAGAATTACACAGTGAGATTATAACAATCTAAATGGAGTTTATCTCGATATTACTGTAGTGAGCCACAATAAAATTGAAGATGGAATCAAATACAAACCGAAGTAGGAATAGAGGTTTGAATCCCTAATCTTAAAAATGTGAATCTCTCTCTATCAGTACAAGTGGGGAATTGTGGAGGAATGGATGATCTAGAGGTTGGAGATCATGGGAAAAGTAGATGAAATTCTTGTTCTCCTTCATATCTGATTTCCTCTATTCTCGGGTGTTTCGTGGCGGTTGTGTATGCAATTCTCTCTTCTCTCCTTCATGAAAAGTGCTTGGTTTGATAAATATAAGATGATCACATGGTACGAAGGGCTGTTATGGGTGAGATACGCCTGTACTGATGGTCGTTAAAGCACATGTACACCTCAAATAAAAAAGTCTTCAATTGGAGATTTGCTTGTTTTGCTCTAAATATCTCATAAATGTCTCGGGATCCTTCCATAAGTGTCCAATACCTTAAACACACATTATATAGAACAAGGTTTCGTTGAATAGCGATACTAGCGTTAGTTGAAAGTTGAAAATCCAACGGAACCCGATGAATACAAATGGAAAAACCCTGGTGAAAAGTGTTAATATTTGGAGCTATCAACATCTCCAAGCTTAGATGTTACTTGACCTCGAGTGACAAAGTGATAGATAATTATAGTGAGAAATAAACTTGGATATAGAACTCACAAGTCTAAGTTGATATCGTATTCCATCTTCAAAAATCTTGCAACTTTAAACATGATCATAATATATTGGAATGGTTGCACCTAATATCGCATCCTAACCATATGAAACTTACTAACAAATAAATATTAATACCATAAAGCGTGTTAAGAATTTAGTTAGGCTCGCGGATCGATTGTTTCAGTGCCTCGCTTTTAGTGAGAGTAGAAATATTTTTAAACATGAGATGCTTGGTTCAAATTAAGGGTGCTCAAGTAAAGTCGAAAGAGAAACAATCTTAGAGTGGACGTTGCACCCACTTGGATGTGTGTGTATCATGTAGTGGCCATTAGATCGATTCTTCTAGAAGGCCAATGGTGGCCGTTAGATCGAGTCTTCTAGAAGGCACGCACCAAGACACTAGTTCTGCATCCCGATTGTTACAAACCGTTCGATCAGGGTGCCTAGATGATTGGGATGGTTCTTCGTAAGAGCGATCCACGAGTATGTTGTTCTGCGACATGATTGGCCATGTTTACTATCCGCCTGCTCTAGACATACTGGTAATACCGCGTGCTCCCGCTTGCCAGTGCCACTTGTTTCCTGGGCTCACCTGCCAGTATCACGTCCCCTTTACTTCTCTTCCTTTCCCTCGAAGCCACTTTCCCCACTTCTCTTCGGTCCTATCAAAGCCGCAAGCCAACGGCCCCTCCAGCGATCTCTCCTGCAGCCACCCCATTCCTCCACCCCCTTTCGCCATGGGTTCAAGGGAGACAATGAGGAAACGTATTGTGACGATAGCGACGGTGATTTCGATGTGAGTCGTCTCATCTCTAACATCTGTGGCCATTTATCTATTTTGAGCTATATCTACTCTAATTACTCGTGCACATATGATGTGTTAGGCCAACCAGACGATGTACGACTCCGACTATCACGGTTTAGCGGAGGAGACAATCCTCCGCTATGTGAACATGGAGATGTGCTCGCTAAATTTGTAGTGTTCGAAGGACGCAACGCAGGTAGGAAGTTTTTAGGGTCTCCAGGACATGGTGCAATGTTGCCACGCAGAAGTTGCGGTGTTTTCATATGGGTAGATTCAGAGTGGCCCAAATCGATGCAGAAAACGCTGGACAAACTATAGGATATGACTATTGAGTTGAAAGAAGCCATAGTCAGCTCAATTCTTAAGAGTGCTGATATGAAGTTATTTGACCATGGTGACACAACTAAGCTTCGTCGAGATCTCCGGAGGGTGCAATACAAGGTTAGCAAAGTCGAGGAGAAGAGGGACGTGTCATTGGCCCTGAAGGCTAAAGCAGAGCAAGACCTGACTCAAGTAAGGATTGAACTTCACTAGGCCAAAGTTCTACATGTCACAACTACTAGTATTGACAAGTTCATGAGGATACATACAGAGAAACAATTAAAGTTGTACAAGGAAGATGCTAAAAGCATGGCACAGACGATTCAATCCCTGCGCTGTCAGGAAGATGTGCATCAGGCTAAGATTAGGAAGATCAAGGAGATATGTGATAACTAGCCCAGTTTAGATAGAGCTCCGTACTTTTTTAATTGTAATAATAGTGGTCTCGGAGTCCTAGGAGAAAAAAATTGGTCGTCCGTTATTCTATCTTAGCCCTTCATTTCTTCCTTTTGTCTGATGATGGTGGTAATCTGATTTTGGTGGTTTGTTTAAATGTAATCTACGTGGATTATTCCGCATGCAAATGACACAGACATAATTTATAAAGTGGAAGCACATACACCCTATTAGTGGAGATCTGGGAGCTTCGCAAGATGTAGGGAGGCAGCAAAAGGGAGGTGGTGAGATAGACGGGCTCAAAATTAGGCTAGAAAGTGGTACCAATTTCCTCATTATCTGGGGATTATCGGTTGTTGTTATTTATGTTGTCATGTCATTGTCTAGCAGCTGAAATAAGTTGCTGCTTCGTGGAGTGTAGCAGCTTAAATAATTAATTTTTGTTCCATTAGCATTCCATCGAATTTGGAGACCCCCTCCCCCTTAGCAATCACGGTCCCGGTGCTGCGAGTTTTTAGATAATAGTTGCACGATCACAATTTCGGATTCAACTAGTGACTCGGCCGTTTCCAAACCTCCAGTCGTGGTACATTTTACTCTGAGAATAGGGTAGATTGTTTTGCCCAACAAGTTCCACGCACACAAATCCAGAATTTAACCGAATTACGTATATACGTTCAAGTTAAACACACTATTATGCATCTTTATTACCAGCCTTCTTCCCCTGCCTAGGTGCCAGGCCTTCACGTCCACTAGTTTCTTCAGTTCTTGCATTCTTCCTCTTCCTTGGTGCCAATTTTCTTACCTTCATATACTCTGCATCGCCGGTACAATTAGCATCAGAATCATGTCTAGCATCATCACTCCACTCGTTTTGATTTTATTTCGGCAGTAAATGACTAACTTGGCAGCCATATTTTTAACCTTGCGGCGCTTCCTACCAAATAAACATGACACGTTTAACTACCTAATATCTATAGAGTAAACGCCCAAAAAATGATAATTCAACACAAACATATGAACCCCAAGAGACTATTTGTTACCAAGAGCAAGGGTTCGAGTGACCACCCTATGCAAAAATAGTAGGACGGCTCCCAGTAGCAGCAACTTCCACATCCAATACATCACAATTCAGCGTAAACATGCAAGCTGAAGCAGATCTTTTCATCAACCCAATTAGCTGACTGTCACACGTTAGAGGAACCATGATGCCTTGTTCATCCATGAAGCTAAACTTTACAGTTTGCTTCGGCCCTATTTCAGCATGTTTACGCAGAGCAGCAACCATACTAAGGATAGTGCACATCTGCGCAGGCGCTTCTTCCATTGTGAAACAATGGTGTCCATACCACTTTCTCTTCCCATTTGCGAATTTAGAGTTGTAGCGAAAGAGGGCTACCGTAACCAGGTAATGGTGGTCCACGGAGATCCCACTTGATAGAAAATTGGGGACAAAAATTGTTTGTTAGTGTTGGGCTAGCAAAAATTCTAGGTTCAATAGCAAGCTAGCAGTTATAGTTAGCGCGAATAGCAGAGAGAATAGTAGCTCACCTGCATGTACCCAAAACTTCTTCCTTGATAGTAGGATATGCCATCCTCCGTGCCGCTCAGCTCGTCGATGGCGGAGGCATGCTAGAGCCTCGTAACGGCGGGCGCGACATGCGACATTGGAGCTCGGGATCAGCGAGTGGGCACAACAATTTGGCAGAGGGATGTTACCAAACATCCGAAGGGATTGTTCTAGTTGGAGGGTGGATTTTGACGCCGCTGTTGCTAGGGTTCATACGAAAGGAGGGAGTGGATTTGTGAATTTGGTCAATGCACAAAGGCCCTTATTTCATTGTTTTGGCTACGTGGTTGCCACGTTGGCGCTTGCGACACGGACAAAATACTGACATGAGGATCCCATCCATCTATTTCACGTGGCAGTTTTACGGAATGTTTGAATTTGGCAGGGTGAGATGAGTTTGCCTCGAAATGGCCCCTCTCGGTAGTTGGCACCCCAACTTTGCGAAACGCGGCAATTACAGGAAACTCGGGCCCCACGATGCACTCGTCGAACAACTTTGAGGATGCAAACCAACAAGCCTCGCGGGAACACAGACCATGTCTCACCCTAAGAGAGATCAATGGACTCGGCGACCTAGAAAACTTCCTAATTCGATCAATCTGATTATGACTTAATTTAAATAGTCAAGCTCAACTCGGATGGAAAAGTGCAAAACATGAAAGTTCTTCGTTTTTGCGAGGCGAACAACTTTGATTATGTAGCCATCTTCAGAAGAGCAAGTATACGATCTCCATAATTACGATATGACCGAACATAACTAAAATCGTTCGGTTAAAATCCTAGTTTAATACGAAAATAAGAGGAAAACTCCATGAAGCTCATGTCAGATGAAAAAGTATCCAATATAAAAGTTTTGCGCTGTTTCAAGGCGCACGACTTTGCTTTTCACGATATTTTGATCGGAGCTTGTTTACTATATCAAAAGTTGTCCCGAAGGTACTAACAAGTTTTTGACCGAACAGTTACGTAAATTTCGGGTTTGCTTGATCGAGTTGGACCCCAACTAGAGTTTTGGATGTGAATCCAACCTTCTTTCTTGCACGGAAAGTCTAGCCACTCCTTATTCACATGAGGGGTGAAGGCCGATTGAAACAACACCAATCGAACAAATCAATCTACTACTTTTTTTCGTGTTCATCTACTTTTCATCCCTATCTCTTTGTATCTTGCTTCTCGTTCTTCCTCAGTTCTTCATACCGGAGGGCTGCAAATCCACGAGGCTCTAGGGGTGTTTAGGCCGATCTAGGGCAGCCCATAGCTTCCGCGCCACCCTAACGAGGTCCCTCCCGGCGAGCGGGGTTTCAGGTCTTCAAAAGAGCCAGCCGGACTGTCTTGTGTACCACACTTCTGGCGAGCCTCCCTCGGCGCGTGCTACCGCGCATCGCGCTCGGCGTCCAGGGTACATGGTGACGTGTTCGTGTGCGAACACACTGTTTGGTGAATCCGCAATTGCAGAATTTCGGCAACCCATGGTCGAAAGAAACTGAAAGTGCCGGGGGCAAGCCTATCCAAGTAGGGAGTAAAAGCGATGACTTCACTATGCTGAAATTTGAGGAATTACCTGAGGAACATCGCCAAGTTTATGAAATACTCAGGAAGAAGCGAAGAGAAGAAATCGAGGCGCTAAAGAAAAAGCCGGAGGTGGAAGATATACAGGAATTTCTTGCAAAGCTCGTGAATGATCTTCAGTACGTCAAATCCCTTCCTCCATGCAGCAATCAAGTTGAAACCTCTGCTACGCTGAGGCAAGAAGAAGAAGCTTTGCAATCTGATGAAACCCATGAAGGTACAAATGATTCGGCTAGGATGGTTAATTCGGTTATTGAAAAAGTCGAATCAGAAAATACATGTGTCGAATCTATCGAATCAAAAGAAGCGAGCTTTGTTGAGCAAGAGCATGACATTATTAGCAAAATAGTCGTGCTTGACTTTTCTAGATGTAAGGGAGCTTACATGTTGCCCTATGAGTTTCGTGTCAAAGAAATTTATGAACATCAACAATAGCAAGATATAGCCGAACAATGTTCGGTTGACAAAGAGCATCAAAGTGAAGAGACACAAAATCCAGAAAAGGAAGAAGACAAGACATTGGAGAATTATTTATAGGCCGAGCAAGATACTGTTCCGGTCATGCGATCATCATGCTCTTCCAATGTCTTCAAAGAGGCACATCTAACAAATAATTTACTTATATTCTGATTTGGTCAAAACTTTATTATTAATACAACTGTTAACAAAATTCTCATAAGCTATGAAAGACCAATCAAGATAGGTGATTCATTTGTCAGAAATATAATTGTCACCGAACATATCGGTCAAAATATTGTCCCAATTAATTAGGGAGACCGATAGTAACAAATTATTACAACCAAAGTTTTCCCCATCATTTCATTTGCATTTTATATCTATAGGGGTAACTTTGTTTATTTCGTACTTGGCTAATATTTGGTCTCAAGTGAGACATATGTGCGTTAAAATTTTCGGCTTCAGAAACTTAAAGCCAAGGTTATTGTCTCTTGAGAAAGCCGATGCTAGTATAATTGTGTATTCAAAGACATCGGAAGAGAAGTGCCAAAAATAATGCATAGCCAAATTGGATGATATAAAATCTGAACCATACAGTTGCTCAATTCCAAAGCCATTCTCACAACAAGATCGGTTAGAAGGTACAAGGTGTACCTACAGTTTGAGAATGTGTGATCATATATTTGACATGTTGCTGAAAATTGATAGTATTAGAATTCTTGATCACAATGTTCAACCATCATTACAAGGATGAATGTATTGCAAGTTGCATAATTCGTTCGAGCATAGTATAGAGGATTGCAACGTGTTTCATCAAATAGTACAATCGGCTGTTAATAAAGGACAATTGAAATTTATTGAAATTCAAATTGATGACCAATCTATTTCGATTGGTCTTGATGGTCAAAAGATATTGCATCGACTACCTTTCGTCGATTCATATAATGATGGGCAGGTACACAAGGAGGAGGATGGAATCAAGCCTACAAGTAATGATGTTGTTCAAGAGCCTATTGAAGAGATTCTTGAAGGTGAGAGTTCCAATGAAGCTACAATAAAGACATCAAGCACTAGGGGGCAACAAGAAAAATCGAAGATCGATGCATGTAAAACTCAAAAAGACAAAGGCCGCAATAAGCACAATGGTAAGAAGTCAAAAGTAACTTCCACTCAGTTATTGGAAAAATATCAAAAGGAGAGTGGAGCAAAAAGTGCTTATCGGCCAAGTAATTCAAAAGCATCAAGGTCACCCCCAAGACAAAATTCTAAAGACAGGGATTGGCGAAAGAAGAAATTCAATGCAACAAATTCATATCCTTCTTTTGGGCCACCAATGCCAATGTCATGGGTACCTTCCTACGCATATTTTTATTCATATCCATCATGGGAAATGTATGATTCACGGGCACATTATCCATATAATTCTAGATCAACTCACCCAAATTGTGCAGCTCCAAGAAGATAAATTGATCGATAATCACATGTCAAAGACCGTTTCAATCAAAAAGAATCGGTCCGGAGTTCATGGGTAAAGAAAGAAGTGGTCAAGCAAGTATACCAAATCAAAAAGGATAAACGCAAGTGTGTTGTTTCAAATTTGATTCAAAATAATGAAAAGCCAGCTGGATTAATGTTGGCTACTAAAGGCAAGGAAGTGAAGCGAGTAACTTTCAAAGACCCAATTTCTGAATGTGAACAAGCAAAATTGAAGGTGCCCAAGATTAAGAAAGTCATGCCATTGTGTGAAACAAAACCATGGCCGAGATGCCCACTCGGCTTATCAAATTGGAAAGAGAAGAAGCTATATCGGCTTAGGGCCGAGGAGCTAAAGAAAAGAAACATGGCATGGGTTCCCAAAGGAAACCCTCAAGGAAAGGAATATGTGCAATATTTTATCATAAGAAAGGCAGCAAGAGTGGATAACAAAAAGAATAAAACCAACAAACGATCAGGCCAAAGAATTTGGTATCATTATCAAAAACTTTGGCTAGCGCATTATCCATATTATTCTACTTCACCATTAATACCTATGCCATGGAATTCATCCCCAGGTATGATTGGTTACCCACCATGTTTTTATTTTTATCTCTGGATGCATCATAATTCTATACATCATGAAAGGGTATTGCTAAATCATTATTTATTTTATTAGTTACAATTTTGTTGCTAATCCAAGAGGCCGAATACTTGAAGTTCAGAATCAGTTTTGTTGTTTACTTTGGCTATACATATTTGGGTGGATGAATTATGCATGCCCATTGGGGCAAAGACATATGGATGATATTTATTCTATGGCCATGAGATCATTATCCAATCATGGCCGATGTGGTCTTCTAACAATGTCCTTAGTTCTATTGAAGACCGAGACAAGGTATGCATTCATTAGAAATTGTGCTTATGCTTATGTGTTGATAATTTGGCTTATAAATCTTTGAAATCTATGAAAGGCCAAATTGTCTTTAATTTTATTATTGGGCGTAGATGCTGAGCACGATATTGATTAATCTTGTCTTTATAGTACCATGGAGATTATATTTTGACTGTTCAGTTTTAAAAGCAATAAGCAATGCGTTGGTATTAATTGTTTATTTATCTCCTTATGATACTGTTTTATGAAGTCTCATGCCGCTTAGAATATCTTGCACAAACCATATAGCCGAATGTGAAGCTTTGCTATTCGTGCTAGAATTTTTTTAATTGCTATAGGTGCTACACATAGTTAGGCTTCTAGTGATTCGTTGTGAGTAGTGCAACAATGTCTATGGTTTACCAAAGTTTCAACGAATCACTTGTTATTTATATTGATACATGTATACATATAAATTTCATCTTGGATTAATTTATCTAGACATGAAAACTGAAGTGCAAATGAGTTGGCTGGACTAAGCATCCGGCTAGCATGTTATTCATGATATATTTCACATTCCATAAGAGTCGGTTCTTTGTTTCGCCAACATAGGTCAGGCCGGATTGGAGACCACTGTTTCAGCCACTAATGAAAGATCTAGTGCAGGTGAAGATGAAGAATAGAGGAAGCCCATTATTTATTAGATGAAAATCTAAACTAAAGGGTGAACATGATGGTTCAGGCGAGGATCATTGTTGGAGTTGTTCATGAAGACATTCATTATATCCATCAATCATCAAGATGAAAGTGGTTGTTCTCGGAGGCAAACATTTACAGAAGTTATTCCCAAGTGACAATAAGCCTGGACATAAAATGGCTGATATATATTTATCGCCCTTAGCACATATGGCCGATATAGAGTTATCGCCCTAAGACACAACCAGTAGCCGATGGAGTGTTGACATCGTCCTTAGACTAAAAGTAGAGCAAGTTATTTTCTGGCACGCAAGATCTACTAGAAAACAGGGGGCCATGTGTTTGGCACTCGTTTTGGGCTCGTAGATAATCAAGGCAAATGGGGAGAGACACTCGGAAAGTCTAATTGGAGGATTATTAATCATCATCAAAGAGGCAACGTATCAAGTCAAGCCATGATCAGGCTTACTGACCGATTATGCTAGTGTTCATAGAAGACTCGGGGATTGATATATGGAGGCTTCCACTATGATTCTTTTAAGATGAGTTCAAAAAAGTGTTGAACATGAAGGTTGTGCGTTTCGTCAAAAAACAACTTTGGTTTTTGAATCATCTAAATCCGAGTTAGTATGCAAATTTGAGAGCCAAAATACTGTCAGAGAACCAAATTAGCACGACGAGACCCATGGTCGCTAGACCACGGACCATGTCTCACCCTAGGCGAGAGCAATGCACTGGGGCGATCCAGAAAACATCCTAATTCGATCAATCTGCTTACGACTTAATTTAAGCAGTCAAAGTCTAATCGGATGAAAAAGTGCAAAATATGAAAGTTCTTCATTTTTGCAAGACGAACATGTTTCCTTTTGGATCCATCTTCATCTGAGCAAATATACGATCTCTAGAATTACGATATGACCGAATATAACTAAAATCGTTCGGTTAAAATCTGAGTTTGATATGAAAATAAGGAGAAAACTCTGTCAAGATCAGGTCAGATGAAAAAGTAGCAAACATCAAAGTTGTTTTCTGTTTTGAGGCGCACAACTTTGATTTTTACGACAATTTGATCTAAGCTTGTTTACTATCTCAAAAGTGGTGCGGAAGATACTAACAAGTTTTTGACCAAACAGTTACGCAAATTTCGAGTTTGCTTATTCGAGTTGGACCCCAACTAGGGCTTTGCACGTGAATCCAACCTTCTTTCTTAAACGGGAAGTCCATCCACTCCTTATATACATGAGGGGTGAAGGCCGATTGAAACAAAACCAATCAATCTACTACCTTTTCGTGTTCATCTACTTTTCATCCCTCTCCCTTGTATTTTTTCTCGTTCTTCGACGTTCTTTAAGATTGGAGGCTACGAATCCATGAGGCTCTAGGGGCAGTCTGGACGACCTAGGGCAGCCCATAACCGTCGCGCCACCCTGATGGGGTCCCTCCTGGGCAAAGCGGGTTTCGGGTCTACAAAAACGTCCGCCGAACTGTCTTGCGTACCGATGCCGAGGGTACACGGTGACGTGTTCGTGTGCGAACACTAGTTTTCGAGGAACTTTCTTGTTCCCTCTCTTGTACTGTCCTTATCCGTACACCGGACATGTGGTTCTCTCCGCGTACTCGTTCCGATAAAATGCGCAATCATTGATGCAGACATGGTATTTAACATGCGGTAGGTCAAGAGGGCACACAATTTTCTTGGCCTCCTCGATACTTTTTGGCAATGTGTTCCCCTTAGAAAGACGGTCGCGCCAGAATTCCATGTTAGCATTGAAGCTCACGTCGGTCCATTTGTGTTCCACCTTTATCTCCAGATCCTTGAGCGTTACACTCAAGCATGTATCCTCGGGCCGACACCCAGGATACAATGGAGTCATCCCGTCTATCTCCATTTGCGTCAGCTTGGCTTTCTCTTTGGCTGCAACTTCATTGCTCGCCTCCGACCTCCGCAACTCCGACCTCCGCTCATCGTGACGACCATGGTTGCCTTTGCGGTATACACATATAGAGCAAAAGAAGTATGTTAGAACCACACCATATGCACACACACACATGCATGGTCGTCGGAAAAATTCGGCATGACCTTTCCTAAAAGTAGGACATATGGGTAGTGCAAAAATTTACCGAAATGGAAATGAATCAACATTTCAGCAAATATCCATGCACCACACCGGGGCAAGCAACAACAAAAAACTTCTTCCAATACAAACATTCATGCACTACACAAGCTTCATGTATAAACATCGTCTCGCCATCGCACACCGTCCACGCGATAAGCTTCACCTACAAAACATGCATATTCATGGCCAACTATACTTACCTAGTAAATTCAATACCAAGACGAGATCATGATGAGAGAGTGTGGACAAATAGATCTACAAGTTGGAGAGGAAAATAGTGGACAAATAGAGATGTGGAGGAGAAAAATAAGTGCGGTTTAATAGATCTACAAGTTTGAGAGGCTTCCCCTTATCAATATCTCAACTAAAGTAGGTTTAAGTACAAAAAATAGAGAAAAATATAGGCAAAATGGGGCGGGAGGGAGGAAGAAGATGAGCTGGGTGAAGGAGGAGAAACAGATGAAACGGATGGTGGTAGATAGAGGGGTGCAAGCTGCCACCTTTTTGTACATAGATTTGAAAGCATAGGTTTGTGACACATATTGAAGATATGCGCCACAGAAGTTCACATTTTTATGGTGCATACATCTATATGCAGGCCCAGTCCTGGGGTAGGTCTGGCGGGGCGGCCACCCCGGGCTTGAGAAAACAGGGGCCCAAATACTTCTGATATGTACTACTACTTGGCCTGGCCAGTGCAGGAAAAAAAACTGAGAAACCCTAATGGCCGATGCCGTAGTGGCACGAGCATAAGGCCACGACCACAAGGATTCGACTAGCTAGGCAAAATCGCAAGGACTCGACCAACGTTGCCTTGACTAGTTGGGCAGATTTCTCTCAAAAAAGACTAGTTGGGCAGAACGCGCCGCAGTTCGCTGCCCAGTTCCATTCATCAGCGCATGCGACTCAACCAAAAGCTCCCGCTTGATGGCCCTGTCCGTTTGCTGTCTCGCTAAGTTCTTCAGCGAAACAACGACCGCCTGACCCCACCGTGGCGCCAGCACACACGCGCCCTAAGCTCTGATTGAAGATCGTCAAATCGGCCACCGCTACAGCGCCACTGCCCAGATGTATGTCAACAATTCTCTACTTTTTAGGAGGTCTAGGCCCTAATTATACCATGATGTTTGATTGATCGTTGATTCATAAATTTTACGAATGATGGGTAATTGGTATTCAATTGATTAATTTTTTTTAGGGATCTGTGAGTTTGACATGATGATTGGCTAGATCTTCTTGAGTTCATCTAGTAGATTGTATCTTTACGGACACTTTCGATCAATAGTTAGTTTCTTTAAATATCGATGATGTCATGTCACATAGAACGTCTGCATTAATCTAGCGGTTAGAAAAAGAAAAGGAGGAAATAAATGAATGTAATCTGGGAAACATTTCACATATATACACATGATTATAATTTTCATACTAATATTGACAGTTTTGAACTCAGTAAACTATTTAGCTATTGGATGTTGATACGCAAAAAATATTGCGGTTGCAATTGATTTTTCTTAGTTACACTATGATTGCAACTGAACATTTTTTTCTAGTTTTACACACTGGTTTTAACCGATTATTTTTATTTTAGACTGGAATTTTTAAGATGCACATTGATTTGCAGTTGAATCTTTTTGGCTGCGTTGTAGTTACAACTGAAATTTCTCTTTAGTGTGAAGCTAATTCCCGCTCCATTGAGCGCCATGAGATCCCTTGTATTAAGGGGTCCCCAGTTCTAATTTCGCTCCAGGCCCTCAAAATCTCATGACCGGTCCTATATGCGCCTATAAGGGCAGCACTTTCTACGGTGGGATCCGCGTCTATTTTCTGTGGTGCATACGTTGACATGCTCCACAGAAAACAAACATTTCTGTGGCGCATACCAACATCAGTGCTAGAGAAATTTGGTCACCCAAATTCGTTGGTGGTGCCCTTTTTTACTTTATATGGCGCACATAGCTACATGTGTCATGCGCCACAATAAGTTGGTCGCCCAAACCTGATGATGGGTCCTGCCATATTTCTGTGGCGCATGAGATTTTGTCTGCGCCACAGAATGATAAAATTTCTATAGATCATTGTGCTGGCGTGCACCACTGGAATTATTCGGCAGCGCATGATCTAAAATATGCGCCACAGAATAGGCGTCTACTTGTAGTTGTTTTCCTAGCTGTGCAACCAAATTCAGCTCAAAGACGCCTCTATGTCTGTCTCAACCGACACGAGGTGCGTTGGGTCTATCTAGAAATTTGATGCGGTGGATGTAAATCAGCTTGTATGCATATTTATGTTTATAGGATCCTAATCGTATCAGCTTGTGTGCATATTTCTATGTTTATAGGATCCAATCAAATCAGCTTGTATGCATATTCATCATATCTACAAAATCCTATCAAATCAGCGTGTAAGATCAATAGTTGACAAGCGTGCAGCACCCCTCCAGCAGCCAGCTAGCTGTACTTGCATTTATAAATGTATATTCGTCCAATACGCAGATGTCCATCGAGGAAGCATCGCTTCAAGTTGAAGCCTGACAGGGGCCTCGACGTTGGAAACAAATTGCCACTCCCTGCCGATTCATGTTTTCTTAATAAACGGAACGACAAAAGATAATCGTAGACTAGTAGTGTGTCCCGCGTGTAGCAAGCGTACGTTGACGGATCTGTGCATATCCGACGCAGCACACCTCGCCTACCTGTACGGCCGGGCCATGGCGGGTGAGACATGGGACGGCCAGGCATATGACGGAGAGGCTGGCTGGAAGGTGCCGCGATGAGGATGAGGAGAGGAGAAAGAAAAAGTAACAATAAACTAATATGAGCCCCACGTGCCATGTGCATGCCCTCCGTTCCAAATTATAAATTGTTTTAACTTTTTTCTAAAACACACCTAGGTTCACTCAATTTACTCCGAGTCTACGCACTAAAACCGTATAGATACATAGTTTAAGAAAAAAGACTAAAATATTTTCGGAGAACGAGGGAGTAGTAGAGTCCGGAGCTGTTTTTGAGAGCTAAGAGCACCTCTACTGGCATTCCCATGAGAGCCTCTCCAAAACGTTTTTATCCGCACTGCGATTTTTCGCTTACTCGCGTTTTCACCAGTCACCACTCCGTTTTTCGCCGATTTTGGCCCAACTTTCATCCGGCGTTCTCAGACCGATCCCAGCGTGTTAGGAGCGGTGAACGTCGTAAAAAGCGAAAAGTTGGGTAAGCCAACACTGTGGGCGACCGCTGGACGGGTTCCGTCCCTTTTTTCCCCTTCCCTCCTTTTTTCATCACTTTCACTCCATTTCTTCCCCATCCCCACCTATCGGCCATCACTCCTGTCATTTCCCTAACCTCTACTTGCCATGCCGCCGAAGAAGTTTACCAAGCCTCGCACCACCGCCGCCGGTCCTGCGCAGCCAAAGAAGAGAAAGCCGAGAGCGCCGCAATCGAAACCGGAGGGCTGGACCGACGAAGCCTGGGCGAAGGATTGCCGGTGAAGGCAAGCCGAAATAGAGGGCTGGAAGGGATGAGACGTAAAGCTGAAGAAGAAGAAGCTGGACGCTGAGGACGAGGCGCAGTCGCAGGCGGCCATGAAGGCACAATCGGCGACCGAGCGCAACCTAGCGGTTTCTCGAGGCGCCATGGGCCATCCCCTACTCCACGTCGGGCAGTACGTCGTACCCTGGGGGATCCAGTCCGGCGTTGGATCTTCGGCAAGCTTCTCGCCTTGCTCGCCAGGGCTATTCCGAGAGATCCAAAAGACACCGAGGACGAGGTTCTCGGCATCCCCGAGTTCGACGATGATCAGTTGGGCGGATTCAACCCCAACATGAACTTCCCTAGTTGCCCTGCACCTCGCAGCCTACCCGGCTACAATGTCGACATCAACTTACCCTACGGCAGATCTCCCTCGTACGATGGGTCGCCGGTGTTGCGTCACGGTCCCCTTTCCATCGCCCACAACCGAGGGGTAGGCTCCTCCGTCCAACTTGACAACGCGGACGCAGTCAGCGTGCTCGGTGGAATGTCGAGCAACTCCTTCATGGCCGAGATGGTTGCTTCTGACTCTGCCTTCGCCACGAACACGTTCTTCACACAAGAGCAAGCCTACAGCGATGCGGAGCATGGCCTTGACTCGCAAGAGTTCGTCAAAATCCAGGCGGGCAGTGACTAGGAGGCCGGCTGTGACAAGGAGGGAGAAGCCTAAGAGGAAACCACGACGACGATCAAGGGCAAGAGGAAGAGTAAGCCGAAGCCGACATCATCAGCTGATTTGTGGTTTTACTTGGGAACGGGAATGGAAATCTGGCTATTCCCCGGCTGAAAGTTGCATCCATCTGGCACTAAATAGTGTCAGATTTCGGTCTGGGGACGCCCAACAAGTGGAGGTGGTCTAAGGAGTTGAGACTGTCCTTCGAAATAGTTGAGAGGCCAGTAATTAAGGGCAACGACTGGAGATGCTCTTAAACCTCGTGCTGTGGTGGCCTAGGGTAAACACTTCAAGGTCTTGGAGAAAGGATTTACCACATGTATGTTGGACCCCCGGCATCATATTTGCCACATATTTGTTGGAGATTCGTGCAAAGTTAACACATGCATCTCCCACAGCACATTTGCATTTTAGCCCTCCTGCTATTTCGGATTTAGCCGGCTGTCCTGGGGAGAGCATAACTGTTGGAGATATGCCCTAGAGGCAATAATAAATGTAGTTATTATTATATCTTTGTGTTTATGATAAATGTTTGCATTCATGCTATAATAATATTAACAAGGAAACATTAATACTTGTGTGATTTGTAAACTTAATTTGAAGTCCCTAGTAAAGCCTCTATATAATACTAGCTTGTTGGTTAATAGATGATTGTGGTTTCCTTATCATGAACATTGAGATGTTATTAACAACAAGATCATATTGTTAGGAGAATGATATGATGGACATACTCCTGTAGATAAGCGTAGCATAAAGATCAAGTCATTTCAATAGTTCAATTGCTATATGCTTTCTGATACATAGTAACCTAATTCCTTCGACCATGAGATCATGCATATCACCTTTACCGGATGGATGCTTTGATGTCATCAAACACCACACCGTAACAGGGTGGCTATAAAGGTGGCATTGAGTGTTCAGAAAGTATTGGTTGAAACACATGGATCAAGAGTGGGATTTGTCCATCCATATGACGGATAGATATACTCTGGGCCCTCTCGGTGAAATGTCATCCAATTAGCGTGCAAGCATGTGACTGGCTCACAAGGGATCACATATCACGGGAACGAGAAAAGAGTACTTATCGGTAACGAGGTTGAACTAGGTATGCAGAGATACCGACGATCATAACCTCGGATAAGTAAACTATCGTGAGACAAAGGGAAATTGGTATCGTATGTAAGTGGTTCATTCGATCGCAAAGTAATCGTAGAAATATGTGGGAGCCATATGAATTTCCAGATTCCTCTATTGGTTATTGATCGGAGAAGTGTCTCGATCATGTCCGCATAATTCACGAACCGTAGGGAGACACACTTAAGGATTCGACGTTGTTTGAGTAGTTATGGAATGATGAGAAAAAGACCGAATGTTGTTTGGAGTCTCGGATGGGATCCGGGATATCACGAGGAGATCCGGATGAAGGGTTTCGC
This sequence comes from Avena insularis, assembly GCA_023614405.1. Lineage (NCBI taxonomy): Eukaryota > Viridiplantae > Streptophyta > Magnoliopsida > Poales > Poaceae > Avena > Avena insularis. The sequence goes on from CM042692.1 coordinate 569,429,937, forward strand.
AGCATAGTAAATCAAAATTTTCTACGGAGCGAACAGAGGGAAAGCCAAGATCCAATCTAGGAGATGCAAACAACGAGAGAGATTGGATTAGATCTTCATACCCTTGAAGATTCGCCTGAACGTTTCGGAACATGGGTGATGTAGTCGCATTTCGCTTCTCCTCCTCGCGATCCGATCCGATCTAGCACCACAAGTGGCGGTGCCTCCGTGAGATGCACACGTGCAGCACCTCGACGTCTCCTCCTTCCTCGGACCAGCAAGTATGGTGGAGAGATGGATTGGATCTACAACACGACGGCGTGGTGTATTTGGTGGAGAATTTCTGCAGCAGGGCTTCGCCTGCAAACAGTCGGGAGGGAGAGAGGAAGGCAGCAGGGGGCGCACCAGGCTACTAGGGTTTGGAGGGAGATGTGTGGTGGTGGGGAGGGGGCGCACCAGCCCTCTATATATATAGAGGAGGGGTGCGGCCAGCCCTTGCCCATCCTCCAAGCCTATCTCTAGTTTAAACAATTTAAACTCTCCCTTATCTAGAAATCCTATCTCTAGTTTAAACAATTTAAACTCTCCCTTATGTAGAAATCCTATCTCTAGTTTAAACGAGTTTAAACTTATCTAGGATCGGCTGGGCCCTATGGGGCCTTGTGCCCCTGGACCAATGCGGCCAGGACACTCCCTCATAGGCCCATGCCCCCTCCCGGAAGGTGGGGCCACGTTGGTCCCCTTCCGGAAGGTTCTAGAAGCTTCCGGTACAATACCGATTAACCCGGAACAATTCCGAACTCCAAAAACTGCCGCCTTATATGAATCTTATTCTCGGACCATTCGGAACCTCGTGATATCCCGGATCCCATCCGAGACTCCGAACAAAAATTCATAAACCAATTATCCAATCTATCCTAGCGTCGAGACACGTTAAGTGTGTGACCCTGCGGGTTCGAGAATATGCAGACATGATCTTCTATCAATAATCAACAGCGGGTGCAGGCACCCATATTGACTCCCACACATTCATCGATGATCATATCGGATGAACCACGATGCCAGGATTCAATCAATCCCATATATATATTCCCTTCGTCTCGCGATATTTTACTTGCCCGAGATTCGATCGTCGGTATCGTCATACCTAGTTCAATCTCGTTCACAGCAAGTACTTTACTCGTTCCGTAATCCAATATCACTTTGTGATCAACTCCTTAACCACATGCTTGCAAGCGGTGTTGATATCGATTACCGAGTGGGCCCGAAGTATATCTCTCCGACTTGGGAGGGACAAATTCCATCTCGATACATACAACCCAACAGATACTTTCCGATCACCTGCGAGACACCTTTATGATCACCCTCTCATAGGATGACGTTTGATGACCTCAAAGCTTTCTTCCGATACCAGGGAGTTGTATTATCTCATGGTCTAAGGAATACAGTATTTGACATAGGAAAAGCTTCGCAAAGATGAACACAATGACACGATCTAATTGCTTCACTTAGTTTGGGTCTGTCCACCATATCATTCTCCCAATGATATGATCTCATTATCAATTGACAACTCATGTCTATGGTTAGGAAACCTTAACCATCATTGATCAATGAGCTAGTCCATAGAGGCGTACTAGGGACACGGTGTTGTTCACAAACCACACAAGTATTAAAGTTTCCGCTTAATACAATTCTAGCATGGAATATAAACTTTATCATGAACAAGAATTATAATAATAACATCTTTATTATTGCCTCTAGGGCATAATTCCAACAGTCTCCCACTTGCACTAGAGTCAATAATCTAGTTTACATTTGGCAACAATCTCACACCCATGGCAATCGAGGTGCTGATCATGTTTTACGTGGAAGAGGTTTAGTCAATGGATCTGCGACATTCAGATCTGTATGTACTTTGCTGATCTTCAGATCTCCATCCGCTATATAATCTCGGATTATATGAAACTTATGATTGATATGCTTGGTCTTTGGATGATATCTTGGTTCCTTAGCGAGTGCTATGGCGCTTGGTGTTGTCACACAATATCTCCAGTGGGTCCAATGCACTTGGAACCACGCCAAGCTCAGTGATGAAGTTTCTGATCCAAACTCCTTCACTTGACGCTTCTGCAGCAGCCATGTATTCCGCTTCTACTATAGATCCCGCGACCACGCTTTGCTTGCAGCTTCTCCAGCTCTGACTCCTCCATTCAAAATATACACGTATCCGGTTCGAGATTTAGCATCATCCTTGCGGTGTCGAAACTAGCATCGGCGTAACCTTTTACGAGCTGTTCATCACCCCATAGACTAAGAACATTTCTTTAGTCCTATTTAGGTACCTTAGGATGTTCTTCACGGCTGTCCGATGTTCCACTGGATCACTTTGATATCCTCGTCAAACTAAGAGCATTGGACACATCGGTCTAGTACACATGGCATACATGATGGAACCTATGGCCGAGGCATAAGGCACATTGCTCATAGCTTCCCTATCATTTACCGTGGCTGGACACTGAGCCTTGCTCAATAACTTACCTGACAACATAGGCACAGAACCATTCAATGCCTTATCCATACTGAACCTTTTCAGAACTTTGTCTAGGTATGTATTCTGGCTTAAAGCTATCAGGCGTCTTTGTCTATCTCTATAGATTTTGATGCCCAATATATAAGCAGCTTCACCTAGGTCTTTCATTGAAAAACACTTGTTCAAATAACTCTTCACATCGTTAAGCATGTCGATGTCATTTCCAATAATCAATATGTCATCCACATATAGTACCAGAAACGTCACCGAGCTCCCACTCACTTTCTTGTAGATGCAAGCTTCGTAGCAATTTGGAACAAATCCAAAGCTCTTGATCACTTGATCAAGCGAAGGCTCCAACTCCGAGACGCTTGCTTCGGTCCATAAATGGGCGCTGAAGTTTGCATACTTTATCAGCATCCTTAGGATCGACAAAACCTGTGGGTTGCATCATATACAACTCTTCATCAATGTTGCCATTGAGGAAAGCAGTCTTGACATCCATTTGCCATATTTCATAATCATGAAACGCAGCAATTGCTAATAAAATCCGAATGGACTTAAACATCGCTACAGGAGAGAAAGTCTCATCGTAGTCAACACCTTGAACTTGTCGAAAACCTTTCGCAACAAGCCGTGCTTTATAGACGGTAACATTACCATCTGCGTCTGTTTTCTTCTTGAAGATCCATTTGCACTCAACGGCCTTTCGGTCGCTAGGAGGGTCCACCAAAGTCCATACTTGGTTTTCGCTCATGGATCCCAATTCGGATTTCATGGCTTCTAGCCATTTCTCAGAGTCTGGGCTCATCATCGCTTCCTCATAGTTCGTGGGTTCGCTGTCTTCTACTAACAAGACAGTCAAGACAGGTTGTCGTACCACTCGGGAGGGCACGCGACCTTGTCGACTCTGACGTTCGAGCAGATCGCCGAAGCTTCATGATCCTTGTCATTAGCTTCCTCTATTGTTGGTGCAGCAGACTGGAACAATTTCAGGTCTGCGCTACTCTCAATTCAAGAGAAGGTTCAATAACCTCGTCTAGCTCTACTTTCCTCCCACTCACTTCTTTCGAGAGAAACTCCTTCTCAAGAAAGGAACCGTTCTTCACGACAAACACTTTGCCTTCGGTTACGTGATAGAAGGTATACCCAATAGTTTCCTTAGGGTATCCTATGAAGACGCATTTCTCCTTTGGGTTCGAGCTTGTCGGCATCAACTTCTTGACGTAAGCTTCGCATCCCCAAACTTTAAGAAACGACAACTTAGGTTTAGCACCAAACCACAGTTCATACGGTGTCGTCTCAACGGATTTATATGGAGCCCTATTTAAAGTGAATGCAGCGGTTTCTAATGCATAACCCCAAAATGATAACGGTAAATCAGTAAGAGACATCATCGATCGGACCATATCTAATAGGGTTCGATTAAGTCGCAGACACACCATTGCTGTGGTGTTCGGGTGGCGTGAGTTGTGAAACGATTCCACTTGCTTTGAGATGCGTGAGAAAATCATAACTCAAATATTCGCCCCACGATCGGATCGTAGAAACTTAATCTTTACATTACGATGGTTCTCCACTTCATTCTGAAATTCTTTGAACTTTTCAAACGTTTCATATTTATGTTTCATTAAATAGATATACCCATATCTACTTAAGTCATCGGTAAAAGTGAGAAAGTAGCGATATCCACCGCGCGTCGAAACACTCATCGGTCCGCATACATCGGTATGTATGATTTCCAACAAGTCCGTTGCTCGCTCCATCATACCGGAGAACGGGGTTTTGATCATCTTGCCCATGAGGCATGGTTCGCATGTGTCAAATGATTCAAAATCAAGAGACTCCAAAAGTCCATCAGAATGGAGTTTCTTCATACGCTTTACACCAATATGACCTGAGCAGCGATGCCACAAATAAGTAGTATTATCACTATCTACTTTGCATCTCTTAGCCTCAATGTTATGGATGTGTGTTTCATCCCTTTCAAGATTTAGAAGAAATAAACCATTCACAAGAGGTGCATGACCATAAAAGATATTACTCAAATAAATAGAACAACCATTATTCTCCGATTTAAATGAATAACCGTCTTGCAATAAACACGATCCAGAAATAATGTTCATGCTCAACGCAGGCACATAATAACATTTATTAAGGTTTAAAACTAATCCCGAAGGTAAAACTAAGGAGAGCGTGCCGACGGCCATCACATCAACTCTTGATCCGTTGCCAACGCGCATCGTCACCTCATCCCTCGCAAGCCGCCGAATATTCCGTAGCTCCTGTTTCGAGTTACAAATATTAGCAACTGAACCAGTATCAAATACCCAGGCACTACAACGAGGGCTAGTAAGGAAAACATCAATAACATGTATATCAAATATACCTTTGATGGTGCCAGCCTTCTTGTCCGCTAAGTACTTCGGACAGTTGCGCTTCCAGTGACCCTTGTCCTTGCAATAGAAGCACTCAGTGTCCGGCTTAGGACCAGACTTGAGCTTCTTCTCAGCAGGGGCAACGCGCTTGCCGCCGCTTTTCTTGAAGGGCTTCTTTGCACCCTTACCTTTCTTAAAGGAGGGCTTGTTGACCATCAACACATGATTATCCTTCTTGATGTCCACCTCCGCAGCCTTCAGCTTTGCGAAGAGCTCGGTGATCGTATCAGTGGAACCAATCTGATTATGAGTCACTACAAAACTTTTGTAGCTGGGAGGGAGTGATTGCAGAACCACACAATCTTGAGCTCCTCTGGAATCTTCTTGATCCGAGTTGCTCAAGGCGTTGAGTGTAGCCCGACATCTTAATGGCGTGCTCACTAACGGAACTCCCTTCCTCCATCTTGCAGTTAAAGAACTTCTCGGAGATCTCATATCTCTCAGAACGGGCCTGAGTCTGAAACATGGTTTTCAGCTCTTCGAGAATCTCAAAGGGCCCGGGATAGTTTTCAAAACGATTTTGAAGTTCCGGTTCCATAGCAAACAACATGGTGCTCTTAATCACACCATAATCATCTTTCTTGCGGTGATAGACAGCTTTCTCATCAGCAGCGATTGTAGCGGGGTTACCTAACGCTTTCTCAAGGACATATAACTTTTGACCGCAAGAGAGAATGATTATCAGAATTCTGAACCAGTAGGCGAAGTAAGACCCATTGTTCTTAAGCTTTTCTTTCTCAGCAAAAACGTTGAAGTTGAAGTTGGACTTAGCCATGTGATCTACAATATTTGCAAGTACAAATTAGACTATGTTCATGATAACTAGTTCAACTTTTAATCAAATTACTTGATGAACTCCCACTAAATTCAACATCCCTCAAGTTGTTTAGTGAACATGATCCAAATTCACCACACCTAATTCGATCTTCACGAGAAGAGATGTGGTTTCAATGGTGGACAACGAAGTGTCGATCATATCATTCATATGACTCATGCTTAACCTTTCGGTTCATGTGTTCCGAGGCCATGTCTGTACATGCTAGGCTCGTCAAGTTAGACCCAAGTATTTCAGCGTGTGCAAAACTGGCTTGCACCCGTTGTATGTGTGAGAGTCTATAGCACCCGATCATCACGTGATGCTTGGACACGAACTTTCATAACGGTGCATACTTGGGGAGAACACAGTTTTTATCTTGATCTTTAAGTGAGGAATCATCTTATAATGCTACCGTCGCGATCTAAGCATGATAAGATACATAAAAGGATAAACATCACATGCATATAACTTTATGTGACTTGGTATAGCCAATCTTCGCGCAATGATCTCCATCTTGTGCGTTCCGGCATGATCTCCATCACTCCACCATGATTGCCTCCACCACGAATAGCAACTACAACTATTGCTAACTACTTAGCGATAAAGTAAAGCTATTACATGGCGTATAAGAAGTTGACTCGCAGGTCATACACAATTAGAAAGACAACCATATGGCTCCTGCCGGTTGTGTACTCATCGACATGCAAGTCGTGAAACATTACAAAACATGATCATCGCATACAATATACACATCACATCTTGGGCCATACCATATCACAGAAAACACTCCCTGCAAAAACAAGTTAGACGCCTCTACTTTGTTGTTGCATGTTTTACGTGGCTTATGGGAGTAGATGCTAAGAACGATTCTTACCTACGGAAAGCCACAACGGTGATATTATGGTTGCCAAACTCCAGTGTTAATCCCATGACAACTATAGTGAGAGAACCGACATCCACCAGCGCATGTATGGTACAAGCCACCGCGTCAAGTGCGGAGCGGTCTCATGACGACGTCGCGTAAGGTTGGCCTGGACCGCTTCAATCTCACTATCCCGTGCCATAAGAAGAACACAAACAAGAGGCTTGCAACAGAAAACATCAACGCCCGCAACAACCATGTTGCGTTCTACTCGTGAAACACATCTACGCATAGATCTAGCTCTGATACCACTGAAGGGTTTCGCATAGTAAATCAAAGTTTTCTACAGGCGAGCGGAGGAAAGCCAAGATCTAATCTAGGAGATGCAAACAACGAGAGATTGGATTAGATCTTCATACCCTTGAAGATTCGACAGCGGACGCGTTAACCGGAACGTGGGTGATGTAGTCGTACTCGCTTCTCCTCCTCGCGATCCGATCCGATCTAGCACCACAAGTGGCGGTGCCTCTGTGATATGCACACGTGCAGCACCTCGACGTCTCCTCCTTCCTCGGACCAGCAAGTATGGTGGAGAGATGGATTGGATCTACAACACGACGGCGTGGTGTATTTGGTGGAGAATTTCTGCAGCAGGGCTTCGCCTGCAAACAGTCGGGAGGGAGAGAGGAAGGCAGCAGGGCTACTAGGGCTTGGAGGGAGAGGTGTGGTGGTCAGGGGGAAGGGGGCGCACCAGCCCTCTATATATAGAGAGGGGGGGTGCGGCCAGCCCTTGCCCATCCTCCAAGCCTATCTCTAGTTTAAACAATTTAAACTCTCCCTTATCTAGAAATCCTATCTCTAGTTTAAACAATTTAAACTCTCCCTTATCTAGAAATCCTATCTCTAGTTTAAACGAGTTTAAACTTATCTAGGATCGGCTGGGCCCTATGGGGCCTTGTGCCCCTGGCCCAATGCGGCCAGGACACTCCCTCATAGGCCCATGCCCCCTCCCGGAAGGTGGGGCCACGTTGGTCCCCTTCCGGAAGGTTCTAGAAGCTTCCGGTACAATACCGATTAACCCAGAACAATTCCAAACTCCAAAAACTGCACTGCCTTATATGAATCTTATTCTCCAGACCATTCCGGAACCTCTCGTGATATCCCGGATCCCATCCGAGACTCCGAACAAAAATTAATAAACCAATTATCCAATCTATCCTAGCGTCGAGACACGTTAAGTGTGTGACCCTGCGGGTTCGAGAATATGCAGACATGATCTTCTATCAATAATCAACAGCGGGTGCAGGCACCCATATTGACTCCCACACATTCATCGATGATCATATCGGATGAACCACGATGCCAGGATTCAATCAATCCCATATATATATTCCCTTCGTCTCGCGATATTTTACTTGCCCGAGATTCGATCGTCGGTATCGTCATACCTAGTTCAATCTCGTTCACAGCAAGTACTTTACTCGTTCCGTAATCCAATATCACTTTGTGATCAACTCCTTAACCACATGCTTGCAAGCGGTGTTGATATCGATTACCGAGTGGGCCCGAAGTATATCTCTCCGACTTGGGAGGGACAAATTCCATCTCGATACATACAACCCAATAGATACTTTCCGATCACCTGAGAGACACCTTTATGATCACCCTCTCATAGGATGACGTTTGATGACCTCAAAGCTTTCTTCCGATACCAGGGAGTTGCATTATCTCATGGTCTAAGGAATACAATATTTGACATAGGAAAAGCTTCGCAAAGATGAACACAATGACACGATCTAATTGCTTCGCTTAGTTTGGGTCTGTCCACCATATCATTCTCCCAATGATATGATCTCATTATCAATTGACAACTCATGTCTATGGTTAGGAAACCTTAACCATCATTGATCAATGAGCTAGTCCATAGACGCGTACTAGGGACACGGTGTTGTTCACAAACCACACAAGTATTAAAGTTTCCGCTTAATACAATTCTAGCATGGAATATAAACTTTATCATGAACAAGAATTATAATAATAACATCTTTATTATTGCCTCTAGGGCATAATTCCAACACCGGAATGGTCCGGAGAATAAGATTCATATAAGGAAAGTCCCGTTTCGGAGTTGGGGAATGGTTCCGGTGTTTTCATCGGGAATGTTTTGAAAGGTTCCGGAATGTCCGGCACTCCGGGGGGGGGGGGGAGGGTACATGAATGTGTCATTACAAGTTGGAATGATTGCATCATTTACTAGGTGTCATCGCTGTCCAAAATAAAGGGTTTATTCAAATCCTAGTTTGAAAAGTCAAACGGCTAGTTTGAAAAGTCAAACGGCAGTTTTTGGAAAGAGGAGGAGAGGTGGAAACCGAGTTGGGGAGGAATTCCCTCCTCCAACCGGCGGCCCACCTCCAAGCCGAGTTGGGGAGGGACTCCCCTCCCCTTGGCCGCACCTCCCACCTATAAAGGGAGGGGCAGGGCTGCCCCTCCTAGCACACAAGTACCACCTCCTGCTGCTGCCGCCACCTCCCAGGGTTGCCCTAGCCGCCGACTTGGGGTGCCCCAAACCCTAGCCGCCGGCTCTAGCACCTCCTCCTTGGTGTGTCTAAACCCTAGAACACCGAGGATCTCTCTCATACTCCACCATACTCGCTCCGGCTTAAGGCGAAGCCCTGCGAGATCTCCCCTCTACTTCCGGTACCACGCCGTTGTGCTGCCGGAATCGCGAGGAGAGTGCTACAACCTCCGCCTTTGGAACAAGGAGAGGAAGGTCTTCGTCGAGTGAATCTTGAACGATTGAGCAGCTGAACGCTGGCCAAGCGCCGGAAGGATCGTCTACGCGATCTTGAGATCGGAAAGAGTACGACTACATCACCCACGAGAATCTACTCTCGTTAAACACTTTGGAATCTTCGAGGGTGAGTTATTCCATCGACTCGTTGCTACAATCTAGTAGATAGATCTTGACTTGTTTGTTTGTATGCAATAGAAAATTTTTGTTTTCCATGCTACGAAACCCTACAATAACCACCCAAGCCCCAGCCCCCAACCCTTACTAGTAACCCACTTCTCCCGTATCTCTCCCTATTCCCCTCTCTTTCTCCACCGCTGCCACCTCTCTCTCCAAATCCCCAGATCGACACTGCCGCCACTTGTGGTAGACGAGCCTACCTAGAGGTGGATCACCCCAGGCCCCGACGCCCCTCCACCTCCTCAGGTGGAGGCCTCACGTTAGCACACCTCTACAGCCCCGACGCGCCTCCTCTTGTGGCACCTCCTCTTGCAGCGCCGACGCGCCTCGTCGACGGTGACCACGCGTGGCCCTCCGTAGACCCATTGCACCCCATTGAATACTACCACACGCGGCTGCCCTGTACCCCTGATGCGCTTCCTCCTCTGCCCTAGATCTGGCCATGGAGGTCCTGTTCTTGCCTAGGAGTGGCCGGATTTGGACGTGGAGGGCGTGGATCCGGGGCCCCTCCTTTTCCTTTCTTTTTTTCTTCATGTTTGGATCCAGTTTGTGGTTGAATCTTTTGTTGGGATCCAGTTCGTGGTTGAATCTTTATTGAATCTCTCTGTTAATGGGTTGATTTTTTGTAGAGTATGATTTTTTATGTTTATATTGTAGAGATTTGTCCAGGTTCTTTTAATTGTATTTAGAACTTCTATGAATTTGCCAATCCGAAATTATTCTCGTATGGAACCGTGTTGAATCCTGTAGAATTTGATGGATCTTGCATGAATTGTCCATGTTTTGTTGCTATTGTTTTAGCAGAAAATGTGGAAATTATTTCTATTTGTACGATTATTGTGGAAATCATCTTGATCTGTTTGTACGGTTATTATTGATATTCTGTGAGAAAATTGATAAATCAAGATATATTCTTACAAAAATATATGAATTATGTATGATTCTTGACAGAACCATGTATATAAATTGAATGAATATTGTTGAAAAATCTTGTGTGTCGGGATTCGTTTATGTAACTTATATGAATCTTGAAATGAATCAAGATCTTTAACATTGTATGAATATTGTTGATATTCGGTGAAAAGTAAAATATATATTAGTATGTATAAACTTGTATGAAGTTACGTTGAATATTCCTTAAAAATGTTATATAAATTTTTTACAAATCTTTTAAGAAAATTGTACAGACTTGTACTGTGTCTTAAAACTAGCTAATTAATAAATTAAACAAAAATTATATGAATTATGTATTATTCTTGTATTATTTATATGAAACTATGGATATTTGTCGATTACTTTTGAAACAAAAATATCACACGAAATTTTGTTGAATATTGAATATTCCTGAAAATTTATGAGGAAAAATGTGGTGAAAGATAAAAATAAAGATGTTAAAAACAATATCTTTCATGTATGAATCTATGATGAAATTTTTAGAAATTAAATTAAATGCGCTAATTATGTTGAGCCTCTAATAAATCACACACGTAACTTTTTATTTCGTGATCTGGTAGGAGCGAGCTGTAAAATGCATTGGACTTAGAAAAATAGAAATTATAGAGGTGTGAGGGAAAATTTGCAAAATCTGTAGCATTGACTAATGAACTTTTGTCCGAATCTCAACAGACGAGAGAGATGGTGTTGGGTCCAACATACATGTGGTATTGCATTTCCCATGGTCCTGGGTACTCATTGTATCGATTTTCAAACTGTGTGAAAAATCGTATTCGTAACTTCCAATGTTTATTTTAAATTGATGGTAATTGTGAGACAACCTATAAATTGATACAGTACGTGCCATTGCATCGATCGCTCACACACACACGTGTACCGTCGGTGGAGCTGTGAGTTGGGCGCGCGAGCGACCGATCGGCCGGGTTTGCATGGAGAAGAAGAGCGTGGCCATCATTGGCGCCGGCGTGAGCGGCCTAGCGGCGTGCAAGCACCTGCTGGAGCGCGGCTGCCGACCCGTCGTCTTTGAGGCCGATGCCGTCGTGGGCGGCGTGTGGGCTCACGCTCCGGAGTGCACCAGGCTGCAGTCGACGCGGACGACGTACCAGTACTCAGACTTCCCGTGGCCGGACACGGTGACGGAGGCGCACCCGAGAGGGGAGCTGGTCGCCGGCTACCTAGACGCCTACGCGCGCCATTTCGGGGTGCTCGACTGCGTCAGGTTCGGGCATCGTGTGGCCGCGATGGAGTACGCCGGCGTCGCGGAGGAGGAGGTGGCCGTGTGGGAGGAATGGGCCGGGTGCGGCCAGGCGTTCGGCTCCGGCGACGGGGAGTGGCGCCTCACGGTGGCAGACACGGAGGGGCGCGTCCAGGTACTGATATCTCACCGTCTGCAATGAATCTGATTTTGGCTTCGCCCATAGACATACGTACGATTGAGTTAGCAGCGGCTCCACGGCGTGCGAATCCGTTTAGAATAGTATAGTCTTCTTCCACGTGCTTATACTTTTGTGTGTCCCCACTTTTAGACTCATACCATACATGGAAAATCGCACACTCCTATTTTTTTTTTTTACGAATTACTAATCATCAATATTAGTACAGAGAGACAAAACGTAATAAAGATTATAAATAGATCCGACCAGCTAGCAAGTAGCAACGACTATAAACACTAGCTTGAGCTGAAAGCGCGTCAGCGTTCTCGCCCCTCCATCACCCAAGCCAGACAAAATTAGCCTAGTAGAGCTTGTTATAGTGGTCAGACGAGAATTCGTCGTGCTAAGGTTCTAAACGACCAGCACACCGGAGCAGCAATCATCGTTAATGATGAAAACCATAGATCGAAAGTGACCGATCTGCAACAACAAACACAAAAATCCACCAGATCCAAGAAGATCTGTCGAACACATGACTTCACGTGTCCTTTATCGGCGCTAGACGCTCCACTAGAGCTAGCATAAGGCGGGAAATACTTATCATGATTTCACAATGTAGCTCCCGTCTCACCATATCAAAGAATACAATGAAAAACAAACGTAAATAAAGAACGGAACACTCCCGCCGGCGAGGCGCTATCGTCGGCCACATGGCCAAGGCCTCAGATATTGCCGTTCCTACTTTCGTTTTGATGTTCAAAACACATACGAATTACTCTCAAAAAACTTCGGATACAAATATGTACAAGTATTCATGTCATTTTCATTTAAATATTTTTTCATGTGGGTTTCAGTTTCTTTGAAGTAATTATGTAGTTTGATTAACCAATGAATCTAGTTGGCACTCAAGGTTGCCTCTCATTTCGTGCGAAGCGGTGTGTCTATATAGGGCGCTTTATTACTTAAATATAATATTTACAATTCATAAAATTTGGGGTTGCTAATTCTCAATCAACTGTGAATTCAGTTAGAGCCTATTCAACTCAATAATTGTTGTAGTATTTAACAACGTCAAGAAAGCAATGTGCCAGCCCCTATTTGAGTCACCTTATCCTTCTCTGTTGTGGTTATTTTGCTATGGGGTGTATATGATCCTTTATTTGAGTTTAAATTTAACAAATTCTAAAATGTCAAAAAAATACGCGTGTGTACATCTTCACATTTTTAGGTGCTCACAAGGTCGTTTCACGAAAAATAGATTGTGTGGTTTCTATAAAAAAAAACATTAGGTGCTAAAATAAGACTCTCCACAAGACATGTTTTTGTCATTTTTACACAACCAACAAAAAATATCGTTTTTTCGTGAAACCGCACGTGTGCCCATAGAATTTGCAGATACACACGAATATATATTTTTTGGATTTTTTTTAACATTTTGAATGTGTGTTTAATAAAGGGAGCATATGCACGTGGGATCAAATGTGCATTTCCACCGATTTGGCCCTTTTTTCTAGTGTGGCTTCTAGATTCTTCATTCATTGCATTCGGATTCACATCCATCAGGCTGCCTCATGTCCACCTTCCACTAAAATGCGGCTTAGAACGTCCATCAGGCTTCTCCCTTCAATCGACTTCTCCACGTTCAGCCGACACTTGGCGAAATATAGGTGGCAACAACTAGATCATTAGTTTCCACATGGAGTTCATTCATGCTTTTCGTTGAGAGGGTGGCGACTTCTAGATAGCCAGATACTGACACTGGAGGGTGTTATCCATGCGCACACCAATGGAGCAGACGCGGGGATAGATGGAATGGACGATGGACAAGGTTACGACCAGATCCGGCCGCCGCTGATCCAACGAACACAACATCAAGGTCGCTATCCCCACATCCTCCACACCCGCACTAGACGTCCGTCGGTGAGGAGGCTCGTGCCACTTCTCAGATCCCCTGCTCGCCTACGCCGGCCAGCCATCGAACTTCCATCATCGTGTAGCCGTGTTGTATCTTCCTCCAAAGCCACCCCATCCCGCCGCCACATATGAACATGGCCACCATGACGCTATAGAGCAAAGTCACATCGCTCACAACCACGGCAAGCGGAAACACTGCCGCCACCTCCATGACAAGGGGCCACCACCAAGGCCTCTAGGTCTGGCTGCGTAGAGACCAGGCATGGGGACCACTAACACCTACTCCCTCCGTTTTATAATACTCCTTTCGTCCCAAAATAAGTGACGTGGATTTATCTAGATTTGGATGTATTTAGACATGTTTTAGCCTAGATACATCCGAATCTAGATAAATCCACATCACTTATTTTGGGACGGAGGAAGTATAAGATGTTTTAGCTTTATGAAAGGAGTGTATCTAGATTTTTGTGTGTGTTTAGGTTGGGAGTGAATCTACACACTAAAAGAGGTCTAGATACACTTCTTTCACAAAGCTAAAACATCTTATATTATAAAATGGAGGGAGTATTTAGTTAGGATGGACATGCCGCCACCACTGCACCCATGGAGGGAGATTCCTGAAAGTGTATGATTATTGCCATAATATCTCTTAACTACCAAGTACATACATAACACTCCACCGCAGACACTGTGGTAGCATCGTGAGTAGCAAGAGCTTTGAGGAATGTCACACAGGAGAGGAATGGAAGTAGAATCCAGTGGGCTAGGATGTAGAGTTACAACCACTGAACCAGTTCACCCGAATCTAGCGATGTATTCTCGTTTGAAGTTACGACGTGGATATCGGAAGCAGCTAGGGCGCGCCACAATTTATGTATTGCGTTAATTTGGTTTTGAAATTAGTACTCTTATTGCAAGTTGTATGCACCTAACCATTTCATCCATCGGTTCAAGCTGATGGGGAAAACAGAGCAGTGTGCATTTACAATTCAACACTCCTCCTCATATGTGGCTCCCTCAAACCTAAAGGTGGACCAAAAAGTTGGATTCTATGCAAGACGGGTTTTGAACTCAAGACATGTTGGATTCTATATCATGTAGAATAGGATACACTAGTTCACCCAAAAGTTGAAGCGGTGAGAGGACCAGATATATCGTCAAACCATTCTGATGGGGAGATCGGTAGCGTGAACGCGAGAATTGGTTTTTCAATCTCCCCACCCCTCCCCCACCGCATGCGATGGATACCACATTACTTGTGCCATCATATTCAAATACCACACATGAAAGCGTATCTTGCATTAGAAAATAATATATCCAAATTAAATTATACGTCTGCCTCATATTCCAGTACCAAATAATCTGCATATGAATAAGAAAAATTAGTCAATTTATCATCCACCGATTCACATTTATACCCTTGTGGATGTTTGTTACCAAATTAGCAATCTTTTGAACACAGACGCAACATATAACTATCACCTCTCTGGTATTCGCACTAAACTGTTTTTTGACGCTTCTTCTGTAGGTGCACAAAGCAGACTTTGTGATTGTTTGTGTTGGAAGGTTCAGCGGTGTGCCCAATATACCTACATTTCACCCTGGCGCAGGCCCAGATATATTTGATGGGAAAGTGATCCACTCAATGGACTATTCCAAATTAAGCAGCGAGAAATGTAAGAAAATGATCAAGGGCAACCGCGTCACCGTTGTTGGCTATGGAAAATCAGCACTTGACATTGCTAACGAGTGTGCAAAAGTGAATGGTATGTACAAATGAGAAATCCATCATTTTATTCTTGTATATGAACAATACAAATCTCATCTCCATTAATGCTAGCTCTCCAACGAAGTTTAATGAGTGTATTCCACAAAGAGCATGTAAATTTGATTGACCCAAGCATTATTATATATAAACAATACCCCTAACATAATGTAAATAGTGATTTCTTTACATTAATAATTTTCTAGTTTATATATAGGTTCAATGTGCCTTGTCTATCACTATATGATACTAACACTGGGTGAATTTACACCACATGTGGTTTAAATGGTCTACCTAGTATCTTCCAAAATCCGAACGATATAGTTAGGTGCACAATCAAATGTGAGTGTGGGTTACATGGAGACGGTTTTTTTGAATTCAAAATTCATAAGATTCTGAAGAATCCACATATACATATACGGTTGTAGCATACAAACATGTAAATTTTCAGTACGAAATACCATATGCTCTAGGATACAACAAAATGACAAATATTTGACAATTTGGGGGTCTCAAAATGTGCAACGTTCACCTTTCCTTTTTTTCCGATTTTTTTCACCTTTCATAGATCCACCATTTTTTCTTTCTTGTATAGCTCAGAGTATAAGGTATTTCATAAGGAAATTTTACACGCTTGTAGGATACATCAGTACTTAAATGTAGATTGTTTCAGAATTTTTCAAAACTGTGAGTACTGCTTCCGTTTTTTTTCAAAGTACTCTTCTTGCCAGACCCTGAGCTCCAAGATGTAACACTCCACTTAGGTAGTACTACTTTCAGGCAGTATATAAGACTACTTAGTTTGCATATATACTATTTTTAGGTAGTGTGTACAATTTTCTATCATACCCATCTATATGTACACATATCATGTAATATTTGTGAACTCACTTGCAATAATTTTATATGGTTTACTTCAGGAATGGTAAATGACTATATTCAAAGTGATAAAGTAGTAGACAATAATAGTATATGAGACGTCGAAATATCCCCCGTAGCGTGATGTATATCATCTTGGTTGCATGCCTAGAGGAATAAAGAAGAAGCCTTAAGATCATATTATGTTTCTTATTAATCATTTGTTGTGGTTCTTAGGTGCCAAGAAACCATGCACTATGGTAGTTCGAACCAAGCATTGGGTCATACCGAGCTTCTATGCATTCGGTGTCGACATGAAAATATTCTATCTGACTCGCTTCGCTGAACTCCTTATTCACAAACCGGGTGAAGGTTTCCTCCTCAGCCTATTGGCTATCGTCTTGACTCCATTGGTAGTGTAACGTGCATATTAACCTTTTTCAATTTATTAAAAGTTGAGTTAAATAGTTTTGGTGTAGACTAAATCTAGACATGGTTTGCCTTTTTTGTGTGTACGATTAGAGGTTCATGATTTCCATGTTTGCTAAGATCTACTACTCCATTGAAATGAAGAAGCACGACATGGTGCCTGAACATAGCTTCTTTGAAGGAGTTGTGGCAGGGTCTTTTGCAATTGCACCTAAAGATCATTACAAGAATCTAGAGGAAGGCAACATCATTCTTAACAAGTCAAAGACATTCAGCTTCTGCAAAGATGGTGTGCTACTTGAAGGTGGATCTACATTGGTAAAGAGCGATATTGTTATTTTTGGCACGGGTTACAAAGGAGATCAAAAGATCAAGGACATGTTCACGTCGGAATATTTTCGTAGTATTGTCGTTGGCTCAACATCCACGGCTAAACGACTCTACAGGTCATTACTTCAATATACATAATTTCTACGTACTTCATGTATTTTTTTTAAGACAATGGATGGATGGATCATTTTCCTGGCCCATGCAAGTTCCAATGGTACAAGATACACACAACTAATCTTCAAATCTTTGTCGAAGAGTTTGTTAATTTATGTTATATTTTTCACAGGGAGTGCATACACCCTAAGATTCCACAACTCGCTGTCATCGGGTATTCTGAAAGCTACTCAGATCTCTATACTTCGGAACTAGGGACCAAGTGGCTAGCGGATTTCATGGATGGTGGATTTATACTGCCAAGTGTCAACGCAATGCAAAGGGATGTTCTTGAGTGGGAGAAGTTCATGAAACGCTATTCCAGTAGCCATTTCCATTTGTCCTGCATTGCAAGTCTTCATAATTGGTACAATGATCAACTATGCCGAGACATGGGGTGCAACCCAAGAAGGAAGAATGGCATTTTAGCTGAATTATTTGAGTTCTATGGCCCTGGTGATTATAGTAATCTTGGCCCTAATTAAATGCAGATCTTGTGCTAGGACTCGTCTATGGGACTTAAATATCGATCTCTGCTTGTTAAAATGTGTTTATGCTTTGTGGCTACAATACACCACTATTGGAAACTAATAAGGCGTGACACATTCAACATAACCTTGTTGTCGTTGATCATTACCTATACAGTGGTAAAATAGTTTTTGATAAAGGACTATAAGAGATCTCTCAACATGGGAATTTTGATTTAATAGCAAAGGCATCAAGGCCAAACAAACTTGAATTTTGTAGCCAGCACTAGTGCGAGAATTGATCCTTTGACCAGTGCCGTACAATATGCACTTGAAGTTTCTCCCTCTGTAGTCCCTCGCGCTACAGGTACTCTAGCACGAATGTTTCCGGTTCGTTCCAACATTACGCCCCCTAGAGATACTAGGACAGTATTTAGGTTTAGGCGGACAGAGTGACTTGCAATGTTCTTCAGTCTCCCTCGGATCTAGCAACGCCCCGGGGGTGCGTAGTAGCTCTGTTGGGGAGGTAACCCGGATAGGGTAAAGACGGGGAAAGACGAAAGGGTGTTCCCAGTTTAGTTTCCGAGTTACAATCTGAGTCGGCCGAATCTTGTAGAGGTCGGCCAAGATAGGAAAGGACAGAACCCTTATAGTAATGGCAAGGCATTACCCGGCCGGGATACTGCGTAAGTCGGCCGGGTTAGCCCAAGTAATCTTGATGCAGGTGAAGGACAAGCCGAGTTACGCGAGGCAGGGCCGAATGATACGAAGCTTGCAGGAGAAGGAGAAGCCTAAAGTCAAACTCTAGTAGCAGGCTAGGGAGAATCTAAGCGAAGCCAAGCACTAGGGACAAAGGCGCAGAGCGACAGAGAGACAGAATGAGGTCACGGAGGTGACAGTCTTGAAGCCCGAGGCACACAGGAGGGCCCCTCTAGAACCTTGCCGTCATTAGGGGAGCGACAGGGAAAGGGGGGCACCGAACTACTATATTGGGACAAGCATATTCCTCGAATATGCTTGCCACATCAGCCCTAAAGGAACCCAAGGCTCTCCTTTATAAGGGCAGGCTTGGACCCTAAGGAGGGGATCGACTCATTCTTGGTACCGTTAGGCTGGTAAAGTTCTCTCTTTCTCCTTGTATACAGCTCAAGGAGCACTTGTAACCCAAGGAAGGAGAAATACAGATCTTTGCGTTAGCTTTCTGTGTGTAGAATCCACTACATCTTCCCTCCCCAGATCCCACTAGCATCCATTGGCCCCAAACTTTAGCCTACCCATGGCATCTGCCGTGCCACCACCACGACAGTTGGCGCCCACCGTGGGGCCAGCAGCGGTGCTAGCTGGAGTTATGATCCGGACGGGAAACTTCATCAAGACTGGCGAGCGCGTTGTTTCTGGCTTAGTCCAGAGATTTGGTCTCTGTGATTATGTCAGCGACAATACAGGGAGCTTCAGGGGGAAAGCTCCCCCGTGTAATGGTGTCTTCATCAACCTGGGCGACCACCAGGTTTACGTCGGCGTCGACATCTCCGGCGTTTATCCTCACCAAGTTGTTGTTGCAGGAGATCCACCTCTTAACGCTGCAGGCCATCCGCCCGGAGCGCATCCTGCAGGTAGCGTCGAGGTAATGGTCGTGGCCGGGGTGCAAACTGGAGTAGCAGCTGCCGGATCAGGCAGAGAACCCGCCACCGGTGTACAGGGCGCGCACAGGCAGACAACACCAATGCCCACCGAGGTAATCCCACCAGCAACCAACCCGACCGAGGTGCAAGACACCACCCCAAAGGCACCAAGAGTAAGAGGGCCACCTCTGGAAAGGCCAGAGAATATTCTTCAGGCGACCATAGAAAGCTTGACTACACCTGTAGCGCCGATACTTAATCCGGCAAATGCTCAGGCAGAGTTAGAGGAAACCAGGCAAAAGGTGCTGATAGAGGCAAAAAAGGTGTCGGTTTTAAGGGAGTCCTTAAACAGGACCCTGCGAGAATATGCCAAAGCAAATAAGCTTGACGTCGCGCCCGAACGGGTGGACGAACTAAGATTGAGAGGGAAGAACCTCATGGATGACATCAACAAAGAGCATGAAGCTCATAAAGCAGAATCAGAGGATTTGGGCTTGCCGAGGTACAGTACCCCGGCAAGAAACCTAAGAGCGGCAAATGCCGCAGCATTAGAGTTAGAGGGGTTGACCGGTGAGGCCCGGCAGAAACAACAAGAAAGAGTAAACGAGCTGGTGCGCATCGCGAACCAGCAAAACGAGGAAATGCTCAGAGCAAACCCGGCGAGGCCGGGGGCCTCGCGAATGGTTCATTTGGCCGGAGCAGCACCTGCCTTGTTCGTGGCAGCAGCATCTTCACCCGGAAATAATGCTCGAAGAGACAAAGCAGTAACCTCAGGAAAGAGGAACAAGCAGATTGTTCCATATGATCCGGCAATGGCCGGAAAGGCAAATGAGAACAGAGGCAATGCAAGCCGAGGTAACAGTGGGGAGAGGAACCACGGCCGTGTTGAGAGAGACGGATGAAGCCGAGGCAACGGAGATCTCGGCAAGAGAGCCCGAGAGGCAATCAGAGAACAATACGGTCAAGTAGGGAGAGAACTGCCACTCAACCCGCAACCAAGGCATGAACCCCGGCAGGAAAGAGAAACGAGGCCAGCTCGCCACGATCGAATTAATGAAAGATACAATGATGGATATTCTGTGATGGAATATGCAATCCATGGCGGAAACAATCACTATGGAATACAGGACAGAGTTCTGTACAGAGATTTGCCATCAAATGATGCAAGAGTGAAGCTGGACCGGCTATACAGGTCCGAGTTGTTGGAAGAACAGGGTCCACCAGGGCCGACATGCTTTGGACCACGGATCATGGGCGAACCTCCTGTGCCAAACTTTCAACTAGCGAGGGGCACGAACACATATAACGGGAGTACCAAGCCACAAGACTGGTTAATTGACTATGCCACTGCTGTAAAAATAGCGGGTGGGAACTTACGATGGGCAGTACGGTATGTACCACAGATGCTGGAAGGACCAGCTAGGGTGTGGCTGAATAATCTACCAGCCGGCAGTATCAACTGTTGGCTGGATTTTGAGGAAATGTTTGTCAGCAACTTTACCAGTACATACAAGAGGCCAAACAGGCCACAACAGTTAGCCATGTGCAAGCAGAGGCCGAATGAAACAGATAGAGAGTTTTTAACTCGGTGGTGTAACCTGAGAAACTCATGTGAAGGAGTCATAGAATCGCAGGCAATTGCTTGGTTCGCACAAGGATGCCGTTATGGCAGCGTATTGTGGCAGCGTCTACAAAGAGATATGCCGACCACACTGGCAGAAACTATCAGAATAGCGGACTCCTACGCATTAGGAGACCCAACGCAGCCAGAGTTAATGTCGGCGGATCATCGCGAGCAGCAGGACCATGATGCAAGAGATTTGGCCGGGTCATCTAGGCGCGGTGATTTCAGAGGAAGAAGAAGAGAGGAAAGGCCGGATTACAGATATAATTCGGCCCAAGTGGCGGCAGTAGCACAAGACCCGCCGAGTCACGGAGCAACTCAAAGGCAGAAGAATGGTCCTCAACAGTGGACACCAAGAAATGAAGCGAAAAGGCAGTGGACCCCAGAACAAAAGAAACAATGGCAGGAGAGGCCGAAGTACACGTTCGAATCCATGTTAGATCAGCCGTGCAAATTTCACACGTCAAACCCATCCAGGCCAGCCAACCATACCACCCGCCAGTGTGCATGGATGAAAAATGCAATGGGGAACCCCGCAGGGGTCCAGGCACCCCATCAAGTACATCAGCAGCATCAGCCACAGTTGACTGGAGCAAATGCACAGCAACTGATGTTACCGCCCCCTCCCCCGAGGTACGATAACTCGGATCGGAGAGACACGGTGCATCAAGTGATGAACCAAGTCCAGGATGGAAGAACAAATCCAGCGAATACCGGACGCAATGATTACAGAGAACATAGTCCTATTGCGTGTTCACAACGGAACAACAAGACAAGCAAAGTGTGCAGCGCCGGCATATGGAAGTAAATGCAGTAATGCCGGCAGTACCAAGATATGTGCCTTGGTCGGATCAGGAGATAACTTGGAGCATAAAGGATCATCCCAAGATAATGCCAAATCCCGGATCATATGCACTTGTGCTGGATCCGACATTTGTTGGACCAAGCATCAATGTCAAATTTTCAAAAGTACTCATAGACAATGGAAGTAGTATCAATATCATGTACAAAGATACCATGCATAAACTCGGAATATCGCAGAACATGTTGCAATCCACGAGGACCACTTTCCATGGGATAGTGCCAGGGCTTTCATGTGAACCCATTGGTAAGGTCCGAGTGGATGTGTTATTCGGCACAAGAGATAACTGCAGAGCAGAGAATTTAGAGTTTGAAGTGGTGGATCTAGAGAGCTGTTATCATGCTCTACTCGGACGACCAGCGTTGGCCAAATTCATGGGCAGTTGTCATATAAGTTATCTGAAAATGAAACTACCCGGACCACAAGGAGTGATAACTATAACAGGGGATTACAAGAAATCAATGGAGTGTGCATCAGCCGGGTCAAATTTGGCCGAATCATTGGTTATAGCAAGAGAAAAAAGAAGGATTCAGGAGGTAGCAGCCCTCGCTCAGTCGGCACAGCTGAACATGCCGGCACTAGCCAACCCGCATGGCAGTGTCTCTTTTCAGCCGACTAAAGAAACGAAGAAGTTTCAAATAGATGAGCAATTCCCGGAGCGTACTGTTACTATTGGTGCAGGCCTGGATGCTAAATAGGAAAGCGAGCTCACCAACTTCCTCCGTGAGAATCGGGACATATTTGCATGGTCAACTCAGGATCTGCAAGGTGTTCCGAGGGAGTTGGCTGAGCACTCTTTGAATGTAAGGCCCGGAGCAAGGCCGGTGAAGCAACCTCTCCGCCGCTTCGCCGAAGACAGGAGAAAAATAATAGGGGATGAAATAGCTCGGCTCCTCGCAGCCGGGTTCATCATGGAGGTGCTGTACCCGGATTGGTTGTCGAATCCGGTGCTGGTAGAAAAGAAGAAAGATGATCCCAATGTAGCCATTGTATGGCGAATGTGTATCGATTACACGAACCTGAACAAGGCGTGTCCAAAAGATCCTTTTCCATTGCCTAGAATAGACCAAGTCATTGATTCGACCGCTGGTTGTGAGTTATTATCATTTGTAGACGCGTACTCTGGTTTCCACCAGTTCACCGAGACCCTCCTCGGACAACTTCATCTCTCCCGTGAGGTTGTAAGGGGGTGTCCTATGTCGGGTGGCAATTCCTTTCAGGTGACACCTTTGATATAGAAATCATGATGTGTCCCTTCTATTTAGGCTTCCTCCTTTCGCCAACATGGCACCACATCGATCTTGTGCACCCATGGTTGAGTGTGGTGGGCCTGGGAGGTTGGATATGCACTACTAGGAAAAAGGCTATAGGTAGGTTCGTTACTCTTGGTGCACCAATATGCGAATGTGCCACAAGTATATACTCGTGGTGCAACACATATTGATGTGACATGACTATTCACTTACTAGTGGCGCATTATCTATGAGATGCACCATGAGTAGTTGAAGTACGGGCCGGCAGAGGTGTCCTCCTTACACAGTGGTGCCACGAGTATTTGGATAGTCATGACGCACCAGGGTGCTATGCTCTATGCTCCATGAATAAGGGGGAAAACCCTGCTATACACGGATGCCAGGTTACTCATGCCACACAAGTACGGGGTGCGCCACGAGTAACCTCGCCACACCAAGTCCACCCCCATGATTTCCTTTTAAGTTTTAGAAAGAAGAAAAGAAAATGATAAAAAATTAAATTTTAAAATCTTTTGAGATGTAGTTATGTTATGTGGTATAGTTATAGGAAAAAATAACAAACATGAATTTCAACATATTTTGCAAAAAAAAATTATGTCTTGGTAAAACGGCTCTAACTTTTGCATATGACACCGGATAAAAATATTTAATATATGAAAAAACATTTATACAAAAAATTCAATCCGATTTAAAAAATTAGACATTTTACTACAAAAACGCTCACTTACCTATTGACGTGGGGTGATCACGTCAATGCCCATGGTTGATGGACTTGTGTTTTGAGGAAGAGAGCATGCTGGAAACTTCATTGGCTAACAAACAAGCAACACGGGGACACAGTGTTCACCCAGGTTCAGGCTCCGGAGGGAAAACCATACTCCTGCTTGTCTACTCTTGATTAATGGGGATCTGATGATTACAGGTGACGAGGGGTAACCTCGGCAATGTCCATGGTGATGGACTTAGGGTTTCGCGAAAAAGAGAACGTTGTGGATTTCGTCGGATGTCAGGAAAATGATGAAGACAAAGTCGTCTGAATATTGGGAAACACACTATTACAAGTTGTCCTCTAGATTTCTGTACCCTCGCTTATGCTTCTCTCATCCTATATATGATAGGCCGGGTCTCAAAGCTGTATGCGGATAGATTTTATACACGTGTAATTACAATACCAACATAATATCGGTTCGTGGTTTCTTTCCTAATACAATCAAAGTCTTTGTCGGTTGCTTTCCTGGGCTATTATCTGGAATCTTCATGGACCGTAGGCCTTTTACCCAATGTAGGGTAATAAATAATGAGCATCTGAGTAATCATACCTATGTCAACAGGGGTGCCGAGATGGCGAGGTAGCGCATATATAATCTGGCGGGTGTATGGAAAGAGATTGACTACCCTCCTCGTCGCTCCTTCCTGGCCCTTATATGGGGGAGCCAGGTCTCAGGATGCGCTCGAGTCAGTTACAAAACGAGGGAGAAACCCAGAGTGTTTCTATCTAATCATATCATGTCTATCAAGGAGTCACATCTCTCGTGGGCTTGGTCTCACCCGAATCATCATGGGCTTCACTGCCCTTGGAGGATCGTCGCGTGGGCCTCCCGTATGGTATACCTATGTCAGTAGCCCCAAGTGTCTAGTCGAATCGAAGATTCGGGTGGAGACTTAGGAAGTTGGACTTGAAGGTTTGCCATGTTTGGTTGAAGCATTCGTATGGCTCACAGGAACTGCGGTGCACGTGCCTGGTTCATCCGATGGATCGGGACCAGTTAATTGCTCTTGGGCAAAAACAAACATGACCTACTCAAACTTGAGTCCCCGGACTTGAATTTGGAAACACTACAAAAATGCCCCCCAATACCCGGCGGATTTTTGGAGCGGCATAAGCGAAAAGAACCGACAAAAGTTGGTTACGCGGCGGATGGGCTTTCGGGGCACCACTTTGTCGCGGGGGCCACTTATACGCCGTAGCACACAAGATACCGGCGGATTTTGGTGCCGCGGTAGGTGGCACGCAAGAGCGGCGTTATACCATGCCGCGCTTGCGCAATGGTGGCATTACCGCTTGCGCCACGCAATTAAAGCGCCGAGTGAATTTGTCACAACGCTAGAGAGTGTGCAACGACTCCAGCTGACGGGCTAAGGTTGTCTCGCTGACTAGCGTGACCCACAAGATTCACCGACTTTATATCTCGCGCTCCTCTCCCAAATCCCTCTCCATGGGTCTGCAGCGTGCTGTTGCGGAGGAGACTATAGCGGCGACCGGCGGCGATCGAGCCTCTGGCGGGTGGTGGTTACGTAAATTAATTATATATTGATTCTATTCTTGATCTGATTTGCCCGTTTTCTTTTGGCAAATTACAAAATATACAGGCAGACATATGTTACAAATACAACTCGTATGTGATGCAGTGAGCGATTCTTAACAGGTGTTCCCAGCAGAGTTGGTAGTTTCTTAACTTAAGAGTAAAATCTTGCATGGGGTTTTATTAATTTAAAGCCCGACCCTACCGTGGCTTTAAAAAAAATCCCAGTCCCCTCCGGTGATTACAACATATACTTTCGTTACCCTTGGGAAGTTTCTATTTCTTGCTGCATCGTCTAGTGTGAACGTATTTCCTTCTTGCTTGCTCTGCATCTTCTGAAATTAATCTACTTATCAATTGTTGGAGTGGAGTTTCTGTAAATCCACGTTCAGGAGAAGAAAGTTGCCGCTCTAACCTGAAGGTTCAAAGGAGAAGTGACATGAGTGGCATGGATATGAGCGACGCATGGCAAGGGGCAGAGCCCACAGTGAGCGCTGCTTCACCCGCTGTGCCAGTGCACTCAGCTGCCAAAGAAGTACCTCGAAGAAGAAGAGCTTGCCTTTACCTGCAGCGATGTCGTCACTGGCAGCTGCTCTTGAAAAGTTGCATCCAAGCTGAGATCAAGCATAAATGTTTGGTTACACCTAGCTTGTCATCCACGAACAATTGATCAACTTGATTCCTGCTGCCTGGCCAATAACCATGGATGA
This sequence comes from Avena insularis, assembly GCA_023614405.1. Classification (NCBI taxonomy): domain Eukaryota; kingdom Viridiplantae; phylum Streptophyta; class Magnoliopsida; order Poales; family Poaceae; genus Avena; species Avena insularis. The sequence continues at coordinate 569,456,151 of CM042692.1, forward strand.
ATCGATTACGAAAGAGGGGTAGAAAGGAAGTTTTTAGGATATATGAGGTTGTCCTCACCTCCATGGCAAGATCCGGGGCTAGGGTTCTCGGATCCGACACTCCACGGCACGAATAAAACGCCATAGTTGATCAACTGAGGTGTCAATCAGTTTCGTTATTACTACAAACACCATTTAATATACTTTTTTGCACTCCGGCAGAGCGGCTCTTTTCCGTGTGGACAATATAACACGGCAAAGACCTTCTGAAACATGGCAAAGGCTTTGCCGTGTATATACACACGGCAAATGTCACACCGCAACGTTTGCCACGGCAAAGGCCCTTTGCCGTGTGTCTTACGCGTAGACACGACAAAGTAAAGTGAGATGACGGTTTCCCTTGGAGATGACGGTGTCTATTCTTTGTCGTGTATCATTCATAAATCCAACACGGCAAAGGCTGTCTTTGCCATGTGTCATCAATATATCCTACACGGTAAAGGTTGTCTTTGTCGTGTGTCATCCATAAATCCTACACGGCAAAGGCGTCTTTTCCGTGTGTCATGCACATGGCAAAGAGGCTGCCTTTTTAAAATAAATAAATAAATAAATAAAATGTTTTTTTCAAACTTTTTTGAATATTTTTTTACTTGCTAATCTCATATGAGATACTTTTAATCCTAAATATGCTTAATATTAGGTCAAATTGTACTCATGATCAAACTTCTCCTACGGTCACCCATCCTAACACTACTCTAGCCCTAGCACGCTTAACTTCTTTGTTTCTTTCGAATGAGCTTCCGAGAAAGAAATCATACATTATAGATAATACTTTCATATCAATCCTATTAAGTCTTGGACCATGATGTCAAACATCTCAGTTTTAGATTCCAAAAAATTATTTAAGTAGACAACAATGAATAAGTAATAATAATCTTGAATCCAAATAAAAAATAAAATGATTTTATATTTTTACCTTTTCTATTTAATATGGAATAAAATTCATATATTTAAATCCGTAAATCAGAATTCGACAAATAAAATATCAAAATCGATCAGAAAAATAAGAGGAATCCAAATATGACATCCATATCATATTGTGAACCTGAAAATGGTTTTCGTAAAAAATCATGAGCATCATATCATGTACCTGCAGTTCATATCTGAACCACTTCCTACCGATTCGGCAGAAATTTGTCTTTTTCATCAGGGATGGATGGAAAGGTTTTAAAATCCCCGGTTGAGACATTGTTCATGTAAGGTGGTATAGTAATTTTGAAAAATAGGGTGGTAGCATTTTTGAATTGAACATTTGGTGTTGCTTCACAAAATGCCCCGATTTTTGCGCTCCGAAAATAGAAAATGGCTTTTGCATGCAAAGAAAAGAAAAACTTTCTCCTGCAACATTGTTCACCATCCCATGATGCATATGCATGCACAATATAGGCACATTATCACAAACAATGTCGCGATTCTGCCCATAACATTGTTCATTTGAACCAAAAGCCAAGAAACCTCGAATGAGATATGTCATTTGGTGAAGGTTTTTTTGGGACATAATCAATATACCAAGTTTGATATTTTTTCTCCCAACTATGTCACCAAATATGACACCACACGAAGGTCTCGCATTTTTTTGATTTTTTTATTTAGTTATGGTCATTTGAAACTATGGTCAAACCATAATCGAATGGCGGGCATGAAGATTCTTAGCTCGGGGTTGAGCCTCACTAAACTTGCATTGCATCTCTGAAGAAATATCATATTGTGAACCTAAAAATGATTTTTATAAAAAATCATGAGCATCAGATCATGTACCCGCAGTTCATATCTTACCCATTTCCTACCGATTCGACAGAAATTTGTCTTTTTTACTAGGGGTGGACGGAAAGGTTTTAAAATCCCCGGTTGGTACATTGTTCATGTAAGGTGGTATATTATTTTTGAAAAATGGGGTGGTAGCATTTTTGAATTGAACATTTGGTGTTGCTTCACAAAATGCCCTGATTTTTACGCTCCGAAAATAGAAAATGGCTTTTCCGTGCGACGAAAAGGAAAACTTCCTCCTGCAACATTGTTCGCCGTCCCATGATGCACATGCATTCACAATATGGGCACATTATCACAAACTATGTCGCGATTCTGCCCATAACATTGATCATTTGAACCGAAAGCCAAGAAACCTCAAATGAGATACTCATTTTGTGAAGGTTTTTTTGAGACATAATCAATATACCAAGTTTGATATTTTTCCTTTCAACTATATCACAAACTATGACACCACGTGAAGGTCTCGCATTTTTTTGATTTAGTTATGGTCATTTGAAACTATGCTCAAACCCTAATCAAATGGCGGGCATGAAGATTCTTAGCTCGGGGCTGAGTCTCGATAAACTTGCATTGGATCTCTGAAAAAACATCATATTGTGAACGTAAAAATGATTTTTGTAAAAAATCATGAGCATCAGATCATGTACCTGCAGTTCATATCTTACCCATTTCCAACCGATTCGGCAGAAATTTGTCTTTTTCACCAAGGGTGGACGAAAAGGTTTTAAAATCCCTGGTTGGTAAGGCGGTATAGTATTTTTGAAAAATGGGGTGGTAGCATTTTTGAATTGAACATTTGGTGTTGCTTCACAAAATGCCCCGATTTTTACGCTCCAAAAATAGAAAATGGTTTTTCCGTGTGACGAAAAGGAAAACTTCCTCCTGCAACATTGTTCGCCATCTCATGATGCACATGCATGCACAATATTGGCACATTATCATAAACTATGTCACGATTCTGCCCATAACATTGGTCATTTGAACCGAAAGCCAAGAAACCTCGAATGAGATACGTCATTTTGCGAAGGTTTTTTTGAGACATTGTCAATATACCAAGTTTGATATTTTTTCTTCCAACTATATCACAAAATATGACACCACGCGAAGATCTCGCATTTTTTTGGTTTTTTTTGATTTAGTTATGGTCATTTGAAACTATGGTCAAACCCTAATCGAATGGCGGGCATGAATATTCTTAGCTCGGGGCTGAGTCTCGCTAAACTTGCATTGGATCTCTGAAAAAACATCATATTGTGAACCTAAAAATGATTTTTGTAAAAAAACATGAGCATCAGATCATGTACCTGCAGTTCATATCTTACCCATTTCCTACCGATTCGGCAGAAATTTGTCTTTTTCACCAGGGGTGGACGGAAAGGTTTTAAAATCCCCGGTTGGGACATTGTTCATGTAAGGTAGTCTAGTATTTTTGAAAAATAGGGTGGTAGAATTTTTGAATTGAACATTTGGTGTTGCTTCACAAAACGTCCCGATTTTTGCGCTCCGAAAATAGAAAATGGCTTTTCCGTGCAATGAAAAGGAAAACTTCCTCCTGCAATATTGTTCTCCATCACATGATGCACATGAATACACAATATGGGCACATTATCACAAACTATATTGCGATTCTGGACATAATATTTGTCATTTGAATCGAAAGCCAGGAATCCTCGAATGAGATAGGTAATTTTGTGAAGATTTTTTTAGACATAATCAATATACCAAGTTTGATATTTTTCCTCCTAACTATGTCACATAATATGACTCCACGCGAAGGTTTCACATTGTTTCGATCTTTTTTGAATTTTTTATGCCTGTTTTAAACTATGGTCAAAATGACGAGTATGAAAATTCATATTCAACATAAATATCTAATATTTGAGTGTAGATAGATAGACCTTATTTTTCTGCGAATTTTGATATATTATTTCTATTTTTCTGAATTAGAATGATTTTTTTATGATTTTCCTAAGAGTAATGTGATAAAATGGAAAAAGAAAAAAAAATAGAACTTTGCCGTGTGTATAGCAGAATACACACGGCAAAGGCCCTTTGCCGTGTATACTGCGTAATACACACGGCAAAGGGCTGGCCAGAGCACACGGCAAAGATGTCAGCTGCCGTTAGCTCATTCCCGTCAAGTAGACATGTGGGGTCACGGGTCCCACCTCGTTGCCGTGATGACACATATGCCGTGTGCCGCTGTCAACTTTGCCGAGTGTTTTTTCTTTTCCGTGTTCCTTTGTAGGTCTTTGCCGTGTATATTTCTTTGCCGTGTTCTTTTTTATAAATTTGCCGTGTTCACGTACTTTGCCGTGTGCTTTTTAGGTTGTACACGACAAAAATAAACTTTGCCATGTTCCAGTCCATTTGGCACACGGCAGCGACAATTTTTCCTGTAGTGTTGATACCAGTTATCTACACTGAATTATGCATACATATATCACCGAACACAGCCGACTTAGCTCCCAGCTCCACGGCGTCCGTCAAAGCACAAAGCGGGAGTCTATCCTATTAGAATGGCATATAATCCTTAAACCTACTCTCTTGAGGGTTCAGAGACAAGGACGACCGTCGAACTTGTCCACCACAAGATGGGAGATCTATCAGCTATGTACACTGGTCACCTGCATGTACAAAAGCTTACTCCTTCTGTTTCATAATATAAGATGTTTTAGCTTTAGTGTATAAATTTACTCTGAACCTATATACTAAAAGAGGTCTAGATATACTCTTTTTACAAAGTTAAAACATCTTATGTTATGAAACGGAGGGAGTAGAAATTTCTCTAGCATCGAACCTGCATGTGAAGAATAGGTGCTCATCGCACCCTACCTAGAAATTGAAAATCCGAGCTATGCCCAGAAGGGGTCAGGCAAATTGACGGATCTGAGCGATTCACAATGTTTACCTCTTGAACGACGGGTGGTCGTCCGCGGTGACAAACATGATGATCATGGCTCCCTTTGATCAATTTGGTTCTTCCGTATCGACGACACAGCTTGCACGGAGTCCTCCGATCCTCTCACAGGGACACGGCGGTCCGCGGAGAGGCCACTGCTTGTGCTCAACTCGTTGTTAGTCTCCCCCTCCGGCAGGCTCCACGAACTGCGCTACCAAGCGGAGCCGCTGCTTCCTTGCCAGTCGCCACCATCTCCTTCCCTAGCCAGGTTGAAAATGGGGAACCACTAACTCTGGTCAATGTAAACATTCATGTTGTTTATACAAGAACAACAAAAAGTGGACGAAGCCCAAACAAATTCAGAAATAACAAAATCCCATCCCAGCCCAGACCATATTCATCCTGCAAAACTCATAACTACATCATTCTAATTCATAAAATATAAATAATATATCAAAAATTACAGAAAATAAAGATCTATTTATCTACACTCAAATATTACACATTTTTGTGTTGAATAAAAATTAAGTAAAGCATAAAAACCCTAGATATACTTTCGTATATCACATTTTAAAGAATATTCAAAATAGAAAATGTATATTTGAAAATAAAGACAAACCAAACTTTATCTTCAAGAATAAAATGAAACACTATTTTGTTCTTTGAAGAAAAACAAATAATAAGTCACATTACAATTATGCCAAAATAAAGTTCTAGACCAATAGGTGGAAACTCCCGCTACCGGGAAATCGTAGTAAATCTTGCGGTAAAATGGTATTAACCTTCGTTTTCAATGTAGCTATGGTATAAAAAACAACCTTTCACCGGTCAAATGTTGTTGGAGGTCGGTTAAAAGACAGATCTATGGGCCCTCGGTCAAGGGTTTCGGTGGAAACCGACAACCGGAGCACCGGAATACCTCAAAAACTTGCATGTGACCCTTGTATATGTGTAAAAGTGTGGTGGAACGTTTATAGAGTCAATATCTAGCTCCTGGGTGTGACCATGTTCACATACACGCGGTAGCGCTTAGTAATGTTTTGGACCGATGGGTGGAAATTCCCGCTACGGGGCAACCAGAGTGAATCTTCTGATAAAATGGTCTAAACCTTGGTTTTTGTATATAGGTATGACTTAAACAAAACAAAAATGAAGTCCATTGGTCAACCGTCGTCGAAGTTCGGTCTAAGGGATATATCTAGGGGCCCCGGTTTAGGATTTCGTTAGAAACAGGTCACCGGAGCGTCGGAATAACTCAAGAACTTGCATGTGACCCTAGAATATATGTAAAAGTGTGGTGAAATGTTCATAGTCAACATCTAGCTCCCGGGTGTGACCATGTTTACATATACACAGTAGCACTTTGTAAAGTTCTAGATCGAAGAAGCACACATCGAGTCAACCAAAGGACATGAAACAACAACCCACGGATCACCCCCACTGTTCTTGGCCGTCCATTTCCTACTGCTCCAACCGCTCACTTCTCTCCTTATCCACCTCTCTCTTACCATATCCACCTGCATGTACAATGGTTGATAAGACCGTCTTATCTTAGTTCTGCCACATAATCTAGATATAACTATAAAACATGATATACACTGGGTTATTCTTTAGTCTTATCTTTAATAAGTAGACATCCTAGATTTGTGGTGAGAGAAATTGTTACTAAGAGATCATCTCTTAGCTAAGATAAGACACCTCTTTTTTTTGATTCTCTCCTCCATGTCACCTATCGTCCTACATGGCATTGCTATGATATAACCATTGTAGGTGCCCTTCTCATGCCTCCTCGACGCCACCCTCGCTAGCCGCCAGAGCAGGCCATCTCCGGTTTTATGATCACTGGAGCCTCCTCTGCGACACCCAAGATCCTAGCGCTGCCGACTATGCCCGCCTCCTCCTTCTCGCTTGGGCTGGCCTCGGCCTTCCGCACCTAGGTGTGATGGTAGGCTTTTGCCAGCCGGCAGCGGCCACAGCCTCGCTCATGTCCCCGCCTCCCTCCGGCCATAACCTTGCTCGCACTGGTGAGGCGACACCTGCTCGCGCCCAGCAGAAACGACAGCGATCGACTTCCGACTCCATCGCCCACCTCCACGTCCCCTCTCCTCCTTTCCCAAATCCGGTTGTCGTACCGGCGAGGAGGAAGCCGTCCTCCGAGACCACCACGACAAGGAAGCAAGCGGCGAGGGAGAGGCTGACGGCGAGGAGGAGCATCGCGTGCACGACGATGGTGGCGGCCATAGGTCGGGCAATTTCTTTAATTTGACCGGATAACTGCCGTCGGCATAGCACCTCTGCACTGTCACCGAGAAGTCTTCTCACACGCCCGCGCCAACGGCCGTGGTACCCCGACGGCCAGCTCTCACCGTCGGCACACCTCCGCTACGCTGATGGACGAAGCTACTTCAACGGCCAGGGAGCTATGCCTGCGCGAGCTTGCCCGACGGCCTTGTGCCCAGACCACCGTGGTCTAAGCTAGCGGTTTTCTGGGCTAAGCCGACGGAGTTGCCGTTGAGTCTCCCCTGATTACTGTAGTGACTTGCACGCATCTTGTCTCTCAACGTCCATCGAGTTGACTGAATAATTCTCAGCTAGTTCCTAAACAAAATACCCACAAGAGGTCGTAATATTCATCAGAAAAAAAGGTTGTAATATTGTTCTGAAAAGTATTACAATATTGGTCGCGCTTTTGCGCGTGCACAACTGTGCGGGTACACGTGAAAGAAATACAAACAATCATGCACTTGGGCACATTATTGAGTTCTAGACTTGTAGTATCTTGCTAAACCGATACTGAACAACAGAGTATATTATGCAACAAAGGTAGCTAAATCACCGAAAGAAGATGAACCATAGAAGCTCGAGGCCGGTAGAAAGCATCCAAAGGCAACTGCTTTGGCATGGTTAGGCCAGACCCCTCAGTCATGTCAACGAGCTCTTCTCCAACTCTTTCCCAGTCGAAGCACTGAATCATTGTCCCAAGAGCAAGGCCTACCATTTGCATGCCTAGGTTCTCCGCCGGGCATCTTCGTCTTCCCATGCCAAATGGTATCACCATCTTTCCTCCATTTTTCCCATCCTCAAACCTGTCAGAAAAATGTATGCACGTAGTTTAGCATCAATTCATTAGCATTTATGCTTGTTGCCTCCCTGGATTGAAAAATGGCGATGAGTATTGGACTTTCTCAACTTTGATCATTACCCACTCCTGCTTAACATTTTCTAGTTTTCAACTTACTGTTATATGTTGATCCAAATTCTACAAAGTATAGGCCAACTTCTGACGAGTGGAGCGAGGCCCGTCGCCGGGAGGCTTGGGCCGAGTGTAACGATACGGATCTTGGTCCCCCCGCGGTACGGTACGGATCGTCGAAGACCTAGGTTTCCACCGATATATAAACCCCTTGTAAGCCGCCGGTTGGGATGAGTTGCATCTGTAAAATCCCCGGCGTTTGTAAACACTCCTCGATATAGTGAAGTTTCGCTGGCTGGCGTCCGTGGTTTTTTCCTCTCTTTGTTGGACAGGTTTTTCACGTTAAATCTGTGTCCCCTTGCTGTGTTTTTCGTTTTCGTTCTTCGTTATCTTCTTGTCGCGATTGTAACACTTACAACTTTGACTACATTTTTCACTGTTATAATATGTTAACAAAGTTAGCATAAAGGCTTGCGGAGCAAAGGTACTTCTCAAGAGAAAGACAATGATACCATTTGGCAACGCATTCACGATTACCTTGCTACTCCCTCCGTGTCAAAACACTGTTTATTAATTTTAACCATAGTCAAACTCAATAAAATTTGATCAAGTATACAGAAAAAAATAGCAACATCTACAATATCAAATATTTACAACATGTGCATGACCTCATATATTCTTGAACACCAGAATTAATAAAAAATAGCATGAAGTTTACCTCTCAGGAATGAAACTTGTTGGTTTGTCCCATAACTCCGGATCCCTATGGATAGCAAACGTGTTGACAAGGAGCATCGTCCCATGAGGAACATGGAACCCGCCGACGGTGCAATCGGCGGATGATTCGTGCGGGTTGAGGAGTGGCGCCGGCGGGTATAGGCGGAGCGTCTCCATGATGATGCAACGGAGGTACTGTAGCTTGGGAAGATCGGTAGCCTCCACCAGACGCATCGGTTCCCCTATGCACGCGTCCATCTCCTCCCGGGCTTTCAATAGCACTTCAGGTTTGTTCAGCAGGAGCGACATAGCCCACTCAATGGTGTGGGCTGCAGTGGCCGTTCCAGCTTCGAGCGAACTCTTGAGATATTGGTGTTGAGTGAGAACCAAATATAAATAAAAAGCCATTAGTTTGAATCGTACGCTTTATCATTCCAAGGTATAAGGAAGTACTTATAATAAGAAATAATAGACGCAAGTAGTTAAGCAGCTCTGAAGTAGAAATATGATTATATCTACAACATGAAGTATTCATAGTGCGAAAAATAAGTTTTGCCGAATCTAATGAAACTAATTTCATGTTGTGGAGGCTAATAGGTATTTTTTCTACGTACAGACTTGGTTAATCTTAAAAAGTTTAATTTTGAATGAAGTTAAAACTTCAATTAATTTAGAATGGCGGGAGTACTTGATATCTTTCGTATATATAGTTTTTTCATGTAGAACTTCAATTATTAGACGTGCTTAAACAATCTTCTACCCGTTGGAAGTTTCTATACAAATACGACTCGTGGATGGTGCATCCTATTCATTATTAGGGTGCCATCTATGTCAGCCTTTTTTTATACGGGAATTATAAATTCATTTTTCAAAGATTAAACAAAAAAAAACAAAGAGGCTTGAAATTCGATGCAACAGGCAGCGAAAGGGACCTAGGAACGACATATATAACCCCTATATCAAAAATCAGATCACATTAAGTTCCGAAAAGCTATGGAAATGTTATGCATGTAGGTAATGGATACAAGTATATGTATCTGCAAATTTCGAACTTAAACTTGAACAAAAATAATGTTGTGAACCTGAAAATTAATTTCTGGTACAGCAGCAGCAGCCAGATTACTCACTATGCACAAAGAGCGGATGAGCTGGTCCGGGCACGCCTCAGGGTCCTTGCTCTGCACCGATAGCAGCACGCCGATCATGGTCCTCCGCCCCGCCTCCTCCGCCGCGCCGCCCTTCTCCATTTCCTTCCTCTGCTCGTCGATCAGCGCCTGCAAGAACTTGGTCCGGCTCTCGCGGAGCCGCCACAGCCGTCGCCCCACCCCGCCCACGTCCAGCCACCGCAGCGGCGCCGGCAGGAAGTCCCAGACCGTGGACGCGCCGCTGAGCGTCATCGTCTCCTCCACCATCTCCCTGAACCACCGCGCCTCCCCGCTCACCTCCCCGTCATCGCCGCCGCCGTAGTAGCTCCTCTCGCAGATCATGCCCATCATGGTGTTCATGAGCAGCTCGAACAGCCGCGACTTGAGCTCCACGCGGGTGCGCCCGGTACCGGTACGATCCGCCGCCGCGTGGAAGAGGCCCCGCGCCATGGCGCGCGCCTCGCGGACGTGGACGTCCGCGAAGTGGTCGACGCGGTGCGCTGCCATGATCTCTGTGACGGCGACGCGGCGGACGTGGCGCCAGTAGGGCCCGTAGTTGGCGGTGCCCATGGTGGACCAGTCGTAGGAGAGGATCCCGCCGGACGGCATCTGCGGCCTGTTGGCGAACACGACGTCGTGCACGCCGAGGCACTCCTCGGCGGCCTGCGCGGAGGACACGACGGCCACGCGGCGGGACCCGAACCGGAGGCGGAAGATGGCGCCGTGGCGGGCGGCGAGGCGCGCGAGGGTGCGGTGCAGCGGCTTTTTGAAGAGGTGGAGGTGGCCGACCACGGGGAGAGGAATTGGTCCTGGTGGCAGGTCCCGGCCGCCGCACCGTCGACGACGTCGTACGGTCTGCATGAGCGCCAACAGTGGCATAAGGAGGACGAGGACGGTGACCAAGACGGCGGCGCGCAAGGTGGTGTCCATGCTAGACGTACTCTGGGAGCGAATTAGCTGCCATAGCTGATCTTGTACTACGGCTAATTAATCTGGGGATGTGCTGTATTTTTTTTTTTTTTTTTTTTTGCGAATTCTGGGGATGTGCTGTAATAATTGTGTAATATACTCCTACATGATCGGTGGTTAGGATATGGGAAGCTGACAACCTTCTACTGTATTACACTAGAATATCAATTCCTATAGATGACTACTAGTTTTATTAATAAGTAGTGGTGTAATAAATTGAAAACATACTGCTGATCGACTACATTGCAGGAAAAAAGCAGAGTGGACATTGGTAACTGATAAAACTGGATAAGCAAGTCGACCTTATTAAATGCATTTCATGTGCAGGTGGCAACAGCCGAATCAAGCATCTGATTGTTCAGTTAATAAGCAACAATGCAGTACATTGAAACCTAGAGTTGGTTGGTTACATTGTAGGAAGAAATAGAGTAAACATTGATCGATAACGAAATGAGCAGGTCAAGCCAACTGAATGCATAATATCGTGTGTAAATCATAATATATGAATGTTCAGAAGGTCAACGACAATGAAGCCCAACTCATTTTCATTACGCGCTTGATCCTTGTTCTACCAAACTCGCGAGACACGCACATCCATTTTTCATTGAGACCCCTGAGGTGACAACTGACAAATCTTTCAGCAAGTTTGTTTGTATTTCTACTCTCTTAGGTCCCAAACGGAATACTATCTTGAGTAGCCTCAAACAGATATGAATAGTGCTAGAAATTGTAGTTTGAAGAGTGCACATATTAGGTGTAAATTGACAAATTAGAATGACTATCGGGAGAACGAACAACCTAAATCAACGCCTAAGTGACCAGATAGATATAAAGTGGGAAAGAGGTGTATGTAAAAAACAAAAATAGGAAGAAAAAGCATATTTTGAAGTGTCAGATGTTTCGTTCAAATTTGGACTGAATTGAACTAAACCCCCGACACTAAATATGAACCGGAGGAAGTACCTTTTTTAGATGTTGTACCAGATGACCTTAAATTTTCTCTTTCTTATTCTCTAATGTCGAGCTATGGTAGGTCAGAGGTAACCTGTTTGTCCCACTAGGCCACCGTAGATATTTTAGGGCACTTTGGTAAGGGTATTTCTCCAAAGTGCCCTAAAAGCTCCAATTAGGGGTAGTTTGAGAAAAATGCCCCCAATTTACTTAGAATTAGGGCAATTTCTGGAAGTGCCACAAAATCGTATGGATTTAGAGGCACTTTTCCTAAAGTGCCCCTAGATGGTCGGTACTTTTGAGGCACTTTTGAAAATGCCTAAAAATCATTACCTTTTGGAGCATGTTGGAAAAATGTCTTCAAATCTATCAGGGCACTTCCTAAAGTGCCTCTAAATTTTAAATAATACAAAAGAACATTTTATACATTACGACAATACAATATATCACATATTACATCTAGTCTTACTCTAGATACTACCCATAACAAATTTTCAGACAAGTCGGCCGGAAGTCGCGTATACTTTAGATACTATCCTTAATGGTTTGGACGCTGGGATTGGCCCATTAGTGCGTTTAGCTTTCTTCTATTCGTTTCTTTGTCTCCAGGATAACGTGCATGGCCCAAGCCCAACTAGGACAGTAATTAGATGGCCTAATTGCGCATGATCAGGGTGGAATTCACATACACAGTTGCCTCAAACGTCAAGCAGACAGCCGTTTCGGTATCGCTGCCGCCGCCCGCGCATGCCATGGAACTACCGTCAGCCACCGACTGCCGGCTGCATCTTGTGATCGTTTCACCTCCTGGCTCCTCTACCACTTCCGAAGATGGGCAAACTGGGACACCGCAACATACATCGCTGATCGCTGCTGTCGGCTTGCCGCATGCCGGTGCCATGCAATCTTCCAAGAAACTGATCCCCAGGCCCCGGATCAATAGATCATCTCTCAAGCGTCAAGGTATATTATCTGTGCACAACTAATCTGCTCAGATTCGGTATTATTCAGCAGTAGTAGTTTCAGGTGCTTAATTAAATGATATATAGAGATGCAGTTTATATTTTCTTTCATCTTAGCTATAATAAAAATGACAAGAAAGAATAGAACATAGTTTTCCCAAGTCACTTGCTAAGCCCGAATCATTGTGCACCAAAAATTCAGATCGAACCTATTAGTTGTATGATCTGGTATGTAATGACATAGCCAAAATTAATCCACAGGTTGTAAAACATGAGCCATTTTTCTATGTATGCAAGTGTCTTGCATATCACCATACGATTTTATGCAAGACTTTTTGAGATATAAATTCGACATTAATAGTTGTCTTGCTCGCCCCCCTATGCCCAAATCCTGGCTCTGCCCCTGGTTCGTTCCTTTTTTCTTCTTTGCGATAGCAATTCCTTACTTCAGGATGGGAGGCAGCAGAGCTATGTTTCTGTTCATTTTTTTCTTCTTTCTTTTTTCTTAGTTATGTTTTTCAAAAAAAATCTATTTATGTTTCTATTTTTTCTTTAAGCTTTTTAAACCATGTTCATATATATATTTATGTGTTTAATTTATTTGTTCCATTTTTTCCAAACAATTGTTCCTTTGCGTGATCTAATTTTTGTCAAACGATGTAAATGTTTTGTTCGAAATTATGTACATTTTTGTTCCAACAGTACCCAGAATTTGTTCCTCATTATTTTAAAATTTTCCATGATCTAATTTTGTTCCTCTTTTATATGTGTTTTGTTCCACATGTTTTAAAATTTTGTTCCACTTTATCCATATATTTGTTACTCTAGTGGTTACTATTTGTCCATGGATGGCAGAATTTTCTTCCATTCTAGCCCAATTTCCGATGCACTTGTGATTTGTTCTGCATTCACAATATTTTTGTTCCTCGTGTATTGTATCTGTGTTTTGTTTCACTTTATCCATATGTTTGTCCATCTCGTAGTTACGATTCCCTTTTTACTATTTTTCCGTGTGTAGATTAATCGGTTCCATGTGTTGATTTACGTTACATGTGTTGATGTAATTGCTTCGTCAGACACTAAAATTAATTTGCTAATATATTTTACCAACAATCTTCAAATTTTCCATCAACCATGCCTTGGTCTTCGCATCAATACTCGGTCTCATCCTTTTAATTTTTGTCCTAAGTATAGTTGTAATTTGTTTTGAGTTGCTCTCTATTTGTTCATTTAATAAGTCGTAATTTGTTTTGAGTTGCTCTCTATATATTCATTTAGTAAGGCTCAGTGTTCTTTTTCTTATTCATTCACGAAAAAGATGTGCAATCTTTAATGACTCTTCAAGCTCTTTCCGTGTCCGATCTGTTTGGGAAAAAAAGTCCGCTTAGGCTTGGCCTTGCGTTCCTGCATGCCCTCACTCAGTTTTTTTATAAAAACTAGTAAATTTGTCCGTGCGTTGCTACGGATCAAATATGATAAGGTGTTGTTGTTATGAGGGTGATATACTAAATTTAGGGACCTTATTGCATGTCCCAAGAATTTCACTACAAGCGACATTCTCCTCCTAGAAACAGGCTTGCGCTCATCTATATTAATATAGCAACGAACCGATACATACGATAGACCACTACCGGGGAAGACAACACAACAACCATCCTAAAAACAAAAGAAAAATAAAGCAAAGGAATAAAAGCCGAAGCCGGCGGTTCGATAAAAATGGAGATAACTCGCAACCGCTACGCCCTCTGAAGATGTACTACCACACTTCTAGAACTCCGTAGAGCTGCGTACCAAGAAGCACCTCCAAGAAGGGGAGCAATGACAACGACGTTGCTGCCCGGACTGGTCCTAGAGTTTCCCTCGGTATGATATGAGAGGTGGGGAAGAGATACTCTCGACGTCCTTTAGGAAGGTTGGCGACACCCGCAGGCGTCGCCGCGTCGGTTCCTAGACGACAATGATTTCTCCCAAGCCCTAAAAAACCACACTCCGGATGCTTCGTATGGCTAAACCTAGCTCGCTGCCCACCTGCACATGCCACCGCGGTCTTGCAGTCACCACCGTCGTCTCACTATGACCCATGAGGATGGTACGACCGAAAAGACAAAACTTCGGCGGGGGTCGACGGTATAGTAACACGCTAGAGGACGACCACCAGCACCTGCCACCTCGACAGACGGCCGCAACACTAATGCCGCCTCCCGCCGCGTCTCGTCTGGAGCTCGAGGAGGGGCACGCGAAGGGAAACAACGCCCCGCCGCCACACCATCCTGGGGGCAAGCGCGGCTTCGACAACACCCCTCCGGCGGCGGTGATGCGAGTGAGGATGCAGGATGGGCTACCGGTCGGCGGTGGCTAGGGTTTCCCCCCGTGTCGCCAGAGGAGGGCGACACAGGAGGGGGATATGACAATCGACATTTTCTCTAAATTAAACAGGCACATGATGTTTTCCTACAGATTAACAATCCAGGATCCATTCTTATTCAAAAAATCATAGGCATGGCTGCATGGGTGAGGCAAGATCTTCTTCTTGAAGTGATACGACCGCAAGCGACATTCCGGCACAACAATTTTGGAATCACATACCCAAACAATACATCATCATTTGTCCATTAGGCCCATTGGCTTTTTTTTAAACTTAAAAGCAAAATAATATAAAATGTGATATGTCTTTATCTTCATTTGATCTTCAACATTTCTTTCCCTTTTATCTGTTTATATACAATAAAAATGAGAAAAGTCGAACAAAGATTTGAAGACCATAAATTGAGATCCAAAGTTGAATATTTTTTCCCTTTCTTGAAACTGTGTCTTTCATAGCCAAACAACATAATCTCATGCCAAAGTCATGAAGATCTAAATATCAAATATGCATAGGAATCAAAACCAATGCGAGTCTTGAATAGTCGAGGAAACTGTAACATCCAATCATCAACGTAGCAGTTATGTCCATTATCATACCAAGTGCATCTATTCTCTATCATGCTATCTAATTTTCTCTTGCCTGATTCAGTGCTCCAGCAGCCTTAGTCGGCACCTTGGTAGTCAGTGGAGGCATCTTCGCCCTTGTATCAGCCGAAAATTTGGCCTCCACATGTCCATGTTCTCAACGGGGTAACTAATTCCCAGCGGAATAAGAAGCACACGTCCACGATCAATTGAACTGCAAGGGATAAGACCAAATTGGCTCCTTCTTTGGCGTAGGTGGACTTACGGTCAATCATGTGCCTATGAGGCGACAAAGCTGGAGGTGACAAACCTGGAAGCATGGGCTGTCACTGCCACTTCCGACTACAAAAGTCAAATTTCGTCCATGAAGTACCGCTCCAGACGACAGAGAGATAAGTTGTACAGACTCATGACCATAGATTTATGAACAAAATTTTTGTTATAAGGAAATAATTTAAATATCTGTAAAAAACAAGAACAATGAACCAATCCTTGATGCAAAAATTCGGATTCATGAACCAAGCTCTAGACCATGAAGTCGTGTACCCAGAAAAATCAGATCAGGCCACGAACAACACACACACACCTGGATCATATAAAAAAACCATCTCACATCGATCCCCATGTGTGGAAAATCCCCATCAATAAACAAATCTGAATCCCATACTTCATCCATGAAAATGAAACAGAAAGAACCAATGATCCAACCAATCCAATCAAAATGAAAATAAAACAACATCTACCCATCCAGAGGGAGGCGCCATGGATTTTGGGATGATGAAGAGGAGGATGGTCGTACCTGCGCCGCGTTGATCTCCGCTTCGCATAGGGAGCCTGGAGCAGAGGAGCTCCACTGAGATGGACAAGGGCTCGGACCCTTCCTCCACCTCCAATCCCTCTTGGGGTGGAAGCTTTGGGGTATCCACGGTCACTTTCAACCGGCCGGTGGTCAGAGAACGATGGGGTGGCGGCGGTGGTTCTGTTCGGGAGGGTTCACTTGAGCTATCTCGCGCTCGGGTTTGTCCATGGATGGCAGAATTTTCTTCCATTCTAGCCCAATTTCCGATGCACTTGTGATTTGTTCCGCATTCACAATATTTTTGTTCTTCGTGTATTGTATCTGTGTTTTGTTTCACTTTCTCCATATGTTTGTTCATCTCGTAGTTACGATTCCCTTTTTACTATTTTTCCGTATGTAGATTAATCGGTTCCATGTGTTGATTTATGTTACGTGTGTTGATGTGATTGCTTCGTAAGACACTAAAATTAATTTGCTAATATATTTTACCGACAATCTTCAAATTTTCCATAAACCATGCCTTGGTTCAAGTCCATGTGTTGCTTCGCATCAATACGCGGTCTCATCCTTATAATTTTTGTCCCAAGTATAGTCCTAATTTTTTTTGAGTTGCTCTCTAATTTGTTCATTTAATAAGTCCTAATTTGTTTTGAGTTGCTCTCTATTTGTTCATTTAATACGGCGCAGTGTATTTCTTTTTTTTTATTCATTCACGGAAAAGATGTGCAAGCTTTAATGACTCTTCAAGCTCTTTCCGTTTCCGATCTGTTTGAAAAAACAAAGTCTGCTTGGGCTTGGCCTTGCATGCCCTCGGATGCTTGGCGTTGCATGCCTTGCATGGCTGCAATGCATGTCCTTTAATTTGCGGAGCGGACGAGCCTGCGTGTGCACACTGACCCGTAAATTGCCTCATTTTTAGTACCACATCGCTCTCTTAGGCTCGTCATAGTGGTAGTATCATAGTATTAGTATCATGCATATGATACTAGTGTATGATACTTTATCATAGTGCATGATATCATATGATAGTATCATACTAGTACTATTTAATAATTTGTAGAATCTCAATACAAAATTGTGTACAAGATTTATTTGTATGAATATTTTCTAGTTTTACGTGCTATGATACGGTATCTACCTATGATATTCTAACCATCTCTTTCTTTATTAATTGTTGTGCCACGTCAGATTATTGCCAACATGGCATGCATGATACTAGCTATGATACTCCCACTAGGACCATCCTTAATGAGAGGATGACCTGCCACTAGCCCCAATGGGGTATCATGCATGCTATATTAGCAAAATCTAATGTAACATACCAATTAATGATGAAAGAGCTTGTGTTGGTATCATAAGTAGATATGGTATCATATCACGTAGAACTAGAAAAATTAATCCGAAATGAATCTTGTACTTTCTTCGTTTACAATTAGAGCAATTCCAATAGTATAGCCGGCTTGCTAGCTATAAGGTCATCTATAGCCAGCTTATGGTCAAGTAGTACAATAGTTACCTTTAAAGATTTACTATTTTATATGTCAATGGTCCACTCATATACTCACAAAGGGCCTAGGAGCACGCGCAAGAGCCGGCTATTGCATGAGAGCCCACCTCTCTTCTCTCACCTCTTCTCTCTCATCCAACTAAGCAAAACAATATTAGTTTAATGCTTATAGCCGGCTAACTAGGACTTATTATACTTGCTCTTAGATCGCGTTCTAGTTTAGTTAAAGTCAAACTTTTTGAACTTTGACCAAATATTTAGTAAAATAGAAAATATCTAAAATATAAAAGATATAGTATTAGAATGGTTGTAAATTATATTTTCACAATATATATATTTGATATTATAAATATTGATATTTTTTCCTATGTTTTTGGTCAAAGTTAACAAAGTTTGACCTTAATAAATCCTAGAACGCGATCTATTTAAAAACAGAGGGAGTACACAATTATGCATTGAGATTATACAAAATAATAAATATATACTAAGACTATGACACTACTACATGATACTATGCATTTTGAAGATGATATCATATACTAGTATCATATACATGATACTACTATATGATACTTTTTATTGTGACTAGTCTTATATACCAACTCTTCTTCCTACCTACGTGGTGCTTGTGTGCGTGCAACTCCGGCGATCAAAGATTAAAGGACTATCGTTCTTCATCCTGTACTTCGGTGGTGGGCCGGCCACTTGAAGTTATATGATGTTGCCATGTTATCAAGAGCTACAATAGTGTTGGCTATTAGATTAGTACTTGCTATCTTCTTTTTTCTCTCTCTTTCCTCTTGCATGAGAGCCAACAGCTTGTATTTTTGCTTATCTCTCTTCTTTACATAGACAAAAGTGCCTTGTCAGCTTATAGCCCACTATTGTACAGGTCACTTTTTATCATGTAAGAGCAGTTTGAAGTGCCCTTATAACTCTACCGTCACATAGTGTCCTGTGGTGCACAACCAAGACGGCGTCTTCACCCGTGAGCGTGACTCCATGCTGTCCAAAGAGCATGAATCCACCGACCACCATTTTGTTCTCGTTATTATTCTCAGGAACAAAGAAATAACCGAGTTTTCACAAGCATGTAGTAAAACTGTATCCATTGATCAATTTCCCTTAGAGATACCTTTCTCTGAGTTATAGATGGTGGTAGTGTTGATAACCTGGCATTAGAGAAAACTTACAAACCTCGAATTGATAAAATTTGTACCGGAAGAGAGCTACAAACCCAAGACTGAACACAATACAGTGATATCCTCCAAAAACATAATACTAAGTACTTGCAAGAGCTATGCCTAGAAGTATCTGAACTTGGCCGCAAAGCTCACACTGGTTCAGTGTGCTAGAAAAACTTGTCCGTAAACTGAATGCTAATAGCTGCAATACCATATACATGTCTCCCAACCCTTTAAATTCAGCCAGGCCTAAAACTCTTCAACCAATCTGATGTAAATATGAAATTCAACAAAACCTACTGCACCCTATCTCTGAATATGTCAACAAAACAATCTAGCAAGGAAACATTTATGTTCTCCATATAAATAGACATTGTCAATTCACATGGTTGTATAGATCAAGTAAGTCTGAGCTCATCTCAAAAAAAAAAAAGTAAGTCTGAGCTCAACCAAGGTTTACTGTACAACCTAAAAAAAGTGCACTTTAAGGTTCAATTTTCAAGCTCCAGACTTTGACACAACTCCTGGACATCAATCATACACGCATCGAGAGAAAGATCCAGGGGAAGACATGCTTACCTTATTTGGAGATGTGGCTAATCATCTTGGGGAGGCCAATCTCGGGTCAGAGAACACCGACTGGGAGGATGTTTGAGGCTGAGCGGAGGAACCTGTCGCCGAGGAGAAAAAACACCGACGGAGGACCGCGCAGCTAGACCTGGCAACTACGATGCGACCTATATATTGAACAGAGAAGATTGGCGAGTGGCCTAGGTGGAAATACACAGGACTAAATTGGAAAAGGCAACCTGGAAGTTAAGGCACCTCATGAACAACAGATAACTCCTTGAATGAAATGAGTAATCCTACAATCCAACCTGGAGAAGTATCTGCAATGTGCATAAGAGGATTAGCAGAAAGTCATTTCAACAAATAGGTTGTGTGCACAAACCGCAGTAAAGGTAAATCTGAACAAAAATGTCCGGTTGACGTAGAGAAGCGGGGAGAAAATCTCTGAAATGAGCACCCACCTTGTTGTAGCCTCCTTCAGAATTTCCGTTGGCGACGTCGCATGGGTAGTCATCGAGAGTGTGGTGGCACTGGACCTTGAGTATGTGGGCACCTCCAGGTCCGGCAGGCGCCCTACTGCTGTTGTTCGTGGCCTAGTCAATGGAATTGCCGATGGGAACGATCTTGTGATAGAAGGTACCTGGTTGCTCCAGCACATGTCGCGCTTGCTGGTGCTCGTCATTGCTCGGTTCGGCACGTTCCTGTTCGTATCCTCGTTGGCCATGCGGTGGACGAAACCGCCATTGTGGTGGTAGGGACCTCGCTATTCATGCATGTAAATGCATACGTGAACTTTGTAGTTTATTAATACACATTCCCGCATATTAGCAACTTATATAATGTTATATTCATGTTTTATCCTCTATATTTTGATTATAACTCTACAAAATGGGAATTCCCTATTTTGTGTATTTTTATCTTTCAGAGACCTAAAGGAATCAAACTGAGCTAAGATTTTTGGAGCGTTATCTTTTTCACGAAGAGAAGGACCTGGAGCACTTGGACCTCACGAGCCGGGCCCATAGGCCTTCGTATCCAACTCATTGTCTTGACCTAAAAACGCCTATAAAAAGGTCTCCCGATGCACCTCTAGAGGAGGCAATGTAGAAAGACTGAAACACCAAAATAGAGAGGGAACCAGCAAAGATTGGAGGGGTAAACGCCGCCAAGATCTTCACCGGAGGGATCAATACCTTCTCCAACATCTTCAACATCATCACCATGATTAAGAGGGAGTAGTCTACCTCTAGAATATTGGCTTGTGGAAGTAGCTTGTTCTACTTTCTCTCTTGTTCTATCATAGATCTAGTACCGTATGAGCTGCCCAACATGATTATGGTCATATATGTAATTTGTATATGGCGGATCTTTATTCTGTGAGTGTATATTTGAGATTCGAACCTATTTATGTGTGAGATGTATTAGTAGATGCATATTATGTAGCATGTTCTTAAGTATTTATTTTGATTCAACATGTATGAGAGCGCATGTGTGGAGGAACGTGTGTATTGGATAGAGTAACATGGTGGTAGTGATTGGATAGTGACAATAAATTCAAGATCTAATATGGTCTTTACCTTTGTTTTGTTACCTCACTAGGGATTAAGTGAATTCATGTGCTATAATTATCTAGTGACAACAAAGATAATCTTGTTTGTTCAAGATAGCATATTTGTTATTCAAACATTATGTCAAAGTATCTAAGGCTATGCTCTGTTAGTTCTTAATTCTAGATTGCTTTGATTTTTCCTTTTTTAGAGGAGTATAAGAGAGATGTGTTGCATCATCTCTATGATAGTACATGATGCCCATCTGAATGCTTATCAAACATATAATGAAGTTTCATCAATATTATGTTGCTCATGAGTTGTTGTGTGTCTATTACACTTTATGAGAGAATAGATAAGTGAACCCATGAACCTCGTTCCAACTTTTATCATAAGAAACAACTTTCCAACACCAATACCATCCTTTACAATTTTAGTATTAATTAATTTCGAATATACAAAAATACTTTCACTACTAGCAAACAAAAACACAAAAAGACCTTTTTATTATTGCATTTACTTTGCTTTCCTAGTTATAAATTATTTTACTTTATTTATTTATAAGTTTATTTTATTTTTACTAATACGAAACCTTGTTCTTGACAACCACACGATGGAGTTGGGGACACAAGGAAAGGATTTTGTTTTGTAGGTTGTTTTTAAAGAGGAGAAGCAAAATATACTCTTATCAAATTCCCTAAGAATTTGATATAAACCCTCGAATCACCCTTGTGGGAAAAATACGCTTGCTACAACACTCTACACTTGGAGTCCCAATGAGTTGGTACACATGGAGTTGTTGCTATTAAGAATATTTTCTGGCGTTGTTGCCAGGGAGTTGCGAAAGAGCTACATCACAACTTCATCTTCATCAAGCTAGGAGCACACTCCAACTATACATTAACTGCTATAACTTTTTGTAGCACCATCATCATCAACTTTGTGCAAACACCTAATCTTGGGGACGTTGAACATTGTGAGCTTTCCTTCTCCTTTAGGTTTACAAAGTAATTTTTTTTTGTCTTGTTTTAGTCTTTTATTTGTTTTTTGGTTGTTACCTCTCTTTAAAACACACAAAAAAACATAAAAATTAGTATAACCTTTATTTGCAAACATGGGAGAAAGAACTACAAAACTTTTTGATTAAACCAATATAGTCCTAATGATCAATTCATGCTAGGCCCACCACACCTCCTGAAATCAAAGCTGGCAGTTTTGAATGTTAGTCATGGGTTACTTAATCTTATTTCCAAAGAACAATTTGGGGGAAGTACTAGTGAAGATGCTTCTATGCATCTACACTTTTGTGAAATTTGCGACATGCAAAAATTTAATAATGTGGAAAATGATATTGTTAAACTATTCCCATTCTCACTTAGAGGCAAAGCTAAATAATGGCTACTATCACTACCAACTTCTACCATAAACTCTTGGGATGATCATAAGGAAGCCTTCACAAAGAAATATTATCCACCTGTTAAAATCCTACAAAGTAGGAACATCATCCTATCCTTTAAGAAAAGTGATAATGAACATTTAGCAATAGCTCGGGAAAGAATTAAAATCATGCTTAGGACTTGCCCATCACATGGAGTAAATGAATGGACTGTTTTACACTTCCATAATGGGTTAAACTATATGTCTAGAAGCATGCTAGATTCTGCTGCAGGGGGAGCATTCATGAGTAAAAATGTTCCTGAAGCAAAATTCATCCTAGAAAACATGCTACAAAATCATAGCCAATGGTACACTTAAAGAGCACCAAACCCATCTAAAAAATTTAATGCAATTGAAGAAGTAGACTCCTTGTATAGTAAAATGGATGACATACTTGCCACATGTCTAAAAAAGTATTGATAATGTTCCCTTACAAGACCTAGTTGGAAACAACCATGAAAATGTAGATGTCATGTCAGGGTGGTGTCACAACAGATGCGATGGGATGGCTTAAGTTGGGGTTGTATGGACACTAGAGGAATCCGGGGAGGGAGAGTACGGTAGAGACCGCACACGAGCTAGAACAAGCACACTTGCAAGACACACAATGTACCCAGGTTCAGGGCTCTCCTAGTGAGATAAACCCCTACTCATGCCTCTAGATCTTATAACTTGATCGATATAGAGGTTACAATGGCTCCTTGAGTTGTTTGTGAGAGGAGGAAGATGAAGTGTTCTCCCTCTCTCTATGCATTATGGGTCCTCTATATAACAAGTGAATCGTCCCCCTTTTAGGAGGCCATGGTGCACCTTATAAAGGGATGCCCATGTGATAAGTTAGCGATGACCTGACATGGAATATTCCAGGAATATGTTGTCACCAAAGTCACTGGAGGGGCGCAGATGCTCATCTTGTCAGTGATGGTACTTGACGTGCCCATGGCCGCTAACGGTCTCCCTGACAATTGTCTCCTCTAGGAAATCCTCGGATGGCTGACCTCCGGGATTTAGGGGCATGCCTGACAAACCCGTGCCTACCTTTTCTGGATTTGCTGGGAATGGGCAGGAGCATTGACCTTGAGGCCGACACATAGACATATGCCAACCCTTATCTTGGTCCTGACCAAAGTAATTTGGCAAGGAAAAACCTACGAACAAGAACCAACATATGTTATGCTGACATAACTTTGTATGTCGGCCCATATAACTCGGCATGGGTATCTCGGCCTATGTCGGCCATCCAATGTCGGTCAACCTTAGTCCTAGTCAACCTTATCTTTACCATTGTTTGACCCTACCGGGGTTCATCCCCCCAACATTAGTACCCGAAGCTATCGAGGTCTAGCAGTGTTAGTTGATAGGCCTCGATAGGTTCCTTTAATTCACACGGAACATCTCTTTCTCATCCCACCAAATACACGCCCACGATGTGACCTTGGCGTACAACTGATCCCACTACCATTGGCACCACCGCGCCTTTAAGTAGGGGAACGGGGGAAATCCTTGTTTTCATCCTCACTTTCCCCCGCTCACCATCTTCCTTGCGCCTCCATTGCTCTCTGCTTTTCGCCCAAACGCTGCAGCGCTGCTTCTCTTTTCCTCGCGCCGCTGCCAATTTCCTTCTCCGCTCACCGCTAAACCATCATGCGTGGGCAATTCAATCGCCACCACGGGACTGCGCTGATCCTTGCCCTCCTCCGACGAGGAGATGGTTTCTCAAGATGTCGTCGTTGTCGAGGAAGAAGAATAGGACGAGGCTTCCAAGCATGGATCTTGGGGAGGGGTTCCGATCTGACCAAGGCGGAACTCGATTGGCTCCACGAATCGCGGTGGATTCCAACGGAGCTCGAGTGTCGCCTCCCCGCCGGCAAGCTCGCGCTAGATCCCTTGCCTGGTGAGTTCATCGCCTTTGTTTCCCACTTCGAACGCGGATTCACTCTTCCCCTCAGTGATTTCGCCAAGAAGTTCTTTGAAACTTTTGGCCTCCAACCACCTCATCTTCTGGCTAATGCCATCGGCTCCCTCTCTGTCTTTATTTCTTGCATTGAGGGTTATCTCGGCCTATGGCCCTCAGTAAACCTGTGGGCCAAATACTTCCAATTCCGGTCCCATGTTATCCTAGACCTGGATATTCCCGCAGGCGAGAAACAGCTGACCCAATGTGAAGCCTCCACTATAGTGCCCCGAAAGAAATCTATATTTCCCCGGGTCCATGGCTTAGACTCGTGTAAGAAATGTCAAATGTCTTTCTTTTATGTGAAGAATACAACCGACACTACTAGGGAAAACTCTATGTGAGGCGCACCAAAAATGATATGCGAGCCTCTAGCGCCGCGCCTCCACTAATTTTTATGTGAGGAGCATATGATATGTGCCTCCTATATCCTAGATATGCGAGACGCATATGGCGCATATTGATATGCGCCTCCTATACTCTGAATATGCGCCTCCTATATTCTGCATATGCGAGGCGCATATTGATTCGAATGCGCCTTGTATATTTTTTTAAATGGCGGCCGGATATAGATCTAGATCTGGATTTTGCCGGAATTTCGTCAGAGTTCGTCGGAGGCCATGCCCGTGGCCACAGCTTACCACCGTAGGCATGTGCGGGAGGCCATGGCCATGGGGGTCGCCGGAGATGGTGGAGGAGGATGAGGCCACCGGAGGTTGTCGCCGAAGGTGGTCGTCGGAGGTGGAGGAGGAGGTGGTCGGTGTGGTTGTGGAGGCCATGGCCAGAGTGGTCATCATCGTCGGAGGAGGAGGTCATCGGAGGTGGAGGAGGAGGTCGCCGGAGGAGGAGAAGGTCACCGGAGGTGGAAGAGGAGGAGGAGAAGGAGAGAAGAAGGAGAGGTGGAGGAGAAGGAGAAGAAGGAGAAGGAGGAGAGGTGGTAGGTGTTATATAGGTGTGGTAGGTGGCTGTTTCGAATTTGAATCCGGCTTCACTTATACGAATAGCATTTTGTTTTTTTGCAGAAACAAAACTTCTGTCTGCCATAACTTTTTACTCTTTACAAATTTGGGAATCTATAAAATCTTCAATAGCTTCTGTTGAAATCGAGTAGAAAATTTCGAGACGATCATTTTGAAAATTTGGGAATCTATAAAATCTTCAATAGCTTCTGTTGAATTATTTTTTTGAAGTTTTTATCATTTTTGTTTATTTTTTTACAAAACTTAAAAGGTGATCGGGGTGGTGCCAGGTTATGGAGGCAATATGCGCCTCCTATACTCTAAACTATACAGGCGCATTGTTGGGTCTGCAGCATAGAAAACAAAAAAATTCCTACGATGAGAACTATACGCCAAGATCTATCTACTAGGTACAGAGCAACAGGTGGACATACCTCCATCGAGAACTTACCCTCGAAGACAACGAGTTTTGTTAACGAGTAGGAACTCGTGGTTGATGTATCCGTACACTTGCCGATCTCAAGATCATGTGGAAGTCCTAGCGCCTCAAATTAGCAGCGCATCCGTCCCCGCACACACGTTCAAGCCACCGGACAACCTCCACCTCCTCGCTCCAGCGATCTAGCGGAAACAGCAACTCCTTCCAGACAAAATGCCACCAGAAACATGTATCTCGCTAATCCGAGACCATGGGGGAATAATTCTAGAGGGGGAGAGAGATCCTTCACGAGGAGGTGTGTGGAAGAAGGAGGAAGAGGGGTCCTTTTATAGGAGGAGGGGGTGCCCCTCCCCATGGCCGGCGCCTCATGGGGGGTGACCCCTCACCTCCCCCATTCATGTGGTGGTAACCCCTCCACATTAAAATGCCTCTTCACATTCCCCTTTAAAGTCCCCACTTTAAATGCATTAAAATTCTCTAAGTTTAATGCTCTCTCATTTAATAAAACTCTTTTATTAAATTTATTCAGAATTTTGTTAATTACTTTAATTAACAAGCATTCACATATAACCCCTTGCAATATTTCAATATCACATGCATAACCACTTTCTGCAATTTCACCCAAAACAATTTCCAGTTTCTATCGAAACAATTCCTGCGCTTTGCAATTCTTTCGTCTGAAACATATGTGCTCCAAAATGGTGTCTGGTAACTCTTAAGTGTCACCCTACACGGTTCACTTAATAATGCAGACATGATTGAGACTCCTCTCAGATCAATAATCAGAAGCGGGACCTGGAGATCCATACTGACTCCTGCATATTCAACGATGACTTATGTGATCATGAGAACCTTTAACGCTAGTAATTTAATCCCTTTGTCTCATGATATAATACATGTCCGAGATTCGATCATCGGTATCCAAATACCTAGTTTGATCTCGTTACCGACATGCACTCTTTTATCGTTCCCGTGATATAACATTCTAGTGATCACATCACTTGCTTGCAAGCTATCTTAATGTGATATCACCGAGAGGGCCCAGAGTATATCTATCCGTCATCGGGATTGACAAATTCCACTCTTGATCCATGAGCCTCAACATAACAACTTCGTAGCACTGAACCCATCTTGATAGTCACCTTGTTACAGTGTGATGTTTGATGTTATCAAGATACTCTTCCGGTGTTAGCAATTAACATGATCTCATGGTCTAAGGATAAAGATTACTTCATATGATGTTATAGCAATATAAACATAATGACTTGATCGTAATGCTATACTTCGGATGAATGTTCATCACATCATTTCACAAATGTTGTGACCTTGTTATTAACAACATCCAATGTCCATGATCAGGAAACCTTGATCATCTTGTTAATCAACAAGCTAGTCTATAAGAGAGGCATAACTAGGAACCCTTTTTGTTTATTAAACACACATGTATTTACGTTTTCGATCAATACAATTATAGCATACAAAATAAACATTTATCATAAACATGGAATAAAATAATAACCACTTTATTATTGCCTCTCGGGCATATTGCCTTCACTCTCCCACTTGCACTAGAGTCAATAATCTAGTTTGAAAAGCTTTGTGTATTGAACACCTATGGCTTTCTGGTGTTGCATATACGCGATTGCTAGTGGTTAACATAATCTCCGGATCTGACAGTTTCAGGTCAGTGTGTATTTGCATGTCTTTGCATCTCTACGCATCACTCATTCTCAAATGAGATGGCGTTGTATAAATTTGGTCCTTTGGTGAGACCTTTAGTTCGTTCGGGTTAAAATATGTTGATATTATTGTCCCACAATATATCTTCATAGTATTAGCCCACTTTGAACCACACCTAGTTTGATAACAAACTACTTAACACAAATGCCCTCCTTTGTTGCTACTATAGCAGTTATATACTTAGCCTTTTATTGTAGTATCCGTCACAATGTCTCAACTTTGGAACTCATCCAAATCCATCATGGAACATTCTTTCCATTATATTGTGCCACCCATAGTCTAAATTGAGATAAACTTTAATTTGTATCTTGTGACAAAACTAGTATCAATGTAATACTTTACAATGAACTACCTTTAACTATTTGTCACTTATACATGATATATTCTTAGTTCTTCCAAAGCTCATAAGAATATCTTTACTATCGTCCAATGATCATCTTATGAATCATTCTGGTATGTGCTCATAACATTTAGAGCATAGGATATTCTGGATATATACATATCATGGTATAATTGATCAAAATCTTCATGTGATTTTACTCACCAAGTGTTGAAACACTTGAATCTTGATACAATACTTTCCATGCAGCAAGAACCTTTCTTGTTGTTTCCATATTGAACCCTTTCAATATCTCATATATGTATGTATGGAACAACCATATTAGCGCCTCAATCTATCCATATAGATATTGATGCCAAATATTCTGGTTTTGCCCAAGTCTTTCATCGAAATCTTATTTTAATGAAATTCTTAATTTGTGTCAATACAAGATACATCATTTCCAATCAACAATATGTCCTCTACATAATGTATTAGAAATATGTCTCAGCGCTCCCACTTAATTTCTTGCAAATGCAAGCATCTTTATCATCTTCGATGAATTTAAACTCTTTTAACAGTTTCATCATGGTGAAGATTCCAACTCCGCTATGCTTACTTCAATTATTGAAGATTGCATGCCCTTTTAGCACCCTTTGAATTAACAAAACCCTTCGGACCATGTCATGTACACGTCCTAGGTAACCGTTCTATTAGAAGAACCTTGTTTTGTTTATTCAACTACCATATACCAAATTATATGTAGTGGTTGCTACATTAATCCGTCAAGATTATATCGCTATGAAAGATCAAATCTTGTCATAGTCAACTCCTTGAACATTGCCGTAAACTTCTTTCCGACATGTCGACTATTTCAAAGATGTTAAACATCCATGTCTATTTCTTTATAGATCCAAACACGGCCAATAGGCTTTACGCCTTTTCAGAGGGTCTTCCAAGTTCAGAAACTTGATTCTCGTGTATGGATACTATCACGGATTCTATGACTTCTAGTCATTTTATGGAGTC
This sequence comes from Avena insularis, assembly GCA_023614405.1. Classification (NCBI taxonomy): domain Eukaryota; kingdom Viridiplantae; phylum Streptophyta; class Magnoliopsida; order Poales; family Poaceae; genus Avena; species Avena insularis. The sequence continues at coordinate 569,485,232 of CM042692.1, forward strand.
AGGGCCCATCATCGCTTCTTTGCATGTAGTCGGTTCATCATTGTCAAAACAATAACGACTTGCTTATCAAATCACACTATTTGATTCTTACCGGCCCACACAGTTCAATAGGAACTCTAATCTCCGAGATCACAACCTTTGTAATCACGGGAGCCATGAGCATTGTGGCTGCCACCGGGACACTTTCTGGCGCTACGCTACTTAGCACATATAGCTAAGGTTCAACAAACTTATCCAAGTTCTATTGTCCTCCCACTTAACTTTTCACGAAAAATTTCTTCTCAAGAAACTTGACGTTCCAAGTAACAAACTCTTTTGTCCTTGGTGTTATGGAGAAATTCCCAATAAATTCTTTGGGATAACCTACAAAGACGTGCTTATCCGACTTTGGTTGTAAACATTTTACTTATGCATATCATACCAAAATTTAAGAAAAGACAATTTGGGTTTTATCCCAAATCATAACTTATATGGTGTCATTTCAACGGATCATGATGGTGCTCTTTTCAGTGTAAAATCGGTAGTCTCTAAAGCTTTAATCCTTAAAACATAATGGTAGTTTTATAAATGACACCTTTGATCTTACCATGTTAAACATGGTTTGAATTCATCTCTCGAATATGCCATACTCCTATGGTTTATCGGGAAACACAAATCATGGAACAATTCCTCAAATCTTAGGTGTTTTGATAAACATGTAACTCAAATATCTTTCTTTATGATCAAATCATAAACTCTTTTATTTTCTTGTTACAATGATTTTTCACTTCATCTTGAAAGACTTTGAACAATTTTCAAATGTTTCATAATTCTTCCTTATTAAGTAAATATATTGATATATTCACTTAAATTTCTAGACAAAGTATATGAAGCAAAAAGATCCATCGCATATGGCTACATATAATAGAATATATACATCAATATGTATAATATCCAATAAGTTAGTCATCCGTTCCTCTTTGGCCTATGGACGGAGTTTCAATTATCTCGAGGAAATTTTCACAAGCGTCAATTGATCAAAATCAAAGACTCCAAAAATCCATCAACATGGAGTTTCTTCATGTTTTCTTTCCAATATAATTTAAATAGCGATGTCACTTCATAAGTGATCTTTCAATCATTTGTCTTGCTACATTTTAGCAATAGTGTTTATGGATGTGATTTCTCCCACTAGACTTGTAAAAGTTCATCCATCCTTTATGGAATACGGTAATTATTTGAACAACCATTGTTCTCATAATACCGGAACAAAATAACAATTATTAAAACAAATCTTGAAGGCTAGGTTTGACAACAACGAAAAACACAATAACACTTTATTTGTTTTCGATGAACATCATCACTTATTCTCTTGCCAGTTACTTAGGCCATTGTAGTTCATGAATTGTGTTGTCCTATATGACACTTCATACCAACCAATTCGGTATCCAATACCGGTATCCAATACCTAAGAACCACATTGTTTAACAAGCAAGGAATACAGCCATAACATGTATATCTTCTATATACCTAAGTTGGACATCTCCAACCTTTCCTTTTCTGCCAAATATTTTATAGATTCTTTTCAGTAATTCCTTTTCCTTTTAAAAGAATCTATCAACATCAATAGTGGTGTCATTCACATGACACATAGTACAAAGCGTATATAGTCAAATACTAATACCTTTGGACTTGCACTTTGAAGTGGATCACCATCATCAAATGTTTGGTATTCTTTCAAAAATCCATTCTTTAGTAATGTATTAGTGCAGTAAACATTTTACTTACATCTTCTATTCATCCTTATCATGACAACTTTCATGATCAAGCTACTATAGTCTATAAGGAAGAATCACGAGTATAATGTTAATTCCCAAAACCTTTTTGGGAGATCCGGATGCCTAGCATCTCCATCCTTCACAAATTCTCATGCAATATGAGAACATTTATTTTGCTAGATTATACTCTATCATAATGCAACCAAAAACATTGTTTCAGATATCACAATATAGTCCACACATGATGGTTTCTGAAACACTTTTTCAGCTCCTAGATAATTTTGATATTAAAACAACTTTTGAATATCAATAATCATGGAGGCAAACATGATACTTTAAATACTAAGATTGGAATTCTTACTCTTGATTTAATACTACTTATTAAACTTCATGGAGTAAATAGAGTTTGCTGAAAGTTTGCAATAGGACTTATAAACTTTAAATTGACATTTAAAATAATACGATACCAGTTCGTAAAGTAAATATCCAGAATTCTATAGTTCTATTATCTCAATTAAAACTAAGCATAAGGTAGTGAACAGACGCCAATGACTACAACAAATTATGCAAATTAACTTCGATTTAGTTTACGACAAATTGAGTTCGACTAATCCAAATTAGAAATGAACTCCCAGTCAAAAACGACATCCCTCATGCCTTTTTGGTGATTACATGAACCAAATCCACTACACCAAGTCCGATCATCATGTGAGTTGATGTAGCTTCAAAGGCGAGCATCTATATGGGCATCATATCAACTATATGACTCATGCTTAACCTTTCGGTCCGTGTTCCGAGGCCATGTCTGTACATGCTAGGCTCGCCAAGTAAGAACCTTAGTATTCGCGTGTGTAAAACTGTCTTACACTCGTTCCTATGAAAGCATAGATTCGAGTATACCCGATCATCACGTGATGTCTCGAAACACGATCCATAGAACTATGCATACTCAAGGAAGAACACATGTTTATCTTGATATCTAAATGAGGGATCATCTTACAATGCTACAGAAAGCGCCAAACTAGCAGTATAAGATGCTAACATCTAATGTGTAAAGTGAGATGATATGGTCCATGCATTTTATCTCTATCATTTGCATCGTGGTATGATCTCTATCATTCCTTTGTGTGTAAGGCCAAGGTCTATGGAACTTACACGTTGAGTGTGTTGTAGGAGTATCTATCATACATCTACTTACAACAATACCATATCAAGACACTAGCCCAACAACGATCTAAACTAGACGCCTCTAATTTATCAATTGCAAGTTTTACGTGCCTTAGGGCTGTCGGAGATAGAAACGTTCTTACCTATGAACATGAACCACAACGAGGATAACCAAGTTATTAGCAACTCGTTGTAAATCAGATATTGACTATAGTAGGAGAGACAGACACCCGCCAGCCACTTATGCAAAACTAGTTGCATGCCAGTCAGCTATTTTCTGGCGTCGTTGTCGGGGAGGTAGGTAAAAGGTACTCACATCCTCCGGTGTGAGTACTCGAAGTTATTTCCTTTAGATTCTACAATTTTGTCTTTTTGTTTCTTGTTTTCACTAGTTAGGCTTAATGGAAAACAACAACAAAATTAGAGAGCTTTATAATATTTATCTTGAGTTAGGACATGAAGTGTTTGTAGAGAAAATTAAAAAACCTATGGAAATTTATTTGCATGCTAATATCAATGTTGTTAGTATGAATTCTTTGGACACCATTATTGCTAATGCTATGGAAAAGTCTAAGCTTGGGGAAGCTAGTTTTTATGAAAATGATCTTTTTAGTTCCCCAACTTTGGAAGATAGCTATTCTATTGCTTATGATGATACTATACCTCCAATATATGATGATTACAATGATGAATATGATATTTTCTGCCCACCTACTATTGAGGAGAAAATTAATTATGATTACAATATGCCTCCTATATTTGATGATTATGGTGATGAGAATAATCATGATAGCTATTTTGTTGAATTTGCTCCCACTATAATTAATAAGAATGACTATGCTTATGTGGAGACTATTAATTATTTTATGCATGTGGCTCATGATAAGAATGTTTTATGTGATAGTTATATTGTTAATTTTATTCATGTTGCTACTGAAAGTTATTATGAGAGAGGGAAACATGGTTTTATGCATCTCAATAATATTAGGTTTCCCCACTTTATGCTGAAAGTCTTGAAGTTGCACTTGTTTTGCTTTCCTATGTTTGTTGCTTTGTTCTTTCATGATTTGTTTCTTTACAAGACTCCTATGCATAGGAAGTGGGTTAGACTTAAATGTTCTTTGAATTTGCTTCTTGATGCTCTCTTTTACTTCAATTCATATTTCTTATGTGAGCATCTTCTCAAACTATCATGCCTAACTTAAAGGCGTTAAAAAAAGTACTTATTGAGAGATAACCCAAAAGTTTTAGATGAGTCTTGGAAGTTATTACCTCAGTAATAACCGCTCCTTATCCTTTTTATTTGCTTTTTGTGCCAAGAGTAACCTCGAATGAGAGAGAAGTAATGATTGGGAAAGTTGCTGTCCCGAAACAGATTTATGTGCTTCACCGTAAAAAATTGTGTAAAATCTCTGTACGTCCTTTTGAGGCGTGACTTTTTGTGCTTCTGCCCCAGGTCGTTATCTAACTTTCGTTAGTTCAACACTTTTTTATTTGAGCAACAGAAGGTCTTTGAAAAAAATGGTTTTTACCTGTTGGTCTGTTTTGACAGATTTCTGCTATTATTTGCATTTGCTTCTTGTTGGTTCCTTTTTGAGTTCTTTTGGGGAATTGAGCTTTTTGAGGGAAGTGCTACAATAGCTTGTGTTTTAATGAAAGTTTTATTGGTGTTAGAACTGAACCTAAAGACTTATCATCTTGAGTGTACTAATGTTAGTAATAAAGATTGCGTGAAGTTTTGTATGAAGGAAAAATTTCAGGTGTATGGAAGGAATGAGTAATGAGATGAAGGATGGACTAAAGCTCAAGCTTGGGGATGCCACGCGTGTCACCCAAAGAAATATCCAAGAAGTACAAGCGTCAAAGCTTGGGGATGCCCAAGGCATCTCCCTCTTCATCAATAAAAATCTCAGGTTTCTTCCAAACACTTCATTTTTATTGTTTCATGCACAGTTGTGTTGTTCTTGGAGCGTCTTATTTTTTGTTTTCATTTTGGTTTTTGTTTGTTTTGTTTTCTTAGTTTGCTGAATAAATTGGTTGGACCCCCTCTTTCGTGCATTGGTTTTCAAATAGTTTGGTTTGGATTGGAAAAGAGTAGGAAAAGTGCATGCTTAAGTGGTAAAGAGAGCTTGTTTCGACTATGACTTAGACTTTATCATGCCATGCTTGATATTGTTTTGGCTTTATGCTTAGTATTCTTTGTTGTAGCATGACTTGTTATAAACAATTGAGATTGCTTAATGTGCCTTGGAAAAATCATGTCTTGTTTTAGCATATTAAAGCATAGTATTGTGGTATTCTCCTTTGATGCTTTATTTGGGTTGACTTGGCACATGCTCACACCATGTTATGACTATTCCAAGTCACCATAAGCTTTATGATACTTTAGTTTTCAACTTATAGTATCACGTTATGCTTTGATCAATGATGTTTTGTCGCTCTGCATCATTATGGCCATTATTGCTCTCTTAGTTTGTCGCTCCCAGTCTTTTGCTAGCTTCCACAACCAAGTATGAGTTCTACTCATGCATCCAACTCCAAATAACACCAAGATATTCCAAAGAGTCCACCATACCTACTTATTATCATTTGCTATTCCAAGTATATTCATGTTTTTATCTACCTTCCGAATTAAACTTGTTATGAGAAAACTAGTGATTAAAGCTCTCACGAACTTGATGGCACACTTTACTTTTCTTGCCCCTAATAAACTTGAACCATTGTGTCATCTATGTTATATATGCTTGCACTTATTCGTTGGTGATTAGCAGAACCATGCTATCCTGGGGAACACTTTCAACATTGCACTTGTACATTGTACCTAGTTGATATCATGCTCTTTAGTGTATGGATGTCGTCGGTGTGAAATGAAAGGGGAGCTTGTAAGTCTATGGAGTTATGTATATGTGTTAGAGAAATGCCTGGGCCGCTGGTGTAATCCATGCTGTCATGGTAGAAACCTGCAGCGTAACCATAATGAGCTGTCTATGAAGCATTCTTCTTATAAAAAAAGAGTCCTATGATGAGAAAAAAGAGAAAACGTAAAAAAAGATATTATGAAAAGAGGAAAGAGAGAAAAAGCACCATATTCCCATGGTAATAAGAAGATTGCTGAGATGCTCGTTGTCTGCTTGCCTTGTCATTTTGATTGTTGGGTCCGCATCATAGAAAACAAAAAAATTCCTACGGTGTGAACTACACGCCAAGATCTATCTACTAGGTACAAAGCAATGGGTGGGCATACATCCAACGAGAACTTACCCTCGAAGACAACGAGTTTTTTTAACGAGTAGGAACTCATGGTTGATGTAGTCGTACACTTGCCGATCTCAAGATCGTGAGGAAGTCCGAGCGCCGCAACTCAGCAGCGCATCCGCACTCGCACACACGTTCAAGCCACCGGACAACCTCCACCTCCTCGCTCCAGCGATCCAGCGGAAGCAGCAACTCCTTCCAGACGAAATGCCACCGAGAACATGTATCTCGCTAATCTGAGACCATGGGGGAATAATTCTAGAGGGGGAGAGAGATCCTTCACAAGGAGGTGTGAGGATGAAGGAGGGAATGGGTGGCCTTTTATAGGAGGAGGGGGTGCCCCTCCTCTCCATGGCCGGCGCATGGGGGTGACCCCTCACCTCCCCCATTCATGTGGTGGTAACCCCTCCACATTAAAATGCCTCTTCACATTCCCTTTTAAAGTCTCCACTTTAAATGCATTAAAATTCTCCAAATTTAATGCTCTCTCATTTAATAAAACTCTTTTATTAAATTTATTCAGAATTTTGTTAATTACTTTAATTAACAAACATTCACATATAGCTCCTTGCAATATTTCAATATCACATGCAGACCCACTTTCTGCAATTTCACCCGGAACAATTTCCGGTTTCTATTGAAACAATTCCCACGCTTTGCAATTCTTTCGTCTGAAACATATGTGCTCCAAAATAGTGTCCGGTAACTCTTAAGTGTGTCACCCTACAGTTCACGAATAATGCAGACATGATCGAGACCCTTCTCCGATCAATAATCAGCAGCGGGACCTGGAGATCCGTACTGACTCCTACACATTCAACGATGACTTCTATGATCGTGAGAACCTTTAACGCTTGTAACTAAATCCCTTTGTCTCACGATATATTACATGTCCGAGATTCGATCATCGGTATCTCCATACCTAGTTTGATCTCGTTAGCGACATGCACTCTTTTCTCGTTCCCGTGATATAACATTCTAGTGATCACATCACTTGCTTGCAAGCTATCTCAATGTGATATCACCAAGAGGGCCCAGAGTATATCTATCCGTCATCAGGATTGACAAATTCCACTCTTGATCCATGAGCCTCAACATAACACCTTCGTAGTACTGAACCCATCTTTATAGTCACCCTGTTACGGTGTGACGTTTGATGTTATCAAGATACTCTTCCGGTGTTAGCAATTAACATGATCTCATGGTCTAAGGATAAAGATTACTTCGTATGATGTTATAAGAATATAAACATAATGACTTGATCGTAATGTTATACTTCGGATGAATGTTCATCACATCATTCCACCAATGGTGTAACCTTGTTATTAACAACATCCAATATCCATGATCAGGAAACCTTGATCATCTTATTAATCAACAAGCTAGTCTATAAGAGAGGCATAACTAGGAACCCTTTTTTGTTTATTAAACACACATGTATTGATGTCTCCGATCAATACAATTCTAGCATGCAAAATAAACATCTATCATATATAAGGAATACATAATAACAACTTTATTATTACCTCACAAGGCATATTTCCCGCAGTCTCCCACTTGCACTAGAGACAATAATCTAGTTCACATTGTGATAAATCTAACACCCATGGAGTTCTGGTGTTGATCATGTTTTGCCCTAGGGAGAACTTTAGTCAACGGATCTTCTACATTTAGGTCCGTGTGTAGTTTACAAATCTTTATATCTCCATCCTTGACACGCTCACGGATGGAGTGAAACCGGCGCTTAATATGCTTGGAATTCTTGTGAGACCTCGGTTCCTTTGTGTTGGCTATGGCTCCATTGTTGTCACAATAGATCACCATTAGTTCCAATGCACTAGTAACCACACCTAGTTCCTTAATGAACTCTTTCATCCAACCGCTTCCTGCGCCGCTTCTGAAGCAGCAACATATCCCGCCTCCGTCGTTGATCCAGCCACCACCGGTTGTTTGGAACTCCTCCAACTAACTACTACTCCATTCAAGAGAAATACGTATCTGGATTGAGACTTAGAGTCATCTGGATCGGTGTCGAAGCTAGCATCAACATAACACGTAGCGACTGGCTCTTCTTCACCTCCGTATATAAGAAACATATCCCTAGTTCTTCTCAAGTACTTGAGGATGTTCTTTACCGCTATCCAGTGTTCCAAACCTGGATCAGATTGGTACCTACTAGTCAAACTAATAGCATGTGCCACATCCGGTCTTGTACATAGCATGGCATACATAATAGAGCCTATGGCCGAGGCATAGGGGATCTTATCCATCATCTCTCTTTCTTCCGCCGTAGCTGGACTTTGAGTCTTACTCAATATCTTGCCTTGCAACATAGGTAAGAACCCCTTCTTACTTTCGTCCATATTAAACTTCTTTAATATCTTATCAAGGTATGTACTATGCGATAACCCAATTAGGCGCCTTGATCTATCTCTATAGATTTTAATGCCTAATATATATGACGCTTCACCAAGGTCTTTCATCGAAAATTTGCTATTTAGATAACTTTTAACATTGTTTAAAAGATCTATATCATTTCTAATCAATAATATGTCATCCACATATAATATCAGAAATGCCACATTGCTCCCACTCACTTTCTTGTAAATACAAGCCTCTCCATAAGTTTGGACAAATCCAAACTCTTTGATCACCTCATCAAAGCGGATATTCCAACTCCGGGATGCTTGCTTCAGTCCATAGATGGATCGCTGAAGTTTGCATACCTTATTAGCATCCTTAGGATCGACAAAACCCTTAGGTTGTATCATATACAACTCTTCTTCAATATTACCATTGAGGAACGCAGTTTTGACATCCATCTGCCATATTTCATAATCGAAATATGCAGCAATTGCTAACATAATCCTAACTGACTTAAGCATCGCTACGGGAGAGAATGTCTCATCGTAGTCAACTCCTTGAATTTGTCGAAACCCCTTTGCGACAAGTCGAGCCTTATAGATGGTCACATTACTATCAGCATCAGTTTTTCTTTTGAAAATCCATTTATTCTCAATGGCCTTTCGATCGTGAGGTAAGTCCACCAAGGTCCAAACTTGGTTCTCGTACATGGATTCCATCTCAGATTTCATGGCTTCTAGCCATTTGTTGGAATCCGGGCTCATCATCGCTTCTTCATACGTCGCAGGGTCATCCATTTCATCAACCATGAAATTCACAATAGGATTGCCGTACAGTTCAGGAGCTGCATGTGTCCTGCTTGGCCTGCGAGGTTCGGTAGTTTCCTCTTTTGGAGTTTCATGATCAATATCATTAGCTCTCTCTTCATTAGGTGAAGTCAAATCCGAAACAACTTCCGGTGTTGCGCCACTCGCTATTTCATGAAGAGAAGGTTCAATAACCTCTTCGAGTTCTACCTTCCGACTACTCACATCTTTCGTGAGAAACTCCTTCTCAAGAAAGGATCCATTCTTGGCAACAAAAACCTTGCCCTCGGATCTGTGATAGAAGGTATACCCAATTGTTTCCTTAGGGTATCCTATGAAGACGCATTTTTCCGCATTGGGTTCGAGTTTATCCGGTTGAAGTTTCTTCACATAAACATCGCATCCCCAAACTTTAAGAAATGACAGCTTAGGTTTGTTTCCAAACCATAATTCATACGGTGTCATTTCAACGGATTTAGATGGTGCCCGATTTAAATTGAATGCAGCTGTTTCCAGTGCATAACCCCAAAATGACAGTGGCAAGTCAGTCAGAGACATCATAGATCGAACCATATCCAATAAGGTATGATTACGATGTTCCGACACACCATTACGTTGTGGTGTTCCAGCAGGCGTGAGTTGTGAAACTATTCCACACTCTTTCATGTGTGTGCTAAACTCGTAACTTAGATACTCTCATCCACGGTTAGACCGTAGAAATTTGATCTTTCTATTACGATGATTTTCCACTTTGTTCTGAAATTCCTTGAACTTTTCAAAAGTTTCAGACTTGTGTTTCATCAAATAGATATACCCGTATCTACTCAAATCATCCGTGAAAGTAACAAAATAACGATATCCACCTCGCGCTGACACACTCATTGGTCCACACACATTAGTATGTATGATTTCCAATAGATTTGTCGCCCGTGCCATTGAACCAGAAAATGGCGTTCTAGTCATCTTGCCCATAAGGCATGGCTCACATGTATCAAATGATTCAAAATCAAGTGATTCCAAAAGTCCATCAGAATGGAGTTTCTTCATGCGTTTAACGCCAATATGACCTAGACGGCAGTGCCACATATATGCAGATATATCATCATCAAGTTTAATCTTTTTAGCATTAACATTATGAATGTGCGTAATATTACTATCGAGATCCATCAAAAATAAACCATTCAACACAGGTGCATGACCATAAAATATATTATCCATATAAATCGAACAACCATTGTTTTCAGATTTAAACGAATAACCACTTTGCATAAAACACGATCCGGATACAATGTTCATGCTAAGTGCAGGCACCAAATAACAATTATTTAGGTTTATGACTAATCCCGATAGCATATGGAGAGGCAGCGTTCCGACGGCGATCACATCAACTCTTGATCCATTGCCGACCCGCATTGTGACCTCATCCCCTGCTAGTTGTCGCTTGTTTTGTAGCCCCTGAATCGAGTTACATATATTAGCAACCGATCCCGTATCAAATACCCAGGTGCTACTGCGAGTACTAGTCAAGTACACATCAATAACATGTATATCACATATACCTTTGTTTGCCTTGCCGGACTTCTTGTCCGCCAAATACTTGGGGCAGTTGCGCTTCCAATGGCCAGTCCCCTTGCAATAGTAGCACTCGGTATCGGACTTAGGGCCAGCTCGGGGTTTCTTTTCAGGCGCGGCAACAGATTTGCCACCCTTCTTTCCCTTGTGCTTTCCTTTCTTGTCCTTCTTGAAACCGGTGGTCCTATTGATCATCAACACTTGATGTTCTTTCCTAATCTCCACTTCTGCAGTCTTAAGCATTGACCGAAGCTCGGGAAGAGTCTTCTTCATGCCCTGCATATTATAGTTCATCACGAAGCTCTTGTAGCTAGGTGGCAGAGATTGGAGAACACGATGTATGCCTAAGTCATTAGGAATCATTATTCCCAAGGACACAAGCTTATCGGCGTACCTAGACATTTTGAGTACGTGCTCACTAACGGAGTTGTTTTCCTCCATTTTGTAGTTGAAGAACTATTCAGAAGCATTATAACTCTCTACGGCATCATGGGTATTGAAAATCATTTTCAATTCTCCCATGGTATCAAAGGCATTGCCATTTTCGAAACGCTTTCGAAGTTCTGGCTCTAGCCCATACAGCACATAGACATTATTTTCCTCGTCAGGGGCATCAGGAGCTGGTGGGGGGCCTAGCCGCGCATCTAGCACATATTGCTTTTGTGCAGAAGTGAGGAGAATCCTCAAATTCATAGCCCAGTTGGTGAAGTTGCTACCATTCGCAGCAAGTTTCTCTTTCTCCATGAACACATTGAAATTAAAAGCAGGTGGTGCCATCTACAACATAATTTGTAAAGTTTATTTAGACTAAGTTTATGATAGATTGAGTTCAACTAATCCAAATTACTAATGAACTCCCACTCAAAAACGACATCCCTCGTGCCTTTTTGGTGATTACATGAATCAAATCCACTACACCAAGTCCGATCATCACGTGAGTCGGTGTAGCTTCAAAGGCGAGCATCTATATGGGCATCATATCAACCATATGACTCATGCTTAACCTTTCGGTCCGTGTTCCGAGGCCATGTCTGTACATGCTAGGCTCGCCAAGTAAGAACCTTAGTACTCGCGTGTGTAAAATTGTCTTACACCCGTTGTATGAAAGCGTAGAGTCGAGTACACCCGATCATCACGTGATGTCTCGAAACACGATCCATAGAACGGTGTATACTCAAGGAAGAACACATTTTATCTTGATATCTAAATGAGGGACCATCTTACAATGCTACCAAAAGCGCCAAACTAGCAGTATAAGATGCTAACATCTAATGTGTAAAGTGAGATGATATGGTCCATGCATTTGATCTCTATCATTTGCATCGTGGTATGATCTCTGTCATTCCTTTGTGTGTAAGGCCAAGGTCTATGGAACTTACATGTTGAATGTGTTGTAAGAGTATCTATCATACATCTACTTACAACAATACCATATCAATACACTAGCCCAGCAACGATCTAAACTAGATGCCTCTAATTTATCAATTGCAAGTTTTACGTGGCTTAGGGCTTTCGGAGATAGAACCGTTCTCACCTACGAACATGAACCACAACGAGGATAACTAAGTTATTAGCAACTCGTTATAAATCAAATATTGACTATAGTAGGAGAGACAGACACCCGCCAGCCACTTATGCAAAACAAGTTGCATGTCAGTCGTGGAACCGGTCTCATGTACGATGACATGTAAGGTTGGTCTGGGCCGCTTCATCTCACTATACCACCAATATCCAAAATACATAGAAGATGTAATAACATGATCATCATCGCCCACATATAAACATATGTGTACTACCCGTGCAAAGCACCTACGCATAGATCAGGCTCTAATACCACTGTTGGGTCCGCAGCATAGAAAACAAAAAATTTCCTACGGTGTGAACTACACGCCAAGATCTATCTACTAGGTACAAAGCAATGGGTGGACATACATCCAACGAGAACTTACCCTCGAAGACAACGAGTTTTGTTAACGAGTAGGAACTCGTTGATGTAGTCGTACACTTGCCGATCTCAAGATCGTGAGGAAGTCTGAGCGCCGCAACTCAACAGTGCATCCGTACTCGCACACACGTTCAAGCCACCGGACAACCTCCACCTCCTCGCTCCAGCGATCCAGCGGAAGCAGCAACTCCTTCCAGACGAAATGCCACCGGGAACATGTATCTCGCTAATCCGAGACCATGGGGGAATAATTCTAGAGGGGGAGAGAGATCCTTCACAAGGAGGTGTGAGGATGAAGGAGGGAATGGGTGGACTTTTATAGGAGGAGGGGTGCCCTCCTCTCCATGGTCAAGCATGGGGGTGACCCTCACCTCCCCCATTCATGTGGTGGTAACCCCTCCACATTAAAATGCCTCTTCACATTCCCTTTTAAAGTCTCCACTTTAAATGCATTAAAATTCTCCAAGTTTAATGCTCTCTCATTTAATAAAACTCTTTTATTAAATTTATTCAGAATTTTGTTAATTACTTTAATTAACAAACATTCACATATAGCCCCTTGCAATATTTCAATATCACATGCAGAACCACTTTCTGCAATTTCACCCGGAACAATTTCCGGTTTCTATTGAAACAATTCCTGCGCTTTGCAATTCTTTCGTCTGAAACATATGTGCTCCAAAATGGTGTCCGGTAACTCTTAAGTGTGTCACCCTACGGTTCGCGAATAATGCAGACATGATCGAGACCCTTCTCCGATCAATAATCAGCAGCGGGACCTAGAGATTCGTACTGACTCCTACACATTCAACAATGACTTTTGTGATCGTGAGAACCTTTAACGCTTGTAACTAAATCCCTTTGTCTCGCGATATATTACATGTCCGAGATTCGATCATCGGTATCTCCATACCTAGTTTGATCTCGTTACCGAGATGCACTCTTTTCTCGTTCCCGTGATATAACATTCTAGTGATCACATCACTTGCTTGCAAGCTATCTCAATGTGATATCACCGAGAGGGCCCAGAGTATATCTATCCGTCATCGGGATTGACAAATTTCACTCTTGATCCATGAGCCTCAACATAACACCTTCGTAGTACTGAACCCATCTTTATAGTCACCCTGTTATGGTGTGACGTTTGATGTTATCAAGATACTCTTCCGGTGTTAGCAATTAACATGATGTCATGGTCTAAGGATAAAGATTAATTCGTATGGTGTTATAGCAATATAAACATAATAACTTGATCGTAATGCTATACTTCGGATGAATGTTCATCACATCATTCCACCAATGGTGTGACCTTGTTATTAACAACATCCAATGTCCATGATCAGGAAACCTTGATCATCTTGTTAATCAACAAGCTAGTTTATAAGAGAGGCATAACTAGGAACCCTTTTTTATTTATTAAACACACATGTATTGATGTTTCCGATCAATACAATTCTAGCATGCAAAATAAATATCTATCATATATAAGGAATACATAATAACAACTTTATTATTGCCTCTCAGGGCATATTTCCTTCATTGATATGGGGATTCTTCCGTATCATCGGGTAAGGGGTACCCCGTTGGCGGTTTGTCTATGATACACATGTACTTACGATGACAAGAACTTACCGGTGACTAAACCTGAGTAGCATGAGGAGCGGCCCTTGTATTCAAGGGACATGAGATTTCCAACTTATACTTCGTCAAGCATATACACCATAGTTTGTTCATGTTAACCTTAATCACTTCAAGATGCTTATGATAGGGGTAATGAGAGCTGAAAGCTATAAGTACCATAATTTTTGGAAGCTCTTTATGAGACTTGAATCCCTACTTCCTTCTATGAAGGCCTTTCTTTCACCATTATATTGAGTCTCCACCTTCTACCTTTATGCACCTACTTTGAGAGCATAGTAGCCATTCTTAGTTCTATGTGCATTGTCCCAAGACTAGTTGATTGATGCATCACTTGATACTGCTTGTTTTTAACTATTTGTATCTAGTCACTCTTATCAACTTTGAAGGTGACCTATGCATTTATATTTGCTACTCTATGAGGGACAAGCTGAATACTACTATGCTATGTTTTCTTTATGTGAAACAAACAAATGTCTTGCAAAGCATTGTTATTCATTAATCTTTCGTTTGTGCCTTTTCATGTTGCATCATAGTTTCTTTGTCTTATTGCTAGAACTTTGTCTTTCATGATTATGATTGAAGTACTATGATCCCAGCTTTGAATGTTTTACAAATACTTTGATCAAGTTTATGATGGTGCATGTCACCTAAAAAATTATTCTTTCTTTTTATCACTTACCTACTCGAGGACGAGTAGGAGTTAAGCTTGGGTATGTTGATACATTGCAAATGTATCTATAATTTTTGATGTTCCATGCTTGGTTTTATCTACTTTCTTGTGTTTTGTCCACACTTTGGAGTACTTTTCATATGATTTCTTGGACTAACCTATTAACAAGAGCCACAGTGCCAGTTGCCTGTTTTCTGCTGTTTTTGGTTCCAGGAAAGTCAGAAAATGAATATTCTCGGAATTGGACGGGACAAAAGCCAAAGTTCCTATTTTTCCAGAAGACTCACGGAGCCAGAAGATGAGACGGAGAGGGGCCACAGGGCGGCCACACCATGTGGTGGCGCGGGCGAGCCCAAGCCGCGCCACCAGTGTGGTGGGCCCCCCGCCACCGACCTTGCCTCTTCGCCTATAAAAGCCTCCGATGCATAAACCCTAAATCGTCAAGCCTCCAGCCACGAAAGTTCCAAGAGCCCGCCTCAAGGGGAGATTCGAGGGACAGAAAGTCTCTGTTCCGGCACCCTGCCGGGACGGGGAAGTGCCCCCGGAGCCATCTCCATCGATCTCCATCGCCATCTCCATCACAGTTGCTGATTCCCATGATGAAGAGGGAATAGTTCTCTCTCGAGGCTAAGGGTTCTACCGGTAGCTATGTGTTCATCTCTCTCTCTATGCATGATCTTATTGAGATCATGAGCTTGTAATCTATAGATCTACCTTGCTACTCAAGTGCTTTAATAGATCTCTGCTCTCCCCATGTGTGTTAGTTGACAGTGTGCACACCATGGTGGCACTTAGGCTAGAGATTACAAATACTTGTTATGAGTTATATTTGGAGTTGGATGTCTTTATGAAATTGCGGTGTTTGTTTGAACCATCTAGTACTCAAGGTGACAGTGTGGGGTTATCTAGATGGGAAAGGCTTACTTTGAGGTGTGCTGTTATAGCCCTACTGTGGATTAGAGTGTCCAACCGGAGAGTAGTTCAGAGTAGTATCATAAAGAGATGATATTTATATGAGAGTGTTCACTAGTGAAAGTATGATCCCTAGGCCTTGTTTCTAAGCATTGAAACACCGTTTGCAACTAGATCTGTTACATGTTTGCTTGCTTCCATCTTTATTTCAGTTTTACTTTAGTCTTTTCCACGCCATCAAGCTATTTTCTATCACTGTTACCACTTATAATTATTTATACCACTTGTATTTCACTATCTCTTCGCCGAACTAGTGCACCTATACACCTGACAAGTGTATTGGGTGTGTTGGGGACACAAGAGACTTCTTGTATCTTGATTGCAGGGTTGCTTGAGAGGGGATATCTTTGACCACTTCCTCCCTGAGTTCGATAAACCTTGGGTGATCCACTTAAGGGAAAACTTGCTGCTGTTCTACAAACCTCTGTACTTGGAGGCCCAACAACTGTGTACAAGAATAGGAGTGCATAGTCATCACAGTCGTGGAATCTGTCTCATGTACGATGACATGTAAGGTTGGTCCAGGCCGCTTCATCCCACTATGGCACCAATATCCAAAATACATAGAAGATGCAATAACATGATCTTCATCGCCCACATATAAACATATGTGTACTACCCGTGCAAAGCACCTACGCATAGATCAGGCTCTGATACCACTGTTGGGTCCACAACATAGAAAACAAAAAAATTCCTATGATGAGAACTATACGCCAAGATCTATCTACTAGGTACAGAGCAACGGGTGGACATACATCCATCGAGAACTTACCATCAAAGACAACGAGTTTTGTTAACGAGTAGGAACTCGTGGTTGATATAGTCGTACACTTGCCAATCTCAAGATCGTGTGGAAGTCCTAGCGCCGCAAATTAGCAGCGCATCCGTCCTCGCACACACGTTCAAGCCACCGGACAACCTCCACCTCCTTGCTCCAGCGATCTAGCGGAATCAGCAACTCCTTCCAGACGAAATGCCACCAGGAACATGTATCTCGCTAATCCGAGACCATGGGGGAATAATTCTAGAGGGGGAGAGAGATCCTTCACGAGGAGGTGTGTGGAAGAAGGAGGAAGAGGGGGGCCTTTTATAGGAGGAGGGGGGTGCCCCTCCCCATGGCCAGCGCCTCATGGGGGTGACCCCTCACCTCCCCCATTAATGTGGTGGTAACCCCTCCACATTAAAATGCCTCTTCACATTCCCCTTTAAAGTCCCCACTTTAAATGCATTAAAATTCTCTAAGTTTAATGCTCTCTCATCACTTTTATTAAATTTATTCAGAATTTTGTTAATTACTTTAATTAACAAACATTCAAATATAACCCCTTGCAATATTTCAATATCACATGCAGAACCACTTTCTGCAATTTCACCCGAAACAATTTCCGGTTTCTATCGAAACAATTCCTGCGCTTTGCAATTCTTTCGTCTGAAACATATGTGCTCCAAAATGGTGTCCGGTAACTCTTAAGTGTGTCACCCTACGGTTCGCGAATAATGCATACATGATTGAGACTCCTCTCAGATCAATAATCAGAAGCGGGACCTGGAGATCCATACTGACTCCTGCATATTCAACGATGACTTCTGTGATCATGAGAACCTTTAACGCTAGTAATTTAATCCCTTTGTCTCATGATATAATACATGTCCGAGATTCGATCATCGGTATCCAAATACCTAGTTTGATCTCGTTACCGACATGCACTCTTTTCTCGTTCTCGTGATAAAACATTCTAGTGATCACATCACTTGCTTGCAAGCTATCTTAATGTGATATCACCGAGAGGGCCTAGAGTATATCTATCCGTCATCGGGATTGAAAAATTCTACTCTTGATCTATGAGCCTCAACATAACACCTTCGTAGCACTGAACCCATCTTTATAGTCACCCTGTTACGGTGTGATGTTTGATGTTATCAAGATACTCTTTCGGTGTTAGCAATTAATATGATCTCATGGTCTAAGGATAAAGATTACTTCGTATGATGTTATAGCAATATAAACATAATGACTTGATCGTAATGCTATACTTCGGATGAATGTTCATCACATCATTTCACAAATGTTGTGACCTTGTTATTAACAACATCCAATGTCCATGATCAGGAAACCTTGATCATCTGGTTAATCAACAAGCTAGTCTATAAGAGAGGCATAACTAGGAACCCTTTTTGTTTATTAAACACACATGTATTGACGTTTCCGATCAATACAATTATAGCATACAAAATAAACATTTATCATAAACATGGAATAAGATAATAACCACTTTATTATTGCCTCTCGGGCATATTCCCTTCACGCATATGGCCATATCTCCTCGCATATTATCAAGTATAGGAGGCGCATATGACCATATGCGCCTCGCATATTCGACCACAGATCTCCTCCCGGGCCCACGCAGCTTATGCGAGGCGCATTCTTCTCACATGCGCCTCGCCTATCTGATATATAGGAGGCACATATTATTAGAATGCTCCTCTCATAATCTGGGGCTGCCAGATTTCATCCGTACAGGAATTATAGGAGGCGCATCCTAATAATATGCGTCTCGTCTATTTTGATACTAGAGGCGCATGCCAAGGCAATGTGTCTCGCCTATTTTATAGGAGGCGCATATGGTCTAAATGCACCTCCTATAAGCATGTCTCCTATAGTCTTTTCTCTAGTAGTGCGACGTAGATTTCATTAGGTTCACGACATTCAAAGTCGTCGTTCCCTGTAAACTCAATTGGAAACTCGACCCCAAGGCCAAGCTCAAGGATATCAATGAGGTCCATGCCATCATTGAGCAATTGTTGGAAGCGGGAATGATGACCGACGACCTTCTTATAACATTCATTAGTCGCCGAGTTTACCCCTCTAGCTTCGTACCCACAAGATATGCCATATGAGTGGCTGCTTTGATCCGAACCGGACTTCTACTTTTGAGCTAGACAAGCTCCACGTTTGGAAGCGGGTCAAAGCCATTTTTAAGAGGAAGATGACCGCTACCTAGGAGTGGGGCATGGCTCCCTATGATCGAGAAAACCCGGGACCATGGGTAAGCTCCGAGATAAGCTTTCCGTCATTCCTCTTATGCCGGTTTTTTACCTCGTCTCTTATTTTGCTTTGTCCATTGATTCCTATGTGGAAATTCCACCGGCAAGCTGCTGAAGCCATAGAGACACCCCCTTCCGAGGATCGTGAGACCTCGGATCTAAAAGACCCGGATTCTGAGGACTTCAAGACGGTTCCTCACGCCGGTGCCGGCCCATCCCTAGGTAAGACTCCTACTCGTGAGCCATTACGGGATTGGCCGGACGATGATGATGATGATTGTCAAGTTTTAGAGGTACTTAACCTTATGCCAATATCGTTCACCTATCTGATGTAATCTATACCAGCTGATCTAGCTGGGCAGGTGCACGAGGTGCCACCTATTGTTGTGGGAGGCCAGGCCGGCATTAAGAAGCATGGTGCATCTGGGGCTACTAGGGTTGAGCAGCCTGAACCATCTAAAAGGCGTAAAGTTAGCAGGAGGGTGTACCACCAAAGGCCAACGACTACCGGGTAACCTTCCGACATACTTTTGTACTTTTGTATTTCTTGTTTCTCTCTTTCCTCTTGAGTATATCTTGACTTTACTTTTCTTATACTGCAGGGCCGCGTTGGACGGTTCTCAAACTGCGTCTAGCAGGGCTTCCGAGATTATTCCTCCCTCTTCTCCTCCTCCACCCGATACTCGCGTCCCGAGTCCGGCCAGGGCAAGCACTCCTCTAGCACCAGACGTCAACATATCCAGGCCGGAGGAAGGAGCCGACATTGGTGCAAAGAGTGGTGCCCCGGCGGATGAATCTACGCACCAGCTGAGGGATGAAACCTCGGCACCCGAAAGAGAAAAGAACTCCGGTGCTGGCACTGAGGGCGCCAAGACAATGAATGTCGAGACTCCCGCTGCTCCTGAGCCAATTAAAACTCAGCCGCAATAGAAACAACAAACATCTCAACAACAACAGCCAGCATAGCCACCACAAACTCAGCCGAAACAGCAGACTCGGCAGAAACAAACCGCAGAAACTCAGCCGAAACCGCACACTCGGCAGAAGATGGATAGTCTTCTCTTGCTCTTATTTTTTAGATGGTTGATTTATGTTTTAAGCCTATTTTTATATAGGATATTATTTATGCATTTTATATCGTAGTAGCAACCCACGAGCAATTAGCTAGTACTATAACTCAAAGCAAAACATAAAATCTAGTTTCATGATTTCGAGAATTGGGCATGCATATATTTTATCATCATCAAACAGCTACTATTAATTTACTACTACTTGCCCGTATTATTAGTTCATCCCAACAAGGCCGAAGCGTTCTTCGTCAACGGCGTACCGAATATACCTGGGATCATCCGTATTCCGTTTCATACCATACGATTATTGTCTAGTCCTACCGGGCCGCCGTTAGTCAACAGCTTAAGCGGATATACCCATAGGATATTTCAATTATCCGTTTTGTGTTCTCGCTGGAAGAGTTAGATATTATACACTGACAGTGCATGTTTTCCGCTTATTTTTCTCGTGGAATTTCGTCCTGTGCCCCTTGTCTCTCTCGACAGCAACGGGGAAGCGAGACACCGGGTACTTTCTCCTTCATTGCCGTGCACCCTGCCGACCGATTGGACCGATGCCACACGACGAGACCTGCAAGTACCAAGAACAAAGGGGTACATCATATGTTCCATTTTATGTTGTTGTCGACTTACGTCAGGCACGTAGGATGCATTTTTTTTTTATTAGCTGATGATGATGGACAGTTTAGCACGGCGCTATCAAACTGGCGCCCAAATTAGTCGTCAAACTATATATATGTTGAAGACATTAAGCGTGTCTAGGTTTTATCAATAACGTGCGTCACAGGTAGTAGCATATTCTAGTGGACGTCAGCAAAGCGCGTCTAGGGTTTTGTGAACTCCCTCCGTCCCCAATGCACGTGGTGTCCTCGTATTGCGTGTTTAATTTTGAATGTTTATTTGTCCAATAATACCAGCCAGCGTCTGTCACTAGCAGTAGTATAAAATTTATACCACTAACCGAATTATTTTGAATAGGAATCTCTTTTTTGTGTGAGAGACTCGAATTACTCAGAGAAATCAGGAATTACATTCTCCACGTATGTTCACCGAAATCCTCATGACCGGATTCAAGCCATATTGTCGTACACGAGCATTAGTTCTAGCAAAATTTGCTATAAAACGACTACTAGCTAGTATTCTGGTCTCTCATAGTATGTGTAATACTACAAGCCTGGGAACCTTCATCAAGGTTTTGATCTCCTCTATTCGTTGTTGAATAAACTTGTGAATCACGGAGATAGAATACGAACCTTGTGTGTTTGACTTATACCTCGGGAATGGTGTGCGCCATAAGCGGCACTCGTTTCCCAAATTAACTCATGAGGTTAGGGATCCTATATATATAGAAAATAAAATATCGTGCGCTTTTGGTTAACCGAGTTATTCTATTTGGTTTTTCTTCTTTTTAAAATAGGTTTTCGCTCCGCTTTATAAATAAAGGCACAACGACCGTGCCGATACAAGGTAGAGAGAAAACCTTTTTACAAAGCAGATCAATAATAAAGAAAAAGAGCACACCGAATAATCTAAAACTACCGAATACATCGAAACTAGACCCAGTAGAATCGGGGCTTTATGACCACGGAGAAAGTAGAGTGGAAAGATCTCCCAATGCTTCTGGCAAACCAAACAAAACAAGAAGAATCTTCTCTCAATCCAAGAAAGATTTT
Source organism: Avena insularis (assembly GCA_023614405.1). NCBI lineage: Eukaryota > Viridiplantae > Streptophyta > Magnoliopsida > Poales > Poaceae > Avena > Avena insularis. The sequence goes on from CM042692.1 coordinate 569,507,169, forward strand.
GCATTTTTCTCACAAACGTTTTCATAAAATTTATGATCGCGTGAAAGACGGGATTCACAAGAATTGTCAATGTCGCCACTGGGTTGACGAGGAGTGTTAAGATAGAGGATAGGAACGGATCCGAGAAGTTAGAGACCGTGAGCACAGTTGACTTTGGGGACGATCATGTGAACAGAGATATAGTAATCAGTAGTAGTACTTAATTCTTAGCATCATTTTGATGGCGGGAGCATTTCTCCATGATCAACAGGCAATTTCAACGAAAGGTGCGATCCCCCAAGGTCAATCACCATGTCTTTGTCCGCCGCAACGCTGGTCACCAATGATTTGCGCCATGAGTTCAGACTTCAGACAGAGAGGAGCGATAATGCTCCGCCGGCCTAGCTATTTATACCGGCAGCAGCCGCGGCATTTCTGCACAAGCAACACATTTTCCAACAGTCCGGTCTTCTCCCCAGTAGTGCTAGCAGCTCCGCAGCTGTGCAGCAATCATGGCGCGGTCGTCGGAGCAGCAGCAAGGGCTGCAGGTGCTCAGCGCGCTCGACGCCGCCAAGACGCAATGGTACCACTTCACCGCCATCGTCGTCGCCGGCATGGGCTTCTTCACCGACGCCTACGATCTCTTCTGCATCTCCCTCGTCACCAAGCTGCTCGGCCGCATCTACTACACCGACGCCTCCCTGCCCAACCCCGGCATCCTGCCCCCCGGCGTGGCCGCCGCCGTCAACGGCGTCGCCTTCTGCGGCACCCTCTCCGGCCAGCTCTTCTTCGGCTGGCTCGGCGACAAGATGGGACGCAAGAGCGTCTACGGGATGACGCTCATACTCATGGTCGTCTGCTCCCTCGGCTCCGGCCTCTCCTTCGCCCACACCCCCAAGAGCGTCATGGCCACACTCTGCTTCTTCCGCTTCTGGCTCGGCTTCGGCATCGGCGGCGACTACCCGCTCTCCGCCACCATCATGTCCGAGTACGCCAACAAGAAGACCCGTGGCGCCTTCATCGCCGCCGTCTTCGCCATGCAGGGCTTCGGCATCCTCGCCGGCGGCATCGTCACGCTCATCATCTCCGCCGCCTTCCGGGCCGCCTACCCCAAACCGGCCTACCAGGACGACGCCGCCGGCTCCATAGGCTCCGAGGCCGACTTCGTCTGGCGCATCATCCTCATGCTCGGCGCCGTGCCGGCCCTGCTCACCTACTACTGGCGCATGAAGATGCCCGAGACCGCGCGCTACACCGCCCTCGTCGCCAAGAACGCCAAGCTCGCGGCCGCCGACATGTCCAAGGTGCTGCAGGTGGAGCTCGCGGACGAGTCGGAGAAGATGGAGGAGATGGTCGCCCGCGGCAACAACGACTTCGGCCTCTTCTCCCGGGAGTTCGCGCGGCGCCACGGCCTACACCTCCTCGGCACGGCCTCCACCTGGTTCCTCCTCGACATCGCCTTCTACAGCCAGAACCTCTTTCAGAAGGACATCTTCACCGCCATCAATTGGATCCATAAGGCCAAGACCATGAGCGCCCTCGACGAGGTCTTCCGCATCTCCCGCGCGCAGACGCTCCTCGCCCTCTGCGGCACCGTGCCAGGCTACTGGTTCACCGTCTTCCTCATCGACGTCGTCGGCCGATTCGCCATCCAGCTCATGGGATTCTTCATGATGACCGTCTTCATGCTCGGCCTCGCCATCCCCTACCACCACTGGACCACGCCAGGCCACCAGGTCGGCTTCGTCGTCATGTACGGCTTCACCTTCTTCTTCGCCAACTTCGGGCCCAACGCAACCACCTTCGTAGTGCCCGCCGAGATCTTCCCGGCCAGGCTCAGGTCCACGTGCCACGGGATTTCCGCCGCCGCCGGCAAGGCCGGGGCCATGATCGGGGCCTTCGGCTTCCTCTACGCCGCACAGGACCCCAAAACGCCCGAAGCAGGGTACAAGCCCGGGATCGGCATCCGTAACTCCCTCTTCGTCCTCGCCGGGATCAACCTGCTCGGGTTCGCATTCACATTCCTCGTGCCTGAGGCCAACGGGAAGTCCCTCGAGGAGATGTCCGGCGAGGCCGAGGACAACAACGACGACAACGAGGCACACGACGCCAGAGTGCAGCCGTCCATGGCGGCGTAGACACTGAGAAGCCCGGTCGTCTTTGCAATTTGGAAATGTGTAATTCTTTGTGCATGTAAGTCAAGGTCATGCTTCGTGTCGTCATACTATGTTTGTTTTTTTTTCGTTGGATTTTGTAATACATACATACAGTACATTATGTGTTGTTTTGTTTCATGAGCTACAATTGTTGCTCTCTGGTTCCATATAAATCAGCGACAGTTTGGACCTGCGCTTCGCTGTTTAGTTGTTAAGTTTGGGCTGATATTGGACATTTGCTTCACGGTGGCCTGAACTGAACAGATGTGGGTTTGTATATATAGTCTATGGTATACAACTGCCAGTTTGTACTTGGTCTGACGAAGCCGGAAGAAGGGAGGACCAGACACGTGGTGCCGCCCTAAAGCGGCATAGGCTGTCCGAGCATATAGTTTCTGTATGCAAGTCAAGGTCATGATTTATTTTGTATTTTTAAGTTGGTATGCCATGCTCTACTGTCTTGAACTATTTTCTTTAATTGCGTAGAGGCTTAATTTAGAGCATCAGGAGTCCGGTGCCCCATATGCTGTCTGGCATCTCTCTTTGGAGACTACCTGCGTCTAGACATAGTAGAATTTCTTTTTATCGTCGGCGGTCGGCGATCTTCCGCACCACACATGAAAAGGGTCTCGCACTCCTAGTGCGAGGTTAGTACTAGTGGGAGAAATAAATCTGTTGGCCAACTACAAGCATTTTTCTTATATTAGAAAACATGTCCGTGCGTTGGAACGAGAGAAAAATTTATGTGACAAAAGTGCAAACTGATTATTGTACATGTTACACAAACAAACCTCTTATTCAAATTTTAATCTAATAATATTGAGTACAAATGATTTTTCAGCGTCACCAAATCATACAATGCTTCACCTTTCATGATGTGTGTCAAGTGTTACCTCATTCCAACATTTCATCAAATAAAATTCCACCATTCCATCAAATACAATGATACACATAGCCATCCAAGAAGAATAGCTAATACAGTAGATTTTTATGGCTAAAAGATTATACGTCATAAATACCACGATTGAGTTCCTTCCAGCGCTATGCATCATCCACTCCCTGTATTTTCTTGGTGGCTGGTTGCCACCGTTGAAGCAAGAGTCTTATCATCTCTTAGAAAGACAGGACGTCGAGCAATTCCGTAATTTTGGCTGCAAGGTGAATCCCAAGAGCTTCGGCTTGAAGGGCAGATGACGCAAGTGGTGGCATTGCCGATATGAATATGCTACTTCCCAAGAGCCTCGGATGGCAACTGTGCCTTATGTGGGGCGACTGAAATGGCTACTCACATTTTCTTTGAATGGATTTTTCTGAGACAGACTGATGATTGCCTATTCAAAACATATAGTTCCTTGCAGAAGTGGCCTCCGCTGTTCAAGCCTAAAGATCGACAAGCCTTGGACCTCGTGATGAAGCTCTTTCAGCAAACCTTTTAAGAACATCATGTGCCAGCTGGAGTATCAGGCCAAGTCCAAACTCAATAGCTCTTTATTAGATGTTTCATGGACAAGTGTGATCGGTAGTGTTTGTTAAGTTGAACTGTTGCTCCTTTCTGTTTGATGGTCGTCCTTGTGTAACCGAATGATAACGTTGGTAGTCTTTATCTATACCTTAATAATTATGTGTTGTTTTGTTGCTTCATGGGCTACAATTATTATTCTCTGGTTCCATATAAATCAGCGACAGTTGGAGGGGAGGCAGTACTAGTTTGAACCTGTGTTTCGCTGTTTAGTTGTTAGTTTGGGCTGATCTTGATCATTTGCTTCACTGCGTAGGCAAACCTGAGTTTAGAGCCACCGGTGGCATGAACATATGTGGGTTTGTATAGTCTATGTGACGAGGGTAACCTCGGCAATGCCATGGTTATGGACTTAGTGTTTCGTGGAAAATAGAACATTGGGGACTTTGTCGGACAAGGAAGTCGAAGTCGTCTGATTATTGTGGAGAATATGATTACAAGATCACCGGTTTGCTAGTTATTATCTAGCTCAGGGCGGATTGTAGATTACTGAGAAAACTAAGATCCCTCTCCGTTGGCTCCTCCCAGCCTTTATATGAGATGCTGGGTCCTGGAGCCGTATACCAATAGGTTACATGTTATGATTACAACACTATTATTATGTCGGTTTGCACTTCTTTTTTGACTGCCAAGACACACTTTTGTCTATTGGATGCTTCCTGGACTCTCTTTGCCATGCAGGGCTTCGGCATCCTCGCCAGCGGCATCGTCACGCTCATCATCTCCGCCGCCTACCCCAAACCGGCCTACCAGGACAACGCCGCCGGGTCCATAGGCTCCGAGGCCGACTTCGTCTAGCGCATCATCCTCATGCTCGGTGCCGTGCCGGCCCTGCTCACCTACTACTGGCGCATGAAGATGCCCGAGACTGCGCGCTACACCGCCCTCGTCGCCAAGAACGCCAAGCTCGCGGCTGCCGACATGTCCAAGGTGCTGCAGGTGGAGCTCGAGGACGAGTCGGAGAAGATGCAGGAGATGGTCGCCTGTGGCAACAACGACTTCGGCCTCTTCCCGGGAGTTCGTGCGGCGCCACAGCCTCCACCTCCTTGGCATGGCCTCCACCTGGTTCCTCCTTGACATCGCCTTCTACAGCCAGAACCTCTTCTAGAAGGACATCTTCACCGCCATTAACTGGATCCACAAGGCCAAGACCATGAGCGCGCTCGACGAGGTCTTCCGCATCTCCCATGCGTAGACGCTCCTCGCCCTCTATGGCACCGTGCCCGGCTACTGGTTCACCGTATTCCTCATCGACGTCGTTGGCCGCTTTGCCATCCAACTCATCGGATTCTTCATGATGACTGTCTTCATGCTCGGCCTCGCCATCCCCTACCACCACTGGACCACGCCCGGCCACCGGGTCGGCTTCGTCATCATGTACGGCTTCACCTTCTTCTTCGCTAACTTCGGGCCCAATGCAACCACCTTCGGCGTGCCCGCCGAGATCTTCCCGGCCAGGCTCAGGTCCACGTGCCACGGGATATCCGCCGCTGCCACCAAGGCCGGGGCCATGATCGGGGCCTTCGGGTTCCTCTACGCCGCGCAGGACCCCAAAACGCCCTAAGACGGGTACAAGCTCGAGATCGGCATCTGTAACTCCCTCTTTATTGTCCTCGCGGGGATCAACCTGCTCGGGTTCGCATTAACATTCCTCGTGCCCGAGGCCAACGGGAAGTCCCTTGAGGAGATGTCCGGCGAGGCTGAGGACAACAACGAGGACGAGGCACGCGATGCCAGAGTGCAGCCGTCCATGGCGGCGTAGACACCGGGCCGGACGTGAGAACTGAGAAGCAGCCGGTCATCTTAATTTGGAATTTGGAAATGTGTAATTCTTTGTGCATGTAAGTCTCAAGGTCATGCTTTGTTTGGTCATACTATGTTTGTTTCTTTTCATTGGATTTTGTAATACATACAGTACATTATTATGTGTTGTTTTGCTTCATGAGCTACAATTGTTACTCTCTGGTTCCATATAAATCAGCGACAGTTGGAGGGGAGGTAGTACTAGTTTGGACCTGCGCTTCGCTGTCTAGTTGTTAAGTTTGGGCTGATCTTGATCATTTGCTTCACGTCGGCCTGAACTGAACAGATGTGGGTTTGTATAGTCTATGGCATACAACTGCCAGTTTGTACTTGGTCCAGACACGTGGTGCCGCCCTGAAGCGGTCAAGGTCATGATTTATTTTGTAGTTTTAAGTTGGTTTGCCGTGCTCTACTGTCTTGAAGTATTTTCTTTAATTAACGTACAGACTTAATTTAGAGCATCATGAGTCCGGTGCCCCACATGCTGTCCGGCATCTCTCTTTGGAGACTACCTCGGCCCGGGCCTAGACATAGTAGAATTTCTTTTTATCGTCAGTGATCTTCCGTACCACACATGGAAAGGGTCTCGCACTCTGTGTGCGAGGGGGCTTAAAAGGTCCGTTTTGTGGTACTAGTGGGAGAAATAGATCTGCTGGCCAACTATAAGCATTTTTCTTATACTAGAAAACATGCCCGTGCGTTGGAACGAGAGCAAAAAGTCCGTTACAAAAGTGCAAACTGATTATTGTACATGTTTCCTGAACAAACCTCTTATTCAATTTTTAATCTAATAATATTGAGTACAAATGATTTTTCAACATCACCAAATCATAGGATGCTTTACCTTTCATTATGTGTGTCAAGTGTTACCTCATTCCAACATTTCATCAAATAGAATTCCAACATTCCATCAAATACAATGATATACATAGCCATCCAAGAAGAATAACTAATGTAGTATATTTTTATGGCCAAAAGATTATACTTCATAAATATCACGATTGAGTTCTTTCCAGCGCTATGCATCATCCACTTCCTGTATTTTCTTGGTCGCTGGTTGCCACCGTTGAATCAAGAGTCTTATTATCTCTTAGAAAGACAGGTTATCGAGCAATTCCGCAATTTTTGTTGCAATGAATCCTAAGAGCTTCGGCTTGAAGGGCAGATGACGCAAGTGGTGACATTGCCGATATGAATATGCTACTTCCCAAGAGCTGGATGGAACTAAGGAGACAAAAGAGTGGATCAAGATGGAGAAAGAACATGTCAACTTAGCATCCAAGATTGATGAGATGGTGCAATCCAAGGAAGCAATGACAATCAAGACCTTAGAGGCAAAGTTGCTCATGCAAGAGAAGAAGAATGAGATGAAACAATCAAGGTGGAAGTCGATTCTGGACTTGGAGGAGAGGAAGATTGCGCTTGAGGAGAAGAAGGCAAACGCCGATCTCATTGTCGAGGAGAATCGCACAATGATGATGGATCCTACCATGATGGATGAGTTCACAAGAGAGTGGTGGGAAATGAGGAGGCTCGAGATCATCACAAGGAGACGATGACTCATGGAGAAGGTACGTCTTTGGCTCGCGCGAGTGCAGCTGCTCCTGTTCCGGCTCCGACAAGCAGTGGCGACGTCGGAGGGGCAACAGAGGATGGTGCTACGGCTTGAGTGTGTCTTGCATATGCTACTGATCATATTTTTTGGGGTTGACTTGATGCGAACATTGTCGTGGAATTCTGTCGAACACCTATGTCGCATGATGTTAATGTTGAACTTTATTTGCGGGTCAATTTTACAGTTCACGGCACCGAGCAGTTAATATTCTGTTTTGTGGTTTCAGTTTGCGGGGATGGCTCAGCGCCGGCTCTCGCGACTAACGAAATCGCGTTTTCGGCGACCAGTACTCGCGCGTTTACGGTTCGGGATTTACAATAGCTGCTAGAGTTCCTCTAAGTACTTCTCAAAACTAGACGCAGCACCCCTGCTGCTCTTCACCATCGCCCATGGCCATTCACCCCGGCTGCGCAACCACCCGCTCCCATCAGCGCCGGCGGACTGGCCACTGTCCTTGGCCGGTGGACCAGCCATCCTCCGCAGTGCCCCCGCTGGCTGCACCAGCGGCAATAGAAACGTGTGATTGCCTCGCGTCGGCCAGCCGGAAGATGACTCACAGGAACAAGAATCGTGAGGGGAATGAGAAGAATTCAGAATAAATAGTTGTACGAGGGGATTTGGTTTCTGATTTTGTAACTGGTAATTAGGGGATCAGTTGCTTTGACACTCAGATGCCAGATGTCGATCTGGGTGATACCTAGTTAATTTAAAGTCGGGCAATAATGCCTTTTATCTAAAAAAAAGTCCGGTCCTTAAAACGTCTATAGGCTGAAACATCCGTGTTTTCTCCTCCGAAATAGTCAAGGCAGAACAAATCCCTTATATACGAACCTCAAACGATATATTCCTGGAATTCTTTTCTTTCTTATCTTTTCTTTCCCTTTGGTCGTCTTCTACCTGGCGAGGGGATCCCACGCTCGCCCGCCGCGGGTTCCTCCGGCCGTAAACCAACTTGGCAGCAGAAACCACCACCGAATGCGGGTCCTCGCGGCCGGCGAACATGGGGTGGGTCCCGTTTGCGCGGTAAAACATCTCTCCTATGATTTACGCGTACCCACATTTCCAGCGACGCGCCATGCCGCGTTGAGACTATAAGACACCCCTCTGTCTTTGTTGTTTCTCGCATTGCGTTACCTTCTTTCTTACCTCCATGTAGCCGTCCATGGCGGCGTAGACACCAGCCGCTGGACGTGAGAACTGATGAGAAGCAGACGGTCGTCTTTGGAATTTGGAAATGTGTAATTCTTTGTGCATGTAAGTCTCGAGGTCATGCTTCGTTTCATCATACACAGTACTATGTTTGTTTGTTTTCATTGGATTTTGTAATACATACATACAATACATTATGTGTTGTTTTGCTTCATGAGCTACAGTTGTTGTTACTCTCTCCAACGGTTGCATATTAAGTTAATACTACTAATAGGAACAGAACGAGCGAGTACTAGTTTGGACATGTGCTTCGCTTTTTAGTTGTTAGTTTGGGCTGATTTTGATAATTTGCTTAACGGCAGGGCTGAACACATGGGGTTTTTATAACTGTCAGTTTGTATTTTGTCCGGCCAAACGTGGGACAAGGAGGACGGGACACGTGGCGCCATCCTAAAGCCAATGATGGCATAGGCTCCTGTAACATGCATCTATGTAATTGTTGTATGCAAGTTAGTGTCATAATTTATTTGAATTTTTAAGTTAGTTTGCGGTGTTGTGCTCTCTTCAACTACTCTCTCTGTTTTTTATTACTTCGCGTTCTAAGATTTTTCAGAATCAGACTTTGTCAACTTTGAACAACTATATAGGAAAATATATCAACATTCATTAACTCAAATGCATATATTATGAAAATATAGCTTTACTATAAGTTTTACATTGTAAATACTTTTACTTTTTGCTATATTTCATCAAACTTTAAAAAGTTTGACTTTGACTAAATCCAGAATGCAATCTAATTATGAACGGATGGATTATCTGATTTTGTTGACACTAGTCATCCACCCGTGCACATGCACGGGCTAGCTTTTGTTTCTTTGACTTGGGTTAGCTATTTCAAGGAACACATGAATATACAAAAATAAAATTATTTATATTTGTAAACTAACGATAGTCAAAAATAAAGTCATATGGATACACTATTTTTTTTGCGAAATATATGGATACACTATTGGATGATTACAACTAAAAGCATGCAATAGTTGGCACCATAAGTAGTTTGTTCGATATGCATGCATTGTTTCAATTGGAGTACTTTTTATTGCAATGTTAATATAATTATCTTCAACCTTTGATTTTGACTTAACATCTAACCAAGCAACTTCCCTTTTTTAAATATCCTTTGGCATGTTCATTCTTTTTTATTTTAATCTAGTGTGTTATCACGTAGAAGCTGCAAAGAAACGGAGTAAGTAATAGAGCATGAAAGTTTCGGCTAAATTTGCTGGCCACGTCTTCTCGATTCTTTCTGGCCGTGGGATGGACGACGATGAGAACACGCGGCAACATCGCTACCCGGGATTCCCTGGCGCGGGCGTGTAGCGCGCCCTTTCCTGCCCCTCGATGCTGGATGGTGGGATGCGCATGCGGGGTGGGCCCTTCATCAGTGACTGCGAGCGGGCATGCGCTACGTCAGAGGCATTCCTACGGATATAGGTGATCCGCACACGCCGGGGAGTGGGGCCTATCGGCGCGGACGTGGCAGCGGAACACTCGCTCTACGCGAGTTCTCGCATCCGAGGGCTAGTGTGGAAGCGGAGACGCTCGCCCACCGCGGGTTCCTCCGACCGTAAGCCGACTTGGCAGCGGAAACCACCACCGAATGCGGGTCCTCGCGGCCGGCGAATGTGGGGTGGGTCCCGTTTGCGCGGTAAAACAGCTCTCCTATGATTTACGCATACCCACGTTTTCAGCGACGCGCCATGCCGCGCCGAGACTATAATACACCCCTCCGTCTTTGTTGTTTCTCGCATTGCGTTACCTTCTTTCTTACCTACGTGTATCTTACCTTTCTAGCCAATCATCCTAGAAAAAACACCAGCGGACCTCCCCTGAACGACGACCCCGCCTTATCCGACGGGTTTGGGGTGGGGGTGTGGTGCCTTTTAGGATGAGGGGCGGTGGAAGAGAAAGATCGTGCTTTTGTAGGTACAACGTAGCAATAGCCAACGCACTACAACCTCAGCCACACGTGAACCTAAGATGTCTCCGGTATTACGTTCGACGCGCGCAGGCCCGGCTCTGACCCTAGGCCAGCTTGGGCGGCGCCCAAGGGCCCATGCCAGAGAGGGGCCCAAAATATAGGCTATCTATATATATACCTTTTTCATTTGGCGGGCCTACTTTTTTTCTAATGGGCCAAAAGAAGACTGGCACACGTTAACACTAGAGAAAAGAAAAGAAGAACGATTGGAGAGTTCAGCTCGACGGACAATCGTGCAAGGTAATTAGCGATAATTGAGGATCTCAACATCCATTGCCCTGTTCAGCTGTTCGTCACGACTTGAAGCTACTGGCGACACGACCGTCCTGCAGCCTGCTCGCCCCGTGCTGGTCCAGTCGCCCATGACCTGTAAGGTTTCTTCCATTTTCAATGTTTTTTAATCCTTCATCAAATCCATGATGTATTAATACAATTAAGGTTTATCTTTATAATATTTGTATATTCCATCATTATTAATATATTATATTATAGGTGTTACAATGCGGTCAAGCCAATTTTCTGGTGCTGCGAAGAAGAAGAAAAAAAGGAGAGAATCAGCTGATTGAATCGAAAAAGGTGCTTCACATAAATATTGTCCAACATCCCAGACTATGAACGTATGATTAGATATTAACTCTTAACTTTTTACAAGTGAAAATAAGTATATACACCCTATATATCTTGTTAGGCATATATATATACTCCCTCCGACCCCAATTAATTGACTTGTATTTGTCTAGATTCGGATATATCTAGACATGTTTTAGTGCTAGATATATCCGAATGTAGGCAAATCTAAGTCGATTAATTTGGGTCGGAGGGAGTATATATATTGGCCATAGGGGCCCTCTTTTCGACTTCGCCCAAGGGCCATGAAAAATATAGAGCCGGCCCTGGACGCGCGCTACACCGGTGGTATGTCCTACCGTTGAGATGTGTGTGGGAACCGCGTTGCCAAGAGGGGCTAGAGCAGCGCGACAGGGAGAAATGCCTAGACGCGAAGGTTGTCGATAGGTTTGCATCGGCAGCATTCCTCCCCTCGCCTCTCCATCATAATCTCTGGAAGCAAGTGTCAAGGAAGCCGTTAGCCGTCACCTTAACTGAAAGTTGGTGAAGAAGATGTCTATGCCTCTTGTCTATGGTAAGACACAGCATAGTGCAGCAGCGGGTAGTTAGTAGAGATGAGGATAAGACTTAATGACTTACTGGTTGGGTTGGGAAGCCGCTCCCATGTATCCACGAGAGGTGAAGGGTCCATGGTGTCCACAGGAAGAAGTTGTCGCCGTCTGCGTCTTTTGCTATCAAACAGTCTACGAAAATCATGACTATCGATGCGGACACCGCCATGGACGATAGGGAGAACGCTCGTGTAGATTTCAGCAGCGGAATTTTTTTCTGGTATTTAGGGCTTGACGGAGTCTAGGTCGGTAAACAGCGTCAGTTTTAGATAACATAGCTTTGTAATATCTTTTTAATAGAATCAATACGAAAAAATGATGTTGCTGATATAATTGCAGCTTTGTGCGAGAACGACTGTTGTTGTTTTATATGTATATGCGCATGTGCTTTTTTTCTTCGAACATTGACTTTGTTTTTTAGTCTTTTAATTTTTTGCTAGCTTTTGCTTCTACTAATGTAAGATATATAACATGTATGTTTCACGCTTCTTTTTTTGTATGTATTTACGTGTCTATCTGTTTCTCTCTCAATTTATTAGTGTTTTAGTCTTCGTATCGAAAAACATATTACCTCAACAAACTAGTTTGTGTGTTCGCATCTTTCGGGTAGTGTGCTCCCAAAAAACTGATGATAATATCTTGAACGTGTCGTGCAGAGAAGGATCTAAGTTTTTTTTTGAAATGGGGAGTAACCCCGGCCTCTGCATCAAGCGATGCACATAACCTTTTCTTATTTCATAGTTTAAATAATATCATTTATTACAATCACGGATCAGCTAAAGTTGAAACATGAATCAACCATCGAAAAATGAAAAGCAACAAATAGCTATTCATTTTGAAGTCTACTAATGTGCCGCCAACCAGTAGCCTGGAAATAGAATTCCTGTGCAACCGTAAGCATCCGGTCGCATCCAATAACCATGGGGTCCCGCTGATCCACTGGGAGTAAGTATGCCCATAGTTGAATCCAGTGCGTAGCCAGTCGAATAACCTGCAGAAAATTTGTACCAGTTTTTCTGTTAAAGATAATATTGTTTCGACAAGTCCATATAGACCAACATAAAGCTGACACCCCAATATGGATTCTAGCTTTATTTCTTCTATCTATACCATTCAACCAATTAACAAACATATTAGTAATACTAGTTGGTGGTGGTAGATTGTAAGTAAGATAAATCATGCGCCAAATTATTTGTGCAAAAGGACAAGAAAGAAACAAGTGTTCAATGGTCTCCTTCGAATTACAAAAACAACACTTTTGACACCCATTCCAATTGCGTTTGGCCAAATTATCTCTTGTTAGCAGGACTTTTTTATGAAGGAACCACATAAAAATCTTTATCTTCAAAGGAATTTTTAATTTCCATGTAATTATGTAGAAACCTGGTATGACCGTTCATTAAGTCTAAATACATAGATTTTACAGTAAATTGTCCATTGGAAGTAAGTTTCCAAACAAACGCATCCGGGTCTTGGGATAAATATACATTCATTAGTCTCTGGCATAAGTGTAACCAATCATTCCATTTATTGCCAGTCAAACCTCTTCTGAAAGCAATATTCAGTGGGGTTTGTGCTAAAACATTTGCAACAAGAACATTTTTCCTTTGAGCAATATTAAATAAAGACGGATATTGTTGCGCTAGTGGGGTATCCCCTAGCCAAACATCTTCCCAAAACCTCACTGTTGTCCCGTCTCCAACTTTGAAAAAGCCTCGGTCAAAAAACTCATGCTTGACCTTCATGAGGACTTTCCAAAAGGGAGAGTCGGTCGGCTTAGCCTCAACTTGTGATAAAGTTTTATTTTTTAAATACTTATTACATAATAATTCTTGCCACATTCCATCTTCCAATAAAAGTTTGAAAAGCCATTTGCTTAACAGACATCTATTTTTTAGCTCGAGTACTTCAATCCCCAACCCTCCTTGATCTTTGGGACGACATATTATATTCCATCTTGTAAGTCTATACTTTTTCTTTGTATCATCACTTTGCCAAAAAAAGCGTGATCGAAAGAAATGTAATCTTTCTCGTACACCTTTTGGGATTTCAAGAAATGATAACATAAACATTGGAAGGCTAGTTAAAACCGAGTTTATAAGAACTAGCCGATCCCCATAGGAGAGTAACTTCCCTTGCCAGCATCCTAGCTTGGACATAAGTCGAGTCTCCACGGGGTTTCATTCAGCATTTCGAAGTTTTCTATGATGGATAGGTATACCAAGGTACCGAAAAGGTAAGGAGCCAGACTTGCAGCCAAATATCTGCTTGTACTGTTGCTCCAAGTCTTTTGCTCTTCCAAAACAAAATACTTCGCTCTTGTGGAAATTTATTTTAAGCCTCGACAATTGTTCAAAAATGGCAAGTATTAGCGTCATGTTTGCTGCCTTTTCAAAATCATGTTCCATAAAGAGAATCGTATCGTCCGCATATTGTAAAATTGAGATCCCCCCTCGACCAAGTGAGGTATGAGACCCCCAACTTGGCCATCTTCCTTTGCTCTTGCAATAATTATTGCTAACATATCTGCAACAATATTGAAGAGCATCGGTGATAGCGGATCACCTTGTCTCAGTCCTTTTCGAGTTTGAAAATAATGGCCAATATCATCATTGACCCTTATTCCCACACTCCCACCCTGCACAAAGTTTTTAATCCATTCACATCATTGTGGATCAAAACCTTTCATGTGAAGGGCCTGTTGAACAAAAGGTCATTTCACTTTATCGTATGTCTTTTCAAAGTCAATTTTGAAAAGCACACCATCTAATTTCTTGCGACTGAGCTCGTGAATGGTCTCATGCAAAACAACCACACCTTCTAAAATGTTACGGCCCAGCATAAATGCCGTCTGCGTTGGTCTAACTACTTTGTTCGCCAAATTGGTGATACGATTTGTGGACACTTTCATAAAAATCTTGAAACCAACATTAAGCAAACATATGGGTCTATATTGTTGTATTTGTATCGCATTCTCCTTCTTTGGCAGCAAAGTAATGATCCCAAAGTTCAATTTAAAGAGAGGTAGCTGACCAACTTGTAACTTTCGAAACAAAGCCATAAGATCACCCTTAATGACATTCCAAAATTTCTGATAAAACTCAGCTGGAAACCCATCTGGTCCAGGAGCTTTGTTATGTTCCATCTGAGAAATAGCCTCAAACACTTCTTCCTCAGTGAACACATCCGTAAGAAGAGCATTCTCCTCTATACTTAGATCAGGAATGTCTTGTATTTCTTCCTCCGTCATGGAGAAATTATTTTGTTCCGGCTCTCCAAATAGTTTTTGTAGTATTCAGTAATATAAATTTTGAGATTCTCTTCCCCCACGATGATTCCTTCATCCTGCTCTAGTTGAATTTTTTTTCTTTCTGTGTTTTCCATTTGCAATAAGGTGAAAATACTTAGTATTATCACCACCCTCCTGTATATGTTTAACCTTAGCTCTCTGGGCCCATTTTTTTTCTTCATCTCTCCTAAGTTTAGAGATGCATTCATTAGCATTCCGTAAACTTAGTTTTTCATCCGATGTTAGAAGAATAGTTTCAGCCTTATGTTAATTTCTAACGGTATGGACATTTCTAAGTGTATGGACATTTCTAAGAGATGTTAGAGAAGGATCTAAGTGTATGGACATTTCTAACGGTTCAGAAAACATGGACTGACATATGCAATCCCTCTGAAACATACAATCTATTTATGTTAATTGTTAATGTGGACACACAAATGGCTATCCTACTCTTTGGTTCAAGTTGGATATGACGGTGCAAAGGTGGCTCTATCGTTCTACGCATTTTTTGGTCCCATGTCCTGTATGGGTTTCGCGCATGATAGAATGAGAATTCGTGGAAACACATCCAAGGAAAACCAAATTGATCATCATGTTGTTCGTTATTTGTTTTATGTTATTGCTAACACCTTGCAGACAGGCGGTGAGTTTACTAGAGTCAATAAGGAGGATATGATGATCTTCGATAAATCTGCTATTTCTAACTGTAACTTAACGCCAAATTTGGGCGCCCTTCTTTTGTTTTACCTTAAGCATCAAGCTCTGCAGTCTCGAGGTCCCATATGTGGAGGAGGAGTCATAACCATTCTTGCACGTGCACTTCAAGTCAACCTAGGTAATATCCAACCGTTGACAGGAAGTCACCGTCTTGGTTTTTCCACTCTGAGAGCTTGTGGTTAATTTCTAAAACTAATGGTAGATACTTCCTTGATATACATGGGGTGGATCACTTGATCCTAGCTCCTTTGCCTAAAGGTCTATTCTCTACCAAGGCGGGACGTTTGCGTTATGATGCGCAGGTTGAGGCATATCTACCCCAACAAGAAGTACCCATAGGAGAGGGAGGAGAAGATGAAGAAGTAGAATAAGAAGGACCCGAACAACATGTGCAGCCACCAAACTACTACACCACCTATGAATATATTTATACTCTCAAAGGAAATATCAAAACATGAATAACATCTCCATCAACCTTCGAGATGCTACTGCCAACCTCGCCACCCAGTTCCATGATTGGAGCAGCCAATGGAACATGGGAGATTATCCACCACCACCACAATGGGCAACAAAAGGGCTTGCAAAAGCTTGAGCTTGGTGATGTGTCCCACGGTAATTTTATTTGTGTAATAATAAGGTGTACTCTAGCTCCTTGCGGTCTCTGAAACACTCGTGTTGGTTTGTTCCAATACTTTTCTTTTCTTTCGTTTTTCGATTGCTCTCTTTTTAGTTTGCTTTCTTTTTTCTTTTTTTTTCTTTTGCTTTTTCACTTGTTTTACTTTTCTTAGTTCCTTGCTTCGTCACAAGTTCTTTTCTATTCTCTAATCCCAATCCTAAAAAATACAAAAGAATTCCTTTTTCGTGAAAGTGGATTCGCACTTTGCTTCTTTGCTTTAACTTATTATGAGGGTGATTTCACTTGAGTTTTGAAGGAACACATCCCTATAATCAAGAGCATTATGAAGTTGCTCATGCGAGGTATGTTCTGTGTCTCCCACTTTTGAAGTTTGAGTTGTTTATTTTAGTCGGTTGATTTACTAAGATGTCATGCTAGTGGGAGTAATTCAAAATACTTAGAGTAAAGATTTTTTTTATTGGTATGGGTGTTTAGTTGTGGAAGCTTTTGCTCTAATTCTTTTAGCTAACCAAGCCTTGGAAATAATATTGCCAAGCAATTACAACAAAGAAAAAGTCTGAAATTTATGACTTATTTGATGAATTATTGTCTTGAGAGTTTACCCTTGAAGATACTTAACCCCACAGATGTTTTGATAGACTTGAAAACACTCTTGAAAGGAGTTGTTTGATTAAAATGAAGACTAGCGGTAATTGTGATGCATGCTAAAGCTAACTGATACGTTGCAAACGTATCTATAATTTTTGATGTTCCATGCTTGTTTAGTATCTACTTTGCTTTGCTTTGTCAACACTTTGAGGTATTTTTATATGTTTTCTGGAATTAACCTATTAACAAGATGCCACAGTGCCAGTTGCCTGTTTTCTTCTGTTTTTGGTTCCAGAAAAGGCAGAAAATCAATATTCTCGGAATTGGACGGGACAAAAGCCAATATGCCTATTTTTCCCGGAGCAACACGAAAACACGATGCAGAGACGGAGTAGAGCACCAGGGTGGGCACACCATATGGTGGCGCGGGCTAGCCCTGGCCGCGCCACCAGGTGGTGTGGACCCCCTGGCCGCCCACCGATCTTGCCTCTTCGCCTATAAGATGCCTCCCAATGCAAAAACCCTAAATCGTCAAGCCTCCAGCCACGAAAAGTTCCACAGTGCCGCCGCCACCAAAGAGGAGATTCGGGGGACAGAAAGTCTCTATTCCGGCACCCTGCCGGGACGGGGAAGTGCCCCCGGAGCCATCTCCATCGATCTCCACCGCTATCTCCATCACCGTTGTTGATTCCCATGATGATGAGGGAGTAGTTCTTCCTCGAGGCTAAGGGTTCTACCAGTAGCTATGTGTTCATCTCTCTCTATGCATGATCTTATTGAGATCATGAGCTTTGTAATCAAGTAGATCTGCTTTGCTACTCAAGTGCTTTAATAGATCTCTGCTCTCCCCATGCGTGTGAAAGTGACAGCGTGCACACCATGGTGGCACTTAGGCTAGAGATTACAAATACTTATTATGAGTTATATTTGGAGTTGGATGTTTTTATGAAATTGTGGTGTTTGTTGGAACCATCTAGAGCTCAAGGTGACAGTGTGGGGTTATGTAGATGGGGAAAGCAAACTTTGAGGAGTGCGGTTATAGCCCTACCATGGATTAGAGTGTCCAACCGGAGAGTAGTTCAGAGTAGTATCATGAAGAGAAGATATTTATATGAGAGTGTTCACTTGCGAAAGTA
The DNA here is from genome assembly GCA_023614405.1 of Avena insularis. Taxonomy (NCBI): domain Eukaryota; kingdom Viridiplantae; phylum Streptophyta; class Magnoliopsida; order Poales; family Poaceae; genus Avena; species Avena insularis. The sequence goes on from CM042692.1 coordinate 569,524,976, forward strand.
TGATCCCTAGGCCTTGTTTCTAAGCATTGAAACACCGTTTGCAACTAGATCTGTTACATGTTTGCTTGCTTCCATCTTTATTTCAGTTTGCCTTTAGTCTCTTCCATCCCATCAAGCTATTTTCTAGCACTATTGTCTTATATCCATACCACTTGTATTTCACTATCTCTTCGCTGAACTAGTACACATATACACCTGACAAGTGTATTGCAAGGTTGCTTGAGAGGGATACCTTTGACCACTTCCTCCCTGAGTTCAACAAACCTTGGGTGATCCACTTAAGGGAAAACTTGTTGCTGTTCTACAAACCTCTGCACTTGGAGGCCCAACAACTGTCTACAAGAATAGAAGTGCGTAGACATCACTAACCTTGTGGATCAAACTGTGATACTATGAAAAAAATTCTATGTTTCTTACGCCACACCTTTGGATGCCAACAACTTCGTTGGCCTACGAACGATCTATGGTACAACCCCTGATTTTGGCTATGAGTTGATGACATGGGTGGCATAAAATTTCACCGTAATAGGCAAAAATATTGGTGCTTGATGCCCACAAGTATAGGGGGTGTATCGCAGTATTTTCGAGGGAAGTGAAACCCAATTTATTGATTCGACACAAGGGGAGCCAAAGAATATTTATAAGCCTTAACAACTGAGTTGTCAATTCAGCTGCACCTGGAAACAATCTTGCTCACAACAGTTTATCAGTAGCAACAGTTTTGTAGTAGGAATAGCAAAGTAATGGTAGTAAAGCAAAGACAGCAGTAACAATAGCGAAATGTGAGATTCGAGTCACGGTAGGCATAGGGATGGATGGCAGCGTTGCATGGATAAGACAATTCACATAGCAATCAGAACATAGGGCAATTGCAGATAAATAAGATAAAGCATCCAAGTACTAGATAATCCTAGGCATGTGTTCCATATATAGTCATACATGCTCGCAATGAGAACTTGCACAACATCTTTTGTCCTGCCAGCCCGTTTGCAGCGGGGCCTCAAGGGAACTACTGGCAATTAAGGTGCTCCTTTTAATAGAGCACCAGAGTAAAGCATTAACACTCCGTGAACACATGTGATCCTCACATCAAAGCTATTCCCGCCGGTTATCCCGATTTCTGTCACTTCCGGGCCATTGGTTCCGGACAACAACGTGTATACAACTTATAGATAAGACCATAAACAATACTATCATAATGAATCAAGAACATGTTCAGATCTGAAATCATGGCACTCGGGCTCTAGTGACAAGCATTAAGCACAACAAGTCGCAACAAAGTCATAAAGCACTAATAAAAGATACTAGGCACCATGCCCTAACAATCTGATGCCATTACATGAACGATCTCATCCAATCCCTACCATCCCCATAGCCTACAGCGGGTGATTACTCACTCATAGATGGGGGAAACATGGATGGTCGATGGAGAAGCGATGGTGATGATGATGGCAATGATCTCCTCCAATTCCCCTCCGGTAGGTGCCGAACGAGTTTACGTGCTGTTTCGTGAAATCTGATGGCGGCGGCGGAGCGGAACTCCTTGTGGAAAAACGTCGAACCCCCCAAAGTTTTTAGGTCAGAAGGCTCCTTATAGGCGAAGAGGGAGACCGAGGGGGTGCCTGGGGGGCCCACACCACCCCCTGGCGTGGCCTGGCCTGGCCCGCGCCAGCAGGTGGTGTGGCCACCCCCTGGCTCTTCTCTGTCTCGTATTCTGGCTCCTAGAGTCTTCAGGTGAAATAGGATTTTTGGCATATTTTCCTGGATTTTTCCTGATAGTTGGTTTTCTGCACAAAAAGTAGACACCAAGGCAATTCTGCTGAAAACAGCGTCAGTACGTGTTAGTTGTATCCAAATCATACAAGTATAGAGGAGAAACAATAACAAAAGTGTTCGGGAAAGTAGATACGTTTTGGACGTATCAACTCCCCCCAAGCTTAGCTTATTGCTTGTCCTCAAGCAATTCAGTTGAAAACTGAGTGCGATAAAAGAACTTTCACGAACACATTTGCTTCATATGATGTAAATATTCTCAACAATGTGATCAACTACTTAGACAGTTCATAATAAAGAGTATGCAACTAAGTTTACTTAATAGGCATTGCAAGCTATGAAGAGATTCCAACTCAAAAATAATAAGTAGCATGAAGCATAAACATAAGCAACATTACGATGCTCATAAAAAGGTATGATAGAGTGGTATCCGGCTTGCCTTTGATTATGAATATCAAGGCACCTCTGAAGTTCAAGTGATGACTAGAAGTAAAGATATCAAGGATACAAGCATCAAAGTCATAACACAAATAATCAAGTACTGGGACAAGCACAACGAATGACAACTATGCTCTCAAGAAGGTGCTCAAAGAATAAATGGAGACTCAACAAGTAAACGAGAAGGTTTTGAATAATTTGAAAGGCTTCCAAATGCTTAAAGTATGGTACTCATTAGCTTTGAGCTCTCATTGCCCCTATCATAAGCATCTTTAATGTGGTTAAGGTGAAAGTGAGGTCCAATCTGAGTTATATGCTTGACAGACTATAAACTGAAAATCCCATGTCCCTTGAGTACGAGGGCCGCTCCTCATGCTACTCAACTTTAGTTACCGGTAAGTTCTTGTCATCGTAAATATGTGTGTATCATTGAGAACCGCCAACGTGGTACCCCCTGTCCGATGATACGGAAGAATCCCCATATCAAAATGACAAGGCAAGCAGACAATGAGTATCTCAGCAATCTTCTTATTTACCATGGGAAAATGGTGCTTTTTTCTCTCTTTCCTCTTTTCATAAATCTCTTTTTTTCTCAATAGCTATCTCTCTCTTTTTTTTATAAGAAGAATGCTTCATAGATATCATTATGGTTACGCTGCAGGTTTCCACCATGTCAGCATGGATTAGACCAGTAGCCCAGGCATTTCTCTAACACACATACATAACTCCATGGACTTACAAGCTCCCCTTTTATTTCACACCGACGACATCCGCAAACAAAAGAGCAAGGTATCAACTGGGTATATATTTACAAGTGTTGAAAGCGTTCCCCATGACAGCACGGTTCTGCTAATCCCCGGCCTATAATTAGCAAGCATATAACTTTCATGGAGAGTTCACAATGGTTCAGGTTTATTAAGTGCAGGAAATAAAGTGTGCCATCAAGTTCGTGAGAGCTTGATACATTGCAAATGAATCTATAATTTTTGATGTTCCATGCTTGGTTTTATCTACTTTCTTATGTTTTGTCCACACTTTGGAGTACTTTTCATATGATTTCTTGGACTAACCTATTAACAAGAGCCACGATGTGTGCCTGCTTTTTACGCTGTTTTTGGTTCCAGGAAAGTCAGAAAATCAATATTCTCGGAATTGGACGGGACAAAAGCCAAAGTTGATATTTTACCGGAAGACTCACAGAGCCAGAAGACGAGACGGAGAGGGGACACAGGGCGGCCACACCATGTGGTGGCGCGGGCTACCCTGGCCGCGCCACTATTTGGTGTGGGACCCCTGGCCGGCCACCGACCTTGCCTCCTTCGCCTATATATTCCTCCTGAGGCAAAAACCCTAGATGGTCAATCGGAAATCCACGAAAAGTTCCGTAACGCCGCCGCCACTGAAGGGGAGATTCGGGGGACAGAAAGTCTCTGTTCTGGCACCCTGCCGGGACGGGGAAGTGCCCCCGGAGCCATCTCCATCGATCTCCACCACCATGTCCATCAGCGTTGCTGATTCCCATGATGAGGAGGGAGTAGTTCTCTCTCGAGGCTAAGGGTTCTACCGATAGCTATGTGTTCATCTCTCTCTCTATGCATGATCTTATTGAGATCATGAGCTTGTAATCTATAGATCTACCTTGCTACTCAAGTGCTTTAATAGATCTCTGCTCTCCCCATGTGTGTGAAAGTGACAGCATGCACACCATGGTGGCACTTAGGCTAGAGATTACAAATACTTGTTATGAGTTATATTTGGAGTTGGATGTCTTTATGAAATTGTTGTGTTTGTTGGACTCGTCTAGTACTCAAGGTGACAGTGTGGGGTTTCTAGATGGGAAAGATGAACTTTGAGGTGTGTTGTTATAGCCCTACCATCGATTAGAGTGTTCAACCGGAGAGTAGTTAAGAGTAGTATCATAAAGAGAAGATATTTATATGAGAGTGTTCACTAGTGAAAGTATGATCCCTAGGCCTTGTTTCTAAGCATTGAAACACCGTTTGCAACTAGATCTGTTACATGTTTGCTTGCTTCCATCTTTATTTTAGTTTGCCTTTAGTCTTTTCCCACGTTAATCACACGCCAGCAAGCTATTTTCTACCACCATTACCACTTGTATTTCACTATCTCTTCGCCGAACTAGTGCACCTATACACCTGACAAGTGTATTGGGTGTGCTGGGGACACAAGAGACTTCTTGTATCTTGATTGCAGTGTTGCTTGAGAGGGGATACTTTTGACCACTTTCTCCCTAAGTTCGATAAACCTTGGGTGATCCACTTAAGGGAAAACTTGTTGTTGTTCTACAAACCTCTGCACTTGGAGGCCCAACAACTGTCTACAAGAATAGAAGTGTGTAGATATTAGATCTTTACTAACTAACTTTCTCATAACAAGCAAACATTTTATTCGGAAGAAAACAAGGCATATTGAATATGCACGGAAGTAGCAAATGATGCTAATAGGTAGGTATGGTGGACACTTTAGCAATATTTGGTTTAAGGGAGTTGGAAACATGAGTAAAACACTCAGTGGAAGTGAAGGCTAGCAATAGTAAGGGAGCGACAAACGAGATAGCAATAGCTGTCATAATCATGCTTGCAACAAAACAGGACTAATCATGGCATGAAAGTGATTCAAGATCCTCAAGGCAAAATAATTCATCAAGGCTCAACTGATTATTACAGTCATGTGCATGTGTGAGCATGTGCGAAGTCAATTCAAATGAAACATTCAGAGGAGGATGCCACGGTGTCATACCAATTTATGAATAGAGCAATGCAAGCAAACATTCATAAGACATGCTACAAACTATTAGCGAGCTGGAGCTAATCATAAGAAAGCAAGAACTACTAAGCATCCAAAGAAAACATACACTCTACATGAACGGACTAAGCATGCCCACAGTGATGAGTATATGTACAAAAATGAAAACAAATAGAGTTCGTTACCAGCCTCTTACCACGCCTCAAGTTGTCATTAATCCTCATTATTGCTCTTCACTTGTGTGGCTTGAATAATAATATGAAACCAATATTCCACTGAGGACTGCTGAACCCTGTAGCAAACTCACAAAAACCAAAGAAGAACGACAAATATTTTTGTTGTTTTGGATTTTTTTTAAACAAGAACCAAAGGAAAAACAAGCAAAGCAAAATCTTTTGGGGTTTTTCAAATAGTTCAAACAAAGCAAAAAGGAAAAAACAAACCAAGGCAAAAAGAAGAAGAAAACCAAAGAGAAACAACAGAAATATTTTTGGTCTTTTTGTGTTTTAGAAATCAAAAGCAAAGAAGAACGAAAACTAAAAAGAGAACGAAAACATGAATATACAAAGTACCGACGCAACATGATATGAAGATGAGTGCGGTGTCAGCGTACCTCCCCCAAGCTTAGGCTTTCGGCCTAAGTGGGTATCAATCCATGTACGAATAGGGGTTCCAAGCAGGCGGATCTTGATAAGAATGGTCGTAGTTGGGCCCGTGGGAAGAAGAATAAGCTCCCCAATCATAAGCAGGCTGCTGATATGAAGACTCTCCCTCATTCGAGGGCTGGACCGAATCATCCGTGACCTCCCTTCTAGTGTCCTGCTCCTGTTGGGAGAGCTCTCCCAAGTACGTGTCAAGCTCCTCCTCAGTGAGGGACCATCCTTCCCTGTTATCAAGGTTAAACAAAACAGGTGCAGGCAAAAGAACAACACGCTCGGACTTGCTCTTTCTCCAACCAGCTTTGAGAAAGGTTATTTCGTAAGATAACTCACTCATACTAGCCCACGAGGAAACAAATTTATGCTGTATCATGGAATTAAGATCAAGCCTTTCTATGGGAAACTGTAGGTCTAGATGATGAGGCACTAAACCATGCAATGCTAGTAAACGAGAAGCCATGAGGCCTCCACAAATTCCACCTTTCTCACGGTTAGCAGCAGGACGGAAAGCTATCAAAGTACCTAAGTTGTAAGACCTATCTTGTTTAAGAGCAGCAGAGGTAAATGCTAGATCAAACGAAGATAACTTATTGGCAGTTTTCCTAGCAAGAACACACTTGGCAATAAAGTAGGCAAAATAGAGAATGGAGAGAAGATGAATGTTACGGATTTTTCCACTCTCCTTCGAGAAGCTATTCCCTTGGCAAATTTCTGCGTATAAATCCATGAGTGGTTCAGGTCTCTCCTTAATCTTTCTACATGATCCCCATTGAGGTACCTTAATAGCTGCACAAAAATCATCAAGAGAAAGGTCGACAGCAATATTGTAAATTTTGTAATGGACCATGGGGTTAGTCAAAGAGTGACTAAATTGGAAGTCCTGCACCACAGACATGGTTAGCTTCACAAATTGACAAGGTTCATCTTCCAAAAAGTGCTCTAACCCTGCATTAGAAACCAAAGTGTGGAAATCTTGTAGAATTCCTGCAGCTCTCGTGAACTCAGAGCATGGATAAATGGAGGGAAAAACTTCCTCCTCCCGGTGGACCTTCATGACCTCAGGCACCCAAAGCTCATGTTGGTTTAGGTGGTGTTCACTCATCTTCTATTCTGAAATTTAAACACCTATTAAACAAGTGATTGCAAAGTGAATATAATGAAGGATTCTACTCATAGGGACTTGTAAGAGGCCTAAACATGCATCAAAACTATATCTCTAAGCATTAAACAAGCTTACAAGCTATCATAACTAGTCACCTACAGCAGCAAAATACTCAATATATAATCCACTAAACACAAATCTACTTAGACAAGGGGAGGATTCACATACCAGGGAACAAATGCTCCAAATTTCAGCAAGAAAGATGGGCTGAGCAAGGAGATCGAAAAAATCGAGAGCAAGCATAGCAAGAATGCGATTTTGAGCAATGAACTGGAGCTTACTCGGGAGAGAGAAGAAAGTGGCAGGTGAGAGAGTTAGTGGGGGCCAGGGGTGGCCCACACCAGGGCATGGCGCCACCCAGGGATGGTCGCGCCACCATGTGGTGTGCCTGCCTGGTGGGCCCCCTGGTACCTCCCAGGTACTCCTCTGCCCCTTTTTTCACGTAAAAATTTAATATGAATTTTCTGGAATTTTTCGAGACACTTTATTTTTGGGCATTTTTCAGAAATAGAAGAATGATTTTTCTGATAGACATGTTTTTTTGGAAACATGATGCAAGGATAAAACAAGGCTAGAACTACAGAAGTTCTAAGACACTCTAACATTCAAGCAACTAACAACAAAAAGAAACCTAAACGAAAGCAAAAACTAAAATGCAAAGGATAGAAATAAACAGAGATAATCATAATGAAAACATTGTTTTGTTCAATGAAATCCTTTTGTTAACAAGGTTGATCAAGTCTTGCTACCAAAACAATTCCATATGAGACAAAACTTTGTATTCCACTAATGATTATGTTACCTCAACTTTGATAGCAATGGTCCCAATCATAATAGTTTCAAATTTTCTCTTGGTATGGGACAATATATTTCTCCAACTTGAATGCCTTCAACATGTTCAATTGAATTCAAACCATAAGTCCTTTCAATCTTCTTGGGGAAATAGACAGTATGTTCCTTGTCATTAACATTGAAAGTCACCTTTCCTTGATTACAATTAATAACAGCTCCTGCAATATTAAGAAAAGGTCTCCCAAGAATAATACACATATTATCATCTTCAGGCATTTCAAGCACAACAAAATCAGTTAATATCAAGAAATTGTGAGCCACCTGAACAGGTACATCCTCACATATACCCACAGGAATAGTGGTAGATTTATCAGCCATTTGCAAAGATATATCAGTTGGTATTAATTTTTCAAGTTGAAGCCCCTTATAGAGAGAGAAAGGCATAACACTAACTCCAGCTCCCAAATCACACAAAGCAGTTCTAACATAACTGTTCTTAATAGAGCAAGGGATAGTTGGAATCCCTGGGTCTCCAAGTTTCTTAGGAACCTCACCATTGAAGGAATAATTAGCAAGCAAAGTAGAAATTTCTTCATTAGGGATCTTCCTTTTATTCGAGACAATATCCTTCATATACTTTGAGTAAGGAGGCAATTTAATAGCATCAGTCAAAGGAATTTGCAGGAATAAAGGTTTCATCCATTCATAAAACTTTATTATAGTGTTCATCTTCCTTTGACTTGTGTTTCTTATCAGGGAAAGGCATAGGTTTTTGGACCCAAGGCTCTCTTTCACTACCATGTTTCTTAGCAATAAAATCTTCTTTGGTGTATTTAGTATTCTTAGTGTGGTTTTCAGGTTCTTCTTCAACTTTTTCTTCATTAGGAACTTCATTTTCTTCATTACCACTTTCAGTTTCAGCATCAGAGATAGATATACTATTAGGATCTATAGCAGGTTCAGAGGGATCTACAATAGTTTTATGCTTCTTTTTCCTTTTCTTACGAGTAGAACCACTATTTTTAGTTTGTTGAGAATCCTGCTCAATTCTTTTGGGATGCCCCTCAGGATATAGAGGATCCTGGGTAGCAGCTCCACTTCTAGTTCTAATTTCATAAGCATGTTTTTCTTTAGCAGCATTAACTAGCAAGTCGTTTTGCACTTTAACGAGTTGATCCATTTGAGTTTGAACCATTTGAAAGTGTTTAACAATCATTTTAACATCATTAGAGGTTCTTTCCACAATATATTTCAACTCAACAATAGCTCTAGTGTTTTCTATTAGATGATTTTGCACTCTTTTATTAAAGTTATCTTGCTTAACCATAAAGATATCGAATTCTTCTAAGCATTGATCAGGAGGTTTAGAGTAAGGGATATCACCTTCATCAAAGTGTTGGAGAGAGTGTACCTCAATAGTGGATGAGTAGGGAATAGGCTTACATAATTCTTCTATAGGAGGTAAATTCTTCACATTTGCAGCTTTAATTCCCTTCTCCTTAAGACATTTCTTAGCTTCCTTCATCACTTCATCATTTAATTCAAGAACTCCCCTCTTCTTTGATGTTGGAATAGGCACAGGAATAGATGGTTCAGGTACAATTACTTCAGGTATAGCTTGTTTAGGAGGAGTCCAATCTTCATAATTCTTGCTTATTTTAGCCATTAATTCCTCAGCTTCCTTAGGAGTCCTATTCCTGAAAACACAATCAGCACAACTATCTAGGTATGTCCTAGATTCTTCAGTTAGTCCATTATAAAATATATCAAGAAGCTCATTCTTAGGTAATGGACTTCCAGCCTGTGCATGAATCAAAGCACAAAACCTTGCCCAAGATTCGGGCAATACCTCTTTTTCTCCCTGTTTAAAATCAAAAAGTTCCTGCAAAATAGCATGTCTAGCACTAGGAGGAAAATATTTCTGCAGGAAAGTACTAATCAAGCACTCAAAGCTATCAATAGATCCAGGAGGTAAATTCCTAAACCAAGTTTTAGCTTCTCCTTTCAGTGAAAAGGGGAAATCTTGGCAACAAAGTAAGTACGCATCTTAATATCATCAGAAAACAAGCCACTCATGGTAGAAAGTTCATTCATATGTGCTACCGCACTTTCATTCTTAGTCCCACAAAAAGGTTCTTTCTCAACAATAGCTATGTAAGATAGATCGAGAGAGAAATCATAATCTTCATCTATAATGTTTATGGGAGAAGCAGCAAACTTAGCAGTAGGAGCCAATTTGGGTCTAATAGTACGCCTCTCAAGGAGACTCTTAGCAGCGCTCCTATCATGGATGTTTTTACATTCTTTAATAAATTCATCGGTCATCTCAACATAACCATCTTCAATATCATAACTTTCACTAGACTCAGGTGAACTAACAGGTGTAGTAGTGTTTTCATTAGGAGTTTCAGTATTTCCAGCTATAGTTCTAGCAATCGTAGCATCTAGGAAAGGACCTAATGAACCACTCTTATCAAGCACAGTAGAAGCAACATCATAAGCATCAGAAGTTTTAGATTCAGCAGTAGTAGTGTGTGTAGCATGTGTATGTGGTGGTGTAACGAGCTTACCTATAACAGATGGTAAATCAAGAGCAGCAGAGGTGTTCAGAATCGTACTTCTTCTTGTAGTGGATGGTAAAATAGGAAACTTGCCATCACGAGACTTACCATGATGGATGGATAGCAGCGAACAATAGAGAATTCAAGTGAACTTGATAAATAAAGCTATGCTCCCCAGCAACGGCGCCATAAAATAGTCTTGATGACCCACAAGTATAGGGGGTGTATCGCAGTATTTTCGAGGGAAGTGAAACCCAATTTATTGATTCGACACAAGGGGAGCCAAAGAATATTTATAAGCCTTAACAACTGAGTTGTCAATTCAGCTGCACCTGGAAACAATTTTGCTCACAGTTTTTATCGATAAACAGTTTTGTAGTAGGAATAGCAAAGTAACAGTAGTAAAGCAAAGACAAGATAACAATAGCGATGAAATTGTGGGATTAAGTGCGATGAGGCATAGGTATGGATGGACGGGAGTTGCATGGACAAGACAATTCACACAGCAATTAGAACATAGGGCAATTGCAGATAAATAAGATAAAGCATCCAAGTACTAGATAATCCTAGGCATGTGTTCCATATATAGTCATACGTGCTCGCAATGAGAACTTGCACAACATCTTTTCTCACCGACCCGTTTGCGGGGCCTCAAGGGAACTATCGGCAATTAAGGTGCTCCTTTTAATAGAGCAACCTGGAGCAAAGCATTAACACTCTATGAACACATGTGATCCTCACATCAAAGCCATTCCTCCGGTTATCCCGATTTACATCACTTGGGGCCATTGGTTCCGGACAACAACGTGTGTATACAACTTGTAGATAAGACCATAAACAATACTATCATAATGAATCAATAACATGTTCAGATCTGAAATCATGGCACTCGGGCCCTAGTGACAAGCATTAAGCACAACAAGTCGCAACAAAGTCATAAAGCACTAATAAAAGATACTAGGCACCATGCCCTAACAATCTGATGCCATTACATGAACAATCTCATCCAATCCCTACCATCCCCATAGCCTACAGCGGGGGATTACTCACTCATAGATGGGGGAAACATGGATGGTCGATGGAGAAGCGATGGCGATGATGATGGCAATGATCTCCTCCAATTCCCCGTCCCGGTAGGGTGCCAGAACGGAGTTTCTGGTGCTGTTTCGTGGAATCTGATGGTGGCGGCGAAGCGGAACTCCTTCTGGAAAAACGTCGACCCCCCCCCCCCGAAGTTTTTAGGTCAGAAGGCTCCTTATAGGCGAAGAGGGAGACCGAGGAGGTGCACAGGGGGCCACACCACCTGGCGGCGCTGGCCTGGCTCAGCCAGCAGGTGGTGTGGCCACCCCCTGGCTCTTCTCCGTATCGTATTCTGGCTCCTGGAGTCTTCGGGTGAAATAGGATTTTTGGCATATTTTCCTGGATTTTTCCTGATAGTTGGTTTTCTGCACAAAAAGTAGACACCAAGGCAATTCTGCTGAAAACAACGTCAGTCCGCGTTAGTTGTATCCAAATCACACAAGTATAGAGGAGAAACAATAACAAAAGTGTTCGGGAAAGTAGATACGTTTTGGACGTATCAGTGCTCTCAAAAGGTTGTACAACCATTGTTTAAAAGAATCATTTAATGATCCTTGAAAGAAGGAAGAAAAATATATATATATATGAAGATCCACATAACAAGTCCTTGGCATGGTCTCATTACTTCTTTATGAATTTTCCTGAAAGGCAATTAGGACAGAATTTTTTTGATAGCCTTAATTTACTGATGTGGGTGTCAATAAGACACTTCACTGTTATGCTACTTAGGACATGAACTCTCTTACTCAGTTTTGCTATTATAACATCCTAGTGTTCCTTGGGAAGCTGAGAGTTAACTAGAAGAATTGGATTGATAGTTACCTATACTTATATTCAACTCTACTTTGATTGTCTTGATTTGTCGAAGCTTGTATAGTATTCTTTTCATCTATCTAACTTTGATAAGCCTTTCAAATGGATGAAGTGATGGATACATATGACTGCCAACCGTAAATGAATTCATATTCTCGTTGTTTCAAGTTTAAATGTTGAATTCCTTATAATTCTTTTGTTTCTTCTTGCTCAAGGATGATCAAGGTGTGAGCTTTGGGGAGCTTAATCGCCCCAAAAATAGCCATATTTTCCCGCGTTTAAACATTGCTTTTGATTAATTAATTGACAAGAAACTCTCTAGCCTTGCCACTAATGACTAATAATTGTAAAGATATGAAAACCATTGCTTTGATTTGTGTTGTGCAGGAAATCACACCTTTTAATGCGAAATCAGGAGTCATGATGAAGGTTTTGAGGAAGTTCACACGACCAAGTAATTCTGGAGCAAATGTAAGGCGTCTGCAGCCATAACAACCGCTGGTATGGGCAGAGCCCGCCTATACCGTCTATCTGTACCATGTGGTGGCTCCGTCTCATCAAACCCTACAACTTTCGTGAAGACGCCTATATATTTTGAGGCCTCAGCCGCCGCAAAAAGGCCGCCATTTTTGGATTGCATCACAACACCACCAAAGGAGATTCACACCATAGTTCATCCCTTCCATCTTCCATCCCCTGCATTAGCCATAGCCATTACTTTGTGATAACCCACAAGTATAGGGGGTCGTGTGTAGCCTTTTCGATAAGTAAGAGTGTCGAACCCAATGAGGAGCTAAAGGTAGGATAAATGTTCTCTCAAGTTATATCAACAACTGATACAACTCTAGGCACACTAAATGTTTGCATTATCTAGAAAATAAAACTAGAGCAACAATACAGGTACTAGAGATAGCTTTGCATGATAATAAATAACAAGAAAGTAAAGCTAGTTGCTGCAACAATAAAATACACTAAACTAACAGAACCATGAGTGTGAAATAGTGGTGGTAATTGTGGTGGCTTTGTCCAAGTTTAAATAGCGAATAGATCGGGTTCATTATCTTCGATGCAGTTTTCTATGTGGAAGAAGCTAAATATACATGTGCTTCACTAACATGTACTATATAATTGGATTGTTAGCAAACATCCGTAAGTACTAACAATGCATTAAGGTTTCCCCAACCATAGCCTTAAGTTTAATGGTCCTCTTACTCCCATACGTGCAACGTTCCGGTTCGCGTCCTCAGGTTTCTGTCACTCCGGCAGAACTCCCCCCTTCCTTTTACACATACTACAAACTCTATGATGTTTAATCCATGCGCGCACAAATATAATGGACACCAAAGGACTATACCATATCAACATACAACTCTAATGAACCAAAAACGTTCAACCATTCAATCTAAGAACAAAGAAACTACGCAAACATGACATAGATCATAGGATTATAACTTATAGCATCAAACACCATGTTTACATAGGACGATACAGAGGTGTGTGGGAGGATGAACCACTGCATACTAGGAGGATTAGGTGATGGAGATGAAGGTGAAGATGGTGAAGATGATGAAGAGGGCGGCGGCAGCGCCGGTGGCGGCGCGGGGGACTCCTTCCCCGCCGCTGGTATCATGGGGGAGCACCGCCCCTTAGCCCCTTCCTTCATGGCTTCTTGGGAGCCCTCTAATGTCTACGCACTTCTATTCTTGTAGACAGTTGTTGGGCCTCCAAGTGCAGAGGTTTGTAGAACAGCAGCAAGTTTTCCCTTAAGTGGATTGCCCAAGGTTTATCGAACTCAGGGAGGAAGTGGTCAAAGGTATCCCCTCTCAAGCAACCCTACAATCAAGATACAAGAAGTCTCTTGTGTCCCCAACACACCCAATACATTTGTCAGGTGTATAGGTGCACTAGTTCGGCGAAGAGATAGTGAAATACAAGTGGTATGGATAATTATAAGTGGTAACGGTGCTATAAAATAGCTTGATGGCGTGGAAAAGACTAAAGGCAAACTGAAATAAAGAAGGAAACAAGCAAGCATGTAACAGATCTAGTTGCAAACGGTGTATCAATCCTTAGAAACAAGGCCTAGGGATCATACTTTCACTAGTGAACACTCTCATATAAATATCTTCTCTTTATGATACTACTCTTAACTACTATCCAGTTGAACACTCTAATCGATGGTAGGGCTATAACATCACACCTCAAAGTAAGTCTTTCCCATCTAGAAAACCCCACACTGTCACCTTGAGCACTAGATGGTTCCAACAAACACCACAATTTCATAAAGACATCCAACTCCAAATATAACTCATAACAAGTATTTGTAATCTCTAGCCTAAGTGCCACCATGGTGTGCACGTTGTCACTTTCACACACATGAGGAGAGCAGAGATCTATTAAAGAACTTGAGTAGCAAGGGAGATCTATAGATTACAAGCTCATGATCACAATATGATCATGCATAGAGAGAGAGATGAACACATAACTACCAGTAGAACCCTTAGCCTCGAGAGAGAACTACTCCCTCCTCATCATGGGAATCAGCAATGGTGATGGAGATGGTGGTGGAGATCGATGGAGATGGCTCCGGGGGCACTTCCCCGTCCCGGCAGGGTGCCGGAACAGAGACTTTCTGTCCCCCGAATCTCCCCTTCGGTGGCGGTGGTGCTGCGGAACTTTTCGTGGATTTCTGATTGACGATTTAGGGTTTTGGTATCGGGAAGCTCTTATAGGCGAAAGAGGCAAGGTCGGTGGCCGGCCAGGGGGCCCACACCATGCCCTGGCGCGGCCTGGGCTGGCCCGCGCCAAGGGGGGTGTGGCCACCCTGTGGCCCCTCTCCGACTCTCCTTCTGGCTCCGTGAGTCTTCCGGGAAAATAGTAACTTTGGCTTTTGTCCCGTCCAATTCTGAGAATATTCATTTTCTGACTTTCCTGGAACCAAAAACAGCAAAAAATAGGCAACTGGCACTGTGGCATCTTGTTAATAGGTTAGTCCAAGAAATCATATGAAAAGTACTCCAGTGTGGACAAAACATAAGAAAGTAGATAAAACCAAGCATGGAACATCAAAAATTATAGATACATTTGCAATGTATCAACATCCCCAAGCTTAACTCATGCTCGTCCTCGAGTAGGTAAGTGATAAAAAGAAAGAATAATTTTTGAGGTGACATGCACCATCAAAGACTTGATCAAAGTATTTGTAAAATATTCAAAGCTGGGATCATAGTACTTCAATCATAACATGGAAGACAAAGTTCTAGCAATAAGAAAAGAAACTATGATGCAACATGAAAAGGCACAAACAAAAGATTCATGAATAACAATTCTTTGCAAGACGTTTGTTTGTTTCACATAAAGAAAACATAGCATAATAGTATTCAGCTTGTCCCTCAAAGAGTAGCAAATATAAATGCATAGGACACCTTCAAAGTTCATCAGAGTGACTAGATACAAATAGTTTAAAACAAGCAATATCAAGTTATGCATCAATCAACTAGTCTTGGGACAATGCACATAGAACTAAGAATGGCCACTATGCTCTCAAAGTAGGTGCATAAAGATAGAATTGGAGACTCAATATAATGGTGGAAGAAAGGCCTTTGTAAAAGGAAGTAGGGATTCAAGTCTCATAAAGAGCTTCCAAAAATTATGGTACTTAATAGCTTTCAGCTCCCATTGCCCCTATCATAAGCATCTTGAAGTGATTAAGGTTAAAGTGAACAAACTATGGTGTACATGCTTGACGAAGTATAAGGTAGGAATCTCATGTCCCTTGTATACGAGGGCCGCTCCTCATGCTACTCAAGTTTAGTCACCGGTAAGTTCTTGTCATTGTAAGTACATGTGTATCATAGAGAACCACCAACGGGGTACCCCTTGCCCGATGATACGGAAGAATCCCCATATCAAAATGACAAGGCAAGCAGACAACGAGCATCTCAACATTCTGCTTATTTACCATGGGAATATGGTGCTTTTTTCTCTCTTTCCTCTTTTCATAGTATCTCTTTTTTTCTTTTCTCTTTTTTCTCAATATAGGACTCCTTTTTTATAAGAAGAATGCTTCATAGACAGCTCATTATGGTTACGCTGCAGGTTTCCACCAAGTCAGCATGGATTAGACCAGCGGCCCAGGCGTGTCCCTAACACATATATATAACTCCATGGACTTACAAGCTCCCCTTTCATTTCACACCGATGACATCCATATACAAAAGAGCATGATATCAACTAGGTACAAGTACCAAGTGCAATGTTGAAAGCGTTCCCCATGAAAGCATGGTTCTGCTAATTCCCAACAAATAAGTGCAAGCATATACAACATAGACGACACAATGGTTCAAGTTTATTAAGGGCAAGTAAAGTAAAGTGTGCCATCAAGTTCATGAGAGCTTTAATCACTAGTTTTCTCATATCAAGTGGAAGGTAAACAAAAGCATGAATATACTTGGAATATCATAAGCTAGTGGGTAGGTATGGTGGACTCTTTGGAATAACTTGGTTTAAGGAGTTGGATGCATGAGTGGAACTCATACTTGGTTGTGGAGGTTAGCAAAAGACTGGGAGCGACAAACTAAGAGAGCAATAATGGACATAATCATGCAGAGCGACAAAACATCATTGATCAAAGCATAAAGTGATACTAAAAATTGAAAACTAAAGGATCATAAAGGCTTATGGTGACTTGTGATATTCATAACATGGTGTGAGCATGTGCCAAGTCAACCCAAATAAAGCATCAAAGGAGAATACCACAATACTATGCTTTAATATGCTAAAACAACGCATGATTCATCCAAGGCACATTAAGCAATCTCAATTGTTTATAACATGTCATGCTACAACAAAGAATACTAAGCATAAAGCCAAAACAATATCATGCATGGCATGACAAAGCATAGGCCACAGTAAAAAACAAGCTCTTTTTACCACATAAGTATGAACTTTCCTACTCTTTTCCAAACCAAACCAAACTATTTGCAAACCAATGTATGAAAGAGGGGGTCCAACCAACTTATTCACAAAACTAAGAAAACCAAGCAAACGAAAACGAAAGAGAAGACGCTCCAAGAACAACACAACTGTGCATGAAACAATAAAAATGAAGTGTTTGGAAGAAACCTGGGATTTTTATTGATGAAGAGGGGGATGCCTTGGGCATCCCCAAACTTTGACGCTTGTACTTGTTGGATATTTCTTGGGGTGACACGCGTGGCATCCCCAATCTTGAGCTTTAGTCCATCCTTCATCTCATTACTCATTCCTTCCATACACCTGAAATTTTTCCTTCACACAATCTTTATTAGCAACATTACTGCACTCAAGATAATAAGTCTTTAGGTTCAGTTCTAACACCAATAAAACTTCCATTAAAACACTAGCTACTGTATGACTTCCCTCAAAAATCTCAATTCCCCAAAAGAACTCAAAAAGGAACCAACAAGAAGCAAATGCAAATAATGGCAGAAATCTGTCAAAACAGACCAGCAGGTAAAGATGAATTTTTTAGAAGACCTTCTGTTGCTCAAATCCAAAAGTGTTTAACTAAAGAAAGTTAGATAATAACCTGGGGCAGAAGCACAAAAATTCACACGTCCAAAAGACGTTCATAGATTTTACACGAATTTTTACGGTGAAGCACAGAAATCTGTTTCGGGACAGCAACTTTCCCAATCATTACATCTCTCTCATTAGAGGTTACTCTTGGCACAAAAAGCAAATAAAAAAAGGATAAGGAGCGGTTGTTACTGAAGTAATAACTTCCAAGACTCATGTAAAACTTTTGGGTTATCTCCCAATAAGTACTTTTCTTTACCGCCTTTAAGTTAGGCATGATAGTTTGAGAAGATGCTCACATAAGAAATATGAATTGAAGTAAAAGAAAGCATCAAGAAGCAAATTCAAAACATATTTAAGTCTAACCCACTTCCTATGCATAGGAATCTTGTAAAGAAACAAGTCATGAAAGCACAAAGCAACAAGCATAGGAAAGCAAAACAAGTGCAGCTTCAAAATTTTCAACATAAAGAGGGGAAACTTAATATTGTTAAGACACATAAAACCATGTTTCCCTCTCTCATAATAAATTTAAGTAGCATCATGAATAAAAGTAACAATATAACTATCACAAGAAATATTCTTATCATGATCCACATGCATAAAATGATTATTACTCTCCACATAAGCATAGTCATTCTTATTAATTGTGGTGGGAGCAAATTCAACAAAATAGCTATCATTATTATTCTCATCACCATAATCATCAAATATAGGAGGCATATTGTAATCATAATTAATTTCCTCCTCAATAGTAGGTGGACTGATAATATCATATTCATCATTGTAATCATCATATATTGGAGGTTTGGTATTATCATAAGCAATAGAATAGCTATCTTCCAAAGCTGGGGAACTAAAAAGATCATTTTCATAAAAACTAGCTTCCCCAAGCTTAGGCTTTTCCATAGCATTAGCAATAATGGTGTCCAAAGAGTTCATACTAACAACTTTGCTATTAGCATGCAAATAAAGTTCCATAGGTTTTTTAATTTTCTCTTCAAACACTTCATGTCCTAACTCAAGATAAATACTATAAAGATCTCTAATTTTGTTGTTGTTTTCCATTAAGCCTAACTAGTGAAAACAAGAAACAAAAAGACAAAATTGCAGAATCCAAAGGAAATAACTTCGAGCACTCACACCGGAGGATGTGAGTACCTTTTACCTTACCTCCCCGGCAACGGCGCCAGAAAATAGCTTGATGTCTACGCACTTCTATTCTTGTAGACAGTTGTTGGGCCTCCAAGTGCAGAGGTTTGTAGAACAATAGCAAGTTTTCCCTTAAGTGGATTATCCAAGGTTTATCGAACTCAGGGAGGAAGTCATCAAAGGTATCCCCTCTCAAGCAACCCTGCAATTAAGATACAAGAAGTCTCTTGTGTCCCCAACACACCCAATACACTTGTCAGGTGTATAGGTGCACTAGTTCGGCGAAGAGATAGTGAAATACAAGTGGTATGGATAATTATAAGTGGTAACGGTGCTATAAAATAGCTTGATGGCGTGGAAAAGACTAAAGGCAAACTGAAATAAAGAAGGAAACAAGCAAGCATGTAACAGATCTAGTTGCAAACGGTGTATCAATGCTTAGAAACAAGGCCTAGGGATCATACTTTCACTAGTGAACACTCTTATATAAATATCTTCTCTTTATGATACTACTCTTAACTACTCTCCGGTTGAACACTCTAATCGATGGTAGGGCTATAACAGCACACCTCAAAGTAAGTCTTTCCCATCTAGAAAACCCCACACTGTCACCTTGAGCACTAGATGGTTCCAACAAACACCACAATTTTATAAAGACATCCAACTCCAAATATAACTCATAACAAGTATTTGTAATCTCTAGCCTAAGTACCACCATGGTGTGCACGCTGTCACTTTCACACACATGGGGAGAGCAGAGATCTATTAAAGCACTTGAGTAGCAAGGTAGATATATAGATTACAAGCTCATGATCACAATATGATCATGCATAGAGAGAGAGATGAACACATAGCTACCGGTAGAACCCTTAGCCTCGAGAGAGAACTACTCCCTCCTCATCATGGGAATCAGCAATGGTGATGGAGATGGTGGTGGAGATCGATGGAGATGGCTTCGGGGGCACTTCCCCATCCCGACAGGGTGCCGGAACAGAGACTTTCTGTCCCCCGAATCTCCTCTTCAGTGGCGGCGGCACTGTGGAACTTTTCGTGCATTTCTAATTGACGATTTAGGGTTTTGGTATCGGGAGGCTCTTATAGGCGAAAAAGGCAAGGTAGGTGGTCGGCCAGGGGGCCCACACCATGCCCTGGCGCGGCCTGGGCTGGACCGTGCCAAGGGGGGTGTGGCCACCCTGTGGCCCCTCTCCGACTCTCCTTCTAGCTCTGTGAGTCTTCCGGGAAAATAGTAACTTTGGCTTTTGTCCCGTCCAATTCTGAGAATATTCATTTTCTGACTTTCCTGGAACCAAAAACAGCAGAAAACAGGCAACTGGCAGTGTGGCATCTTGTTAATAGATTAGTCCAAGAAATAATATGAAAAGTACTCCAGTGTGGACAAAACATAAGAAAGTAGATAAAACCAAGCATGGAACATCAAAAATTATAGATACATTTGCAATGTATCACCCTCCCCCATGGAGATGGGATCCATGGGGAGGCAAAAATGTGACTTTGGCGGCTGCAAATTTGTGGGTGGAGATGTCCTGGGCGAATTAGGTTTCCTCCCTTTATATAACTTCTCGGATTCCCATCACCCCATCTTGGGCTGCAGTAAATCGGGCCTAGATGGCCTGTCCGGACACATAATCAGCTAAATTTTATGTCCAAAATGTTTGCCGCGAAATTTCCAACAACTTTGTAGTTGAAGAGTTTTCCGTTTGACGCCGTCTTCGACCCGAAACGTGATCATCTTCAAAAAGAGTTCTGAGACAGATTTCTGGAAAAATCCCAATTTGACTCCAACAAGGTTTCCACTTGTATTCTTGGTAATTCCTACACATCAAAGTGTAAAACAAGAACATTATGCACTTTTGCAACTATTAGTAGGTTAGTCCAAATAAATCATAAACTTTATACAAAAAGGAGTGTCAAAAGCATATTATTAGCATAAAACCATCAAAAATTATAGATACGTTATGGACGTATCACTTTGTACTTGAAATCTCCTTGTGATTCGGCGACCATTGTAAGAATATTTGATTTCAATCTAAGTATTTTGCACAATGTTTTGTATCCTTGATCTTATTGTTATGAGTGAGTAGTCCTCACGGGCTGCAGATTGGGGAGAAACCTCACATCAATTATGTGCATCTAATCCATGGGAGCATTATGTATTGTTTGAAAGAGGGATTTGTATCTTTTGTTTATTTGTCTCTTGTCTCGATCTTTGGACTTGTAGATATCCAAGATCCCTAAGATTGATAAAGTCTTGAGGTGAGATACATGGCTAGCGGTGATATCATAGGAAACCCATTGATAGAAAGGTTGTACGGTCTTTGCTTAGCGACCCATTCGGGATCATAGCAACATCACCACTTAAGGCTTTGATCTATGTCTTACACTTAATAATCGTTTGTAGCCCGGTGCTTCGTGGTGCACTCGGTTGGATCAAAAGACTATTGCTATGCATGCTGCTCGCAAGGGCTCTAGTATATTAGAATATGTTTCCCACAAGATATTATCTCTATCGAAACATTACGCATGCCTATGCTTATTACTATCTTTTATCCCATATGATGTGCAGCTGCATGTGGATCTTCAACCCTAACCTATCTCCATCCATTAAATCAACCCACGATAAAAGTAAACTATATTGGTCTGATAAATGAAGGTAAAATGAAAAAACAAAGTCATGTAGATGTGCTCTTTTTAATTCCTTTTAGCGTTGTTTCCCAAGGTTCGATTAAACCTAGGTCTACTAGGGAAAATGACTATTATACTACATCCGTGAATCTGGATCGAAGGTATCACCACCTGACAGCAACAACTCCGTGTGTACCAGTTCATTGGGACTCAAAGTGTAGAATGTTGTAGCAAGCGTCTTTTCCCCACAAGAGTGACCCGATGGTTTATATCGAACTCTTGGGGAATAGTCAAAGAATCTCCTTTTCTTGACCTCTTTCTAGCAACCTACAAAACAAAGTATTTGACTTGTGTCTCCAACTCCACCATGTGGTTGTGAGGCACAAGGTTTCGTATTAATAAAACTATAAATAAATAAAAGTAAACAATCTATAATTAGGAAAGAAAGTAAATATAATAAAGTAAAGTTCGTTTTGGGATTTTGTTTGTTTATGCAGATAGTAACTGCATTTTTGTATTTTCGGATTTAATTAATGCAAAAAATATAAAATACAATAAAAGTATGTAAAATATGTTTCTTATAATAAAAATTGGATCAGGGTTCATGGGTTCACTTGTCTACTCTCTTGTAAGATGCAATGGACATAAGAAGTACTTATGGATGATATAATATCACTTGGAACTTTGATTATGTGTTTGATTAGCATTTATATGGGAATCGTGTCCTAACATAAAGATGATGCAATACATCCTACTTATACTTCTTTAGAAAGTAAAAACTCCATGCAATCTAGAATTAAGAATAAACAAAATATATCCTTAGGTACTTTATCATGATGTTTGAATAACAAATGTGCTATGTTGACCAAACAAGATTGCTATCACAAGACGAATATAACACATGCATTCCCTTTATTCCTAGTGAGATAACAAAAGAAAGGTAAAAACCATAGTGGATCTCGAGTTGTCTGTTACTGCCCAATCTCCACCACCATGTTACTCCATCTAATACACACGTCCCCCACACATGCTCTTGCATACAAATATGATCAAAACAAGTACTTAAGAACATGGTACATAATATGCATTAACCATTACATCTTACACATGATAGAATTCCAATCTCAAATATCATCTCATAAAACAAAGATCCATCACATAGAAATTATATAGATGACCATAATCATGTTAGACAGATCATATGGTACTCAAACAATGATAGCATGAGAGAGATGTAGATCAAGCTACTTCCACAAACCCATAGTCCAGAGGTGGACTACTCCCTCTTCATCATGGATACAGTGTTGATGTTGGAGAGGGTGGAGATCCAACCATTTGTGGCTCCAATGGTGTTTCCACCTCCAATCTTCGCTGGTTCTAGCTCTATTTCAGTGTTTCTTTATTTGTGCTCTGCCTCCTTTGTGATCACCCCGGAGGACCTTTTTATAGGCATTTTTAGGTCAAGACTTCGAGTTAGGGCTAAAGATGGACGACTTTTGACGCTCCACATGGGAAAGAGCCTAGGTGGCGGTCCCGCTCCTAGGTCGCACCACCTGGTCTCTTTTAGGCATCTAGTTCACTGTCTTCATGAAAAAATAATCCTCGAAAAATCCTAGGTCAATTTGACTTCGTTTAGGTCCCTGAAACTTAAAAATGCGAAAATAGGGTTTTTCTGTTCTGCAGAGTTATACATAAATAAAGGGGTCATTATTAAATCCCGATAAATCAAAGAAAAACATAGATATAATGTTCTAAATGATTCAAATATATAGGTATATCTGACAATAAACTACAAAGTTCATGTATGCATTTTACATGCATCACTGCCCCCTCTCTTGGAGGAGGGGTCAGGGCTGGCTAGCCCACCACCCACACCTATATGAAGGAGGGAGGGGCTGGAGGCACAACACCCATCCTCTGTTGGCCACCACCCCTCTCCCTCTCCCACTTCCTCCTCCATATTCGCTTAGCGAAGCGTTACTGCTCTCATACACCAAATCCACCACAACGTCATCATGCTTCCAGGATCTCACGAGCCCCTTCTCTCTCGCTTGCTGGATCAAGGAGGAGGAGACACTATCAAGCTGAACATGTGGATACCGTGGAGGTTCTTCTCATGCGGTGCTTCATCGGATCGATTCGACGTTGTGTAGGACTACATTGACCCCGATCATTAGATCATAAACTCTCGTGTTTCTCCGAGGGTAAGCGTATCAGATCCCCCTCACTACTAACATCACGTAGATCTGATCTTGGGTTTTATTTTGCGGTCTCATAGGAATTTTTTCCATGTAATGAACCCATCATGTACTACTGCCATGTTGGGGGCAAGTGAGTTGTCCTATGTTTGTATGTTGATGACATATTTATTTTGGACCAAGTATCAAAGTGATTAATGAGGTATAAACCTTCTTGTCTCAATGTTTTGAGATGAAGGATCTTGGAGAACCTGATGTTATCTTGGACACCAAGATACCAATAGATGAGAATAAAGGGATTACACTTGTGCAATCACATTATGTGGAAAATGTGTTGAGTAGATTTGGTATGCTGGTTACAAATCCTCTCCCACACCTTATGATCTTAGTGTGTTGCTTCATCTCTACTACTTATAAAGGAGCAAACATGATCTTTACTATGTGCACCCCGGTTAACAGACATGATTCTCTCACCACCACAGGTTCTGAGACAGTAGATTAAATCTCACGCACAGATTGGTCTACTCAGCATCCTGTGTGCAATTAGCAATTAACCCGGGGCGGAGCACGCTGCCTCCAGGCGGAAAACTCCGCTCTCCCACCATCCACGATCTAAAACATAGTGGACCCAAGCAATTAATATGGCTAAATTAACGGGACTAAGCTAAATTAACGGGACTAAACTTGGTCAATAAAAATAAGGCTAAATTAACGGACGTGAAACTCCTCTCCCACCATCCGCCTCCAAGGACGTAGTGGAACCGATCAGATCTGATAAATATGGCTAAATTAAATCCTGGTCAATAAAAATGTGGCTAAATTACTGGGCATCGACCTCGAGGGCAATCATAGTGGCTTCGCGCTCCTTTACGTCGAGCTCCTGAGGGCGCCGTAGCCTTCACCGCCGCCTTCCTGGAGCCTTGCTTTCGCCATCGCCGCCGCCATCATCACTTACTGGGTGCCAATCTCGAGGGCAATCGTAGCGCCTTCACACTCCTTTACGGCGAGATCCTGATGGCGCCATAACCATCATCACCTTCGTTGCCTCCTGCATCGGACTGTCAGGTTTGCGCCCACACCTTCGTTGCCTCCACCATGCCTCCACAATGTCGTGACCTAGATCTGCCTTGGCCAGACTTGTGCCTGTATCGAGAGCATTTGACAAATTAATCTATGGCATACAATGCAACATGCACCAGATGTAAAATATAAATGCAATAGTTGTTTTCTCTGAGTTACATGCTTGTAGGTCTGACAATAGCCTTAGAAAAAGGACCATATAATTGAGAATAATAGGGATATAAGACTCAAATCTCCCCATATATGCTCAAATCTTCAGCTCTTTTAGACTTTAAAAACCAGGATAAGTATTCCAAAATTACAGAAAGTAGTTTTAGGCTTTAAAAAACCAGGTATTCCAAAATTACAGCTAGGTAATTTCGCCTATGGCTTAGAAAAAACTATTTTATGACATGCACACTTGTCTACAATAAAACCAGATTGCAGACGCTAACTGATCTTGAAAAAGCACAGCTATGGATAAATAAAATTGCAACAAGTTTAAATGACAAGTAACTGCATATAACATGATAAGAATAATTACCCAGTTTCATCTATTGTCACGTAGTAATTCCCCAATAGTGCCAGAGTTGGCCTCCTGCCAACAACAACTTGCTAAGCATATGGCACAAGATAATTGGGTATTATCCATGGGTACCTTGCCATCATATAATGATTATAATGAATATTAGAGATATGCTAGCATAATAATACTTCAAAAACTTAATATTTTCTAGTGATCTCTTTGCTGGAGAGAACCATCTAAGCTGCACTTGTTGCACCATTACTTGAAGCCATATTTTCACTCACTGTTCTAAATTAGCTGATGATCTAACAGCAGCGATTCTAGCCAAACCTGTTGTACAGTATTGAATTAGCACATCTCTTCATATTTGCCTTTTGCAAGTGGTACATCCTGTAGGTAATAAATTTTTGGTATAAATTAGCACTTAGGATCGTGGAAACTTCTAGAATTTTTGGAAAGTAAGCTATCAACATATCAAAACACAACCATCTATGAACTCACTTCACAAGAGTAAATAATCATGCGCATCAATTTAGAACAGTCAACAAAAAGATTGTTCTGGTAATAAAAGAGATCAAATGGATAGAAATTAGTATTACCTTTTATATACTCTCATTGTTCTATTTACTCCCTCTTCTCCTCTGTCTTCAGCCCTACTTGTCTGTTGCACTTCTCTTCTTGATCCCATATTAGCAGTTGTAGCAATTCATGTGCGGCAGAGATGCCTCCAGCATGCGTCGTATGTCTGGAAGGCGCCCTCGCCATGAACCCAGACGTTGTCGCCCTTATGGCGTTTCTGGATGACATCCGTTATCTCTCTATGTACGACACCCTCTCAGCCGACCACACGTTACCACCTTCCTGCACCGCATTTGCCATCCTGAAAAAAGGTTATCAGTCTATTAATTGATTTGATTTGCATAGGAAAAGGCGCATGAATTTAATGAGATTTTCTGAATCATTGTTGTTGTGCAACATTGTACAAAATATAGGTACATGCGAGGAGCAGTATAGAAGCTCAAAACTTGAGTTAACAAATTATTTTCCCTATTCTAAAAAGTCTAGCAGACTGAATTAGAAAGATTTCAGATTGACCTGGGTAGTTACAGAGATAGCAAAGGGCAATTAACTACACAAAAAACCTTTTCAACAGGCATGAAGTACTACGTGCATTAGACTATTTGAAATCTTGTCAGTACTTGTATTGTTGGTGGTGTTCATGTTTATATGTCACACTATGCATGGGCTTTCATTGAAATTGGATTGCATTTAAATACATTCATTGCTTGCAGGCTACAGGAAGATATGCAACAAATTGACTGAATTTTGAAGGAGCAGCCAACCCTCATCCGATGCAGTGCTATGGTGCCAGGAAATCATCGGTTCTCTGCAGTATCGTGCTTTGAGAAAATAACAATACAATGGGAGGTCATCAGATGTTGGGACTGAATGTTGGATTTTCCTTCTATTTCAGCATAACTGAAAAATTGTGAAATATGAAGGTCACAGACAACAACAGAAACTTTGGTCGAAATATATCATGACGGGAACACGATTCGTTAAATATGGTCGTAAGCTAACACAAAATTCAGTGTTGTTGGTTTCGAATTTAGAGAATGCAACCATTTGAGATGGTACATTAGTCATATATGTATTAACACAGGAAGATCAATAGCATTAACATTAATATTAGAAGCTATATATCCGGAGAGATGTCAGCACCTCAAGCACAGGTCCATCTTGAGGGCCATGTCACTGAAGAGCTGCTGCAGCAGCGAGTTGGAGGTCAGAGCCTTGCACGCATAGCAACAAACAAGTAAAAATCCACGACAACGATCTTTAATTCAGTCTAGAAGTTTTTTTCCGGAGTCTCGGCAAAATGAAACGGACAACAACCAACGAGACACACCCAAATTCCAAAAACAAGGCCAAAATCTGTTTGGCTGAATTTCTCCAAACAAACCAAAATTACACCTTTTTCCATCGGTATAAGCACCCCTGATCGATTTCACCCAGATAGCAAGCAGCAAAGTAGACGTCTGAATGGAAAAGGAATCTCCTGCCTTGCTAGAAACTACACGATTGCAAATCGACCATAGGAAGAAGAAAGGGGCAGGCGGAGGGATTGGATTGGGGGACAGACCTTGTGCTGCTTGCGCTCGATATCGAGTGAGAGGGCTTCGAGGTGGTCCGCCGCACGGGTCTGCATCGCTGCCCCATCTATCTGACCACCATCGCCGCCTGACCCGTGATTTTTGGGAAAGGGAACCGCCTCTCTAGGATGGTGGGGAGGCAGGTGAGGGCGTTCAGGAACTCGCCGTCCTCGGAGCGGCGGAAAGGTAGATGAGGGGCGCACCGGACCTCACCAGGCCGGTGGGGCTCGGTTTGCTCGACGATGAGAACAAAATGGGAAGGGAAGGAGGAGACAGCGGGATAAGGAGCGAGGAGAGTGGGGAGGGACGCGTGTCCGATTAGCTAGGTGATTTTTTCGGCTCATTCCTCTTATAGCTCTATACTTTTATTTAGTCGTCCTTGAAACATTTATTAAGTTTTTTTTTCGATATAATTGACCTTTTTATGAACTACTGGTAATTTTAAATTAAATATATGTATAATCGTGATTTGTAATCGTGTAGGTCATACATGTGGTTGCGGATATTAAACTTCATGCAGTACCGGACATGAAATATTTAGTACGACTTTCTTACCGGGTATATTTCTCTCGATATCACGAGTTAAAGATTTTATTATTATCATTCTAAAATATATTTTTTATTACTACATTGATAGACTCACATGGCAAGTTTTAGGACAAAATTGGATGTTATTTTTTTATAACGATGTTGTGTAATGTATATGTAGGATATTTTAAATTGAGGAAGTACAAACAAAATGGAGCTTTAAAATATTCCGACCGTGAAACCAAGAATTATAGATCACATAAATAGGTGAACATTCACTGAGGAACCATCATCAAAGAAAAAATACTAAATAATGTTGCATAGTTATTATTTTTAAATAATTTATAACTAATTATAATGAATTTAAGTGGTCGTGAAATTCATGTGAAGACACTGTGCAGATCGTATATTATATACTCACATCATTAGGCACAAGACACATTTAAATGGCTCGACTAAAAACTTGCTAAAAGAGGATTAATTTTGCATATAGATATTTTTATTATAGAGTATTAGACGTGCGTTGCACGTGCGCGCTTACTAGTAAGAATTAGAAGGCCATTAGAGATTAGTTGAGGTTATTGGCTCGCTCATGTATTTATCTTGCACTACAAGCCTAACATCTCATTTGCTGTGAGCAAACTTAGATGATTTTTTGGCTGACTCGGGAGATGATCATTAGCATGCTCTTGAGAGAGTGATGCGCTATCTTACCGGGTATCCAAGAGTACTTGAAGGGTAGGGTGATTGAAATTGGATATCTGTTGTTGATGAGATAAAAGCCACAAGTGGATATATATTCACTCTTGGTAGTGGCATTGTTTCGTGATTCTTGCAAGAAGATCATCTTAACAAGGTCAACTATGAAAACAGAACTTATAACATTAGATAAGGCGACTATCAAATCTGAATGGCTTCATGAACTCTTAACATATTTTCCTATGGTTAAAAACCAATATCGAGAATCCTTATGAAATGAGATAACCAAACTATGATTTTCAAAGTGTATAGTTCTAAGGGTAATATGAAGAGATGAAGACATGTTAAGAGAAGACTGAAATCTGTCAAAAAAGTTGAAAAACTTTAGAGTTATAACATTGGATTATGTATGAACTACTAAGAATCTGACAGATCCATTTACGAAAGGACTATCAAAAAATTTGATAGAAAATGCATCAAGGGAGACGGGTTTGACTCTCACATGAGGTGCCTAGGTGGTAACTCAACCTATGTGATTGGATATCCCATGAATTATGACATGGGAAAACAAACCGAAGCAATTGAGCTGAGAGAAAACTTTTAGTACTCCCACTCCACTGCATATGCAATTCTTTCGTAGCCTAATGTCAGGAAGGTTGATTATATCTTAATATGCTATGTCTATCTCTTTGGGAGAAAAGACGTTATCATATAGAGCGATCTTGAAAGAACACACCTATATGCGTACACTTCTGGTCACAATGTATGAGATCTAGGTGAATCTTTAGGAAGCTCATGAAAGGCCAATGAGTATAACTTATAATCTCCATCCGAGGGGTAGCCTATGGCAGCCAAGTAATGGTAACGATATTTAGTAAAACTTGTTGCACAAGACTGCCAATTCAAGACCTAGTCAATTATTCAGTTGTAGTCAAGCGTATCTCTTAGGTGTAAGTTCAATTTAATAGTTTCCACTAAACTATAAGTATATTAAATAGTGAATGGAACTAATATGCCTCTAAGATCTGATGGGATTGTTAGATTTATATGGGTTTTGGCCAATGTGGACAACCATGTAGCCTAATTAATCCTAAAATCTCAAGGTCCATCTATTATAAAAGAGTGGGAACTGATGGGTGACAATGTTTAGTCTCACGTTGCTAGTTGCGAGAGAGTTAGAGTAGCTTAAAATGTGAGTTGTTCGACTCTCTAAGTGAATAATATGAGAAGGAGTTCACGTGCACTCCTCCTCCGCCGCCGCTTGTCTCGCCTCGCCCACATGTGTTTCGTGAATCGAGTTTAAGTTAGAAATTTATTTTGTGAAAGACTAAATTTTTGCAGGATGCATCGACTATTTTGATACATGTCAACCATGTGTGTCTACGTCTTCCACTGCATGGTGGCTCGACCTGCTCTCCTCCCAAGCTATACGGGAGAGACATAATAGATCTAGAGGTTACTTGTTCTTTCTTCATCCCTCTCGTCCATTCTTTCTTTTGTTGTGTTGTTCTCTTGTCTTCTCCATCCCGGCGACCGCGTGGACAACCGTCCAGAAGAGTGGGCCTCCTAAGACTCATCCGTTGAGATTTTTCACCGAGAGACATGAGATAAGGTTTTTGGGGAGCATCTTAGCGCGACCGCTCGTGTTCGTCTGCATTCAAGCTGGAAGGACGACTTCTTCCTTTACGGATCCTGCTCTCGAGTGCCTCAACAACACCATGAGCGACAACAATAATGACCATGGTGTGTGATGACCTTCCCACTTAACATGTATATGGTATTTCTCTCTTTGCTTGCACTAGTTCTGGCTATATTTGAAGATATGTTAGAGATGCATGCTTTGCTGCAAGTGTATAGATGTGGTAGTGCCTACTTCATATTGGTTTCGATAATTAATCTCGTACGGAATTTGATTGGTTTTCCAACAGGAAGAATATCATATCAAACACGGTAAATATTCTACCACCCTCATCTGGTAAACAAGAATCTTCCACCCTCATTTCCCTACGCAACCTGAATTTTAGCAAACAATATCTCAGAAAAAATTATTTTATAGAAAATAGAGTAAACAATGTCCAAAATTTTATCATGCAATCAAACTTGCCACTAAACGGAAGATACTAACCAGTACATACTGGAGCCTCCAGGGAGAGGTGACCAGCAGAGAAAACCCATCTAAGTTTTCCTCACCCCTCGCCGTGACATCGCCGGTCTGCTCCGTCTCCGGTGGCCTTTGGGGCCTTGGAGGTGTGGTAAACCACGACCTCTCACCGGCGGGAGATTTTCCGTCCTCTGTTTAGCCTGTTTTTAGTGTCTTATTCGGGAAAATTGAGGCGACGACTGCATCTTGAAGTCAGAATAATGTCCTCCCGCTCTATCCTCGCTCCAGTGGTGCATCTAGCGCCGATGGAGAGCGCGTGGAGTCGTGTGTCCGGCGGATCTCCCGGGATTCTGCCCGTTTTCGTCTTTGTTGGTTTGTTTTCAAGTCAATTTCTTCTGATCTACGATTGTCATCATCGGCGATGGTTGTTGCTTTACTACGCTGGTCCTTTGTGGCCTTAGAACGACGAATTCCCATCTATCTACTACAACAAGCTCTACTACGACAAGCTTTGCCTGGCTCCGGTGATGGAGGGACGAAGATGGCGGCGCGCCTTCGGCTCGCGCTAGTGTTTGTAGTCATCGCTAGATGGTCCAATGACCTATTTGTATTTTTATTACTTTTAGGCCTCTTTATACTACTATTGATGATTATTAATAGATCAGTGGAATTTAAAAAAAAAACTTGCCACTAAGAGCATCTCCACTCGTTGGGTGTTCCTAGACTGAAATCCGGCGCTATTTAGCGTCAGACGGACGTAACTTTCGGTTTGGGAACAACCATTTTCCCACTCGCGTACCCAGGCGTGGTTCCCAGGCGATGCGAAATCGGCGAGTTTTCGCCCAAATTCGGCTCGAATTCAAACAGAGTTTGACGTAGTTCGTCATAAACTATGAATACAGAGAAATATTCAGAATAGTTCGGTATTAAATTAAACATAGTTCAGCGTAAAATTAAACATAGTTCGACATAGACTAAAAATATGACATAGTTCGGCCTAGTTCGGCAAGATTATGATCGACATCTACGTGTTGCCCTTGCGTATCCATATGTGCTCAGCCAGATCATCCTGCAGCTGTTGATACACTACCGGGTCTCAGATCTCCTGCTGCATGGCGATGAATGCAACCCACGATGGCGGCACCTGGTGATTAGGCTCTGCAAGGGGTCCCTATCTGTAGTATGACTTGTCCTGCTCGACCAAATCCACTGGGTCATTCCTCTCATCCTCAATGATCATGTTGTGCAAGGTCACACAACAGTTTATCATTTTCCACATCTGATCTTTTGACCAGGTCATAGCAGGGAACCGGACAACTGCAAACCTCTATTGAAGCACACCAAATGCCTGCTCCACATCCTTCCCGCCAGCTTCCTATTCCTTGGCAAACTGGGAATGCTTGGAGAGCATGGGGCTTGAGATAGTCTTCACAAATGTTGGCCATCTTGGATAGATACCATCTGCAAGATAGTATCCCTTATTGTAGTGGTGCCCATTGATCTCAAAATTCACTGGGGGAGCATGACCCTCAACAAGCTTGGCAAAGACATTTGAGGACTGGAGGACGTTGATATCGTTGTTCGATCCTGCCATGCCAAAGAAGGAGTGCCAAATCCAAAGATCATGTGTAGCAACTGTCTCGAGTATCACAGTGCAACCTCCTTTGTGGCCTTTGTACATTTCTTACCAAGCAAATAGACAGTTCTTTCAGTGCCAATGCATGCAATTGATGCTTCCAAGCATCCCAGAAAATCATCTACTTTCATTGACTGCGAGGATTCAAGCAGTGTCTTTAACATTGGGTGTTCTCAAGTATTTTGACCCAAACACTGCAATCACTGCTCTACAGAACCTGTACAAGCAATCAATGGCGATGGACTCGGCCATGCGGAGATAGTCATCGACACTATCACCCAGAGGTCCATATGCAAGTAACATCATCGCCATTGTGCACTTCTACAGTGAGGAAAACCCTACCATCTCGGTGCAGTCCTTCTTGCATATGAAATAGGGGTCAAACTCACGGATGGCATGCACGATGTTGAGGAAGAGTTTCCGGCACATCCTGAAATGGTGCTGAAACACGGCCTCTTCGTGCAACGGCTCGTTGGAGAAGTAGTCAACGTACAACATGCAGTAGCCCTCCACTCGCTGTCTTGCTTTGCACTTCCGGTGACCCTTCGCCGAGCCTCCACGCTTCGGCGCTGCAGTCTGCTTGTATAGCCGGGCCAAGGAGGCGAGGATCTGCATGTGCTCTTCATCTTTGGCGGTTGCGATGGTCTCTTCCTCCAGCAACATGGTGAACATCTCCTTGTCATCAGAGTCCATGGCCGAACGGGCGAAACGCCGAACACTTCGCGGGCGAGGTGGCGGGAGCTCAGAACGAAGCGGAGCTGTGGCGAAGGGCGACAGCGAAAAGTGGCCTTGGCGGAGGGGAAAGGATGCAGTGGACCTATCTACAGGTGTGGGGCGTGGTGGGACCTCGCCGACAACGAAAGCTCTTTGCCGTAGGAGAGCCGAGTCGGGTGGGGGAATGGGGTTGTCTCGTCAACAGGGTTGGCCCACCTGTTTTTTTGCTGCGTCCGACGTTCCCAGACGATTCCCAGCGCCCTGGGTCCGGCCTAGGGCCAATGAAAGTTGGACCAAATCCGGACCAATTCGGCGTCCTGGGAACGTGACTGGGTAAAATTTCGCCGTCCGGACGAAAAAAAACCCTGGTAACGCCCTCCTGGGAAGCCGAGTGGAGATGCTCTAAACGGAGCTATTTTTTTAAATAATACAATTTATTTGACAAATTTCACGAATAATACACGAATTTGAGGAATTGCGAATCTAGCGCGGCATTGGTGTTTGAAACACCGACCAGTACCTATCGGCATTTGAAATACCGACTAGACCTATCGGCATTTGAACTACCGACTGGGCTCTCTTTTCTTTATTAAAAACAAGATGATGATAGGTATTGGTCGGTATTTCAAATGCTGATAGGTACTGGTCGGTATTTCGAATACCGATAGGGTGTGGTCGGTGTTTCAAACACCGACGCCGCGCTAGATTCGCAATTACTCAAATTCGTGTATTATTCGTGAATTTTTTTAAATAAATCTTATTATTTTTAAAAAATAGCCTAAACGGAACGCGCCTAAATTTTTGCAAATAACACCGTATATATGAAAATAAATAAACACAACTGATTGCCAATCTTCTTTTTTGGCAGGTCGATTACGGTGTATCAATTTTTTTGAAATATACACACCGCCGGACGCCGGTCTCCATAGAAAACCTACATTGCCTCCGATTCATTCCAACGAGCGCTTGGCCGCCGCCACCCCTCGTACTCACACCACCACCACCGCTGCTCCTGCCCTCGCCGCCTCGACTCCCTTGACCATCGCCGACTTCGCCGCCTGTTGCCGTCGAACCCAAGATGGTGGTCGCCGTGGCGAATGGGGTTACCATGGAAGCCGCCGCCGCCGCCGCCGCCACCACCGCCACCACCACCACCACCGCCGCGGACGCCGACCCCGATTCTCCCAAATCCGTTCTGGAGGACGAGGTGATTTACTCTTCCTGAACTTCCGTTTCAAAATCTCTAGGCGGGCATCATTTCCTTATATTCGGGATTTGGGGGCGATCATCGCATTTCGTAGGTTTTCTAACAATTTGAATCCGTGGTTTCTTAAAAACTCGATCCTTTCGTCTGATACTGATCATTTTGCGCGAGATTAGAAAATGTCCGAAGCCAAGGACGAGAAAAAAGCCGTTGATTTGAAGACCGAGGCTGAAGAGCAGATACTGAACTCTGTCAGAGAGGACACTGCTGATGGGTTTCCGGATGCGAGTTCAGCGCTACCGATTGACCTGCAGGCCAAGAATGGTGATGCGTGCTTCATCACGGAGACGATGACGAAGGAGGAAGAGCAGTTGTATGAGGCCCGGCTTAAGGCGGAGCAAGAAGAGGAGGCCAGAAAGAGAGAGGCTGCAAGACAGCAGGCTGTTGATCCAAAAGCAAGGTTCAGCAAGTTGGATCAGCTGCTGACACAGACGCAGCTCTATTCGGAATTTCTGCTTGAAAAGATGGAGCAGATCACAGATGTATGTTGGTTATGTCTCTCACTGTGTGCTGACCACCTTTTGGTTTCCTGCTAATTTTGTTTTGTTCTTCTACTTTGTTGACATTGGTGGTGTTGCACTGCCTGTTGGTTATGCAGAAAGTTGTTGAAACTAAAGATGAAGAGGAACCTGTGGAAGAGCAGAAGAAAGGGCGTGGTAGAAAAAGGAAAACAAAGACTAAGCCACAGTACAATGATGTGAGTTCAGTCTTCATATACCATCCCCTGATTCATAAATATTTTTGTGATGAAAACTGCTTCGTAAATATGCTACTAGTACATATCCTTTTCTGTCTGCCAGATTATGCAAAGGCCTTGTTTGTCATATACTGTCAATGCACTGTAGTTTGTTCTGTAGTCTGTATTACCTCCTCAGCGGCATGTATTTTTTATTTTTTTGTTGACAAAACATAACTTGATTTATCATTACTGATAAGAATATAGAGGGAAAATATAAGAAAAGTATTCATTTTCTTTGTTAAACCTTATGTTCACCTTTTGTTGCTTCTGACTACTGTGAGTATAAATGTTCTTTAGAAGAAGGCTAAGACAGCAGTCGCAGCCATGCTTACAAGGTCGCGTCAAGATAATTCTGCTGACGATGGTACTCTCACAGAAGAAGAAAAATGGGAAAAAGAGCAAGCCAACCTTGTTCCCTTATTGACTGGTGGAAAGTTGAAACCTTACCAGATAAAGGGTGTTAAGTGGCTCATATCTCTGTGGCAAAATGGGCTAAATGGGATACTAGCTGATCAAATGGGCCTTGGGAAAACAATCCAGACTATTGGATTTCTTGCCCATCTCAAAGGGAACGGTCTGGAGGGTCCATACATGGTTATTGCTCCCCTTTCTACTCTGTCAAACTGGTTGAACGAGTTATCAAGGTAAAGTATCCGAAAGCTGTCTTTCACTTTGCATAGTTTGCTGTCTTATGTGGAACACTTGATTTCAGGTTTGTTCCATCTCTGAATGGTCTGATTTATCATGGAGATAAAGTTGCTCGGGAGAACCTAAGGAGAAAATTCATGCCCAAAAAAATTGGTCCAGATTTTCCAATAATAATCACTTCATTTGAGATGGCCATGTATGATGCAAAATATCTTGCCAATTATGACTGGAAGTATGTAGTTGTAGATGAGGTGATTGATAAAACATCTACTGTGTTATTATTGTCCCTGTATGCCCCCT
This sequence comes from Avena insularis, assembly GCA_023614405.1. Lineage (NCBI taxonomy): Eukaryota > Viridiplantae > Streptophyta > Magnoliopsida > Poales > Poaceae > Avena > Avena insularis. Next base: position 569,560,939 of record CM042692.1, read on the forward strand.
CCCGTTCCTACGTATTTACGTGTCTGTTTGATTCTTCTTTTTCCAGGGGCATCGGTTGAAAAATACGAACTGCAAATTACTGAGGGAGTTAAAGCGTATTCCGATGGAGAATAAGCTCCTTCTGACTGGGACACCTCTTCAGAATAACCTAGCAGAGCTGTGGTCGCTACTGAACTTCATTTTGCCTGACATATTCTCATCCCATCAGGAATTTGAGTCATGGTACGATCTGCTGAACTAACACCGGCACCATTGTCTTCCTTTACATATTATTCGTGAAGTTAACAATGTTTGGTTCTTCAGACCGCATATTATGGTTAAAGCAATGCAAACGAATATGTTAACTTAATTAATTGAGATCAGTTCCCCAGCATAACCATAAATATCTGTTAAAATTGTGGTAATTTTACTATTCATGCAACTCTTGAAACATCAGGTTTTTTCGAGTAACCTGACAGGGGCACTGTAGTTTAAGAACTGCACTCCAGTAATAGCAAACACATGTTATGACATTTCTTCCTGATTTATGTTGTGCACCAAATACTGATATGCCATGTCTGTCTATTTGTCTATAAAATATATATTATCTTGTATGTTTTCCTATCTATGTTGTCTGTTAGAATGTTATGTTTGATCCGTAAGATGTACACCGATAAATAAAGTTATATGGACATATTGACAGATATTGATACCTTATGTTTTTGTTTTAGATATACCGTAGTTATATATTGAATACTTCATGTATAGTTGTATCATTTTGCCTCCACCAGTCTGATGACAATCTTCTTACAGGTTTGATTTTTCTGGGAAGGGAGACGAGGAACAGCAGGAAGAAACTGATGAGAACAAAAGAGTCCATGTTGTCTCAAAGCTTCATGCCATTCTGCGTCCATTCCTTCTAAGGCGGATGAAGGAGGATGTGGAACACATGCTTCCACGAAAGAAAGAGATAATCATTTATGCTAACATGACTGAACATCAGAAACAAATCCAGAATCATTTGATTGAGAATACATTTGACAACTACTTGCATGAGAACACAGATATTGGTGTGCATGTCTTCCTGCATACTTATTGTCCAATCTGTGCATAAGTAAATAATATACAAAAGTGACAAGTTCTCTATATTGTAGTTTTGCGGAGACCTGGCATCAAGACGAAGCTAAATAATCTACTCACTCAGCTGAGAAAGAATTGTGCTCACCCTGATCTTTTCAATGCTGCATACGACTCAAACAGTGTGTCTCATTGTTCACTGGGCATATGCTATTTGTGTTGCTCTAGTTTATTATTTATTTTATTTACATTGATATTTATTTCTTCTGTTTGCAGGTCTCTATCCACCTGTTGATAAGCTTCTAGAACAGTGTGGTAAATTTCAGCTGTTGGATAGGTTACTGGATGCTCTACTGAAAAGAAACCATAAGGTTGATGTTCTCTTCTTGTTGCATAGTCTTTGTATGTAATCAACTAATCATGCATTTTGCACCACATGTTTCATGACTTCTACTTTTCAGACCTGAAATATAGTTGAATTGATATGTTTGTAGGTCCTAATATTTTCACAGTGGACAAAAGTTTTGGACCTCCTTGACTATTATTTGGATGTGAAAGGCCTGAAGGTTTGCCGAATTGATGGCAGTGTTAAGTTGGAAGAGAGGAGGAAGCAGGTAATGTGGTAGTCTGCCAATTTATTACTAGTTTTCTCTTTTCTGGATAGCATCTATATATCGTACATATATTTGTACATACTTAATTAACTACTACTAACGATGCTAAGAAAGAAGTCTAAACCAACTTGAATTGATTCATGTCATGATTTTTTTCTAGAATACAAATTTATTCGTTCATGGCATAATCACAGCAGACGTGACAGTCCCCTTTATATAGGTGGGGAAAACATACCTAATTGTTTCTACTCTCTATTTTCATAATATGATCTGTGTCCATATACGATGGTATCTGCATTCCACTGCCTTGTGCAGTTGTGCTATGTTGCAAATGACAATCTAGATGTTGAAGAATGAGACTATGCTCCTCTGTAGTGTGGTAGTCTGCCTTGTATTATGTATGCACGCACCTTGATTTCCTATTTATGCACAATGAATAACTTAGCATCTTGTTAACGACATGTTGAATTAGTTTTGCATGAGCAATATTGTAACATCTACGTTGAGCATGTATGGTGGCTTAAACATGATTTTAGAACAAACACACCTAAGTTAGGTACTGCCGATTTGCCTGGTTGGTTCCTGATTTAATTTAGTAAACTGCAAGTAGCTTGAACCATACATAATGTGTTAAACACCCGTGTTAGATATCTCGTTGGAAGGAAAAACTCAAGACTAATTTGGAAACTAGTTAGTATCAGACTGGATGTATTTTCCTTACCCCGTTGCAAAGCGGATTACCAAATGCGTGTTAGCTTAAACAGTAAACATAATTTAAAAATAAACGTGTCCGAGTTGATTTGCAGGCACTGCTGCTTTACCCGTGTGCTGCCTTAATTTATGTCGAGAACTGTTAAATAGGGAAAAATCGGCTAGTTCTGGACATAACTTTTTAAAATTTTGATTGTGCACCACGTTGAATGAAAAGAGACTTAACCGGCAGCTAATAGGTGTCAAAGATGTATGGAGTTTCATATCCCACCCAAACCAGAGTTAGAGCACAAAGCCGCAAACTAGGGGGTAGCCAGTGAGTGGGAACCTGCTGGTTCAATGGTTTCACGAACCCTGGGCTTAGATGCACCTGGCTGGTTGTTAGTGTGGAACCAGTTTTCGTAGCATGTTCCTTTATATTGTTCTTTTGTTACATGCTAATCCTTTCCCATTAGATAATTGATGGATGTGTATGGGTGTCGCTATCTCACGATATATATTTGTCCTGCTGCAGATAGCGGAGTTTAATGATTTGAACAGCGGCATGAATGTGTTCATTCTAAGCACGCGTGCTGGTGGGCTTGGTATCAACCTTACATCTGCTGATACTTGCATCCTGTATGACAGTGACTGGGTAATTTTCTACCTATCTGGAGAGTTCGTAGTGTATAAAAGTCCAGACTAAATGTTTGTATAATTACAAAGTAAAATCCACTAAAATGTGCCCTCTCCCCGGAATGCTTGTGTGTAGCTGTGCTCCTTGGAACAATGCATACCTTCATTTTTAACTTTCATGGCTGTGATATGCTGAAAAAAAAAATCTCTGTGCTGCAGAACCCTCAGATGGATCTGCAGGCAATGGATCGATGCCACCGAATAGGTCAAACTCGCCCAGTTCATGTTTATCGGTTGGCAACATCGAATTCTGTGGAGGTATTTTTTGGGGTCTGACCTTCAGACTGTTGCTTGGCTATACCTTGTTGCACCGGTGCGCTCATCTCCTGATTGTTGCAGGGACGGATTATCAAGAGAGCTTTCGGGAAGCTGAAGCTAGAGCATGTTGTGATTGGGAAGGGACAGTTTCAACAAGACGCTGCCAAGCCCAACACCTTGGACGTAAGATTTTGTCTATCCTGAGTATAGATTGTTGTCCAGTTCACCCTGGCCTGTAAATTGTTTCTTCGGTGACCATCAAACACCGGGAAGGGAACGATCTCTGATGTCCGTCCTCCTTTTCTTGGGCCGAGAATGCATGCAGGATGGGGAGCTGCTGGCGCTGCTGAGGGACGAGCAGGGCGAGGAGGACAGGATGATCCAGACGGATATCAGCGACGGCGACCTTGTGAAGGTGATGGACCGGAGCGACCTCACCGGCCCTCCTGCCGCTGCGGATGCCGCCCCTCTCGTCCCCCTGAAAGGCCCTGGATGGGAGGTCGTGCTGGCCTCGAAGAGCGGCGGCGGCATGCTCTCGGCGCTCGCCAGCTGAGCCCCGAGCCTGCCTAGCAATATGGCGAGCCTCCTCGTCGTTTTGACGCGTCGGAGTAGTGCTTCTGATGCCCCACCCCATCTAAAGCGATGCGCCCCTAGTAGTAGATTATGAGGTGATGTTTTGGCGAGCTGTTTTCGAACTTGTGCTCGTGCGTGCCTTCTTCCAAGGCAACCCAGGTTTAAACTAGTACTACCTCCGTTTCGAAATATAAGCCGTTTTATAGAAAGCTAATTTAGATATCTAAAAAAGCTTATATTTTGGAACGGAGGTAGTAGTAGCATTGATCTGTTTCTTGCTATGCAATGTTGGAATATCGTGAATCAAGAAATCGTGGTCTTAGATACGATGCATCAGGTTCACAATGTCTTTTTTCGCATGATGCCAGATGCACCATTCGTGGTTTCATGTAGGCCAAGTAGTAGCTGTTTTCGCGTCTAGATTTGTCTGTTTAAATACATACGCTAGCTAGAATTATACGAGTAGTATATACTGTAGTTGAATTGAAATGTTTGTCTACCGCCGAGATCCACCAAAGGATGCCTGACAATAGCGTCGGTGCCTCACACGAGAGGCCGCCTATGGGTGAGCTTCTCCCCAGCTGTGCGCCCCATAGGTAGCTCTAATAATCCCAAAATGCCGCCAAGTCTGGCCAGACATATTATTGGACCGTCGTGCCGGATGCAACGGGGCTTTAGGGGCATGGCTGAGGTGCTCTAGTATTTTCGCGATGCACAAAAGTAATTTTAGATATGACGCATCAGGTTAAAAATGTCTTTTCGTAGTACTTGAATTCTGTAGTATATGATGCGAGATGCATCCATCATTCGTGTTCTCGTGTCCCCATGTTCCATCATTCGTGTTCTCGTGTCCCCATGTGCCATGTATACGATGAGCCTCTATCTCCTACAGGAAGGTGTGCATGGATCCTTTGATAAGGAACTATCACGCTTCTTCTGGTAGGACCCCAAGGGGCACCAGAAGTACCACATGGTTAAGTGGACGGACATTTGCGCCCCCAAGGAGCTTGGGGGCATAGGTATCTTAGCATCCCGACATTTGAATAAGGCCATATTGCTCAAATAGGTATGGCCTCAAACTGATCAAGGCCAAATACCTTCGAGGTCGGCCTCTCTTGGATTGTGAACACCGGGACAGCTCCCAGTTCTGGCATTCCATCCAGGAGATCAAACATGACATTCGGCTATCCATAGGGAATGGAGAAGGCACCCTCTTCTGGCTATACTCATGGCTTCGGGAATGCCCCCTTCGGGAGGTATACCCATGCCTCTTTGCCATATGCTCAGAACCATCGCTTACGGTGGCAGCCGCGGCTCAGGAGGTCGTTCCGCCGAACCTTCGGCCCGGTGGAAACCGAGGCATGGGGGAGCTTAGGTCGGTGTTGCCGGACTGGCGGTCTAACGAACCCGACTTGATGGCGTGGAGGTTGACCCCTTTAGGAACTTTCACGGTCATCAACTCCGCTTATCGGGCCCTCTTTAGATGCCCGAATATCCCGTGGACTAGACCCCTCTAGAAGTTAAAGATCTTCGTTTGGCAGATGCTCCGTGATCGCTTACCCTCTAGGGTCGAAGTGGCCAAAAGACATGGGACGAGTGACGGTTGTGCCCACTATGTGGAGTCCCGGAGATGGGAACCCACATAATGTTTACGTGTCCCACCGCCCGATTTCTGTGGAACTTCACCAGGGATGCACCGGGCCCGGATTGGCGCGCTCATGATCTCGGTGAATTCCTAAAAACCCAGGCTAACCATGCCGGAAAGGGTTGCCGCCTATTCTGGCTAGTGTTTGCCGCGTTGTCTTGGTCACTTTGGAACATTCGTACTAAGATGGTGATTGAGAGAGTGCTTCCCCGACATGCATCTAACTTGGTGTTCAAATTCTTGACATGTTTGCAGCTATGGTACCCGCTCTGTAGACAGTGGGACAAGGCGCGGCTGGACGAGATTCTTCGACTTCTCCTGGAGGCGGCACCCCCTAGTCCAACTTAGCTCTACTCTTTTTCGGTGGCCTCTCGTTTGGCGAGTGCGAGTGGGTCGTGTTGTGTTGTGGCCCCAGCAAACTATGTGTCTTAGTTGTTGTACTTTGTAACTTGTTGTGGATGGTTGCTTTATTTACAAAGCGGAGAGAAAGCCTAGTTCGAGGAGTGTACGGGTTCACTCCGAATCTCTACGAAACTATAGACTAAAAAACGTCTAGATACATTCGATTCACAAAGCTAAAATGTTTTATATTTTTAAATGGACGGAGTAGGATTTGACATATTAGACGCATGAATTGTCTCGTCGCCGTGCAACAGCTTTGGTTTGACAACAAAATTCGCAAATGCGTACACTACTATTTTCTCATTGTCTTGTCCATATGATGATTATTCATGCGTGTGGTGGAACAATCCAGAATGGGCAGCTAGACGAATTGTTCCCGGCACCCTCGCCGAGATCGCGCAATTCCTCCGTGTTGGCACCGACATCGTACACGTGCAGGCGGCCGTCCTCGTACGGGTGCACCCAGTACACGCTGTTGGGCAGCAGCCCGTACTCGGTGGCCGGACACCAGCCCGCGAAACAAATGTTCGAGCCGCCCGCGAGGATAGCCCGGTCGCCAATGCTGTCCACCCTCACGCATCTCTTGACGGCGACGTCCACCCTGTAGACGGCGAACTCCACGACAGCCTCGGCCTCGGCGTCGTAACCCGAGAAGACGATACACGCCGTGTGCAGCTCGCCGTCGAGGTCCAGCGTGTGGGTGAACGGCATCGTCCACTGCTCCCCCGGCGGAGGAGCGACCTCGGCCGGCCCCGTCATCTTCACGACCGTCATGGCCGGCTCCGGCGAGAACTCCAGCACGCCGTACTCGTCCGACGAGACGTCGCAGTAGAACCTGCCGCGCCACGCCGCGAAGGGCGGCGCGTACCGCTTCGCGAAGACGCTCTCGTCCCACGGCGCAAAGACGCCTCCCACGTCGTACACGTACCTGGTCCACGGCGACGGCGACGTGCCGCCGTCGTTCACGTGGCAGTACCACAGGGCCGTGTCCGATGATTCGAGGACGACCACCGTGCAGCAGCAGCCAGCGGCGGCGGGGTCCGTGGGGTCGCGGGACATCGCGCAGCCGGTGCCCGCCACCGGCGGCGAAGCCCACGCCTGGAGCGCGATCTTGTTTTTGGTTTGCCTGTTGGGAGCAGCGGCGGCACGCGGGTCCCACAGGAAGGTGGCAAGCGTGGCCGGGTCCCAGACGAGGAGCGAGCCGCGCGAGGTCACCCAGCTCCGCTTGCCGCGCAGCTCCGCGTCGATCTCCTCGCAGGGGCGCCGCGCGCCGTCCGCGACGCTGTAGAGCGTGGTGGTGCGTTGTTCGTCGCCATGGTCGCAGACGAGCCACGGCAGCGGCGCCGCCGTCGCCATGGATCGATCTGTGACTCCGGCTGGAGATCGCACGCGTGTGGGCTGGTGCAGCTGGTACACGTAGACGGCAAATCGATGCCGAGTTGCTGACCGATTCGAATTTGCATCGGGCGCGCGTAACTCTATCGATACCAAGTAGACGCCGGAGTCCGGCTCGGGCTGTGACATGAATCCTCACCATGCTCGGATTCAGATTTGGCTCTTATATCGGTGTCGCCGTCGACGGTAACCCAGCTGCAACAGGTGACTCGAGCGTGGCAAATTAACATCGTGGGATCTTCGGCCGCACGTACAGACACGAACCGATCCATGGCGACGGCGGCGTCACTGCCGTGCCTCGTCTTCGACCATGGCGACGAGCACCGCACCACCACGATCTACAGTGTCTCCGACGGCATGCACCGCCCCGGCGACGACCACCTCAACGAGCTGCTACGCGGCAACAAGCGGAGCTGGGTGACCTCGCACGGCTGGGTGCTCGTCTGGGACGCGGCCACCCTCGCCACCCACCTCTGGAACCCACACGCTTGCGAGAACAACAAGATCGACCTGCCGCCGCTCGCCAAGCCGCCCGCGGAGGCCTGGTGCGTGCTGTCGTCCTCGCCCACCGACCGCGGCGGCTGCACGGTGCTCCTCGCCGCCAACGACTCGAACCTCATGTGGTACTGCCGCGTCGGCGACCCGGCCTCCGGGTGGGTGAGGCACGAGTACGACGTGGGCACCATCCGCATACCCGCCGGCTACGTCGGCCAGACAAAGATGGTACTGTACCGTCCCGCCTCATGGCGCGGCAAGTTCTACTACCAGCGACGCTCCGACGAGATCGGCGTGGTCGACTTCTCGCTGGCGGCGGCGGGAGCGCCGCCCGTCTTCAGCGTCCTGCCGATGAAGGAGGTGCGGCTCGTCCCGGCCGGGGGCTGCTGCCTGGCCGCGTCAACGCACCTCCTCGACCTCGACGGGGAGCTCTACCAGGTGCTCATCTTCTTCCGCAACGTCGACTTCAACACGGTCGCCGACGTGGGGGTGTACCGGCTGGATTTCGAGAGGAAGGAGGCGGTCATGGTGGACGGCGTCGGCGACCGCGCGATCCTCGTCGGGTCGAGCCGCAATTTCGCGGGCTGGTGCCCGGCTAGCGCGTTGGGGCTGGCGCCGAATAGCGTGTACTGGATGAGCCCGTACGACGGCTGCTTGCACGTGTATGACATTGAACAGAAGACGGAGGAGGTGCGGGAACCTTGCGGCGGTGGTGCCGCGGAGCCATCGTCGATGACATCTTTTTGGATGGTTCCTGCAGCTCAAACATGAATAAACAGGGCAAAAATATAGCGTCTATATTCTCAAAACCCTTTATACCTGTATATATATATATATAATTTAAATACTATAAAATATAAGATTATAAATTTTTAGTTTTTATAAATTTATTAGCGTTAATATTAATATTTATATATTAATATTAGACTGTACGTATATACTGCAGGATCTTTTACAGGCTGGCGAGGCCAACAGACAAGCGAGGGTGTGCGCACTGGTGTAAAAGTCCTACTCGGTACTCACCGTATTTTTTACTATGTTGCTTCAGGAGTAGCTAAGTTTATTTCCCTAGATGTTTTTAATCAAATTTATATGGGTCGTTCTCTTATCGTCTTCCCAGGCAGTTCCACCTAGAGGGAACACTTCTCTACGGCTACAAGGTTCTCGTTCAGACGCCACACATAAGGCTTTAACAGAGAACTATACGCAGAGGTTTCTCCTATAAGATCCCTAGCATAAGAAACCCATCCCATATAAACATGCTTAAAAAGAACAAGGGAAATACGAAACTACTTCATTTTCACAATACAACTTACATACGGTTTTCCCTTTTGAAAAACCCCCAAAGGGCTTACACGAAGATAAAGAAAATTACCTTACAACCTCTCCAAGCTTATGGTACAGGTGCCTTCAATATAGAGGCTTTTATTACAGGGAGAGGGTTACAAATACTACTAGTGAGCTGAGAGTCTGCTAGCACTGGCTCTCTGCTCTGCTGGTTGCTGGATTGCTGGTGCTGGTGTCTGAGTTCGTGTCTTCTTCGCTGCGAGTGTCTCAATTTATAGGCAAGAGATCAGCCTTCAAGTGCCTTCTCCTCTATTATTTGCCTCTTCTTTCTTCTTGGTTATCATGGACCTATTTTATAGACTTCCTAGGCTTTATAGACCTTATAGCCTTTGTAGCCCTTCTTTATAGGTTCATGAGCACATGTTGGAAGCTGATGGAGGAATTTTGGTGCTGCCTCCACGTTGCCTTGGCTGCATATGAATGTGGCTTCATCTTCTTACCTTCACTTTGACAATCTTCTTGAACTTCATGATTGTGTCTTGAGAATTTTGCCTTCTCTTTGGATCGTTTGGCTTCTCTCTTGTATGTCATCCAAGAGTATCACGACTTGATACATTTGGGCTGCATGCATGCTGGTGGAGATTATTTCATTGTTATTAACTAATTTACTTTTTTTTTCGGGTATAGGTCCTCCACGCCCGAATAATTGATAGTAATATCAATTCAATTTTATGCTTGGGTCGGTCCTCCGCGCCCGAATAGTTGATAGCAATATCAATTCGTAGTTCATATTCTTATTCAATATTATCTGCTGGATATATCATTGCTTATTTATTCAGGCTTTTGCCCATGTCTTGCAATATCCATATGATCTTCATCTGATAGATTAAAGTCATACTTTATCTCATATTCTTTCTTTATTTCTTCAAACTTTGCATTAAATTCTTCTCGTAGTTCTTTTAAGATATCTTCTTTTAATTCTTCTTTTATTAATTTCTTGACCTCTTGGAATTTTTCATCTATTTTCATATCTATATATTCAGAATCCAGAGGATCCAAACCTTTTAAAAGGCATGATTTGTATGTTTGGTATTTTGGGGATTCTTCTTCCTTCATTAAAAATAACAATTCTTCTTTTACCTTTGATGAAGTTGACGCTTCACCCTTTGTATAATTTGGACTTGTTGGAGCAGAGGTACCTCCTCCTTTATACTTCTGGATGTATTCTTTTGCTTTTGGTTCTATATAATAATTCTCTCCTATCATTTCTCTTGCATATCTTAAAGCTTCATTGATATCATAGTATTTTGTCCATGATAAATCCATTTTTATTTTCCTTGCTTCTAGTTTTTGTTTTAGTATTTCTTCAAAAGTAAAATATATTCCTGGCTTATTTCCATCATATAGGACATATAATGCTATTAATTCTTCTGTCTTAATATTTGCTGACTTTGGTACCTTCTTGTTCATCATATTGAAATACTCTGCGAGACTATTTAGGATTGATAGCATATAACCCATTTCTTCTTTTTTAACATTATGCTGAAACCAGAAATTGTCTAATATGCATTGCTGAATTTCGTCAATATAAATATGACCTTTAGGCTTGAATTTGAATGTATTCGGGGGAAATATTTTTAATGAATTATTTGAGCCAAAAGTGAAAACTTCGCTCCCATTGGGGAGTAACCCACGCTTCATTCCTGCAATATTGATGCACGAGAGAATATATCAGGCAAACAATTATCTTTTCCTTTAATATGCTCGAAAACAACTTTATATTCATTCCCTGTTATGATATCTTCAAATAGAACCCATCTTCTAGTGGAACTTTTCTTACTATTGATTTGGTTATAGTACCTACATATTGCTTCACAATCTGTTCGTACTGTAAATTCTTTAAATCCTAAATATAACCTAAATGCATTTATTGCATGGACTACTGCAAGGATTTCCCTATCAATATTATTCACAGTTTTTAATTTATAACTTCCCGAGGCATATCTGCATATTTTCTCTTCTGCTTTTGGGGAATATTTATTAGGTTTTTGCTTTAATATAGCACCCCATCCTACTTTGGATGCATCTGTTTCAATAATAAAATAGTTATCTTCTAATGGTAATTCTAAGGGTTTCAAATTTTTCACTTTTTCTTTTATAGCCTTAACTAATTTAATGTCTTCTGAATTAAAATATTTTTGTCCATTCTTTCTTAGTTTAGCATACAAAGGTCCAGCAAGCTTTGCTAGGTTGTCTCTGTAGTTCCTTGCATAATTTACAATCCCTAAAAATTGTTGTAAAACTTTTTTATCATTCATGGTATCAGGGAATTGTAATATTTTCTTAGCAATATGTTCCTGCAAGTATATTTTTCCTTCTCCTATTTCATGTCCAAGAAAATTTATTTTCTCTTTGCAAATTTCCATTTTCTTTTTAGATAAGATTAAACCATTTTGTTCTACCTTTCGAAAGAATACTTCAAGGTGAGAAATATGCTCTTTATATGACTTAGAGAAGACTAGTAAGTTATCTACATATACTAATATAAAAGCTTGATTCTCATTAAATATATTTTGCATCTTTCTTTGAAATAGTGCATTCTTTAATCCTAATGGCATAACTAGCCATTCATAATGATCTTGAGGACATGTAAATGCTGTCCAAGGAATAGATTCTTCGGCCATTTTTACTTGCCAAAATCCGGCCTTTAGATCAAACTTAGAAAAATATTTGCTTCCTTGTATTCTATTTATCCATTCTTGCTTATTCGGTATATTGTATGCATCATCTATGGTATTATCATTAAGTCTTTTGTAGTTTATAACCATTCTAGACTTGCCTCTAACTTCTTCAGCGTGATTTCTAACTATAAAAAGGTACGATGAGGACTTCTACTTTCTCTAATTGCCTTTAATTTTAATAATTCTTTGATATGCATTTTAAATTCTTCTATATCTTTGGGAGTAGCTTCTATTGGTCCTGACTTGATTATATAATCAGGATTTATAATATTTATTTTGTATACTATGGAATTCTTATCCCAATGTTTCATTGGTATTTCTCCAATGATTTGAATATCCTCTAATCTTTGCACAATCTTGTCTATATCACTCTTAGATTTTATATCTCTATACCAATTCGGCGAGAATGATTGTAATCCTATACACTCGGTGCATGGATTTTCTATATGATATTCTTCTATGGTATTACTTGGTTCCTCTTTTTTGCAGTCTTCAGGTGGCTCTACATATATTTCTACATTTTGTAAAGATTTTCTATGTTTTCGTACCTCAGATATGTATGGAACACTATCTTGATATGGAATGAATGTAACTCCTTCTTCATGTATAATAGTGGTTTGTAATGATTGTTGCAAAAATCTTAATCCTAGTATCATGTCATCACTTATTACCGACAGATCTCTTATTGTAATTTCATCTATTATATATTTTGTGCCGTTTATGTAGCTTTCAATATTATATGCCAATTGATTATGAATTTTCTTTATTCCAGACATGTCTGTGGATACTTCAGCTTTATTATCGTCTATAGTTTTCACTATTTCAGGGCATCTCATAAAATACTTGTCATGGATGATATTTTTTGTGCACCCTGTATCTAATAGTGCTAAAATTTTATATGAAATATTTGGCTTTAATACTATTTTAACTGGTATTCTTATTCCTAACACTTCCTTTAATGGTAAACGTACTATATATTTACTTCCAAAACTAGTTATTGCATCTTTGAGCTGAATTAGCCTATCCCCCTTTTGATCTCTTACTGTGACCATTTGATCGTATTATTATCTTCTTGATCTATATTACCACTATTATTTTCTAGCTTATATTTTAGTTCCTCTAGTTCTTCCTCTAGCTTATTAATCCGATTTTCTAAGTTTCTAACTCTACTAGATAATATTTGGTCTTCTGGCTCAATTTCTACTTCTTGTCTCCAGCCTTGATTCTTTGATTTTAAATAAGAAGCACAAGCTTGCCTTGAACATATGCTACACGTAAACCTATTTTCTTGACTCGGATAGTATATACAAAAAGCACATTTTATATTATAATCACCTTTACCTCTAATCCAATCATGTTGACATTCTACCTGGTTCATCATTTCTACTTTTAAACCTACAAATTCGTCTATTAAATCTATATCGTCTTCACTTGAATCATCTTCTAAAATCTGATTTTCTACTTCATCGGTTTCTATGATTGAATATATTGACTCATCATCTTTTATTTTATCATCACATACTAATATATTCTCATTAACGCTATCTACAATTAGTACCCTTTCTTGCTCTTCTATTTTACTAGAATACCTTTTTTGGTCTTTATTAGGACATGTTTTACTTAGGTGATCAGGTGAGTCACATATAAAGCACCTACATGTACTATCATAAGTCTTTCTAGGATTATACCTTCTTACATTTCTTTTATGTAAAAACGGAGCTCTATTGTCTGACCTTCTTAGGAAATATCTTCTATTTGTTCTATAATTTCTATTATCTCTTCGTTCAGGTTTATAATGTTTCTTACTCCTATGCCGTTCTTCTCCATACGATAATGGTATTCGGACTATATTATTGCAGAAATTGTAATCTGATTTCTTCATAGATCTTTGGGCTTGAATGCTCGTACATACCTTTCTTAGTTGTTTGAAAACAAATGTTATGGCTTGGGATATATTTATAATGGAACCTTCTGTTTCTTTCTTATATTCCTCAAATATTATAGATCCTAAAGGGTCAGGCAATTTATTAAAATACCTCTCAACCACACCTCTATTATATCCTTGCTTGGTAGTGGTAGCATTATATAAATAATACTGAGAGAATTCCTTTATACCTTTCCAACTTGTTAAAGTTAATTTTTCTATTTCTCTTAGTCGTTCATTTTGTAATGCAGTGAATCCTAATTCTGGTCTTCTGCTATGATTATGCTTGATATAACATTAGCAAAGTTATTTGGATTACTTCCAGCTCTTTTTAGTTCTTCATAATTAACTGGATAAGTTTCTACCCATTGTTTCCATAGAACCTTTGCAGATTCTCCTAAAAATGTTTCAAGATAAGTTAACATGTCTTCTACCTTAGTGCCTATATTATGCTGGTTTTGTATATATTTTTGAACTATTAACCCTTTCCATATGCTAAGGATATTTGGCCAATCTATTGGGTCATGGGCTGCTAAATTTAATATTGCACCATCATTTCTAGTATTTTGAAATTGTACCGGTTTTTCAAAATTTCTTCTTTTGGTACCCATATATCTATATTGTTCAGGAATGTAAGATGGTTGGAAATCATCTTTTTTAGGTGGCCATTTTCCAGCGGACCTAGTTGATCTTTCTCTTTCACCTTCTCTCTTTACTGAAGTTTCACCATATGTACTTCTTTTTCTTTTACTATTTTCTACTTCCATGGCTTCCATTGCATTTTCTAAATTATGTAAACCTACCTCATCTAAGGAGTTTATAAAATCATTGTATTCTTCAGCCTCATCATATGTTTCATTTTCTATCCACATTTCTTTCATCAACTCTTCTTCTTCTTCATAACTTTCAGTTAATAATTTATTATTTATATCCCATTGCTCTTCTTCACTTATACTTTTATCTTTATGGCTTTGCTCAGTATTATTGTTTTTATTCTTCTTCTCTTTTTCTTCTGGTGTTACCTTATTATTTAACATGATTGAACTACTAGCGAATAATTTCTTCTCATTTTTTAATTTCTTTAATCTTGCAATTTCTCTAATGAAAAACAATTCCCTTTCTCTAATCTTAGGCCAGTCTTTCGTCATTGAGTTATTATACTCCCAATCTATATGTTTTAACTTGTCTTCACAATGTTTTATTTCATCATCTACTCCTGTCTTTTCCATGCATTCCGTTGAGGTGTTATTCCTATTATCACTAAATTCTGAGTCTGACATGAGCGATTCCGTGTCATCTAAGGATGTTGCTTTATAATTGGTGAACCTAATGCTACTAGTCCCTTCGCAATTTTGATAACTGATATAAGTTTCAGGTTGCTTTAATTCCTTCTTTTCTATTAAATCACCTATATTCCATTCTTCTCCTGCTCTTTCTTCAGAGCTTACTTTAAGAGGACTCATAAATTTAATACCTTTAGACTGCATGCTTTCAATTACATCATCTACATTTACTCTATATCTAGAACTACTTTTATTAGTAAGCCTTCCTATAAATTCTATGCTTACTAGCAAATTTGTTCCTTTAAAATCTTCATATCCTTTAGTTTGAAATCCAAAACTCATTTTGTCAATAAATTCTTTCACAGGCATCATTAGGTCTGGGGCTATATACGTTATTAATCTATTTTCATTCATATCTCCTTCCATAAATCCTAATGCTGCTTTATCCACGGATCCCCATCTTTTGTCTAATAAGGTTATTAAAACCTTTGCTCCTAACTTCTTTCTTGTCATTCCTTTGACTCCTATGATATACATACCTTGATAGATATATTTATAACCACAATATTTAAGTTCATTTTCAATATTCCTACTTACAATTTTTAGATCTACTGGATGTGTTAATACACTTAGTTTTATTTCTCTGGATATTCTATATAAACTACTCCTGCTTTCGAACATACCCATATGGTAAACCTGATGTGGTTTTATTTTTCTTAGCGTATCCTTCTGATACCTTTCTAGGTCTCTTTGCAAGTCTATAACTTCTTCTAAATTAATGTCATCAGCATTGCTACATGACATTCTCTGCCTTAATGCTAAGGGTTTTGAATCTTGTCTTACTAATTGGATATTTTTGTCTCTTCTAGTGAGGCTTTTAGATATGTCCATTTTTCTGAGTTGATATTTTTTGATGATGCTAAAATTCCAGACGAGGCTAACACAATATCTTTGTTACCTTGTTCACTATTTAGTTTTCCTAAAATCTGAATTAATAATTGGATGATTGTGTTATTTTGCCTTATTATTATTTTGGAGTTTTCTTTTGGCGAATCGTGATCAGAGAACCCGATAGGAGGTGTTAGATATTTTGCTAATTCGCTTAATGCTTGGTTATATTCTGTCATGCAACTATGAGAGGATCAAAGTTTTTACCTCTTGCATCAACTTTTTAATTTCAGATATATCTTGTCTTGTTTCTGTACTAGATAACAAGTCTTTATTTTTATTTAGACAAGGTCTTATACTTTTCCCAATGGACTGCACTTCTTCTTTAATATAATCGTTATTCTTACTAACTATGTTCTGTCTTGCTTTTGCTTCTTCAAGCTTATGTAAAGCTATATCAATTTTATTATTCAACCCGGAGTACTTTTCTACGAGTTTTTGATATTCTTTAAATAAACTTTTAAATTTTTGATCTAAGCTGTCTTGTCTTTTTCCCCAAGATATGAAGAAATTATATATCAAATCAACAACCATATTTAGTTGGCTATGCGTACTATGCCAAGTATGCTCTTCGGAAGGATTTATTCTGCACTTTATATCAATATTTTCTTTAGTTTTTATTACCTTACCTGTGCTAACTTCTAAACTTAGATACTTTAGCCTTTCAATGATTAAACACTGGCTCTGATACCAATAATATACGAGATGTAAAATTACTAAAATAATACACGGAAAATACGAAAATTTAAATACTATAAAACATAAGATTACAAATTTTTAGTTTTTATAAATTTATTAGCGTTAATATTGATATTTATATATTAATATTAGACTGTACGTATATACTGCAGGATCTTTTACAGGCTGGCGAGGCCAACAGACAAGCGAGGGTGTGCGCAGTGGTGTAAAAGTCCTACTCGGTACTCACCGTATTTCTTACTATATTGCTTCAGGAGTAGCTAAGTTTATTTCCCTAGATGTTTTTAATCAAATTTATATGGGCCGTTCTCTTATCGTATTCCTAGGCAGTTCCACCCAGAGGGAACACTTCTCTACGGCTATAAGGTTCTTGTTCAGACGCCACACATAAGGCTTTAACAGAGAACTACACGCAGAGGTTTCTCCTATAAGATCCCTAGCATAAGAAACCCATCCCATATAAACATGCTTAAAAAGAACAAGGGAAATACGAAACTACTTCATTTCCACAATATAGCTTACATACGGTTTTCCCTTTCGGGAAACCCCCGAAGGGCTTACACGAAGATAAAGAAAATTACCTTACAACCTCTCCAAGCTTATGGTACAGGTGCCTTCAATATAGAGGCTTTTATTACAAGGAGAGGGTTACAAATACTACTAGTGAGCTGAGAGTCTGCTAGCACTGGCTCTCTGCTCTGCTGGTTGCTGGATTGCTGGTGCTGGTGTCTGAGTTCGTGTCTTCTCTTCGCTGCGAGTGTCTCAATTTATAGGCAAGAGATCAGCCTTCAAGTGCCTTCTCCTCTATTATTTGCCTCTTCTTTCTTCTTGGTTATCATGGACCTATTTTATAGACTTCCTAGGCTTTATAGGCCTTATAGCCTTTGTAGCCCTTCTTTATAGGTTCATGAGCACATGTTGGAAGCTGATGGAGGAATTTTGGTGCTGCCTCCACGTTGCTTTGGCTGCATATGAATGTGGCTTCATCTTCTTATTTTCACTTTGACAATCTTCTTCAACTTTATGATTGTGTCTTGAGAATTTTGCATTCTCTTTGGATCTTTTGGCTTCTCTCTTGTATGTCTTCCAAGAGTATCACGACTTGATACATTTGGGCTGCATGCATGCTGGTGGAGATTATTTCATTGTTATTAACTAATTTACTTTTTTTTCGGGTATAGGTCCTCCACGCCTGAATAATTGATAGTAATATCAATTCAATTTTATGCTTGGGTCGGTCCTCTGCGCCACGAACTCAGACACCAGCACGAGCAATCCAGCAACCAGCAGAGCAGAGAGCCAGTGCTAGCAGACTCTCAGCTCAGTAGTAGTATTTGTAACCCTCTCCCTGTAATAAAAGCCTCTATATTGAAGGCACCTGTACCATAAGCTTGGAGAGGTTGTAAGGTAATTTTCTTTATCTTCGTGTAAGCCCTTCGGGGGTTTCCCGAAAGGGAAAACCGTATGTAAGCTATATTGTGGAAATGAAGTAGTTTCGTATTTCCCTTGTTCTTTTTAAGCATGTTTATATGGGATGGGTTTCTTATGCTAGGGATCCTATAGGAGAAACCTCTGCGTGTAGTTCTCTGTTAAAGCCTTATGTGTGACGTCTGAACGAGAACCTTGTAGCCGTAGAGAAGTGTTTCCTCTGGGTGGAACTGCCTGGAAAGACGATAAGAGAACGACCCATATAAATTTAACTAAAAACATCTAGGGAAATAAACTTAGCTACTCCTGAAGCAATATAGTAAGAAATACGGTGAGTACCGAGTAGGACTTTTACACCAGTGCGCACACCCTCGCTTGTCTGTTGGCCTCGCCAGCCTGTAAAAGATCCTGCAGTATATACGTACAGTCTAATATTAATATATATATATATATATATATATACAGACTAGATTTGTTGGTTTATGTCGGCTAAAAACCAATAGAAATTTAAGTGGGAGGCGAGGTGTCCCTGGTGACTTCATCAATCTCAAGACCAGGTCCGCCGGCTTAGTTTTTCGGAGATGCTCATAGGGATAGCGTGTGCGTGTGTGCGTTCATAGGGATGGGTGCATGTACGTGTTGTGAGCGTCTACGATTGTATTGTGTTTCAAAAAAAACAATAGAAATTTGTAAGAGAATGGAAGATAAAGTGTGAACTTTTTATTTTGAGCTCGTGATAGCTAAAGGTGTGGTTTCTTTGTTTCAATCCTATTAGCAACAAATGTCTTTTTTGCATGTTGAGATTGTTTTTTATTTCAGATAAGATTGTTTCTACATGTTAAACCAATGTTCCCGAGCTCACTCACATGGGCATGAAAGGTTTTTTTGTTTTTGAAAAAAATATATATTAATATCAGCAGATACCAGTTAGACTTGGACTTTGCAACAACGCATGTCCTAGTGCCTTACGGATGCACACAGTTCAGAAAAGAGAAGAAAAAATAGAAAAAGAAAAGTCCCGCTACGGAGAACGGTTCCTCGAAGCAACGAACTAACACCACCAAAACAACACGAGTAGTCTAACCACTCCAATAGCGACGCCTTCAAGAAAGAAACAGTGCACAAGCCGTCTTCGCCCAATCAAAGATCATAGGTTTTCACCCTGAAGAAAGCCCTCACTCGCAAAATAATGCTTTTAACAAGGTCATTGCCAGACACAACCAATTTGCCAGACCTTCGATTTCACCCTGCAAGGTAAGACTGGAAACTTCTTCTGTGTTATCGTTCCCACAAAGAGTCGCTACTGCGAGTCGCAGATCACATAGCCAGTTCCTCGTCGCCACAAAGACTCAAATCACCATCACTTTCCTGATGTTCGCAGATCACACAACCATAGGAGACTAATTATATGGATACTGCGTCTGCGAGTTTATTCGCATGTCAACTATCGAGCGAAATTTGGAATTTCTTCGAGTACGTAAACAATATATTCACAATTTTTTTACCATAATTTGTGTTGAGTTCTATTCATAATTTTTGTTATAATGACTGATATATTCATATTGATCTCCTTCTTTATAGTTGGATACGATGCTGGAAAAGCTTATGCTATATGACCACCTACTAGCAACTTAAGAAGAATTGGCAGGATTTTTGGTTGATGAGGTCATAGACCCAAGTGGAGAATACAGTATAGATAGAGTCTAGAGCATCCATGTAATTTAATGATCTAAATGTAATCAAATAAACGGGCTCTAGTCTCGGCTGAGACTCGTATACCAAATTGTATATATATATATGCTTGTAAGAGAAATTATATTATATATGTATCAACGTGTAGAGTATATAGTAATATATTAAAATTTCTTTGAATAAAAACACAAAATGAAAAATAATTGAACACAAAACAAAAAATAAAAAGGAAAACACAAAACCATAAACCCTAAAACCCCATCTCCTGCCACGGCAGCCGATTGCCCCAAAACGGTGCCGTGACAAAGATCCTTTAGTCCTGGTTCGGGTCCTCCAGTCCAGCGCACTACGCGAGGCCACATGGAGTTGTTTTAGTCCTAATTTGTAACAGACCTAGGACTAAAGGGGGGCTCTAGTCCCGATTTGGTAGTCCCGGATGGGCAACCGGAACTAGAGGCCCTTACAAACCGGCGATTTTTTTTCAAATAACACAGTTTTTTTAATTAATTCCACAACTGTCGCGCGAATTTAAGATTTTACAGATCTAGGCATTTGTCGGTCACGGCATCGCCGAATGCAACGAATCGGCGACAGCCAGACCGAGTGGACCATTCGGCATGGACGTGGCCGAATAAAAATCTATTTGGCGTCGCTGTCGCCGAGTGCATGCGGTGGTAGGCCCGCTCGGTTCGATAGCCTCAGTCGGCGACAGCCTGGCCGATTGGCCCATTCGGCGATGCCCTAGCCGAAAGGAGCCAAAGAAGAGGACCACCGCGCGAGTCCGTCCCGCACCCAGCCGCCTTCTTCCTCGTGTCGTCTCTCTGCCCTCTCTCTATCCTAGCGACGAACCCAGCCGTTTTTTCACCATTTTTCTCAGATTTAACCCAAATTAGCCAACAAATATTTGTTCTAAAACCAGTATAGAGAAAGGGGAAGCCCGATCTACTGATGGGTTAGCTCAGGACTGGATTTGGTGGTGGATTTTTGGAGGAATGGTGGTGGAGCTGGGTGGAGCAATGGCAATGGTGGTGAAGCTGCGGTGGAGCTTGGAGCTGGGGCGTTTGTGAGCTGACCCGTACTGCTTCTTTGGTGAACCGAGCCTGCTGTACCGAGTGGCTTCTGACGCTTCAAGGGTAAACTCTAATCACTCGCTAATCACAGTTATTGTATATGGTTATGCGGCTACGCGGGCTATGGTTAGCAGGCTATTAGAATAGTTAGGATGGTTTTAGTATATTATTTAGAATAGTTGTATATAGTTTTATAGAATAGTTGGGTTTGTAGAAAAAATTGGTGGATTTGTAGAAATATTAGCCAGACTATTATTTAGAATATTAGCGGGTAGTTGTACATAGTTTTATTTAGAATAGGTGGATTTGTAGAACGATTTGGCAGCTGGATTTGTAGGAAAATTAGCCAGACTATTAGTATATTATTTAGAGTATTTACGCACTGTCGATAATTAATTATTTAGATTGATTTTTTTATGTCAGCAGATATGTCGAATGTAGTGAAGTTCGTGTTTTACTATGGTCCTGGTAATGTCCAATACTATGAATATGGAGCAGATTTGCGTGAGTTTCATTTTACGGAGTTGGATTTGACTGTCCCTCAAACCTGGAGTGTTAGTCAGTTGAAGGAATGGTTGACGGACTGTTTAGGATATAATCTCGAAACATACACCGTCAGTGTCCAAGCATTGTGGACAAAGTCTACCAAGAAATTTTTCTGGATTTTAAAGGATGTAGATCATAACCGAGATTGGTTTAAATGGTTAAAAGGTTGCCAGGACAGGCAAATACACCCTGTTGCACTAGTGCTTCCTGTCATGAAGGAGATCAATCCGCAAGCATCTGAAGGTGGACACGGTCCTGGCCATAGTGTTGAATCTGGTAGCGGAACGTACTCTATGTCTAATGCTGGAAGTGGTGGTTATGAATCAGAGCAGAGCAGTCAGATAGGAGGAGGTGGTGGTGGTGGTGGTTACGAACCAGGGCAAAGCAGTCAGGATGTAGGTGGGGGATACGAAAGTGGAGAGGTAGATGGGGACGAGGAAAGTGGGCACATGCAGGACACGATGGAGGATGAGAATTCCATGGATGGTGAAAGTGGTGATTCTGATGATTCAGATAGTTCCGATGAATAAGGCAATGGAGAAGACGTACCGATTCCTGCATCCTGGAATCAAGACATCTCCGGCGTCATGACCGTTAACGACTGTCATGATTCTACCTGGGAATATCACAAAAATAAAATTGCGCAGGGCGCCAGATATCCAGACAAGAAACATTTGCAAGATACAGTCATTGCTTGGGCATTGTCTACACAGAGGATTCTCAGTACAACTGTGTCAAATAAGAGATACTTGACAATGGAATGCGTGGATATTAATTGTCCAGTCAGGGTGCATGGATATCTTCCTAAATATGACACAAGTTGGTTGGTGAGTGACATGGTGATGCATACATGTCAGCTGTCATCTATCCCTACAGATCATCGTAACCTCTTGTCCATGCTTCTGGCACGGTTGTTTTATACGGAGATAGTGAAGAGCAAAACGGTGGAAGTGAAGGCTATAATAAATAAAGTAAGGGTCAGGTTTAATTACGACATTTCGTACGGCAAGGCTTGGAGGGCAAAGCAGAGGGCTCTTGAGGACAGGTTTGGTTCTTTCAGAGACGCGTATGACTCTCTGGTGAGACAGCTCCTTACACTGCAGGCAAGGAACCCATGCACCTATGTCGACATCCAACACTATGTGATACCTGAGGATCCATCCGTAAAGGTGCTTCATCGAGTGTTCTTCTTTTTCT
The DNA here is from genome assembly GCA_023614405.1 of Avena insularis. Classification (NCBI taxonomy): domain Eukaryota; kingdom Viridiplantae; phylum Streptophyta; class Magnoliopsida; order Poales; family Poaceae; genus Avena; species Avena insularis. Next base: position 569,583,578 of record CM042692.1, read on the forward strand.
CTGTGTGCATCCAAGCTTTCACTTATTTCCGACCAATTATATGTGTGGACGACACGTTTCTCACTGGCAAGTATAAGAGACAGATCCTTACCGCCATAGGTCAAGATGGCAACAATAAAATTGTCCCACTCGCCTTTGCTTTTGTTGAGGGAGAAAACACTGAAAGCTGGACATGGTTCTTCAGGCAGCTCAAGATAGCAGTTGTCAAAGATAAGCCCAATGTGTGCATCATTCATGATAGGCATGCATGTATACTAAATGCAGTTAAATGTTTGACACAGCCTGGGCCTGAAGAACAAACCCCTTGGCTCGACATGCAGAGCCGTTGGTGCATGCGTCATTTGGGAGCTAATTTTTCCTCACAGTTCAGGAACAAGAATCTGATGAATCTTTTCAAAAAACTATGCAAGCAGAACCAAGAATGGAAGTATGATTTCATACGTGCACATCTCGATGACTTCACTCAGAAACATGTCAGAGCTAGGAAAGCGGCCCAAACGGCAGTTATAGCTGCACATCAAGCAGCGATTCTGCCAGTGCCTCGGAGAAGCGCATCTTGAAGAAGAGCCTGTAGGGCTTTGTGACTTGCCTGAATTTGATCCGCCTGGTACAAGGAGAAGGTCTGGGAGACAGATTAAAAAATTTCAACAGTGGATAGAGCACGAACCTTTGGAGAGGTGGTCTTTGCTACACGACACCCATGGAGCTAGGTATGGTGTCATGACTACAAACCTTGCTGAGTCATATAACTTTGTCCTTAGAGGTAATACGGCTCTGCCACTTACAACCATTGTCAAGGGTATTCTGTATGGCACGATCACATATTTCAGAGACAGATGACAGAAAGCTCAGTTGCATATATTAAACAATCCGAACACACGCTTCTGCAAAAAAATTATGGAGTACATGGATAAAAAGATGGCAAAAACTCGGACACACACTGTCGTGGTTGTTGGTAATGCGGAGAGAAGATTTGAGGTGCGGTTACCTACCGATAAGTTTGGGTGTGGTAATGAGCTAAGGACACACGAGGTGAAGATTGAAAATGAGCAATGGCCAACCTGTGAGTGCACATGCAACAAACCAAAATTGCTCCATCTCCCATGCTCGCATGTGCTTGCTGCGTGTGGGCAGCTGGGGTTGAACGCAATCTCGTTCGTGTTTTCGTACTATCTAAAAGAAGTTGTGATTAATACCTGGACAGGTGAGATGTCTGGATTTCGATTAGATGGTAATTTTAACAAGGTAAACCCTGGTGAAAGGCAGTACATCCCCCATCCTACTCTAATGCGAACAGGCAGAGGAAGACGTCAGTGTAGGTGCATCCAGAATGACATGGATGAATCAGAAGCTGGAGGTCCAACGCGACAGTGTTTTCTATGCAATGATTTATGCCATAGGGCAAGGTGTTGTCCCAAGTTCAGAACAGGCGTAGTACCTACGCGAGGCCGTGGTACCCGGGCTCGAAGAGGTAGAGGTCGCGGGCGAACTTAGGTTATGATGAACTATATTTAATTTGTAATACGTGATGAACTATGTTTAATTTGTAATACGTGATGAACTATGTTGTAATTTGTAATACGTGATGAACTATGTTTTAATTTGTAATACGTGATGAACTATGTTTAATTTGTAATACGTGATGAACTATGTTTAATTTGTAATATGTGATAGACTATGTTTTAATTTGTAATGCGTGATGAACTCTGTTTTATTTGTAATACGTAATGAATTCTGTTTTAATTTGTAATATTGTGCAGAAATAGCGAGAAGATAAAGTTTGCTCAGTGAAGATATTGAGAAGAAACATCGTGCTAGAATCTTGGAGGATGAACCTAACTCCCTCGAGCCCTTGGTCACTCGCACTCTCAATGTAAACTGGAGGATACACCCGGCTTGGGTTCCTAGGTACAATTTTATTTTAATCATGCATTACAACAATTATGCTTTCATCTTTTGTCGCACTAAGTCTTTTGTCGACTCTATTTCGATATGCAGGTTGAAGTGAGCTGGGCTTTTACCCTTTGCTTGTCTGCTTGAGGACACCGGAGACTCTACACGTCTATTATATTATATGACCAGTCGTTGCTGAGCTGCTTGGTTGACCGATGGAGGCCTGAGACACACACTTTTCACTTCCGTTGGGGTGAAATGGCTCCTACTCTCCAGAATGTGTCTTACCTGTTGGGACTTCCCTTGGCAGGCCAGCCCATTGGGTCATTGATGCACCCCGGTTGGAGCACCAATATGGCCCAACGTTTTGAGGGTATTACTGCCGTTCCATTTGACCACGATGAGTATGGGCCCAAGTTCGACTGGTTACTAGGATTTCAGGTGTGTTCGATAACTTGTTAGTCCAATTGTCTTTACGCATCGCACCATTCATTGCTTGTTGGTACTAAACTATCTTTGCGTTAATGCATATCAAACGGTTAGCCTATCCAGAGCTCCAGTTGACTGAGCCACAGATCACTCGGTGCTTGGAGGCGTACTTACTTTGGCTTCTCGGGAAGATGATGTTCACCGAGAACCACGTCATCACTATCACCGCTCGCTACATCCCTATTGCATTGGAGATTGCTAATGCAACAAGCGCAGACATGATTACACAAAGGAGTTGGGGTTCTGCGGTCTTGGCAGCTACGTACAGAGATATGTGCAGCGGTTGTCAATGTAAAGCTCCTAGGTCAGGCTTGCTTGTATGCCCTTTACTGTTGCAGCTTTGGTCCTGGGAGCGGTTTTCTATTGGACGGCCAGATGTAGTTGTTGAGACGGCCTACCCATCACATACATTGGGTGACCCTCCGACAGGACTGTTCGACGTAGACCGCATCGACTTACCGACTTTCGGTACAGTTTGGACACGTCGCAGGTATGTGCAAAGTTTTTAAGTAGTTCATGTACTATATGACTAGAAATGACATGTGTTCTTTGGCAGAGACGCTTTTCTCATGCTCAGATGAGGGGTTGCTACCCTGCTTTCTCCGAGCAGTTTGACGTGCTGCTCGCGATCTCGGTGATGTGAGAGCCCTACACGGATGAAGCCGTTGGTGCTAGATTCCGCAAGGATGGGGACGACGTGCGAGCCGTCACACTGATTTCTACTCTCTATACTAGAGATGCGGCATATTGGCTTACAAAATCGAAGATCATCTTCGACATGCAGGTAGAGGAGATGAGCCTACATAGAGTAATGTGGCAGTTCGGCCTTCGCCAGTTGGCCAACCCTCGTCCTACTGAGAGTGTCGTACCTTCGGTGGTCCACACGTAAGTTTATTGACTTATCTGGTTTATTGACTTATAGCAATCACTCTCAAATTGTAGGTTGTCAAGAAAGGGAAGCAACAAGACCATCACAGGCTGACTCCATAGAGTTGGGACATACGTAGAGGAGTGGAACAGCGCAACAACACGAGTCTGGGACTCGGATGTCCCGTTTGATATGGAAGAGTTCAACCACTATCTGCGAAGCTACATGAGCGCCACACGTCTATGCATCGCTGTGAGTGACCCAGAGCGATGCGAAACGACTACTTGGGATAGTTATCCGAGCCAGTCTACTACGGGAAGCAGACAACACGCGGTAACACATTGTCTTCATCTTATGCACCTACTTGCTATAGAGTTTCTATTCCATTTTTCACCCTAGTGGTTCAAATTGCAGGCACAGTTGCTACTCGATCTTGAGACAGATAGTGCTGATTACAGACGGTCCCTTTCGCCCGGACCTCTGCTTATACCACGGGAGCAGCAACAGACCTAGCTGAGTCGCCTAGAGGAGAAGATCCGACGTATCCACAGAGTTCTCACGTGCACCCGCTCTTCGGACGTTGCTCACCAGCCGGGACCACAGTGGCCTCCTCGTCACTCGACGCAGCAGAGGCAGCACCAGCAGCAGCCACGTCCACCCTTGCCCGTACGACAGTCTCCTCGTCCATGGCTTACACCACAGGCAACACCGAGGCCTCCCCCTCCAGACCAGCCTGGAGGTTCGTCGTGGCAGCAGCAGAGTTCTTTCGACTGGTGGCAGCAGCAACAACAACAACCACCTTTTCAGGGTGGAGGTCCGTCGTGGTAGCCTTAGCAGCAGCAGCCACCTTTTGGCCACTCTCCCACGCCGAACTACGGCTTTCGTCCTGAAAGTGCATGTGTGCCCCCATGTGTGGTTTTGGTAATTAATGACAATCTTTATGGACTTATGTTTGCACATAGTTTTACTTGTAGGATTTGTCCATAGGCAATACTTGAACCATATGTTGGCTTCAAGGTTGGGAGAAGAAGAAAGTAGAGAAGATCAAGTGTTGACCAAGGTTTCAATGAGTGATTCGGAGATTGGTCAAGTAAGAGTTGGGCCTATAGCAAGTGTGTCTTGAAGAATAAAGTTGGAGTGATATCTCTTATGTACCTTCAAGACACCAACATAATGAAGAAAGAAGAAATGATGTGCAAGTTCAAGAAGAGTCATCTCGAAGAGATCATTTGCTTGTTGCTTGCCATCCTATGGTGTTCATGGTTATGGGAAGATGATATGCCTAAAAGAGAAGCTCCACCATAGTGAGTATGGGGGAGCAATTTGCAAGTCTTCACCAAGCTAGCGCAATCAAGAAAGGTGTTCCATCTTGAGGTGGAGAAGATCGTCATCATCAAGCTCAAGTGGAATATGCGCAAGGCAAAGGTATGGTCTTGATAGGGTTTCCTCTTTACCGGTCTCATGGTTTTAGTTGGAGAGACCGGTTTATAGGATAGATGACCGTGCTATCAAGCGGGGTTCTCTGTTGGAATTATGCCCTAGAGGCAATAATAAAGATGCTATTATTATAATTCTTGTTCATGATAAAGTTTATATTCCATGCTAGAATTGTATTAAGCGGAAACATTAATACTTGTGTGGTTTGTGAACAACACCGTGTCCCTAGTACGCCTCTATGGACTAGCTCATTGATCAATGATGGTTAAGGTTTCCTAACCATAGACATGAGTTGTCGATTAATAATGAGATCATATCATTGGGAGAATGATATGGTGGACAGACCCAAACTAAGCGAAGCAATCAGATCGTATCATTGTGTTCATCTTTGCGAAGCTTTTCCTATGTCAAATATTGTATTCCTTAGACCATGAGATAATGCAACTCCCTGGTATCAGAAGAAAGCTTTGAGGTCATCAAACGTCATCCTATGAGAGGGTGATCATAAAGGTGTCTCTCAGGTGATCGGAAAGTATCTGTTGGGTTGTATGTATCGAGATGGGATTTGTCCCTCCCAAGTCAGAGAGATATACTTCGGGCCCACTCGGTAATCGATATCAACACCGCTTGCAAGCATGTGGTTAAGGAGTTAATCACAAAGTGATATCGGATTACGGAACGAGTAAAGTACTTGCTGTGAACGAGATTGAACTAGGTATGACGATACCGACGATCGAATCTCGGGCAAGTAAAATATCGCGAGACGAAGGGAATATATATATGGGATTGATTGAATCCTGGCATCATGGTTCATCCGATATGATCATCGATGAATGTGTGGGAGTCAATATGGGTGCCCAGACCCCGCTGTTGATTATTGATAGAAGATCATGTCTGCATATTCTCGAACCCAGGTCACACACTTAACGTGTCTCGACGCTAGGATAGATTGGATAATTGGTTTATGAATTTTTGTTTGGAGTCTCGGATGGGATCCGGGACATCACGAGAGGTTCCGGAATGGTCCGGAGAATAAGATTCATATAAGGCAGTGCAGTTTTTGGAGTTCGGAATTGTTAGGATTAATCGGTATTGTCTGGAAGCTTCTAGAACCTTCGGAAGGGGCCAACGTGGTCCCACCTTCCGGGAGGGGCATGGGCCTATGAGGGAGTGTCCTGGCGCATTGGTCCAGGGCACAAGGCCCCATAGGGCCCGCCGATCCTAGATAAGTTTAAACTCGTTTAAACTAGAGATAGGGTTTCTAGATAAGGGATAAGTTTAAATCGTTTAAACTAGAGATAGGCTTGGAGGATGGGCAGGGCTGGCGCACCCCCTCTATATATAGAGGGCTGGTGCGCCCCCTCCCCCCCAACCTACACCATCCTCCAAACCCTAGTTGCCCTGCTGCCCTCCTCTCTCCCTCCCATCGCTTGTAGGCGAAGCCCTGCAGAAATTCTCCACCATATACACCACGCCGTCGTGTTGTAGATCCAATCTATCTCTCCACCCTACTTTCTGGTCCGAGGAAGGAGGAGACGTCGAGGTGCTGCACGTGTGCATCTCACGGAGGCACCGCCACTTGTGGTGCTAGATCGGATCGGATCGCGAGGAGGAGAAGCGAGTACGACTACATCACCCACGTTAAACGAGCGTTCATTGTCGAATCTTCAAGGGTATGAAGATCTAATCCAATCTCTCTCGTTGTTTGCATCTCCTATATTAGATCTTGGCTTTCCCTCTGTTTGCTTCAGTAGAAAATTTTGATTTACTATGCTGCAAAACCCTTCAGTGGTATCAGAGCTAGATCTATGCGTAGATGTGATTCACGAGTAGAACGCAACATGGTTGTTGCGCGCGTTGATGTTTTCTGTTGCAAGCCTCTTGTTTGTGTTCTTCTTATGACGCGGGATAGTGAGATTGAAGCGGTCCAGGCCAACCTTACGCGACGTCGTTCGCGAGACCGGCTCCGCACTTGACGTGTGGCTTGTACCATACATGCGGCTGGTGGATGTCAGTTTCTCTCACTATAGTTGTCATGGGATTAACACCGGAGTTCGGCAACCATAATATCACCGTTGTGGCTTTCCGTAGGTAAGAATCGTTCTTAGCATCTACTCCCATAAGCCACGTAAAAAATGCAACAACAAAGTAGAGGCGTCTAACTTGTTTTTTGCGAGTGTTTTCGTGATATGGTATGGCCCAAGATGTGATGTTTATATTGTATTCTATGATCATGTTTTGTAATGTTTCACGACTTGCATGTCGATGAGTACACAACCGGCAGGAGCCATATGGTTGTCTTTATAATTGTGTATGACCTGCGAGTCAACTTCTTATACGCCATGTAATAGCTTTACTTTATCGCTAAGTAGTTAGCAATAGTTGTAGTTGCTATTCGTGGTGGAGGCAATCATGGTGAAGTGATGGAGATCATGCTTAACGCACAAGATGGAGATCATTGCGAAGATTGGCTATACCATGTCACATAAAGTTATATGCATGTGATGTTTATCCTTTTATGTATCTTATTATGCTTAGATCGCGACGGTAGCATTATAAGATGATTCCTCACTTAAAGATCAAGATAAAAACTGTGTCCTCCCCAAGTATGCACCGTTGCGAAAGTTCGTCGTGTCCAAGCATCACGTGATGATCGGGTGCTATAGACTCTACGCTCACATACAACGGGTGCAAGCCAGTTTTGCACACGCGGAAATACTTGGGTCTAGCTTGACGAGCCTAGCATGTATAGACATGGCCTCGGAACACAAGAACCGAAAGGTTAAGCATGAGTCATATGAATGATATGATCGACACTTCGTTGTCCACCATTGAAACCACATCTCTTCTCGTGAAGATCGGATTAGGTGTGGTGAATTTGGATCGTGTTCACTAAACAACTTGAGGGATGTTGAATTTGGTGGGAGTTCATCTAGTAATTTGATTAAAAGTTGAACTAGTTATCGTGAACATAGTCTAATTGTACTTGCAAATACTGTAGATCACATGGCCAAGTCCAACTTCAACTTCAACGTTTTTGCTGAGAAAGAAAAGCTTAGAAACAATGGGTCTAACTTCACCAACTGGTTCCGCAATCTAAGAATCATTCTCTTTGGCGGTCAAAAGGACTATGTCCTTGAAAAAGCGTTAGGTGACGCCCCTGCTGCAACTGTGCCGGCTGATGAGAAAGCTGTCTATCAGTCGCGCAAAGATGATTATGGTGTGATTAAGAGCACCATGTTGTTTGCTATGGAACCGGAACTTCAAAATCGTTTTGAAAACTATCCTGGGCCCTTTGAGATTCTCGAAGAGTTGAAAACCATGTTTCAGACTCAGGCCCATTCTGAGAGATATGAGATCTCCGAGAAGTTCTTTAACTGCAAGATGGAGGAAGGGAGTTCCGTAGTGAGCACGCCATTAAGATGTCGGGCTACACTCAACGCCTTGAGCAACTGGACTGCAAGATTCCAGAGGAGCTCAAGATTGACAGGGTTCTGCAATCACTCCCTCCCAGCTACAAAAGTTTTGTAGTGACTCATAATCAGATTGGTTCCACTGATACAATCACCGAGCTCTTCGCAAAGCTGAAGGCTGCGGAGGTGGACATCAAGAAGGATAATCATGTGTTGATGGTCAACAAGCCCTCCTTTAAGAAAGGTAAAGGTGCAAAGAAGCCCTTCAAGAAGGGCGGCGGCAAGTTTAATGCCCTGCTGAGAAGAAGCTCGTCGGTCCCAAGCCAAAACCGAGTGCTTCTATTGCAAGGACACGGTCCTCGAAGCGAATCGTCCAGTACTTAGCGGACAAGAAGGCTGGCACCATCAAAGGTATATTTGATATACATGTTATTGATGTTTTCCTTACTAGCCCTCGTTGTAGTGCACGGGTATTTGATCGGTTCAGGTTGCTAATATTTGTAACTCAAAGCAGGAGCTGCAGAATACGGCGGCTTGCGAGGATGAGGTGACGGCGCGTTGGCAACGGATCAAGAGTTGATGTGATGGCCGTCGCACGCTCTCCTTAGTTTTACCTTCGGGATTAGTTTTAAACCTTAATAAATGTTATTATGTGCCTGCGTTGAGCATGAACATTATTTCTGGATCGTGTTTATTGCAAGACGGTTATTCATTTAAATCGGAGAATAATGGTTGTTCTATTTATATGAGTAACATCTTTTATGGTCATGCACCTCTTGTGAGTGGTTTATTTCTTCTAAATCTCGAAAGGGATGAAACACACATCCATAACATTGAGGCTAAGAGATGCAAAGTAGATAGTGATAATACTACTTATTTGTAATGTCGTCTAGGTCATATTGGTGTAAAGCGTATGAAGAAACTCCATTCGATGGACTTTTGGAGTCTCTTGATTTTGAATCATTTGACACATGCGAACCATGCCTCATGGGCAAGATGATCAAAACCCGTTCTCGGTATGATGGAGCGAGCAACGGACTTGTTGGAAATCATACATACCGATGTATGCGGACCGATGAGTGTTTTGGCGGTGGATATCGCTATTTTCTCACTTTTACCGATGACTTAAGTAGATATGGGTATATCTATTTAATGAAACATAAATCTGAAACGTTTGAAAAGTTCAAAGAATTTGAGAATGAAGTGGAGAACCATCGTAACAGAAAGATTAAGTTTCTACGATCCGATCGTGGGGCGAATATTTGAGTTATGATTTTCTCACGCATCTCAAAGCAAGTGGAATCGTTTCACAACTCACGCCACCGGAACACCACAACGTAATGGTGTGTCGAGCACGGAATCGAACCCTATTAGATATGGTCCGATCGATGATGTCTCTTACTGATTTGCCGTTATCATTTTGGGGTTATGCATTAGAAACCGCTGCATTCACTTTAAATAGGGCTCCATCTAAATCCGTTGAGACGACACCGTATGAACTATGGTTTGGTGCTAAACCTAAGTTGTCGTTTCTTAAAGTTTGGGGATGCGAAGCTTACGTCAAGAAGTTGATGCGGACAAGCTCGAACCCAAAGCGGAGAAATGCGTCTTCATAGGATACCCTAAGGAAACTATTGGGTATACCTTCTATCACGTAACGAAGGCAAAGTGTTTGTCAAAGAATGGTTCCTTTCTTGGGAAGGAGTTTCTCTCGAAAGAAGTGAGTGGGAGGAAAGTAGAGCTAGACGAGGTTATTGAACCTTCTCTTGAATTGGAGAGTAGCGCACCTGAAATTGTTCCATTGCCTTTGCACCAACAATAGAGGAAGCTAATGACAAGGATCATGAAGCTTGGACGATGTCGCATCGAACATCGCGGTCGACAAGGTCGCGTGCCCCTCCCGAAAGTGGTACTGCAACCTGTCTTTGTCTTGTTAGTAGAAGACAATGAACCTACGAACTATGAGGAAGCGATGATGAGCCCCGACTCTGAGAAATGGCTAGAAGCCATGAAATCCGAATTGGGATCTATGAGCGAAAACCACGTATGGACTTGGGTGGACCCTCCTAGCGACAGAAAGGCCGTTGAGTGCAAATGGATCTTCAAGAAGAAAACGACGCGGATGGTAATGTTACCGTCTATAAAGCACGGCTTGTTGCGAAGGTTTTCGACAAGTTCAAGGTGTTGACTACGATGAGACTTTCTCTCCGTAGCGATGTTTAAGTCCATTCGGATTTTATTAGCAATTGCTGCGTTTCATGATTATGAAATATGGCAAATGGATGTCAAGGCTTTCCTCAATGGCAACATTGATGAAGAGTTGTATATGATGCAACCCGAAGGTTTTGTCGATCCTAAGGATCTTGATAAAGTATGCAAACTTCAGTGTTCCATTTATGGATGAAGCAAGCGTCTCGAGTTGGAACCTTCGTTTTGATCAAGTGATCAAGAGCTTTGGATTTGTTCCAAATTGCTCTGAAGCTTGCATCTACAAGAAAGTGAGTGGGAGCTCGGTGACGTCTCTGGTACTATATGTGGATGACATATTGATTATTGGAAATGACATCAACATGCTTAACGATGTGAAGAGTTATTTGAACAAGTGTTTTTCAATGAAAGACCTAGGTGAAGCTGCTTATATATTGGGCATCAAAATCTATAGAGATAGACAAAGACGCTTGATAGCTTTAAGCGAGTACATACCTAGACAAAGTTACGAAAAGGTTCGAATGGATAAGGCATTGAAAGGTTCGGTGCCTATGTTGTCAGTAAGATATTGAGCAAGGCTCGGTGTCCACTCTGATGATAGGGAAGCTATGAGCAAAGTGCCTTATGCCTCGGCCATAGGTTCCATCATGCCATCTATGTGTACTAGACGGATGTGTCCAATGCTCTTAGTTTGACGGCAGATATCAAAGTGATCGAGTGGAACATCGGACAGCCGTGAAGAACATCCTAAGGTACCTAAATAGGACTAAAAAATGTTCTTAGTCTATGGGGATGATGAACACTCGTCAGAAAAGGTTACGTCGATGCTAGTTTCGACACCGACAAGGATGATGCTAAATCTCGAACGTGATACGTGTATATTTTGAATGGAGGAGCTGTGGTGGAGAAGCTGCAAGCAAAGCGTGGTCGCGGGATCTATGATGAAAGCGGAATACATGGCTGCTGCATAAGCGTCAAGTGAAGGATTTTGGATCATAAACTTCATCACTGAGCTTTGCGTGGTTCCAAGTGCATTGGACCCACTGGTGATATTGTGTGACAACACCGGCGCCATAGCACTCGCTAAGGAACCAAGATATCATCCAAAGACCAAGCATATCAACCGCAAGTTTCATATAATCCGAGATTATATAGCGAGATGGAGATCCGAAGATCAGCAAAGTACATACAGATCTGAATGTCGCAGATCCATTGACTAAACCTCTTCCACGTGTAAAACATGATCGGCACCTCGATTGCCATGGGTGTAAGATTGTTACCAAATGTAAACTAGATTATTGACTCTAGTGCAAGTGGGAGACTGTTGGAATTATGCCCTAGAGGCAATAATAAAGATGTTATTATTATAATTCTTGTTCATGATAAAGTTTATATTCCATGCTAGAATTGTATTAAGCGGAAACATTAATACTTGTGTGGTTTGTGAACAACACCGTGTCCCTAGTGCGCCTCTATGGACTAGCTCATTGATCAATGATGGTTAAGGTTTCCTAACCATAGACATGAGTTGTCGATTGATAATGAGATCATATCATTGGGAGAATGATATGGTGGACGATTCCAAACTAAGCGAAGCAATTAGATCGTATCATTGTGTTCATCTTTGCGAAGCTTTTCCTATGTCAAATATTGTATTCCTTAGACCATGAGATAATGCAACTCCCTGGTATCGGAAGAAAGATTTGAGGTCATCAAACGTCATCCTATGAGAGGGTGATCATAAAGGTGTCTCTCAGGTGATCGGAAAGTATCTGTTGGGTTGTATGTATCGAGATGGGATTTGTCCCTCCCAAGTCGGAGAGATATACTTCGGGCCCACTCGGTCGATATCAACACCGCTTGCAAGCATGTGGTTAAGGAGTTAATCACAAAGTGATATCGGATTACGGAACAGTAAAGTACATTAGCTGTGAACGAGATTGAACTAGGTATGACGATACCGACGATCGAATCTCGGGCAAGTAAAATATCGCGAGACGAAGGGAATATATATGGGATTGATTGAATCCTGGCATCGTGGTTCATCCGATATGATCATCGATGAATGTGTGGGAGTCAATATGGGTGCCCAGACCCCGCTGTTGATTATTGATAGAAGATCATGTCTACATATTCTCGAACCCGCAGGGTCACACACTTAATGTGTCTCGACGCTAGGATAGATTGGATAATTGGTTTATGAATTTTTGTTCGGAGTCTCGGATGGGATCCGGGACATCACGAAAGGTTCCGGAATGGTTCGGAGAATAAGATTCATATAAGGCAAAGGCAGTTTTGGAGTTGAATTGTTAGGATTAATCGGTATTGTCGGAAGCTTCTAGAACCTTCGAAGGGGGCCAACGTGGTCCCACCTTCCGGAGGGGCATGGGCCTATGAGGTAGTGTGCGTGCCTCATTGGGCCAGGGGCACAAGGCCCCATAGGGCCCAGCCGATCCTAGATAAGTTTAAACTCGTTTAAACTAGAGATAGGGTTTCTAGATAAGGGATAAGTTTAAATCGTTTAAACTAGAGATAGGCTTGGAGGATGGGCAAGGGCTGGCCGCACCCCCCTCTATATATAGAGGGCTGGTGCGCCCCCGCCCCCCCCACCTACACCGTCCTCCAAACCCGAGTTGCCTGCGCCTCCTCTCTCCTCCCGATTGTTTGTAGGCGAAGCCTGCTCAGAAATTCTCCACCATATACACCACGCCCGTGTGTTGTAGATCCAATCTATCTCTCCACCCTACTTGCTGGTCCGAGGAAGGAGGAGGCCGAGGTGCTGCGTGTGCATCTCACGGAGGCACCGCCACTTGTGGTGCTAGATCGGATCGGATCGCGAGGAGGAGAAGCGAAATACGACTACATCACCCACGTTCCGATGTTAATGTTCACTGCGAATCTTCAAGGGTATGAAGATCTAATCCAATCTCTCTCGTTGTTTGCATCTCCTAGATTAGATCTTGGCTTTCCCTCTGTTCGCTTCCGTAGAAATTTTTGATTTACTATGCTGCGAAACCCTTCATTCTCGAGTGAGTAACTTGATCATATTCTTCGGAGAGAGCTCATACATTTGCATTCTTGGCATTCATAACAAGCTCTAGTTCATCAAAAACGGATTTCCCGTTATACCTTATTGGGTTTTTGATCTTGGAGGTTTTTCCGGTTTCTCACCAAGAGAGGTATCTCACATCATAATACATTAAATGTTCTCTCTTGGTGGTATCCAATATTTCCACTTTTTGTTGTGTAGCTCTTGTCATCCCCTTTCCAACAAAAGTGGTTTCGGGTCAATCGGAATCCAGATGCAAAAGTTATGATCATTACAGTTTTGATTGTTTCCATCAGTTTTGTCTCTGGCAGGTTTTCCAGACCAGAGTCTCCGATGTTCATACACCGGAGTCTCCGGTGTGGTCCGGAGTTTCGCCGCAAGTCTCCGGAGTGGATCGAAGATAGTGCCCAGGGTCAATCTGACTGGTGGTCCGGAGGCTGACCAGAGTCTTCGGTCCATGCCACCGACCGGAATCTCCGGTGTGGTTGGACCGGAGTCTCCAGTCCACTTAGCTCTCAGAAGGCCTGGACCAATCTGGATGCTGGTCTAGATGTTGGTCCGGAGATAGGCTGGAATCTCCGATGTAGACCGGACTCTCCGGTGTGCAGGCCGGAGTCTCCGGTCTGACTTTTCTCCAATGGGCAGAAAACGGTCAGAATCTGTGGGGGCTATAAATAGGGGACTTCATCCCCTACCTCAGGTTGCTCGTTCCAAAAACTGAAGAACACCATTTTAGAGCCACCAAAACTCCAAGATCTCTTCATCCAACCACGCAAACTCGTTGATCTTTGGGGAATCGGAGGAGGAGGCCTTGATCTACAGCTTCACCAAGAGAGATCTTCATTTCCCCCTCATTCACTTGAGGGCCCCCTTGCTCTAGGGTTTTTTGGAAACCCTAAGCCTTGTTTTGGTTTGAATTGATTCTTACAAGCTTGTCTTTGATTGTTTGACAGATTGCTTGTATTCGGGAGCCTCCAATTAAGTTGTGGATGTGTGCCTCGAACTTGTTGTAAAGGTGCCGGCTACCACCTCGAAGGTTACTGATAGTGGAAGGGTGTATCGATCCCATTGGGGTGAGATTTATCGGAGAATAAGGGAGGCCTTTTGTGGCGTTGGTGGTTTGATACCACCCCCTCTCCAAACGAGACGTACTCCATTGTTGGGAGGAACTCGGTAATAATCATCATCTCCGCGTGCCTCGGTTATATCTATACCCGAGCTCTTACTTATGCACCTTACTTTGTGATAGCCTTCGTTCTTGAAGTCTATATCTTGCTATCACATAGTTGGTTGTCTTGCTTATCATAAGTCGTTCGTGGACATAGGTGAACCCTAGTTGTTCTAGGTTTTGTGCTTGACAAAGTAAACGCAAGTTTAATTCCGCCTTTGTTAAGCCCATCTCGGAAAAGTTTTTAAACCGCCTATTCACCCCCTCTAGGCGACATCTGTATCCTTTCACGTCCACAGCCGCAGCCACAGGGTATGCGTCTTACACAATACCGAGACTAGCTTCATATCATATCAATTTCTTATATACTTCGGTATTCATATGCAAGAGCCTTTGGGTCTACGCCTGACTATCAGGGATCTTTTTCTGGATCGGTGTGGATGAGTGATCATGAGATGGAGCACAACACTCGGGACTTCATGACACAGAGCAGTTGGATCAACATTTTTCAGACCCCCACACAGGAGACTCAGTACGACGAGCATGGCTTAGTGATTCCTCCTCGAAACGTTCGGGCGTCCATTAGGTACGGCTGGACACCACCAGAGCAACCAGAGCAACCACGTGAGCGTCAAGGCAGACGACGACGCTGATACCTCTCTCAGCCATATGTCTATATATATGTGAGACATGTACCTTTCTATGTGTGAGACATTTCTATATCTATCTATCTATGTATGAGACATATGTCTATCTATGTGTGAGACATGCACCTTTCTATGTGTGAGACATTTCGCAATGTTATTCATTTCTTGGTCGAGATCGCTAACAAACGACTACAATAGATAAGTAGGATACAAACGAGATAATTAAGATACACACACGAGCTACAAGGGAAAATTGTTCTGTCCCTACGATGATGCCTTCTTCACGTCCTGCTCTTCTTGCCCTTACCCTTCGACGATGCCTCGTCTTTACCCTTCTTCTTGGCCTGCCTTTCGTCCCACTCAGCTCTCCACTTAGTCCCAACGGCAGACGTCATGAATATATCATCTTCATCTTCACTCTCTTCTAGCTTGTAATTGCTCTTCTTGCCCTTACCCTTCGACGATGCCTCGCCCGATGATGTCTTGCCCTTAACCTTCGACGATGCCTCGCCTTTACCCTTCTTCTTGGCCTGCCTTTCGTTCCACTCAGCTCTCCACTTAGTCCCAACGGCAGGCGTCATGAATATATCATCTTCATCTTCACTCTCTTCTATCCAAATCCAAGGGAGCGTGATGTTCTGCTGCCTTGCCCCTTCATTAGAGAATCTTTGCTTGCTCCATCTAGAATTGATCCGAAGTAGCTCTTGCCGTATCTCCTCTAGAGTCCTCTTCGGCCAGCCTTTTCTACGCAATCCCTCACCCAACTCAGTGAGGAGACAATCACTACTAATTAGTTCCTCTAATGGGGCTGGATTGTTGTCTATCCTAAAGTTCCTAGCCAAATGAAAAAGGTCGACGGACATGTCTGGCATGAAACTGCGATCGTAGGGAAATATACTGGCTAAAAACGGGGTGGCTGCTGCATAAGCAACTGCGTGAGGAGGGGTTTTTATAGGATAGCATTCTGGCGGGAAAAAATCTGGCTGGAAACATTATGGCGGGAAGCATTTTAGCGGGAAAGATTTTGGCGGGAGATATTTTGGCGGGAAGCATTATGGAGGGAAATATTCTGGCGGGAAAAAATCTGGCTGGAAACATTATGGCAGGAAGCATTTTGGCGGGAAAGATTTTGGCGGGAGATATTTTAGCGGGAAGCATTATGGCGGGAAACATTCTGGCGGGAAGCATTTTGTCGGGAATGTTTTTTGATGGAAAGCAACATTGGTCTGACATGTTGAATTAAAGATACATCACAGCACTATAACTGAAATGAAGATACATCAAGACACTACAACTGAAAGGAAGTTACATCAAGACACTGCAACTGAAATTAAGATACATCAAGACACTACAACTGAAATTAAGATACATCGGGACACTACAACTGAAATAAAGTTACATCAGGACACTCCAACAGGAATTAAGATACATTGGTACTGAGACATACGTCTACCTTCCCTGAGTCCAGCGCGTGTACTTTCCGGTCTTGTCCACACGTTCCTCTGCCGCCCGCGCCTCGACAGCTCTTTCTCTTAATCTCTTCCTTTCTGCCTCACGATCCTCCTTGCGCACCTCTTCCTGGCGCTCGCGGATTGCATTCTCTTCCTCCCTTTTCTTCCTGCTCAGCTCGCGGTTTTGAGCTTTCTCTGCTTGGAATTGTTTCATTTCTCTCTCCCGTTCCTTCTTCGCCTCTTCGGCCATCCTTTCAGCACGTTCCTCTTCATAAAAGGCAGCCCACGCAGCTCGGTTCCTGTCATGACACTCTTTCTTGGCCCAGGTTGGCTGCTCGGTGTCAATCCAATGGTACCACTTGCAAAGTGGAGGAGGAGACTGCAAGCAAATCAACGGAATGAATAAAAGAACTCATGATAACATGAATGGTTGATATTAACCATGCTCTGGGAACATACCGGAGGCCTCTCGTACGACGAACTTGCTTGTTGGGGCGGGCCTGCGTCGTAGTTGGGACACATGAAAAACTTCATGCCCATGCAGGTGGAGAAATCTATCGACTCCTTAACCTTGGCGAGATGGCCGCACCAACAACGCTCGTGTGTCACCCCTTGTGGCAACCTAGCATCTTTCATCTTCCTAGGCCTATACTCTGAATCCGAACAAGGCACACTCATGATGTAGAGGAGAAGAAATGCGAGAGAAAGAGAAGGAACAACTGAACTGGGTGAAGAGAGAACATCTCGGTGCCTGAATTTATAGAGGCAATGGGAAGACTAGGCGGGAAAAAACGGCGGCAAAACGTGGCGGGAAATAATGGCGGGAATCGGCTGGTGGGAACCGAAAACTAATCTAGACATTTAGCGCTGCTTGCAGTGATTTAAGCATGTGTTGGTTATGACGAATCGCTTGGTTATGCATTGATCATGCAGGATTTGGCCACGGCCTGGCCGATTAGTCCAATCGGTGAGGGCTATGCCGATTTAGTCACTCGGCTTGCCCCTGGCCGAGAGGGGCATTCGGCTAGAGCCTCGTCGATTGGTCCAGATCCATTCGGCTTGACCCTGGCCGACTGAGTCATTCGGCTTGCCCCTAACCGATAGCAATGGTGTCGTCACCGAATGGTCCACTCGGGTCCGGCATGCTCGTTGCATTCGGCGACGCCGTGACCGACAAACGCCTAGATCTGTAAAATCTTAAATTCGCGCGACATTTGTGGAATTAAATAAAAAAAGTGTGCTATTTGAAAAAAATTCGCTACAAACCGGGGCTAGAGACCGAGGCCCTTACAAACCGGGGCTAAAGACCGTTTTCTACCGGTGGGAATTGATTATATAGATGGATGGCAACATATGCAACACAAACATCACATTACAAACATCAACTTCTCCAACACTCTCAGGCTTACAAGGAGAAGCAAAAACAATGTTGCTCGCAATGCAGATAGGAAGAATTGACTCTGAATACATGCGTTGGAATAACAGAAACACTCTTGCTAGGATACTAAATCTTAAATCTACTTTTTAGCGCCATATTGTTCCACATCACTAGGAACAACAAATATGTAGCCCACAATTATGCCAAACTAATTAACTTCAAATGTACATTCTATCATATTATTTTTACCTATCATAAGACCTATAATTTCAATAAATATATTTGACAGCATTAAATATATAATTGCCCATTCTATACAGTGTGAACATGAAACATTTAGTAGATTATAAAGTACAATTTTTTTGGACCGGAAGTGAAGTACGTAGATCTTGTTTGTTTTATCTTATACCCCTTTTCATTTATAAGAAAAAAAACGAAATGGCTACAAAAAAGTAAATAGACATTATTTGGACTCAACTTAATTATCATGTCTATTCGTTACTATTATTTTATCATATTATAACCTCGAAATAAAATCTTATAATATGATATATCATGTCAATAGATAAACCTTGAGAATAGGAACAATTAATTTATTTGGTACATGCCACGAAGGCTTAAGAGTTAAACTACGGAGTGATACGCACGTGTCAAATAATTATCTTACACCCCATTGTTACTGTCTGGTTGAACTTGTTGAAGATTTTATATAAACATTTTGTTCGTGGCAGCATAAATATCTGGCTATTTCGTGTCATTTTATTACTCGTTTTAATAATGAGGATAATATCGCCCGTAGGTCGGCCGTTTGGGCTTGGCCGGAGCCCGGAGGGCAGTTTTTCTCACGGCGGCCCATGAGCCACGAGTAGCCTGGTCCTGGTCTGGAGGGTTCTGGGACCTCCGCCGCCCGAACCTTCAGGAAACGGGAACTTCCCGAGACGTCGCACCCACCCGCGGCCTTCCACGTCGCCGTCGGCCCCCATTCTGACCACCAACCCGGAATTAAAAAAGAGCCGTCCCTGACGAGGAGACGAAGAAATCTTCTCCGGCCATCCCAGCCTTCGCACGCCGCCGCAGGCAGCAGCCATCTCTTCCTCCGCGCGCTCTCGAGATATTCAGGTAAGACGCTTGCGCCGTCGATTCGTTGCTCGGCCGCGTAGATCACCGGAAAATGGAGCGAGGGCGGGACGGAAGGGACAACCGCTTCGGCGCGGGGGACCCGTTCGCCGGATTTGGGGGCGGGTTCGGCCGCCTCGGGGGCTCCATGCCCAGCCTGTTCGGGGGCAGGGATCCGTTCGATGACCCGTTCTTCACGCAGCCGTTTGGGGGGAGGATGGGAGGGCCGGGGATGTTCAGCCCTGGCCTCTTCGGGCCGATGGGTGGCCCCGGCATGTTCGGGCCGATGGGTGGGCCTGGCATGTTCGGCGCGTTCGGGGCCGGGGATGGGTTCCTCGAGCAAGCTCCTCCGAGGAGCAACAATGGTGGGAGGCCTGTAATTACGGAGATTGATGACGATGATGAAGAGGAGGATGGGGAGCGTGGCGGCGAGCAGGCGACCCGCCACGAAGCCTATGTTCAGGAGCCAGACGATGGAAATGATGGTAGGGTTGGGCCGGGGTTTGGTTCAATTTCTTTTTGTTGTTTATTTATTGGGCTGCCGTGTGACTGATTCTCATACGAAATTATATATCCTTTTGTTTGTGTATCTTAGGGATGCAAGGGGGCCAGGTTCAGCTACGGAGAGATCCCAACAGGGCCAACGGCGGCGGTGGGCAGCCACAGTCGCGCACGTTCAGCTACCAGAGTTCCTCTGTGACTTATGGTGGCATTAACGGAGCCTACTACACTGCTTCCAAGACCCGGAGGAGCGGCAGCGATGGGGTAGGCAGATTACTGATGAAGAACTGTTAAACTTTATTTGTTTCGCGGAAATCATAAGTGATACGGATCATATTTCATGCAGATTACTGTCGAAGAGAGCAGGGAAGCAGATACAACAACTAAAGAGGCCACTCATAGGATCTCCAGAGGAATTCATGACAAGGTAGACAGATGATCCTTTGATATGTCCATTGATCTAAGCTACTCAACATTAAAAGCATGTTCAGTTACAATTGTGCGTATTGGATTGTAGTGCACATTCTATTTATGTTCGTTACAATGTCTGCCCAGAGCTAAGGTTCATACTGTATTTGGTAAATTTGGGTCTGCAGCTAATTCTCCTTGTACTAAATTCTTGTAGGGGCACTCACTAACAAAGAAGCTGAAAGCAGACGGGAAGGTGGACAGTACACAGATACTGCACAATCTCAATGAAGGTTTGTTATATACTTCTGTTGTCATCTGCTGCGATGTGCCTGTTTGTACACTTCTTATGTACTCTTCCTAATTTTTCCCTATGCAGATGAGCTGCCTGTGTTTGAGGAATCCTGGAGGGGGAATGCTGGACAGCACTTACCAGGCTGGAACCAAAATGCTGGTATATCTAATGGTGCTAACTCTGGTAAGCAATATTTCATGTGTCTTGGCTCCAATACATTTTAGATTTGTGGTAACTTGTAGAGTTGTCATGTCACCGTTCACACCCACCCATTGAGCTAGAATTGCAAGGAGCTGAACATAAATATTTCAGCATGTCTTTATGTGACATGAAGTCCCTTTCTGGCTTCTTGAAATGGATCGGGTACTCCTAAAGCTGATATGAGCAGATTCCTTGGAATGCGTTGATGCCTCACTAACACTAAATGCTAAATAGAGTTTCAAATGCTTGATTATCTGAAGTAGAAAGGATCAGACCATGTATTTTCATGTGAAGTATATCCCTAGTTGGAAATCAGGAAGTTTGTTTCTGGCCTCTTAAAATGGAGATTGGATACTAGAAAGCTGATACTGAGTTGATTCCTTGGAATGCATTGATGCCCCACTTAACACAAAATGCTTCCGAGTAAATAGAGTTTCAAATGCTTTGATTATCTGAGGTAGAAAGGATCAGACCGATGTATTTTCATGCGAACTATCTTCCTAGTTGGAAACCACTTAGAATCTCAGCACTGCAAAACAAACGCTTTACATATATCGACTGCTAAGTATACCGAGAAACGGGAAGTCTGAATTTAGGTGGTTGTACGGCAATTGCTAACACGTACAGTCCTGAAACAGAGAGTAATGATCCTACCTACGGATGCTGGATCATTTTCTTAGAGCGGTGCTTACCTGGTTGTGCATTGTTCACCCAAGCATTCGAACTACTACTTACGGACAAACGTTTGTGGTTTTATTATGTTTGATCTTCAAGTTTGTACTTGCTGAGATGGGGTTGGTTTCTTCAAATCCATGCGATTGCCAGTGTGCAAAACATCGCTATCTATTTGTGAGCATACCCATCCGCATACATTTCTCTGACCCTAAAATGTATACTCGTGACAGGTAACTCGGGTGCCAACGGTAGGCAGCCCGCACAGAGCTGGGTGCCGCCCAGAGCGCAGCAACTCCAGGACCCGAGGAGGCGGGACAACGGCAGGCCGAAATCATCGCGGATCATCCCGATCTCCTGAAAGGAGATCTGAGGAGGCGTGGCAGGGCGTGTCGAAATCTTAGATTCATCCTCCCACCCAAATGTCCCGAAGAGAGAAAGAATGCGCTGTATCCATGGAGTTATAGATGAATAAAGCACCGCTAGTAGGTGCAAAGCAGTTCAGAGTAGGGATGTATGTACTAAAAGTGAAGGTGATGGGAGGCCTGGAGGTCCGATCGTGAATACCTTGTCGAGTCTATGTAGCATTACCGTCTGGTCTGTATAACTGTATTCGATCTACTGTCTGTAGTAGTATATTGCTTTGATTCTTGATGGTCGTCACTCACGGCTCTTCTTTCAGAGGTACTGCCCGTCCTAGTTTGCTGTCCGTGAGCTCCCGACTATCTCCCCTCCATGACCCTGATGGGTTGGTAACCTACTGATTTTCCTCGCGGTGCTGTCACGTTACCTGAAAACGTACTGAAACAGGGTGCGCTTCCTGGTCGGGGAACTCCGGCCAGGTAGCTGGAAGCCTCTGCGGCGATCTCCGGCGCACGTCGCCGGTCTCCAGACTGTTGTAATACTATTTGCATCAACTAGTCTAGATCTATTCGGTAGCACTTTATCTCTGCATATCTAGACATGTAACTGCGAGAGAGAGAGAAAGGGATCTGAGAGGAGAGGAACCACCTGCTCCCTGGCTCGAGAAGCACGAGCTGTAGGGATGCCCGAGCTGGTGCCGGAGCTGGACCCGCTGCGTTGGCCATGGGGAAAGGCGACGGTGGGTGTCTGATGGCTTCCTGTCGGCTCGCGCTAAAACCCTAGATCGGTAGGGATGTAGCGGGCGTTGGCACGGTGAACCTCGCACTGCGCGCCGCCACTCACCACTTTTATATATAGCGCCATGACAGGCCCGCCAACCAGATAGGGTTGGCGCCCCGATCGTATGCGGATAGGCGTCTTGGGCGTTGGCCTGCATACACGCTGAGATCTATCTAACATTCTCCCCTAGATCTCGACTTTACTTTTAACTTTGTTCTTTACTTATTTCATCACGTAATGACACATAGAGCATGTTTCATCGTCTCACTCAATTGCCGATAGAATCGCGGCTACTATATATACCTTCATGTTCAAACAAATCCTGTTACTTTAGGGCCTCGATGGTCCAGGAATCATAGGCTTGCCGTTAAACCCATGCCGGCTATGTGTTCCTTGAACACATTGGGTGGTAAGCCTTTCGTTAGCGGATCCGCAAGCATATCCTTTGTCCTTATATGCTCGTGACTTATAGTTTGATCCTGGTCTTTGTCCTTCACAACATAATACTTTATATCTATAGTCTTGGAAGCATTACTCGTATTGTTGTTGTGAGCATAGAATACTGCTGGCTCGTTGTCACAGTACATCTTTAGTGGCCTCTTGATGCAACAACCACTTTCAAGTCGGGTAAGAATTTCTTTAACCAAAACGCTCGTCCATGGCCTCATAACATGTTATGAATTCTGCATACATCGTAGATGATGCAACTATCGATTGCTTACGCTTCTCCACGAAATAGCACCTCCTGCGAGTAAAGACATACCGTCGTGGACTTTCGGTCGCCTTTATCTCCATAAAATCTGCATCTGAATACCCTTTTATCTCTAGGGAATCGATCGCCTATATGTTAGCATGAGGCCTTTTGTGCCTTGCACATAGCGCAAAGCTTTCTTTACCATCTTCCAATTTCTATGCCTGGATTCTCTTGATATCTACCGTACCCGGTGATAAATGCTAAGTCAGGCGAGTGCACACTTGTGCATACCGTAAGCTTCAACAGCGAAGCATATGGTCGACTTCATTTGATCGATCTCATATTGATTCTTTGGACATTGGGATTTCCCAAAACTATCGCCCTTGACTATGGGAGCAGGTGTTGAATTACTCGCATGCATATTGTATTTCTTTAAAATCTTTTCAATGTCGCTTTCTGCGACAGTCCTAACACTCCATTCTTTCTCTCGGTGAATTTCTATGCCCAAAACATAAGATGCTTCACCAAGGTCTTTCATGTCAAAGTTTGATGACAAGAACTTCTTTGTTTCTAGTAGTAGACTAACATCACGCTAGCAAGCGAATGTCATCCACATATAGAATTAGGAAAATATATTTCCCACTTTTGAACTTTGCATAAATGCAATTGTCCTCAACATTTTCTTTGAATCCAAATCTTTTAATGGTATCATTAAACTTTAAATACCACGCCTAGAGGCTTGCTTTAACCCATAAATGGATTTCTTTAGGCGGCATCCCATATGTTCCTTCCCCTCCATGAAAAACCCTTGGGTTGTTTCATGTAAACATTTTCTTCTAAATCTCCATTTAGAAATGTCGTCTTAACATCCATTTGATGTAACTCTAAATCAAAATGTGCAACTAGTGCCATGATGATTCTGAAGGAGTCCTTACATGAGACCGGAGAAAAAGTCTCATTGTAATCTACGCCTTCTCTTTGCGTGAAGCCTTTTGCCACGAGTCTCGCTTTGTACTTTTCTACATTCCCGTTGGAGTCATACTTTGTTTTGTAGACCCACTTGCATCCTACTGTTTTGGCTCCTTTGGGAATTTCCTCTAAGTCCCAAACATTGTTGGAACTCATCGATATCATTTCATCTTCCATTGCCTCCACCCACTTGGCTGAGTGAGGGCTACTCATGGCTTCTTCATATGTGGTAGGATCGCCTCCATATGAACTACATTGTAAACTTTGTAGATTTCTTTGGAAATAGCTGGTCTTCGTTCTCTTTTAGACCGTCTGAGTTCATCAGACTCTTGCTCATTTCTTGCCTCGGGTTCAGGCACATTTACAGTAGGTGGCTGTTTTGGCTCACTTTCGTGCTCAACAGTGGGCTCAGGTGGCTCCTGATGGACAGGTTCCGAACTTTCGCCCATTGTTGTCACGCGTGGAGTCACAACAGTGTGCACCACAACCTCGGGGTTGTAGATGATGGTTTAACAGTAGCGAGAAAAATGGCTCTGAGTCATCGGATTAGGTGCATGCACCCTCTTCTCCTCAAGATCAATTTTCCTAGCTACCGTGGTCCCCTCATCAATTCGCCCTCCAAGAAGATGCATGTCTCGTTTCTACAAACTTTGTGTATCAGTTAGGACAGTAGAAACGATAGCCTTTGGACTTATCTGGATAGCCAATAAAATGGCAAGATACTGTTTTGGGGTCTAACTTTGCAATGTTTGGATTGAAGACTTTTGCCTCAGCTGGGCTCCCCCAGACCCTCAAGTGGTGCAGAGGGGACTCTGTCATTCACAATTCATACGGTGTTTTGGGCACCGACTTACTTGGTACTCTGTTGAGAATGTGAATGGCGGTTTTAAGCGCCTCCATCCACAATCCCAATGGGAGGGTGGAATAGCTCATCATGCTGCGCACCATATCCATAAGGGCAGTTTGCGCCTTTCACCATCTCCGTTTTTTGAGGTTCGCCCAAGCATAGAATCTCGGGCGACTATTCCGCTTTTCTTGCAGAACTGTGCAAAAGGTCCTGGTACTTGACCATATGGAGTATGCCGACCGTAGTACTCCCCCCCACGATCGGACCGGACTATTTTGATTCTTTTATCGTGCTGATTTTCTACTTCAGCTTTGAAAATTTTAAATTTATCCAACGCCAGATCTTTCTTTAATTGGATAAATATAACCATACCGAGTAATCATCCGTGAATGTTATGAATGAATCATAGCCATCCACACTTTTCACTGGAAACGGTCCACAAATATTCGTGTGGATTATTTCTAGTGTAGCTATGCTTCGGTTTGCACCCTTTTTAATTTGTTTGACATACTTTCCTTTAATGCAATCTATGCATTGTTCTATGTCGGAGAACTCTAACGGAGGAAGAATTTCATTTTTAACGAGGTTTTCTATTATTCCCCTCTAAATATGGCATAGACTGAAGTGCCATAGTTTCGATGAGTCGAGTTCGCTTTCTTTTCTTTTGTTCTTTATTCGACAAGGAAACTTTTTCATTCACATCACACGTGAAAAACTTTCTCATGTAGGGATAACAAATATAACTTATCAAATAATGTAGCAACACCCACACATTTGTCTTTCAACCAAATGGCACACTTGCCATTTCCAAAATAACATTCAAGAATCTTTGTCCAAACAGAAACACTTATTAAATTTCTATGTAATGAAGGAACGAAAAGCACATCTTTGAGCAAAAGCAAAGAGCCATCAGCCAGCTCCAGAGGGACGTCACCAATGGCCTCCACTTCTGATTCTATTCCATTCGCCACTTCAATGCATCTTTCTCTTCTTGGCGTGGTCCTTGTCGAATGGAACCCCAGAAAGAATTGGCAACGTGCAGTTGTTCCAGAATCAATCCACCAAGTGGATTTAGTAAACTTTTCATACAAAGATTCATTAACAAAAGAAACAATATTTTTACCATTTTTGGCCATGATGTACTTTAGCCAAACTGGACAGTCTTTCTTGTAGTGCCCAGTCTTTTTGCAGTGATGGCACTGATCCTTCTCCCTAGGGGTGGACCGGAGATCTTGCACTGGTGTCGCATTGGGCCCTTGCCATGGGGCTTGGAGGGTGAGCCACCATGGTTGCCACCGTGAAGCCTCTCTTCCTGTTGTCCTTCACGAAGTTCGAGAGAACCGCCGTGAAGGGCTTTCACCTTTCCTCTTCCCGGAGCACATCCCAATGGTCTTTTCTATGTCCCACTTTTCAGGGGACATATTATAGTTTATTACAAAGTTTTCAAAAGGCTGTGGAAGTGAGGCCATCACAAGGTGCACTAAGAGTGCTGGCTTTAGCTCGAGGTCCTCATCCATGGGCTTGAGCTTCGCTGCCATGTTTGACATCCTCAAGATGTGCTCTTTTATTCCGTGGGGTCCTCCCGTGTACTTTTCAAGAATCACCGCTTAATATTTGGTCGTGATACATCTTTGAAGAGCCAGTAAACTGGCTCTTTATCTTGGCGAGATACTCGCCCACGGTAGCACACTCTCCAATTGAGCCCACTATGGCGTTCTCAATTGTGTTCTTTACGAAGGCCAGAGTCTTCTTGTTGGCATTCACCCATTTCTGGTTATCAATAGAGTAGGCCAGCTCCAATGGAGCATGGTCCCTCTTCCTTTTCTCAAAGTCAGCACTTTCTTCACTGCTTCCGACCGGTCAGCGGGCTTGACCGGTTACTTGGTGTCAATCACCCAATCCACTTCGGTAGCATCTAACGCCAAGTCGACTTTCTTCCTCCATTCGGAGTAGTTGTCCCCCCTTAGGAGCGGGATGTCCTTCAAACATGCCATGAGGTTGAGACCTCCTGAAAATCACAAAAGATGTGAGATCACCAAGTAAAACAACTGTATGCGTTAATTCAATATTGGTATAAATTAAGCATGCAATCGTTTCGTGCTATTTAAAGATACATCACCGTTGGGTAGAAATAAATTTAAATGCACCTTTAATACTTAATAGGAAAAGATTATGGTCATGATTATTAATAACGTTGGTCAATTAATAGCATGAGGCATAATCACTTTAATCACATCTTTATGTCAAAATTTTAATCAACTTTTATTGCATTTGTTGCAATTTAAACCATACATTTGCAAAAAAGAAAAATGACTATTTGCAGCGGAAACATAATACTAACTTTCTTTATACTTTGAACTTTACAGAAAAAATCCGCCTTTACAATGTTCTCTAGTCACAATATACTCAAAAGTAAAAGGACTAGAGAAAACTATACAAAAAATTGCTTAAAAAAAAACTAAGCAAAACTATTAAAAACAACTCTGTAATAGAAAAAACAGAAAAACTGTAAAAAAAAAAACATGCCCTACTGGGCCTCTCCCTGGGCGGCCTGCACTGCCCGCCTGGCCTCATACATACATTGCTAGTCGTCATGGCTAGCCAGCCTTCGCTTGTTTGCTGCCAGGTTCATGGAAAGTTCGCCCGCTGCCAGCCAAAGTCAGTTCTGGCCACGCCTCAGCAATGATCGCCACTCAATCTGAGCCGTTGAAGCCCGGGGACCCTAGATCCTACGGTGGGACAAGGGGTATAAAACCCCACCATGACCGCCACAAACCCTAAGGCCACTTTCCCCAAGCCCAGCTCCTCATACACATCAAGGGCGGCGTCACAAGCTTCACAGTGGTCACCACATCAGATGCATCTCCTGTCGACATGGCGGGCGCTCCCGGGCCGGCCTCGCTGTCGGCGCGCATGCACTGCGCCTCCCTCCCCTGCTCATGGCGGCGCTGGTCTCCCATGGCTGCCCTGTCGGCGGCGTTCTCTCCCATGCGTATGGTGGATCGACCGTGTGGCGAGGTGAGGTGGCTGGCCGTCGGCCTCCTCTCCAAATTGCTCCCGAGGAGGTCCGAGGCGGCGAGGTCAATCACTGCGCCCTCCTCTTCCTCTTCTCGCTCGGCTCGATTCGCCCTCCTCACCCTCTCAGTGGTGGCGGCGCGAGTGGCAGCACTGGCGGCCTCCCTCTCCCACGCCTTACCCCTTTTGCCCTTTTCCTGCTCATGGCGCCGAGCCACTGCGCTCCTCGCCTCTTTCACGGCGGTGGCCCACCTGTGGGGCGATGACCGTCGAGAGGCGAGCGCGCCTCCTTTCCACGATCGTGTGTCGGGTTTTCGCTTTTACTTTTCGGTTTTCTTTTGGATCCGGAAGGATCGACTTAGCATTCAGATGCAAGGGATCTTTCTCTTTGGGGATGGGTTTAGATCTAGGACTTTTTGCTTTGCCCCGAGGGGTTTGTTCTTCGCCCAGATGCCTCATCGATGCTCATCTAGATCGAGAGGAACGGCTACCGTAGGGCGCGCACTTTAGATCTAGGTTTTCTTTGTTTTCTTTTGAATTTCTTTTGCGAACAAACTAGCCACTAGTGGCTCTGATACCAACGTTGTAATACTATTTGCATCAACTAGTCTAGATCTATTCGGTAGCACTTTATCTCTGCATATCTAGACATGTAACTGCGAGAGAGAGAGAAAGGGATCTCGAGAGAGGAACCACTGCCTCCTGCTCGAGAAGCACGAGCGAGAGGATGCCCGAGCCGGTGCCGAGTGGACCCGCCGTCGTTGGCCATGGGGAAAGGGCGACGCGTGGGTGCGCAGTGGATGGCGGTGCTTCCGTCGCTCGGCGCTAAAACCCTAGATCGGTAGGGATGTAGGTGGCGTTGACACGGTGAACCTCGCATGCGCCGCCAAATTTCACCACTTTATATAATATGCATGGCGCCCGCCAACCAGATAGGGTTGGGCGCATCGGATTGGGCCCGCATATCGCTGAGATCTATCTAACACAGACTAGTTTAACCGCGCCGGCCACACGCGTCACGGCCTGGCAGCATCGCATCCCAGATGGCTCAAGAAATTACACGACACAGCTCCGTCGCCTACACACGTCTAGTCGTCCGTCTTGGCACGCGCACCGGCTCGCGCTCCCGCCACGTCTCTCCCCACGCGTCCTCCACCGCCGCCGCTTCCGGACTCGGATTCAGCCCCAAATCCCCTGCTGCGGAACACACCCAGATTCTGGCCCAGAACCCGACCGAAACCACGCGCCAGCTCTTCTTCCCTCCCAAGCAATGCTGCCGCTCGCCCGCCGCCTGCTGCGGGGCCCTCTTCCCGGCCGCCACCGCCGCTTCCTCCACACGGGCCCGCCGGCGGACCCGGGCGTCCTGGCCTGCCGCCTCGCCTCCCGCGCCGTCGTCCGCTTCCGGGGCCCCGAGGCGGCGCGCTTCCTCAACTCGCTCCTCACCAACGACGTCCTCGCCCACTTCTCCTCCCCCTCCAACTCCGCGTCCGAGCCGCCGCGCTACGCGCCCACGCCCAACGTGCCCGCGCGGGCGCCGCCGGCCGTCTACGCCGCGCTGCTCACGCCCCAGGGCAGGTTCCTCTACGACCTCTTCCTCTACCGCCCCGCCCCGCGCTCCCAGATGCTCGACCGCACAGGCTCCGCGCCACAGACCACGGAGGAGGACGCGGACGGGGAGGTGCTCGCGGACGTCGACGCCGCTGAGGTCGACGACCTCCTCGCATGCTTCAAGAGGTGAAGAACTTCGCACAGCTTGTTTATTTATTCCATTCCATGCTCACACGGAACAACTTGCTGTCATTACTCTGTGTCATCGAATTATGACCGGAGAAGTAGTGCTACTTAGTACTGTAGGAAGAAATGGGGAATTTTACTACTATAACTGATAGTGGACAGTATGCTTTGAGAAATGGAGTTTCTCTAGTCGAAGCTGCCGGCCGGGTGATCCTTACTACTGTAGCTGTTTACTTGGATAATTAGTGTCAAGTTAGAATTTCGGCCGATGTGCAGATGATTATATGTCCAGTTTGGTTGGTCTTAAGTTCTGATGCAATTCCAGGGAGCATTGAACCTTTTAAACGGGACTTGGATTTTTGCCGTCCCACACTGAAAATGACTTTAGCTTACTCAGTAATCACTATAGGGAATATGAGAAGAACATCAGCTTACTCGCAATTGGGAGGAATGCAGACCTACCTGGGCATGTTTTGATCTCAAGTAGAAGTGGTGTTTTGGAATTTCTGTAGGCTCTCGTATGAACTTTTTTTTTTTTGATATTAACGAAGGTAGAGAAATCTCTACCTTATGGGTTACAGTGTCTCTTACATAGTGGATTTACATCCGGTCAGCTAACAGAAAGAGATAGCAGTGTCTTGCCCTACGACAGTTTGTGTGCCCAATCTAGCAGCCTGGCTCCTTCTCTTGGCGACCTGCATGTCCATATCGTGAGGGTTTCTCTGATCTGCTTAAGGATCGTCGCACTGGCCATGTTTTTTCCATTGAACACCCTCTCATTCCGAGCCTTCCACAAGCCTGAGTAAGCAGGCAGCAAAGCAGATGGGCCAAGTGTTATCTTCCCTCAGTTCCTGGACTGTTGAGACGAACTGAGAAATTGAGTTTGCATTGGCTGCAATTTGCGCCATGTCTAGTTTTTCCCAGACCCAGGTAGAGGTTTTGCAGTGTAGGGCAATGTGGTGAATTGACTCAAGCGCCGGGCAAAGGTCACATCCAGCATAGGCACACCAACACTTGTTGGTCATGTTGTCCTTGGTGTTCAACCTCCCCCGGAAGGCAAGCCATATGAATATTTTGTGCCTATGTGGTATTGCTTTCTTCCATACCCATTCAAATGGCTGCCAAATCATGCCTTGGTCAGAGAAAAGTCTGTAAAATGCTGCCGTTGATGTAGGCTTGCCTGTAGTAATCATCTTCCTTTGGTCCCTGAGTCCATCTAGGTGTATGTGTTGTATGCCTTGTAGTAACTGGTGCAACTGCAGTTATGCCTGATCTGTGAGAGGTAGCAGCAGGCTGATCTCCCAACTCCCATTCTGCTGTTGCGACTGCACGGTGCAGTGCTGGTCCTTTGCAAAGGTGTACAGTACCTCGAATGTAGTGTTGAACCGTCCTAGTTCGGTCCACTGGTCATGCCAGAAGGAGATTTTGTCGCCAGCCGATGGGTGGCACCTAGTTGAGTTCTGAACTGCAGGAAGGAGGGCCAACATCGATCGCCAGAATGGCGTATCGCATCTGCTTACCTCGTGTGGGATCGTATAAACTATGAAGTGATTTCTCCTGAACTAACTGTGGCTTACGTTGAGCTCTAGTAGGAGCACATGGGATGGGAATCTGAATGCTTCGTGTAACTTGTAGCATTTTGTTATAGCTTTCCAGAGGGTCAGGACCTACTCTGGTTTGTCATTTGTCCATTCAACTGTCTTATGTCATGGCAACATTTTTTTTCTAGGTATCGTCTAAGAAGCAAGGTTGAGATAGATAACGTAAGTGAGGAGTTCTTGTGCTGGCAAAGATTTGGAAGCGATGTGGCACATGCCGAACCTTCCACTCAAGAACCTGAGGCTCAGTCCATTGGATGGGGACAAGGTACTGACCATGCCGCCGAGTCATCTGCACAAGGCAATGGTCATGGTTGGCAGTGGCTCAAAGATCCTCGGCTCGATATTCTTGGCTACAGAGGAATCTTTCCAGCTGATACAATACGTAAGCTCTTGATGCTTTCTAACATACATCTGATATGCTTAATAATTAGAACGGAGGGAGTGCTGTTCATTTGAATTTTGAATGCTTCACTCTTGGGTTTGTACGCAGCACCACTTGTTGAGTCGGACAAAGAAGCAGATGAACGCCATTATCAACTTTGGCGGATAGAGAACGGTGTTGCAGAGGGCTCAACTGAGATACCAAAAGGTAGGATTCATTTCCGATTGGTATGCTAAGACACTGTATTGTTTGCATAGCTCTTTCATCTTCTTTGACTAAATCCATGGCTCCAGTCTTGGAACGATTGGTTCAGTGTTATGCCCAATGATCTGTCAGAAATTGTTCATTGCTCCTGAAACTGCTAGTAAGCAATACCTAGTTAACAACTGCACACACAGTGAAAGATGGTACCAGAAAAACTGTACTACATCGTCTTACGAATAGTAAAGCTACTTATGATAGCATCTCCATCTACTGAAGTAATTTGAAGGAATTGTATTGCTACTCATGGTTTATTAGATCATTCTTTTGGTTAGTGGTGGTGATGGATGGTTTACCACGGTATGTAGCATCTGCAGGGAAGAGCTTAGAAGCACATATCATGCTCTGTCATAAGATAGTGGTTCCAGGGGCCCAGAAATTCTGGTTGATTGGTGCTAGTAAAATGTTTAGAAGGGTGTCTCAAGGGTCTTAGCTTAGAAGCATATAGTACCATGTAGTACAATCAAGATTTCTGTATTCTTGTCTCTTCTATCACATCGGCAAGCCTGTGTGTGGCAACTCTGTCTAATATAATAAGTCCCTTATATGCGTAGAGACAATAACATCCTTTCTCTTATCCTTTGCTTGTTTTCTTAATTATATTATTCCGGCTGTTACACCTTATTTCCCTATTTTTCCAGCTCAGACACTAGAATGCTTGTATTTTTGCTAATTATCTTCTTTTGATTAAGGTGAAGCAATTCCACTGGAGTACAACTTTGCAGGCCTGAATGCTATTTCATTTGAAAAGGGCTGCTATATTGGCCAGGAGCTTATCGCGCGGACGCACCACCGTGGTATCATTAGAAAGCGCCTGCTACCCTTGAAGTTTGTAGATGAAAACGACAAAGGTATTAATTCAGTGTTATAATAACGAAAATATCCAGTCTATCTGTTGCCGGTTGCTGATTCTGCCACTTTGTGTGACCAGAACTCGAGCAAGCTGTTGCTCCAGGATCTGATGTCGTGGACGTGGTTTCCGGTAAGAAAGTCGGTACAGTAAGCACCGCTCTCGGCAGCCGCGGAATGGGCCTGTTGCGACTCGAAGAAGCACTGAAGCAAAATTCATCCCTTGCCATCAGCGAAAACAGGGATTTGAGGGTCAAGGCGATTAAACCAGACTGGTGGCCGGCTGAGTGGACACAGGTCCTAGAACAGCAGAGCGCAGCCGCTTGATCCTTACGTTCTGGTACCTGATCTGATCCAAAACTTCCAGTGAAGTGAAGTTCTTTGGAGTTTATAGAGGCAAACCGAAGGATTTGGGCGTCGAATCTTTCAGAGAGGCGCGGTTTAGGGAAGTAGTTTCAGACAGTATATTTACCTGGCCGGCTGGGCATGTTCTGTGGTGTATCAGTTGCTTGACCTAATTTCTTCTCCACTCCCTTCACCTCTATCAGTTATAGATCATGAATAAACAACTGTGTACACACTGTAGTTCATCCAAAAACACAAATAAGTTCCCCTGCTTAGGGTTTGCCACCTGCCAGCAAACGAGTTCTTTTGGAACATTCAGAAACGGATGCTCCGACTTTGGGAACATATATGGCATTCCTCCGTTGACACTTTCTTTATCTGTACACTAGTACAGATCAGGCATCCCATCCGTGGCACGGAAGGTCGTCGTTGACGCCGCGAAATTCTCGTTCATGGCACACGCTAACACGGAAATTTACTTGCGACCGACAGTAACACCATTTTCTGCACACGCATGTAGATCAAAGTGTTCCTTACACATGCATTCCCACTTTGTTTTGTCTCATTACACTCGTGGCTCTTCAATAAGCTACAAAACCTCACCGAAGGTGAGCATGCATTCAAGAACGTGATGAGCAAAGCATTGCATGATTCTTGTCTAGGTTGAACCATCCAATCAAGCACATCGCGGAGTTTCAAGCACATCGCGGAGTTTCAACTCTACAATAACATGGTTGAGCTTGTGCATAACGTAACCACGGCCAAACGTCAAGTTAAAGAGAACCTCAAGTATAACAAGCTTCAACCGCTCTTTCGAAATTTTTCAAAAGAAACACTTCAAGTACTTATGAGGACTTCAAGTGCAGAGTGTTGTAGCAAGCGGATTAAAATACGACAAGGGTGACTCAAGATTTTATATCGAACTCTCGAGAAATTGACTAGAGACTACTCTTTTTTTTCTTCAAGCAACCTACAAAATAAAATATTTATCTTGTGTCCTCAACTCCATCTTGTGGTTGTCAAGCACAAGGTTTTATAGTAGTAAAACTGGAATAAAACTGTAAATAAATAAAAGTAAAGAATCTAGGACTAGAAAAGGAAATTAAAAACAATAAAATTAAGTGATTTTTGGTTTTTTGTTTTGTGTTTGCTAACAACAAAAGTGTTTTTGTATTGTCAGATATAATTAGTGCAGAAAATTTAAAAGATAGTAAAAGTGATAGAAAGTGGTTTCTTATGATAAAAAGTGGGCCGGAATTCATGGATTCACTTGACTATTCTCTCATAAAGTATAGTGGACATAAAACTGCTCAGAAAATATATAATATTAATAAAAATTCATTATGTGTTTGATTAGCATTCATATGGGTATCATGTCCTAATATAAATATGATGCATCATATCTCACTTATAGTCCTCTAGAAAGGGAAAACTCCATGTAATCTAGAATTAAGAACAAACAGAGTATATCGTTAGGTACTTTGACATTATGTTTGAATATAAAATATGCTACCTTAAGCAAACAAGATCATCTTGGCTATCACTAGATGATTATAACACATGCATTCATTTTATCCCTAGTGAGGTAACAAAACAAAGGTAAAATCCATAGTGGATCTCAAGTTTTCTGTGACTGCCTAATCACCACTACAATGTTACTCCATCTAATACACATATTCTCCATACAAGTTTGATCATAACAAGTACTTAAAAACAGGGTACATAATATGCACCTACCAATACATCTTATAAATAATAGAATTCCAATCTCATATATCAAATCGTAAAACAAAGATCCACCACATAGGAATTACATAGATGACCATAATCATGTAGGGTAGCTTATATGGTACTAGAACAATGATAGATCAAGAGAGAGATAAATCAAGCTACTGCCACAAACCCATAGTTCAGAGGTGGACTACTCCCTCATCATCATGCAGATGATGGAGATGATGTTGGAGAAGGTAGAGATCCAACCAACGGTGGCTCCAACAGTGGCTCCCCCTCCATTATACGCTGGTTCTGGCTCTGTTTTGGTGTTTCTATGTTTGCACTCCGCCTCCTCCGAGATCACCCCGGGGGTCTTTCTATAAGTGTTTTTTTGGGTCAAACCTTTGAGTCTGAGATGAAGATGGACAACTGTGGATACTCGAGGAGGTAAGAGACCTGGTGGTACGACGTAGGGTGGGGGCCACGCCACCTGGGCTCTTTTGGGCATCCGACCTCCCCTCTGGTAGTCCCCAGTCCATTTGACTTTGTTAAGGTCCCTAAAGATAAAAATACACAAAGCAAGGTTTTCCTGTCCTGCAAAGTTATAACCCAAATAAAGGAGATCATTAGTAAATCCTCATAAATCAATGTAAAACAAAGATATGTCATTCTATAAGATGTAAATACATGGAAATACATGTCAATAAACTACAAAGTTCATATATGCATTTTTACATGCATCAACATCCCAAGATTAACCTATGCTCGTCCTCGAGCATGAAGGTGATAAAACTAAACCTGGACTTTCGGGTTTGTTGCTATGTTGAAAAACATAAATCATGATCATTGCTACACAAGGTTAAATGGTTCATTCTTCGAAGAACAACAACTATCACAAGAGCTATGAAGTGATATCTCTTATGTACTTACATCTATGCTTAACAATATATTAACTTGCATTAAGGTAAATCCTATATTGGTTTTTTAGGCTCATCCTTTCACTTCTTTCTTTCTTTATTCCTGAACTTGAGTAACAGAAAGTAAATAGGGAATACATGTGCTAGATATTTGGGAAAATAAAAATTTATAAGAGAAAGTAAAATAAAATTTTAGGATATGTAGCTCATGTCAACGGTAATCATAAGAGTTGGGATCCATGCATCCTTTATGGTTATGACTAAAGTGAAAACTGGTATGGTTTATATGCTTGACCCATTACAAGTTGAATGTCCCATGCCCGATGACCACATGCACCCATCCCACATGTTTACTCAACTTGGACCCCAAAGAATTTTGTCATTGTAAGCATACAGTTCCAACGAGGATAGAAACCAAGGTATTCTCTTTCCGCCTTGTACAAGGTTTATCTCTTCCCCACCTCCCGTAGCATACTAGGGAAACACTAGGACCAATCCGGGTAGCAACATCATCGTCGTCGCTTCCCTTCTTGGAGGTGCTGCTTGGTATACGGCGGTTCGGAGTGCTAGGCACGTGGTGATACTTCTCCATAGGGCACAACAGTTGTGAGATATTTGCGTTTTCATCAAACCGCCCATGTCAGCTTTTTTTCTTTTCTTTCTTCTTATTTCTTTTTGGCTTGACTTGTATTGTTCGCTCCAACATTGTTCGCAAAGATGTATCGGGTGGTATCTTGTAAAAAAAATGTATCGAGTGATTGCTATATTAATATAGCGGAGCGAAAGCCTGTTTCGAGGAGAATGGAACATTGCCCCGTTGGACTGATTTTGTTTGAATTTTGTAATATTAAATCATGTAGAGGTTAGAGATTCATGCAATTATTCTTTTAAAAAATAAAGCCGGGGAAATTGATCGCTTTTTAAAATGATTTACAAGGCTGGCATACCTTCTACCTACTCAAAGACTAAAATCTTAACCAACAGATTCTTAGCGGCTATCTACCGAAGGACCAATGACTCAATGTCACTCCCTGCCATCCAATCCTTTTATAAGAGCATGATGGCTAGCGATAGACGTAGAACAACTTGTTTCTCATTGTGCTCATGTACCTTAGAATTATCCAATTTTAATTTCTGCATTATTTCTTATGTTTCTACATTCTACATATTTGAATTTAATAGGTATAGACATGAGAGGCACTTGGAATTACGAATGGGTTATCCGGATTGCAACATACACTAGAAATCTTTGAGTGGGGTCGTGACACTTCGTTGCCTCTGCTTTTTTCCATCTTCCAGGTCCATACAGTAACCATCGATTTTTCGGGCTTCAGCTGTGCTGTACGACATAATGTTATGCCAGTGTTTTCTCTTTTGACTGGGATAGAATGGAGAATATAAGAGGTTGGTTCAAGTGTGTATAGACTTTTACACACGTAAAGATGGGGAACAGAAGTTGAGAACATCTGGTAAACGCATGTAACTTTCTCGGATCAGACTTCAAAACTTGTAGTCGTTGCTATGTTACTCCCATCCCATGCACAGCCTGCAGAATGGAAGAATCTACACAGAATCCACTTTCCATCTCAGCCGCCAAAACCCAACTCTTGATACCTGTGGAGCAACCAACTAATGTAACTTTTTTTTCCATGCAGCCTCTTCTCACCTTCCATGGCTACGTAATTAGGAAGCTCCTAATACCCTTGAAATTGTTGGACTCTACTCTCATTTCACCGATCGAGTTGTACTTTGAACCCAGGTTTCAATAAGTTAAGTTAGGTCCTCCTCCTCCTCCCAACCCCGTGCGGCGTTGCCGCCGTCTACCGGGTCGTCGCCCCCCGCCCCAACCAACCACCCCCTCCCGCGTGTCCCCCTTCTGTCCGCCGCCACCAGATCCGTCGCCGGACAAAGTTCCAGCGGCACGGTGGCGGCGGGGCCCCAGCCCTCGCACGCGCCCCTTCCATGGTGGCGGCGGCTCGAGTTCCGGGCAACGGCGGCAGCTCTCCAGCGGAACTCCAGCAGTGATGGCGAGTGGGCGGCGACCGGTGAGTTTTGGTGGCAGCGGTCCCTGCGGGGCGGCGGATGATGCGAGATCTAGGGTTCCTAGATCGCCGACTTCTTCGCCTCCTTAACATCGTCCGCTGTCGTCTGGAGATCTTCCGGGGTCCACTTTGCATCATGAGGACGCCCCGGGCGGAGGCCCTGGGTTTGGTGGAGGTGGACATTTTCTCCGTCGAAGGTGGCTGGCCTGCGACTGGATTCGTGAATCTCGCGATCTGCGTTCCAGTCCTAGCAGCGAGACGGGGAGACGTAGGTGCCGGTGAAAACTGAGCCATTGGCACGCGATGGCGGCGTTACCATGCCGTTACCTTGATGAAGGCATCATCATGCACCTTATGTCGTCCTCACTCGTGCTACTCCGGGAGAAACCCTAAGATCTTTGGGTCGAGCGATGGCGGTGTCGTGGTGTCGGTATCGCGTTCTCTCTTGGGAGCATCGCCTGTGGAGCAGCGTTGGATGGAAGTGGCAGGAGGGGTGGAGCGGCTAGCGCGCGGGGGATGGTGCTGCTTGGCACCGCGGTGGTGTGGCAAGAGTCTGCGCATCGATCTACATGATGACGACGGGTTGGCGGAAGATAATGAAGGCGGCGACATTCGGAGCGTGTGCGTGGGCACCGCTCCGTGGATATGCTGTGCGGTTCTAAGGCTCCTTTTGCTTGAGTTCGATCCGCCGCGCCAAGGCACTCCAGCTTCTCTTGGCGAGTGGCAACAGTGTGAGTGACCATGGGGCGGGTCGAAACAGGTAGCTAGGTGTTTGATAGATCTTGTTGGGGAGCTGGCGATACAGTTATCGTTTTTTGCTCGATGTTTTGTTTTGGCGGTTCCGGTTAGTATGATCTTTGTAACGGTCTTTGCCAAATGCGATTCTAATAATAAATAAAGGCCGTGTGCATCACTTGATGCAGAGGCTGGGGCTCCGCTCCCCATTTCGAAAAAAAGTTTAGTTAGGTTCTAGGTTCAGGGTTTTAGGTGTCATCACTTCTAGTTTCGTCGGTTAAGACCTCAAGAGTGAGTCCGTTCACTGCAAGGTCAATTTCAGTTGGTGATTAGCTAAGTAGGCTCTCCACCATGACAGATCATGGAATTATTTAACATGTTGTTGAATAAGAAATATTTTATACTTGGTTGAGACTTGTGGAGATTATGTCCATTCCATATGGTATAGAACTATAAGCAGGGGTTTGGTTAGCATATTGTACATTTATCTCGTGTGTGTGTGAGTTATATTACACCGGTGTTTTTGGATGTGTAACTGAATTATTTTGTCCCTAATATATTTAGTATTCTTGGAGTGTCATTCCGATGAAAATGTCACGTGTAAATTTTATGTTTCATCCTAGTATGTTAAGGTCCTTCGAGGAGGTGGAACAAAATGCTTTGGTTTTCCAGAGATACGAAAAGGAACTTGATGGCTTTATTAAAAGACTAACATAGCTCACATAACATCTACCTACCCAATGACCGAACTCATAACCAAGGAATTCTTAGCAGTTATCTACCGGAGGACCAATGGCTTGATGCCACTACCTACCACCCAAGCCTTTTATAAGAGAGAGATTTCAGGTAAGCAAGGAGTAGATGAATAACTCATTTCTCATTTTTCTTGGGTACCTTAGAATTATACATCTCTTCTTAGTTGGTGCATTATTTCTTATGCCTCTACATACTAGGATTATGAGTTTGATTGGTATAGACATGGAAGGCATCTGGAATTACGAATGGGTTATCGGAGTTGCAACATGCACCACAGATCTCATAGCAGGGTCGTGACTCTCTCCCTCACACATTATTGCCTCCGTTGTTCTTCCTCCAATTGGTCCCGCCGTTGACCATAGATCTTTCCTACTTCAGATGTGTTCTACCCTATGCTATTATTCTAGTCTTTTCTTTCATGTCTGGGATAGAGTGGAGAATGGAAGAGATTGGCTCACGTTTGTGCAAGGAAAACTAGTTGAATGATCCAGTAAGCCCTAGATACATACTCTGTGCATACCAGCGACCTGAGGAGGGAAGATCCCCAGGCCTTTGTATCAAGCTTGTACCTGTATGATCTGGGACACTAAGAAGCATCTAACGCCCTTAATTATGTGCTAAATATCACACTGATAATCCTACATCTACGGATTAAGCACTAAGCACCGTTCTCGACTACCGTGAAATGGGCCTGCTGCGACAGGAAGAAAGCGTACTATGTTGGAAACGGACACGTATACGTGTTGTATACGGGTACCTGTCGTATTGTAATTGTAACTCTGTATGTTGGTCGGATATATATACGAGATATGTGGAGGCTTTGCCCTACGCAACCCTAAATCAAACTTGGTATCAGAGATCGCGGCAGCTATCTCTCATCGGCCTGATCCTCACCTCCATCAAAGAGGCGCGCGGGTTGGAGGCGAGGAACACCATCCGTGCGACGACTGAGGCCATCGAAACCACAAGGCAGGAGGAGTGCAACCGCCCGTTCGTTCCCGACGAGATACATGCCCTGGGAGATAGAGGCCAGGAGGGAGGTAGCGGAAGCTTCCCCCGAGGCTAACGGGTTGCAGTGCTGGACCAAACGTGACAACTGCGCGCAGTAGCGGATGCGTAGAAGAGGGATAAGGAGTGGGAGGGTGAGTCCTCATCAGCAGTAACGGAGGCAGCGTAGAGGGTGGAGAGGAACCGTCGTAACGTGGCCGTGGCCATGACTAGAGGGCGGATGACCCTAGAAAGTGTCCAACGACGTCATCCCGCAGCGGAGATGCACCGTCAGACCAAGGAGGCAACGGTGGCAGCGAGGCACGAAAGGGATGAAGAGGACTTGGGGTGGGAAGCCCATGTAATTTTATTTTATTTCTGTCGAACCAAGCTATCTATCAAGATTGAAATTTTTTAGTTACCCGAAAATGATTTGGGATCCCCATTTTTGGGGTGCGCAGGTGTGGGAAGCCCATCCCAAACTGGCAGCAGTTTGGATCAACGCCCCTAAATGGCTTGCCAGCACAGTTGCTGGCCTTACTTTGAGGTGTGCCGCGGCGGTGGAGATGCTCTAATCTTCTAGACTGTAGTCCACTAACAACTTTTAAAACAGACAATAGCCCAGATGCAGGGAAGAACAAAACACCTACCTAGTGGATGGAGAGGTCCGCCAATGCGCTCCAATATTCACGCCCAAAAGTTGCTTCCAACATGAACCATCAAAGAAAAGAAATAGTACTTTAATCTTACGGAGATGAACACAGCTGCAAAATCACTTGGCCGGCCGATACAAAGTACAGTATACACTAACATTACTAGTATCAGGGTTTCCCACTTCCCAAATGTTTTCTCTCATGCTTAATTAGCTAAAATTTTACTTCGTTGGAATAGCAGAGCACTGGGAGCAGCTGGATGTCACTTCTGATTGGAGTGCTTAATTCCCACTGTTAGGCTGCAGCTCCAAGGCAAGAGGCGCACGTACCATCATCCAGTACTTCTCATCTGGGACAGCTTGTGGTTACTGATATTCGAAAAGGATCGATGGATTGGAAGCCCACTGAAGGTAGAGGTAACTAGTACTAATTCCATCACGTGTGCTGGTTTATGACTAATCTCTGAACAAGCAGACATTCAGCACGTGATCAAAGTGATGTTACTTCATGTGTAAATATGAGGGTGGGCGCAGCCGTAAATCCTGATGATTCCCAATCCTAGGATTACATTGGGCTTCACTAGCATTGTAGAAGCAGTTTTAATGCCAGCTAACTGAAAAACTTGTGTACAACACTTAGGTGGTAATACCCATGCAGCGACCTACGATTTTTGAGCTCTACTCCTTGCTCGGCTTTCCTCAGTTAGCTATATATATATACATACATGATGTCTTTCTTATACGAACTATATATGAGCATCTTCGACCTCTCTCCTATATATAACACTTACACATATAGGAACACTATTGCATTAATGTGTGATGTCATATGGTGCAACAACCATGATACTGCAATGGATACTTTCGAGTGTTTCATCGGTGTCATAAAGAGCACATGGACATTACTATTCTTCCATGAGAAATCCCCTCCCCCTCCCTTGCAAAGGAATAATAGTAACAGAAGTTTTTATCAATCAATCTAGTCCGAAAGGAAACATGAGCAATATGGCTTAATTATAGAACTACGCGTATTTTGCAGCTCAGTATGCCGATTCAAGCGTTGTACATCTCTCCGGCAGCTTTCTGGATGGGATATAAGTGGTGACGTCGAGCCTTGGCATGTGCGTAGGGTGCCTGAACATTAAAATCCGTCCCCTCTAAATTAGATCTAAATTCCACCCAAGGATCAATTCCATTCGAGTATACAACCTCACTCGTGTCCGATGTCATTTCATTTGAAAATGGTTGATATATCTACCAAAGCTTATTGCAAGTACGCACGATTGTGGTGTTTCAATAGCCATTATTAGAAAGCATCTAAAGCATCTCCAACAATAGCAGTGGACATTACTCCGTTTCAATTTATAGGGCACACACATTAATCTGACCAAGAAAATATGGATTATGTGCTATAATTTTTTTACTATTGAATGTATGTTAAAATGGTATCCAATGGTATAAAGTTATGACACATTTTTCAATGTATAATTAGTCAAATTGATGGTCAAACATTGTAGAAAAAACGATGGTCAAATAAATCACCCAAAACAATAACACCATGTAAAATAGAGATGGAGAGAGTATGTTTTATGAACTTTGTAAATATACATTAGGTGTTTGCTAATTGTACAGATCAAGAGGTCAACACAACATATTCCTTTACACAAATAAAAGGCGAAAAGTTATTTCTTTTCTTTAAGGGATTCATCCACCCATGATAGCCCCTCCTCCCAAGTACCAAACTCATAACTAGCACTCTTGCTTCGGTACCCCCCCCCCCCCCCCACTATAGAGAATCATTCAGGGAATAACCGGTTTTTTGGTGGTTACGTGCTTGTTCCAGATCCGATCAGTTTGTTTTAATCCGTATGCGTGACCCCATATACGTACTTTGCTGAGTAAAATACGGAGACCGAATGATCGGTCCACATGAAGGAACCGTCGGCCCCGTCGCCTCCGTCCACATCCTCTTTCTCGCCTAAATCTTCTTCGATCTACTGTGGCTACACGAGAGGAGGCCACCTCTTGTTCTCCTTCCGTCTGCGTCTTACGGTTTGTCTAGGAGATGCGGTTCGATCAAGATCGGAGGCGCACGACACAGGTGGTATCAACGACGAGCGAGGTGGAACGTGGAACGGCATTTGCTTCAGAACCGCACGTGGGAGCGGCAAATCTTTTTTCACTACCCATGACATGTACGTAACACCTTAGATACACATACCGGTAAAAAAAAATAGGCCAAGACCGGTAAGCCGGTTTTCCAATCAAAATTTTCCTTTGGGGGGGGGGAGGGATTGTTACCACCGAAGTCTTATAAAAATGCAGGGGTTCAACGAAGCTGGAAACAAATACTCCTACGTTACTCCTCATCTTACAGCTTTATAAATTACTGGTCTTATTTTTTTGCATTACTTCTTGCATTTCCGCACATTAAGTTAATATTGTGATATGTATAGGCGTTGGAGGCATTAGGAGTTACTCATAGATTACCGAAACCGTAGCATCATGAACCAGCGGTCTCCAAGTCACATTGGTCCTCTTCCCCCTAATGTAGCGACTCGGCTATTCTGCCCCCGTTGGCCCTT
The DNA here is from genome assembly GCA_023614405.1 of Avena insularis. NCBI lineage: Eukaryota > Viridiplantae > Streptophyta > Magnoliopsida > Poales > Poaceae > Avena > Avena insularis. The sequence continues at coordinate 569,626,999 of CM042692.1, forward strand.
CCGCTAACCATCAAGGCATCCAACTTCCGCTGTACCTAAGACAATACAAATAGTTGTCTCTAATGCCAAAATGAGGTCTCCAAAATCGTCATTTGATGTTGAAGAGAAGGTATACCTCCGCCCAATCCAGTAGTAGTATAGTACGAGTTGTTGTCTTTTTAGCATTGTTGATCGGAAAGAGCAACACGTTTGGGGACATTCTCTTCCATGAGTGCCAAAGCTTGTAGAGCGGTCACAAGCTAGGTCGCGAAAACACACGGCCAACCCTGGTCTCCTCCTGAGCCATGGTCCTCGGAGGCGAAGGAGGAAGGAAATGATTTGGATTCCCTCGGATGTTTGGCCGGTGCGCACCATTAGCAAGATGCAACGAACTCACCGGGTACGAAATGGAATGCTTTGGACATTTGGAAACGGAGCTAATACTAGCCTAGTCTACTGTGTAGGTATATAGCACTTCACACAAAATGGTCAGTAGGACCGGTAGGTTAGACTACAGTTGTCTTCTACAGAAGCTAGGTGCACGCGGTGACGATGTTGTTCACCCTTGTTCAACACAGAAGGGAGCAATGGCGTATCTAGTTGAAAGAGACGGTGGGCTCAAATGATAATGAAACCAGATCGGATTGCGTTTTAAACCCTGCTTTTTTTGTTGGATCTTTGCAATTTTCTGTTGGTATTTGATACGACGGAATGGCAGTAGATTCATTAGGATCTGCAAGAGTACTATTCTAATTCCTTGTTACATTTTACCCGCAAAATAGAAATTACTTGTTACATTTACAAAGTGGACTAACAAATTGTAAATCACAGTACATCAGTTTATCTTATATGATAAAATTAGACAAGCACATTCGTCGTTACTTTGCTATGCTTTTTGACAATTATGCACCAATTAGTGAAATAAGGCTCTTTTTTAGCAACGACACTCTCTTTATGTTTTTTAGAATTGCTTATTTTCTCTCGTGTCCATACTTAGAGATGATGAACTCGTGTCCCGCAAGGCCCAGCGGCGGACTAGCTGCAAGTTACCACTTCAAGTCTTCAACCTGTCCTCGTCCCCAACAGACGAATACAGAGAGTGACGCGAGCTCTTCTTCGCCCTTGCTCTGATCATGGCTATGGCTACGTACCTAGGTGAGACTTCTTTGGTCGAAATCTGAGGGTAGGCTTGAGTGTGATGGCATGTGGGATCTAGTTTATCTCCCTTCCCATGTGTATCCCATCATGTGTAAGTGGGTGTATAACATTAAGACTTGGTCTAATTGTTCTCTTGAGCGCTACAAAGCACGACTTGTCGCTTGTGGCTTTTAGCAGGAGAAGGTCCATGACTATGATGAGACTTTTGCCTATGTGGCTCGTATATGACCATTGTTAGAACCCTTCTCGTTGTGGCCTCTATTCGCGACTGGTCTGCATCTCAGCTTGATGTTTGGAATGCCTTCCTCAATGTCAGCTATGTGAGGAGGTTTATATGCAGATACCCCTTGGATACTCTATCCCCGACAACATGGTATATCGTCTTTGACGCTCTCTCTATTGCCTCAAGCAGGCCCCTCACGCCTGGTTTGAGCGTTCCGCCTCAGTGGTGACTACTGTTGGTTTCTTGGCCAACACTCATGATCTTGCCATATTAGCCCACACATCTGTTCATTCTCAGACTTTTCTTCGTCTATATGGTGATGACATGATCATCACTGGTAACGACTCTAAGTACATTGCCTTTGCTAAGGCTCGCTTCATGGGCATATCCTTATGTATGATCTTGGTCCTCTTCACTACTTTCTTGGGATTGAGATTTCTTCTACCTCTGATGGCTTCTATATCTCCCAAGAAAATTACATCCATGATCTACTTTCTCATGTCGTTCTTAGTGATGAGTGCACTATTAGTACTCCTATCGAGGTCAATGTTCACCTCCATGCCTCTGATGGTGATCTATTGTCCAATCCATTGCGCTATCGCCATCTGGTTGGGAGCCTTGCTTATCTTCCAACCAATCATCCAGATATCTACTATCATGTCCATATTTTGAGTCATTTTGTTTGTTCTCCCATTGTTGTCCACTATAGTCATCTTCTTCTTGTTCTGCAGTATCTTCCTGGCATGGTCTTCACCGTATTTTCTTCCCTCGCTCTAGCTCGTTTTAGATCAAGGCCAACTCGGATGCTATGTAGGGGACTAATCCTTTGGATCTCCATTCACTCTCTACTTGCTATGTGTTGCTTGGTAGTTCTCTCATTCCCTAGAAGCCAAAGAAACATACTAAAGTCTCCCGCTTGAGTGCAGAGGCCGAGTTGCAAGCTATGGCTCTTTTGAAAGTAGAGGTGACTTAGTTACGGAAGTTACTAGATCACTTTGGTGTTTCTGTTACTACAAAGAATTCCCTCTTTTCAGACAGTACAGGTGCTATCACCATTTCCTATCATCATTGCTCATGATCCGATGAAGCATGTGTTGGAATTATGCCCTAGAGGCAATAATAAAGATGTTATTATTATAATTCTTGTTCATGATAAAGTTTATATTCCATGCTAGAATTGTATTAAGCGGAAACATTAATACTTGTGTGGTTTGTGAACAACACCGTGTCCCTAGTACGCCTCTATGGACTAGCTCATTGATCAATGATGGTTAAGGTTTCCTAACCATAGACATGAGTTGTCAATTGATAATGAGATCATATCATTGGGAGAATGATATGGTGGACAGACCCAAACTAAGCGAAGCAATTAGATCGTGTCATCGTGTTCGTCTTTGCGAAGTTTTTCCTATGTCAAATATTGTATTTCTTAGACCATGAGATAATACAACTCCCTGGTATCGGAAGAAAGCTTTGAGGTCATCAAACGTCATCCTATGAGAGGGTGATCATAAAGGTGTCTCTCAGGTGATCGGAAAGTATCTGTTGGGTTGTATGTATCGAGATGGAATTTGTCCCTCCCAAGTCGGAGAGATATACTTCGGGCCCACTCGTAATCGATATCAACACCGCTTGCAAGCATGTGGTTAAGGAGTTGATCACAAAGTGATATTGGATTACGGAACGAGTAAAGTACTTGCTGTGAACGAGATTGAACTAGGTATGACGGTAGCGATCGAATCTCGGGCAAGTAAAATATCGCGAGGCGAAGGAATATATATATGGGATTGATTGAATCCTGGCATCGTGGTTCATCCGATATGATCATCGATGAATGTGTGGGAGTCAATATGGGTGCCTGACCTGTTGATTATTGATAGAAGATCATGTCTGCATATTCTCGAACCCGCAGGGTCACACACTTAACGTGTCTCGACGCTAGGATAGATTGGATACTTGGTTTATGAATTTTTGTTCGGAGTCTCGGATGGGATCCGGGATATCACGAGAGGTTTCGGAATGGTCCGGAGAATAAGATTCGTATAAGGCAGTGCAGTTTTTGGAGTTCGGAATTGTTCCGGATTAATCGGTATTGTACCGGAAGCTTCTAGAACCTTCCGGAAGGGGGCCAACGTGGTCCCACCTTCCGGGAGGGGGCATGGGCCTATGAGGGAGTGTCCTGGCCTCATTGGGCCAGGGGCACAAGGCCCCATAGGGCCCAGCCGATCCTAGAGAGTTTAAATCGTTTAAACTAGAGATAAGATAAGATAGGATTTCTAGATAAGGGAGAGTTTAAATTGTTTAAACTAGAGATAGGCTTGGAGGAGAGGCTAGGGCTGGCCGCACCCCCCCTCTATATATAGAGGGCTGGTGCGCCCCCTCTCATACCCCCCACACACCTTCCTCCAAACCCAGTTGCCCTGCTGCCCTTCCTCTCCCCCTCCCGACTGTTTGTAGGCGAAGCCCTGCGGCAGAAATTCTCCACCATATACACCACGCCGTCGTGCTGTAGATCCAATCCATCTCTCCACCATACTTGCTGGTCCGAGGAAGGAGGAGACGTCGAGGTGCCGCACGTGTGCATCTCACGGAGGCACCGCCACTTGTGGTGCTAGATCGGATCGGATCGCGAGGAGGAGAAGCGAGTACGACTACATCACCCACGTTCCGGATTTAACGCTCATGGCGCGTAATCTTCAAGGGTATGAAGATCTAATCCAATCTCTCGTTGTTTGCATCTCCTAGATTAGATCTTGGCTTTCCCTCTGTTCGCTTCCGTAGAAAATTTTGATTTACTATGCTGCAAAACCCTTCAGTGGTATCAGAGCTAGATCTATGCGTAGATGTGATTCACGAGTAGAACGCAACATGGTTGTTGCGGGCGTTGATGTTTTCTGTTGCAAGCCTCTTGTTTGTGTTCTTCTTATGACGCGGGATAGTGAGATTGAAGCGGTCCAGGCCAACCTTACGCGACGTCGTTCGCGAGACCGGCTCCGCACTTGACGTGTGGCTTGTACCACATGCATCGGTGGATGGCAGTTTCTCTCACTATAGTTGTCATGGGATTAACACCGGAGTTTGGCAACCATAATATCACCGTTGTGGCTTTCCGTAGGTAAGAATCGTTCTTAGCATCTACTCCCATAAGCCACGTAAAACATGCAACAACAAAGTAGAGGCGTCTAACTTGTTTTTGCAGGGAGTGTTTTCTGTGATATGGTATGGCCCAAGATGTGATGTGTATATTGTATGCGATGATCATGTTTTGTAATGTTTCACGACTTGCATGTCGATGAGTACACAACCGGCAGGAGCCATATGGTTGTCTTTATAATTGTGTATGACCTGCGAGTCAACTTCTTATACGCCATGTAATAGCTTTACTTTATCGCTAAGTAGTTAGCAATAGTTGTAGTTGCTATTCGTGGTGGAGGCAATCATAGTGGAGTGATGGAGATCATGCCAGAACGCACAAGATGGAGATCATTGCGTGAAGATTGGCTATACCATGTCACATAAAGTTATATGCATGTGATGTTTATCCTTTTATGTATCTTATTATGCTTAGATCGCGACGGTAGCATTATAAGATGATTCCTCACTTAAAGATCAAGATAAAACTGTGTTCTCCCCAAGTATGCACCGTTGCGAAAGTTCGTCGTGTCCAAGCATCACGTGATGATCGGGTGCTATAGACTCTACGCTCACATACAACGGGTGCAAGCCAGTTTTGCACACGCGGAAATACTTGGGTCTAACTTGACGAGCCTAGCATGTATGCAGACATGGCCTCGAACACACGAACCGAAAGGTTAAGCATGAGTCATATGAATGATATGATCGACACCGTTGTCCACCATTGAAACCACATTTCTTCTCGTGATGATCGGATTAGGTGTGGTGAATTTGGATCGTGTTCACTAAACAACTTGAGGGATGTTGAATTTAGTGGGAGTTCATCTAGTAATTTGATTAAGTTGAACTATTTATCATGAACATAGTCTAAATTGTACTTGCAAATACTGTAGATCACATGGCTAAGTCCAACTTCAACTTCAACGTTTTGCTGAGAAAGAAAAGCTTAGAAACAATGGGTCTAACTTCACCAACTGGTTCCGTAATCTAAGAATCATTCATCTGGCGGACAAAAGGACTATGTCCTTGAGAAAGCGTTAGGTAACCCCTCACGAATCGCTACCGCTGATGAGAAAGCTGTCTATCATCACAAGAAAGATGATTATGGTGTGATTAAGAGCACCATGTTGTTTGCTATGGAACCGGAACTTCAAAATCGTTTTGAAAACTATCCCGGCCCTTTGAGATTCTCGAGGAGCTGAAAACCATGTTTCGACTCAGCCCGCTCGAGAGATATGAGATCTCCGAGAAGTTCTTTAAGCGCAAGATGGAGGAAGGGAGTTCCGTTAGTGAGCATGCCATTAAGATGTCGGGCTACACTCAACGCCTTGAGCAATGGACTGCAAGATTCCGGAGGAGCTCAAGATTGACAGGTTCTGCGATCACTCCTCCCAGCTACAAAAGTTTTGTAGTGACTCATAATCAGATTGGTTCCACGACACGATCACCGAGCTCTTCGCAAAGCTAAAGGCTGCGGAGGTGGACATCAAGAAGGATAATCATGTGTTGATGGTCAACAAGCCCTCCTTTAAGAAAGGTAAAGGTGCAAAGAAGCCCTTCAAGAAAAGCGGCTTAAGCGCGTTGCCCTGCCGAGAAGAAGCTCAAGTCTGGTCCTAAGCCGGACACGAGTGCTTCTATTGCAAGGACAAGGGTCACTAGGCAACTGTCGTCAAGTACTTAGCGGACAAGAAGGCTGGCACCATCAAAGGTATATTTGATATACATGTTATTGATGTTTTCCTCACTAGCCCTCGTTGTAGTGCACGGGTATTTGATCTTGGTTCGTTGCTAATATTTGTAACTCAAACAGAGCTACGGAATAGGCGGCTTGTAGGGATGAGGTGACGATTGGCGTTGGCAACGGATCAAGAGTTGATGTGATGGCCGTCGGCATGCTCTCCTTAGTTTTACCTTCGGATTAGTTTTAAACCTTAATAAATGTTATTATGTGCTGCGTTGAGCATGAACATTATTTCGGATCGTGTTTATTGCAAGACGGTTATTCATTTAAATCGTAGAATAATGGTTGTTCTATTTATATGAGTAACATCTTTTATGGTCATGCACCTCTTGTGAATGGTTTATTTCTTCTAATTCTCGAAAGGGATGAAACACACATCCATAACATTGAGGCTAAGAGATGCAAAGTAGATAGTGATAATACTACTTATTTGTGGCAATCGTCTGCTAGGTCATATTGGTGTAAAGTGCATGAAGAAACTCCATTCGATGGACTTTGAGTCTCTTGATTTTGAATCATTTGACACATGAACCATGCCTCATGGGCAAGATGATCAAAACCCGTTCTCCGGTATGATGGAGCGAGCAACGGACTTGTTGGAAATCATACATACCGATGTATGCGGACCGATGAGTGTTTCGACGCGCGGTGGATATCGCTATTTTCTCACTTTTACCGATGACTTAAGTAGATATGGGTATATCTATTTAATGAAACATAAATCTGAAACGCTTTAAAAGTTCAAAGAATTTCAGAATGAAGTAGAGAACCATCGTAATGTAAAGATTAAGTTTCTATGATCCGATCGTGGGGCGAATATTTGAGTTATGATTTTCTCACGCATCTCAAAGCAAGTGGAATCGTTTCACAACTCACGCCATTCGAACACCACACAAGCAATGGTGTGTCTGAACGGAATCGAACCCTATTAGATATGGTCCGATCGATGATGTCTCTTACTGATTTGCGTTATCATTTTGGGGTTATGCATTAGAAACCGCTGCATTCACTTTAAATAGGGCTCCATCTAAATCCGTTGAGACGACACCGTATGAACTGTGGTTTGGTGCTAAACCTAAGTTGTCGTTTCTTAAAGTTTGGGGATGCAAGCTTTACGCCAAGAAGTTGATGCGGACAAGCTCGAACCCAAAGCGAGAAATGCGTCTTCATAGGATACCCTAAGGAAACTATTGGGTATACCTTCTATCACGAACCGAAGGCAAAGTGTTTGTCGTAAGAACGGTTCCTTTCTTGAGAAGGAGTTTCTCTCGAAAGAAGTGAGTGGGAGGAAAGTAGAGCTAGACGAGGTTATTGAACCTTCTCTTGAATTGGAGAGTAGCGCAGCACCTGAAATTGTTCCAGTGCCGCCTGCGCCAACAATAGAGGAAGCTAATGACAAGGATCATGAAGCTTCAGACGATGCTTTGCATCGAACGTCGCAGTCGACAAGGTCGCGTGCCCTCCCCGAGTGGTACGGCAACCCTGTCTTGACTGTCTTGTTAGTAGAAGACAGCAAACCTACGAACTATGAGGAAGCGATGATGAGCCCAGACTCTGAGAAATGGCTAGAAGCCATGAAATCCGAATTGGGATCCATGAGCGAAAACCAAGTATGGACTTTGGTGGACCCTCCTAGCGACAGAAAGGCCGTTGAGTGCAAATGGATCTTCAAGAAGAAAACGGACGCGGATGGTAATGTTACCGTCTATAAAGCACGGCTTGTTGCGAAAGGTTTTCGACAAGTTCAAGGTGTTGACTACGATGAGACTTTCTCTCCCGTAGCGATGTTTAAGTCCATTCAGATTTTATTAGCAATTGCTGTTTCATGATTATGAAATATGGCAAATGGATGTCAAGATTGCTTTCCTCAATGGCAACATTGATGAAGAGTTGTATATGATGCAACCCGAAGGTTTTGTCGATCCTAAGGATGCTGATAAAGTATGCAAACTTCAGCGTTCCATTTATGGATGAAGCAAGCATCTCGGAGTTGGAACCTTCGCTTTGATCAAGTGATCAAGAGCTTTGGATTTGTTCCAAATTGCTCTGAAGCTTGCATCTACAAGAAAGTGAGTGGGAGCTCGGTGGCGTTCGGTACTATATGTGGATGACATATTGATTATTGGAAATGACATCAACATGCTTAACGATGTGAAGAGTTATTTGAACAAGTGTTTTCAATGAAAGACCTAGGTGAAGCTGCTTATATATTGGGCATAAAATCTATAGAGATAGACAAAGATGCACGATAGCTTTAAGCCGAGTACATACCTAGACAAAGTTCAAAAGGTTCAGAATGGATAAGGCATTGAAAGGTTCAAGACCTATGTTGTCGTAAGATATTGAGCAAGGCTCGGTGTCCGCCCACGTAAATGATAGGGAAGCTATGAGCAAAGTGCCTTTATGCCTCGGCCATAGGTTCCATCATGTATGCCATGATGTGTACTAGACCGGATGTGTCCAATGCTCTTAGTTTGACGAGATATCAAAGTGATCCAGAGTGGAACATCGGACAGCCGTGAAGAACATTCTAAGGTACCTAAATAGGACTAAAGAAATGTTCTTAGTCTATGGGGTGATGAACAACTTCGTCAGAAAAGGTTACGTCGATGCTAGTTTCGACACCGACAAGGATGATTGTAAATCTCGCATGTGATACGTGTATATTTTGAATGGAGGAGCTGTGAGTGGAGAAGCTGCAAGCAAAGCGTGATCGCGGGATCTATGAGAAGCGGAATACATGGCTGCTGCAGAAGCGTCAAGTGAAGGAGTTTGGATCAGAAACTTCATCATCGAGCTTGTGGTTCCAAGTGCATTGGACCCACTGGAGATATTGTGACAACACCGGCGCCATAGCACTCGCTAAGGAACCAAGATATCATCCAAAGACCAAGCATATCAACCTAAGTTTCATATAATCCGAGATTATATAGCAGATGGAGATCTGAAGATCAGCAAAGTACATACAGATCTGAATGTCGCAGATCCATTGACTAAACCTCTTCCACGTGTAAAACATGATCAACACCTCAGTGCCATGGGTGTGAGATTGTTGCCAAATGTAAACTAGATTATTGACTCTAGTGCAAGTGGGAGACTGTTGGAATTATGCCCTAGAGGCAATAATAAAGATGTTATTATTATAATTCTTGTTCATGATAAAGTTTATATTCCATGCTAGAATTGTTTTAAGCGGAAACATTAATACTTGTGTGGTTTGTGAACAACACCGTGTCCCTAGTACGCCTCTATGGACTAGCTCATTGATCAATGATGGTTAAGGTTTCCTAACCATAGACATGAGTTGTCAATTGATAATGAGATCATATCATTGGGAGAATGATATGGTGGACAGACCCAAACTAAGCGAAGCAATTAGATCGTGTCATCGTGTTTGTCTTTGCGAAGTTTTTCCTATGTCAAATATTGTATTCCTTAGACCATGAGATAATACAACTCCCTGGTATCGGAAGAAAGCTTTGAGGTCATCAAACGTCATCCTATGAGAGGGTGATCATAAAGGTGTCTCTCATGTGATCGGAAAGTATCTGTTGGGTTGTATGTATCGAGATGGAATTTGTCCCTCCCAAGTCGGAGAGATATACTTCGGGCCCACTCGGTAATCGATATCAACACCGCTTGCAAGCATGTGGTTAAGGATTTAATCACAAAGTGATATCGGATTACGGAACGAGTAAAGTACTTGCTGTGAATGAGATTGAACTAGGTATGATGATACCGACGATCGAATCTCGGGCAAGTAAAATATCGCGAGACGAAGGGAATATATATATATGGGATTGATTGAATCCTGGCATCGTGGTTCATCCGATATGATCATCGATGAATGTGTGGGAGTCAATATGGGTGCCCAGACCCCGCTGTTGATTATTGATAGAAGATCATGTCTGCATATTCTCGAACCCGCAGGGTCACACACTTAACGTGTCTCGACGCTAGGATAGATTGGATACTTGGTTTATGAATTTTTGTTCGGAGTCTTGGATGGGATCCGGGATATCACGAGAGGTTCCGGAATGGTCCGGAGAATAAGATTCGTATAAGGCAGTGCAGTTTTTGGAGTTCGGAATTGTTCCGGATTAATCGGTATTGTACCGGAAGCTTCTAGAACCTTCCGGAAGGGGGCCAACGTGGTCCCACCTTCCGGGAGGGGGCATGGGCCTATGAGGGAGCGTCCTGGCCTCATTGGGCCAGGGGCACAAGGCCCCATAGTGCCCAGCCGATCCTAGAGAGTTTAAATCGTTTAAACTAGAGATAAGATAAGATATGATTTCTAGATAAGGGAGAGTTTAAATTGTTTAAACTAGAGATAGGCTTGGAGGAGAGGCTGGCTGGCACCCCCCTCTATATATAGAGGGCTGGTGCGCCCCCTATCATACCCCCCACACACCTTCCTCCAAACCCAGTTGCCCTGCTGCCCTTCCTCTCCCCCTCCCGACTGTTTGTAGGCGAAGCCCTGCGGCAGAAATTCTCCACCATATACACCACGCCGTCGTGCTGTAGATCCAATCCATCTCTCCACCATACTTGCTGGTCCGAGGAAGGAGGAGACGTCGAGGTGCCGCACGTGTGCATCTCACGGAGGCACCGCCACTTGTGGTGCTAGATCGGATCGGATCGCGAGGAGGAGAAGCGAGTACGACTACATCACCCACGTTCCGATTTAACGCTCCAGCGTAATCTTCAAGGGTATGAAGATCTAATCCAATCTCTCTCGTTGTTTGCATCTCCTAGATTAGATCTTGGCTTTCCCTCTGTTCGCTTCCGTAGAAAATTTTGATTTACTATGCTGCGAAACCCTTCAGCATGAGCTTACTAAGCACATAGGTGTTGATGCCTCCTCTGTGCGCATTGGTGTGCATGATTAGGTTCTCTCCCTTCAGTATGTGTCTTTTGATTTATAGTTGGAAGATTTATTTAGGAAGGACCATACTAGAGCGTAACATGGGTTGTTTCTTCCCCAACTTAGTGTTGTTGACCCACCATGTGTTTTAGGGGAGGTGTTAGAGATGTATAGCTCTAGTCTTTTATATATTTCCCCATTGTAAAACGGGTTTCCTCTAGTTTGTCACAATGTACATGTATCAACCTTTATACCCCTATGAATACTATCTTGCTCATTCCATCACATGGCATACTGACCTAGAAAACCAACGGTTGGTACACAGTCTTTCAGCATTCGAGCAATACACTAACCAATAACCATAGTGAAGAGTTACTTAGTGGTAACAAGTTCAATATTTGCCAGTGGTATTTGGATCATTACCCTCCTCTAGCTTATTACTACTTGAAAATACCTCAATGTTATGATGAGGTTCCCAAAGGCCATCTTCATATCAACACGGTTCATCCATTGATTTGGTGAACTAGGGCCTTCATTCAGACGGTGAAGGATTATCGCTAGAGAAAAATAAATAAGAGTGGCACCATAAGGAAGGAGTCTGCAACTTCTTGATCGATGGTTCTCATCATTTACATTAGCCATTTCCGATTTCATTGTTCATGCGTTTTTGTGGTTTCCCCGTGTGCTGATCATCGTGTCAAGACTTTGTGGTTGTGGGAGTTGCCTGCTTTGGGTGTCGTCCACATGTGGTGTTGTTGTAAAGGTTTTCTCCTGATTTTCAATTAAATAACTAGGATGTTTTTTGCTTAATTAAAATATTAGGGCAAAACTTTTGCCCACATTTCAATAAATGGTTGACGTCTAGCACTCCACTTTTTTTTTTGAAATGCACAACAATGGCAGTGAGCACGGAAGCCTTGGTCCTCAAGGTCACCAGCTGTTGTGCTCTACCTTTAGTTGTGAGACGGTCTTCCTTCCAGTGATGACCTGGAGAACAACAATCCAAAAGGAGAAGGTGTTGCTCTTCCTAATGAAGCGTCCGATGTTGGGGTATTCGGGGGCGAGGTACCCCATAGCGGTACTTGCCTTCATGGTTGAGAAGTCAACATCGTCGGCAAGGACACGTACTATTGTCGTATTCTCACAGTCTTAGTTTCTGTGCATTTCAGCATTGTATCCGAAGTCTATATTGAGATTTTTGAAAAACTGGTTTTAGGTAATTAGAAATAGTGAAAATTATGCACCTTTCGCAAGATATAGGTCTATAATTAGTTGCTCGATTATATGACATATAGTTCATTTCCTCTAGTTTGTGTCGGTTATATTCACATCAGCATTTCTTCTGGTCTGTAATTGCAGTATCTCTTCCTATTTTGGAAGTGGTATTTCTAAAATTTACCATGCATAATGAGGCGCACAATCTAATAAGTGATATTCCTTGGAGGAAGAGGAAGAGAATGCTTTGTATTCATGTGGATATTGATGGTACAATGTTTTTATCGAGAAAATGATATGGTTCTGACTTTTGACGTTTTTCAACCAAAAGCCATATGTGTCACTTAACCCACCAATACTCTGTTCAACTAGTTACTACTAGTCTACTACTAACTAGTATATGAGAAACTTACAAGACAACCTCCTAGTAGGGTCTACATCATTTCCATTTTCTCTTCCCGGATGGGAAGTGAGTAGTTGTCGCATGCGTGGATCTGGGGTTCCCCGGAGCAGACGGGTGGACCGCGCTCCTTGCTTAGTGCTCTCGCGGGTACGGGGGCAGACCGTCCCCGCGGGAACCCGACTAGGAGCCCTAGGGGCCTAGCGCACCACCGATTCAGGACAAGACCCCTCACGGGAGGATGTGCCCAGGAACAGGCCTCGCCCGCCCCGAGTAGGACGGATGGCCTGCAACGTCATGGCCCAAGAGATAGGACATCCTCTCGATGCACTTCATTCGGGTCACCCGAGTTCCGGACGGCACCGCCCTGCCACGTTGTAACTGTGCGGGCCCAACGGTTCTCGGGTCCCGGTCAGAATGTCCTCTAGGATAAGAAAGTATACCATTTATCAAAAGTCTCAACATTTCTATTGTTGCATCTACCTACCCAAGTACCAAACTCATAACGAGTTGATTGCCAACAGTTCACCATAGAAGGAGTAATGACTTGATGTCAGTACCAACCATACATGTCTTCTAGTATAAGAGAAATACTTCACCTAAGGAAAACATGAATAACTCTTGCTTCTGCATTCCTACGTTATGTTCATCGAATCTCATGTGGAGCATGATTTGTTATGCCTCTATATATTTGGGACTTGTTCTAGCATGGGCATGGGAGGCACCGGAAATTTTCAGTCGAGTACGAGAGTCATCTGAAGCACCACAAATATTGCAGTGTCAACCTACTTCTTCCTCCGACTCTACCGACTAATCCACTCTCGGTTCGCTTGGTCCGTGCGCTAACCAGCACGTCCTCCTGCTTTAGTTGTGTTGTACGCCTCTCTGTCTTGCTAATGTTTCCTCGTTTGTCTGGGATAGAATGGGGATTGAAAGAGAATAGTTGGCGTTCCTAAGAGCATGAGGAGAGGTTAAGACCTTGAGATAATGGGTAGACAAAAGAATCCGCTCAGCTCGTGATAGGTGAACCTCCTTGTTCGCTACCGCATGCTACCTATCCAGGATGACACGCAATCTTGCATGTTCTATTTTGCAAGGTTATAGCTTTGAAATTATATCGGTTCTTATATTTTCAAAAGAAGCAAGCCACGATGAGACCGAGCTCACTTTGGCATTTTCACACATGCTCCTGTCAGACTTGGAAACTCGCCCGTGTGACTCGTCTAGAGATACTCGTATCTTTTGCATTTTTGCCAAGAAAAAGGAAAGGTCATTGTGTTGGTACCTCTGGTCTATTCAACGTGGAGAGCAGGCAAATGACCATAAATGTGGGCCCCACCTTGATTCTACGAGAGAAGACTCATCCTGAACCCAGGGCCGAGACCACCACCACCCAAATGGTGGACAGCCTGTGCATCCACCAGCTAGATGTCAAGCTTTATTTTTCTCCTTTTGGCATTGTAACTCTGATGGAGTTGCCCGATATCGCCATCTGGTTGGGAGCCTTGCTTATCTTCCAACCAATCATCCAGATATCTACTATCATGTCCATATTTTGAGTCATTTTGTTTGTTCTCCCATTGTTGTCCACTATAGTCATCTTCTTCTTGTTCTGCAGTATCTTCCTGGCATGGTCTTCACCGTATTTTCTTCCCTCGCTCTAGATCGTTTTAGATCAAGGCCAACTCGGATTCTATGTAGGGGACTCATCCTTTGGATCTCCATTCAGTCTCTACTTACTATGTGTTGCTTGGTAGTTCTCTCATTCCTAGAAGCCAAAGAAACATACTAAAGTCTCCGCCGAGCGGAGGCCGAGTTGCAAGCTATGGCTCTTTGAAAGTAGAGGTGACTTGTTACGGAAGTTACTATATCACTTTGGTGTTTCACATTACACAAGAATCCCCTCTTTTAGACAAAGACAGGTGCTATCACCATTTCCTATCATCATTGCTCATGATCCGATGAAGCATGAGCTTACTAAGCACATACGTGTTGATGCCTCCTCTGTGCGCATTGGTGTGCATGGTCAGGTTCTCTCCCTTCAGTATGTGCCTTTTGATTTATAGTTGGAAGATTTATTTAGGAAGGACCATACTAGAGCGTAACATGGGTTGTTTCTTCCCCAACTTAGTGTTGTTGACCCACCATGTGTTTTAGGGGAGGTGTTAGAGATGTATAGCTCTAGTCTTTTATATATTTCCCATTGTAAAACGGGTTTCTAGTTTGTCACAATGTACATGTATCAACCTTTATCCCCTATGAATACTATCTTGCTCATTCCATCACATGGCATACGACCTAGAAAACCAACGGTTGGTACACGCCTTTCAGCATTCGAGCAATACACTAACCAATAACCATAGTGAAGAGTTACTTAGTGGTAACAAGTTCAATATTTGCCAGTGGTATTTGGATCATTACCCTCCTCTAGCTTATTACTACTTGAAAATACCTCAATGTTATGATGAGGTTCCCAAAGGCCATCTTCATATCAACACGGTTCATCCATTGATTTGGTGAACTAGGGCCTTCATTCAGACGGTGAAGGATTATCGCTAGAGAAAAATAAATAAGAGTGGCACCATAAGGAAGGAGTCTGCAACTTCTTGATCGATGGTTCTCATCATTTAAATTAGCCATTTCGATTTCATTGTTCATGCGTTTTTGGGTGGTTTCTGTGCGTGTGCTGATCATCGTGTCGAGACTTTGTGGTTGTGGGAGTTGCCTGCTTTGGGTGTCGTCCACATGTGGTGTTGTTGTAAAGGTTTTCTCCTGATTTTCAATTAAATAACTAGGATGTTTTTTGCTTAATTAAAATATTAGGGCAAAACTTTTGCCCACATTTCAATAAATGGTTGACGTCTAGCACTCCACTTTTTTTTGAAATGCACAACAATGGCAGTGAGCCTGGAAGCCTTGGTCCTCAAGGTCACCAGCTGTTGTGCTCTACCTTTAGTTGTGAGACGGTCTTCCTTCCAGTGATGACCTGGAGAACAACAATCCAAAAGGAGAAGGTGTTGCTCTTCCTAATGAAGCGTCCGATGTTGGGGTATTCGGGGGCGAGGTACCCCATAGCGGTACTTGCCTTCATGGTTGAGAAGTCAACATCGTCTGCAAGGACACGTACTATTGTCGTATTCTCACATCTTAGTTTCTGTGCATTTCAGCATTGTATCCGAAGTCTATATTGAGATTTTTGAAAAACTGGTTTTAGGTAATTAGAAATAGTGAAAATTATGCACCTTTCGCAAGATATAGGTCTATAATTAGTTGCTCGATTATATGACATATAGTTCATTTCCTCTAGTTTGTGTCGGTTATATTCACATCAGCATTTCTTCTGGTCTGTAATTGCAGTATCTCTTCCTATTTTGGAAGTGGTATTTCTAAAATTTACCATGCATAATGAGGCGCACAATCTAATAAGTGATATTCCTTGGAGGAAGAGGAAGAGAATGCTTTGTATTCATGTGGATATTGATGGTACAATGTTTTTATCGAGAAAATGATATGGTTCTGACTTTTGACGTTTAAGCCCAACCAAAAAGCCATATGTGTCACTTAACCCACCAATACTCTGTTCCGAACTAGTTACTACTAGTCTACTACTAACTAGTATATGAGAAACTTACACAGCACAACCTCCTAGTAGGGTCTACATCATTTCCATTTTCTCTTCCCGGATGGGAAGTGAGTAGTTGTCGCGTGGATCCGGGTTCCCGAGCAGACGGGTGGACTGCTCCTTGCTTAGTGCTCTCATGGCAGGCAGACCGTCCCCGCGGGAACCCGACTAGGAGCCCTAGGGGCCTAGCGCACCACCGATTCAGGACAAGACCCCTCACGGGAGGATGTGCCCAGGAACAGGCCTCGCCCGAGTAGGACGGATGGCCAGCAACGTCATGGCCCAAGAGATAGGACATCCTCTCGATGCACTTCATTCGGGTCACCCGAGTTCCGGACGGCACCGCCCTGCCACGTTGTAACTGTGCGGGCCCAACGGTTCTCGGGTCCCGGTCAGAATGTCCTCTAGGATAAGAAAGTATACCATTTATCAAAAGTCTCAACATTTCTATTGTTGCATCTACCTACCCAAGTACCAAACTCATAACGAGTTGATTGCCAACAGTTCACCATAGAAGGAGTAATGACTTGATGTCAGTACCAACCATACATGTCTTCTAGTATAAGAGAAATACTTCACCTAAGGAAAACATGAATAACTCTTGCTTCTGCATTCCTACGTTATGTTCATCGAATCTCATGTGGAGCATGATTTGTTATGCCTCTATATATTTGGGACTTGTTCTAGCATGGGCATGGGAGGCACCGGAACTTATCAGAGTACGAGAGTCATCCAAGCACCACAAATATTGCAGTGTCAACCTACTTCTTCCTCCGACTCTACCGACTAATCCACTCTCGGTTCGCTTGGTCCGTGCGCTAACCAGCACGTCCTCCTGCTTTAGTTGTGTTGTACGCCTCTCTGTCTTGCTAATGTTTCCTCGTTTGTCTGGGATAGAATGGGGATTGAAAGAGAATAGTTGGCGTTCCTAAGAGCATGAGGAGAGGTTAAGACCTTGAGATAATGGGTAGACAAAAGAATCCGCTCAGCTCGTGATAGGTGAACCTCCTTGTTCGCTACCGCATGCTACCTATCCAGGATGACACGCAATCTTGCATGTTCTATTTTGCAAGGTTATAGCTTTGAAATTATATCGGTTCTTATATTTTCAAAAGAAGCAAGCCACGATGAGACCGAGCTCACTTTGGCATTTTCACACATGCTCCTGTCAGACTTGGAAACTCGCCCGTGTGACTCGTCTAGAGATACTCGTATCTTTTGCATTTTTGCCAAGAAAAGGAAAGGTCATTGTGTTGGTACCTCTGGTCTATTCAACGTGGAGAGCAGGCAAATGACCATAAATGTGGGCCCCACCTTGATTCTACGAGAGAAGACTCATCCTGAACCCAGGGCTGAGACCACCACCACCCAAATGGTGGACAGCCTGTGCATCCACCAGCTAGATGTCAAGCTTTATTTTTCTCCTTTTGGCATTGTAACTCTGATGGAGTTGCCCGATATCGCCATCTGGTTGGGAGCCTTGCTTATCTTCCAACCAATCATCCAGATATCTACTATCATGTCCATATTTTGAGTCATTTTGTTTGTTCTCCCATTGTTGTCCACTATAGTCATCTTCTTGTTGTTCTGCAGTATCTTCCTGGCATGGTCTTCACCGTATTTTCTTCCCTCGCTCTAGATCGTTTTAGATCAAGGCCAACTCGGATTCTATGTAGGGGACTCATCCTTTGGATCTCCATTCAGTCTCTACTTACTATGTGTTGCTTGGTAGTTCTCTCATTCCCTAGAAGCCAAAGAAACATACTAAAGTCTCCCGCTCGAGTGCAGAGGCCGAGTTGCAAGCTATGGCTCTTTTGAAAGTAGAGGTGACTTGGTTACGGAAGTTACTATATCACTTTGGTGTTTCTGTTACTACAAAGAATCCCCTCTTTTCAGACAGTACAGGTGCTATCACCATTTCCTATCATCATTGCTCATGATCCGATGAAGCATGAGCTCACTAAGCACATAGGTGTTGATGCCTCCTCTGTGCGCATTGGTGTGCATGGTCAGGTTCTCTCCCTTCAGTATGTGCCTTTTGATTTATAGTTGGAAGATTTATTTAGGAAGGACCATACTAGAGCGTAACATGGGTTGTTTCTTCCCCAACTTAGTGTTGTTGACCCACCATGTGTTTTAGGGGAGGTGTTAGAGATGTATAGCTCTAGTCTTTTATATATTTCCCCATTGTAAAACGGGTTTCCTCTAGTTTGTCACAATGTACATGTATCAACCTTTATCCCCCTATGAATACTATCTTGCTCATTCCATCACATGGCATACTGACCTAGAAAACCAACGGTTGGTACACAGTCTTTCAGCATTCGAGCAATACACTAACCAATAACCATAGTGAAGAGTTACTTAGTGGTAACAAGTTCAATATTTGCCAGTGGTATTTGGATCATTACCCTCCTCTAGCTTATTACTACTTGAAAATACCTCAATGTTATGATGAGGTTCCCAAAGGCCATCTTCATATCAACACGGTTCATCCATTGATTTGGTGAACTAGGGCCTTCATTCAGACGGTGAAGGATTATCGCTAGAGAAAAATAAATAAGAGTGGCACCATAAGGAAGGAGTCTGCAACTTCTTGATCGATGGTTCTCATCATTTACATTAGCCATTTCCGATTTCATTGTTCATGCGTTTTCGGGTGGTTTCCTGTGCCGTGTGCTGATCATCGTGTCGAGACTTTGTGGTTGTGGGAGTTGCCTTTGGGTGTCGCCCACATGTGGTGTTGTTGTAAAGGTTTTCTCCTGATTTTCAATTAAATAACTAGGATGTTTTTGCTTAATTAAAATATTAGAGCAAAACTTTTGCCCACATTTCAATAAATGGTTGACGCCTAGCACTCCACTTTTTTTTGAAATGCACAACAATGGCAGTGAGCACGAAGCCTTGGTCCTCAAGGTCACCAGCTGTTGTGCTCTACCTTTAGTTGTGAGACGGTCTTCCTTCCAGTGATGACCTGGAGAACAACAATCCAAAAGGAGAAGGTGTTGCTCTTCCTAATGAAGCGTCCGATGTTGGGGTATTCGGGGGCGAGGTAATTCTATAGCGGTACTTGCCTTCATGGTTGAGAAGTCAACATCGCAAGGACACGTACTATTGTCGTATTCTCACAGTCTTAGTTTACGTGCATTTCAGCATTGTATCCGAAGTCTATATTGAGATTTTTGAAAAACTGGTTTTAGGTAATTAGAAATAGTGAAAATTATGCACCTTTCGCAAGATATAGGTCTATAATTAGTTGCTCGATTATATGACATATAGTTCATTTCCTCTAGTTTGTGTCGGTTATATTCACATCAGCATTTCTTCTGGTCTGTAATTGCAGTATCTCTTCCTATTTTGGAAGTGGTATTTCTAAAATTTACCATGCATAATGAGGCGCACAATCTAATAAGTGATATTCCTTGGAGGAAGAGGAAGAGAATGCTTTGTATTCATGTGGATATTGATGGTACAATGTTTTTATCGAGAAAATGATATGGTTCTGACTTTTGACGTTTAAGCCCAACCAAAAAGCCATATGTGTCACTTAACCCACCAATACTCTGTTCCGAACTAGTTACTACTAGTCTACTACTAACTAGTATATGAGAAACTTACACAGCACAACCTCCTAGTAGGGTCTACATCATTTCCATTTTCTCTTCCCGGATGGGAAGTGAGTAGTTGTCGCATGCGTGGATCTGGGGTTCCCCGGAGCAGACGGGTGGACCGCGCTCCTTGCTTAGTGCTCTCGCGGGTACGGGGGCAGACCGTCCCCGCGGGAACCCGACTAGGAGCCCTAGGGGCCTAGCGCACCACCGATTCAGGACAAGACCCCTCACGGGAGGATGTGCCCAGGAACAGGCCTCGCCCGCCCCGAGTAGGACGGATGGCCAGCAACGTCATGGCCCAAGAGATAGGACATCCTCTCGATGCACTTCATTCGGGTCACCCGAGTTCCGGACGGCACCGCCCTGCCACGTTGTAACTGTGCGGGCCCAACGGTTCTCGGGTCCCGGTCAGAATGTCCTCTAGGATAAGAAAGTATACCATTTATCAAAAGTCTCAACATTTCTATTGTTGCATCTACCTACCCAAGTACCAAACTCATAACGAGTTGATTGCCAACAGTTCACCATAGAAGGAGTAATGACTTGATGTCAGTACCAACCATACATGTCTTCTAGTATAAGAGAAATACTTCACCTAAGGAAAACATGAATAACTCTTGCTTCTGCATTCCTACGTTATGTTCATCGAATCTCATGTGGAGCATGATTTGTTATGCCTCTATATATTTGGGACTTGTTCTAGCATGGGCATGGGAGGCACCGGAAATTTTCAGTCGAGTACGAGAGTCATCTGAAGCACCACAAATATTGCAGTCAACCTACTTCTTCCTCCGACTCTACCGACTAATCCACTCTCGTTCGCTTGGTCCGTAAGGCGCTAACCAGCACGCCCTCCTGCTTTAGTTGTGTTGTACGCCTCTGTCTTGCTAATGTTTCCTCGTTTGTCAGGATAGAATGGGGATTGAAAGAGAATAGTTATGCCCTAAGAGCATGAGGAGAGGTTAAGACCTTGAGATAATGGGTAGACAAAAGAATCCGCTCAGCTCGTGATAGGTGAACCTCCTTGTTCGCTACCGCATGCTACCTATCCAGGATGACACGCAATCTTGCATGTTCTATTTTGCAAGGTTATAGCTTTGAAATTATATCGGTTCTTATATTTTCAAAAGAAGCAAGCCACGATGAGACCGAGCTCACTTTGGCATTTTCACACATGCTCCTGTCAGACTTGGAAACTCGCCCGTGTGACTCGTCTAGAGATACTCGTATCTTTTGCATTTTTGCCAAGAAAAAGGAAAGGTCATTGTGTTGGTACCTCTGGTCTATTCAACGTGGAGAGCAGGCAAATGACCATAAATGTGGGCCCCACCTTGATTCTACGAGAGAAGACTCATCCTGAACCCAGGGCCGAGACCACCACCACCCAAATGGTGGACAGCCTGTGCATCCACCAGCTAGATGTCAAGCTTTATTTTTCTCCTTTTGGCATTGTAACTCTGATGGAGTTGCCCGATATCGCCATCTGGTTGGGAGCCTTGCTTATCTTCCAACCAATCATCCAGATATCTACTATCATGTCCATATTTTGAGTCATTTTGTTTGTTCTCCCATTGTTGTCCACTATAGTCATCTTCTTCTTGTTCTGCAGTATCTTCCTGGCATGGTCTTCACCGTATTTTCTTCCCTCGCTCTAGATCGTTTTAGATCAAGGCCAACTCGGATTCTATGTAGGGGACTCATCCTTTGGATCTCCATTCAGTCTCTACTTACTATGTGTTGCTTGGTAGTTCTCTCATTCCCTAGAAGCCAAAGAAACATACTAAAGTCTCCCGCTCGAGTGCAGAGGCCGAGTTGCAAGCTATGGCTCTTTTGAAAGTAGAGGTGACTTGGTTACGGAAGTTACTATATCACTTTGGTGTTTCTGTTACTACAAAGAATCCCCTCTTTTCAGACAGTACAGGTGCTATCACCATTTCCTATCATCATTGCTCATGATCCGATGAAGCATGAGCTCACTAAGCACATAGGTGTTGATGCCTCCTCTGTGCGCATTGGTGTGCATGGTCAGGTTCTCTCCCTTCAGTATGTGCCTTTTGATTTATAGTTGGAAGATTTATTTAGGAAGGACCATACTAGAGCGTAACATGGGTTGTTTCTTCCCCAACTTAGTGTTGTTGACCCACCATGTGTTTTAGGGGAGGTGTTAGAGATGTATAGCTCTAGTCTTTTATATATTTCCCCATTGTAAAACGGGTTTCCTCTAGTTTGTCACAATGTACATGTATCAACCTTTATCCCCCTATGAATACTATCTTGCTCATTCCATCACATGGCATACTGACCTAGAAAACCAACGGTTGGTACACAGTCTTTCAGCATTCGAGCAATACACTAACCAATAACCATAGTGAAGAGTTACTTAGTGGTAACAAGTTCAATATTTGCCAGTGGTATTTGGATCATTACCCTCCTCTAGCTTATTACTACTTGAAAATACCTCAATGTTATGATGAGGTTCCCAAAGGCCATCTTCATATCAACACGGTTCATCCATTGATTTGGTGAACTAGGGCCTTCATTCAGACGGTGAAGGATTATCGCTAGAGAAAAATAAATAAGAGTGGCACCATAAGGAAGGAGTCTGCAACTTCTTGATCGATGGTTCTCATCATTTACATTAGCCATTTCCGATTTCATTGTTCATGCGTTTTCGGGTGGTTTCCTGTGCCGTGTGCTGATCATCGTGTCGAGACTTTGTGGTTGTGGGAGTTGCCTGCTTTGGGTGTCGTCCACATGTGGTGTTGTTGTAAAGGTTTTCTCCTGATTTTCAATTAAATAACTAGGATGTTTTTTGCTTAATTAAAATATTAGGGCAAAACTTTTGCCCACATTTCAATAAATGGTTGACGTCTAGCACTCCACTTTTTTTTTGAAATGCACAACAATGGCAGTGAGCCTGGAAGCCTTGGTCCTCAAGGTCACCAGCTGTTGTGCTCTACCTTTAGTTGTGAGACGGTCTTCCTTCCAGTGATGACCTGGAGAACAACAATCCGAAAGGAGAAGGTGTTGCTCTTCCTAATGAAGCGTCCGATGTTGGGGTATTCGGGGGCGAGGTACCCCATAGCGGTACTTGCCTTCATGGTTGAGAAGTCAACATCGTCGGCAAGGACACGTACTATTGTCGTATTCTCACAGTCTTAGTTTCTGTGCATTTCAGCATTGTATCCGAAGTCTATATTGAGATTTTTGAAAAACTGGTTTTAGGTAATTAGAAATAGTGAAAATTATGCACCTTTCGCAAGATATAGGTCTATAATTAGTTGCTCGATTATATGACATATAGTTCATTTCCTCTAGTTTGTGTCGGTTATATTCACATCAGCATTTCTTCTGGTCTGTAATTGCAGTATCTCTTCCTATTTTGGAAGTGGTATTTCTAAAATTTACCATGCATAATGAGGCACAATCTAATAAGTGATATTCCTTGGAGGAAGAGGAAGAGAATGCTTTGTATTCATGTGGATATTGATGGTACAATGTTTTTATCGAGAAAATGATATGGTTCTGACTTTTGACGTTTAAGCCCAACCAAAAAGCCATATGTGTCACTTAACCCACCAATACTCTGTTCCGAACTAGTTACTACTAGTCTACTACTAACTAGTATATGAGAAACTTACACAGCACAACCTCCTAGTAGGGTCTACATCATTTCCATTTTCTCTTCCCGGATGGGAAGTGAGTAGTTGTCGCATGCGTGGATCTGGGGTTCCCCGGAGCAGACGGGTGGACCGCGCTCCTTGCTTAGTGCTCTCGCGGGTACGGGGGCAGACCGTCCCCGCGGGAACCCGACTAGGAGCCCTAGGGGCCTAGCGCACCACCGATTCAGGACAAGACCCCTCACGGGAGGATGTGCCCAGGAACAGGCCTCGCCCGCCCCGAGTAGGACGGATGGCCTGCAACGTCATGGCCCAAGAGATAGGACATCCTCTCGATGCACTTCATTCGGGTCACCCGAGTTCCGGACGGCACCGCCCTGCCACGTTGTAACTGTGCGGGCCCAACGGTTCTCGGGTCCCGGTCAGAATGTCCTCTAGGATAAGAAAGTATACCATTTATCAAAAGTCTCAACATTTCTATTGTTGCATCTACCTACCCAAGTACCAAACTCATAACGAGTTGATTGCCAACAGTTCACCATAGAAGGAGTAATGACTTGATGTCAGTACCAACCATACATGTCTTCTAGTATAAGAGAAATACTTCACCTAAGGAAAACATGAATAACTCTTGCTTCTGCATTCCTACGTTATGTTCATCGAATCTCATGTGGAGCATGATTTGTTATGCCTCTATATATTTGGGACTTGTTCTAGCATGGGCATGGGAGGCACCGGAAATTTTCAGTCGATCACGAGTCATCTGAAGCACCACAAATATTGCAGTGTCAACCTACTTCTTCCTCCGACTCTACCGACTAATCCACTCTCGGTTCGCTTGGTCCGTGCGCTAACCAGCACGTCCTCCTGCTTTAGTTGTGTTGTACGCCTCTCTGTCTTGCTAATGTTTCCTCGTTTGTCTGGGATAGAATGGGGATTGAAAGAGAATAGTTGGCGTTCCTAAGAGCATGAGGAGAGGTTAAGACCTTGAGATAATGGGTAGACAAAAGAATCCGCTCAGCTCGTGATAGGTGAACCTCCTTGTTCGCTACCGCATGCTACCTATCCAGGATGACACGCAATCTTGCATGTTCTATTTTGCAAGGTTATAGCTTTGAAATTATATCGGTTCTTATATTTTCAAAAGAAGCAAGCCACGATGAGACCGAGCTCACTTTGGCATTTTCACACATGCTCCTGTCAGACTTGGAAACTCGCCCGTGTGACTCGTCTAGAGATACTCGTATCTTTTGCATTTTTGCCAAGAAAAAGGAAAGGTCATTGTGTTGGTACCTCTGGTCTATTCAACGTGGAGAGCAGGCAAATGACCATAAATGTGGGCCCCACCTTGATTCTACGAGAGAAGACTCATCCTGAACCCAGGGCGAGACCACCACCACCCAAATGGTGGACAGCCTGTGCATCCACCAGCTAGATGTCAAGCTTTATTTTTCTCCTTTTGGCATTGTAACTCTGATGGAGTTGCCCGATATCGCCATCTGGTTGGGAGCCTTGCTTATCTTCCAACCAATCATCCATATCTACTATCATGTCCATATTTTGAGTCATTTTGTTTGTTCTCCCATTGTTGTCCACTATAGTCATCTTCTTGTTGTTCTGCAGTATCTTCCTGGCATGGTCTTCACCGTATTTTCTTCCCTCGCTCTAGATCGTTTTAGATCAAGGCCAACTCGGATTCTATGTAGGGGACTCATCCTTTGGATCTCCATTCAGTCTCTACTTACTATGTGTTGCTTGGTAGTTCTCTCATTCCCTAGAAGCCAAAGAAACATACTAAAGTCTCCTTTCGAGTGCAGAGCCGAGTTGCAAGCTATGGCTCTTTTGAAAGTAGAGGTGACTTGGTTACGGAAGTTACTATATCACTTTGGTGTTTCTGTTACTACAAAGAATCCCCTCTTTTCAGACAGTACAGGTGCTATCACCATTTCCTATCATCATTGCTCATGATCCGATGAAGCATGAGCTTACTAAGCACATACGTGTTGATGCCTCCTCTGTGCGCATTGGTGTGCATGGTCGGGTTCTCTCCTTCAAGATGTGCCTTTTGATTTATAGTTGGAAGATTTATTTAGGAAGGACCATACTAGAGCGTAACATGGGTTGTTTCTTCCCCAACTTAGTGTTGTTGACCCACCATGTGTTTTAGGGGAGGTGTTAGAGATGTATAGCTCTAGTCTTTTATATATTTCCCCATTGTAAAACGGGTTTCCTCTAGTTTGTCACAATGTACATGTATCAACCTTTATCCCCCTATGAATACTATCTTGCTCATTCCATCACATGGCATACTGACCTAGAAAACCAACGGTTGGTACACGATCTTTCAGCATTCGAGCAATACACTAACCAATAACCATAGTGAAGAGTTACTTAGTGGTAACAACTTCAATATTTGCCAGTGGTATTTGGATCATTACCCTCCTCTAGCTTATTACTACTTGAAAATACCTCAATGTTATGATGAGGTTCCCAAAGGCCATCTTCATATCAACACGGTTCATCCATTGATTTGGTGAACTAGGGCCTTCATTCAGACGGTGAAGGATTATCGCTAGAGAAAAATAAATAAGAGTGGCACCATAAGGAAGGAGTCTGCAACTTCTTGATCGATGGTTCTCATCATTTAAATTAGCCATTTCGATTTCATTGTTCATGCGTTTGGGTGGTTTCTGTGCCGTGTGCTGATCATCGTGTCGAGACTTTGTGGTTGTGGGAGTTGCCGCTTTGGGTGTCGTCCACATGTGGTGTTGTTGTAAAGGTTTTCTCCTGATTTTCAATTAAATAACTAGGATGTTTTTTGCTTAATTAAAATATTAGGGCAAAACTTTTGCCCACATTTCAATAAATGGTTGACGTCTAGCACTCCACTTTTTTTTTGAAATGCACAACAATGGCAGTGAGCCTGGAAGCCTTGGTCCTCAAGGTCACCAGCTGTTGTGCTCTACCTTTAGTTGTGAGACGGTCTTCCTTCCAGTGATGACCTGGAGAACAACAATCCAAAAGGAGAAGGTGTTGCTCTTCCTAATGAAGCGTCCGATGTTGGGGTATTCGGGGGCGAGGTACCCCATAGCGGTACTTGCCTTCATGGTTGAGAAGTCAACATCGTCGGCAAGGACACGTACTATTGTCGTATTCTCACAGTCTTAGTTTCTGTGCATTTCAGCATTGTATCCGAAGTCTATATTGAGACTTTTGAAAAACTGGTTTTAGGTAATTAGAAATAGTGAAAATTATGCACCTTTCGCAAGATATAGGTCTATAATTAGTTGCTCGATTATATGACATATAGTTCATTTCCTCTAGTTTGTGTCGGTTATATTCACATCAGCATTTCTTCTGGTCTGTAATTGCAGTATCTCTTCCTATTTTGGAAGTGGTATTTCTAAAATTTACCATGCATAATGAGGCGCACAATCTAATAAGTGATATTCCTTGGAGGAAGAGGAAGAGAATGCTTTGTATTCATGTGGATATTGATGGTACAATGTTTTTATCGAGAAAATGATATGGTTCTGACTTTTGACGTTTAAGCCCAACCAAAAAGCCATATGTGTCACTTAACCCACCAATACTCTGTTCCGAACTAGTTACTACTAGTCTACTACTAACTAGTATATGAGAAACTTACACAGCACAACCTCCTAGTAGGGTCTACATCATTTCCATTTTCTCTTCCCGGATGGGAAGTGAGTAGTTGTCGCATGCGTGGAT
The DNA here is from genome assembly GCA_023614405.1 of Avena insularis. Taxonomy (NCBI): domain Eukaryota; kingdom Viridiplantae; phylum Streptophyta; class Magnoliopsida; order Poales; family Poaceae; genus Avena; species Avena insularis. Next base: position 569,654,299 of record CM042692.1, read on the forward strand.
CTGGGGTTCCCCGGAGGCGGGTGGACCGCGCTCCTTGCTTAGTGCTCTCGCGGGTACGGGGGCAGACCGTCCCCGCGGGAACCCGACTAGGAGCCCTAGGGGCCTAGCGCACCACCGATTCAGGACAAGACCCCTCACGGGAGGATGTGCCCAGGAACAGGCCTCGCCCGCCCCGAGTAGGACGGATGGCCAGCAACGTCATGGCCCAAGAGATAGGACATCCTCTCGATGCACTTCATTCGGGTCACCCGAGTTCCGGACGGCACCGCCCTGCCACGTTGTAATGCGGCCCAGCAGTTCTCGGTCCCGGTCAGAATGTCCTCTAGGATAAGAAAGTATACCATTTATCAAAAGTCTCAACATTTCTATTGTTGCATCTACCTACCCAAGTACCAAACTCATAACGAGTTGATTGCCAACAGTTCACCATAGAAGGAGTAATGACTTGATGTCAGTACCAACCATACATGTCTTCTAGTATAAGAGAAATACTTCACCTAAGGAAAACATGAATAACTCTTGCTTCTGCATTCCTACGTTATGTTCATCGAATCTCATGTGGAGCATGATTTGTTATGCCTCTATATATTTGGGACTTGTTCTAGCATGGGCATGGGAGGCACGGAAATTTTCAGTCGAGCGAGTCATCAAGCACCACAAATATTGCGGTGTCAACCTACTTCTTCCTCCGACTCTACCGACTAATCCACTCTCGGTTCGCTTGGTCCGGCGCTAACCAGCACGTCCTCCTGCTTTAGTTGTGTTGTACGCCTCTCTGTCTTGCTAATGTTTCCTCGTTTGTCTGGGATAGAATGGGGATTGAAAGAGAATAGTTGGCGTTCCTAAGAGCATGAGGAGAGGTTAAGACCTTGAGATAATGGGTAGACAAAAGAATCCGCTCAGCTCGTGATAGGTGAACCTCCTTGTTCGCTACCGCATGCTACCTATCCAGATGACACAATCTTGCATGTTCTATTTTGCAAGGTTATAGCTTTGAAATTATATCGGTTCTTATATTTTCAAAAGAAGCAAGCCACGATGAGACCGAGCTCACTTTGGCATTTTCACACATGCTCCTGTCAGACTTGGAAACTCGCCCGTGTGACTCGTCTAGAGATACTCGTATCTTTTGCATTTTTGCCAAGAAAAAGGAAAGGTCATTGTGTTGGTACCTCTGGTCTATTCAACGTGGAGAGCAGGCAAATGACCATAAATGTGGGCCCCACCTTGATTCTACGAGAGAAGACTCATCCTGAACCCAGGGCCGAGACCACCACCACCCAAATGGTGGACAGCCTGTGCATCCACCAGCTAGATGTCAAGCTTTATTTTTCTCCTTTTGGCATTGTAACTCTGATGGAGTTGCCCGATATCGCCATCTGGTTGGGAGCCTTGCTTATCTTCCAACCAATCATCCAGATATCTACTATCATGTCCATATTTTGAGTCATTTTGTTTGTTCTCCCATTGTTGTCCACTATAGTCATCTTCTTCTTGTTCTGCAGTATCTTCCTGGCATGGTCTTCACCGTATTTTCTTCCCTCGCTCTAGATCGTTTTAGATCAAGGCCAACTCGGATTCTATGTAGGGGAATCATCCTTTGGATCTCCATTCAGTCTCTACTTACTATGTGTTGCTTGGTAGTTCTCTCATTCCCTAGAAGCCAAAGAAACATACTAAAGTCTCCGCTTGAGTGGAGGCCGAGTTGCAAGCTATGGCTCTTTTGAAAGTAGAGGTGACTTGGTTACGGAAGTTACTAGATCACTTTGGTGTTTACATTACAAAGAATCCCCTCTTTTCAGACAGTACAGGTGCTATCACCATTTCCTATCATCATTGCTCATGATCCGATGAAGCATGAGCTCACTAAGCACATAGGTGTTGATGCCTCCTCTGTGCGCATTGGTGTGCATGGTCAGGTTCTCTCCCTTCAGTATGTGCCTTTTGATTTATAGTTGGAAGATTTATTTAGGAAGGACCATACTAGAGCGTAACATGGGTTGTTTCTTCCCCAACTTAGTGTTGTTGACCCACCATGTGTTTTAGGGGAGGTGTTAGAGATGTATAGCTCTAGTCTTTTATATATTTCCCCATTGTAAAACGGGTTTCCTCTAGTTTGTCACAATGTACATGTATCAACCTTTATCCCCCTATGAATACTATCTTGCTCATTCCATCACATGGCATACTGACCTAGAAAACCAACGGTTGGTACGATCTTTCAGCATTCGAGCAATACACTAACCAATAACCATAGTGAAGAGTTACTTAGTGGTAACAACTTCAATATTTGCCAGTGGTATTTGGATCATTACCCTCCTCTAGCTTATTACTACTTGAAAATACCTCAATGTTATGATGAGGTTCCCAAAGGCCATCTTCATATCAACACGGTTCATCCATTGATTTGGTGAACTAGGGCCTTCATTCAGACGGTGAAGGATTATCGCTAGAGAAAAATAAATAAGAGTGGCACCATAAGGAAGGAGTCTGCAACTTCTTGATCGATGGTTCTCATCATTTACATTAGCCATTTCCGATTTCATTGTTCATGCGTTTTCGGGTGGTTTCCTGTGCCGTGTGCTGATCATCGTGTCGAGACTTTGTGGTTGTGGGAGTTGCCTGCTTTGGGTGTCGTCCACATGTGGTGTTGTTGTAAAGGTTTTCTCCTGATTTTCAATTAAATAACTAGGATGTTTTTTGCTTAATTAAAATATTAGGGCAAAACTTTTGCCCACATTTCAATAAATGGTTGACGTCTAGCACTCCACTTTTTTTTGAAATGCACAACAATGGCAGTGAGCCTGGAAGCCTTGGTCCTCAAGGTCACCAGCTGTTGTGCTCTACCTTTAGTTGTGAGACGGTCTTCCTTCCAGTGATGACCTGGAGAACAACAATCCAAAAGGAGAAGGTGTTGCTCTTCCTAATGAAGCGTCCGATGTTGGGGTATTCGGGGGCGAGGTACCCCATAGCGGTACTTGCCTTCATGGTTGAGAAGTCAACATCGTCGGCAAGGACACGTACTATTGTCGTATTCTCACAGTCTTAGTTTCTGTGCATTTCAGCATTGTATCCGAAGTCTATATTGAGATTTTTGAAAAACTGGTTTTAGGTAATTAGAAATAGTGAAAATTATGCACCTTTCGCAAGATATAGGTCTATAATTAGTTGCTCGATTATATGACATATAGTTCATTTCCTCTAGTTTGTGTCGGTTATATTCACATCAACATTTCTTCTGTCTGTAATTGCAGTATCTCTTCCTATTTTGGAAGTGGTATTTCTAAAATTTACCATGCATAATGAGGCACAATCTAATAAGTGATATTCCTTGGAGGAAGAGGAAGAGAATGCTTTGTATTCATGTGGATATTGATGGTACAATGTTTTTATCGAGAAAATGATATGGTTCTGACTTTTGACGTTTAAGCCCAACCAAAAAGCCATATGTGTCACTTAACCCACCAATACTCTGTTCCGAACTAGTTACTACTAGTCTACTACTAACTAGTATATGAGAAACTTACACAGCACAACCTCCTAGTAGGGTCTACATCATTTCCATTTTCTCTTCCCGGATGGGAAGTGAGTAGTTGTCGCATGCGTGGATCCGGGGTTCCCGAGCAGACGGTGGACCGCTCCTTGCTTAGTGCTCTCGGAGTGCGGGGCAGACCGTCCCCGCGGGAACCCGACTAGGAGCCCTAGGGGCCTAGCGCACCACCGATTCAGGACAAGACCCCTCACGGGAGGATGTGCCCAGGAACAGGCCTCGCCCGCCCCGAGTAGGACGGATGGCCAGCAACGTCATGGCCCAAGAGATAGGACATCCTCTCGATGCACTTCATTCGGTCACCCGAGTTCGGACGGCACCGCCACGTTATGTGTCTCAGGCGGGCCCAACGGTTCTCGGGTCCCGGTCAGAATGTCCTCTAGGATAAGAAAGTATACCATTTATCAAAAGTCTCAACATTTCTATTGTTGCATCTACCTACCCAAGTACCAAACTCATAACTGAGTTGATTGCCAACAGTTCACCATAGAAGGAGTAATGACTTGATGTCAGTACCAACCATACATGTCTTCTAGTATAAGAGAAATACTTCACCTAAGGAAAACATGAATAACTCTTGCTTCTGCATTCCTACGTTATGTTCATCGAATCTCATGTGGAGCATGATTTGTTATGCCTCTATATATTTGGGACTTGTTCTAGCATGGGCATGGGAGGCACCGGAAATTTTCAGTCGAGTACGAGTCATCTCAAGCACCACAAATATTGCAGTGTCAACCTACTTCTTCCTCCGACTCTACCGACTAATCCACTCTCGGTTCGCTTGGTCCGCGGCGCTAACCAACGCTCCTGCTTTAGTTGTGTTGTACGCCTCTCTGTCTTGCTAATGTTTCCTCGTTTGTCTGGGATAGAATGGGGATTGAAAGAGAATAGTTGGCGTTCCTAAGAGCATGAGGAGAGGTTAAGACCTTGAGATAATGGGTAGACAAAAGAATCCGCTCAGCTCGTGATAGGTGAACCTCCTTGTTCTACCGCATGCTACCTATCCAGGATGACACGCAATCTTGCATGTTCTATTTTGCAAGGTTATAGCTTTGAAATTATATCGGTTCTTATATTTTCAAAAGAAGCAAGCCACGATGAGACCGAGCTCACTTTGGCATTTTCACACATGCTCCTGTCAGACTTGGAAACTCGCCCGTGTGACTCGTCTAGAGATACTCGTATCTTTTGCATTTTTGCCAAGAAAAAGGAAAGGTCATTGTGTTGGTACCTCTGGTCTATTCAACGTGGAGAGCAGGCAAATGACCATAAATGTGGGCCCCACCTTGATTCTACGAGAGAAGACTCATCCTGAACCCAGGGCCGAGACCACCACCACCCAAATGGTGGACAGCCTGTGCATCCACCAGCTAGATGTCAAGCTTTATTTTTCTCCTTTTGGCATTGTAACTCTGATGGAGTTGCCCGATATCGCCATCTGGTTGGGAGCCTTGCTTATCTTCCAACCAATCATCCAGATATCTACTATCATGTCCATATTTTGAGTCATTTTGTTTGTTCTCCCATTGTTGTCCACTATAGTCATCTTCTTCTTGTTCTGCAGTATCTTCCTGGCATGGTCTTCACCGTATTTTCTTCCCTCGCTCTAGATCGTTTTAGATCAAGGCCAACTCGGATTCTATGTAGGGGACTCATCCTTTGGATCTCCATTCAGTCTCTACTTACTATGTGTTGCTTGGTAGTTCTCTCATTCCCTAGAAGCCAAAGAAACATACTAAAGTCTCCCGCTTGAGTGCAGAGGCCGAGTTGCAAGCTATGGCTCTTTTGAAAGTAGAGGTGACTTGGTTACGGAAGTTACTAGATCACTTTGGTGTTTCTGTTACTACAAAGAATCCCCTCTTTTCAGACAGTACAGGTGCTATCACCATTTCCTATCATCATTGCTCATGATCCGATGAAGCATGAGCTCACTAAGCACATAGGTGTTGATGCCTCCTCTGTGCGCATTGGTGTGCATGGTCAGGTTCTCTCCCTTCAGTATGTGCCTTTTGATTTATAGTTGGAAGATTTATTTAGGAAGGACCATACTAGAGCGTAACATGGGTTGTTTCTTCCCCAACTTAGTGTTGTTGACCCACCATGTGTTTTAGGGGAGGTGTTAGAGATGTATAGCTCTAGTCTTTTATATATTTCCCCATTGTAAAACGGGTTTCCTCTAGTTTGTCACAATGTACATGTATCAACCTTTATCCCCCTATGAATACTATCTTGCTCATTCCATCACATGGCATACTGACCTAGAAAACCAACGGTTGGTACACAGTCTTTCAGCATTCGAGCAATACACTAACCAATAACCATAGTGAAGAGTTACTTAGTGGTAACAAGTTCAATATTTGCCAGTGGTATTTGGATCATTACCCTCCTCTAGCTTATTACTACTTGAAAATACCTCAATGTTATGATGAGGTTCCCAAAGGCCATCTTCATATCAACACGGTTCATCCATTGATTTGGTGAACTAGGGCCTTCATTCAGACGGTGAAGGATTATCGCTAGAGAAAAATAAATAAGAGTGGCACCATAAGGAAGGAGTCTGCAACTTCTTGATCGATGGTTCTCATCATTTACATTAGCCATTTCCGATTTCATTGTTCATGCGTTTTCGGGTGGTTTCCTGTGCCGTGTGCTGATCATCGTGTCGAGACTTTGTGGTTGTGGGAGTTGCCTGCTTTGGGTGTCGTCCACATGTGGTGTTGTTGTAAAGGTTTTCTCCTGATTTTCAATTAAATAACTAGGATGTTTTTTGCTTAATTAAAATATTAGGGCAAAACTTTTGCCCACATTTCAATAAATGGTTGACGTCTAGCACTCCACTTTTTTTTTGAAATGCACAACAATGGCAGTGAGCCTGGAAGCCTTGGTCCTCAAGGTCACCAGCTGTTGTGCTCTACCTTTAGTTGTGAGACGGTCTTCCTTCCAGTGATGACCTGGAGAACAACAATCCGAAAGGAGAAGGTGTTGCTCTTCCTAATGAAGCGTCCGATGTTGGGGTATTCGGGGGCGAGGTACCCCATAGCGGTACTTGCCTTCATGGTTGAGAAGTCAACATCGTCGGCAAGGACACGTACTATTGTCGTATTCTCACAGTCTTAGTTTCTGTGCATTTCAGCATTGTATCCGAAGTCTATATTGAGATTTTTGAAAAACTGGTTTTAGGTAATTAGAAATAGTGAAAATTATGCACCTTTCGCAAGATATAGGTCTATAATTAGTTGCTCGATTATATGACATATAGTTCATTTCCTCTAGTTTGTGTCGGTTATATTCACATCAACATTTCTTCTGGTCTGTAATTGCAGTATCTCTTCCTATTTTGGAAGTGGTATTTCTAAAATTTACCATGCATAATGAGGCGCACAATCTAATAAGTGATATTCCTTGGAGGAAGAGGAAGAGAATGCTTTGTATTCATGTGGATATTGATGGTACAATGTTTTTATCGAGAAAATGATATGGTTCTGACTTTTGACGTTTAAGCCCAACCAAAAAGCCATATGTGTCACTTAACCCACCAATAGTCTGTTCCGAACTAGTTACTACTAGTCTACTACTAACTAGTATATGAGAAACTTACACAGCACAACCTCCTAGTAGGGTCTACATCATTTCCATTTCCATAGAAGGAGCAATGACTTGATGTCAGTACCAACCATACATGTCTTCTATAAGAGAAAGACTTCACCTAAGGAAAACACGAATCACTCTTCCTTTTGCATTTCTATGTTAGGTTCATGCAATCTCATTTGGAGCATGATTAGTTATGCCTCTACATATTAGGGACTTGTTCTAGCATGGGCATGGGAGGCACCGGAAATTTTCAGTCAAGTACGAGAGTCAACTGAAGCACCACAAATATTGCAGTGTCATCCTACTTCTTCCTCCGACTCTACCGACTAATCCACTCTCGGTTCGCTTGGTCCCTGCGCTAACCAGCACGTCCTCCTGCTTTAGTTGTGTTGTACGCCACTCTCCCTTGCTAATGTTTCCTCGTTTGTCTGGGGTTGAATGGGGATTGAAAGAGAATAGTTAGCGTTCCTAAGAGCAGGAGGTAAGGTTAAGACCTTGAGATAACCGGTAGGGCAATGCATCCGCTCAGCTCGTGATCGGTGAACCTCCATGTTCGCTACCGCATGCTACCTATCCAGGATGACACGCAATCTTGGATATTCTATTTTGCAAGGTTATAGCATTGCAATTCTATCGTTTCTTATATTTTGAAAAGAAGCAAGCCACGATGAGACCGAGCTCAGTTTGGCATTTCACACATGCTCCTGTCAGACTTGGAAACTCGCCCGTGTGACTCGTCTAGAGATACTCGTATCTTTTGCATTTTTGCCAAGAAAAAGGAAATGTCATTGTGTTGGTACCTCTGGTCTATTCAACCTGGAGAGCAGGCAAATGACCATAAATGTGGGCCCCACCTTGATTCTACGAGAGAAGACTCATCCTGAACCCAAGGCCGAGACCACCACCACCCAAATGGTGGACAGCCTGTGCATCCACCAGCTAGATGTCAAGCTTTATTTTTTCTCTTTTTGGCATTGTAACTCTGATGGAGTTGCCCGATACCGCTTTCTTCCTATCCGCGTGCACCAAAGGATGTGCTACCTCGAAAGTCGAAACTATAAGGGAAATGATATAATCCCCCCGGACGATCGCATCGCTCGCATCGTCCTGTTCCGTCAGCGCGCGCCACGCGTCCTTCAGCATGGGAGACAGCGATGGGGACGGGTCCCACCCATATGGACCTTATCTTCTCGCCGCACGCTCTCCTCCGCTCGTTTGTGTCTGTATTTGTATGTCTCTCCCGTCCAATCTCCTTCCTATTTCTTCCGCGAAAACTGCTCCGTCGCTTGCTCCCTCGCCTGTGCTCCGCCGTCGTAGGAAGGTCTCTCTCCGGTGCTCAGCCGCCCTAGGCTCCCTTGCCGGTACTCCACGTACCACCCCTAGCACGCCGTCGTGGCACCGCCCTGCTTCCCGCGGCCGGCTCGAGGGGGGCCGCAGCTTCCCGGCGCCGCTGCCCGCTACTGCTCCTCCACGATGTGCACGTCTGGTGGCGCGGTTCCCGGCTGCTCGCGCTCCTCGTCACGGCCGCCCTAGCGGTGGAGCTCACGGTAATCCGCTCTTGCTGCGAGACGGGCCAGTGTTGCTGCGAGTAGTGGTCGCTGGAGCTACAGACTAAGGATGGCGGTGCTCGTCGGAGCTGCAAACTAAGGCGGACGATGCTACAAAGGCTGACCTCCGATTTTGCTACATTGATACATTTTTTTTGCTATCTTCGTTTCTTGGTTTTGCTACAATACTGTAAATTTTTTGCTACAAGTTCTCTGGCGAGGTTTCCCAGCGAAAGTCTCCGGCGATGTCTCCGGCGAAGTTAGTTTTTGCTACTTTTGTTCGGTGGTTTTGCTACAACAGCACAAAATTTTTGCTACAAGGTCTCCGGCTAGGTCCCTAGCGAAAGTCTCCGGCGATGTCTCCGGCGAAGTTAGTTTTTGCTACATTAGAAGAACTTTTTTTGCTACAACCGTCTTGTGCTTTTGCTATAACAGTGTCAACTTTTTGCTACAAGGTCTCTGGCGAGAGTCACAAGCAAATTTTTTCCGACGATGTTTCCGGCGAAGTCGGTTTTGCTACATTAGTATTTTTTTTTTGCTGCATGGCCTCCGACGAGGTCTCCGGCGAGGTCTCCGGCGGCCCTTTGTATTTTCTGAAACGAACCGTTTTTTTTGCTTCAGAAGCAAAAGCGGGTTTTTTTAGCAAAAATGGGTGTTTTGCAGCAAATCCGGGATTTGGACCTTTTTCTTGGACACGTGGCAGCATGGAAAGGAGGACGATGAGGGCTTCCCATCGTCCGGGGGACGCCTAGCAGGCTCCAAACTGTAACCCAGCTGAGATGCACCACCTAGAGAGAGAAGTCACCCAACGGACTGCCTACCGTGGCACATTTGAATGTGTGGGAGAGAGACATTAAAAAGTTTGCTCCTAGAAAAATACATTAAATTTGAAAAAAAGAGATAAAAAAGGTTGAATAAAACAAGAAACTAATAGTAGTAGCTAACTTATAACGAACACCATTATATGAGTGACGCTAGATGGTGGATATAGATAGCATGACAACTTATATATGTATCAGATGGCTATACTATTGAACATGTTCTGATGGAGGAGAGAAGCTTTTTGGATAGCACGCCGTGTCTCACTGAATATATTATTAATAGATGACGCATGGAAAAATATTTAATACTAAATATTAAAAATAGTTTGCAAAATATAGAAATTAAAAAGGGTTAACTCAATTTCTTTAACTATTTCATAGTGTCTAAATAAATATTAAATAGGTGAAACTTTGTTCTCTAGATATATTACTAATAGTTGATGCATGGGAAACTATTTAATACCAAATATTAAAATAGTTTGCAAAATATAGAGATTAAAAAGGGTTTACCTTAATTTCTTTAACCATATGTTGATATTGTCTAAATAAAATTTCGGTTTCGATCCTATGGTTAGACAATTCAATTCAGATCCTTATGCAAAAAAGATTTACTCCAATAGGATATACAAGAATAAAATCTATAATCAAATACTATACCATAGTATTTAAATTTCTTAAAATTTGCAACCTCCACAAAGTTGCAATTTTATTACAGAATCTTATCCTACACAATATTTTGAATCCAACTATATATTATTTGTATTTTTGTGATATGCACACTAATTGTTGGGGATTTTGCAACTTTAACTAATTATTTGTCTATTATTAATTTGATTTTACGTTTAACCGAACTAGGCTGACACGCGGCAGCACGGAATTGGCTACTCGGCTAACTACATGCTGACTAGGCGCTGATGCAGCATGCTGACATGGCATTCCACATGACACACTCTAATTAGTCAGTGTCGCTCCAATTAGTTGATCTAATCTACGCCATACATTACATATTGCACGGCAAGGGAAGCATGACATTTACGGGCAGCGAATGATGGCGGAGATGGGAAAGAAATTTTGGTGGCCACCGTCTGCGGTTATAGCGGTCTCCAACGATAGCTAGTTGGTTGACTTGACAGCGAAGATGATGGAGATCCTAATGGTGGTGTTGGCGACGTCTCCTCCTTCCTTGGATAGGGGCGACACTAGGATGGAGCTCCTCGGTCTTCGATGGGCTTTGACAACTTCGGGCGTCTACTCCGCTGTGTTATAGGAGTGGAAAATGGGATGAGTCTATGTGGTACTCCAAGGGAGGTGGGTGGATGGAATTAGAGGGGCAAGGGCTCTCGACACCATTGGTGACCTTGAGCTTCGAAACTCAGCAATGGTGGCGGCGGGATTGGATCTTCGGTGAGAAATTTTGCAAGCCTAGCGGACGGATTAGATATGACTTTTGAGGGGAAATGGGGAGCGTGTCAACATGATTAAATAAGCGGAAGACTTGGACAAGGGGTGACGGGTTCACCCAGAAATCAGGAGATCTTCTTAGGCGGTTCAACATCGTGTTCGTCACGGTCCTGTCGCACGAGGATGATAAATCACATGATGACCCCATCGATTAGCGGGAGAGACGGAAGGGCGAGCATCAGCCATCGAATCAAGTGACGATGAGCGGCTCTGGCGGCTCCTCGCTCACGCGTCTCCAAGTGGGCTTTGGTACGGAAGCTTAGTTGGGCTGCTTCGTCAATTGGCTTGGTGATGCATGTAAAATGTATCTATGATCTTTGTAGTTTATTATGCCATATTTCATCATAATTGATTCATATGAGATGTTATCCTCTTTTTTTAGAATGATTTTCAAATTTTCCTAAAAGGTATCTGCTATTTATTTTATAACTCTACAAACAGGAAAACCCTGTTTTGGATATTTGGATTTTTAGGGACCTTTGCGAGTTCAGATGGACCTGGGATTTTTCTAATGAAGTTTTACATCGAAATAGCGTCCTTGAGCACGTAGACCCCACCTGTAGCCAACTGAGGCCCAACATAGGGCCCATCTGGTGCCTAGAAGCTCGGATTTCGTCGATCTTTTCGCCCACCACTTCGTGCTAACCTAAAAATGTCTATATATAGTGCCTTGACCGTGATCTCGGAGTACAAATCACCACGAAGATTGAAACACAAAACAGAGGAGATCCGGTAAGGATTGGAGGGGGAAACATGCCGCTGGAACGCCATCGGCTCTCATCTCCAACCTCTCCAACAACATCTCCATCATCACCATGATAAAGAGTGAGTTGTCCACCCCCCCGGACTACGGGTTTGTGGAAGCCGCTAGTTCTCTCTCTCTCATGCTATCAATGTTCCAGTATCATATGAACTTCATAACGTGATTATGGACATCTATTTGTAATCCCCTTGTAGTGGATCTTTTGTTTTTATGATTTAAGTATTTAAGATTGGTATTTTCAGATTGTGTTTGATGTATAAGTAGATGCATATTATGTACCCCGTTCTCGATTACTTGTTCTGATCCAACTAAGTATAAAGGGGCATGTGAGGGAGAACACGTGTATTAGTTGGAGTAACATGGTAGTATGGAACTGGATAGTGATAGAAAGTTTGAGTCCTACTATTGGTTTTTCCTTTGTTTTTTACTGACTAGGCATAAATGAATGCATGTATTATTATTTTTTATTCTTATGTGAGATCATGTCATGTGAGGTGGTGCTATTTATTCAACATCATGCCATTGAAGTAAAGACAATACTCTGTTTATTCTTAATACTAGTTTGTAGAGGTGTCTCTTACTACTGGAGTACTAGTGAGATGTGTTGCATCATATTAAATATAGGATGTGATGCCCATATCAATGATTATTAAACACTTAATGAAGATCCATCAATATGATAGGTTATTTTGATCCCACCATGTTTATGAGAGAGTAGACAAGTGAACCTACGAACCCCGGTCCGTTTTTCATTATAAGAAACACCTTTGATTTACATTTAAAAGTATTTTTATTTTCAGCACTCATTTCATTTCATACAATTTACACCACTACCATCACTATATGACTTTATTTTTGCATTGCATTTAGTTTATCTTCCATACCGCATTTAGTACACGGTACTTACTACATATTTATTTTAGTTATTTTATTTAATCATTTCTTTCGAATTCTAATATAAAACCTTGTGCTTGGCAACCACTTACTGTAGTTGGGGACACAAGACAATCATCTTTGTTTTTATAGGTTATTTGAAGTGGATGGAAGAGAGTATTATTACTATTTCTACAAGAGTTCGATATAAACTCTCGATTCACCCTTATTGAGAAAATACACTTGCTATATCACTTTGCTCTTGGAGTACCAACGAATTGGTGTCCACATAGTATGGTGCCATCACTTAGCCTAGCCGTTAGAGATCCAAATTGATCCAAAAAAAATTATGAGACATTCGATAACATTATTCCTATCCAATAAAATATAAAATAGTGTTTTCATGTCATTATCCTTATAGGCTATTTAGCATATGTAACAACAAAACGTTGTTGTTGTCTAGTCAAAGTTTTTACATGATAACATGATGTAATACATCAGAATTCTATGCTATTCTCCAATTCCAATAAGAGAAAGGATACATATCATCTTGGGGATCAAACAAAACGATTGCCTAGGTCGCTCCCACGCGTGCCTTCAGTCGTCGCTTGCGGGATGCCTGCAAGCGTGGCCCACCCGCGACACGGTCTTACCCCTCTGTGCCTTCTTTCTTATCCTTTCATTGCCAAATTAAGTTTCCCTGCCCCAACGCAGGAACGCAAGCCACCGAGAGACTGACCTCGCACCGCGCCGTACTTAACCTAGCCCTAACGCTACTCCGCTCTACCTCTACCATGGCGAGGTCGAGGTCCGCCACAACCCGCACCATGTCGCTTTGCCGGTATAGCTGCTCGCGTAGCCTCGTCAATCTTCATCTTATTCACTTCCGGGCCCGTGCTCCGGTCGGATGCTCCGTCGCCACAGTCGCCTCCATCGATGACGACAGCCGTCTCCCCCACGACACTCGCTTGCTCTGGGCCCCTCCCATGGCGCTGCCTATGGACAATGATGCTTCTTGCCTTAGACGGTGGTACTACCGGTGGGTTCACGTTGGTTTTTTTTATGGGATTTACTACCTACTCTTAATATTTTTGCTACAACCATTTTTCGGTTCTGCATCATAAGAAGAAATCTTTTGCGACAATTGTTCTGAGGTTTTGCATCGATGTGACATGATGTGACATGGTCGGATGAATTTTTCAGCAATACGTGCCAAAATAAAAGAGATGTCTTGGTGTTCTCAAAATTACAAAACAACAACTTCTCAAGCAACCAAATTTTCAGCAATGGCTTGTTGTAGTGCACACATGGTGGGGCTTGTTGTAGTGCATACATGGCGGCATCAGCAGAACACGAGGATGGGAGCGGGTGCGTGCATATAACCGTTTGATTTTTTTCCATTTTCCTATGTGCGTCCGTTCCGGGTGGCAATCACAGTAATTTGTAGCAACGGCAGGTGCACAGGTGAATACCGCTTCGGTTATCGACGGAGAAGCTCCGGAAACTGGGTAGAATCTACCATCGACTAGTTTCTCGCAATAGAAAGGAACTAGATCCTTGATTTCTTTAGTGTGTCAAAATTGATCGGAAATATTAATAGCCATGATATCTATATACTAAATATATAGCAATGTGCAAAGGGCATCTTTGAACATCTTTTGTTTACGGTTAAATGTTATTATGGTATTTGAAAAATACTACTCCCTCCGGTTTAAAATATAAGATGTTTTAGGTTTGTGAAAAAAAAATATTTAGACTTCTTTTAGTGTGTAGGTTTACTCCAAACCTGAGTGAACCTACATACTAAAAGAAGTCTAGATACATTTGCTTCATAAGGCTAAAACATCTTATATTTTGAAACGGAGGGAGTACATATGTGAAGTTTGTACATGAGATTAAATTTGGTATGTAGACTTAAAGTTTGGAACATGCATGACCTAGCCGTTAAGATTTTACGTGGTGTTGTATAAGTATGCTAGGCTAAACTTTGTATTAATAAATAATTATTAGTTTGCTTGATCAATGATCCTACGATGTTTAGGCTATTCCGATAGAACAAAAAGGTAGGTTTCCTTAATATAAGGTAAAAACAAAAGGATATATCCTCATTAGTACATAGGTCGACACAAGAGTAATAATTTCATCTCTACATTTATATAATCTTACTACCTCTTGTTCCTTCATTAATTGTATAAATAAATGACACTCTTATGTCGTTAAATAGATAACCTCTTAGACATGCACACCATATATAATTTTTACCATTATTATGTTATTTAATAAATCCGATAATACCTTTTGTCACAATCTTATTTTCTTTTGTCATGTTTTAGTAATATATTTTTCATATCAATAACAATAGCATAGCATTTATTTTTTTATTGTTGTAATATTATGTTTAACTATTCTTTTAACTATGTCAATGCTATATCTACTCTTCAATCCAGTTATTATGCGATTTTGCCCACTTGCATTTATCATTTGATGTAAGATGATACCATGTCATGGACAACGTAGATTTGACATCTTGGTTGGTTGTCTTTTTTCTACATGATTGTAAATTCGAATGACGTGTGGCTAGGAGCGTATCTTGACCTAGATCTCATTTTTTGATAAATAGTGCTTTATTACTTAAAGAGTTTTAAGCATTACATCGGCATCTGTATACCCAGCCGATCCACATCCAAAATCCAAGTACACATCACAAAGGTAAAAAAACATATAAGCCAATTACATATCAGAATGAGAAAGTGTAAGACGCCTAAGCTGGTGGAGGGCCGTAGCTATGAGAAAGTTCATAGCTAGGACCTAGATCTCATACGCATTTCAAAACATGTGCGATCAATTTATCCTTTACAAATTATTTTTTCATGTTTAATATTACTCGTGGTTTCAAAAAAAAAGTTTAGCATTATCCGATTATTTTAGTTTTCAAAGAGAATGTGTTTTGCGGTATATGTATATATGTGCATACAAATCAGTGTAATTTTAGAGCATCCATGGTATCGTACATAAATATATGTAAGCTTAAATCGGATCGTCCATCAGTTTTATAGTTGGCTTCACTTACATATCGATCAGTTTTTATTTCAGGGCCGGACAACTTTAGAGTTAGCATCTTGTACATGTGTACCTAGCATAGATTCCATCGGCATAAATCTCGCCAACCGGAAAGCGTTGTTGTTATATGACTCCTCATATCTATCCTTTAGATCGTATCGATCTGATTTGGATTTTTTCCATCGCCGACAGTTTGCAAAGTAAGTAATATATAAACCGTGTTCAACTTATCACATGTTTTCCCAAACCGTTTTTTCTGCTCGAAACTTCATGTAGGCCAGATGGTGGTGACTGGTGCCCTTGTCATATGTGTTATGGGAAATGATACCCTCCCCCGGGGGATCACACGTTGCCGTCGTCGCTATCGCACGCCTTCGTGTGGCCCCACCCATAATCGCGTCGCCTTTTCTTATCTTCTTCTCCCTAGCGCTTCGCTGCCAGGCTCTGCGTGCCTCCGCCGCCGTTGCGCAGCGCCGCCCCCACTCGTCCTGCTGCGCGCGCCTCCGCCGCCCGTCCTGCGTGCGCCTCCGCCGCCGCCGCGCCGAGCCGCCACTGCACGTCCTGCGTGCGCGCGCCCCTCCGCCGTTGTTGCGCTGCGCTGCCACCGCCTGCCCCTCGTGTCACGCACCTCGTCGGAGCGCCGCGCTGCCATCCCGCTCAACTGTCCCTCTCCTGCGCAGCAGAAGCTGCCGCCGCGGGAACCTCGCCGGAGCCTCCATACACCACTGACGTTGCTACCTATGATATGAAGGTTTGCTACATGGGGTTAACGACACTGCTACTTACTGCCACTGACGCTGCTACCAACGGCATCGAGATTTGCTAAATAGGGTTTAGTGGCGCTGCTACCTACTACCACCCCCGCTGCTACCTACGGCGTCGAGGTTTTGCTACGTGCGGTCGGCGGCGGTGCTACAAGTATATCTTGAGTTTTGCTACAATGTCTCTGACGAGATTTTCGGCGAGGTCGGATTTGCTACAATATGTTATTTTTTTTGCTACATACGTTTTGTGGTTTTGCTACACTAGTGCAAAGTTTTTGCTACACGGTCTCCGGCGAGGTCTGCCGGCGAAAGACTCCGGCATGTCTCCGGCGAGGTCGAATATGCTACATTGGCACACTTTTTTGCTACACGATCTCCGGCGAAATCTCCGGCGAGGTCCCATCTGTTTTCCTATTTTCTAGGTCGAACCGTTTTTTGCTACATGTAGCAAAAGCGGGACAATTTGTAGCAAAAAGGGACTTAATGTAGCAAAAGCGGGAGGAAGTGCTGTTTGGAGGGACACGTGTCGCGCTGTCGACCCGGTGGATCCGGGGCAAATATCCTCGGGGGACGCGTAGCACTGCCCATGTGTTATTTACCTTTTTTTGAGTTCATCCATGTGCAGACCGTCATCACCTATGCATAGCCTGTTAGAGTTTTTTTTTCAGGGGGAACATACCTGTTAGAGTTAATGCCTCATAATTATTCCATTATTCTTTCTATAGGACGTGTCTTTTTTTTAATCTGAGGACGTGTCTTGTTGGGACTCATTGATCATTCGATTAGACAACTCCAAATTTTCTGGTTGTTTATAGGTATATAGAACGCATGTGATATATGGGCCGTGTCAACCCAGATTACAAAGTTACCTAACAATTAAATTTCTATAGGACGTGTCTTTTTTTTAATCTGAAGACGTGTCTTGTTGGGACTCATTGATCATTCGATTAGACAACTCCAAATTTTCTGGGTGTTTATAGGTATATATA
Source organism: Avena insularis (assembly GCA_023614405.1). Taxonomy (NCBI): domain Eukaryota; kingdom Viridiplantae; phylum Streptophyta; class Magnoliopsida; order Poales; family Poaceae; genus Avena; species Avena insularis. Next base: position 569,671,721 of record CM042692.1, read on the forward strand.
GAACGCACGTGATATATGGGCCGTGTCAACCCAGATTACAAAGTTACGTAACAATTAAACGGAATATATGGTCCGTGTCATCCTAGATTATAAAGTTACGTAACAATTAAACGGAATATATGGTCCGTGTCAACCCAGATTATAAAGTTACATAACAATTAACCTTCCGTTTAATCCTAGCCACAAATTTTAGATCTAACTGTGAAAAATAATTTGGATGATGTGGATCAACCAGATGCCTCGAAAAATACCCTTATATTGCTTTTAGTATATAAATAGATAGATAGATTGGGCTTAACGGTGGAAATAAGCTAGAGAGAAGCTGGACACTGCTTTTGGGGTTCAGCGGTCCACGACCTTGAAGCCGGCCTAGAAGTCCAAAAGAAGTCGCCCTAAATTTTTTTACATGGTGCCTATCACCCATTCTGAGCCACACCTCCACATCACCATAACAATTTAACACGGAAGCATTTTTTATCCTTCGACTCCCAACTAAAGAGGGCGCGGCCTGCCGCTACGCCGGTCCCAGCTAGTAGTTATCTACTGTCCTAGCAATGAATTGATGCCAGTACCGACCACCCCGAGTCTTTTTATATAAGAGAAAGGCTTGACATAAGAAAAAGTATATGAATAACTTGTTCTTCCTTTTCCTTTTCTATGCTATACTTTCGTCCAATCTCATGTCGTGCAGTATTTGTTGTTTCTCCACACATTAGGCACTTGTTGATTATGCAGACGCCGGGTGTAAATATTACTGTTATGTAGTAAAGCGCATATTTCCAAAAAAGGCAATGGTTGATAGTTTAGGCATAGGAGGCACCAGAAATTCCTAGTAGGTTAGCAGAATCACAGCATGCACTGCGCCTCTGCATCCGACTCCACTGGCTGAGCTATTGTCACTCTGTTTGGTCTCTCCGCTAAGCATCAAGTTAGCTTGCTTCACTTGGGTAATACGCTACTCCCTCTTGATTTTATTTTTGAGCTTGGCTGGCGTAGAATGGGGGCCGAGAGAGAATAGTTCGCGTTCGTAAGAGGAAGAGAGAAGGTTGAGAGCCTGAGATTACTGGTAGGCTCAAGTTATCTGCTCGGCTTGTGACGGGTGCATCAACGAGCCCCACACTGTCCATGCTTGCTAGCTATCCAGGATGTCACATGTACTGCCCTGCCTACTCTGTTGTGCAAGTTCATACTAGCTTTCAAGGGCAAGCCACGATGAGACCGAGCTCACTTTGGCATTTTTGGGAATTGCTCTTGTAAACGATCTCAAGGATCAAAGTCAATGCATATTTATATCCATGGCATTTTTGATAAATTTAATCTTTTCGCGAGACTTCTGTCTTGAATGAAGTGTGTTCAAACTTTTAGCAAGATCTAACATGTTCAGGTTCTGGCGGTACCGGAGTGGTAGGATTTAGAACATCTCTACTCGTTCGGCGTTTTCAGACCCAAATCCGGCGCCATTTAGCGTCACACGGATGAAACATTTGGCCTGGGACAGGCGGTTTTCCACTCGCGTTCCCATCCCGAGTTCCCGGCTTTGGCCAAATTTTGAACAAACACGGAGAAACTTAGATGAATTTAGGCGATTGCATTAAAATATAGGCGAGTCCGTACATGTTATGTCAAATTCGGACATATATCCAAATTTTGACTGTAGTAGGCTAAGAAGAACTTTAAAAAACATCGAAATAACTAAACTAGCCGATCCGACGGGGCACGCCGATCACATGCCGAAGCGGCGGTAGAAGGACGTGTAGTCGGCGTCCTGGGTTCCGTCGTCATTGCCATCGTCGTCACTCGGCGGCTGCGGTGGCCGGGAGCTGCCCTGGCCGGTGTCGCCGCTGCGCCACGGTTGCGCTGAGGGCATGACCTCATATTCATCATCGTTGCCAAGGACAACCAGCGACGCACCCTTGTAGGCGCTCTATCGTCGTACGCCGCGCGTGCGGCCTGGCGCTCGGCCTGCTCATGCAGGCGCCGGATGCGCTCGGCCTCCTCCCACTCACAGTCCTCCCTGGACCAGGCGCAGGTGCCGGGGGCCTACCTCGGCGGCACATCGTTGAGTGACGCCTCCATCGCCATATTCAGAAGGAACGCGTCCTCATCGACGGGCACGCCCAGTCCGCCGGCTCCTTATTCAGTGCTCGTAGCTTCAGCCTGGCTAGCCGAAGGTGGCCGGTCAGCGGCAACGGTGCACAGTGTGCGTTCATGATGACGCCGCGCGAACGCGTGCGCATTGGCGATGCCGCCTCCCGCTTCATAGGTCAGAGTGGCGCCGACGAGCTCGCCGGCGTCGAACCAGATGAGCACGATGCCGAGGCCGATGACGAGCTAGACGACCCACTTGCCATCCTCCTCGGCATCCAGCTGCTCACCTCGCGGCGCAAGGAGATCGTCGGTGGCGAGCGCGGGTTGTTCCCCGCGCTGATGTGCTCCAAGACGGCGGCGAGCGTGCGGCCAGGTGCGCGCCACTACCATCGTCGTCCTGCCGAGTTGTTCCTCGCTGGCGGTGGGCGTACACCATCATAGACCGCCAGCTACTGCTCCCGCCAGTCGATGAAGTACCGTTCCTAGTACGCGAGGTTCCTCGGGTCCTCGGCAAGCTCAGGGTCCTCCATGCCAGCGATGACCGCCTGGATCTCATTGATGAGCTCGAAGGCCTTCGAGACCGGCAGCACGGGCACGCTGCCTGCACTGAGCCTCCACGTCGGCGGACAGTGGAAGTCGGGCGGCGCCAGGTAGCTGTCGTGCATCCCACGGCTGCAGGGATCGCCGGCCGAAGCCGTTCGCCACCGCCGGATCTTTTGGAAAGCGCTCTGCCATTGCCGCCACCAAACTCTTCTTCTCGTCACCGAAGGTGAAGTTTGTGGGTTGGGGGAATGGGGGGAGAGTGTGCGTCCTGGAGACTGCGATAGCGGCCGGCATTTATATCCGAAAGAGGAAAGGACGGCGAGGACGGAAGGGGTGTAGTGGCGTGGGTGGAAAAAGTGGTAACAACGGGAAAGTGCATGGGCGGTGGTGCCATTAGGGCGACACGTGGGAGCCGAGGACAGGCAGTCGTTGCCCGTCGTTCCGCCGTGGGAACGGAGGCCACAGGATGAGGACGACTCGGTTCACACGCTGACTGGGCAGGCCCACCGCGTGATTTTTTCTTTCCCATCAATTCCGCTTCATCTGGCGTTCCCAGGCGACTCCCGGCGTCCCGGGTTTGGCCTGCGAACCCAGATGTAAAAATGGCTGGGAACGCGACTAGCAAAATCTTCGTGTCCCGTCGTCATTGCCATCGTCGTCGCTCGGTGGCTGTGGTGGTGGGAGCTGCCCTGGCCGGCGTCGCCGCTGCGCCAGAGGGCCCGACCTCATCTTTGTTGTCATCGCCGAGGACAACGAGAGGCACTCCCTGGTAGGCACTCTATAGGCGTACGCTACGTGCGGCCTGGCGCTCGGCCTCCTCCCACTCCTAGTCCACCCTGCACTAGGCGTAGGCGTCGAGGGCCTTCCTCGGCGGTGCATCATTGAGTGACTCCTCCATCACCATCTTTAGAAGGAACACGTCCTCGTGCACACCGCATCCCCGCGGTCCCCTTCTTGACAGCGGTAACCGGCCTCGCCAGCCGAAGGTGGCCGGTCAGCGGCGACGGCACGCGGCGTACGTTTATGACGACGCCGCACGAACGCGAGCGCATCGACGAGCGCATTGGCGATGCCACCTCCCGCTTCACAGGCCGGAGTGGCGCCGGCAAGCTCGCTGGCGCCAAACCAGATGAGCGTGACGGTGAGGCCCACGACAAGCTAGATGACCCGTTCGCCATCCTCCTTGGCATACGACTTCTCACCCCGCGGCGCTGGGAGATCGTCGGCGGAGAGCGCGGGGGATAGCCCAGGCGCGGGTTGTTCCCCGCGCTGATGTGCTCTAGGACGGTGACGAGCGTGCGGCCAGGTGCGCTCCACCACCATAGCCGTCCTACCGAGTTGTTCCTCATCGGCGGCGGGCTTGCACCATCGTAGGCGGATAGCTGCTACTCCCGCCGATCGATGAAGTATTGTTCCTATTACGTGAGGTTCCTCGGGTCCTCGATGAGCTCGGGGTCCTCCATGTCGGCGATGACTGTTGGAGATATGCCCAAGAGGCAATAATAAAAGTGGTTATTATTATATCTTTGTGTTTATGATGAATGTTTACATCCCATGCTATAATTGTATTATAAGGAAACACTGATACATGTGTGTTTTGTAAATATAAAAGAGTCCCTAGTAAGCCTCTCGTGGAACTAGATTGTTGATTAAATGATGATCATGGTTTCCTAATCATGGACATTGGATGTCATTAATAACAAGGTTATATCATTAGGAGAATGATGTGATGGACACACACCCATAGTAAGCGTAGCATAAGATCAAGTCATTAAGTTCGTATTGCTATAAGCTTTCAAATGCATAGTAACCTAATCCTTCGACCATGAGGTTATGTTAATCACCATCACCGGATGGGTACTTTGATGACATCAAACACCGCTTCGTAACTGGGTGGTTATAAAAGTGTCATTGGGTATTCTGAAAGTATGTCTTGAAGCGCATGGACCAAGATTGGGATTTGTCCATCCATATGACGGATAGATATGCTCTGGCCCCTCTCGGTGGAATGTCATCTAGTTAGCTTGCAAGCATGTGACTAGGTCACAAGGGATGACATAACATGGAACGAGTAAAGAGTACTTATCAGTAACGAGGTAGAACTAGGTATGGAGATACCGACGATCAAACCTCGGATAAGTAGAATATCGCGTGACAAAGGGAATTGGTTTCATATGTTAATGGTCTATCGATCACGAAGTTATCGTTGAGTATGTGGGAGCCGTTATGGATCTCCAGATCCCGCTGATGGTTATTGACCGGAGAGGTGTCTTCATCAGGTCTGCATATTCACGAAACGTAGGGTGACACACTTAAGGTTCGAAGTTGTTTTAAGTAGATATGGAATATGCGTTGGAGACCGAATGTTGTTCGAAGTCTCGGATTGAATCCGGGACATCACGAGGAGATCCAGAATTGTCTGGAGAATGAGATTCATATATTGGGGATCATTTTCTAAGTTAGGAAATGTTCCGGAGTATTTGTATGGGGATTCTAGAAGGTTTCGGAATGTTCCGGAAGGTTCTAGGAGATTTCTTGGAGTTTACTTGAAAACCAAGAAAGGATCAAGGAGTCCTTGTGGGGCAAGACAAGGAGTCGTGGGGGAGGAGGACTCCTCCCCCCTCCCAATCCGCCGGCCAAGGAAGGGAAGGGAGTCCTACTAGGACTCCCCCTCCCATGGCGCCTCCCTCCTTTAAATAGAGGGGTGGGGGCGCCACCCCTAGCCCCCTCCACTTCAAGCCCTTGCCGCCGCCTCTCTCCTCCTCCTTCCCTCTGCTTAGGCTTAGGCGAAGCCCTGCAGAATTCTCTACTCCACCACCACCACACCGTCGTGCTACTGGGATTCCGTGGAGAAGATCTACTACCTCCGCTGCTCGCTGGAACGAGGAGAGGAAGGTCTGCTTCGACTCCGCACGTGTGACCGATCATGCCGCGCTAACGCGGCGCCGGAAGGATCGTCCACACGATCTTGAGATCGGCAAGTGATCGACTACATCAACCACGAGATCCGATCTCGTAACGCTTTCGAATCTACGAGGGTTAGTACAAATCTATCTCGTTGCACATGTCTAATAGATTAGATCTTGGCTTTTATCTAGATTAGATCTGGGTTTTGTTCGTTCTTGCGGTAGAAATTTTTTGTTTTCCATGCTACGAACCCATCAGTGGTATCAGAGCCGTATCTATCCGTAGATCTGTTGCACGAGTAGAACACAATGGTTTTGTGGGCGTTGGTGCTCGTGCCGTCTTTTGCTTTGTGTACTTTGCATCTTGCGGTATGGTGGGATGAAGCGGCTCGGGCTAACCTTACATGTCATCGCACATGAGACTTGCTCCATGCTTGACGTGTAACTTGCTTTGCACAAGTGTATTTGCGGGTGTCTGTCTCTCCCACCATAGTATAGATCCAATCTACACTTTGTACTCGATAGAACTTGTATCAACGTTGTGGTTCGGTTTCGTAGGTAAGATCCGTTCTTATTCGAAAGCCCCAAACCACGTAAAACATGCAAAGAAAATTAGAGGCGTCTAACTTGTTTTTGCAGGGGTTTTGTGATGTGATATGGCCATCATGTGATTGTGATTATATTTGATGTATGCAATGATCCTTGTTGTAATATGGCAACGGCAGAGCCTAATGGTTGTCTTTAATTACATTAAGACCTGCGTGTCTATTCATCTTGTAATAGCTTTATTCCAAGTAGTTGTAATAGTTCTGGTGATGATGGACAACCATGAAGCGCCATCGACCTTGACGCAATGCTGGTGATGATGGAGATCATGTCCATGCTTTGGAGATGGAGATCAAAGGCATAAGAAGAAAGGGCCATATCATATCACACTAATTATGAATTGCCTGTGATGTTAATCCTTTATGCGTCTTGTATTGCTTAGATCGCGACGGTAGCATTATAAGATGATCCCTCTCACTAAATTTCAAGTAATAAAGTGTTCGTCCTTAGTTGGCACCGTTGCTAAGACTCGTCGTCTCGAAGCATCTAGTGATGATCAGATGTGATAGATTCTACGTGTGCATACAACGGGTGCAAGCCAGATTTGCACATGCGGAAACTAAGGTTAATCTTGACGAGCCTAGCATGTACAGACATGGTGTCGGAACACGGAATACCGAAAGGTAGAGCATGAATCATATAAGTGATATGATGAACATGAAGATTGTTCGCCGATGAAACTACATCTTCTCTCGTGAAGACCAGACTTGGTGTAGTGGACTTGGTTCGTGTAATCACTAAGACAATGTGAGGGATGTTGTTTTGAGTGGGAGTTCACCTAGTTAATTTAAGAATTAAAATTGAACTCAATTTATCATAAACTTAGTCTAAACTACTTGCAAATTTGTTGTAGATTATGGCGACCCTCTCCATCAATTCCAATGCGTTCCTAGAGAAAGAAAAGCTTAAGAACAATGGAAGCAACTTCACGGACTGGCTCCATGGTCTGAAGATTGTCCTCAGGGCTGGTCAGATGACCTATGTGCTCGAAGCACCGCTAGGTTACCCACCTACAGAAGATGCCACCGATGACGTAAAGAATGTTTACGCCACTCAGAAAAATCATTACTCCACAGTTCAGTGTGCCATCCTATACGGTTTAGAAACGGAGCTCCAGAAGCATTTTGAGCACCACGACCAGTTCGAGATCATTAAGGAGATCAAGCTCATTTTTGAGACTCACACGGCCGTGGAGAGCTATGAGGCCTCCAAAAAGTTCTTTAACTGTAAGATGGAAGAGGAAGCTCGAAGCAGCACGTGCTCACCATGTGCGGGCACGCAAACAAGCTCCAAGAGTTGGGGATAACGATTCCTAATGAGCTAGGATTCACCGTGTCCTCCAATCACTTCCACCGAGTTATAAGAACTTTGTGATGAACTACAATATACCTTTGCATGAACAAGACGTTGCCTGAACTATCGTCCATGCTGAAAACTGCTGAAGTGGAGATCAAGAAGGAGCACCAAGTGTTGATGGTCAATAAGACCACCAATTTCAAGAAATAGGGCAAGTCTAAGAAAAAGGGCAACTTCAAGAAGGACGGCAAGAAAGCTGCTGCACCTGCTAAGAAGCCCAAGGCTGGTCCTAAACCTGAAACTGAATGCTTCTACTGCAAGGGTGCTGGTCACTGGAAGCGTAACTGCCCCATGTACCTGGAGGATCTGAAGAACGGCAACATCAAGAAGAAAGGTATATTCGATATACATTTTATTGATGTGTATCTTACTAGTAATCGTAGTAGTGCCTGGGTATTTGATACTGGTTCGGTTGCTCATATTTGTAACTCGAAACAGGAGCTGCGGAATAAACGAAGACTGGCGAGAGACGAGGTGACGATGCGCGTTGGAAATGGCTCCAAGGTTGATGTGATCGCCGTCGGCACGCTCCCTCTACATCTACCATCGGGATTAGTTTTAAATTTAAATAATTGTTATTTGGTGCCTACGTTAAGCATGAACATTATATCTGGATCTTGTTTATTGCGAGACGGTTACTCTTTTAAGTCTGAGAATAAAGGTTGTTCGATTTATATGAGTAATATCTTTTATGGTAATGCACCTGAGATGAATGGTTTATTCTTATTGAATCTCGATAGTAGTGATACACATGTTCACAACATAGATGCTAAACGAATAAAATTGAATGATAATTCTACATACATGTGGCAATCGCTGTCTTGGTCACATTGGAGAGAAGCGTATGAAGAAACTCCATTCTGATAGACTTCTTGAATCACTTGATTTTGAATCACTTGAAAGATGCGAAGCATGTCTAATGGGAAAAATGACTAAGACTCCATTCTCTGGAATAATGGAGCGAGTTACAGACTTATTGGAAATAATACATACCGATGTGTGCGGTCCAATGAGTGTAGCATCGCGTGGTGGATATCGTTATGTTCTCACTTTCACGGATGACTTAAGTATATATGGGTATGTCTACTTTATGAAACATAAGTCTGAAACTTTCGAGAAGTTTAAGGAATTTCAAAGTAAAGTGGAAAATCATCGTAACAAGAAGATTAAGTTTCTGCGTTCTGACCGCGGAGGTGAATATCTGAGTTATGAGTTTGGCATGCATTTAAAGAAGTGTGGAATACTTTCGCAGTTGACACCACCGGGAACACCACAGCGTAATGGTGTGTCCGAACGTCGTAATCGAACTCTCTTAGATATGGTTCGGTCTATGATGTCTCTGATAGATTTACCACTATCGTTTTGGGGCTATGCATTAGAGACAGCCGTATTCACTTTAAATAGGGCACCATCTAAATCCGTTGAAACGACACTGTACGAATTGTGGTTTGGTAAGAAACCTAAGTTGTCGTTCCTTAAAGTTTGGGGTTGCGAAGCATATGTAAAGAAGTTACAACCTGATAAGCTTGAACCCAAAGCGGAGAAATGCGTCTTCATAGGATACCCTAAAGAAACAATTGGGTATCCTTCTATCATAGATCTGAAGGCAAAGTTTTCGTTGCCAAGAATAGATCCTTTCTTGAGAAGGAGTTTCTCTCGAAGGAAGTGACTGGAAGGAAAGTAGAACTCGACGAGGTTATTGAACCTTCTCTCGGAGTTGAGAGTAGCGCAGCATCGGAAGATGTTTTTGTGCCGCCTGCACCAACTGAAGAGGAAGCTAATGATGGTGATCATGAAACTTCAAACGAAGTTACTGCAGAACCTCGCAGGTCAACGAGGGTTCGTACCACTCCTTATTGGTATGACTCTGCCTTGAACGTCATGTTGGTGGACAACACTGATGACCCTGCGACGTATGAAGAAGCTATGGTGAGCCCAGATTCCGACAAATGGCTAGAAGCCATGAAATCCGAGATGAGATCCATGTACGAAAACCAAGTGTGGACTTTGGTGGACTTATCGGATGGCCGTAAGGCTGTCGAGAACAAATGGATTTTCAAAAGAAAAACAGATGTTGATGGTAATGTTACCATCTATAAAGCTCGATTTGTCGCGAAAGGGTTCCGACAAATTCAAGGAGTTGACTATGATGAGACTTTCTCACTAGTAGCGAAGCTAAAGTCTGTGAGGATTTTGTTAGCAATCGCTGCATATTTCGATTATGAAATTTGGCAGATGGATGTCAAAACGGCGTTCCTTAATGGTGACATTGAGGAAGAGTTGTATATGGTACAACCCAAGGGTTTTGTCGATCCTAGTGATGCTGACAAGGTATGCAAACTTCAGTGCTCCATTTATGGACTGAAGCAAGCATTCCGGAGTTGGAATCAACGTTTTGATAAAGTAATCAAAAACTTTGGATTTATACAAACTTATGGAGAAGCTTGTATTTACAAGAAAGTGAGTGGGAGCTCTGTAGCATTCCTAGTATTATATGTAGATGACATATTGTTGATTGGGAATGATATAGAACTTCTTAATAGCGTCAAAACCTATTTGAATAATAGTTTTTCGATGAAGGATCTTGGCGAAGAGGCATATATTCTAGGCATCAAAATTTATAGAGATAGATCAAGACGCCTAATAGCGCTTTCACAAAGTACATACTTAGACAAAGTTCTAAAAAAGTTTAGAATGGAAGAGAGCAAGAAAGGGTTCGTGCCCATGTTGTCAGGTAAGACCTTGAGTAAGACTCAAAGTCCGGTTACGACAGAAGATAGAGAAAAGATGAATAATATTCCCTATGCCTCGGCCATAGGTTCTATCATGTATGCCATGCTGTGTACAAGACCGGATATAGCACATGTTGTTAGTTTGACTAGCAGATATCAAAGTGATCCTTGAATGGAACACTGGACAGCGGTCAAGAATATCCTAAAGTACCTGAATAGGACTAAGGATATGGTTCTTTCTTATGGAGGTGATGAACAACTTGTTGTAAACGGTTACACTGATGCTAGTTGGAACACCGATCCAGATGACTCAAGGTCACAGTCTGGATACGTATTTATTTTAAATGGTGTTGCAGTGAGCTGGAGAAGTGCCAAGCAAAGCATTGTGGCGAAATCTTCAACTGAATCGGAATACATAGCTGCTTCGGAGGCTGCACAAGAAGCCATATGGATGAAGGAGTTCATTACTGAACTTGGCGTGGTTCCCAGTGCGTTGGACCCGATGGCCATCTACTGTGACAACACAGGCGCCATAGCTAATGCACAGGAGCCAAGGTCACATAGCAAGCTAAAGCACATCAAGCTACGTTTCCATGCTATTCGCGAGTATGTCCGAGATGGTGACATAAAGATTTGCAAAGTACACACTGATCTGAATGTGGCAGATCCGTTGACTAAACCTCTCCCTAGAGCAAAGCATGACCAACACCAGAACGCCATGGGTGTTAGGTATATTACCATGTAATCTAGATTATTGACTCTAGTGCAAGTGGGATACTATTGGAGATATGCCCAAGAGGCAATAATAAAAGTGGTTATTATTATATCTTTGTGTTTATGATGAATGTTTACATCCCATGCTATAATTGTATTATAAGGAAACACTGATACATGTGTGTTTTGTAAACATAAAAGAGTCCCTAGTAAGCCTCTTGTGGAACTAGCTTGTTGATTAAATGATGATCATGGTTTTCTGATCATGGACATTGGACATTGGATGTCATTAATAACAAGGTTATATCATTAGGAGAATGATGTGATGGACACACACCCATAGTAAGCGTAGCATAAGATCAAGTCATTAAGTTCGTATTGCTATAAGCTTTCAAATGCATAGTAACCTAATCCTTCGACCATGAGGTTATGTTAATCACCATCACCGGATGGGTACTTTGATGACATCAAACACCGCTCAGAATCGGGTGGTTATAAAGTTGTCATTGGGTATTCTGAAAGTATGTGTTGAAGCGCATGGACCAAGATTGGGATTTGTCCATCCATATGACAGATAGATATGCTCTGGGCCCTCTCGGTGGAATGTCATCTAGTTAGCTTGCAAGCATGTGACTAGGTCACAAGGGATGACATAACATGGAACGAGTAAAGAGTACTTATCAGTAACGAGGTAGAACTAGGTATGGAGATACCGACGATCAAACCTCGGATAAGTAGAATATCGCGTGACAAAGGAAATTGGTTTCGTATGTTAATGGTTCTATCGATCACGAAGTCATCGTTGAGTATGTGGGAGCCGTTATGGATCTCCAGATCCCACTGATGGTTATTGATCGGAGAGGTGTCTTCATCATGTCTGCATATTCACGAACCGTAGGGTGACACACTTAAGGTTCGAAGTTGTTTTAAGTAGATATGGAATATGCGTTGGAGACCGAATGTTGTTTGGAGTCTCGGATTGAATCCGGGACATCACGAGGAGATCCGGAATTGTTCGAAGAATGAGATTCATATATTGGGGATCATTTTCTAAGTTAGGAAATGTTCTGGGGTATTTGTATGGGGATTCTAGAAGGTTTCAGAATGTTCCGGAAGGTTCTAGGAGATTTCTTGGAGTTTGCTTGAAAACCAAGAAAGGATCAAGGAGTCCTTGTGGGGCAAGACAAGGAGTCGTGGGGAAGGAGGACTCCTCCCCCCTCCCAATCCGCCGGCCAAGGAAGGGAGGGGAGTCCTACTAGGACTCCCCCTCCCATGGCGCCTCCCTCCTTTAAATAGAGGGGTGGGGGCGCCACCCCCTCCACTTCAACCCCTAGCTGCCGCCTCTCTCCTCCTCCTTCCCTCTGCTCAGGCTTAGGCGAAGCCCTGCAGAATTCTCTACTCCACCACCACCACCACACCGTCGTGCTACTGGGATTCCGTGGAGAAGATCTACTACCTCCATTGCGCTGGAACGGGAGAGAAAGGTCTGCCGACTCAAGACGTGTGACCGATCATGAAGCGCTGCCGGAACGCGGCGTCGGAAGGATCGTCCACACGATCTTGAGATCGGCAAGTGATCGACTACATCAACTACGAGATCCAATCTCGTAACGCTTTCGGATCTACGAGGGTTAGTACAGATCTATCTCGTTGCACATGTCTAATAGATTAGATCTTGGCTTTTATCTAGATTAGATCTGGGTTTTGTTCGTTCTTGCGGTAGAAATTTTTTGTTTTCCATGCTACGAACCCATCAATGACCACCTGGATCTCGTCGACGAGCTCGGAGGCCTCCGGCACCAGCATCACGGGCACGCCGCCCACGCTGAGCCTCCACGTCGGCAGGCAGTGGAAGTCGGGTGGCGCCGGGTAGCCGCTGTCGTGGAGCAGTCGTTCCTCCCACGGCTGCAGGGATTGCCGGCCGAAGCCGTTCACCACCGCCGGGTCACCTAGGAAGCGCTCTGCCATTGTTGCCGTCGAAATCTTCTTCTCGTCGCCGAAGGTGAAGCCTGTGGGTTGGGGGAAATGGATTGAGGGTGTGCGTCCTGGAGACGGCGAGAGTGGCCGGCATTTATAACCCAAAGAGGAAAGAGCGACGAGGCCGAAAGGGGTGTAGAGGCGTGGGCGGGAAAAGTGGAAACGGCGGGAAGGTTGCCGGGCGGTGGTGCGTCATTACTGTGACATGTGGGAGCCGAGGACAAGCGGCCATTGCCCGGCGCCGCGGGAGCCGAGGCGACGGGATGAAGACGACTCGGTTCACACGCTGACAGGGCAGGCCCACCGCGCTATTTTTTTCCCTGTGGATTCCGCTTCATCCGGCGTTAGAGACGACTCCCTGCGCCCCGAGTTCGGTCTAGGAACCTCGAATGTTAAAGCCGTTGAATCCTACGAAAACTAGAAGATTAGGAACGTGACCGGACGAATTTTCGTGATCCGAATTAAAAAAAGAGGGCATGGAAGGCCCTGTGGGAATGTAATGAAGATGCTAGTAGACATCGTGCCACCGAGGTGACACCACCTCGCCCAACCGTTCCGCTAGAGCGTTTTTGCGTTACAAGAAAGGGGCTGATCCAGCTAAAAATGAAAAATGTTATTTTTGGCTGAAGTTCTGCAAAAATTAAAGTTAGATTAGGCCTGACATGCTTCATCGAGAGCTATCCATATCTTTTGCATTTTCGGAAAAGAAAAATTACACGCAGGGCCCACCTTGATTCCAGCTGGCCGCCCGGAGCAGAAGCGGCAGGCTCAATGCGCTCTACAAAAGGTAGACAGCCTACGAATCCACCAGCGCGATGCCAAGCTTTTTTCCTTTTCTATCTTTTGCGCTGTGATGCTGGTGGAGTATCTCTCTGATGGATTTTCCGGATCCTGCTTTCTCGGGAGGACGTGCTGTGCTGGAAACGAAACGAAATGATAGGAGCAGAGAAGGTCTAGGACTAGGAGCAGGACGCCGTAGGTCTCTCTCAATGGCAAGCGCAGCCACTGCTTCATCATTACAGCAAGCCAGCAAAGCGTGCCTCTGGTATGAACAAAAGACACAGAGAGACAGAGAGTCCAAGTACTTTTGTACCGCAAAGTTTTCTGTAAAAGATACTATCGGTTTGTCTTGTCCTGATGGCCGCGATCGATCGATAATGGCGCTGTGATTAGAGATGGTTAGACACGACATGTGCTCCTTTTCATGGCTATTACTACCGCTCTTGTTCTTGGACTGGTTAAACAAATTGTTGCGTCGTTGCTCCCCATGAACGGCCAGATGCTGCTGTTCGACGGCCACTGATTTCCTCTTGGTTTTCCTCGGCGAATGCGCTCTGTGATTTTCTCCTACTATGTACTCGCCTTAAGTATGCAGGGCTCATGCTATGTCAAACTCAGGCAAGTCAAGTTCGTGCACATGAGTTGGTTTTTGCTAGCGGATAAGGGCATCTCTAGCGGGTTTGGGTCGCGGTCCGGCATGTCTGCCCAGTGCGTCCAGCGCGACACATTTGGTCCGTGCTAACATTTCCCGCCATCGGTTCCCGCCAGTTCTAGCGACTTCCCGCTTTTTGGTGACTGTCGAGCTTTCACCGCCGAGGCGCGGACTATAAAGGCCAGCGCGGTAGACTGGTCACACAACACAACACACCCATCATGCCTGGCCGCCGCCCAGGGGGAGGAGTTGGACGACCTCTCCGACTTCAACCTACCGAGGGAGGCACCAATCGAGCGGCGCGGGAGCTCCCAGAGGACTGAGGCTGGTCCCTCCCGGAGGCGAACGGCGATCAACCACACGACCGATCAACCCTTCAGTTGGGATGTCCACAACGACGTCATTGTTGCCACAGCACCTTCGATGACAATAACTCGAGTTAGCATACACGGAGATACCCGAGGCTATGCGCACCACCCATCCCGGCGTCGAGGCGTTGCGTGTCCACCTTGACCTAGCAAAGGAGGAACTAGACACACAATTGACCCTCCGCCCTCGGGCGATCTCGATAACGGGGCACAAGTGGGATGGGGATGCCGCTGGAGCGCCCACCCAATACGGTTGGTCTACATGTTGGTGCAAGCTTCGGCTAGAGCAGGAAGATGCCCATGGCCAGTGCTGGAACGACCAACATATAGCCAGCACGAGGGCAGAAAAGAGCTAGAAAAAGGGCGGGGAAGGACTATCTCGAGCGGCAGCAATGCAGATGGTGAAGCGTTGTTGCAGGCGGTCGAGATTTCTGTGCCGCTTACATACTGGTCCCACTGGCTGGTGCCCGGACACGCACTCGGTCCGACCACGTCCGCGCAGGCGCATCGACCATCCAAATTTGGTGGGCCGGTGAGTCGCGCCGAACGGGTCGGTCCGGATGGGTCACGCTGCTGGAGAGGGCCGTTCGGACGCGGCAAGACCATTTGGGTCATGCTGCTAGAGATGCGCTAATGACGGGAAGGGATTGAACAGTGTCCTGCGCCAACAGTTAGTCAGCCTGGAGACAATCGGCACGTTTGCGGTTACCGTGTACCCTGCTCCTCGTTGCTCAGCTGGGAGAAAAGCGTAACTGTTCAAATGTCCTTCTTTATTTTGCCCCGGAGAGTCAAAATTTGAAACTTGACCGGTGTGCTAGGGTACGGATCATCAATTCTTCACCCATTGTACCTCTGTTTCTTTGATTGACACGATTTTTTTTTGCTTGCCGGATGATGCGCTCAGCCTGTTTGTCATCCTCAGGAAGCGTGCATGGCCGGAATGGGCTCCTTGCCGGGCCCTCCGGCAACCTTTCCAAGGGCGTCACGGGAGGCCCGCGAGAAGATGATGAATGAGCCCTAGCAACGCGCTTGGGAGTGATAGAGGGTTGCCTGAGCCGGCTCGCGCTTGGGTGGGCAGTTGTAGTCCTTATTCACCTATTTGAGGATAAGATGGGAGTCGCCGCGCCCCACCAATTGTTTGATGCCGAAGCCGCTAGCCGTGAAGCCTCGTACTTTGCGGTGTTGTTGGGGGATTATTTGTCGTCATTGAAGGCCAGTTGCATGTCATACTTTAGATGCTCGTCCAATGGAGACACGATGAGCACGCATGCGCCCGCCCCCTCGTAAGAGAATGATCCGTTGAAGTACATGATCCATCAGCCTTTATCTTCATTCCACGCCAACTTTTGTTGGCGTCCACTCGGCGAAGAAATCTGCCAATGTTGCGCTCTTGATGGTGTGGGTCTTGACGAAGTATAGTTCAAATTCTCATAGTACCATGGCCTACTAAGTGATGCAACCCGTGTTTGCGATTGCGTAACATACTCTGGAGCCCGTACTCGGTTACCACTGTGATGTAGTGTGCTTGGAAGTATTGTCGCAGTTTCCTTGACACAATGAGGACATCGAGCATCAGCTTCTGGATCTTCGTGTAGCATCTCGCAGCACTGCGCTGAGGAAGTATACGGGACACCGCACTAGGCGTCTCTTGGTGGACTTGCCAGAAAGCTCTTCCTCGAGTGGTGGTGCTTCACTTCCTCGGGATGACTGTTTTTGGGTGGGCTTCCCAAAGCAGCCCCTAGCGTTTGCTTCGGGCTCAACCATTCCCGGATCTGGTTCACGCTCGGCCACCAACACCGTGCTCCTTAGAGGTGGCCGTGATGTACAATAACAGTGGGCCATCCGGCTTGGGTGCGATGAGGATGGGCGGCGTGGCTAGGGACCGCTTCAAGTCCTGCAGCGCATGTCCATTTCAATGGGCCCTTCTTCTTGAGCAGCTTGAAGAACAGTAGGGGGCGCTCGCCCAACCTCGAGATGAAGTGCCCAAGAATCGTGATACACCCATTGAGGCACTGGACATCCTTGACCCTCTGGGGAACTTGCATGTATTTGATGGCCTTGATCTTGTCGGGATTTGCATCGATCCCTCGGCGTGCGCCTACTTCAATCCCATTTTCTCGCGTCCAGGCTACTTCAATCCCATTGATCTTGTCTCGTGCAGGTCGTCTATCAGTGTGTCCTTTTCTAGCGTGCGGCTACTTAAATCCCATTTTCTTTTTGAGGATGAAAAGTGAGTCATTGGGATTTAATTTTACGAACTTTGTAATACTGATATAGCTTGATTCTATTTCTCAAAGGAAAAGGTTAACGCAACATATCATTTGGCTAGAGGATCGACAAAGCTTTTGCAGCCTACCCAAGTACCAAACTCATAGCTGTTGATTGCCAACAGTTATCTACCTGAGGAGCAATACTTAATGCCAGTACCAACCATCCAAGTCTTCTACTCCTTCCGTTTCAAAATATAACATGTTTTAGCTTTGTGAAAGGAGTATATCTAGACTACTTTTAGTGTGAACCTATACATTTCTCTACTTTGTTTAGTTGCGCACATTTCCCGTTTTCCCATGAGGAGAGTAACGATACAACCGGTGTATGTTTTGCGGTATTTCTTCATTCTAGCCAAGAAAGATGCAGACGTTGAGTGTTTGGTGGCAAGCAGCGGGCTGATGTGGTAATTCCTTACATTGGAGTGGTGAGGTTACCTAACATTCATTCGAGCATAATTCTCTATGGGATTGTTCACCAAGTCAATGAGCTTTGGGAGGTCCTAAGATTGAGAAGGCAGTGTGTTAGCGCAACAAGTGAAACAAAAAAATAGTGATATGCTATCATAACATGAGGTGCTGCCTCAGCTTCTAGTCATCATCGATCATAAAATCCCAGACACCATCTGAAGTCGTCTTTCTCTCTAATCCTGCCTATTAGGGTTCAACTCGGTCTCCACTTCCTGATGTGGTTGTACAACTGAAGAGTGGTCACGGTGATTCCGATGAAGTCAAGAACATCATTTGCAATCTTATGCATGTACCTTTCTTTGAACCCATTTTGACAACATACTACCCTTCTATTCAAGAGCTCAACCAACCTATTCAGGACGATCTATAACACAGATGGTTCCCAAACCATTTAAGGTTTAGAGGCATAGTTAGCAGGACCATGGACAATATCGGTAGGCAGCATCCAGACTATGTCAGTTTTGACCACAGAGGGAGCAAACAAGCTAGCGGAGGTAGTAGTTATGATGTCCTATGGCAAACAAGAGAAATTCTAGTATGAATCTAAAATCTTACACTACTTGCACGAAATACACAAACAATGTCTAGTCAACAATGGTATGCCTGAAAATCGGTTGCATATCACCTAATTACACACCCAGTACCAACAAGCACGATCAAATCCATACAGGGTTACATGTTTCGAGGAGTTGGATTCGACAGAGAGGTCGGGAAGAGAGGGAGACTTTCATAAGATGTTTTAGCTTTCATGAAACGAATATATCTAGACGCTTTTTAGTGTGCACGTTGACTCTGAATCTACACACTAAAAGATGTTCAGATATTCATTTCACAAAAGCTAAAACATCTTATATTATTGAACGGAGGGAGTAGAACACAAGCGTTACTGTTCCACTATTCTTTATTTTGCTCCAAAGATTCAAATTTTGAAACTTGGCCAGTCTGCTACGGTACGGATCATCAGTTCTTCATCCATTGTAGCTCTGTTTGTATGTGTGACACGAAATAATGATTCTTTGTCGGTCTCGAGTACATGGGCCTCCTTGAGGCCTTGTTCGGTTGATGTGGAACCAATCCACCTACGAAAGAAAACGCCGGGTTTGGGTGAACCCCCTCCGTCACCCCAATCCACACTCTTCCCTCCCCCCTAGAATCCCTGCTTTTATGTATCGTTCAGTTAAACCCCACCACGCTCTTGTATCCCAGTACTACTGCTTAGACCATCATATTTGTTTACATAGCATTGATACATGTACAGTCACAAATGACCGACATGCTGATTGGTTTCAGATGGCACTGATATTATATTTATAGTAAGCAACAACCTGCATAGAAACAATTGATATTTATAGGCATTTTGGAATACCCCCAACATGCTCAGTGTCACCTACATGTCCATGGATCCTCCAAAGAGCCTCTTACTGGCCTCAGCCGGAGCTCCTCCTTCTGCCGGCGCTGCTGCCGGAAGAGTATGCCGCCAAGAGCATGTTGTTCAGGTCCTGCACCGCTGCACGTCGATCACCACACCACCTATGGCTCGACGGTGGTGGACCGCCACGGCTAGCTCCCAGAAAAAGACGGGGTCATTGTGCGCCACGAGCTCCAAGGAATGGCACGATGGCGTGCACATAGGTGGCGACAAGCACGGCGTCACAGTGGTACTGTCGTGCCTTGCCGGCTATTGCAATGGCATTGATGTGTTGGTGGTGCAAGTGCAGATGAAATCAGTTATTGCAAAAGAGTTGGAACTCAAAAGCAACGGTACACGAAACTCAACTGACATAACTGATACCATGTCTCTAAAAATACGCAGATTAAAAAGAACGGTCCAACATACCTGCTTGACAAGAACTTGCTGCTACATCAAGCATGCGTGTTAACTGCAACATCAAATAACTAGTGCTCCCTCCGTTTTAAAATATAAGATGTTTTAGCTTTGTGAAAGGGATGTATCTAGACCTCTTCTAGTGTGCTGATTCATCTAGGTTTGGAGTAAACCTAGACACTAAAAAGGATCTGTATACACTCTTTTCACAAAGCTAAAACATCTTATATTTTGAAACAGAGAGAGTAGCAGATTACTCGTAATCAGAGTTGAAATAGCATTATGGCATAAATCATTGTAATGCTGCTGCTATATCAAGTGTGAGAAGGCCTACTCAAGAGCGAAAAAAATATTTCATTTGTGATGCCTCCATGGTACAGGTCACAAACTTGAAAAATGCTTAGTTACCACCAAAGAATTTCTAATCATCGTCGTCATCTGCAGAAACGTAGAATAAAATTTCAATGAGCATAAAAGTTTAAGAAAGGGTATGGCACCTATAGCTATTGATATCAGTGAGAATCAAACCAAACAAATGTTTCATTTGGAGATGGCTTTGCTGTCTATAATAAATATATGCTGACAGAATAAATAGAGCAAGATACAATTTTCACCACTTGTAGTTATACAAATTAGATCTTTATATTCTCTCTTCTCTAAAATAGTTAGGAACCTAGCTCTAGTTCTACGGGAGTTCAAGACTTCAGGATTAGCTTTCAGTCATCAGCTAACTGGCTAAATTCTATGTCAACTAGTGTCCCAACTTCTAAAAAAATCTGACATAGTCATATGGCCAGGCTGTCAACCCTTTCGGCAATCACATGGTCATATTGTAGTAAGTACAATCACACAAGAGTATCTCAAAGAACTAGTGACAAATGCAGAACATAAAAGAATCATAATTCAACACGTAAAACTGAGAAAGGCCAACATCTTCAGTATTTTAATGATTAACTAGCTGAATGCCCGTGCGTTGCTACGTTTTCTAATATTTTTCTTGCCTCAATCTAAAGATTATATACATGAAAAATTCATGCACACAAGAAAAGATTGCCACATAAAAGTAACTCGGATACTAAAAACAATATTTTCATTGTAAGTGTCCTCACTGATCATATATTGTTGAAGCACATACTGCAAAATGTTCTAGGCCACAACAGAGGCTCACTGTGTTGGGGAGTACAATGAGGTGGCAGAATGGCAAGGGACAACCCCTAAGTCGAGTTGTGACGTTGACGGGAATGGACCAGTGGGTCATCGGAGAGGACGGAGGCGGCGCGACGACGACGGACGAGGAAAAATCTTCGGCCACACAGTGACAGCGGTGAATTTGTCACAACAAGGGACTGTTTTCTTAATATACTGAACACAACCGGCACTGCAGTACGGCGGGCTGTTTTTAGTATACTGAAACAATCCACAATACCAGGAGAGTTTTCAGTATTTGCTCTAGTGGATTTTCTTGCCCCTTTCGCAAAGGTAGAAGAGTACTTCCTATCTCCGGACAAAGAAATCTATAATGTGGACAATGTACAAAATGGCAAAAAAAATCACGCTCCCACCAAAATGTCAAACCTCAAAATAGGGATGTGCCTGCGGTTCCAAAAAATGGCATGTTATTTTATTTGCCTACCAACGTATTGCAATGTCAGCAGACATCCTCCAAAATTATAACGGGAAGCATATGTTTTTTTGAAAGTATCCAAAAGCATCGTGTTGAATGACTTTTGCAAGATTCTTTATTCAGCCATGAATTCTAACAATTTCGGACTGTGCTTCCAAAGCAATAAAAAGTGCTCTAGTCAAACAGAAAATATGTTTCTATAATTTGTTTGGCCGGGTGCATAATTTAGATATTTGTCCATATGTTGCTACGGATTAAATATCTTTGATGTTGCATCCCCATCTGGAGATTCAATTCCGCAATATCTTTTTATATCGTTCTTGTCGGTACTGTTCTAGTTGCATTTCCTATGTCTATGGTAACTCTAATCATCCACCCGTCCTCATTAGCATGCTCATTGGTGTTGAGAAGGTACAGAACTTATATCTAAATTTAAGCCAAACACCAACACAAAACACCTAGATATAAGATGACCAACTCCATGTACTATTGTTGAATTGGATCACAAGCATTCAGTTGCACTGCATACAGTCGTGTTCATAGGCATTTTGGACCCTCCATCTCCTCCGGCAGCTGCCTAGCGTGTTCAGTCGGTCGTGCTCTTTTCGCATGAAATTCTTGAGGTTTTTGTTGTTCGTGTACCGTTCTCGCTCTCTTATAATAGCAGCGGGAGCTATCCGATGCACCATGTGTCCTTGCACCCAGGATCAGATCAATTGATAAGAGGATCTCCTAATAATCATCTTTAAAAAAAAATTCAGGCCAACCCAAGATATCTGTTCTATAAATAGTATCCACATGTTAATCAAAATCATAGTATATGTTTGTACCTGGTCTTGAAGAACATCTCCGATCACAAACTGAAGAAAGCCATCATTGTTTTATCTGATGAAGTGCACGGTGGTCCTCCGGATGATGCAATGCAAGAACAATCAGGTATATACAACACAATCGCATGTATTTAATTAGCATCTAGATAGGCAGATAGCACAAGGCGGCGTACGTCTTCATTGTCACGGCGCGACGCTCGTCGGGATGCAGTGATATTCCGAACATAATGCGCCTGCATGGGTCTCGCCGCAATCCCTTCCGGTCCCTGGTGCCACCTTGCCTAGGCTGAAGTCCGGCTCTGCCCCACGGCACAACATCTCGCCGGAACCCGTCAGTCAACACTGCATATGGCCGCCGCCTGCGTGCGTCCTTTTCCCTGCACCACATCTGGACATTGTCCCTTCTCTGAACACCACATCTGGTCACCATCCCCGCGCCTTGACTCTGCGCCACATCTGGCTGCCTTCCCATGTCTTGTTTCAAACACAGCTAACCGGCGACCCGCTCGCACTAATGGAAAGCTTCAGGCTCGCGAGACGCCAACCAACTTTGCCACAAGCTTCGCACTTAGCCTTGTGGTTGGGGTGGTGGCGGCCAGAGAGCGAGTCGGGCAGCTTGCCGGCGTCGATTCGTCGTCCTCGCGCGCGTGGGTGTTCTCTGCGTGGGGAGAAGAAGGGACGCGTGGGGAGAAGATATATAGGTGGGGGACCTTTAGTCCCGGTCAGATAATAAGGGAAAGGATTAATAATCGTGCGTTATCTGGACGGGACTAAGCGTCTGCATCGGGACTAAAGGTTTTCGGCACCGCTCAAAGCGCGCGCGCCAACGCCACACCTTTAGTCCCGGTGTGCAGCACGCATCGGGACTATAGGTTTTTTTTTCAAATTTTTCACCCCAGGGGCGCGCCTGTTTAAAAAAAATCAATTTTCTGTTTTAAACATTTGAATTTTACAGTTTTTGCATACTTATGAATTTGAGAAAAATTTCAACATGAAAAGTTCTTGAATTTGAATAATTAATCCAAATCTATTTTCTGTTTTATAAAATAATTATTCTAACTAGTGAAACTAATAACCATTTTTCCACTTTCAATTTAAAAATGTATTAAATATTATATTTTGCATATTTTTGAATAAGTGATTCAAATCAATTTTCTGTTTTATAAAATAATTATTCTAACTAGTCAAACTATTAACCATTTTGCCATTTTCATTTTAAAAATGCATTAAATATTATATTTTGCATATTTTTGAATAAGTGATTCAAATCAATTTTCTGTTTTATAAAATAATTATTCTAACTAGTCAAACTATTAACCATTTTGCCATTTTCATGCAATTCCGACGCTCCGGTGGTCTTCTCCGTGAAACCCTAGGGGCCGGATCGTCTACCCATATATTTCTTCCTTGGTTCTCTTCCGGATCGTAGCCCCTTTAGGGTTTAGGGTTTAGGGTTTTTGGTTTAGGGTTTAGGGTTTAGGGTTTTTGGTTTAGGGTTTAGGGTTTTTGGTTTAGGGTTTAGGGTTTTTAGTTTAGGGTTTAGGGTTTAGGGTTTTTGGTTTAGGGTTTAGGGTTTTTGGTTTAGGGTTTAGGGTTTTTGGTTTAGGGTTTAGGGTTTAGGGTTTTTGGTTTATGGTTTAGGGTTTTTAGTGATATCTGCCGCATCTCTCCACTCTATCCCATGGCTTCCACCATACCTCTAACCCCAGGGAGGCGGAGATGGAGTCTTTCACCAATTTAGCGAGGAAAATATTTTCGAGGCGGAACTACCGAAGAGGCCATTGGGCGTGTGCACCACGGGCATCTTCGAGAAGTCCCGCCACGGGAGATTTCCCAACCCTTTCCTCCATCCATGGGGATGAAACTCTCCATCCATGTTGGCTTGGTCGTTGCCATAGCACATCTAGACTCATATCTGCTGCCTTTCTCCACTCTATCCCATGGCTTCCACCATACCTCTAACCCAGGGAGGCGGAGATGGAGTCTTTCACGGGCTAGCAGGAAAATATTTTCCGAGGCGGAACTTCCGAAGATGCCATAGGGCGTGTGCACCAAGGGCATCTTCGAGAAGTTCCGCCACGGGAGATTTCCCAACCCTTTCCTCCATCCATGGGGATGAAACTCTCCATCTATGTTGGCTTGTTGAGTTGCTTGCCATAGCGTATCGATGCTCCTTTTATAGGCACGGCGCTGCTTCTACTTTGTCTTCTTCCTCCGGCGCGTAAATGCGCTACATGCTTTATCTCATCGAGCAGTGCGTCCACCCACGCGTCCTTATCCTACCAACAGCTTTAGTCCCGGTTTGAGCCCCCATCCGGTACTAAAGGTTACCCACGCGTCCTTATCCCGCCGACAGTTTTGTTAGATGACACAAATACCACCTTTAGTCCCGGTTGCACCCACCAGCCGGTACTAAAGGTTAGCCACCCCCAGATAAGCCCCTCCCAGATAAGCCTCCCCTAGATAAGCCCCCCCCATCTTTTGTCCCGGTTTGAGCCCCCACCCGGGATGAATGTTTCCCGCGCCACTGCGTTCCCGCGCTTTCCACCGGTTCCCACCTCTGTCTTCCCGCCATTTTTTCAATATATATATGTACGCTTGGCCTCCATTTACATATCACATCTAGACTCATCATTCTCTTCCCATGGCTTCCATCGTATCTCTAACCACCGGGAGGCGAGGCGCTTTGCGCCTCGAACTACGCCCACCGGCTACCGCGTCCCCACCGGTGGATCTTTGAGCACGAGGCATGCCGGTCCCTCCTGTCCCTCTAGGTGTGGAGCGTCGGATGGCCATCACGAAGCACTACTACCTCGAGCTCACGCCAGAGCAGCGGAGGAATCTCAACTGGCATCCCGACTATTTCCCGACTTGGGAAGCCTTCTTCATCAATCGGCGTGAGAGGGCGCTCGCCAGGCACGAGGAGGACGGCCCACCTCCTTCGAACTTCAACGAGGCCGGTCGTCGGCTGTGGTGGCGCGGCCAGACTCTCCAGAGTGTCATGGCCTACAACACGACCGGCAATAACCCCCGCCTGCGGTACCCTCAAATCCAGCCCACGCGTGCCCAACCTTCAAGGTTCGACTACGGCGACCCCGACGACGACAACGACGACGGCGCCGGCGACTACGACGACTACAGTGGCGCGTATTACAGGGCTAGGCAGGAGCATGACTGAATCACTCCAACCATTAGGCATGTTTCTTAATTTTCAGTTGTGCTATGTATCCTTAGTGTTTGTGGGTTCCTTCTCTTGTGATGGTTCCTTCTCTTTGTGTGATCACCTACCGCGGCTCAGAACGTCTAGTTTGATTGAGCAAGATGTATTACATGAAAGGGGACCTTTATGTCTCAAATAAAAGGTTTAATACATTACATAGATTTATGTCTCAAATAAAAGGTTTAATTACATAGATTTATGTCTCAAATAAAAGGTTTAATATATTATTACACATCACCAATATCTAGTGTTGTGGTTTTCTTCTGCACCGTAGCCATGGAGAATCTTCATCATTTAACAGGATGCTTGGGTCAGTTTTCACTTTGAAGGGCGGAATTTCATGAAACTTATTGTAATCTTCTCACATGTCTGTCTTGTCATCCACTCCCACGATGTTTCTTTTCCCTGAAAGAACTATGTGGCACTTTGGCTCATCGTATTCTGTACTCTTTTGCTTATCTTTCCTTTTTCTCGGTTTGGTAGACATGTCCTTCACATAGAAAACCTGAGCCACATTGTTGGCTAGGACGAATGGTTCATCCATGTATGCAAGATTGTTGAGATCCACTGTTGTGATGCCGTACTTTTCGTCTACATGTACCCCGCCTCCTGTCAGCTTGACCCATTTGCACCGAAACAAAGGGACCTTAAAAGTAGGTCCATAGTCAAGTTCCCATATCTCCTCTATGTACCCATAATATGTGTCAATCTGCCCATTGTCATCTGTTGCATCAAAGCGAACACCACTATTTTGGTTGGTGCTCTTTTTATCTTGGGCGATCGTGTAAAATGTATTCCCATTTATCTCGTACCCTTGGAAAGTACATATAGTCGAAGATGGTAACCTGGCCAACGAGCACAACTCATCTCCAATAGTGGTGTTATTCATGAGATGTGTCTGCAACCAATTGCCAAAATTCTTCTTGTGTTCCCCTTTAATCAAGGTTTCAGGCTTCCCCGGGTTTTCGGAGCGTAGAATATTCTTGTGTTTCTCGATATACGGAACCACCACGGTGGAATTGTGTAGAACTGTGTAGTGTGCTTGAGTGAAAGAATGTCCGTCCCTACATACCATTGATTTCCTTCCTAGTGTGCCTTTTCCAGTCATCCTCCCCTCATACCGAGATTCAGGAACACCAATCGGCTTAAGGTCAGGAAGAGAGTCAACACAAAACTCAATGACCTCCTCTATTCCATAGCCCTTGGAGATGCTTCCTTCTGGCCTAGCACGGTTATGGACATATTTCTTTAAGACTCCCATGAACCTCTCGAAGGGGAACATATTGTGTAGAAACACAGGACCGAGAATTCTAATCTCTTCGACTAGGTGAACTAGGAGGTGCGTCATAATATTGAAGAAGGATGGCGGGAACAACAACTCGAAGCTGACCAGACATTCGACCACATCAATCTGTAACCCTGATAGACTTTCTCGATCGATTACCTTCTGAGAAATTGCATTGAGGAATGCACATACCTTCACAATGGCTAGTCGAACATTTTCTGGTAGAATTCCCCTCAATGCAACTAGAAGCAATTGCGTCATAAGCACATGTCAGTCATAAGACTTTAGTTTTTGAAATTTTTTCTCTTTCATATTTACTATTCCCTTTATATTTGACGAGAAGCCAGACGGGGCCTTGATACTGAAAAGGACTTCAAAAAAGATTTCCTTCTCTTCTTTGGTAAGAGCGTAGCTGGCATGCCCTTGAAACTGCCCTGGATGCTTGCCGTCTCGTCCTTTATGATGTTGCTGGTCCTCCCGTGCTGCCGAGGTATCTTTTGACTTCCCATACAAGCCCAGGAAGCCTAGAATATTCACGCAAAGATTCTTCGTCAGGTGCATCACGTCGATTGCAGAGCGGACCTCATGCACTTTCCAATAGGGTAGCTCCCAAAATATAGATTTCTTCTTCATCGTCGTCTTCCATCATAACCCCTCTTGCTCCGTGCTTGGTCCAAACATTATAGCCGGACATGAAACCGGACCGAAGCAGGTGGATCTGAATGACTCTTGAGGAAGTGTGAGCCTGCTCATTCCGACATTCAACACATGGACAACACATAAAACCATCCCGCCGCTTGTTCGCCTCGGCCACAAGGCGAAAAGAACGCCTTCTCGTAGCGTCGGGCGTCGGTCACCGTACATCCATGGGTGGCTCATCTGCATCATACAACCATGCACATATATTCAAACGCAATCACGATGCTTAAATTAGTACCGCGCAGTCAAAACGAGAAAATAGTTGCTAACCTTTTAGGACACTTCAAAACAAAGAGGAGAAACCTTAAGCGTCGCTCTGACACCTCATATCATATTTTGTCTTGTGTGAACTCAAGTGGCATCGCTCTAATAGGCATTTCACCGAACACCTCTAGTGCATATGAAGAAAAAAAGTTAGCACAAAGTTATACCCACCTCTCACATAGGAAAAAAACAGGAGAGAATGAAGGGCTGGGTGCATATATATATAGGGCCAGGCCATTAGTCCCGGTTTGAAATACAAACCGGGACTAAAGGTTCTGCCAGGAGCACGCGCACCGGCCTAGACCCATTTGTCCCGGTTTGTATCTCAAACCGGGACTAATGGTTCCTTACGGACCGGGACAAAGTGCCTCGGCCTCCTCGGGCCGTCTGGTTTGGACCATTAGTCCCGGCCCCGCCCGAACCAAAGGCCTATTTTCTATTAGTGAGGGTTTACCGTGTTGAAATTACTCACTACTCGAAATCCTGACATCTCACCGGTCCAGGTGTTGACCACAGATTCTTTTAGGTAGTACGGAGACACGAACGATATTGCGTCCAACCCCAGCTGCCCACACGCAGCAAGCACATGCGAGCAAGGGAGATGAAGCAATTTTGGTTTGTTGCACGTGCACTCACAGGTTGGAAATTTGTTAATTTCCAATCTTCACCTCATGCGTCCTTAGCTCATTACCATACCCAAACTTATCGGTAGGTAACCGCACCTCAAACCATCTCTCTGCATTACCGATGGCCACGATAGTGTGTGTCCGAGCTTTTGCCATCTTTTTATCCATGTAGTCTATAATTTTTTCACAAAAGCGTGTGTTCGGATTGTTTAATATATGCAATTGAGCTCTCTGTCGTCTGTCTTTGAAATATTTGATCGTGCCATACAAAATACCCTCGACAATGGCTGTAAGTGGCAGAGCCCTGCCACCTCTGAGGACAAAGTTATATGACTCAGCTAGGTTTATAGTCATGACACCATACCAAGCTTCATGGGTGTTATGTAGCAAAGACCACCTCTCCAAAGGCTCGTGCTCTAACCACTGTTGAATTTTTTTAATGTGTCTCCTAGGCCTTCTCTTAGTACTAGGTGGATCAAATCCAGGCAAGTCACAAAGCCCTACAGGCTCTTCTTCTAGCTGCACTTCTCCTGTAGCAGCCTAGGCAGCAACTGCTGCTTGATGTGCAGCTATAGCTGCAGTTTGGGACGCTTCCCTCGCCTTGACATATTTCTGAGTGAAGTCATCGAGATGTGCACGTATGAAATCATACTTCCATTCTTGATTCTGCTTGCACAGTTTTCTGAAAAGATTCATCAGATTCTTGTTTCTGAACTGTGAGAAAAAATTAGCTCCCAAATGGCGCATGCACCAACGGCTCTGCATGTCGAGCCAAGGTGTTTGTTCTTCAGGCCCAGGTTGTGTCAAACGTTTAACCGCATTTAGTATACATGCATACCTATCATAAATGATGGACACATTGGGATTATCTTTCACAACTGCTATCTTGAGCTGCCTGAAGAACCATGTCCAGCTTTCAGTGTTTTCTCCGTCAACAAAAGCAAAGGCGAGTGGGACAATTCGATTGTTGCCGACTTGACCAATGGTGGTAAGGATCTGACCCTTATACTTGCCAGTGAGAAGTGTCGTCCACACATATAACTGGTCGGCAATAAGTGAAAGCTTGAATGAACACAGAGAAAGAGAAGAACACTCAATGAAGCACCTTTACGGATGGATCCTCTGGTATCACATAGTGTTGGATGTCGACATAGGTGCCTGGGTGCCTTGCCTGCAGTGTAAGGAGTTGTCTCACTACAGAGTCATACGCGTCTCTGAAAGAACCAAACCTGTCCTCAAGAGCCCTTTGCTTTGTCCTCCAAGCCTTTCCTTATGAAATTTTGTAAGTAAACCTGATCCTTACTTTATTTATTATAGCCTTCACTTCCACCGCTTTGTTCTCCACTATCTCCGTGTAAAACAACCGAGCCAGAACCATGGACGAGAGGTTACGATGATCTGTACGGATAGATGAAAGCTGACACGTGTGCATCACCATGTCGCTCACCAACCAACTTGTGTCATATTTAGGAAGATATCCATGCACCCTAGCTGGACAATTTATATCCACGCATTCCATTGTCAAGTATCTCTTATTTGGCACGGTTGTACTGAGAACCCTCTATGTAGACAATGCCCAAGCAATGACTGCATCTTACAAATGTTTCTTGTCTGGATATCTGGTGCCCTGCGCAAGTTTATTTTTGTGATATTCCCCCACAGAATCATGACAGTCGTTAACGGTCATGACATCGGAGATGTCTTGATTCCAGGATGCAGGAATCGGCACGTCCTCTCCATTGCCTTCTTCATCGGAACTATCTGAATCATCAGAATCACCACTTTCACCATCCATGTGATCCTCATGCTCCATCAAGTCCTGCATGTGCCCACCTTCCTCATCCCCATCTACCTCTCCACTTTCGTATCCTCCACCTACATCCTGACTGCTTTGCCCTGATTCGTAACCACCACCACCTCCTCCTATCTGACTGTTCTGCTCTGATTCATAACCACCACCTCCAGCATTGGACATAGAGTACGTCCCACCACTAGATTTAGCACTATGGCCAGGACCGTGCGGATTGATCTCCTTCAAGACAGGAAGCACTAGTGCAACATGGTGTATCTGCCTGCCCTGGCAACCTTTTAACCATTAAAACCAATCTCTGTTATGATTTACATCCTTCAAAATTCAGAAAATGTTCTTGGTAGACTTTGTCCACAATGCTTGGACACTGATAGTGTATGTTTCGAGATTATATCCTAAACAGTCCGTCAACCATTCCTTCAACTGACTAACACTCCAGGTTTGAGGGGCAGTCAAATCCAACTTCGTAAAATGAAACTCACGCAAATCTACTCCATATTCATAGTATTGGATACTACCAGGACCATAGTAAAACACGAACTTCACTACATTCGACATCTATGCTGATATAAAAAATCAATCTAAATAATTAATTATCGACAGTGCGTAAATACATGTACAACTATCCGCAAAATTCTAGAAAAAATAAGTGGATGAGTTGGGTTATTTATAGCCAGGGGAGGGTTTTTGGTCCCGGTTAATGCCACGAACCGGGACCAAAGCCCCTCCCGCGCGACACGCCCACCCAGGTCATTGGTCCCGGATCGTGCCATCAACGGGACCAATGACCTGGTGGGGGCACATTGTCAGCCACGTCGTGGGAAACTTTGGTCCCGTTCATGGCATTGGGACCAATATCCATACCCGTCGTCCTCGTGTACAAATAGGAGGCCACATCACGTCGCTTTCGCCATCGCCTCCTCTCTGCAATCTCCACCACTCCTATCGCCTCGCCCTCTCCACCGCGCCGTCGTCTCGCCTCCCCTCCCTCTCCAATCTCCACCGCGCCTCCATGGAGGTGCCCACGCTCAACTTCTATGAGGCGGCGATGTTCGCGTACTACGACATCCTCGCGCCGCCGCGCGCGACGGTGCCCGCCGGATGGCTCATCAGCTACGCGAGTGTGTCGGTGGCTCCGCTCCTCGTCCCCGGCGGATACGAGATGAAGAGTGTAATCGTGGAGCGTCGCCGCCAGATGCCCGCGTGGAAGAGGGCATTGCCCCGGTACGCGGCGGCCAGCCCGTACTGGCCCTGGCTGTTTAAGAAGGAGCGGAAGGCCAAGCTTTGGCAACCGAATCGTTTACGGACGCGTGGTGCACCCGGATCTCCGCAACCGAAAAGGGCGGGAGAAGTTCTGGTACGTCCCTGAACGGACCATCTACACCGCCATCGACGCCGCTAGCGCGCAGAGGAGCTTCGTCTCCCGAACAATGATGAAATCGTGGAGGTTTCGTCCGACGACGACGAGAAAGCCGACGGCTCGGAGGACAGCGGCATCGCAAGTGAAATTGTCGACTAGGAAGAATTTGTAAAATCGCACCTTTGTTTAGAAAGAATTTGTGGTCGAATTAATAAAATGTCTCGATTTAGATCTTTGTCTCGATTAATTTGTGAAAGATTTTTTTAAAAAATACTGATCAATTAAATTTCTGCCTCGAATTAATTTCTGCCTCGATTCAATTTCTGCCCCGAATTAATTTAGATTGTCCTGGATTGCGGACCGTCGCGGGGTTTTTGGTCCCGGTTCGTGACATGACCTGGGACCAATGTTCCCCAGAGCGCCACGTGTGTCGCGGTGGCATTGGTTCCGGTTCATGCCACGAACCAGAACCAATGTTTTAAGATGAACCGGGACCGATGCCCAGGCGGCATGAACCGGGACCGGTGTCTGACATTGGTCCCGATTAAGAAAACGAACCGGAACCAATGATATTTGGGTGCTGGACCAATGACTCTTTTTCTACCAGTATGCAAGCTATAACTTTTACTCTTCGCACTGTAATCTCTGATGATTTGCCAGAGATGCCGCTTTCTTCCCATGGACGCAACGTGCACCGAAGGACGTGCTGTCTCGAAACGATACGCCAGCCGAGCTAGCTGCACCACCAAAGCACGGGCGATAGACAATCGATGATGGAGAAGAGAAGCTTTTCGAGTGCACATGTCAATGGCGAGGGTAGCCATCGCTGCTGCTGTTCACTGCTGCATCGTTGCACCAGAGCATGCGCACGATCGGCCCCTCCGAAAGAAAACAAAATGTTCTCGTTGGAAGAGAGGGACCATGTTTGATGCAGACAACTGTCTGTCTTGTCTTAATGGCCGCGATAATGGCGCTGTGATTACATTGCGCTAGTGCTTCTTTCCATGGTTACTCCTACCTTTTGTTCTCGGTTTACATAAACAAACTTGTTGTATACTAGTAGTAGTATCTGCGTTCCCCATGAACGGGCAGATTCTGCTGGAACCGGGCTGGCTAGATTTGGTCTTCTCTCGCGGTTCAATGGCAATAATCCATCTTTCTCTTGGTAAACTTAATACTCCCTCTTACACATATTAGTTGACTTAGATTCGGATGTATCTAGCACGTTAGATACATTCGAATCTAGACAAATTCAAGTCAACTAATATGGGTCGGAGGGAGTAGCAATACCAGTACTCTCCTACCACTTTTTCCAGGAATAAATCGAGGCACCGACGGACGGCTCCCGTCGGCACAGGCTGTGCCGATGGTGGCCATCGGCTTAGTCCCCTCGGCGTAGCTGCTGGTCGGCACAACCCCTCGGTCGTCGGCGTAGAGGACCCCCTTGTGCGGTGCAACGGCGGTGGTGTTGGGGTAGCAAAGACATCCAAAGACCCTAAGACCAGTATACGCAGGGTCGACGCCATGAAGAGCTCGAAAAGGCACACGACCTGAGATTGCCTTGGAAGGCAGTCGATTATGCAATAATACGGCTGTATGAAGAGCTTCGGCCCAAAAGTGTGGCGGCATACTTGCTTGAATTAGAAACGTGCGAGTAATGTCATTGAGGGTGCGAATAATCCTCTCAGCTTTACCGTTCTGTTGTGAGGTATATGGACATGAAAAGCGGAGTGATATTCTATGGTGTTGGACAAAAGAGTGGAGGAGGGAATTATCGAACTTACGACCATTATCACACTGAATAGCTTGCAACTTTGCATGGAACTGAGTACGGGCTAAGGCATGAAGGGACGATAAGTGCGAGAAAACTTCTAACTTAGCACATACAGGATAAACTCAGGCATACTGAGTGAAATCGTCAAGGCAAGCAAGATAATACTTAAAGCCAGAAATACTCTCAATCGTTGATGTCCACAAATCACAGTGAATAATTTGAAACATAGAATGTGTTACACGATTGGTAGAAGAAAAAGAAAGATGAACATGATGACCTAATTGACAAGCATGACACAAACTAGATTTATTCTTATTCCTAGGAATAACCGAAGAGCGAGCTAAAGACTCCATGATGGGTTGTCCAGGGTGTCCAAGCAGCCAGTGCCATAGAGCGGGATCGACGACGAGGAAGGCAAGAGGGTAGAGAGCTCTGAGGCTATTGCATCTGAGAATCTCGTTCCTGGTTTGAAGATCCTTCACAGAAAAACCAAGAGGGTCAAATTCGACGGAAATATGATTATCAATGGTGAACTGACAAACGATTTTTAAATATGTTAGGAGCAACTATAAAATTACAAAGATGAAGGGGACGCTTAGAGGTGGAAATAGGAATATGTGCATGTTCGGTAGAGGTGATCGGAAGAGTGAAGCCGTTACTGACAACAACAGCACGAGCACGAGGAGAAGAGGTAAGGGGAGACACGGAGGTGAGCATACCGAGGTTGGCCGCGAAGTGAGAGGAGAAACCAGTGTCCATTACCTATTCAGTGGGTGCTTGTAAGCCCATCGTCTGGAACTGGTGCATGAGCGTAGACTGATCCCACGAGGCGGTTTGACGGAGCCGGTGATGACGAAGGAGCGGCACCATAGCCGTGAGTAGGGGGCGGGGGCCCGTAGCCGTAGCCGTATCCATAGGAGGAGTGCAGCCAGTGGCGGAGCTAGGAATTGAGATGAGGGGGGTTAAACTTATAAGGTTTAAAAAAATTTAGGCACAAAAGAAAGTTTATACGACAGAACAAATAGCCCAAAACGACTGAGTTTTCCCAACTGACGAAGAATAATAGTCAAAACATGAAATGACATAAAAACGACTTGGAAACTTAACATGGACTCCAAACACTTGGTTTTCAGCGAGCGATGATGGTGTCCACTAGTGTGCGACGGCGGCGCCGCTCGGCATCAGTGCAGGCAGGCCATAGGCAGACGACCACCCGCAGGCGGGAGAATGAGAACTGGCTCAACAGGACGGGGGCATGGTGGCGACAGAGGAGGCACAACGCGGCGGTGGACTATGATGGCAGTGAGGAGGGTAGGAGGGGAATTAAACGGATTGAGGGAGTTTTTTAGTTCGTGTCTCTCAGCCACTCAGGATAGCGGTGCTCTTTTTTTGCCCAACTTTGACCATTCCAGGCAGGTCGACACGAGTAGCACGAGGCACACGACCTGCAAGACAATAATACTCCCTCTGTTCACTAATATAAGACCTTCTAGCCATTTTGAAAATGCATGTACTAGACATGTTTTATTGTTTAGGTTCATTCATTTTAGTCTAAATCTAGTCTAATTTAAAATATTACTCTTCCGATCCAAATTAGTTGACTTGGTTTTATCTAGATTCGGATGTATCTAGCATTAAAACAAGTCTAAATATATTCAAATAGACAGATCTAAATCAACTACTCTCTCTGTTTCAAAATATAAGATGTTTTAGTTTTATGAAATGAGCGTATCAAGACCTCTTTTAGTGTGTAGGTTCATTTAGATTTGGAGTGAACCTACACACCGAAAGTGGTCTAGATACACTCACTTCTCAAAGTTAAAACATCTTATATTTTAAAACGGATGGAGTAATTTGGATCGAGCGAGTAAAAGATTTTACATTAGGGAACGGGGAGAGTAATAATTTGGGGGAAGGTGCACCAACTAATATTCACAGTCGTGGCATCGTATATTTATATATCAAAGGAGGTTACCGATACGTTACAACTCACGTACGGGGTCAGGTTTAGAGTGTAACACGTTCTAGTTAAATTAAATCCTAATGCATATTCATGGTGGGGAGCCGGGTCGGCCGACCAGGCTCGACACCCTGCTGGCTCCGCCCATGAGTGCAGCACGCTATAGGGCCCCTGCGCGTAGAAGGCTTGTGGCGAGGGCGCACGACGTAGCACGTAGCTGTATGCCTGGCCGTAGGGCCACATCTGGATCACGTCGTTCCATGGGAGTTGCGACGTGGACCAGGTTGGTGAAGCGATGGCCGGTGGTGTAGCAGGGGCCTGGTGCTGGACGATAGTGCCCTCCTTGGTGGCCTCTGCCGTAGCCTTGGCTTTGCCAGGGCTGGCGCCGTCACTGACGAGAGACGTGTCAGAGTTGCAGGCTCAACAATTTTTGCGCTTCATATCTTGGAGCGCGAGGAGAGAACGACACTTCTCGAAGGTGATCTCGATCGTGAGGGAGATCAAGTCGGCGGCGTGCTCGTACTGCTCGGAGAGGTTGTTGAGGCAGTGGATCACCAGCTTGGCATCTTCTTCCGGTGCTCCGAGATCTGCTAGACCACCGGCGAGGGCCTTGATCTTCTTCAGGTACTCGGTCATGGAAAGTTCGCCCATCTTGATCTCGCCGAGCTCGGTGGAGAGGTGGAGCTGGCGATTGATCTTGTGGTCGTTGAAGAGGCCGTTGATGGTTTTCCATAGATCGACGGCAAGAGGATCTTCACCCGGCGTCATGACGGCATCGAGGAGGCCGAGGGAGACGAATTCGTAGAGTCGAGACCACCATGGCATCCAACAAGGACCACTCCGGAGTTGGATCGATCGGAGCGGGCGCGTCGACGTGGTCGATAAGCACGTACTTGCGGAGGGCGGCGCGAAAGAAGTTGCGCCATTGGCGATGAACGCGGGTGTCGAGGGCCAGCTTGACTGGTACGTGCCCCTTGATGGAGTGGAGGCCGATGGCTTGGGCATGAAGGAAGGTGTGCGAGAAGGCCCCCACGCTAGAGTAAGGGGCGGTGGAGAGGGCCAGCTTGGCCTTGGCGTTAGCGGCCTCACGAGCCTCACAATCTACCTTCTCCTTAGCAGCCTGCGCGGCCCGTGTAGCATCATCGCCCATGGCTCCAAGAGAGACGGCGCAGTGAGAAGGGGGGAGGTGGGTGGTTTGCAGATCGGCGGTGGCGGCGGAAGCAGGGGGCGACGCGGACCGGCTAGGTTTTTGCGTCTGATACCATGTAAAATAGGGGAAACCACATGTAGCGGAGCCTTGTATTGCTCATTATATAAGAGATTTACAAGGGGAGTCCTAATCTCATACAACACGGACACATATAAAAAGAATACACAATATATGACCGTATACATATACAAATACGATACAGTCACATATTCTAACAGCTAAGACACTCACTTGATTAGTATGTTGCCTGGGCTGGTTCTATGTATTACGTAGACCCTTCATATATTTTATGGCTTAGCAAGAGCAAGAGAAATCACCGACTCAAAGTACTATTTCATACGTGGGCCTTATTGGTTATATTTTCGGAAAGTTCCCGTGTTTGTTTATTCAGAATTTTCTTACCGTTTCTGTTTCCGCGAGAAATGGCTCTCCCGTTTCCTTTTCCGTTTTCGTTTAAATTATTTCATTTCCGTTCCTTTTTCGCAAAAAGTCATTTCTATTTCCATTTTCCTCTCCATTTCCTTTTTCTTCGGAAACAGACGTTAAGTTTCCTTACCGTTTTCAACCCTATCCATGATTGCTCTCACCACTGATTCAAGAGCATCATTGCAGATAAATAGATGTCGGTATGCTAAAAAAAACTAGTGCTCCCTAAGAATCAGGGAGGGCCATTCGAGTACAGCAGACCCTTCCTTATAAAACGAATCATGCACCGACGGCCTTTTCCTATGCCGATGGTTTTTATTCGGTGTTGTCAGCATAGGGAACGACCCTGGCAGCCCAGAAAAAATGGCCGTCAGCCTACATAAGTCGTCGGCGTATGACGAAGGGTAACCTCGGCAATGCCCATGGTGATGGACTCGAGGTTTCGCGAAAAAGAGAACGCTGGGGATTTCGTCAGATGTCAGAAAAACAATGAAGACAAAGTTTCTTGAATATTTGGAAAACACTGTATTACAAGTTGTCTTCTAGATTTCGGTACCCTCGCTTGGACTTCTCCCGCTCTATATATAATAAGTCGAGTCTCAAAGCTGTATGCAGATATGTTTCATACACGCGTGATTACAATACCAACATAATGTCGGTTCATGGTTTTTTTCCTAATACAATAAAAAGTCTATGTCGGTTGCTTCCTTGGGCCGTTATCTGGAATCTTTATGGGCCGCAGGCCTTTTACCCAATGTAGGGTAGCGAATAATGAGCATCCGAGTAATCATATCATATCAGTACCCCCGAGACTCTATCTGAATCCGCAGTTTTCAGGTTGAGTCTCGAACTTTTCTTTTCTCCTTTCTCTCATTTTGTTTGATTTTATTTTTTGTAGGGATTTTGGTACAACGAGTTTGATGCTTCTGACGGATCGGAAATCAGTTAATTGCTCCTAGGCAAAAACAAGGTTGACCTACATCAAACTCAAGTCCCTAGGCTTGAATACGGAATTTGTTGCTGGCGTAATTTAGTTCGAGCCGCTGAGGTCTTACCAAATACTGAATTCCAGTTTTTTATTTTTTATCGGGTACCTAACGCGTCTGTCGAGATTTTTCATCGTATCGTTGATACGGATTTTTACTGGCAGAGCACATTCTTGTGCGATTACCAGGCCACACAAGACGGGTCTTACCTTCATGTTTCTGAACACGACATTCGGATTTTTTCCCGCGTCTGAGCGTGATCCGAGATATTTGGTTTGATTGGCGGTTGGCCTGCTGGGCCACCAATCTTTCTGATTATATCAGATAATTTTATTATTTTACACTTTCTCCCGATGGGAGTAACACCTTTCTGAGGATACACTAGTGTAAAACTTAAAAAAGTTTTTTTTATATTTGTCAATGTACTTCATACACAACGGAATTTCTATCGGGTGCGCGCTAGCGGTCCCGATTGGAGTAGCTCCCGAGGCTATGTTCGGATGCCTGTATCTGGATATAGGCTCATAGTTGTTGTTAGCTTGATGGAAAGTATTGATCTTTTTGAACATAATAAAAATATTAAGGCACAAATAACTTATCTCTTTATATATAAAGGCGAAAATCAACGGTACATTACTCTTTTAGCGGATGGATATTTTAGCCTTTTCTCCTTGACATCTTGGCTGATAAGCCGAACTGTGGCTCTTATCATATTGCAAATAATCTTATGTGTAAAAGCGTCGTAGCTGTGCTACATTCCATGGATTTGAGTAATTTACTCCTGTCTTATTGTCTTGTAGTCGATATACTCCTCCGGGAATACCTTCTGTGACGATGTATGGTCCTTCCCATGGCGATTCTAGCTTTTTGTGGCCATCTTGCTTGAGGCGAAGAACTAGGTCCCCTACTGCGAAGGACCTAGGCCACAATCTTCTATTATGGTAATTGCGCAGGTTTTGCTAGTACATAGTTGCTCTTTGGAGGACTTCGTCTCGATCTTCATCAAGCGCATCTACATCATCTTCAAGTGCTTCTCGTGATTCCTCTTCATTATATGCAGCTACTCTTGGTGATTGATAATGCCACTTCAACTGGAAGCACGGCTTCCGCACCGTGGACTAAAAAGAAATGCGTCTCTTGCGTTGAATTATTTGGAGTTGTACGTAAACTCCATAACACAGATGGCAATTCATCCACCCATGCTCCTTTTGCTCTGTCAAGTGGTGTCAGTAGTCTCTTTTTAAGTCCAACGGTAACTAGTCCATTGGCCTTTTCGACCTGTCCATTTATTTGCGGGTGAGGTACCGAAGTGTAGCTTATTTTGATGCCCATCTCTTGGCAGTACTCCTTCAATTCATTTGAGATGAAGTTGGTCCCATTATCCGTGATGATGCTGTTTGGTATGCCAAACCGGAAAACTATGGATTTGATAAAATTCACAGCTGAGTTTTCATCTTGGGTGGTGACAGGCATTGCTTCAATCCATTTAGTAAATTTGTCGACTGCTACTAGCAGAAAGATGTGTCCTCCGGGCGATGATTTGTGAAGTTTTCCCACCATATCGAGTCCCCACTGAGCGAAAGGCCAAGCCAACAGTATGGGATTCATCTCAGCGGCGGGTGCTCCAGGCTTTATTGCGAGTCGTTGACATGCTTCACATGTTCTAACAATGTCCTTTGCATCTGGTACTGCAGTGAGCCAATAAAATCCTGCCCTGAATGCTTTTGCAGCAATTGCTCGGCTACTAGCATGGTGACCACAGACTCCTTCATGTATATCTTTCAGTTTATTTTTTCCTTCTTCAGGTGTTACGCAATGTTGCAACACACCTGAAATACTTCTTTTGTATAATTCTCCTTTGATTATCCCGAAAGCCTTTGATGGTCAGGTGATTCGCCGAGCTTCTATCACGTCCTCTAGTAGCTCTCCCTTAGTCATATATGCTATATACGGCTGCATCCATGTTGGCTCAATTAGCATAACCTCTTTGATTTCTTGTTCTTCTTCTTCGATAGCCTCTTCTATGTTCTTGTTTTCCGAAGGAGGCCCTGACTCTTTTTGCAGATGCTTCTTTTTCCCTGTTTTTGGTGCTATGACCTCGGACACTCTTTTCGCTTTGATCGATCGCTCCACTAGCGCCTCCCAAAAAACTCCTGGTGGTATTGGTAACACAATGATCCGATGTTTGCTAGGTTGTCAGCTTCCTCATTGCTTGCTCTTCCTATATGTGATACTTCACACCCATCAAACTGAGCCTCCATAATGCTATATAAGTCGCGATAAGCAATCATATTCTCGCTGACAGCATCACATTTGTTCATTGCCTCTATGCCACGAGATTGGAATCTCCGAAGAATTTTAGGCAAGTTGCACCGCAAGCTTTGGCCATCCGCATGTCGTGCAATAGGGCCTCGTATTCCGCTTCGTTATTGGATGCGTTTGTTAAGCTCATCCGAAGAATATAGTGCATTTTGTCGCCTTGAGGTGATATCAGTACGACTCCTTCTCCTGCTCCCTCCATTCTTTTTGATCCATCAAAGTACATTGTCCAGGTGCTAGAAAGGTCTAGTGGACCTGCCCATTGCAATTCCGTCCACTCTATGATGAAATCCGGCAGAACTTGTGACTTAATTGCTTTGCGCTTCTCATAAGTGACATCCCGAGGGGATAATTCGATGCCCCATAGAGAAACATGCCCAGTTGCTTCTGGATTATTGAGGATGCTTGACAAAGGTGCCTCGTTGACCACTACGATCGGGTGCTCCGAGAAATAGTGGTGTAGTTTTCGTGTTGTCATAAATACCCCGTATCAAATTTAGGTAGTGTGGGTACCTTTGTTTGGATGGCGATAAAACCTTGCTCATGAAGTAAACTGGTCTCTGCATGCCATGAGTCTTTCCTTCTTCGGGTCGCTCTACGACTAGGACCGTGCTAACCACCTGATGTGTGGCAGCAATATAAAGCAGCAGAGATTCCTTTTCTTTTGGTGACACGATGATAGGAGATGTCGAAAGTGTTCTTTTAAGATCTTAGAAGGCACGCTGAGCTTCTTCCGTCTATTCGAATTTTTCTGATTTCCTCATGAGGGCGTAGAATGGCAGCGCTTTTTCTTCTAATCTGGCGATAAAACGACTTAGAGCCTATTTGCATGTTTATGCCTATTTGGCTTCCCAGGCACTTCTGCATCATCCGCTGATATGTTGCTCCAGCGTTCTTGGGGCCAAACGGCATTCTTGTGTAGCAGAATACGCCATAAGGCGTGATAAACGTCGTTTTCTCCTGATCTTATTCCTTCATCCTGATCTGGTGGTAACCTAAGTAAGCGTCCAAGAAAGAAAGACGTTCGCATCCCGCAGTTGCATCGATGATTTGGTCGATTTGCGGCAATGGGAAGTGATCTTTTGGATAGTGTTTGTTCAATGCAGTAAAGTCGATGCACATCCGAAGTTCCGTAGTGTTTTTCTTCGGAACACATACTGGGTTTGCAAGCCACTCTAATTTTGTTAATTCTTTGATAAAATTGGCATCAGTTAGGCGATGGAGATCCTTTCCAATGGCCTTGCGTTTTGGTTATGCGAAGTGTCGAAGCGGTTGTTTTACTGGCTTCGCCTTTGGATCTAAATTTAGTGCATGCTCAGCGAGTTCCTTGGGGATTCCCGGAATGTCAGAGGGTAGCCATTCGAAAATCTCCCAGTGCTCACGGAGGAACTCGATGAGCGCGCTTTCCTATGCGAGATCAAGGTTAGAAGCCACAAATGTTGTTTTTGTCGGGTCAGCGGGGTGGATCTGTACTTCTTTTGTGTCTTTTGTCGTGTCAAAAGCCTGATCGGGATTGACACGTGCTACCTCCAGAGGTTGTTCATTTGCTAAACTTTTGAGTTGCTCGAACTCCGTTGCCATCCCGAAAGATTCAGAAATTTTGTTAAACTTTCGATCACAGTTGTCCGCACGTGTGAAGCTTCCTTGTACCGTGATAATTTCCTTTGGTGCTGGCATTTTCATTACTAAGTATGCGTAATGTGGCACTGCCATGAATCGTGCAAAGGCTGGTCATCCCAGGATTGCATGGTATTGTGATGACCAATCCATGACTTCGAATTCGAGTTTTTCTCATCTGAAATTTATTTTGGAACCAAAAACAACGTCAAGGAAAACTTTGCCTAAAGGAATTTCGGCTTCACCTAGTACTATTCCGTGGAAAGAGGTTTATGTTAGAGCGAGATTATCCAGGGGATAGCCTATTGTTCACAACGTTTTTGCGTAGATCAGATTTATGCTACTCCCTACATCCATGAAGACCTTGCTCATATCAAATCCGCCAATTTGTTCTTCGACTATCAGGGCTGAATGACCTGGTCGTGGGACTCGGAGTGGGTGATCTGCTCTGTTGAATTTGATATCTTGCTCTAACCAATGGAGATATTCGGGTGTAGCTGACGTTGATGTTTCCACCATATTGATTTGTCTTGTGATGAGCTTCTGAATTCTATTGGGTGGACGCCCTTTCTGAATCATAGACATTGTTTCTTTTGATATGGGATACTCGTTGTTTTGGTCGTTTGAATTTTGTGGTGGTGCAACTGGTGGTGGTGCACCGATAGCTAGTGCACCAGGCATGGATGTGTACCCTCGATTTGCTGCTTCGCCTGCCTTTGCATTGCACAATTCCTGCATTTTCAGGACTGTTTGGTAGTCTTTCATTAGGTGGTTGGATTGTCGTCTGCCTACTGAGTCGACGTAAAAATGCATATTACAAGGCCCTTCCAGCATTTGTATTTCGGACATAGGTGGGTCTCGTGCTCTTGGTTGATACCGCTGTGCGGGCTGGCTTCCTCCGTCGTCGTCCCTGTTTTGGCGGTATCCGCCGTTATTGTCGTTGCTTCTGTTGTTACCTTCTCCCGAAAAACCTGCTGCGACGTAGCTTGGTCCCGAGTTTCCATCGTTATTCCTTCGTCTTCTGTCATTGCCGCGTTTATACCTATCTTCTTCGGGTGACCGCGCGCGCTTATTATGTAACGCGTCTTCTCCATCAGCCCAGCGGTTTGCTATTTCCATTAACTGTGATACTGTCTTTGGTTTAACCCGACCCAGCTCTTCTATGAATTCTCGGCAATGGAGACCGTCGTTGAAGGCGTCAATGGCCCTTTCGTAGGATATGGATTCAGCGGAGTTTTTGATGATATTCCATCGCTGTATGAATGCTCTAATTGACTCCCCAGATTTTTGTTTGCACGCTCTCAACTGCTCCAAGGATGCTGGTCTTTTGAATATAGAATGGAAATGTCAGATGAATTTATCTTCCAGATCGTTCCAGCTACCAATTGAATCTTCGGGTAGCTGCTTCAACCATGATCTTGCAGCGTCGGTGAGGTGTAGTTGTAGACTTTGCACTGCAGTAGTTGTGGAGCCGCCCTGTAATTTGACGGTGGCTAGATAGTCTGCTAACCAAGCTTCGGGTTCCTGGAGTCCATCATATTTATGTCGGTCATGTGGAAGTTTGAAGTCTTTGGGTACTGAAGCTTTGCGAATCCTCTGTGTAAAACAGCTGGCCCTGCATAGCCCATGGTCATCTTCGTCATCTCCGTCTTGATATCGCCGGGTGCGGCTTTCGTCTCCGGGTCCACTGCTCCTATGTTGGGTGTTATCCTTTCTTGTGCTGCTTCACAACTTGGATCCTACAAGGTGCACCTGGTATGGTGATCGAGATCGCCGGGTGTGTCCTACTTGCCGAGGACTGTTGTGATGATGTGGGGACCTTTGTGTGAGTCCTTGTTCTTCTTCCGCGAGTGAGGCTCCTACCATGCCGAGGTTCATCAGAGCGGAGCGGTGGAGGGCCGCGCGTGAACCTTCGGGTGCGGGTTGAGTGGTGATCAGATATGTTTGTGCGGCCACAATGGCTGCCTGAGCTGTTTTTGCTTTGATGTTTCCCGCTTGATCGATTGACATGAATGATAGGTTGAGATCTCAGATGATTCCACTTTTTCTGCTTCAGGGATGTTATGTAATCGAGATGTCACCCTTCTTGGCGGTGCTGCTTCTATCACACTTCTTGACCCTCGGGTAGAACTTAGTTGGGCCCGTCATAAATTGGATTCGTCGGCTAGCCTTTTTCTTTCATCGAGCTGTCTTTGCATCCGGAGTAGGTCTCTCTTCTTGTGGTGGAGCAAATATTGGTATGCTAGTAGATCCTCATGTGAAGCATCTGCTGTCATTGGGACTACTCCCGAAATTGCCTCCCTTGCTTTTTTCCATGCCGACGCTGGTAGACAAAGTCTTGCTCTCTCTCTTGTGTGAGGTTCTCCGCCTCCTCCTTGGACTATGCGATTATCTGCTATTTCTCATCTATTTCCGTGTTCTCCTCCGTTGTTGTGTTCTCCTTTGTTGCCGTGGTTTCCTGCATGGTCATCTGATAAAATATCATCGGGGTTTATGATAGGATTACCGTTTTCGTCGCGTGGTGTTGAGGTATCTTCATTGATCATGTACACTTGGTGGTGTGTTATGTGTGGCATGACGACGTCATCTTTTGCTTCTGCAGGTGTGTTGGTAGTACTCCGAGATCGTAGTTCTGGATAAATTTTCGCCATTCTTTCTTTGAAGTCGACGTTTTCGCTGCTTTCTTCGGGTTCTGAGTTTGTTGGGTTTGCTCCATGTGGTGAGATTGATTGGTGACCTTCTTTTCCTGTTTCGATCTGAGCTATAATGTCTGTGGAGGATCCAACGGGTGATGCTGGTACTACTATAGGTGTGGCCTTTCCCACTGGCGGTTCTAATGCGATCAGGGCCGAAGGGTGTCATTCCTCCATGTTGTCTGCTTGGAAGTGGAGGCTTCCGGTGATTAGATCGGATCGCTGTTGAAATCGGCGGGTACCAATACAAGGGTGGGCGGGTGTGGATTTGCTTTCATAGGGTTGACGCTTGGTGGAGAGCGTTCTGTCGAATCCGTGTTTCCAGCGTTCAAACTTCCCATAGACAGCGCCAATTGACGAGGGGTAACCTCGGAAATGCCCATGGTGATGGACTTGGGGTTTCACGGAAAAGAGAACGCTGGGGATTTCGTCGGATGTCAGGAAAACAATGAAGACAAAGTTGCCTGAATATTGGGAAAACACTCTATTACAAGTTGTCTTCTAGATTTCGATACCCTCGCTTGGACTTCTCCCGCCCTATATATATTAGGCCGGGTCTCAAAGCTCTATGCGGATAGGTTTCATACACGCGTGATTACAATACCAACATAATGTCGGTTCGTGGTTTCTTTCCTAATACAATAAAAAATCTCTGTCGGTTGCTTTCTTGGGCCGTTATCTGGAATCTTTATGGGCCGCAGGCCTTTTACCCAATGTAGGGTAGTGAATAATGAGCATCCGAGTAATCATACCCATGTCAGCGTAGGACACTCTGGGCCGAGGGCAGCCGTCGTCATAGGGACTTGGCCATGACGGTGATGCAGCGGTGTCAGAGCTACATCGACGACAATCTCCTCGGCATAGGTTTCACAGCTACACCGACGGTAATGCCCTCAGCATAGCTATTTTCCCTTTTACCATATTAATCTTAAAAAAATCA
Organism: Avena insularis; assembly: GCA_023614405.1. Taxonomy (NCBI): domain Eukaryota; kingdom Viridiplantae; phylum Streptophyta; class Magnoliopsida; order Poales; family Poaceae; genus Avena; species Avena insularis. The sequence continues at coordinate 569,716,649 of CM042692.1, forward strand.
TAACTAAATCATTCTAATTCAAAAAATACAAGTAATATATCAAAATTTGCATAAAAATAAGATCTATCTACACTCAAATATTACACATTTATGCTGAATAAAAATTAAGTAAAACATTACATATACTTTCGTATAACACATTTTAAAAGATATTCAAAATAGAAAATATGGTGGAATACCTCAAAAGCTCCTACTACGGGGCAACGGTGTGAATATTGTGGTAAAATGGTCACATCCTTTGCTTTCCACTGCAAGTTTAGCATGGCTCGATCTCTCTAAGAATCTTCATGCCCGCCGTTTTGGGCATAATTTGAAACGAGCATAAGAAATTCAAAAACGATTAAAACAATAGAAAACCTTCGTATCGTGTCATATTATGTGACATAGTTGCAAGAAAAAATACCAAACTTATAATATTGCAAATATCTCAAAGAAACTTCTCAGAAATGAGTTATCATGTTCGAGTTTTCATGGCTTTCAGGCCAAACGACCAATATTATGGCTACATCACGGTATAGTTTGTGATATTGTTCCCATATTATTCACACACGTGTATCTTGAGATGGAAAACAATGATGGAGGAGGAAGTTTTCCTTTTCGTCGTACCAAAAGGTTATTTTTTATTTTCTGAGTGTCAAGAACGGGATGTTTTGTGAAGCAACCACCAAATCAAAGATTCAAAATGGTACCTCCCTATTTTTCAAAAATACTAGACCACCTTCCATAGATAATGTCCCAACTAGGGTATTTTAAACGTTTCCGTCTATTCCTCGTGGAAAAGATAAATTGCTACCGAATCTGTAGGAAATCGGTCAAATTTGAACTAGAGGTACATGATCTAATGCTCATGATTTTTTGGAAAAATAATATTTAGATTTAGAAGATGATATGGAGGTCATATTTGGATTCCTCTCATTTTTAGATCGATTTAGACATATTATTTGTCAAATTACGATTTATGGATTTAAATATATTAATTATTCCATATTAAATCTAAAAAGACAAAAAAGTAAAATCATTTTATTGTTATTTGAATTCAAGATTATTATTATTACCTAGTCATTGTTGTTTACTTAAGTATTTGTTTAGAATTAAAAATAAAGAGGTGTGACATCATGGTCCAAGGGTTAATAGGATTATCGATAATGTATAATTTCTTTCTTGGAAGCTCATCCGGAAGGAATGGAGAAGTTAAACGTATTGTGGATGGAGTACTGTTAGAATCGAGACGATGCGGATAGCAGTTTGGTTCGAAACATTCTAGCGCTCTTATTTACTCCGATGATACCATTGTATGATACTATCCATATAATGATTAGTATTATCTAGTAGCATCGTAATCTTATCGTATGTAATTATTTGCAGAATCTCAATGTGTATAGGATGTCTTTGCTGATAAATTATTTAGTTTCACGTGTTATGGGTATCATACTATGGTATTGCAAACACATCAATCTTTAGTTATGGTGGCCCAACATAATTTTGCCAAGGTGGCCTGATACTCCTTATGATATTAGAACTATGATATTAGAACTATGGCTAGTCTTATGGTTTATCTTCTTCTCTCTCCTCTTCTCTCTTCTAATTCACCATAAACATAATATTTTATCTCTTATAGCCAACTAAGATGGATTTACTACACTTTCTCTTAAGGTTAAGAGTGAGCATGAGGGAGATATCATTCTCGAAAAAAAACTTGAGGGAGATAGCGGAAGACGAACATGCCATACGAAAAACATGATGGAAACTAAGCACACCACACAATACACGATATCGTTGTACCGTGGTGAAACCAACCTTGTCCATCTTTTCATTCTTATGTTTGTGGTTGACGTGTACCTAACAAACTTAGGTGTCAATGATATTGAATATCTATAAATATTAAATGTAAACGTGTAGGTGAAAGGACAGCTGCCGTGAGGAAAGTAGCCTCGAGTTGAACGATGCATTTATGGGCGATGCTACCCGTCCTCCGGGATCAAAACTTCCGATCCCCGGGTCCTCCTGCTGACATGTGTCCCGTTTAATTCCTGATTTTGCTATATGTAGCAAAAAACGGTTCAGCCCAGACAAAACAAAATAGACTGGACCTCGCCGGAGACCTCGCCGGCGACCGTGTAGCAAAAAAGTTGTACTAATGTAGCAAAAACCGATTTCGCCGGAAAATATCACCGGAGACTCGCTGGAAAAACTATCGTCGGAGACCTCGTAGCAAAAAAATTACGCTATTGTAGCAAAATCACAAAATGGTGGTAGCAAATAAACTGAGCTAATGTAGCAAAAAATAGAGTTCACCGGAGACATCGCCGGAGACCTTGTAGCAAAAAAGTTACTAACTAGCAAAACGACTTCTCTAGAGACTATTGTCGGTCATCTTGTAGCAAAAGTTTTACAATATTATAGCAAAAACATACATAAGTTGGAGCAAAAAAAAATATGTATGTAGCATATCCCGCGACCATAGCAAAAATTCCCCAACATGAAAATTTGTCGTCCTATCTATAGCAATTCCGTCGGCCGTCGATAGCAACGACTATGACCGTTGGTAGCTAAAACAAACACTGTATGTAGCAAAATCTCCTTAGGTAGCATGACGGGCATCGCATCGAACCAGTGTTCCTCGCCGAAGGTCGGAGTAGCGGGCTGCCGTCCGATGATGCCCCTGCCGGAGACCGTCGTTCCCCTCCCAGGATCGGTGCCCGCCATCTCGCTGCGCCGGTGCTCCACCTGTAGGGCGGCCAGCTCTGGCCGCAAGATGGGAAGACGGCGAGCTCCGGTGGCGCGGCAGTGCGGGGAAAGGAGATGGCGTGGCGAGCTCGGGCGGCGCACGGCAAGCTGCGACCGGCGCGCAGCGAGCTCCGGCGGCGCGGTGATGCAGGGCAAGAGAAACCGGAACCAGCTGGGGCGGCGCACGGCGAGCTCTGCAGCGGAGGCGGCGGAGCGTGCGGCTAGCACCGACGGCAGAGGAACCAGTACGCTGGGATATACGAGAAAGAGGTTGGGGAATCGCGGTACGTCAGCCGAACCTGGCCCCACCCACGAGAGCAGTCGCGCACGACCCGGGGGATCGAAAGTCACTTATCCCCCGGGTTAGGGGTATCATTTTCCTGCATTTATTTATAAGATTTTGTTGATTTTTTCGAAATGTGGAATGAAGCCCGGCCTCTACATCGAGCGATACAGACTTTATTTATTATTAAAATAACAAAGTACGGCAAAAGTCATTGCAAAGATGTAATAAACCAAAACCGCCAAAATAACGAGCATGATGATAGCAGTCCACCGCCAGCTCTCTGGCGATATCTGGAAAACACCCAACTGCCTCATGCAAGCTAGGAGCTTAGATCCGCCCAGCATATCTGTGAAACAGTGCCAGCGCACTCATTCTGGATGCCGCCGCCTCCACTATCTTCCATCAACACATATACGACGTATAAATCGATGCACAGACTCTCGCCACACCAGACACTGATACCATAGCGGTGCCCAGTAGTACCACCTCCCTGTGTGCTATCTCCAAAGCACGTCGTGGTCGCCACCAGTACACCACATCATCATGCCACCAAGTACCACCAGCCAACATAGCTTGAAGTATCTGGAGGATCTGTCGTGTGTAGCACTTGTCGACCAGGCATGACTCAGCGTAGCATCTATTAGTCAGGCATGAATTGATATCGCTGTCAAAGCTCCGTGCAAGACAGAGCCGCTCCACATCCTACCTCCGCCATCCAGAACTGCTCCACAAACGATGCTCCCAATAGAGAATGCAACACCGCAGCGCCGCCATCGCTCAGCCAGATCCTAGGGTTTCCCCTGGAGCAGCGCGAGTGAGGTTGACACCAGTTGCACAAAAATTCCTTCATCAAGGTAATGGCGTAGAACACCGCTATCACCCGCCAGTCGGCTCGATTTTCACCGTCCACTAGGTCTCTCTCGACTCGCAGCTGGGAATAGATGACAGATCACGAGATCCGCCAAACCAGCCTCATGCCGACCACCTCTGACAGAGAACACAACCGCCACCGCCAATCCCATGGCCTCTTCCCTAAGCTTCCTTATGATGTAGAGCAAGAACCAGAGGCCCTCCGGGTGACGTCACCGGCCGGCGACGAGAGTGGAAGAAGGATTGGATGAATGCTGTCGATCCCAGGACAAGGCCCAAGATCACGCAGACTAACCACCGCCTCCAGCCAGCCCCGCCACCTATGGATCCTCCGCCAATGATCACCGGTTGCTGCTGCACCGCCACCACCACCGGAGATCATAAGGCAGGCCGCGGCCACCTAGGATCTAGGATCGCCGCCGCCATCTGGAATCAGAGGGTTGCACGAGGACGAAGGAAATATGGTGCCATTTGGAACAAAGGAATAGAAATCTTGGATTCCTTTGAAATTCTTATGGGAAGGGCTATTTCGTAGGAATTTTGGAGGAAAACTAACATGAGGTCTCACCTCATGTTTTGATCTTCTCATGTTTGTAATTCCTATGTTTTTCCTACGTCACATCCAAATGACGTTTTGAAAATTTTCGTGTGGTTTTGGTTAGTGTAGGAATCTAAGATACATGACATCTCAATTCCTATATTGTTCATATCCCTATGTTTTGAGTTCTTGCGTTGCAAATGGGAACTTAGTGGGTAAGTCACGATCCTTGAATGCCTATATAAATGGTATAATATGAGTCACTCAACTACTAAGCCTACCGCTAACTATACAAATAGTACCAAGTACGTGTTAGTTCTGTCCCTCTATCTTTAGGGATGGAACGTGAGTCCTTAGCTTTATTTTGTACCATCAAATTGTGTTTGCTAAATGTGGTAGTCTATATATCAATACAATTTATTTCTTTTCACAAAGTAAAACGCCAAGGAAATTTATCATTTATCTAAAGGATTTATGGAGCTTTTGTAGCCTCTGCCTACCCAAGTACCAAACCCATAACCGTTGGATTGCTAAGAGCAATTACCATCCACCCAAGTCTCCTATAAGAGAAAAACTTCACCCAAGGAAAATACGAACAAATTGCCCTTCCTTCTGCTCTTCTATATCAGTTTCAACCAATCCCATTCCATGCATTATTTGGTGTGCCTCCGCACATTGGAGGACTTGTTGATAGGGTAGGCATAGGAGGCATCAGAAATTTCCAGTTCGTCACCAGAATTACAGCATGCACAGCTGTGATTATTGCATCATTGTGCCTCTTCATCCGAACTCCACGGGCTCAGATATTCTCCCTTTGTTTGGCCCCGTGGCTAAACGTCAACGTGTCCTGGTTCAGTTGCTACGCTCTCGTTCATGTTTTCCGGCTTAGCCTTCTCAAGGTTCAAACTGACCGCATGTTCATCCGGGGCAATTTTAACAAATCTAACGTTTTTGCAAGACTTCAACCCCAAATGTTCTCTATTTGGTACTCTCTAAACATTCTGATTGTACCTCCAGGATCTCTCACTACAGGAAAGAAATGAGGTGCCGATGGCCGGATGCCGTCGGCACAGCGCCAAATTGCCGTCGGCACAGGCTGTGCCGACGGTGGCCGTCGGCGTAGCTCCTGGACGGCACATCCGCTTGGCCGTCGGCACAGGCACAGCCCCTCGGCATAGCAATCGCAGCGGGCCCCACGATGTCAGGCGACGGCCGTTACGAAACGGCCCAGCCTGGAGCTACGCCGTGAACGGAGCTATGCCGACGGCATGTTGCCGTCGGCATAGCCTAAAATAAAAAAATTAATTTTTTTTTTAAAAGATTTTTAATTTTTTTTAATCTTCAAATTATTTGACTCGTTATTATCTCACTTTGATCATTTTTAACACTATTTATACTTAATAATTGATTAAATTGAAGTTTAATTCAAACTACCTGGTCGGTCACCCATCATAATACTACTCCAGCTTCAGCACGCTTAACTTCCTCGTTCCTTCAAAATCTCTTTCCGCAAAGCACTTTACACATTGTTGTCAATACTATGATAACAATCCTATTAACTCTTATATCATCATGTCACATGGTTGTATTTTTTGAAATTACAAGCAATTATTTAAGTAAACAACAATGAATAAGAAAAATATTATTGAATTCAAATAAAAAATATAATGATTTTATTTTTTTGTATTTTTATTTAATATGGAATAATTAATATCTTTAAATCTATAAATCGGAATTCAACAAATAATATGTCTAAATTGATTAGAAAAATGTGAGGAATCCAAATATGATATCAATATCAACTTATCACAAACTATGCCATAATTCTTATCATAATTTTATTTGTCCGTTTAAAACGACACGCATAAAGATTCTTAGCTCGGGGATGAGACTCGCTAAACTTGAAGTGGATCTCTGATGAAACAACATATTGTGGACCTAAAAATGATTTTTGTAAAAAATCATGAGCATCCGATCATGTACCTGTAGTTCATATCTGACCCACTTCCTACCGATTCGGTAGGAATTTGTCTTTTTCATCAGGGATAGACGGAAAAGTTTGAGATCACCCTGTTATGACATTATCCATGTAAGGTGGTCTAGTATTTTTGAAAAATGTGATGGTAGCATTTTGAATTAGCCATTTGGTGGTTGCTTCATAAAACCGTTTGTTTTTTTCACTCGGAAAATGGAAAATGGATTTTTGGTGCGACGAAAAGGAAAACTTTCTCCTGAAATTCGCCATCCCATGATACACATGTATGCACAATATGGACACATTATCACAAACTATGGCTTCATTCTAACCATAACATTGTTCATTCGACCCGAAAGCCAAGAAACCTCGAACGAGATAGGTCATTTTGTGAAGTTTTTTGAGACATAATCAATATACCAAGTTTGATATTTTTCCTTCTAACTATGTCACATAATATGACACCACGCGAAGGTTTCGTATTGTTTGGATCGTCTTTGAATTTCTAATGCCCGTTTTAAACTATATATAATATTTTATATTTCACTTAATTTTTGTTTACAAATATGTAATATTTGAGTGTAGATAGATAGATCTTATTTTTCTGCAAATTTTGATATATTATTTGTATTTTTCTGAATTAGAATGATTTAGTTATGATTTTTCAAAAATTAATGAGGTAAAAGGAAAAATCTGGAGGCCTACGCCGACGGCCTAGCTGTCGGCACAGACCAAACAATTTTTTTCAAAGAGCTGTGCCGACGGCCAGGCCGTCGGCACAGCCTGGCTACCTAACGCCGTTTTCATTGTCGTGTCTGAACTGGGGCTACGCCGAGGGTTGTACCTACGCCGAGGGCCACCATCGGCACAGCCATCTCTACTACGCCGACGACCACGCTACGCCGAGGGCTACCCTCGGCACCGTCATATACGCCGACGGCCGTCCCTACGCCGACGGCCGGGCTGGTCGGCTGGCCGGGGGAGGCAGCTACGCCGACGGCCCCGACATTTGGCCGTCGGCGTAGCCGGCCGGCCGTCGGTACCTCAGTTCTTTCCTGTAGTGTCTAGCGGTAGCCTTAGCCTTAGACTACCGTCCGAGCGGTAAGGTGAGATGTCATACCAACAAGATGACAATAGTGTTACCACGACGCCTAACCTGAAGTGTTTACGGTACCAAAAAATGCAGGTCCAGGTGAAATATGAATAAAAGTTTATTTTGGGCTGAAGTTTTGCAAAAGGATTAATTGGATATATGCCACTTCAATTTACGCAAATTTGAAAAAATTCCACTGCAATTTTCAAATTTTGTAAAATACCACTCCAATTCTCGCGTACTTCTGTAGATGCCATTTCACCCCATTTGAGCTACTATTTTGGTAAATCATTGTCTTGTATTCTTCTCGTAAATAAATGGGGACGGAATTGCCCCTAGCCTAGTATGAACTTATCAAATTTTTAGCCAGATTTGATCATTTTTGTACCTCTGAATGTATCGGCGGCACCCTTAGGGTGTGTTCGGTTTGAGAACGAAGTAGAATGAAATGTCATGATTCCATTCCACTCGAATAGACCGGTTCCTTTTTGCGTTTGGTTAGGACAAAAAAGTGTAATGGAATGGTTCCGTTATATGTTTGGTTGAGCTAAAAAATGGAATGGGATGGAGCAAATTATGGGATAATAAGTGAGCAAGTGTGGGGTGCATTTAGCATAAAGAGTGGCAAGAGAATAGAGAGACTGAGCAAGCTTGGGTGGCCTTAGTACAGAGGAACAGGGAAATTTCACCAATTTTAAGGAATGGCCGTGTTCTGGATTTAGACTGAACATTCTAGGGGAGATTGCATAGAGGGAATATTCTGGATCTAAACGGGTGCGCGAAGCTCCCACCGCCGCGCTGCAACAGGGGCGCTGCCGTCGTCGCCACCCATGTCACGATATGCTCGAAGTCAAACCGGAGGCAGTGCGGCTGAATTCGACCCGCCTGACCAAGATCAAGCTCAAAAGGACCAAGATCTGGGTCTACAGGGCTTCGTTCGAGCTCAAGCCGACCAACCATTGGCACCAACGGAGACACCACCGCCGCGTTCGCCGCCCGCACAGCAGCAGGCCGCCCCGCCGCCGGTACCTCTGCCGCCTTGGAACATCGCCCGGTGTCGCGCTGCCTCGCGCGAGGTGGCCACCGTGAGGGTGGAATCAGGGGGCCGCCGTCGCCGCCTCCGCCGCCCGGGCCTATCCCGGTGTAGGCCGACGATGACGGGGGAGGGAGGTCACGGAGAGGGGCTAGGAGTGGAGGGTGGCGGCGCGGTCTGGTCGGATGTAACAATACACTAAAACATGACTAGATACATGTGCATCCGGACAGCTAATTTGAGACAGAATAAGAATATGAAAAATGTTATTTTGGATTGAAGTTTTCAGAAAAGAAATATTTACACAAAGGGCCCACCATGATTCGACGAGCGAAGAAGGAACAGAAGCGGCAGAGTCAATGCGCTCTACACCCTGAACCCGAAGCCCTACGCATCCACCAGCCAGATGCCAAGCTTTACTTTTTCTACTTTTTGCTTTCTTGGGAGGCGCACCGGAGGAGAGAAGGTTTGGGAGCAGGACGCGGTCTCTCTTTCTCTCTGCCCTACACGTCTCGACTGCAGGAGCTAGCCATTGATGCACTGCATCATTAATTGCAGCGAAGCGTGCGAGCATCTCGTCAGGAGAGAGAGAGTGAGAGTGTGTGACACTAACTTCCAAAATTACTGGAAAGATCGAGTTGTCTTGTCCTAATGGCCGCAATAATAGCGCTGTGATTAGATGATTAGATGCGGTGGTGCTTCTTTTCACGGTTTCTTTTGTTCTCGGCTCGGTGATTGGGTTCCCCATGAACGGGCAGATTCTGCTCGGACCAGGGCTGGATTTGGCCTTCTCTCGCGTTTCGACGGCTATCGACTTTCGATTCCACGGAGTACAAGAGCATCTCCAGCCACACCACCAGGACCCTAGGCTATTTATTTTTCGTCGGATGGATGAAACTCGTCCAATCGTACCTCCAAGGGACTTATTTTCACCTGATTCGGCCCATAATCCGTCTGGTGAACACAAACCTAACTCACCCCGCCAGGGTTCGTCTAGGGGCTCCGGATCAGCGTTGTCGACGAGACCCACCCCCACCACCACCTCCATTTCCCTCTCCGCCTCGACTCCAGTGACACCACCACGCGCCGGCTAGCCGCAGACAAGGCCGAAGCGCGCTGCCAGATATCACCCACGTCCCATCCCTTGCAGCTGGCCTAGGCTTCGCCGTCCGTCGCCGGCCAAGCAGCTTCACACCAAACTCGACGTCGACACGCCCGAAACGTGTTTGGCACGTTGCCGCCTCGACCATGGATTCGGACGACGAGCAGATGTTTGCCGAGCTGATGGAGGAAGAGAAGGCCGTGGCCACCGAAGACGAGGAACACATGATGATCCTTGCCGGCCTGTACGCCCAGCAGGCGAACCCTCGGCAAGGAGGGTCGAAGCTAGGACACCAGAAAATGCAAGCCTAGGCAGCGGTTGGAGGGCTGGAGGGCTACAACATGTTGTACACCGACTACTTCGCCGACGATCCATTACACGGCAAGGCAGTGTTTCGGCGCCGATTCAGGATGGGCAGGGAGCTCTTCCTCAAGATTGTGTATGCCCTCTAGGACTTCGACCCCTACTTCGGATGCAAGAAGGATTGCACCTGTATGGTGGGATTTTCCTCAATTCAGAAGTGCACGGTGGCCATCAGGATGCTCCCATATCGTGCTTTCGGTGACACACAAGATGACTACCTTCGAATGGCCGAGTCCATGGCCATTGAGTGTTTTGTACAGGTTCTGCAGGTCAGCGATTGCATTGTTTGGGCCAGTATACTTGAGGACACCCAACGCGGCAGACACTGCTCGAATCTTTGCAACCAATGAAACAAGAGGATTTTCCTGGGATGCTTGGAAGTATCGACTGCATGCATTGGTAATGAAAGAACTGCCCATTTTCTTGGCAGGAAATATAAAAAAAGGCCACAAAGGAGGTTGCAATGTGGTACTTGAGGCAGTGGCTACACATGACCTCTGGATTTGGCACTCCTTTGGCATGGTAGTGTTCAACAATGACATCAACGTGCTGCAGTGTTCGCTGTCTTCTCCAAGCCTGTTGAGGGCTCCCCCGGTGGACTATGTGGTCAATGGCCACCACTACAACAAGGGCTACTACCTGGCAGATGGCATCTATCCAAGATGGTCAACATTTTGTGAAGACTATCTCAACCCCTCAAATCAGCAAGTATTCGAACTTTACCAAGGAACAAGAAGCTTGCAAGAAAGATGTCGAGCAGGTATTTGGTGCGCTCCAAGCTCGATTTGCAGTTGTCCGATTCCCCGCTCTGACCTGGTCCCAAGAACAGATGTGGGAGGTGATGATATTGTGTGCTCTTGCACAACATGATCATTGAGAACGAGCGGGAGGAGCCAGTGTTTGATGATGATCCGGCGGAAGAATATTTCAGACAGGGTTTTCTTGCAGAGTCTGATCACCAGGTGCCGGCATCGTGGGCTTCCTTTATCGATATGCGTCGAGAGATCCGAGATCCACATGTGCATCAACAACTTGCAGGACGATTTGGTAGAGCACCTGTGGAGGCTCAAGGGAAACACCTAGTTTGAGGTGTTCTTGTGTTTCAAAACTTGGTTTCTATGCCGAACTATGTGATCATTCGCCAAAACTATGTCAAAATTTGGATAATTTGTTTGTGTTTGACTCCTAGGCCGAACCTTGTGCACATTTGAGGTGAAATTTCGCCAAATTTCTGTCATTTATGAGATGAAAATTCGTTTATCTGCATTTCTTGCCAAAAACTAGCCGAATTTGGCGAAATTTGTCCGGATCGTCGGATCCTAGGGGCGCGCACGACTGGACGTTTGCGACCTCAGAACGAAAGTTCGGCATGTCCGGTGCAAAATAACGTTGGATTTCGGTCTATGGCCTACAACGGCTGGAGATGGTCTAACAAGTGGAAGTAGCTTCATCCGGTAATGGTTACCGAACAGACAGGAGTTCCTTGCGGAAGAGCATTTTGTGCATATGGCATCAGTGTTCACTACACTTTCAGATTTTTTTAAAAAAAATTCAAAAACTCATAACTTCTATGTCATAAAAAATTATGGAGTTACACACATTCGGATTGTACGAAAAAAAATCCCGTTATTTTATTGAAGGGAGCACGGGTGTACCAAAGACACTTTCTCCGATTTTTCGTTCCCTCAGTTTGTTTCGGATCTTTATGAGCAAGGTTGTTGGTCTCAGGATGGTACCATGAATGTCCTCCAGTTTGGCGCGTTTCTCATTCCCCGTTATTTTCTTCGAAATGGAGGGTGCAATGAGGTGCATACAGCGTTTATTGATTTAGTATTATCAAAACGGGTCAATAAAGAACGGACAAATATCATACATAACAAAATCAAAATCCACCACACAACACCTACAGACCTGATAATGGGTGAAAATCATGTCAGCTGGGTTTTATGCCCGGAAAATACCATAGTAACCAAGAACATATCGCATACCCTGAGTTTGATGTACGAAACAGGTGACCGTGTACTATATACTTTCTTAATTTCCTTTTATAAATTTCCTTTTATAAATTCCCTTTTATAATATGTTTTTGCGGGGTTAATTGAATTGCCAAAATGTCTTGTACTACCTCTGTTTGGAATTATAAGTCTAGAGAGTTTTTTATATTGTTTGAGATTATAAGGACTATCTCATTTATTAGTCTTTTTTGTCCAATGCATGTTCTTATTTTTTTCTCACTTCTCTCATGCATGTAAAATTATTGGTACATGCATAGATTAATGAGAAAGAGTTATGGAGTGTCTAGCAACTTGGCCTTTAGGACAAATAATCCAAGCAAAGATAGTACTGCTAAGAGCAAGGACAATAGTAGAGCCCGTTGTTGGCTATAAGAAAGGTTCATATCACATATAGTCAAGCTAATAGCCAACTTATACAATAGATAAACATAAAATATAGTAATTTATTAGTAGTATGGTCAACTTTTCACTCTCACATGATGCCTAGGAGCACGCGCTGCAGCTGTTTCTTAGCCAAGAGCCCACTCATCTTTTCTCTCCTCCAACTAAGCAAAAATATACTATTTAATTGTTTATAGCCTGTTTACATCAGCTTATTGTACTTGCTCTAATGACGAAAGGAGCAGATGTTCTCTCCATCTAACATAGGCTAGTGTTCAGGCCTTTCTCTTTCAAAAAAATTCTGCTTTTGAGATCTTGGCATGGCCTCTAGACTCATGTTATTATCTTTTAAGCTACCTTTTCAGTGTTGAATCACTACGGTCAATTATTGATATTTCTAGAATGGGCAGACAACAAGCGGGGTTGTGAAACCGAATATTGGCAGGGGATGGAATGAACAGTGTCAGTCAGCTGGCAGGGACTAGGGAGCAAAAAGGCAAGCAGCATGCGGCACTCTCGCGGTTCCCGTGCATCCTGCTGCTCACTGCTCAGAAGATGGCGCAGACAAGTGTAACTGTTCAAATGTCCTTTTTCCATATTTTTGCTCCACAGATTCAAAATTTAAAGCTGACTGGTCTGCTAGAGTTCAGCCAGAGTACTTCTATTGTTTGTAATTATAATTTTTACTCAGTCTTGCCAAGTTTTATTCCTGTAACTTACCAGGTCTGAAATAGAGTGTTCAATGTCGAGGAAATATCCAGTGATACCCTCTGTATGATACCATGATACCAAATTTTCGAAAATCCAATTTTCAAGTTTCTAAAAAATTCAAAAAGAGAATATGTATGTTCACAAGACGTGTGTTCATAATACCTACAAATTTTAGAACCAAATTCGAAAAGCACAAAGAGAAACTAAAAAGACAAATTGATATGTGAATAGTGTCATTTCTGGTTTTGTCTTCTTGTTATACCTACAAGTCAGTACCAACATTGGTAATTTTTGCGAGTTGGTTATAATGCTCTGCCTCAAACTTGGTACCAACTTATAAAATTTAAAAACTCAAACTTGGTACCAACTTATAAATTTAAAAATTACCAATGTTGGTGCTGACCCATAGTGAGAGCCCGCGAAGTGTGGTAGTTTTAGTTTTATGCAATTTACTCGTTCTTGTTCGTATCAGCAGGTTGAAAATTCTATCGTATGGCGGCACAATATAGGAAATTCGTGATTTTCCTAGTGCGAGTGGTTAACTGGGAAGAGCATTTCAATGCAAGCAATGAGCCACTGAAAGTAGTACAAAGCTGACCAAAGTTACATTAGAAATGCTAAAGTTGAAGATTAACCTAATGGCTTACAGATTCTACATCTCACGGCATACTGGTCGGAGAACCAACGGTTCACGATATCTCTCATACACAATCTTTCAGAATCCCAGCGGTGAAAAGATTGTGATGCATTTAACCAAAGGTAGTCGTTAACTAGTGGCAACAAGTTCCACACTAGCAGGTCAGTCGCAACCATCCAGCTTGCTAGTACAAAATACCTCATTGTCGATGAGGTTCCGGCATCAGCCGCCAAGTTGCTGAACCACAGCCTCCATCGTAGGCCTCTGGCTCGCCGCTTCGCTCGTGCAAAGTGCAGCAACCGCTGCAAGCTTGGCAGCCTCGGTCCTCGAGAAGATGCCGCTGAGGTTCGGATCAATCAGGCCTTCTAGTTCTAGGTCGCCTGCGGCCGTGCCTACCTTGAGTTGTGAGACGGCCCTTCTGCCCGTGATGACCTGGAGAACAACGATCCCAAAGGCGAAGACGTCGCTCTTCTCGGTGAAGCGGCCTGTGTTGGCGTACTCGGGGGCGAGATACCCCATGGCCGCGCTGGCCTTCAGGGTTGAGAACACGACATCGTCGGCGAGGAGCTTGTGCAGCCCTGGGACAGATAACCGCGGGGCGAAATTGTGGCCGAGAAGGATCTTCTCGGCCGATATGTTCTGGTGCACCAGTGATGGCTTGTTGCTCTTCTTACTGTGTAGGTACTCGATACCTGCAAATGCACAACAGAATTGGTATCGCATATAGAACAATCTTAAATTACAGTGAGAAGCTACAATTTATTTGTCAAATACCTTTTGCAATGCCTCGGATGATGGAAACTTTTGTAGGCCAATCCAGAACAGTAGCATCAGAGCCATCCTTAACGTCGAGATACTGTGACAAGCACCCACTAACCATGAAGTCATACACAAGGAAACACTCCCCCCTGCCCCTAGAGCAGCAGAAGCCCCTCAAGCCAACAAGATTCTCATGACGCAGCTTTGTTAGAGTCTTCAGACCTCGGAGGAAATCAGACTCCTCTTGCTTGCAACTTGTCTTGTTTAGGCTCTTAACCGCGACAACAGACCCATCCCGCAGCATTCCCTTGTATGTCGCAGCAAAGCCGCTCTTGCCTAGCAAGTTCACCTCTGAGAAGTACTGGGTCGCACACTCAACCTCCTCGAGGTTGAACCTGAAGCTATCACCCACTTCGCCGGATGATCCACAACCTCCACCAGACATAGTGTCCCATCCATTTGAGTACTCGACACTAATCAGAGGTGAAGCGCTCCTTCGGCAAGCTTCTTTCTGCTGGTAATGGTCAGTGCTGAGCCTACTATCAGAAACCTCTAGTGAGCTGCTAATCTTTTGCTTCTGCCGGCGGTAATAAGAGAATGCAAATATTCCACAGAATGCAGCACCAGCAACCAGAGCAACAATACCGACAATAAGAACTCCTGCAGAGGTCTTTGAAGATCTCGTCGAGTTTGGATTCGCAGACCCGGGTACTTGCCCTGTCTTGACAGTGCCATCCGGGCCAAAAGGCTCAGGCTTGCTAGGGTTCAGGCCATCCTCTGATGACGTACAGAGATTAAGCAAACTGAACTCAGCTCCACAAAGCCCCTTGTTGTTCACATACTGGAACCCTCCATTCATTCTCTTCAAGCCTAGCATCCAAAGCCAAACTACAAATAATTAATATGATGACAGCTATAAATTTACCCCCCAAAAAAGGTTGAGCAAGAGCCTGTTACCAGCAGGTACACTCCCAGATAGAGTGTTATTGCGTACATCAAAGACCTCAAGAAACGGAACATCCGCGATCTTCAAAGGGATCGAGCCAAATAGGCCATTGAAGCTCAAATCAAGCCGTGTCAACTGAGTTAGGCTGCCGAGGGTCGCCGGAATGGCTCCGGTCAGCTGGTTGGACTGGAGTGCAAGAACAGACAGCTTATTCAGGTTGCCCAGCTGGGGTGGTATGCTCCCTGTCAACTGATTGTAACCAAGCTGCAACACTGTAAAAGAGGGTAACAAAGGGTAAATAAATTGTATCGGCAGATTCAGATCTTCACACTGTAAATCATCTGGAATAGCACTAAACAATCTTCATATTTTCTGTTCATTCACACAAGGAACACAGCCATTGGACAAAATAAAATCTGAGAAATTCCTACTGTCTGCTATAGTGCTTTGCATCCAGATCCTGAAGTTGCCACAGAAGTCAGAAGGGGATCTGTACCGAGCCAAGTGGTTCCAAACAAAGTGAAAACCCCAATTTTCAACTCCAAGAAATCACCATTTGTCTCTTACCAATGCAGTAGTCAAACAAGATAAATCAAATAAGATGATCACGTGGCTGCCACATTGCTCAAAAAAAAAAAAAGGTTAGGAATAGGAACAAACAAAATGGAAGGTTGGTACAGAAGTAAACGAACTGCCCATTTAAAAAACAGAACTAAAATGGCCAGTAAGACCATTTAGGGTCATGAAACGTGCACAGCTGCATTGGATCTTCACATTGATGAGAACTAGTCTTACTCTCTCGTACAAAAAAAAAAACTCTGAACTTGTACGGTGGCGTAGGGTAATAAATGCACCAGCAAATTTTGAAATGAAGAACCGGCTCTATGCCAAAATCCCACCACAGTTGACAAAAACCTTAATGTGATCTAAAAGTGGGGAGAGAACAAAAGGAAGAAAGAAACGGCCAAATCGAGTGCTACATTAGTTCTTTGATGAACAGTGGGAACTGAGATATGGAATGCTTCTTCCTTTGGGATCTAAGGTTCTTTGCTAAGGATTTATGGGACTTTCTCCCAATGTTCGAATCCAATCAAGCCTTACGGCCCAAACATCAAATCTAATGCTAAAAACAGCAGAAACTCTACAGGAAGAAGAAATCACAAAAATAAATCCCATATTACCCAACGAAAACCAAGCGAATCAAGGTAAAATGCAAATCTTTGGGCGCATGAAAAGCTCACCTTGGAGGTTCCCCATTGCGGCAATCTCGACGGGGACGGGTCCGGAGAGATGGTTGACGTCGAGGTACAGGTCGGCCAGCTCGGACAGGCCCCCAATCTCCCTGGGTATGGGCCCCTTGATGCCGTTGTAGTGCAGGTACAGCCCCCTGAGGCGCCGGAGCCCGACGACGGCCGGCGGGAGGGTGCCAGAGAGGCCGCCGCCCTGCAGCGAGACGCCCGTGACGTGGCCCCCGCCGTCGCAGGTGACGCCGACGAAGGAGCCGCCGCAAGGGTCGGCGGCTGGGTCCCAGGAGCCCAGCACCCGACCCGCCGGGTCCAGGGCCGCCCTGAGCGCCGCCAGCGCCCGGGCCTCTCCCTCGTTCCGCGCCGACGCGGCGAGGACGGTGAGGAAGAGGAGCATGAGGAGCGGGGAGAGAGCGCGCGCGGCGGCGGCCATTGGAGCGACAGGGGAGAGTGAGTGGGGGTGGGGAGTGGGGGTGGAGAGTGGTGGGGGTGTGTCGACTGTAGAATGGATGGCAATGGAGGTGAGGGTAAAGGCTACCGGAGGGTAAAGAGGTAAAGTGCTGCGTCACTTCTTTTCACGGAATTTACAACTTTTCGTTAACAATTTCCTTTTCGCAAGTTCGAAATCTAGCTTTTTCTAAATTTTTGTACTTTGCATTTATTTTTAGTATTTCTTGTGTGGAACTGTGCTCCTTGCTGCTGCTGTATTGACCATGTGCATGTCAGCGATGAGATGGCACGCTCCGCTTGTGCGTTGTCCAATCTCACTGTACCTCTCTGCCAGCTGAATGAGCAAATAGTACACCAGATATTGGCAAGTTCTATTTTTTTGTGTAATACTCTTTGAGGTCATATAAAGTTAAACAACCGGATAAAGAAAGTGCGCCCAGCCGTAGCCTCTATTTCCAATTTCTGCGCCAGCGCAACAAAAAAAATCACCTGGCGCCCCAAGCCAACCACAGTCCAAAAGGAGGCAACGGGGGCGCCGGCTAAATAGAAAATGATTAGAATCGTGCCACGCGTCTACCTACCCAATCGATCTCTCCTTTCTCTCCCCTCCCACCCGCCCACACCTCCCATCTCCCGCACCACCTCTCACCGCCTCTCTCCCCTCCCACAGTTGCTCGATCACCTCCCGCCGCTACCTGCATGGCCATGGCCTGGGACGACACGGGCGCAGGCCAGTCGCGACAGAGGAGCGGCTGCATGGGCTCGTCTGGCGCGGAGACGGGGCGGGGCTAGCTGAGGCGCAAGCTCGGGCGGCGTGTCCGGCAGCGAGCGGAGCAAGGAAAGGGCGGGGCGAGGCAAGCAGAGGGCAACGCGAGGCAAGAAGGAGGTGGGGCGGGGCGGCGCATCCGGTTCTAGCTATGTACTGTATGAGGTTGGTAGGTGCGGCATATCTATTCACTCAGGCGTGCAATACTTCAACTTCAAATTTGTCGACTCTGCTCAAGGATGGAGGGACAAATGGTTCTACATTTGCGACCAGAAAGTAGCAGACCATAAGTATGGCCTAGACCCGTTTGACGCAAGTGCAGAAACGATCCTGGAAGAACGATGTTCTTTCAGGTGAGACTGAAGAAGTCGAAGCTTTGTATCAGTGGGTGTTAGATCTGCAACTAATCCGCGACAAAGAGGTCACATGCGTCTACATCAATAGAACCTTCTTGCGACGTCGGGTACACCATCTGCAGGTCAGAGGGCATCCAATGTTCCTTTGAGCTGGCATTGCTGATCCAACCCATACCTCTTTAGAAGATTTGTCATCCATGGAGCTAGAGAGGAAAATCAGGTTTTTGACCAAATTAACTATTGACGAGGCTCTCCCTGCAGAAACGTCGACTATGCCATTTAGCGCCACCAATCCCATACTGCAGGTAATGTCCTTGCTAGTATTTTATTTATCTGTGATTACTGAGTGGAAATTTTATGGTGCTGCTACCGTTCTTGTAGATCTGGAAAGTCTAGGGCATGATGCCCCCTTTGCTTGAGGAGTGGGATACCCTTGAGGGTGCGGGGCTAGATGAGTCAGACTCTACTGTCCCTTCTGCTCAGTCACAAGAAGCCCCTGAGTCTAGTAACGAGGACACTCGCAAGATGAGTCAAAGTGAAGATTCAGATGCCTCAACTCCGAAGATTCCAAAGGGTCCTGCCCTAAAGCAGGTGCTACTGGACCGATTCCAGCGGTACCCATTCGAGCTGCACCACCTACGACGTCGTCCAAGAAGCAGAAGAAGGAGGCCTTCGACCTCGATAGCTTCAGCACGTGAGTGTTTTACACTTCTACCATGCCTTATTAAGTTTGTTTACTAGATCTGGAAGTATGGTTGTATTTACTGAATCATTAGGGAGTCTTCCCAAGAAGAGTCCATCAAGGGCGATGGGGTCATAGACTCTAAGGCTGCGAGCGTGGGGGTGGTTGCTCCTTCTCGGAAGACTATAGCCACCGATGATGATAACTACTCAAGCTCCTCCAAGCTAGGTGGGCATAGAGTCGTCGTCGCTCGGAATGTGGAGCAGGATCTGATGGAGTCTTCGGGTGGACATGTAGGTTTCCCTTTCGTTTACTCTTGGGAGCCCCCGAGGCCGTTGTACTGATTCAAACACTTGCATGGCCATTCCTACGGAACATGGTGCAGATGGGCCAGCATTACATGCGGCTTGACTCCGACTTCAGGCAGCTCCAAGGTGAGTTTTTCCTCCTTTATATATTGGTTAATTGCTATGCCCACTATTTGAAGGACAGTGTTGTGTTGTGTGCCAGATGAGAACAACAAGGTTCTGCATCGCCTATAGGCTCTCGAAAAGAGTCTCATCAACGCCGAGGCAAAGGAGAAGAGCACGATGGAGGCTGTTGAACGCCTTAAGTTGGAGTCAAAATAGCACGAAGAAAACCGTGTAGCACCTGCAGCGAAGCGGGAGAAGGAACTGACTGAGAAGCTCATTACCGTCGCCTAGGCATTGTCTGGTGAGTGTCTTTTGCTTGTTATTTTCACCTCCTGCTTACTTGGTGTGTTTTCTTAGGACACCTCAGCTTGCATCTATAGATGCGGTTGGTGTCGACTTCAACCGTTAAATGCTTGAGCAGGAGGATGCTCTGGTCGGCGCCGTGAGCGCAATCGAAGATAATAGTGGTTACCCCAAGGAGGCCTCCTCAAGTCAAAGTTTGTGCTTGGTCGCTTCCACCGGGAGATGTTCCCGAAGGTTGTTGCCCTCGAGGATGTCAGCAGTCTTGCAGATGCATTTGTGTATGGCATCCCTAAGGAATACAAGCATATGTAGAAGGCCGCGGGTGCCTCCCTGGGACTTGCTATGGCATAGGCATATGGAGCCAACCTGGACGTCAGCAAGGTCACCTCGGCAATGCTGGTGACAGTGTGCGGCTAGGAGGTAGCTTTCGCCCCTTTCGCCAAGCGTTGCAAGAAATATGGCACTCGGCTAATTGATTTGCCTGCCAAGTACACCGAGGAGAAGAAACGATTGGCCATGGTGAAGGCCTCCACGATGAAGCTGCCGCGGGCGCCGCTAAGCATTCGGATACTAATGCCTAGGTAGCTTAGCACCACTTGATACTGCCTATCTTTTGTAATCCTGATACTTGTTTGTAGCTGTAGTACTCGTAGATAGTGGGCAGTGACTGCCGATGACTGTTGTATAAGTGTCTTCTATCGATATGTCAATCGTTTTCTTGTTAACTAGTCTGATATGCTTTTATTCTTCGACTGCTTTCATGCATAGGGCATCACTAGTGATGTGCAGGGTGCTGCCTCTTCTGTTACTCCTTCGATTCCCCCACGGTTTTCGAGAGCTGATGAGTTATCCCAGCTGCCCGTTCTGTAGGATCGGGTTAAGGAGTTGGAGAAGACACTCACGTCCGTCAAAGGTAACGCTGATGTGTGGAAGTCGAAGGCAGATAAAGCGTTTGAGCAGGAAAAGTATCTGCTAGATGAGGTGGCTCAGATTGGCAAGCAGCTTCGATGTGAGTGTCTCTTGTTGATTTTGCTCCTTGAAATGTTGCATGTTGTTTACTAGATGCCTTTCACTTGGTTCTGTAGTTGTCAATCTCATTTCACAGGAAGAGAAAGAGAACGTCAGCATCCAATTGAATTGCCTTACTCAAGCAGAGCTAGAGGCTGGTGGATTCTTCTGGACCGATCAGCGTTGAGCGACTGTGATGGAGATGTAGCAAAATCGTGTTGCTCGGGTGCTGCATTACTTGAAGAAGGTGTAATCTAAAAGGAATATGCCTAAGAGGCAATAATAAAGTGGTTATTATATTATTCCATGCTTATGATAAATGTTTATTTCTCATGTTATAATTGTTTTATTTGGAAACATTAATACATGTGTGTTTAATAAACAAAAAAAAGGTTCCTAGTAATGCCTCTCATTACACTAGCTTGTTGATTAATAGATGATCAAGGTTTCCTGATCATCACATTGGATGTTGTTCATAACAAGGTCACAACATGGTAGAATGATGTGATGAACATTCTCCCAAAGTATAGTAATACGATCATGCCATTATGTTTACATTGCTATAATGTCATTCGAAGTAACTCTAATCCTTAGACCATAAGATCATGTTAATCACTAACTCTAGAAGAGTACTTTGATTCCATCAAACGTCACACTGTAACAGGGTGATTATAAAGATGTAGTTGAGTACTTGGAAAGTCTTAGTTGAGGCACGTGGATCAAGAGTGAGACAAGTAAAATATCGTGAGAAAAAGGGAATTGGTTACTACAAAAAAGGTTCATGCAATCACTAGTTCATCGTCGAATTAGTGGGAGTCATTATGGATCTCTAGGTCCTGCTAATGATTATTGATCGGAGAGAGTCTCGATCATGTCCACTTAGTTCATAAGCACGTAGGGAGACACACTTAAGGTTCGTCGATGCATTTGAGTGAATAGGAAACGCAGGAGAAAAATACTAGACAACATAGAAACAGTTCTGATAAAAACTAACAGAATAGTTTTGGTGTATTGAAATATTGCAAGAAGATAAAATATTAATGTGTTCATTAAATAAAGTACTCATTAAATGAAGTATTCATTAAATTGAGTGGCATTAAACCAAGTGAATTAAAGTGCTTTAATGGAAAGAGCTTTGATTTCTTGAGTGCAAATTTAATGAGGGATAAGGCCAACTCCAACGCTTCCCGCATTCGGACATCAGTTTAAATCGAATCGGCATTTATGGGGGTGGAGGACAGGTCGTCCTGGCTCAGCCTAGTTGTGGTGGCATGTGCCCCCAACCGGCTACCCCATATGCGAGCCCCTTTTCTGCCAGGAGCCATCAAGCTCGAGCTGATGGGAGTATCAACGCTAATGGCGACCCGGGATTGTCCCGCCAGGACTACAGTTCCCGCCCGGCCGGCCTTTCCCACCTAGGCCACTCCATTTCCTGCCCGGCTACCCCTTCCCGCTCGATGTTCCCGCCCATCCGTTCTCGCGAATATAAATAGGGGCTGACCGTCGGGACCGAGCACTAACCCCTCCCTCGTAGTTACACCCCTCCCTCACCATGGACAGCCTCCCTGAGACCTTGGTCAAGCTTAGCAAGTTTGCCCTCGAGGCGTACCCCCTTTTCCCCTTCCCCTTCCCCTCCGGGCTCCGGTGAATCTTCGGAGGGCAACAAGGACATGAGAGAGTTGGTGTCGAGCGAGGCGGAGTTGGTGGCGCAGGCCGAAGCGGACGCAGAGGCATAGGCCAAGGCGGATGTGGCAGAGGGCAAAGTCGATAGTGCCGATGTCGTGCACTACATCCTTGAGAAGTACATCCACGAGTTGTACACGGCCTTCAAGGCCAGGAAGGCCGCCGATCATCAACCCGTCGAGTGGCTTCAGCTGGAGGCTGAGGAGGTGGTGAGGGAGGCGGAGGCGGCCATCGAGGACCACGACGAGAAGACAATGCAGCAATCGCTGTCTGCCGAGAAGACCCTTGGCTCGCCGCCGAAGCCATGATGGAGGAGGAGCGGCAGCGACAGTGGTAGGACGCGCAGGAGACGGTGGATGCCGTGGCCTTGGTCAGCGTCTTGTCCAAGGCCGCCGCCAAACGGGAGGAGCTGGAGACCTTGGCCAAGAACGTCGTCGCCCAACGGAAGGACCTGACGGATGTGCGTGTGGTAGTCAAACGAAAGGTGGTACTGGCCGCCACCAACCGGGAGGTACTGGAGGACGCGGGCACCTTACGTGCTGCGGTGGTTGCGGCGACCAAACGAAAGGTGCTCCTGGCCGCCACCAACTGGGAGGCGAGAGTGGCGTGCAACCACGCATGTGCAACGGTGGCTAGGCTGAGGGAGGTGGAGACCATGGCGCGCCACTACCGGAGGCAGGCAACAAAGGCCAAGACCGCAACATCGATGGCCTAGCAGGTGCAGGCGGCCAAGGCCGACTTGGCCTCCGGCTAGGACGGGGCCGATGCTTAGTTAGTTAGTTAGTTAGTTTAATTAATGTTATTAGTAATTTTGTATGTATGACGCTCAGGCCCAGAAGTTTATGCAATGACAGCCAGTTATTTAGTGATTTTGTGTGTATGACGCGCGGGCCCAGCTGTAGACACGGGCGGACGAGGTCGGTGTCCGAGCCCCCGCAAACCAGCCCCCAGGTTTTGGCCCGTTTTGTGTCGAATCGAACCATGCCGCGCTGTCCGGTCCATTTGCGGGTGCGTGTTGGGCCTTGGCCTCGGTCCGGGAGGACTTGATGGACACATAGAGTCCGTTTGCGGGGGCCCGTTGGAGTTGGCCTAAGTGGAGGTGAATGCATGCGAGTGGAGTGTCTACCCACATAAATGGGGGAGAGGTTGGGGCACCACCATGGATTCCTCGCCATGGCTATTGGGGCTGCCCCCCTCAGCTATAAAAGTCCCCCTCCCCCTCAAATCTCACTCATTCTCTATTCCACTCATATGCCCTTTGGTTGACATCTTCCTCCCCTTGCTAGCCTTGTCTATTGCCATGAGTATGGTGCTTAGGAAAAGCCCTGCTCAAGATCTTCTCCACTACCACCACTACCATGTCGCCGTGTTGCTGGAGGTCCCAAGGATCCGCTACTTCCGCTTCCCAACATGGAGCAAAGGACGGAGGTCGTCGGCACACCGAACATGTGACCGATTACAGAGGCATTGACCTTTGTGGCGCTTATAGTCATCGTGTCCTTGAGGACAATCGTGTACATTCTACACCAGACACGTTTGTTTGTAGGAACGTTATCCCTCTTACGGTCTTC
The DNA here is from genome assembly GCA_023614405.1 of Avena insularis. Taxonomy (NCBI): domain Eukaryota; kingdom Viridiplantae; phylum Streptophyta; class Magnoliopsida; order Poales; family Poaceae; genus Avena; species Avena insularis. The sequence continues at coordinate 569,740,561 of CM042692.1, forward strand.
GAGGGTGAGTCCTTACGTTACAAGTATCGTGTAGATTAGATCTTGGCAGTTGCAACCATATAATTTTTTTGTTTTCTATGCAACGAACCCCGTCTATGATATCAAAGCTATGTCTATGTGTAGATGCTATGTACGGGTTAGAACACATAGATATGTGGACGTTGATGGTCATGTTATGGCATATTCCGTGAATTTGGATCATGGTGGCATGTTCGGATGATGGGCCTAGACTAACTTTATATGTCCTCGCACATGAGACTTGTCTCACACTTGACATGCAACTTGTATTGCATTACTGGCTTAGCGGGTGTCTATCTCTCCCAGCATAATCATGATCTAATTCACAATGGTTTGCTAATAACTTGATTATCACTATTGTGATTGAAATTCGTAGGTAGAACGATTCTTTTCTAGAAATCCCACATCCACGTAAAATATGCAAAACTAAATTAGAGGCATCTAACTTGTTTTTGTAGGGAATGTGATGTGATATGATCATTGATACAAAAATTATTGTATGCAATGAGATTTATTGTAAGTTAAACAACCGATAGGAGACATATGGTTGTCTTTATCTTTTTATGGCTTGTGTGTTGTTTATATATATATCAGAGAGATATATATTGTAATGGTGGAGATGACCATGATAGTGGCGCCATGGACCTTGGTTCCATACTGGTGGAATGATGAAGATCATACCATGACGCACAAGATGGAGATCAAGAACAAGAAAGTACCATATCATATCACACATTGTATTGCATGTGATGTTTATCCCTTTTATGCATCTTATTTTGCTAATGTCTTGCTTAGTTCTTGGCGGTAGCATTATAAGATGATATCTCTCACTAAATATTAAGATAATAATATGTTCTTTCTTAGTATGCACCATTAAGAAAGTTCGTCGTGATGATCGGGTGTAATAGACTCTACGTTCGCATACAATGGGTGTAAGACAGTTTTACATGTGCAAGTACTAAGGTTCTTACTTGGCGAGCCTAGCATGTACATATATGGCCTTGGAACATGAACCGAAAGGTAAAAGCACAAGTCATATGAATGATATGATGTCCATATGATGCTCGCCACTGGAGCTACCCTGCCTCACATGATGATCGGACATGATGTAGTGAATTTGGTTCGTGTAATCACCAAAACAACAGGAGGGATGTTGTTTTGAGTGGGAGTTTATTTAGTATTTTAGATTAATTTGAACTCAATTTATCATAAACTAAATCGAAGTGAATTTTCATAGTTCGTTGTAGTCACTGACATTCATTTACTACCTTGCTTTTAGCTATAATTGAGATAATAGAACTATAGAATTCTGAAATTTTACTTTATGAGCAGGTATCGTATTGTTTTATGAGTGTCAATCTAAAGTTTAAAGTACTATTGCAAACTTTCAGCAAAACCTCACTTACTCCATGAAATTCAACAATTAGTATTGAATCAAGAGTAACAAATTCCAATGTTAGTATCTAAGTATCATGCTTGCCTCCATGATTCTTGATATTAAAAAATGTTTTCATATCAATATTATCTAGGAGCTGAAAATTGTTTGAAAAACCATCATTTATAGAAGATATTGTGATATCTGAAACAATGCTTGGTTGCAATATGATAGAGTATAATTTAATAAAATACATATTCTCATATTGTATGAGAATTTGCAAAGGTTGGAGACGTTAGGCGTCATGATCACCCAAAATGTTTTGGAATTAACATTATATTCAAGATTCGTCCGTATAAGATATAGTAGCTTGATCGTGAATGTTTTCGTGGTAAGGATGGATAGAAGATGTAGGTAAAATGTTTACTTCATTATTAAAAGGATTACTAAAAGAATGAAATCCGGAAGAGCGCCAGACATTTGATGATGGTGATCTACATCAAAGTATAAGTCCAAGGATATTAGTATTTGACTATACACGCTTTGAACTATGTGTCATATGTATGACACTACTATTGATGTTCATAGATTCTTTTGAAAAGAAAAGAAAATGCTGAAAGAGAATCTAGAAAATATTTGCCAGGAAAAGAAAAGACTGGAAATGTCCATCTTAGGTATATAGCTGATATACACATTATGGGAGTATTCTTTGCTTGTTAAACAATTTGGTTCTTAGGTATTGGATACTGAATTAGTTGGTGTGAAATGTCACACAGAGCAACACAATTTATGAACTGCAATGGCCTAAGTAACTAGCAAGAGAATAGGTGATGATGTTCATAAAAAACTAATAAATTGTTATTATGTTTCTTGTTGAAATGAAAGCTTTCCTTCAAGTTTTGTTTTAATAATTGTTATTTTGTTCCGGTATTATGAGAATGATGGTTGTTCAAATAATTATTGTATTCCTTTGAAGATGGATGAACTCTTACAAATCTAGTTGGATAAATCACGTCCGTAAGCACTGATGCTAAAGTGGCATAAGACGAATGATTACAAGATCACTTATGAGTAACATTGCAGTTTAAATCATACTGGAAATAAAACATGAAGAAACTCCATGTTGATGGAATTTTGGAGTCTTTTTTTATTTTTGAATCAATTGACACTTGTGAAAAATTCCTGGAAATAATTTAAATTTCATTCATAGGCCAAAGAGGAAGAAACTAACTTATTGGATATTGTGCATATTAATGTATATAGTCCATTATGTGTAGCCGTATGTGGTGGATCATTCAAACTTCATATACTTTAACCAAAGATTTGAATGAATATATGTATATTTAATTAATCAGGGAGAAGTATGAAACATTTGAAAATGTTCAAATGATTTCAAGATGAAGTGGAAAATTATTGTAACGAGAAAATTTATGATTGGATCATAAAGGAAGATGTTTGAGTTACAAGTCTAGCAAAACACCTAAGATTCAAGGAATCGTTAGATGAATTTATGTTTCCCGATAAACCATAGGAGTATGGAGTATTCGAGAGATGTAATCAAACCTTGTTTGACATGGTAGAATCAACATTGTTATTTATAAAGTTGCCATTATATTTTGAAGATTAATATTTAGTGTACTGAAAAGAGCTCCATCATGATCTGTTGAAATACCACCATATGAGTTATAGATTTCGATAAAACCCAAGTTGTCTTTTCTTAAATTTGGTATGCTAGGCATAAGTAAATGTTTACAACCTAAGTCAGATGAGCATGTATTTGTAGGTTATCCCAAATAACTGTTGGATGTTCCTCCATAATACCGAAGACAAAAGTGTTTGTCACTTAGAACGTCAATTTTCTTGATAAGGAATTTTTTGTGAAAAGTTAAGTGGGAGGACAATAGAACTTTGATAAGGTTATTGAACCTTAGATATATGTGCAAAGTTTCACAACACCAGAAAGTGTCCCGGAGGTAGCCATAATGCTTATGGATCCGTGCCTCAAAGATTGTGGTTACAAAGATCTAAGTTCCTATTGAACCGCGTAGGTTAGGTAAGAAATCAAATACTAAGATTTGAGATTAAATCATTATTGTTTAACAATGATGAACGCACTACATACAAAGAAGCAATGATGGGCCCTGACTCCATCAAATGGCTTGAAGCCATAAAATCTATGATAGTTCCATACACGAAAAACCAAGTTACTGAACTTGGAAGACCCTCTGAAAGGCATGAAGCCTATCAGTCGTATTTGGATCTATAAATAAACATACGTGGATGTTTCACATCTATGAAATAGTCGACATGTCGGTAATGAGTTTACGATAATGTTCAAAGAGTTGAATACGACAAGATTCGATCTTTCATAGCGATATTTAGTCTGGGTAAATTAGTGTAGCAACCACTACATATGTCAACTGTTTTATATGCTTGTTGAACAAAGAAAACAACGTTCTAATAGAATGGTCAGCTAGAACGTGTACGTGACACGGTTCGAAAGGTTTTGTTACACCAAAGGATGCTAAAAAAGCATGCAAACTTCAATAGTTGAAGTAAGTTAGTGGAGTTGGATTCTTCACCATGATAAAACTGTTAAAATGTTTAATTTCATTAGAGACGATGAAGGTGCTCGCATTTGCAAGAAATTAAGTGAAAGCACTGAGACATATTTCTAATACATTGTGTATAAGACATATTGTTGATTGGAAATGATGTGTCTTTTATTGACACAAGTTAAGGATTTCATTAAAATAAGATTTAAATAAAATATTTGGGGAAAACCAAAATATTTGGAATCAAAGTCTATTTGGATATATTGAGATGTTAATATGCTTATGCCAAATGTAAATAGATGAAATATTGAATGAGTTCAATATGGAAACGACAAGAAAGGTTCTTACCACATGGAATAGGTTGAATCAAGATTCAAGTGTATTAACATTTGGTGAGTGAAACGAGATTCAAGTGTTTTGACACTTGGTGAGTAAAATCACATGAATATCTTGATAAACAAGATTCAAGTGTTTTTGACCCTTGGTTTGTAAAATCGCATGAATTAATATCTTAATCAATCATATCGTGATATGTACATGTCCATATATGTCTTATGCTCTAAATGTTATGAGCATATACCAGGGTGACTCATAAGATGATCATTGGATGATAGTAAGGATATTCTTATGATCTTGGGAAGAATTAAGAATATATTCCGTATGAAGAAGTGACAAATAGTTCATTGTAAAGTGTCACATTGGCACTAAATAAATAGTTCATTGTAAGATGTTACATTGGTACTAGTTTTGTCACAAAATACAAATTAAGTTTATCTCAAATTAGGCTATGGGTTAAGGTGGCATAATTTGATGGAATAAAGTTTCATGATGGATTTGCATAAGTTCCAAAGTTAAGGACATTGTGACGGACACTACAATGAAAGGCTGAGTATAAGACTGCTATAGTAGCAGCAAAGGAACTAGGTGTGGTTTCAAGTGGGCTAGTACTATGAAGATATATTGTATGGCAATAGTATCAACATATTTTAAACCCCAAGTAACTAAGGTCTCACCAAAAGACCAAATTTATGCAATGTCATCTCATTTGAGAATGAGTGGTGCGTAGAGCCGCAAAGACATGCAAATACACATAGACCTAAAAGTTTCAGATCTGGAGATTAGATTTACCACAAGAAATGTGTATGTACAACACCAACCATAGGTGTTTATATGCTCAAATTTCAAATAGATTATTGACTCTTGTGAAAGTGGGAGACTAAAAGGAATATGCCTGAGAGGCAATAATAAATTGGTTATTATCTTATTCCATGTTTATGATAAATTTTTATTTCTCGTGCTATAATTGTGTTAACCGGAAACTTTAATACATGTGTGTTTAATAAACAAAGAAAATGTTCCTAGTAATGCCTCCCATTACACTAGCTTGTTGATTAACAGATGATCAAGGTTTCTTGATCATGACATTGGATGTTGTTAATAACAAGGTCACAACATTGGTAGAATGATGTGATGAACATTCTCCCAAAGTATAGTAATACGATCATGCCATTATGTTTACATTTCTATAACGTCATTCAAAGAAACTCTAATCCTTAGACCACGAGATCACGTCAATCACTAACTCTGGAAGAGTACTTTGATTCTATCAAATGACACACCATAACAGGGTGATTATAAAGATGTTGTTGAGTACTTGTAAAGTCTTAGTTGAGGCTCATGGATCAGAGTGGGATTTTTCCATCCTGATGATGGAGAGATATACTCAGGGCCCTCTCAGTGATATCACACTAACATAGCTTCCAAGCAAGTGATAATATCACTAAGAATGTTATATCACAGGAACGAGAAAAGAGTATTTTCGGTAATGAGATCTAACTAGGTATGGATGATACCAAATGATCAGATCTCGGACAAGTAAAACACCACGAGACAAAATGAATTGGTTACTGCAAAAAAGGTTCACGCGATCACTAGTTCATCGTCGAATTATAGGGAGCCATTAGGGATCTCTAGGTCCTGCTAATGATTATTGATTGGAGAGAGTCTCGATCATGTCCACTTAGGTCACGAGCCCATAGGGATACACACTTAAGGTTCTTCGACGCATTTGAGTGAATAGGGAACACATGATAAAAATACTGGACAACGCAGAAACAGTTCTGATAATAACTGCCGTAATAGTTTTGGTGTATCGAAATATTGCAAGGGGATAAAATGTTAATGTGTTCATTAAGTGAAGTACTCATTAAATTAAGTGTTCATTAAATTGAGTGGCATTAAACCAAGTGAATTAAAGTGCTTTACTAGAAATACCTTTGATTTCTTGAGTGGAAATTTAATGAGGGATGAGTGGATGTGAATGCATGTGAGTGGAGTGTCCACCAATATAAATGGGGGAGAGGTGGGAGAACCACCATGTAAGCCATGCCATGGCCCTTGGGGTTGCCCCCTCACCTATAAAAGGCCTCCTCCTCCTCCTCTCATCTCACTCATTCTCCATTCCTCTCATATGCTCTTTGGTTGGCATATTCCTCCCCTTGCTAGCCATGTCCATTGCCATGAGTATGGTGCTTAGGAAAATCCCTACTCAAGATCTTCTCCACCACCACCACTACCATCTCATACTGCTGCTGGAGTTCCCGAGGATCAGCAACTTCCATTTCCCAACATGAAGCAAGGGACAGAGGTTGTTGGCACACCAAACGTGTGACCCATTACGGAGGCACTGCCCTTTGTGGTGCTTATAGTCATCGCGTCCTTGAGGATGGTCGTGTACATTCTACACCAGCCATGTTTGTTTGCGGGAATGTTATACTGCTTATGGTCTTCGAGGGTGAGTCCTTCTAAAATCGTTACAAGTATCGCCTTGATTGGATCTTGGCAGTTGCAACCGCAGGAATTTTTTTGTTTTCTATGCAACGAACCCCATCACAATCCTCCTTAAAGTCCATTTTTGGCGCAATGTTTCTGCTGGATGAAGCTCCCTCTAGCATGCTGGTGTTGCTGCGGAAGTTCTAAGATGTGGGTGTTGTACGCAAGTGCGTGCACCAACAGCTTGCTGCGGGTGCTAAGGTTGCGCTTGCTTTTGTTCATATGCAGCGTCCAAATGTGGACCTGGAGGCCATTGTTGAAGGACCTTCGACGCCTACGGATGACCTGGCATGGAATATGCGACCACATTATCAGGCAGTTGCTCAGCCTACGGAACACATCATTCGGTTGTTCGACAAGCGAACAAACGTCATACTCCAACGACAAGGGTAGAGCTTGGCATGCGTAGGATATGTAGGTAATGTAAAAATTTGTGTAATCCAGAGAACATCGCTTTATGTGTTGTATATATTGATGCGAGTGCATTGTTACTACTCATTTTTGTTAGCTTGCTGTCGAACGATCTCAGTATCTTGCCAACCTATCAGTTGTGTTGCAACTGGGTTGGAGTTGTCAAAGATTCGATTGCAGGCTGAGTCAACTACTCAGGTTGTCGCAGTTGATATTTTTTAGGGTTGGAATGAGTGAAGCTATCGAGGAGGCATAGCCCCCGAGTATATTACATGCGAAGTAAAAAAGAAAACAAACTCACAGTTTGAGGAACTTAACTTTATTTATTGAAGGGCAGCGGGTACATATTTTGGCTAAGTAGCATGGCTGAGTAGCCTTATTGAAAGGTAAAAACATCTAAGAGTAGGAACGTCGCAACTACGTGACGTTCCAAGGTTTAGAGTATGCAACTCCAGTTTCTATGTCCTTGAGGCAATAGACACCACCTAGGATCACTTCGGTGAAGACGTAGGGTCCCTTCCATGGGGACTTGAGCTTCAGGTGTACTTTTTGCTTGAGTCGCAGGACGAGGTTGCCTTCAACGAAGGACCTTGGGCGTAGCCGTCGGTTGTGGTAGTTGCGGAGGCTCTGCTGGTGCACCGTCAAGCGTGCAATGGCGATGTCGCGCGTTTCGTCCAGCAGGTCGACATCATCTTCGAGTGCAGCCATAGATTCGGCTTCTTCATAGGCGATGACATGTGGGGCCTTGTAGCGTACTTTGGCTAGTAGTACCGCCTTAGCGTCGTGCACCATGAATAATGGTGTGTAGCCAGTGGAATTATTTGGAGTTATGCACAGGCTCCAAAGTACAAAGGGTAGTTCTTCTGCCCAATCTCTAGCCGCTCGTTCGAGGGTCTGGAGGAGTCGCTTCTTGATGTTGTTGCAGACGAGGCCATTAGCCTTTTCGACTTGACAGTTGGTCTAGGAGAGCGCCACATAGGCGTGGCTGATGTTGATGCCTAGCTTGTCGTATAAGCCTTGGAACTCCTTCTAGGTGAAGTTTGTCCTATTGTCGGTCATGATGTTGTGTCGTACCCCAAACCTGTAGATGATGGGCTCGAAGAACTTGATGACAGTGGTGCCATTTTGTTTGGTGCCAGGCGTGGCCTCAATCCACTTCGTGAACTTGTCGAGAGTGACGAGGAGGTAGACATACCCTCTAGGTGAATATTTCTGTAGCTTTCCGACCATATCAAGTCCCCATTGCGCGAAAGGCTAGGACAATGTATGCGCCGTAGCTCGGAGCCTGGCGAGTGTGGCTTGTCCACGAGCCTTTGGCAGGCATTGCACTTGGTGACGATGTCCTTGGCATTGCGCATTGCAGTTGGCTAGTAAAAGCCAGATCGTTGAGCCTTGGTGATGACAGAGAGACTACCGGCATGGTTCCCGTAGGTGCCTTCATAAATATCAAGGAGGATGCTCCTTCCGTCGCCATTCATGATGCACCACAGGAGGACTTCGGTGATGCTTCACTTGTAAAGTTCGCCATTGATGCTAGTGAAGGCGTTTGAACGATGGGTGATGTGTTGTGCGTCAGTTGGATTGTCCGGAAGCTTCTCGCTGAGCAGGTATGCGATGTACGGTTGAGTCCAGGAGGGCTTGATGAGCATGACCTCCATGGGTCCTTCGGGTGAAGGAGTTGGCTCTACTACAGCAGAGGCTTCAGAGTCTTCGGGTGGCGCAACTCCTGTGTGCGTTGCTGCTTCTGGTGTGCCCTTGACTGTCTTGAGTTTGATGAAGCATTTGCATATGTCCTCCCAGAATACTCCGGGCGGTACTGGGGCGCAGGTGGAGCCGATGTTTGCCAATTGGTCGGCCTCTTCATTAATCTCGCGCCCGATGTGCCAGAGCTCATAGTCATCGAAGTCACCTTCAAGTGAGTTGTAGAGGTCGCGGTAGGCGATCATGTTGTCGTTGATGGCATAACACTTGTTCATTGTTTGCTGTACTACAAGGTTGGAATTGCCGTATATCATCAGGAGAGTGGTGCCGAAGGCTTCATATTTTGCTTCATTGTTTGATGCGAGGAACTTCATCTGTAGTACATACCGCATCTTATCACCTTGCGGGGATGTCAAGACGACACCAGCACCCGCCCCTTCTTGCACTTTGATCCGTCGAAGTGCATTGTTCAAACACTCGACATGTGTAGGGTTTCAAGAAGTTGAAGCTCCATGTAGTGGACCAGGAAATCTGGGAGCACCTGCGACTTTATCACTATGCGGCGCTCGTAGGTGGTGTCCCATGGGGAGAGCTCAATGCCTAGAGGGTGACTCACCCCATTGCTTTGGGGTTGTTGAGGACGTATGACAATAGAGCATTGTTGACCACCACTATCAGGTGCTCCATGAAGTAGTGGCGCAGTCGCCATGCTGTCATGAACACGCCGTATGCTAGCTTCTGATAGTGCGAGTACAGCTACTTGGTGGTGATACATTGCAAATGTATCTATAATTTTTGATGTTCCATGCTTGGTTTTATCTAATTTCTTGTGTTTTGTCCACACTTTGGAGTACTTTTCATATGATTTCTTGGACTAACTTAATAACAGCCACAAGAGCCAATTGCAGTATTACTGTTTTCTGCTGTTTTTGGTTCCAGGAAAGTCAGAAATGAATATTCTCGGAATTGGACGGGACAAAAGCCAAAGTCGCTATTTTACCGGAAGGCATCTTGAGCCAGAATACGAGACGGATAAGGGCTGGGGCCTGGCCACACCACCTAGCCACGTGGCCAGGCCTGGCCCGCGTCAGGGGGTGGTCCGGCCGACCCCAGCATCCCCTCGGCCTCTCCTTCTGCCTATATATTGCCCTCGGGACCAAAACCCTAAGTACCCGATCAAAAAAATCCACGAAAGAGTTTGTAGCCACCGTCATCTCCATCCCTAGACCGGGAGGGATCTGAAGCTCTTCTCGACACCCTGCCGGAGAGGGGAATTCACCCTGGAGGCCTTCTTCATCATCATGCAAGCCTCCGGTGTGATGCGTGAGTAGTTCATCTCTGGACTACGGGTCCATGTAGTAGCTAGATGGTTGGTTCTCCTCCTTTGTGCTTTCATGTCTAGATCTTGTGAGCTATGTTCATGATCAAGATCATCTATTTGTAATTCTGCATGTTGTGTTTGTGGGGATCCGATGGATATTGAGATGCAATTTCAGATTGATTATTGATTCTATCATGTCTTTGTTATTTGTGATCTTGCATGCTTTCTGTTGTTAGTATCTATCTTGTCCAAGTAGATGCTAGCAACTCCAAGAGTTAGTATTTATGCTCGATAGTGGGTTCATGCCTCTGGTAATCTGGGGAAGTGACAGAAATCTCTAAGTTACTAGATGTGTTGTTGCTACCAGGGAGAAAACAACAATCCTTTGTTCATAGAACAATCGTATTGTTTACTTTACACGCAATTCGAAAGCAATAATTTGTTGCTTGCAACGTAAAGCCACCTCTAGTGAACTATGGACCCCGGTCCTTTCTTTTACATACAATCTACAAACTGTTTACTGCTTTGTGTTTACTTTCTGCAAACTATTACTTCCTTTCATTCGATACGTTTAATCCTTTGTTTTCAGCAAAACCGGTGAGATTGACAACCTCATCGCAAGTTGGGGACAGAGTTCTGTGGTTGTGTTGTGCAGGTCTCCATGTTGCTACTAGCACCGGTAGTGCGCCCTGCCAAGGCTCAGCTAGCAACACCTTTGGGGTGTTTCCTTGCTCCTACTGGTTCAATAACCTTGGTTTCATAACTGAGGGAAACTTACTTCTGTGCTCATCATACCTTCCTCTTGGGGTTCCCAAACGAGCTCATCAATCACGAGCCATTAAAGTATTTTTCTAGCGCCGTTGCCGGGGAGTAAAGGACATCTTCACAAGGGGAATCCCTTGATGACCCACAAGTATAGGGGGTGTATCGCAGTATTTTCGATAAGTAAGAGTGTCAAACCCAACGAGGAGCAGAAGGTGCTGGCTAGTGGTGTGATTCAGGAATTCTTTGCAAATACTTAGCAAACGGATTTTTAGGGGTTTTCGATAAAGCAAGTAAACAAAGTACGAGTAAACAAAAGACAGTAAGAATGAATGCAGCAAGTGGCCCAATCCTTTATGCAGCAAAGGACAAGCCGGTTGTATTTCTATAGATGACCAAACGTTCTCGAGGACACATGGGAAGACTATCAAGTGATTTCGCTTCATATAGTCAATTAATCTTCTCTAGCTTGCTAAGTGTTGTGTGGGTGAACCTGTGCTAATGTACCGCCCCATCCGAGACTTAATACATACTTGTGATTATACCCCTTGCAAACATCCGTAAGTACAAGAAAGTAATTAAGGTAGAAACCTAACCACAACTTTAAACTCTAAGACCCTTACGTCCCTTGTGCAATGGTTTCCTAACGGGGGTTCAGGTTTCTGTCACTCCGGCAACCCCTACGATTAGTAGCCAAATACACAATGCATTCCCCTAGGCCCTTATAGGTGAAGTGTCATGTAGTCGACGTTCACATGACACCACTAGAAGAAGTACACAACAACTTAAATAACAATCTATTGAATCTTTCTCAACACAACTCCACTACTAACAACAAGACTTCTCCCATGTCCTCAAGAACAAAACGAACTACTCACAAGACATCATATGGATCATGATCAGATATGGAATAATGATGTATAACAATCTGAACATAAACAATAATTCAACGGTTCACTCAATAGCATTAACTACAAAGAGTAATCAACAGCGGGAAAGTTTCCCCTATGAACTATGCAAGATTCAACGCAATTGTTACAGCAATATGGAGATGGTGATGAGGGTGCTGATGGTGATGATGGTGGTGGTGATGACGATGATGATGATCTCGATGAAGTCCAGCTTGATGGTGGTGTTGATGGCGACGATCTCCCTCTTCGGGAAGGAATTCCCCCGGCAGAAATCTGTCTACCGGAGAGATCTTTCTCTCTCGGTGTTTTCCGCCCCGCAGAGGCGGCGGAATCTTTTTGTGGTTGCTCCCCGAGTCTTAGGGTTTCGGGAGGAAGATGGAGTGGGCCAGGGTGGCCACACCACTCCCTAGCGCGTCCTAGGCCTGCCCGCGCCATGGGGTGGTGTGGGCCCCCTGTGGCCCACCTCCACTCCATCTTCTGGCATCTTGAGTCTTCTGGAAAAATAGAATTTTCCGTATATTTTCCCGGATTTTCTGATCTTTGCAAATTTTGCCTCCAAACAACACCTTTTCCATCAGAATCCTGACTGTAGCGGTCCATGCTCCAAAAGTCATCAACCATGCAAAAACAGATGAAATAACATAAGTATCACCTCTCAATACGAAATATATCAATGAATAATAGTGAATTAAGACATAGAATAGTGATGCAAAATGGATGTATCAACTCCCCCCAAGCTTAGACTTCGCTTGTCCCCAAGCAAAACCGAGCTCAATAAACATGACCTCAAGTTTATGGAGTGAAGAGTCGATGAAAGAATACGGACAAGAAGCATCACATTCATCAAATACATAGATCATAATAGAAGACAACTCACTATTATACAACTCAACTTGCAATGAGTAAAGGAAACACAATAAAGATACATAAAGTGAATCATAATTGGTAATGGCAAACTTAGCTCTTGGTCGAAGAATAGTTGATAATTTGCTGGAGTCACAAATAGCTGGTTTTCCAAAGAAAGCTTTCAAAGTAGTAAACATCAAGATAAGAGCAATGTGCAAAACAAGGAACATAAGAAACATGAATGCATAAATCATCGTATGAATGAATGAAACATATCAACTCAAAATACTTGCCGAGATAGAAGGGAATAGGTTTACTGACTCAACTACAAAGTAAAAGAAAGCGCCCTTCAAAGAGGGAAGCAGGGATTACAAGTCTCATAAAGAGCTCCCAAAAATTATGATACTTACTAGCTTTCAGCTCTCATTGCCCCTATCATAGGCATCTTTAGGTGATTAAGGTTAAAGTGACACAACTAAGAGGATATGCTTGACAAGTTATAAGTTGAAATCTCAAGCCCCTTACTTATGAGTACCGATCCTCATGCTACTCAACTTTAGTCACGAGCAAGCTCTTGTCATTGTAAATACATGCGTATCATTGAGAACCGCCAACGGGGTACCCCTTGCACATGACACAGGAGCTATGCCATAATCAAAATGACAAGGCAAGGAAAGGTGAGCATCTCAAATGATCTTTTTATTTGCTATTTGCATAGGTTTTTATTGAGGATGCTTCATAGAATGCTCACTATAGTTATGCTGCAAGTTTCCACCATGATTAGGCATGGCTTAGGCTAGCGGCCCAGGCGTTTCTCTAACACACAAATAAACTCCATGATCTTACAAGTTCCACTTTTATTTCACACCGCCGGGATCCATAAGCAAAAGAACATGATATCAACTAGGTACAAGTACCAATGAAGTGTTGAAAGCGGCCCCCATGATACATGGTTCGACTAACTTCAACTCATAAAGCGCAAGCATATACGCAACAAAGAAGGACCCAACGGTTCAAATTTATTAAATGCAAGAAAATAAAGTGTGCCGTCAAGTTCGTGAGAGCTATAATCACTAATTTTCACATAACAAGTTTAATTTGGGAGGTAGATAAAACAGGAATTTACTTGGAACAGCAATAATGCTACTAGGTAGGTATGGTGGACACAAATGGCAAAGGTTTTGGTTTAAAGGAGGTGGATGCACGAGAAGAATACCCTCTCAGTACAGGTTTTTGGCTAGCAAGGTTGGGTAGCAAGTATAAGAGTTGAAGGAAACAAACAAACATACAAGTGATAAATACAAACATGCAATCTTCCTTGGAAGCACAAAAGATCTTAATTAGAGAATACTAGACTTATGAGCAAATCAAGAAAGAAAGATGATGAAATTATTTTTCTTCTCTAGAGTACTTCTAGCTTTTTCTTTTCAACTCTCAAAAAGGTGTTGCCACTGACCGAGCTAGGTTTGCCAAAACCAACTAAATTAACTCAATGATCCCAAAGTGATACCAATACTAACAACAAGATCAATCATATAACTACGAATTGAAAACTAATATAAGCTATGTAAAAGAGTGAATGATAGAACTTCTCATTAATATTCCATAACGGAAACTCACACCAAGGGATACATATCTAACGAGAGAGGGGACACTTCCATAATGCAAAACATACTACACAATAACTCCTCTATTCATGATATGACTCTACCAATAAGGTAAAAAGATAGAAGATAGTGATTTGATACCGCGACACTTCCCCAAGCTTGGAACAAACCAAGGAGGTGCCAAACCTGATGACAAATTACTCCTTCGTTGGTGGTGGTATCCTCTTGATGAGCTCCTTGATCAGTTTCCCAAGGTCCTCAATCTCGAAGGTGAGAGTGCGAATCAATTCCGAGTTATGCTCAATACGGCCCATAATCATCTCAGTTTGTGGATCCCAGCTCTTGTGATTCTTCTTCCATTCTTACCACTTGGAGTCTTCTTTTCCTGCATGGTTATGAGCAAAGGTATGGAAGGTACTCTTGGTGTTCGGAGAAGGTGTCCTTGGTGCTAAACAGTGACGAGGAGCTTTCCCCCCAGTCTGCATCCATGCAGTCCTTCTGATCCTGGCAGGGTTCGGCACCACTCCAATGCTTACAATGGTAGTGCCGGTGTGCTTTGCCTCCTCTTCACCTTCACTCTTGATATCCTTCTCCTTCCTAGGGTCTTGGAGGTCTTCCTCCATGGGCTCCTTCCCTTTATCCTTGGCAGACACCATTGTGCTTCTAAACTTTCAAAGAGTATGTCCGGGCAGAAACAGATCGAAACAAAAACACGACGAAAACACAATATACGAACCTCGGGGGATCCGGGGGGTTATATATTACGAAGTTTCATATCAAAAGGAAGGTACTGGGAGAAAACGAGTCGGAGGCGGAGTCCGGAGTGGCCTCACCACCTGGTGGCGTGGCCAGGGGTGGACCCACGCCATGGGGTTGTGTGGGCCACCATGGCTCCATTTCCGTCCCTTTTTCGCTTCGTAGCTTTCCTTATTGACTGAAAACTGCAAAGATATAGTTGGATTGTATTTTCGCGGAACTTTTCTTACCAGAACTGCTACCTAGTTGGAAACGGACTCTGTAGGTTTCTGAATTTGGTATTGTGTGGATCCTTCCGGAGTCATCACTTGAATATCATCGATATCTTCATCTTCATATACTTATTACTCGAGTCATAAAACCTTTCTCTTCCTTGTTACACCATTATCTCCACTTCCTGGAAATTTCTTTCACACAAAACTTCACACAGTTCTCATTAGCAACATTAGTATAAGTGAAGTGATAAAACCTTTTTGAGTCCAACTTCGACTAAAAACCATCAAAACAAAAGTTACTGTAGCAACTCCTTTCGAAAACTCAAAAAGAATTCAAAAAGGAAATCGAATAAAGAAGCAAATGCAAGATTGGCAAAATCTGTCAAAACAGACCAGCAGGTAAAGATCAATTTTTTCGAAAATCTTCTGTTGCTCAAATCAAAAAGTGCAAAACTAATGAAAGTTAAATAACAACCTGGGGCAGAAGCACAAAAAATTACAGCTCAATCCGATATATAGAGATCTCTCACGAATTTTTACAGTGAAGCACAAAAATCTGTTTCGGGACAACAACTTCCCCAAATCTTACTTCTCTCTCATTAGAGGTTGATCTTGACACAAAAACCAAACAAAACGGATAAGGAGAGGTTATTACCGAAGTAATAACTTCCAAGACTCAAAGAAACAAAAACAAACTGAAAGCAAAAACAAATTGGGTTGTCTCCCATAAAGCTCTTTCTTTATAGCCATTAAGATGGGCATGATAATTTTGAAGTAGCTCTCATAGGGATATGATTTGAAGTGAAAGAGAGCATTAAGAAGCAAAAACACACGCACATTTAAGTCTAACCCACTTCCTATGCAAGGGAATTTTGTAAACAAACAAGTTATTGGAACCAAAGGCAACTTGCATAAGAAGGCAAAAGAAGTGCAACATAAAAACTTTCAGCATAAAATGAGGAAACTTGATATTATTGAGATGCACAAGAACACTTTTCCCTCTCTCATAATAGCTTTCAGTATCATGCATAAACTTAACAATATAGCTATCACAAGGACTATCATAGCAATGATCACTTATTCTAATAGAAAACACAGGAATACTAGCTCTCATAACACTACTATGCGAAACAATATCAGAGGTATCCTTACAAAGGATAGTGTGTCCCTCTTTTTCATATTTAGCAATAAAGTCTTTCACATTTGTTACAATAGGTTCATCAATCATTTGTTTATCAGGTTCAGCAGCCTTACTCATACTTTCATTAACCATACTAGCTATCATAGAATGTTCCTTTACCTTAACTGGGAAAGGCATTTTCTCAATATAAGGTTTAGGTAAAACATGACTAGCAGTATAAACTTCAGTATTTCTTGCAGGAACACTCTTAGCAATATCTTTATAAGGTTCATGATACTTATTCCACTTCTTTTTAGGCACTTCAATATAAGAAGCAAAAGCTTTAAAATAAGAAGCAATAGCTTGAGAGTCTAGACCATAAGCTTTTTTAATATTTTGAAAGTCATCAGTTCCCATAAAAGATTCAATGCATTCATAATCATAATTTATACCTGACTTTCTACCTTTGTCGTTCTCCCAAGCTTCAGCATTGTCTTGAATACGGTCCATAAGGTCCCATTTAACTTCTTATTCCATACGAGTGAATGATCCAGCACAAGAAGCGTCCAATAAATCCTTGTCATGTAAAGGGAGCCTTGCATAAAAGTTATTGATAATAATATTGTTGGGGAGCTCATGAATGGGACATTTGAGCATTAGTAACTTCAATCTCCCCCAAGCGTGAGTTGTACTCTCTCCATCAAGAGGCCAAAAGTTGTATATTTGATTTCGATCTTTGTAAATCTCACTAGGAGGATAAAACTTTGAATAAAAGAGAGGCACTATTTCCTCCCATTCCAGAGCTTGACCATTCTTCAATAGCTTATACCATTCCTCAGCTCTTCCTTTCAGTGATAATGAGAATAACTTCTTCTTAACTTGATCTGTAGTAATACCTGCACTCTTGAACAACCCGCATAATTCGTGTATAAAGAGCAAATGATCACCAGGATGGACAGTTCCATCCCCAACATAGTAGTTATCCATAACACGATCAATAATTCTTGTAGGTATTTTGAAAACATCTTTCTCAGCAGGTGGTGTCTTATCTACTACCTTAGCAGTGGTAGTAGCATTACCAAATAACAAACTCAACGAATTATCCATAACGAAAATAAAGCAACTAGCAGAAGTAAACAATACTCAAAGTAGAAGTTTCCTTTACCAGTTCCACTCTCCAATAGCGCTTCACTCCCCAAGAAGCGCCAGAAAATAGTCTTGATGACCCACAAGTATAGGGGGTGTATCGCAGTATTTTCGATAAGTAAGAGTGTCGAACCCAACGAGGAGCAGAAGGTGCTGGCTAGTGGTATGATTCAAGAATTCTCTGCAAATACTTAGCAAACGGATTTTTAGGGGTTTTCGATAAAGCAAGTAAACAAAGTACGAGTAAACAAAAACTAGTAAGAATGAATGCAGCAAGTGGCCCAAACCTTTATGCAGCAAAGGACAAGCCGGTTGTATTTCTATAGATGACCAAACGTTCTCGAGGACACATGGGAAGACTATCAAGTGCTTTCGCTTCATATAGTCGATTAATCTTCTCTAGCTTGCTAAGTGTTGTGTGGGTGAACCTGTGCTAATGTACCGCCCCATCCGAGACTTAATACATACTTGTGATTATACCCCTTGTAAACATCCGTAAGTACAAGAAAGTAATTAAGGTAGAAACCTAACCACAGCTTTAAACTCTAAGACCCTTACGTCCCTTGTGTAGGGTGTCAAGCGGCACCCGCATGACAACCCGCGAAGCAAAATATAGGCAAAAGGGGGTCTAGAAAGTTAGTAAAATTAAAGAAGGGCTAGTGAAAAAGTAGTGCCGCAACCCGCCCCGCTTGATGCCCTACCCTTGTGCAATGGTTTCCTAACGGGGGTTCAGGTTTCTGTCACTCCGGCAACCCCTACGATTAGTAGCCAAATACACAATGCATTCCCCTAGGCCCTTATAGGTGAAGTGTCATGTAGTCGACGTTCACATGACACCACTAGAAGAAGTACACCACAACTTAAATAACAATCTATTGAATCTTTCTCAACGCAACTCCACTACTAACAACAAGACTTCTCCCATGTCCTCAAGAACAAAACGAACTACTCACAAGACATCATATGGATCATGATCAGAGATGGAATAATGATGTATAACAATCTGAACATAAACAATAATTCAACGGTTCACTCAATATCATCAACTACAAAGAGTAATCAACACCGGGAAAGTTTCCTCTATGAACTATGCAAGATTCAATGCAATTGTTACAGCAATATGGAGATGGTGATGAGGGTGCTGATGGTGATGATGGTGGTGATGATGATGATGATCCCGATGAAGTCCAGCTTGATGGTGGTGTTGATGGCGACGATGTCCCCTCTTCGGGAAGGAATTCCCGACGAAACTGGCCACGGAGAGATCTTTCTCTCTCGGTGTTTTCCACCCCGCAGAGGTGGCGGAATCTTTCTGTGGTTGCTCCCCGAGGCTTAGGGTTTCGGGAGGAAGATATACGCCAGAGGGGAGAGGCTGGAGTGGGCCAGGGTGGCCACACCACTCCCTGGCGCGGCCTAGGCCTGCCCGCGCCATGGGGTGGTGTGGCCCCCCTGTGGCCCACCTCCACTCCATCTTCTGGCACCTTGAGTCTTCTGGAAAGATAGAATTTTCCGTATATTTTCCCGAATTTTCTGATCTTCGCGAATTTTGCCTCCAAACAGCACATTTTCCATCGTAATCCATTGCAATGTCCATGCTCCAAAAGTCATCAACCATGCAAAAACAGATGAAATAACATAAGTATCACCTCTCAATACGAAATATATCAATGAATAATAGTGAATTAATACATAGAATAGTGATGCAAAATGGACGTATCATCCCAGATAACCAATCTCTTTACTTTGTTATTTTTGTTTTGCTTAGTTTCTTTTTGCTTTGTTTGCTTGTTTTGTTATCAAAAACACACAAAAAAATAGTTTTACAAGTTTGTTTTCTTTATTGAAAATACAAAAAATGACTACTCTTGAAAACACTAAGTTGTGTGACTTCACTAGCACCAACAACAATGATTTTATGAGCACACCTACTGCTCCACCTGTCCCTGAAGCTACTTTCTTTGAGATAAAACCTGCTTTACTCAATCTTGTTATGAGAGAACAATTTTCTAGTATTGGTAATGAAGATGCTGCTGCCCATCTAAATAACTTTGTTGAACTTTGTGAGATGTAAAAGCATAGGGATATAGATGGTGATATTATTAAGCTGAAATTGTTTCCTTTCTCTTTGAGAGGAAAACCTAAAGAGTGGTTGAATTCCTTAACTAGGAATAGTATTGATTCTTGGACTAAATGCAAAGATGCTTTCATTGGAAAATACTAACCTCCTGCTAAGATTATATCTATGAGAAGTGAAATAATGAAGTTTAAACAATCTGATAATGAACATGTTGCTCAAGCTTGGGAAAGAATGAAATCTTTGGTTAAGAATTGTCACACTCATGGACTAACTGCTTGGATGATTATCCAAACTTTTTATGCAGGATTGAACTAGTCTTCAAGGAACCTATTGGATTCTGCTGCTGGAGGTACCTTTATGACCATCACTTTGGGTGCTGCAACAAAGCTTCTAGATAATATGATGGTTAACTATTCTGAATGGCATACTGAGAGAGCTCCACAAGGTAAGAAGGTAAATTCTGTTGAGGAAACCTCTTACTTGAGTGATAAGATTGATATTATTATGTCTATGCTTGTTAATGGGAAAGCCCATATTGATCCAAATAATGTTCCTTTAGCCTCTTTGGTTGCTCAAGAAGAGAAAGTTGATGTGAACTTCATAAGAAATAACAATTTTGGAAATAATGCTTATAGGAATAATTTTGGTAACAACAATCATAAGCCATATCCTCCCAACAATGGTAATGCTTATGGAAATTCCTACAACAATAATAGGAGTGCACCCTCTGAACTTGAAGTTATGCTTAAATACTTTATTAGTAAACAAACTGCTTTCAATAAAACTATTGAGGAAAAACTCTCTAATGCTAAAAGAAATATAGCATCTTTTGCTGAAGCTCAATCTTCTTTGAATAAAAAGGCTACTAAACCTAAAACTATTGATAATCCCTTTGCAGCTACTAATGCTATACAAGTAAGAATTGATGAAAATGTTAGACTATTAGCTGAATTACATGCTAAGTGGGAAAGAGAAGATGAAATTGCTAGAAACATTAGTGTTTCTACTATCACCACCACTAGTGCTGAGGCTAGTAATAGTTCTACTACTTTAGATGATAATTATTATTTTGATCTTGATGGTTGCAATATCTCTAAAGTTATTAAGTTCCTACAAAATCTTGCTAAAAGTCCTAATGCTAGTGCTATGAACATGGCCTTTACAAAACACATTACTGATGCTCTCATAAAGATTAAAGAAGAAAAGATGAAACATAAAGCTTCTATTCCTATAAAATAAGAAGATGGTTGGAAACCATCATTAATATGAAAGTAAATGACTTTGATTTCAAAGCTTTATGTGATCTTGATAGTAGTGTTTCTATTATGCCTAGAAGGATTTATGATATGCTTGATTTGCCACCACTTGAAGATTGTTATTTGAATGTCCCACTTGATGATAATGCTAAAAAGAAACTCATGGGGAGTATTAATGATGTCCTTATTATGGTTAACAATGCCTATGTCCCCGTTGATTTCTATGTTTTGGATGTTGAATACAATGCTTCTTGTCCTATTACTTTGGGAAGACCTTTTCTTAGAATTGTTGGTGCCATTATTGATATGAAAGAAGACACCATTAAATATCAACTCCCACTCAAGAAAGGTATATGACACTTCCCTAAGAAGAGAGAGAAGATTTCATTTGCCTCTCCTATTAAAACAAAATTTGGTCTTAATGCTTCTTCATTTGAGAACACTTGATTCTTTTTCTTGCTTCTTATGCCTAGCTTAAAGGCGTTAAGGAAAAGTACTTATTGGGAGATAACCCAAAAGTTTTAGATGATTCTTGGAAGTTATTACTTCAGTAATAACCGCTCCTTATCCTTTTTATTTGCTTTTTGTGCCAAGAGTAACCTCTAATGAGAGAGAAGTAATGATTAGGAAAGTTGCTGTCCCGAAACAGATTTCTGTGCTTCACCGTAAACATTCGTGTAAAATCTCTGAACGTCCTTTTGAGGCGTGCATTTTTGTGCTTCTTCCCCAGGTTGTTATCTAACTTTCGTTAGTTTAACACTTTTTGATTTGAGCAACATAAGGCCTTCGAAAAAAATCGTCTTTACCTGCTGGTCTGTTTTGACAGATTTCTGCCATTTTCTGTATTTGCTTCTTGTTGGTTCCTTTTTGAGTTCTTTTGGGGAATTGAGCTTTTTGAGGGAAGTGCTACAGTAGATAGTGTTCTAATGGAAGTTTATTGGTGTTAGAACTGAACCTTAAGACTTATTATCTTGAGTGCACTAATGTTTCTAATAAAGATTGTGTGAAGTTTTGTATGAAGGAAAAATTTCAGGTGTATGGAAGGAATGAGTAATGAGATGAAGGATGGACTAAAGCTCAAGATTAGGGATGCCACGCGTGTCACCCCAAGAAATATCCAAGAAGTACAAGCGTCAAAGCTTGGGGATGCCCAAGGCATCCTCTTCTTCATCAATAAAAATCCCAGGTTTCTTCCAAACGCTTCATTTTTATTGTTTCATGCACACTTGTGTTGTTCTTGGAGCGTCTTCTTTTTCGTTTTTATTTTGGTTTTTCGTTTGCTTTGTTTGCTTAGTTTGCTGAATAAATTGGTTGGACCCCCTCTTTCATACATTGGTTTTCAAATAGTTTGGTTTGGTTTTGAAAAGAGTAGGAAAGCTCATGCTTAAGTGGTAAAAAGGGCTTGTTTTTGACTATGGCCTATGCTTTATCATGCCATGCTTGATATTGTTTTGGCTTTATGCTTAGTATTCTTTGTTGTAGCATGAATTGTTTTAAACAATTGAGATTGCTTAATGTGCCTTGGATGAATCATGCGTTGTTTTAGCATATTAAAGCATAGTATAGTGGTATTCTCCTTTGATGCTTTATTTGGTTGACTTGGCACATGCTCACACCATGTTATGACTATCCAAAGTCACCATTAGCCTTTATGATCCTTTAGTTTTCAACTTGTAGTATCACTTTATGCTTTGATCAATGATGTTTTGTCGCTCTGCATGATTATGGCCATTATTGCTCTCTTAGTTTGTCGCTCCCAGTCTTTTGCTAGCCTCCACAACCAAGTATGAGTTCCACTCATGCATCCAACTCCCTAAACCAAGTTATTCCAAAGAGTCCATCATACCTACCTACTAGCTTATGCTATTCCAAGTATATTCATGCTTTTGTTTACCTTCCAAATTAAACTTGTTATGAGAAAACTAGTGATTAAAGCTCTCACGAACTTGATGGCACACTTTAATTTTATTGCCCTTAATAAACTTGAACCATTGTGTCGTCTATGTTGTATATGCTTGCACTTATTTGTTGGGAATTAGCAGAACCATGTTGTCATGGGGAACGCTTTCAACATTGCACTTGGTACTTTGTACCTAGTTGATATCATGCTCTTTTGTCTATGG
Source organism: Avena insularis (assembly GCA_023614405.1). NCBI lineage: Eukaryota > Viridiplantae > Streptophyta > Magnoliopsida > Poales > Poaceae > Avena > Avena insularis. The sequence goes on from CM042692.1 coordinate 569,763,593, forward strand.
ATGTCGTCGGTGTGAAATGAAAGGGGAGCTTGTAATTCCATGGAGTTATGTATATGTGTTAGAAAGCGCTGGGCTGGTCTAATCCATGCTGACATGGTGGAAACCTGCAGCGTAACCATAATGATCTGTCTATGAAGCATTCTTCTTATAAAAAAAGAGTGCTATATTGAGAAAAAAAAAGAAAGAGAAAAAAAGATTATGAAAAGAGGAAAGAGAGAAAAAAGCACCATAATCCCATGGTAAATAACAAGACTGCTGAGATGCTCGTTGTCTGCTTGCCTTGTCATTTTAATATGGGGATTCTTCCGTATCATCGGGCAAGGGATACCCCTTTGGCGGTTCTCTATGATACACATGTACTTACGATGATAAGAACTTAGCAGTGACTAAACTTGAGTAGCATGAGGAGCGGCCCTCGTATTCAAGGGACATGAGATTTCAAACTTATACTTCGTCAAGCATGTACACCATAGTTTGTTCACTTTAACCTTAATCACTTCAAGATGCTTATGATAGGGGCAATGAGAGCTAAAAGCTATACGTACCATAATTTTTGGAAGCTCTTTATGAAACTTGGATCTCTGCTTCCTTTTATGAAGGCCTTTCTTCCACCATTATATTGAGTCCCCACCTTCTACCTTTATGCACCTACTTTGAGAGCATAGTGGCCATTCTTAGTTCTATGTGCATTGTCCCAAGACTAGTTGATTGATGCATAACTTGATATTGCTTGTTTTAAACTATTTGTATCTAGTCACGCTTATGAACTTTGAAGGTGTCCTATGCATTTATACTTGCTACTCTATGAGGGACAAGCTGAATACTATTATGCTATGTTTTCTTTATATGAAACAAACAAACGTCTTGCAAAGCATTGTTATTCATGAATCTTTTATTTGTGCCTTTTCATGTTGCATCATAGTTTCTTTGTCTTATTGCTAGAACTTTGTCCTTCATGTTATGATTGAAGTATTATGATCCCAGCTTTGAATGTTTTACAAATACTTTGACCAAGTTTATGATGGTGCATGTCACCTCAAAAATTATTCTTTCTTTTTATCACTTACCTACTCGAGGACGAGCAGGAGTTAAGCTTGGGGATGTTGATACATTGCAAATGTATCTATAATTTTTGATGTTCCATGCTTGGTTTTATCTACTTTTGTCGTGTTTTGTCCACACTTTGGAGTACTTTTCATATGATTTCTTGGACTAACCTATTAACAAGAGCCATAGTGCCAGCTGCCTATTTTATGCTGTTTTTGGTTCCAGGAAAGTCAGAAAATGAATATTCTAGGAATTGGACGGGACAAAAGCCAAAGTCGCTATTTTACCGGAAGGCATCTAGAGCCAGAATACGAGACGGAGAAGGGCTGGGGCTTGGCCACACCACCTGGCCACGCGGCCAGCCAGGTGGTCTGGTCGGTGACCCAGCACCCCCTCGGCCTCTCCTTCTGTCTATATATTGCCCTCGGGACCAAAACCCTAAGTACACGATCAAAAAAATCCACGAAAGAGTCTGTAGCCGCCGTCATCTCCATCCCTAAATCGGGAGGGATCTGAAGCTCTTCCCGACACCCTGCCGGAGAGGGGAATTCACCCTAGAGGCCTTCTTCATCATCATGCAAGCTTCCGGTGTGATGCGTGAGTAGTTCATTTCTGGACTATGGGTCCATGTAGTAGCTAGATGGCTGGTTCTCCTCCTTTGTGCTTTCATGTCTAGATCTTGTGAGCTCCGTTCATGATCAAGATCATCTATTTGAAATTCGGCATGTTGTGTTTGCGGGGATCCGATGGATATTGAGATGCTATTTCAGATTGATTATTGATTCTATCATGTCTTTGTTATTTGTGATCTTGCATGCTTTCCGTTGTTAGTAGCTATCTTGGCCAAGTAGATGCTAGCAACTCCAAGAGTTAGTATTTATGCTCGATAGTGGGTTCATGCCTCTGGTAATCTGGGAAGTGATGAAATCTCTAAGGTACTAGATGTCTTTGTTGCTACTAGGAGAAAACAACAATCCTTTGTTCATAGAACAATCGTATTGTTTACTTTACACGTAGTTCGTAAAGCAATATGTTGCTTGTAACTTAATCTTTGGAGGGTTGGGATGATAACACGAAGGTGGATTATTAGTCATAGATGCAGTTGGATGGCGGTCTATGTATAATGTTGTAATCCCCAATCAAGTCTCAAAGGAGTCAAGATGATTAGTATATGCATGTATTGCTTTCTCGGTGTTTGTCAATTGCCCCGCTGTAATTTATTCACCCAGCATGTTATCTATCTAAGGAGAGCCACCTCTAGTGAACTATGGATCCCGATCCTTTTGTTTACATACAATCTATAAACTGTTTACTTTTTGTGTTTACTTTCTGCAAACTTTTACTTCTTTCCATTCGATACGTTTAATCCTTTGTTTTCCGCAAAACACGGTGAGATTGACAACCTCATCGCAAGTTGGGGACAAATTTCTGTGGTTGTGTTGTGCAGGTCTCCACGTTGCTACTAGCACCGGTAGTCGCATACATGCCAAAGCTTCATTAGTAACACCTTTGGGGTGTTTCCTTGCTCCTACTGGTTCGATTAAACCTTGGTTTCATACTGAGGGAAATTTGCTGCTGTGCTCATCATACCTTCCTCTTGGGGTTCCCAACGAGCTCTACATCAACACCACCATCAAGCATTTTTCTGGGCGTCGTGCATTGAGCCATCAATGCCCTGTACCCCTGGCTTGTTGCTTCGCACTATAGTTGCGCGTAGGCATCTTGGAGCTTCTGGAACTCACGGTAGTCCTTGGGGAGATGGCTCGACTTCTTTTTGCTGTCTTGTTTGTCGATGTAGTAATGGGCGTTGCAAAGGGCCTGATCACAATTGTGCCATTGTGATTGATGCGTCAGCGTGGGTGTGGCGTTGCCACAGTTGGGTTGTCTTTCCGTTGTCGCGGTAGCCGCCACCATGATATCCGGTGTTGCGGTTGCTGTCGTCGTGTTTGTCGGCTAAGCCATTCGCGACCATGTCGACTTTGGTGTGGTCCTCATAACCGTGCAACATGCACTTCCCTCGGCGGTCGCGCCTGTGGCCTAGGTCTTCATCGTCATCTGAGCATGCTCGACTGTTGTGGATGGCGTCTTCACCATTAGCACAACGATTCTCTATGTCCATCAGATGGTCGATGGTTTCGGTCTTACTGCGGCCTAGCTCCTCCTTGAGCTTCCGACGGTATACGCCGGCCTTGAATGCGTCGATTGCTCATTCCTCGGAAATATCTTCCACAGAGTTCTTGATGATGGACCATTGCTGGATGTATGAGCGGAGGGATTCGCCATACATCTGGCAGTAGGCTTGGAGTTCCTCGATTGAGGCCGAACACTTATAGGCACCTTTGAAGTTTCGGACAAAATTGTACACCAATTCCTCAAAGCTGCGGATTGAGCCAGAGGGGAGGCTGTTTAGCCAGGCTCATGCGGTGCCTTGTAGTTGCAGCTACATGCATTGCATGGCTATGTTCTTGGATCCGCCATGGAATTTTATGGTATGTACATGATCGTCTAGCCAGATCTTTGGCTCCTATAAGACGTCAAATTTTGGGTTCTCCGAAGACAGCTTGAAATCCTTGGGCATACGATATAACGATACATACTTGGCAACACCTTCTATATTCATTGCGCAGTTTTATGGTAATACACAATGCGTCTGTTGCAGGATACATCCGTTGTCCATTCTACAGATCTGGACACAACCGCCGCCTCCCTCTCTCTTCCCCAAACCTAGCCGCTTCCACCCTCCTCCTCCTCCATAGTCGGTTCCCCCTCCTCCGGTCGGCGTCTCCGGCACCGGGAGGAGCAGGGAACCTGATCTATTGTGACACCCCCAGGATTATGGATAGACAAATCCTAGACCTCTTTCTGGTATAAGCCTAACCGAAATCTCAAAAGCATACCGAGAGAGAATCGGTAAGACAACAGTGACCCTACGACACAAAAGTTATTACAGCAAGCTCATAACTAAGCAAAGAACCAAAATATTACAAGCAGAGGTCACTGACCACAAATATCAAAGAACGGAAGGAAAATTATGCTATTAAGTATAGCAAACTTAACAAATGGCCTAAGAGGCCTAAAGCATAACGATGACGTCCCAATCCATAGATTCTAGGCTGCTGACTGGGAACCCCAAGCTACTCGTCGATGTCGATGCTGTAACAAACTCTTCTTGTGGTAACAGTTACTTGCTGCAAAAGTATCAACAAAGCAAGGGTGAGTACAGGGTGTACTCCGCAAGACTTATGGCTGGTGGGGTTACTTTGCATAAAGCTAACTTTCTTTGTAAAAGAGGGAGAAGAAGCTCGACTAAATAGAACCTTTTAAAAGGGGATAAGAAGACAATATCTCTAGCTTTGATCTTCTTTTGATATCCACCAAATCTTCATCAGCTGAACCTACCAACTAGGATCACCCCCTCAATCCCCGAGGAAGCATCCTTAAGCACATCTCACTTCTCTTGTCAAATTTTATGATTAGGCTATTCTTCTCTATGATCTTTGAATCCGTTCCCAAGTCGTCCATAACCGTGGACACGGCTTTTCGAAAAGATTATTACCCTGCAGGGGTGCACAAATTTACCCACACATACCAACCGATTCTTAATGCCACTTAAGATTATCCCTCTTCCTTGGAAGGCTGGCAGAGAGTGGTTGACCATGAACTTTACCTTACTTTCCCCGAGACCATGAGTCACGCCCTAAGGAGATGCCGCCGTAACGGGTCAAGTCCCGAAGCCGGTCCCTAGAGATGTGCGCATGGTTCAAGATTACGGAGGCCGTGCCTCTCTTGTTCCCGTCCACACTTACCTACCTGTATGAATGCACCTCCTTCACCACCTTCGAGAACAACCAGAATGCATATGTCAAATGGAACGCCCGAACTATGTGACTCATGGAATCTACTAGGCAAGTTAGTTGGTCGAGGGGGTTTCCAGGCCCCCGTGTGGCTGTACGCTCATCTTGATTCAAGATGCAAGAACTGAGGTCCTAGTGGTGGCAAGTATGGGACTGCAAAAACCACAACCCGACATGGCCACCCATACAAGCCTTAGCATATTTAACTTTCATCTCTGATCATACCACGTCATCCTATCCAACTAGGTTCATTCGCAGCTCTGATTCATCAACCGGATGGACCAACAGTAACAACTAAGCATGGCTAAGTGCAACCGATATAACAGCTCTAGCGAAGCTCATAAGCCAAACCCTAGTTATGCTAGGAGCAGTAGATCATGGAAATATAGGCTATAAAGGAAACATGCATCAGATAGGATTAAACTAACTATCATAAAATACTTGGGAATCATATGCACATGACAAGAATGAAATACTTTGAAAGCATAAGATTTTATCATGTGTGGGGCTATGCGTGCCTTTGCCTATTGACAACTAATAAGAAGATCTTCGGAAACCTTGTACTTTACTTGATTACAGTTGGTCAAGTATGGTTCATCGATCTTCGATGGTGTTGATCTCGGTCTTCAATCTTGGACTCGATCTCGTTACTCACATCAACTCTGAGGTCTACCGAGAACAAGCAGAAACACTGAAAAGGAAAATAACAATCAACACATGGCATCTGTGCAATGCTCAAACAGGGATGATGATATGACAAGTTAAAGTGTATTAAAATGAACCCTAGTATATGCTTGGTCATTTTAAACAGGGTCCGAGGGGTACAAACCCTAGAACAGGGGGAACCCCGGAATCACCTACGGGGGTTCAAATATTCTTCTAATTACACTTTCAATTTAAGTTGTTGAACAATGCATGACTATGAGTCTATTGTGTAGATCTCATTTTTCTAAACATTTTGATATATTACACATATTTTTATAATTTAAAATAAATTAGTTATGATTTTTCCCATTTTTAATCCATTTTTAAATAATAAAACATTTTTGGAATTATTAAAATATTTTTTCCATCTGGACCCACATGTCATATATTTAATCATTTCAGAAAACATTTTCCAAAAGATTAAAAACCTGACAGATGGGGCCCACGGGGTTATTTATATATTCATAAAAGAATTATATAAAACATTTAATAAAAACAAAAGCTTTATGACCTCATTGTGACTTCATGGTGACGTCATCAATGGAGGGCCTCACAGATCGAACTCGGACCCGATGATTCCGAGCACGGTTGGGCCTGCGGTTGGGTGCATTGGATGCGGGCGGGCGCGCTGAGCCAGATAGTGTCGGCCCCGCTAGCGGGAGGTCACCGGAGCAGAGGATTTGGCGGCGGCCAACGGCGAAAGCGGCAGGTGCTCATGGGGAGGACGACAGAGAGCGAGAGGGGGGAAGCAAAGAGGTGCCTGAGCACCGGCGGCTCACCGTGAGCACGGTATAGGTGGTGGCGAGGCCGGGCGAGTCGAAATCGACGGTGCCAACGATGGCCGGAGTCGGAGGAGATGGGCACGATTCTGTCGATTGGGAGAGCTCCAGCTTGCGCGCTTGAAGGAGGAGGACGAGGAGAGCACGACGGTTCCAGAACTGGTCTCAAATGTGCTCGGGGTGGCCGACAACGGCGGGGCACCGGCGATGTCTACAAGCCAGGGTTTCAACCACGGGGAGAAATGAGAGAGGGAGAGGAAGTGGGCAAGTGGGGCACGGCTAGGGTTCTCTAGCAGCAACCAGGGGTCTTGTAGGCGGCCGAGGGCGTCAGTAGCGTGCATCCTGGCGTGGGCGGGTATCGAGGCGCAGACACATGGCGGCGTCAGCGACAACGAGCTGGTTTGTGTCGTCGTCGAAGAAGACGAAGAAGAGAAGGAGGCCAAAGCGGTATGGGCCAGGGTGGGCTGCGGCAAAGCAAGAGCGGTAGGGGCTGCTAGCTGCGCTGGGCGGTAGGAAGGAGAGAGGGAAGGTGGGCTTCGGCCTGGGCTGCTGCTGGTTCTCTCTTTTTTAAAAACATTTTTCCAATTCTATTTTCACTTCTCTCTTTTGTATTTTCAAAATATTTTCTATTTTGAATATTTTAAAAATACCAGAGCCTTTTGTAAAACTAGAGAAATATTGTGGGGCCCTTTTAGTCTATTTGGGATCCACTAATTTTGGTAGTTTTCAAAATTCAAAACCTTTTTGAATTCATTCAAAGAGAGAGGGAATATGAGGGTTTAGGGTTTCCATTATTTTCTTCACATGCATTTTAAGAGATGATGCTCATGGATGCACAAACAAAGTCCTAATTATGATTAACTAAAACTAGGGTGTTACATCTATGAGTTGAGTCTTTGCTACAAGTAGTATTTTTAATAAATTAGATTAGGTTTTTGTTGCTCCTTTTCAGCCTCCACGTCGATGGAGATGGCATCGTCTATAGTAAGTGTTCTCCGGCTCTTCGTTCAACAACGCGAGTTTCTTCTCGATGTCAATGGTGGTGTTGGAAGATTAAATTTCTTTAGGTATGGTTTTTAGATCTTGCTTCGCCGGATCGATCTTGGATTGTTTTGTTGGTTGTCGCGAGGAGGTTTGTCCTCGCAATATCTTTCCTGACTGCCACCTTCTCGACAATGGGGATTCGTACTCTCGGCTCTCCAGCGACGTCGACGAGGTTGTTCGGTTCGTCTTCCCTGGAATATTGGCGTGGGTGCTCTTGCCGATGTCGATTGATTACTCTAATGGTTGCGTGCGTTCACATAGCCTTGGCACTGCGGCTCAAATTGAAATTATGGGAGAACCCTCGTTGGTATTTACATGTGTATGGTTTGGTACCCGTGTCTTCTTTATACGGCTGCCTTCGGAAAAGTGCAAGATTGTGTTATGGAAGAAGAAAGAGTTTGAAGATCTCGATGATTGGATAATTCCTTTTAGATTTTATTTTGTAATTGCTAAAGCTAGCTCATGTATCTTTACCATATAAATATATATGGTATTGATTGTAGAAAAATAAGCCCAGCCCATTAAACACAACTACCTTGCGTTAACCCTGGTCTAAAAAAAAGCCTGCGTTAACCCCCGGTACCCCATGAGTCACAAATGCACGCCGACACTTCCGTCCCACTTCTGGCTTCCCCCTAACCTAGCCGCCTCCCTCTAGCCTCTGCTCCGTCTCCCGTCTCCCTGCTACTGGCTAACATGGCTTCCGTCGCCGGCGGCCAGTTGCAGTCGATGATGCATCTTGCCTCCTACTATGAGATCCCTAATTAAGGAAATGCACGTGTAGCCAAGATGAATATGGGTGCAGATGCGGACGAGCGAGGGTGCGGCAGTGAGTCGTCGGAGCACAGGAGCTACGGTGGTGCAAGTGCACGACAGTGGTTGGGGCTCCAGGTGCAATTTCTCCTCCCTCTATGGCCCTGTCAGATTCCTTTCTCCTTTTCCCTTGGCTTGGCAGTTTTAAGGTCCCTAATAATGTACCTAATATTACTTTTTCCTGGCAGATAATCTGACATAACAAAGGGAGAATTGAGAAATTTCTTAGGGCTGGTGGTAACGTTGTATTTAGCACTAAACGAATTTATGATATCTTACTGAAGGTAAGTTTTCATTATTCCATGCTAGTACTGAAATATTCCACTTAGCTGCTGGTAGTTTTGGTAGGTGCCAAGTATCGATTGTGCCGTATAGTATAACATTTAACATATTTGACTTTAACTAGAACTTCTATCTAGTTGTTCTCATGACCAGTAGGTATTAATTCCTCCCTCATGTTACATGTACAACTACCACTTATTATAAGCTATGGCTATCATCACACTTTCAATAAGATTTAGATTCATAATTCATATAAGATACAACTACACTCAGTAGAGTTCCCTATTCCCAACGTTATCTTTTTGCGACTTTAATACTGAATACATTTTTTTTTGTATTTGCAGTTCTGATACATCAGCAAGACTTCCCATATTTGGATATCATCTGAACATGTTAAGCAACTATTAGGACACATATACACGACTTGGTAGAGTACCATGCTTTGATGGAAGATTGTAATGTATATATAGGACAAGGAAGAATATCATATTTTGATACAAGCTTGTAAATTGTCTACTCTTTAGATTATTCCCATGTACGGGATGGTGATTCCAGTAATAAATATTTAATTCTATGTCACACAGTGCATTCATATTCTATAAAACTGTGTGATGTGGTATGTTACATCTGAACTATATTATCTCTCTAATAAAAAATATCTCCTATATTCAAGAGTGGTTAAACCATCCGTTCTTGCAAAAAGTTTTTTTTTGAAATAGAACTTTCAATCCGTGTATGACTCGTGTACCAACGCATATACAATGGTTTTTTAAAATACTAGCTGAATGCCCGTGCGTTGCTACGGCATTAACAAATAGGTACGTTTAGAAGTCTTGGGTCAGGTAAGCTCAGAATGAGGGGAATTGAAAAAAGATGTTATTTGTTGAATATAATATTTTTAACTTCAAATATTGATATGTAAAAGGAGAAACAAGAGTAAGGCAACAACACAAAATCTGCGCTCAGTTTTATTTTTTTTAACATTAGCCACAAACAGTTTTTTCTCCTAAAACAGTTAACGGCTTTTTTACATGCTATGCATTTTTCTTCTATACGAGGCTTTAGTTATGACATGAGGCCAGCAATATATGTACTCCCTTCGATTCAAAATAAGTGATTTCACTTTGCCTAAATATGTAAGTATTTAGATATATTTTAGTGACAAATACATCCACATTTAGTCAAACTGAAGTCATATTTTGGGACACACAAAGTAACAAGCTAGCACGTGTTCATGTAGCTAAGTAGGATTAGGAGTGTCTGGGTAAATAGGACTTGGAAAATATTTCGGTCATGCAAAGTGTCAACTTCAAAAGTGCTTTTTCTCTAGAACTCCCATGTCTGTAATTACATGGAAGGTGTAGCCAGGTGTGTGGGACAGTGGGAGGGTAAGATAAGGAGCCTAATTTTCTAGATTAGGCTCACACATCACTTAGAATTGCAAAGCAGAAAAGCTGCAAGTGAAAGAGCTAGATGATATGCATGTAAAATTTGCTCCAACATCTAACACAACATTGTTGACATTTAAATTTCCTCAAGACATTGTACACCATGACACCATGGGGAATTAATCTATGCATGCACGTGCTATTTTAGCCACAAAGTAACTATTGTTACATCCACAAATACTTGTGTTTGTGGCAAACAAACTGGTTGAAAACAGACAGGAAATATGATATCAGGAAATCTGTCAAAACAAATAAACTAAGAACAATGAAAAATCTCAACCAGCCACATCTTATTTCTAGTCTGCTACTTATCCTTGTGTTCACCAGCTAATCATGAGCACGGCCTGGACGGGAACGTCCTTGCCGCCCTCGTACTCGTGCAAAACATGTGCGCGCTCGTTGATCTGCTTGGCCAGCTCAGCCTCACTCTAGCCCTTCACGATGGCCGGAATTGCGGGACGCTGCTGGGCGGTGCTGGACGGGGCAGCTCCGCGGAGGTGGCAGGCGCGACCAACGAGCTCCGGGATGAACACGGAGACGGACATACGGCACACGGGACCTTCCAGACACGATTCATCCGCCTGAGCCAGATGGGTTGCGCGGTTGCGCCGCCCACCGGCCAGGCCGCTTGGGCTGCTGAACTATGTGCTGAAGCTGCGGTAGAGGCCGTTGAGAACCACCTTGCCATCCGCGTTCAAGCAACACATGCTCCAACACTGTGGGACAGACAGAATTCCTCACCATACTAAAGTTCCAAATTTTTGAATACATGCCTAAAAAAGCAGTGATACAGAGACCATGAGAACTCGTGTCTCCAGCTCAGTAGGGAAAATAAATTTCGTCTTATAATCAATGATTCCTGTCTGGGTTCATACACTATTGCAAGCATGAACTGCAGTTAAATAAGCTAATGGCTCAATTAGGCGACATGGGGCTGGGATTAGATAAAAAATTGGGCGACAACGACAACAGTTGTGCTTGTGCAGAGCTGAATCCGTCGGGAATTTGTTAGGATCTGCCTTACGCCGTCGACGCCTGCGCCAGTTACCGCGTCCTCTCTCATATCAACCGTGTGGCATTGCAGCACATCGGCAAGATGGCCACGCGTGAGGATATGTCGCGCGAGTGCGCGCGTCAGCCGGAGATCCTAGCCTTCTACCATACAGAGGGTTTCCTTGACAGGAACCGCCTCCGCACACACACAACAGCCCCCTCGCCAGATCGCGGCCATCCTGGAGTGTCAGGTGCTCATGCTCCTGCTCGCCAGCGAAACAACAAAGAAATGACCAACAAAATAAATTAAAAATTAAAATGACCAAGTGAATTCATATCAAATGTTGCATATCCATGCCATGACAACGGGACCAGTGGAGGTTGTCAAAAAAGAAAATGGGCTAGTGAATTCACTTGTATTTCCTTGATCATGAGCAGTCTATGTATTCATCAAACACACAACAGCTGACAAATAGACTATGGGAATAAATAAATACTGAACATTTGTTTACAGTGCTCTGACATAAAATTGTAGATCACAAACGGCTAAGAAAGCATAGGAGTAACCATATAATATTCATGGCAGACAACATCTAATCTTCTGCATTTGCGTTGTTTTGTACTCTCCATCAGTCCCATAGAAGTACAACTATCAGGTTTTGCTTATCCATGCAAAGTCCAGATCCAGCAATTGCAATCATATATCTTCATGATTCAGGTCCCTTCACACATGTTTCCAGTTTACACCTTAGGAATATGTGAACTCCATCCCCATCTAGCCCGTAGCAGAGCGGGCATTGCGTATCTAGCTGGACGTGCTTTCCGCTAATGTTCACTCGAGTAGGCAAACTGCTGAGTATAAATTTCACTTATGGACCAGAGATTTATGAAAAAAGAGTATTAATCATAGTGAAAAAATTCCAGCACACTATAAAAGTCTGTAAAAAGTGGGAACAATAAACCAAACTCTAAACTTGACATAAAATTCTCCCAAGTAGATTATCTCTACCTACTCCAAAAGCTTTTCTTTTTCAAAAAAAATAGTACATGATCCTAGTTTGGCACATAATTCAATAGCACAATGAAAATTTCTTCTAGCCTATCAGACACCAAATTGTTAAATCACATGACAAGAAACCCACCATTGGGCCTACACTCTTAACATACGTAGCTCATATACTCCTCCATATTCTACTAACAAATCTGATGTACCATTGTTGGAAACTGACAAACAAAGAACAACTTCAGAACTGAGCCATTGGCTGCACTGCAAAGACCTAGCAACTTCAGAAAGTATACACTCAAGTCAAGTATACTGGTGTTGGTGCTGGTGCTGGTGCTGGTTCTGGTTCTGCGTCCCTGTCATGTAGTAGATGCAACATATTTAATCTACTCCTAGGAAAAATCAGCACCACTTCCATGGCAAGCAGCGACCAAGTGTTGGTGCTAACGGAAGGCCAGCTAAAGAAACTAAATCAAAATAATCGGTTGCTCCATTGTATAAAACCAGCTTTCACCAACGGTCATTGATGGGGATGGTATACATGTAAATTCAAGAGAAATCAAAAAGGAAAATAAGAAGGGTGAGATTTCAGCTGTGGCAATTGGCATGAGCCAGATACTCCAATAGAATGTATATAGTCAAGTATTGCCATTGGAAAACAAAAGTACTCCCTCTGTTTTAAAATATAAGATGTTTTAGATTTGTGAAAGAAGTGTATCTAGACCTCTTTTAGTGTGTATGTTTATCTAGCTTTAGAGTGAACCTACACACTAAAAAGAGTCTAGATACACTCATTTCACAAAACTAAAACATCTTATATTTTAAAATGGAGGGAGCACATGATAGGGCAAATGGAAAATAACACCAAACCTGCATTATGATAGATGCTGATATATGGTGACCGATTCCCAGCTGGAAGAATGACAGCTTCAGTTCAGAAACAAAATCAACGAGGTCATCTGCATGAGCGTTGCACATTATACAATATGTAAGTAGTTTGCTAAAATTGCATAGCATGCCTGCACGCTTCCGTACATGAATATCACAGGTAGCAATCTAGCACGAACGAGTAACCTGGAGGATGAACCTGCAGGGAGCGGGGCAAAGCTGAGATAGGAGTCATGGATTAAGATGTGGTGGAACCTGTGGAGCGGGACGAATTAGCCGACGTGGCTGAGCACGATGAACACGGCCGTGACGGCCAGCCACAACTGGATCTTACTGCAGAAGAACGCCTTCGTCGTGCCCTCCAATACGGCCCCCAGCCGCACCAGGTCCAGGAACCTGTTCCGGTGCCCGGACACCTTCCCTCCCTCCGCGCTGCCATCACGGGATACAACAAGTTCGCCGTCTAGCCTTGGTCTCCACGCCGAAGTAGTTCGCCACCTCCAGCATCCAGAGTGCGTGCAGATCCACCTCGTAGGAAGCGCAGCTGCGACCCGCTGGTGTCCGAGGTGGTAGTACGGTTGGACGGAAGGTCGCCCGTTCTATCGATTTTGGTCAGGTCAAGATCCTCCTGTTCTCCATGTCACTCTCCCGCTGCAGATTTTGGTCGGGGCCGAGCTCCGTCGCCCCCCTCGCTGCTGATTTTTTTCAGGGCAGTGAACTCTCTGGAGATGACACCAGGCGGCGGGAAGGCGGAAGTGGCAGGGATGCAGCAATGTCAGGGACCGTGACGAGAGGGAAGTTGGCGACGGCTCACTGTGACGGGGCGGATGAACCGCCGCCACGAATCCCGGCTGCTCAAACTCCTACCGCCCGACCTCGCGGGCGCCAACCGGTAGCAAACACGGATCCGGGATCGAATTCTGCGGCTGATCTCGTGCCCCGCCCGTCTAGCCGCCGCGTCCGGCGATAGGAAGCAGAAGTTGTGCGGGACCTAGCTGCGAGGCGGATGGGAGCCCGGTGGCCTAAGCGGGGACAAGCGCACTCGCTCGCACCGGTCATGAGCAGAGGCGCAATGGGAGGTCGACAGCAACGGGTTGGGTCGGAGGGTGCGTACTGGTCACGAGATAGATGTGATAGGGCTTCCACCGGCTCAGGCTTGACAAGTAGGGAGATGCGGTTAGGCGGAGGGAACTCGAGAGGAGGCAATCGCAAACTGGTGAGTTCATTTACGAGGATTGATGGTGTCGACGGTCCTCCTCGTCACCCCCGCGACAGCCGTCCCTCCAATCTCGCGCAGACGTGGCGGAGGCGGGGAAGGGGAATCGACCAGGGAGGGTCTGGATCCATTCCCATATGCGCAGTAGAGGAGGGGAGGGGGACTTGATCTCGGGAGGCGGAGGCGGGGACTGAGAGAGGGAAGGGACTGGGAGGGGGCTCATGCCATGGAGGATTTGGGGGGCGGTCATGGACGGCGATAGGACCAGGTGAGGGAAGCTACGGAACTATTCTTTTTAACTCGGCGGTGGTAGGATCTGTTATTTCTTCGAACTGCTAAGGGCAAAACGGTCTTTTTATGGCAGGCGGAAAATTGAATCTGTTGACGAACGTACCATAACGAAAATTAGCAGATAGATAACTAGCTGAATGCCTGTGCATTGCAACGGGTTAACTTTATTAATTCTTTTTACTAATAAATTTTCACCGCTAAAAAAGACTAACACGGAAGCCATGGTCGGCTATTATTTTTTGCAACATGATTTAATTTGATTCACACCTCACACACAGGTCTCGCGTGCATCGCCGCACTCATGCAAGACACGTAGCACACCACTGCACGCGCGCACCGCCGCTGTCGTTAGCAAACAACTAAGAATGGTCTCCGAGAAGAGGACTCAAGCACATTTACAGAGTTTAGACAAACACAATGAATTACTGATTGTTAGTACGACTTTGAGACAAAACATCTATTCTTTCTTCACCTCAGTTCTAACACTCTAAAGCCTACTCTTTCAGGTCTAACTTACCTCGACTCAATAATTCTCTAGCTTCTGTCCCAAATGCACGTCAGGCGGGATCTTTTGCTATAAGGTTTTCAGAAGTTAAGAAGAAAAAATAAACAACTCAACTTATAATTTACCTATGCAAACCTATGTCATTCACAGGAATATTTCGCACAAACTACAATTGATTGCCATCAAGAGTAGTAAACATAAGCGCCTACACGAGGACAATACATACTGAAGAAGCAAAAGACTGAAAATTAAGCTGGTCATTCATCTTCTGACCCAGATCATATTGCTCCGGTCCACTTTCCTTACATAAAAATATGAGCCTTGCAGCAATAACAAAGAGTATGAATGACCAACAATATATCAGGTGCTGCAAGAGTTGCACTGACCTAATTGCTAAGAGTATTGTATTAGTACTCTGACACTCGAGTAGCAGTAGTTTTTTGATATCCCGCATTCAGACGTGAATGCAGAACCATCACCGACGGCCCTACAATCTTCAGACAGCAGATCCTAAACAATCCATATTACATAGATGCCGATCCTCGAAAATCGCCACTACATAGATGGAGAAAACCAGAGGAAGACTACACTAACAATACCAATAAGATATATATACTTGCGAGCAGCAAAATAAAATAATCCTCAAGAAATTGGTGGGTTTCCTAGAGTATATTGGCGTGTGACCTGAAAGAGTTTCATAAATAGGGGAAGAGACTAACAGAGAGAGCAGCCAGAGCAACAAGTTACTCCGGTGGCAACCATAGAGAGGAACAGTCGCGAAAACTGTAGATTCCATGACAGAGGTACAAAATCAATGAGAAACCACACCGGACATTCGATCGGAGCTGCAAAACAGTCAGATCCGTCACCACATCCCCTGATTCTTGTAGCTGGAGGGGAGTTTTATTCAAGTAAAGAAAGGACAAAGGGACGGAGGCGAGCAGCCACCGAACCCGTCGAATGCGTGGAGGCTGTGGGCGGCGGCACGTTGGGAAGAGACCAGGACGGCAGGCGGCAGAAATAGCAAAGACATCGGCGGCAGGACACACGAGTCAGCGAGGTTGAGCCGAGGATGCATCCGGGCTCGATATCGATGTGGAGAAGCGGGCGAGGGATCCGACATCCATCGCGTCACGAGGTAGAGTCGCGGATGCGTCGGGGCTCGATATCGACTCAGGGGAGCAGGGGAGGGGGCGACAGCCATGGCGCGGTGGAGCGACCGGAGCGAGATAAAGAGGAAGCTGTCTCCGGTGCGGCGCTGTCGATCGATCCGGGAAAGTTGGAGAGGTGGCGGCTGTGATTTTTTTTCTTTTCACCGAACGGCTGGGTTTCCTTAGGCGGTGGCAGGGGCTGTAATATCACCAAAAGGTTAAGGGCAAAACCGTCTTTTTATGGTAGACAGAAAATTTGCTATGTCAACAAACGTACCGCTACTTAAATTAGTAGATAGATAACTAGCTGAGTGCCTGTGCGTTGCTACGGAACAATAAACTGCATAATAATATTATCGAAGATAAGCCCTAAATAGTCGAACAACAAACAATATAAAGTACACCGGATAATCAGTCTATAATAAAGTATGAAACACCGAAGAATATAAAGTATTTATGCTAGATTGAAAGCCTTTTGGTACATCCTGCGAGGAACAAGAGTTCGCCATAAATATGATAAACCGGTTTACAGATAATGATTTGATTTTGCAAATATCACAATATAACCACAAAGGCAGGTGCCAACTACCTCAAAGATACGCATGTGAGAGATGAAAACATATATTTTTTAATCTACTCCACGTTTTTTATTTATTTCTCAAGAACGTATCGAGAACTACAGTTTATGGGTGTGATTTTATATGTAAGCCATTGGTTCTGCAAACATCCATGGTGTTCTGCAAGCATCCATGATGTTTTGAAGGTATTAACAGTAGGCTAATCATTTTTGCACTAAAATTGTCTTTTCTCATGTTTGCCTCTCTTTTATCCATGCATAAAACAAATACCAATTGTATGTGTATATGCTAACTCATTAAAAAATAATAAAGAGTGCAATGGCCATTACCAGTCAACAGAGTTATCTGAATCCAGTGACATCCTATTGACTGTTGTCATGCTTTGTTCAAGTGCACTTCTTAGTCTTGAATTGTCATCCTCGAGCTTCTGCAAGGAGCCCTTTCCATCTGGTGGCGAATATCTGATCCTTTTCTCTTCTTGATATTTCAATTGCTTGATTTTCCACTTGGAAAAACTAAAAGGTTTAGCTATTTCATGACATCGTAATTTTTTACACTGATCGGAAATCAAAGCACACACTCAAAAGCATATTTCTTTACTGCAAAGGAAATCCATCAATTAGCACATTAATTGAGTGAAAAAGGGAGTTGGATGATATATGATGGCGGTACAATGTTGAAAAATGTCTGCTAAAGCATTTATGTTGGAGGATGTTTGCAGTTCTACCATCACAGACTCTGATAATTTAGCCAATTCTTCTTTAGCCATAACTAAACCACCCCCAACTCGATCATGAATTCATATGTAAGTAAGGACCAAAATCAGGCTGAAAAAATCTAATACAAAATATTAAGCTTCAAAGCAAGAATAGTTCCAAAAATCCCAATTACCGTCGCTTTACTCTCAGCATAGTACTTTCCAAGGGTAGTCTGCAGATTAAGCAGTTCCCCATCTTTTGATTCAAGTGCATTCATACAGTTTGCAAGCTTGTACTTAAGATTTTCTATTTGTCCAATTTACCTCAGGTGTTCATCATTTATGATCATCTTACTCTCCACCTGCTTTGTCATCTCAACGTGTAAAGCCTGTAACTCCATTATATGACCCATTTGCTGCCCGCATTGCTCTTCAATGGCTTTGCTATCTTCATCCATCTTTTCTTGGTTCTGAAGGTACTATGAAGAATCACTACTTTGTCATCAAGCTTGCTAGCAAACATCCATCCATCCCGAGCTCCCGGCGAACCGTTCAGTTCAAGGTCTGGAGCGTAGACCTCGCGGCACGCGGGGCCGTGGGATTCGAAGATCTGATCATACGGAAACAACACCTCCGTTGTTCATGGTCAATGAGCAGTTTTGCGGGACTATGCCGGGATACGTCGTGGCCGCGCCCGGCAGGAAGAGGACCTCCCCCTGTCGACACCACCCGTACCAGCCTGCCCTCCTTGAGACGCCACCGCCTCTCCAAATTCCTAGGTCGCCCGCTGTACGGATGGGGAGGCGGCGCGGATAGAGATGGGGCAGTCGACGCGAGGAACGAGGAAGGTGTCCTCGACAGCAAGGGCGGTGCGCCAGAAGGTGGAGGCGTAGTGGTGGGGGTCGGGAGCTCGGCGGCGTGGCAGGATTTGGGGATTTCTTTTGAACAAGGAAGGCTGCTGCGGGAGGGGATCAAGGACAAGGAAGGGGCTCTGGGAAACGGCCATTCCGTTCCACCGGCCGAAGGAGGGCGGAAGCTCCGGTGGGAAGAGATCGAAGGGGAGGAGGCGGTGTCCAACAACGATTCTGTTCACGAGGGGAGTTGTCTTTTGTTCGTCGTACGAGGCTGCGACTGCGGGAGAGACACAGGATTAACGAACCCTTTTCCGGTGGCAAGTGGTGTAATTTCTCTGAACAGCGAGGGGTAAAACTGTCAAACATACGGCAGACGGAAATTTCCGGTGAGCGACGAACGTACCACAAGAGAAATTAGTAGATAGATAACTAGCTGAATACTCGTGCGTTGCTACGGCCATTTAAAAATCTACTCGCTTCGATTCAAATTAATGGATTCAGATTTGTGTAAATTCAAATGTATTATACCACATCACTCAGTTTCCACAGCCCGTGCGTTGCTACGGTGCCACGTGAACGAAGGGAGTCCTTGATCGACATTTCTTTCGTACAGTTCAAAAATCAAAATCACAGAATATAACAAGAAGATGGCCAGGTTCAAATATTTATTATTTATACGCTCTTATGCTATTTCCAACTGAAGTAAACAATACTTTTATAGAGAAAAAATGTTACGGGATTTTATCATTAAGATTGAGTCTGATGTGTGATGCACAGTGGTCTGGTCATCGGCCGCACAACATCTCTGAACTGAAAAGGAAGATTTGTCTCCTTTTGAAAGGGAAATGCTATATGATGCTCTAAAGATTTTCTCTATCGCTATATACAATTACCATGACCTGTATGAAGTTATCCTGTAACTGCCCTGCGATGGTGAGTAAAGCTTGTAGTTTGCCAAACCTACGCGATCACTGAGAGAGAATAGCAATTGTGCTGGTGTTTCTTCTTCTACAACCTCACGAGTTAGAAAAAAAATATTGAGATAAAAAATGGATGCATATAGACAGACCTCAAACTCAAAGCCTGTACACCATATCATACTCAATCTTTCTGATAAAATCCATGTGATATACCGCTTTCAGCTGGGAGACGAAAACAGGTATAACTGAAATTTTTGTGCGTGTATCACAATTCAATGTAGTGTTGGATAGATTTCATGACTTTAAATTGCCGAATCTTGTATCAACAAACTAAAATATAATGTAGAAGCACCGATCGGTGAAGACTCTCTCACTTGTCGCATATCTCCTTGGGCAAGCACTTATCCTCCAATCTGCCTTTAATAATATCTGCCAGGATAGTAGTACCATATTGGCATAAGCTTGAATCCAATCCATCCCCATAGACAGAAAAATAGGACAAGAAACCAGATCCCTTCCCTCAGTGCAGAAAATTCCACAGAAAAATAGGCGTCGTAGCAGTATCCCCGTCGCGGGCTATGATGTTGCCGTGACATGTCATCCTTGTCGTATGACGGCGATCGATTCCTCACGAGCTTGGCGGACGTCTTCTTTGGTTTCGAGGTTGGCTCTCCCGCGAGTGCAGCCTCTACCAGCCGGAGTCCGGCGAGAGCGGATCTGTGGATGGAAATGCGTGGGTCCCCTGCCTGCGGGGGGTTGGACAGTAGATAGGTGGCAAGGATTAAGTGTCGTTCGACAAGGCTAGACTTGTCGCGCGACAAGTCTACCAGTCGCAACTTTAATGACGACAACACAGAGCATCTCGACTAGTTGGGGTTGTCGTTCGACAACTTGCCTTGTCGCTGACAAATCTAGACTTGTCGATGTGTTTGAGTCGCTCGACAAGTTCTAGGCCTTTTTTTTACCAAGTTCTGGGCCTTTGTTTTTGTAACCAAGTTTTGGGCTGGGATATAAAACTACCAGGCGCAATCCTACCTCTCTAGAAACCAAACGTCACCCCTCCCCCACCCAGCCGCCTCTCCTCTCGACCCCTCACCTGGCCGCCTCTCCTCCGGCCTTCATCGGCTCGCCGCCGGCGCCTTGCTGCTGCTGTGCTCCACCGTGGTCCTCAGGTAACCATGTTCTCCCCTCTCTCCTCTGCTCTCCCCTCTCTCCCCTGCTCTCCGCTGCAACAAATTCTCATCTATTGATCTTCTTTTCCCTATCTTGTTTGCTGCAGCATATCAGCATGTCAGCATCGATGTTAATTCAGCTCAGGAAGCAACTGAAAGTCATCCGCAGTATGACCCATCCAAGGATCCTAAGAGGAGGCCAGCAAAGTCCAAGGACCCAGGATGGAAGTATGCGTTCTGGCCAGATGTAGTAGACTAGTTACATAGTATTTTTTAGTTGCTACATGTCGACTACACATCGACAAGTCTAGAACTTGTCGAGGCTAGTCTCGACAAGTCTACGAGTCGGTACCCAGCGACAAGTTGCGACAGGTCGACTCGTAAACCTTGATAGGTGGTGGCCGCGATAACAGCAGCCTGCGGGGTCTTAGGCGTTAAATTGCCATGCGCATCTATAGACATGAACGAGAAGTCTAGTCGTCGAGTGGCTTCGTGGCTCGCTTCATTGTACGTCAGTTCCGTCCGAGGGCATCTTTTGGACGCCTCAGCGTTGTGGTTCCCCTTCAAGGAGGACCCGCCAATTGAGGAGAGTTTTGCCCATCGTTCACTCGATTCATCGGCGAGTCATCGCCGTTCTTTGTGTTGGGCCTGGAGCGCCCGCTGGCGGCGGAACTCCTTATTCAGGTACCAATGGTATTCCATCAGTACATCTTGCAATGAGCCTGGGGCAGAGGCATGCCACCCGACAGGGCCTACTTGACCCTTTCCCACTCTGCGTTTGTGAGGTGGATCTGCGGCCTAGCACCGTCATTGTCGTTGTCGTGGATAGCTCCGTTCCCCGCTTCAGGATTAGCGTCGGTGTTGGTGCCGTTGCCGGCGACACCACTAGTATTGGCGTTGACGACGGCGTAGTAGGCCCTCTTCTTTTCAGCTTCTTGGGCAGCTTCTTCCAAAAGCTATCCTCCACCAGCTTCTCTCAGAAGCTCATCTTCAAAATTCGTTCAAACTTCTTAACTAGTAGTTTCAGCGTCAATTTAAAAGTATAAACGATATTGGCAGATGAGCTTCTTGGAGAAGCTGGTCGAGGGTAGATTCTGGGAGAAGCTGCCCAAGAAGCTGAAAAGAAGGGGGCCGTAGTAGCAGTTGACGTGAGTGTTGCTTCCGGAGCTCTCCAGATCGGACCCGATGTTGTGCTCGTTCCCGAGCGGGTCGCTGAGATCAGAGTCGTAGCTTTTGTTGCTGTACAGGCCGGTTTTGGAGCCTTTTTCTGTATTCTGGTTGTTGTCTTTGGTGACTGTTTTTATGCTCATGCTGAGAGGAGGTCGGGGCCTTTGGTTTTTCCCATTTTGTTTTCTTTTTTAAGCCGTGTGCATCCCGGATTTCTTTTCATATTTGTTGGTGACGATGCTCTGTGTATTAGTATCTTCGTCATATTAGGATATTCCCTTTTGTAAAAAAAGGTAACAAAGGTTCCACTCTCGTTTAGTTCTGGAGTCAAAGATGTGGACGAGCTTTTATGAAGGCCATACAAGACAATGATCAAATTTCTTCTCCATTTCGTCACGATGAAGCAGACAATGTTGACTAGGTTTTGGGGCGGACACAAGATTGTGTACTGACCTGTGGAAAAAGAGTTCCCAGCAGGACCTTACAAGACTAGGGGTAGTTGATTCTTCTTGCGGCTACAAATGCTGAAAAGGAAGACATGCAGGAACGGCTTGGCGGATATGATCTTGAGCACTCCGGCCGGGCCAAGCCAACAGTGCAAAAGCTCATACAGGAAGATACATAGCACTAGGACAGCAAGGTAGGGCGTTGGGCAGGGCCGAGAAATCATGGAGAACCCAGTACCTCCTGTGCGCCTGGATCAGCCGAGCCCTCCTCTTCCCGGTCAAGCTTTCCTATCAATGCGCCCCCGTCCAGGATGCTGCCAAACATGGCGGCCTCGTACATGTAGTTCACCTGCCAGGCGTGGTGGCTCGCATGGGCGAGGAGCCATGCCATTTCGAGCACGAGGCCCTTGGAGAAGAGCTGGGTCACCTGCATGCGTGAGGATTCGGCGAGGTTCTCCTCGCGCTGCTCGTCCACCTCGCCCTGTCGGATATACTCCAGTGGGCCGGTGACAAGGGACCACCAGAGGGCGCCGAGCAGGTCTTCGTCCTGGTGGTCGAGGAACCGGCGCACATGGTTGCAGGTTTCCTCGCCATCGCAGGCGTACTCGGGGTCCAGTGGCCTGCTGAAGCCGGTGGTGTGGAAGTCGGCGTCGAAGACCTCGTCGAAGTCAGCCTCGCGCTTTGGCCACGCCGGCGACTTGCGGGCCTTGGGCCATCCGAGGAGGGCGCGGCGGAAGAGCATGTGCCGGTCGTTGTTGATGTGCCAGATGTATTCATTGGCGACCATCCGGGCTGAGGGCTCGTGCCACCTCTGGGTGAACGTCCGTGCGCCCGTGGCCGCGTATGCGTCGTAGATGGCCCGGAGCGCCGGCTCGCTCACGACGCCCGAGGCGGCGATGTTGGCCACGTTGAGGAACGAGTTCATGATCTCGGAGTTGACCAGGTCGGAGCCCACGTCGAGGACGTCGTGGCTATTCACGCTCAAGACGAGGTCGCTCATGACGGCGCCGGCGTCGAAGCCCCGGGCCATGGCCTCGGATCCAATGCCGAGCACGCTGCAGTCGAACAGGTAAATGACCTGGGCGGCACGGCGATCCATCTGCGCGGAGCGGTCCTTGAGGCGTGTCTTGTCCACCACCTCCATTGCGATCTTGTCCTGGATGTATGGGATTCCAATGGCGTCGCCGGCGGCCGCCGGGGGTTGCCAGGGCGTGGGCGTCGGCAAGCCCATCCCGCACCAGCCCCTGGAGTGAGGGGAACACGTGGATGTACCCGTACTCGTAGTAAACCGCCATGTCGGTCAGATAGTTGGAGAACATGGTGGGCACGTCGGCGGCGCCAATGAGCATGCCTGACGTGCAGCCGCCGAACAGGGCATTGTTGGTCGTGATGGCCTCGGGCCAGTCGGCGGCGCCGAGCTGGGCGAGCACCTGCGGCGAGGCTTGCCTCAGCCCCTTGCCCTTAGGGGGAAGCACGTTGCCGATCGCGTGTTGTGTGCTTTTCCACAGCGCGAGCTCGGGCGATAGCCGCAGCTGCACCACCCTCGTCGGCCCAGCTGCTTCCTCCCTGCCGACATCGATGCTAGCAAACATCTCCGCCACCATGTCTTGGGCCTGGTGTGACAGCCTGCTGAGATCCGCCGTGGCTCCCTGGCCGATCAAGGCCCTCGCCTCTGAGTAGCCAGCGTACACGGGGAAGCCAAGATCGGCCACCGGAGCCTCGCCCCAGAAATATGGGGGGATTCTAATAATGCTGGCGCCTCCGTTGGGGAGAGCGTGTTTGTCCAACCCTGGCCGGACCTCAACGCTGAGGCCATGGAGGGAGCAGCTACCCCATCGAGGGAAAGATGCGTCCGCGCCCATACTTCTTGCCATGGAGATGGATGGATCGTGCTACTCGTTGTATGTATTCCTCAGCTTATATAGCCGTAGCCATAGCCCATAGCAGCCGTGCCTGTCGTAAAGACAGCAGCCGCTTTGACCGGGAAAATGTTATATTCATCTCTCAGCTTTGCCCATGTCAACACATGAAATCAATTCTTGCCGACAAGCACGATAAAGTTTTATGTCATTTCCACGATGACAACAATAGAGTACAGAGCTTTCACCTCGCTCTCTCCGAAATTAAACGGTCAGAAAAACACAGTTGCGCGTGACCGAATCCTATCCCTTCCAGCAATCTCTAGGCATGAATCGCCATGGGAGTTCGACGGAGGAGCCTTCCGGAACTCGACACTCCGACCAGTTCATTGAAGACACGCAAATAACAGAACATCACCGTGGCGTGAGAGGGATCCTTGGACCGTCGGCTTTATACAGAATGAGCCCCAAGCAATCGACCATCCGGGCCGCCTGATCCGTCGGCAGGCCGGCAAAACGATGAGACCCTGGCTGACATGCCCTAGGCGCCGAGCAGCACCATGGGGGAGGAGATAGGGTCACCCCGGTCCCCCGCCACCGTGCTGCCGTGCCAGATCGGGCCCAACGCCACCTCAAACCCCCGCCGGCGGCCGAAGTTTGCCACGGGGATCACCACCGAGCCGCCGTCCGCCACGACGCAGCAACTCCAGGCGCTGTAGCACCACCAGGAAAGCCTTGTCGCCGTGATTCTGGCGTGCATCACGTCCTCCATGGGGAAGTGTCCCTTTCGCAATCCCGTCCGAGAGGAGACGAGCTTTTCCCCCGCCGCCGGTAACGAGCAGGCTTTGCATAGCCGGAGCCCTAGTGGCGGCGGGGGAGGAGGGGAAGGAGCGGTGGAGGGGGTCTCGGACGGCGGTTAGCTAGGGTTTTATAAGATTCTTTATCTTTTCTTAAAAAGGATGCATCTAGACACATTTCATTGTGTATCTATATTGGATTTACATAGTGCGAATCGAGCATACATCTTGTCATCTTACGTAGCTAGCTTAGTCAAACCTGGTTAGGTACGTTGGCATATACAGTGAATGTGAAGATTGTATATTTTCTTATGCTGCGGCGACGACGGAGTCTTGTAATTAATTATAAAGGGCTGGTTAGTCTTGTATATCCATCTAGTCTGACAGGACAAGCCTTCTTTTCTTAGAGCCATATGGACTTGTCGTTTTGTTAGAGCATTGGACTTGTATATCCATCTATACTACAGTACAAAATTTCAGACTAAATATAGAAATTTTAGACCTTATAATGAGACCTGGACTGAAGGTGCCAATGGACAGACGCTTCCGACAATACAGCTGTACTACATTTTGATGTAGATCCATTTCCAAAAAAGACCCATGAAAAGCGGGAGCAAAGTATTTGGCCCGACGATGCCATCCAATTAGGGCATATATAATGCGGTGACGTTAGCCTTTCCTTACAGTTGCCACATCGTATTCAGTGGCAGAGCTTGCTCATCCATGGAGCCCAGGCAAAGTACACGTGCACATAGATTACGAGCATTTTTTTCATGGAAGCTACACATCGATTGTTCATTTCCTGCTATGATTCCATATGACATTGTAGCTAGAGCCCGGGCAGCTGCCCGGGGTGGCCGGGAGGTGGCTCCGCCACTGATCGTGTTTTTGCTTGATTGGATGAGAGAGAATAAAGAAAAGAGAAGGTTATCTTTCCTTAGCTAAGAAATGATTCTTAAAAATAAAAGAAGGCTATTTTTCTCCATTATTCGTTGTGTCTTCTCTTATCAACACAATTTCTTACTATAATTAGTCAATTCATATTAATTTTAGAGATGACAATACTAGATGATCCATTGTATAACTTATTTTTATTACCTTCTCTATATTACGTGGAGGACTAAGAGAAGGCCCGCATTGTACCTTGCCCGTCCTTGTTTGAATGGATCTCAATATTCTTCCACGACTAGTCTCAAGTACTTAAGTTATTGTTTTCTCTTATCTGTCAGCTATTCGGTGCACCCGATTAAGGTAACTTCTCTCCGAACGCGTACTCCGGCAGCTGCACCCCCTTAGGCCCTGCCACTTCCTCTCCGAACAACTCTTCCTTGCCGATGCTAGCAAACATCTCTACCACCATGTCTTGGGACTGGCGTGGCAGCCTCCTGAGATCCTCTGTGGTACCCTCGCTGATCAAGGCCCACTACAACTCGGGCCTCGGGCCCTGGCTCTTATAAACATCGAGGGACACGCCTAATTGCCGTGCTTGCGGCGGCGTGGCCAAAAAGTACACCGACGATTTTTTTTTGGCTCAACACAACATCATCCGCCGACCTAGAGTTTCCGCGGGACAAGACGAGGATTCACATCGGTACATTAGATCACGGCGCATTATGTTAGTGACATGATAAATACAATATTCTGTTGTGTTTGGTATATCATTCTACGGCAAATTAATATAATCATAGTCAACATAATTTATTTAATTTGGTCATACCATTCAACTCGAAATTTAGATGCAAATATGATATATTTAAATTTCCATTACAAATTTGAGACCCTCTCTATTTTCAATACAAGTCGAAAAGAAGAGAAAATTAAAACTATGAAGGATAACTAGAGAAACTTGCAATGTCTCCATTTGTCTAAACACAAGGGCAAACGGAGACTTCGAAGATTTCTCCACTAATTCTAGCACCTATTCTTTAGCGCCTCTCTACTCTGCTCCCTTGCTACTGTAAGCGATGTGGCAACATGCCATCCACCGAAGTAACGCGCCCACCACACTCAGCGCTCGAAACTGTGATAGCCGCAAAGACGAGCCCACCATCCCACGAGATGGGTACTGTGACGGCAACAGCGGTGATCCCTCCATACTGCGAGGATAGTACTATGACGGCCGCACTGACGAGCCTACCATCCTACCAGGCCGGTACTGTGACGGTCGCATCAGCGAGCCCACCACCCCGCGAGGCCGGTAATATGATGGCCGTAGAGACAAGCATGACATCCCGCGACCCCGCGATCCGGCCATGGATCTCAAAGAGACAACAAATTGATTAGAAGAAGAAAATACGCAACATGATGAGAGAGAACAAGAACAAGAAAAAGATCTGTTATACAGCAGATCGGTTTCTTGATGAGATGAGGAAGATGAATATAACTTATGCTCGGTGGAATCACCAGATTTGGGAGGAGAGATGGGAGTTGGTGAGAAATTTCCAAAATATTTTTGGAAATGAATATATTCAGATCTCGGTTGGTGCTACCGAGCATGGCACCGTACAAAGAGAGGAGTTGAGAGAGGGAACTAAGGGTTCCCTAGATTATATAGGAAATTGTGTGGAGAGTTGATGAGATCTAGGGTTTGGTTTATGGGGTGTAGAACAAGTACGACCAGTCACGTGGACCAAACTTGCAGAAAGGGCCCATACGGTCGATCTCCAGCATAAAAGACCATCCTTGGGTGCGTAGTCATGGGTCATATCTGTCAGCTATAGTATGAGCCTAGCTCAACTGGTTGGAAGAGTGGATGGACAAACCCAACACCTGAGTTCAAATCCTCACGGATGCGAATTTAGATTCCTATTTATACTTGAGGACCAGACTCTCCTGGTACTCATGCAATTTAACCTGAGGACCATGCTTCGTATTTTATCGAGATTAAAATCATGGTACTCATTCTTAATGGTTGTGTGCATCCCTAGTTGGTGCAGAGGCCTGAGAAGTAAAATCCCCCCCCCCAATTTTTAAGAAATATCCAACAGAATGTTTCAATAACACTGAGGAAAGCCACTCCCATGACATCCCCTGAGGCGGCACCGGGTCGAAACACTAGCCGCCGAAAAACAAAGGCTAGTGGCCCCTTCCTCTGCTGCCTCCTGCGAGTGTGACGGTGGCGGCGGGCACCATTGCCAAAGGTTCCAGGGAGCGGCGGAGTGGTGGCAGATCTCTGATGGCAGTTGGGGACGGCGTTGGTGATCTTCTGCGTGCGGAATCTGGGCAGCGACCCCGATCATCCGATCCCCTAGGTGTGGCATCCGCGCGGGGTGGAGTTCTTCTTCTCACGACCATGGGGTGGCGCCTCGGTCATGGCTATTGGAGACTTCCCTTGGACATCCACGCTTGAGGTGGAGGCGGCAGCCGTAGGCCTAGGCTCTCGCCTAAACCTGCCATCGGTACGGCCTTTGGTCACTCGAAGGTGCATGGGGAGGCGGCGCGATGCTCGCGGTCGACCTCGTTGGCTTCTAGTGGGACGACGCGTGCGCATGGATTGATCGCAGCTTGCCTCCTCTTCCACCGGAGGGGGTTGGCTGGCTGGCGGCAGTTGTTGCATAGCCAGGCCGAAAACAA
Source organism: Avena insularis (assembly GCA_023614405.1). Lineage (NCBI taxonomy): Eukaryota > Viridiplantae > Streptophyta > Magnoliopsida > Poales > Poaceae > Avena > Avena insularis. The sequence goes on from CM042692.1 coordinate 569,791,675, forward strand.
AACTTTTCTACTCCGGCAAGGTCTTCGGCGATCCACCCCATGATCCGGCTGAGGTCAAAGGCAATAGTCTGTACCTCTCGACGTGCAGGTGCAAAAGTTGAGGAAGTGCATCGCGGTGGTGCCGTGCGTTTCCCTCGTCTTATTTGGCTCTGGCGAACTTCTCAGTCTTGAGACCACCTCGTTGCTGGCTCCGTGGTACTCCTCGCCTCCGACTTTGCCGCCGCCCAACGTCACCGACGAGCACCGCATGTGTGGTGCCTCTGCTGTCACACACACACACATACAAGGTGGAACAACAACAAGAGAGATGCTTGATGTCTACGCACTTCTATTCTTGTAGACAGTTGTTGGGCCTCCAAGTGCAGAGGTTTGTAGAACAGCAGCAAGTTTCCCTTAAGTGGATTACCCAAGGTTTATCGAACTCGGGGAGGAAGTGGTCAAAGGTATCCCTCTCAAGCAACCCTGCAATCAAGATACAAGAAGTCTCTTGTGTCCCCAACACACCCAATACACTTGTAAGGTGTATAGGTGCACTAGTTCGGCGAAGAGATAGTGAAATACAAGTGGTATGGATAATTATAAGTGGTAACGGTGCTAGAAAAGAGCTTGACGGATAGGAAGAGACTAAAGGTAATCTGAAATAAAGATGGAAGCAAGCAAACATGTAAGAGATCTAGATGCAAACGGTGTTTCAATGCTTAGAAACAAGGCCTAGGATCATACTTCCACTAGTGAACACTCTCATATAAATATCATCTCTTTATGATACTACTCTGAACTACTCACCGGTTGGATAACTCTAATCCACGGTAGGGCTATAACAACACACCTCAAAGTTCGCTTTCCCCATCTAGATAACCCTCACTATCACCTTGAGCGATAGATGGTTCCAACAAACACCACAATCTCATAGAGACATCCAACTCAAATTATACTCATGACAAGTATTTATGTAACCTTAGCCAAAGTGCCACATGGTGTGCACACTGTTAACTTCACACATGTGGGGATAAGCAGAGATTCATTAAAACACTTGAGTAGCAGAATAGATTTATAGATTACAAAGCTCATGATCTCAATAAGATCACGCATAGAGAGAGAGATGGACACATAGCTACCGGTAGAGCCCTTATCCTCGAGGAAGAACTACTCCCTCATCATCATGGGAATCAGCAACGGTGATGGAGATGGTGCTGGAGATCGATGGAGATGGCTCCGGGCCTGGCTCAAGTCTTGAATAGAGACTCTTCGTCCGAATCTCCCCTTCGCTGGCAGCGGTGTTATGGAGGTTTTCGTGGCTTTCTCCTTGATGATTTAGGGTTTATGCATTGGAGGCTTCTTATAGGCAAAAGGGGAGGCCGAGGGGGTGCCAGAGGCAGGTGCACCCTCCCAGGCGCGGATCAGGCCAGGCTACGCGGCCAGGGGTGTGGCCCCCTCGAGGCCCTTCTCCATCTCGTCTTCTGGCTCCGTGTTCCCCTTAGTGAAATATTGACTTTGGCTTTTGTCCCGTTCAATTCCGAGAATATTCATTTTCTGGCTTTTCTGGAACCAAAAACAGAAGAAAACATGAAACTGGCACTATGGCATCTTGTTAATAGGTTATTCCCAGAAAACACATAAAAATACCTCAAAGTGTTGACAAAGCAAAGAAAAGTAGATATTAAACAAGCATGGAACATCAAAAATTATAGATACGTTTACGACGTATCAAGCATCCCCAGGCTTAACTCCTGCTCGTCCTCGAGTAGGTAAGTGATAAAAAGAATAATTTTTAAGGTGACATGCACCATCACAATCAAGATAAAACCATTTGCAAGCATTGAAAGATGGGATCAAAGTACTCTAACACATGAGCATGAAAGATGAAGTTCTAACAATAAGACAGAGTAACTATGCTGCAATGTTAAAGGATACAAACAAAGGTTCTTAAATAACAATGCATTGAAATACGTTTGTTTGTTTCACATATAGAAAACATAGCATAGTGGCATTCAGCTTGTCCCTCATGGAGTAGCAAATCATAAATGCATGGGACACCTTCAAAGTTCATAAGGGTGACTAGATACAAATAGTTCAAGAACAAGCAATATCAACATTATGAATCAATCAATAAGTTTTGGGACAATGCACATAGAACTAAGATTGACAACTATGCTCTCTTAATTGGTGCATAAACATAGAAAATGGAGACTCAACGTAAAAGTAAAAGAAAGGCCTTCATAGAAGGAAGCAGAGATTCAAGTCTCATAAAGAGCTTCCAAAAATTATGGTACTTATTAGCTTTCAGCTCTCGTTGCTCCTATCATAAGCATCTTTAAGTGATTAAGGTTAAAGTGAATAAACTATGGAGTATATGCTTGACAAAGTATAAGTTGGCAATCTCATGTCCCTTGAATACGAGGGTCGCTCCTCATGCTACTCAAGTTTAGTTACCGGTAAGTTCTTGCCATAGTAAGTACATGTGTATCATAGAGAACCTCCAACGGGGTACCCCTTGCACCAGATACAGGAGCTATCCCATAATCAAAATGACAAGGCAAACAGACAATGAGCATCTCACCAATCTTCTTATTTACCATGGGAAAATGGTGTTTTTTCTCTCTTTCCTCTTTTCTCATTTTTTTTTCAATCTCTATCTCTTTTTTTATAAGAAGAATGCTTCATAGATTGCTTACTATGGTGATGCTGCAAGTTTCAACCATGATTAGGCATGGCTTAGGCTAGCGGCCCAGGCGTTTCTCTAACACACATACATAACTCCATGGACTTACAAGTTCCCCTTTCATTTCACACTGACGACATCCATAAACAAAAGAGCATGATATCAACTAGGTACAATGTACAAGTGCAATGTTGAAAACGTTCCCCATGACAGCATGGTTCTGCTAATCCCAAGTTTATCAAGGGCAAGAAAAGTAAAGTGTGCAATCAAGTTCGTGAGAGCTTTAATCACTAATTTTCACATAACAAGTTTAATTCGGAAGGTAGATAAAAACATAAATATACTTGGAATAGCAAATGCTAATAGGTAGGTATGGTGGACTCTTTGAAATAACTTGGTTTTATTTGGAGTTGGATGCATGAGTGGAACTCATACTTGGTATGGAGGCTAGCAAAAGACTGGGAGCGACCAACTAAGAGAGCAATAATGGCCATAATCATGCAAAGCGACAAAACATTATTAATTAAACCATAAAGTGATATTACAAGTCGAAAACTAAATGATCATAGAGGCTATGGTGACTTGGTATAGTCTTAACATGGTGTGAGCATGCGCCAAGTCAACCCAAATAAAGCATTTAAAGGAGAATACCATAATATTATGCTTTTAATATGCTAAAACAACACATGATTCTTTCAAGGCACATTAAGCAATCTCAATTGTTTATAACATGTCATGCTACAGCAAAAATCACTAAGCATAAAGACAAAACAATATCAAGCATGACATGATAAATTCTAAGTCACATTAAAAAATAAGCTCCTTTTATACCACTTAAGCATGAACTTTACTACTCTTTTCCAATCCAAATCAACTTTATTTGAAAACTAATGCATGAATGAGGGGGTCTAACCAGTTTATTAAAGCAAACTAAGCAAAACAAAACTAAAAACAAAAACAAAGATGCTCCAAGAACAACACAACAGTGCATGAAACAATAAAAACGAAAGTGTCTAGAAAGACCTGAAATTTTTATTGATGAAGAAGTGGATGCCTTGGGCATCCCCAAGCTTTGACGCTTGTAACTCTTGAATATTTTTTGGGGTGACATGGGGTGTCATCCCCAAGCTTGAGCTTTTGTCCATTCTTCTTCTCATTACATCATTCTTTCCCTACACCTAAAAATTTCCTTCATACAAAACTTCACACAATCTTCATTAGCAACATTAGTGCATTCAAAAGATAATAAACATTTGGGGTTTAGTTTTAAAACAGCAAAACTTTTATTAAAAACACAAGCTACTATAGCAATTCCCTCAAAAAGCTCAATTCACCAACAAGAACCCAAAAATAAATCGATAAAGAGGCAAATGCAAATAATGGCAGAAATCTATCAAAACAGACCAGAAGGTGAAAACCGATTATTTCAAAGACCTTATGTTGAAAACATGCTAAACTAACGAAAGTTATCTAACAACGTCGGGGATTTATTCAGAAAATTACAGCTCAATTCGACATACAGAGATTTTTCATGAATTTTTACAGTGAAGCACAAAAATCTATTTCGGGACAACACTTCCCCAAATCTTACTTCCCTCTCATTAGAGGTTATTCTTGGCACAAAAATCAAATAAGAAAATTATAAGGAGAGGTTATTACAGAAGTAATAACTTCAAGACTCAAGAAAACTATTGGGTTATCTCCCAAGAAGTACTTTTCTTTAACGCCTTTGAGCTAGGCACGATAATTTCGATGATGCTCACATAAGAAATATGAATTGAAGTAAAAGAGAGCATCAAGAAGCAAATATGGAACAAATTTAAGTCTAACCCAATTTCTATGAAAAATAATCTTGTAAAAAAAAGTCATGAAAGCACAAAGCAACAAGCATAGCAAAGCAAAACAAGTGCAACTTCAAAATTTTCAACATAAAGAGGGGAAATTAATATTGTTGAGATACATAAAACCATGTTTCCCTCTCTCAAAATAACTTTCAGTAGCATCATGAATAAAATTAACAATATAACTATCACATAAAACATTCTTATCATGAGCCACATGCATAAAATAATTAATACTCTCCACATAAACATGGTCATTCTTATTAATTGTAGTGGGAGCAAATTCAACAAAATAGCTATCATTATTATTCTCATCACCATAACCATCAACTATAGAAGGCATATTGTGAAGGAAATATGCCCTGAGAGGCAATAATAAAGTTGTTATTATGTATTCCTTGTATATGATAGATGCTTATTTTGCATGCTATAATTGTATTGATAGGAAACGTCAATACATGTGTGTTTGATAAACAAAAAGGGTTCCTAGTTATGCCTCTCTTATAGACTAGCTTGTTGATTAACAAGATGATCAAGGTTTCCTGATCATGGACATTGGATGTTGTTAATAACAAGGTCACAACATTTGTGAAATGATGTGATGAACATTCATCTGAAGTATAGCATTACGATCAAGTCATTATGTTTATATTGCTATAACAACATACGAAGTAGTCTTAGTCCTTAGACCATGAGATCATGTTAATTGCTAACACCGGAAGAGTATCTTGATAACATCAAACGTCACACCGTAACAGGGTGACTATAAAGGTGGGTTCAGTGCTATGAAGGTGTTATGTTGAGGCTCATGGATCAAGAGTGGAATTTGTCAATTCCGATGACGGATAGATATACTCTGGGCCCTCTCGGTGATATCACATTAAGATAGCTTGCAAGCAAGTGATGTGATCACTAGAATGTTATATCACGGGAACGAGAAAAGAGTGCATGTCGGTAACGAGATCAAACTAGGTATTTGGATACCGATGATCGAATCTCGGACATGTATTATATAATGAGACAAAGGGATTAAATTGCTACCGTTAAAGGTTCTCACGATCACAGAAGTCATCGTTGAATGTGCAGGAGTCAGTATGGATCTCCAGGTCCCGCTTCTGATTATTGATCTGAGAGGAGTCTCAATCATGTCTGTATTATTCGCGAACCGTAGGGTGACACACTTAAGGGTTGCTGGACACCATTTAGGAGCACATATGTTCCAGACAAAAGGTTTGCAAAGCGCAGGAAATGTTTTGATAGAAACAGGAATTGTTTCGATGGGAACCGAAATTGTTTTGGGTGAAATTGCAGAAAGTGGTTCTGCATGTGATATTGAAATGTTGCAAGAGGTTTTATGTGAATGTTTGTTAATTAAAGTAATTAACAAAATTCTGAATAAAATAAATAAAAGAGTTTTATTAAATTGAGAGTTGCATTTAATTTGGTGGAAATTAAATACATGTGAGTGGGATTTTGGGTGGAGGCCATGTTTATGTGAGTGGAGGTTCACCACATGAATGAAGGAGGGGAGGAGTCCCCCCCCCTCATGCGCTATCTATGGGAGGGGAGGGGTCTCCCTCCCTCCTATATAAAGCCCCCTCTCCCCTCTCACAAACCACACCTCCTCGTGAAGGATCTCTCTCCCCCTCTAGATATTCCCCCATGGTCTCGGATTAGCGAGATACATGTTCCCGGTGGCCTTGCGTCTGGAAGGAGTTGCTGCTTCCGCTGATTCACTGGAGCGAGGAAGTGCAGGTTGTCCGGTAGCTTGGACGTGTGTGCGAGGACAGATGCGCTGCTGATTTGCGGCGCTCGGACTTCCACATGATCTTGAGATCGGCAAGCGTACGACTACATCAACCACGAGTTCCTACTCGTTAACAAAACTCGTTGTCTTCGAGGGTAAGTTCTCCATGGATGTATGTCCACCCGTTGCTCTGTATCTAGTAGATAGATCTTGGCGTGTAGTTCACACCGTAGGAAATTTTTTGTTTTCTATGTCATGGACCCAACAGTGGTATCAGAGCCTGATCTATGTGTAGGTGCTTTGCACGGGTAGTACACATATGTTTATATGTGGGCGATGATGATCATGTTATTGCATCTTCTATGTATTTTGGATATTGGTGTGATAGTGGGATGAAGCGGCTCGGACCAACCTTACATGTCATCGTACATGAGACCGGTTCCACGACTGACATGCAACTAGTTTTGCATAAGTGGCTAGCGGGTGTCTATCTCTCCTACTATAATCAATATCTGATTTACAACGAATTGCTAATAACTTGGTTATTCTCGTTGTAGTTCATGTTCGTAGGTAAGACCGGTTCTATCTCCGAAAGCCCTAAGCCACGTAAAACTTGCAATTGATAAATTAGAGGCGTCTAGTTTAGATCGTTGCTGGGGTAGTGTCTTGATATGGTATTGTTGTAAGTAGATGTATGATAGATACTCTTACAACTCACTTAACGTATAAGTTCCATAGACCTTGGCCTTACACACAAAGGAATGATAGAGATCATACCACGATGCAAGTGATAAAGATCAAATGCATGGACCATATCATCTCACTTCACACATTAGATGTTAGCATCTTATATTGCTAGTTTGGCGCTTTTGGTAGCATTATAAGATGATCCCTCATTTAGAAATCAAGATAAAATGTCTTCTTCCTTAAGTATGCACCGTTTTGTGGATCGTGTTTTGAGGCATCATGTGATGATCGTGTGTTTTCGACTCTACGCTTTCATACAACGGATGTAAGACAGTTTTACACACGCGAATACTAAGGTTCTTACTTGGAGAGCCTAGCATGTACAAACATGGCCTCGGAACACGGATCGAAAGGTTAAGCATGACTCATATAGTTGATATTATGCCCATATAGATGCTCGCCTTTGAAGCTACACCGACTCACGTGATGATCGGACTTGGTGTAGTGGATTTGGTTCATGTAATCACCCAAAAGGACACGAGGGATGTCGTTTTGAGTGGGAGTTCTTTAGTAATTTGGATTAGTTGAACTCAATCTATCATAAACTTAGTCTAAATATACTTTACAAATTCTGTTGTAGATGGCACCACCTGCTTTTAATTTCAATGTGTTCATGGAGAAAGAGAAGTTTGCTGTGAATGGTAGCAACTTCACCAACTAGGCTATGAATTTGAGGATTCTCCTCACTGCTGCACAAAAGCAATATGTGCTAGAGGCGCCGCTAGGCACCCTACCAGCTCCTGATGCCCTTGACGAGGAAAAGAACGTCTATATAACTCGTCAGGAGGACCACAACTTAGTTCATTGCGGCATACTGTATGGGCTAGAGCCAGAACTTCGAAAACATTTTGAAAATGGCAATGCCTTTGATACCATGGGAGAATTGAAAATGATTTTCGATACCCATACTGCCGTAGAGAGTTATAATGCTTCTGAAAAGTTCTTTAGCTGCATGATGGAGGAGAACAGCTCCGTTAGTGAGCACGTACTCAAAATGTCTGGGTACACCGATAAGCTTGTGTCCTTGGGAATAATGATTCCCATTGACTTAGGCATACATCGTGTTCTCCAATCTCTGCCACCTAGCTACAAGAGCTTCGTGATGAACTATAATATGCAGGGAATGAAGAAGTCTCTTCCCGAGCTTCTATCAATGCTTAAGACTGTAGAAGTGGAGATTAGGAAAGAACATCAAGTGTTGATGATCAATAAGACCACCGGTTTCAAGAAGGACAAGAAAGGCAAGAAGAAGGGAAAGAAGGGCGGCAAATCTGTTGCCGCGCCTGAAAAGAAACCCCGAGCTGGTCCTAAGTCTGATATCGAGTGCTACTATTGCAAGGGGACTGGCCATTGGAAGCGCAACTGCCCCAAGTATTTGGCGGACAAGAAGGTCAGTAAGGCAAACAAAGGTATATGTGATATACATGTTATTGATGTGTACTTGACTAGTACTCGGAGTAGCACCTGGGTATTTGATATGGGATCGGTTGCTAATATATGTAACTCGATTCAGGGGATGTGGAACAAGCGACAACTAGCAAGAGATGAGGTCACGATGCGGGTCGGCAATGGATCAAGAGTTGATGTGATCGCCGTTGGAATGCTGCCTCTCCATATGCCGTCGAGATTAGTTATAAACCTAAATAATTGTTATTTGGTGCCTGCACTTAGCATGAACATTGTATTCGGATCGTGTTTGATGCAAAGTGGTTATTCGTTTAAGTCTGAAAACAATGGTTGTTCGATTTATATGAATAATATCTTTTATGGTCATGCACCTATGTTGAATGGTTTATTTCTGTTGGGTCACGATAGTAGTATTATGCATATTCATAATGTTGATGCTAAAAGGATTAAACTTGATAATGATATATCTGCATATATGTGGCACTGCCATCTAGGTCATATTGGCGTTAAACGGATGAAGAAACTCCATTCTGATGGACTTTTGGAATCACTTGATACATGTGAGCCATGCCTTATGGGCAAGATGACTAGAACGCTGTTTTCCGGTTCAATGGAACGGGCGACAGCTTTATTAGAAATCATACATACTGATATGTGTGGACCAATGAGTGTGTCGGCGCGAGGTGGATATCGTTATTTTGTTACTTTCACGGATGATTTGAGTAGATACGGGTATATCTATTTGATGAACATAAGTCTGAAACCTTTGAAAAGTTCAAAGAATTTCAGAATGAAGTGGAAAATCATCGTAACAGAAAGATCAAATTTCTGCGGTCCGACCGTGGAGGAGGGTATCTTAGTTACGAGTTTAGCACACATATGAAAGACTGTGGAATAGTTTCACAACTTACGCCTGCCAGAACACCACAACGTAATGGTGTGTCAGAACGTCTAATCGTACTTTATTGGATATGGTTCGATCTATGATGTCTCTGACTGACTTGCCACTGTCATTTTGGGGTTATGCACTGGAAACCGCTACATTCACTTTAAATAGGGCACCATCTAAATCCATTGAAAAGACACCGTATGAATTATGGTTTGGAAACAAACCTAAGTTGTCATTTCTTAAAGTTTGGGGATGCGATGTTTTGTGAAGAAACTTCAACCGAATAAACTCGAACCCAAAGTGGAAAAATGCGTCTTCATAGGATACCCTAAGGAAACGATTGGGTATACCTTCTATCACAGATCCGAGGGCAAGGTTTTTGTTGCCAAGAATGGATCCTTTCTTGAGAAGGAGTTCCTCGCGAAAGGTGTGAGTAGTCAGAAGGTAGAACTCGAAGAGGTTATTGAACCTTCTCTTCATGAAATGGCGAGTAGTGCATCACCGGAAGTTGTTTCGGAGTTGACTTCACCTAATGAAGAGAGAGCTAATGATATTGATCATGAAACTCCGAAAGAGGACACTACCGAACCTCGCAGGTCAAGCAGGACATGTGCAGCTCCTGAACTATACGGCAATTCTGTTATGAATTTCATGATTGATGAAATAGATGACCCTGCGACGTATGAAGAAGCGATGATAAGCCCTGATTCCAACAAATGGCTAGAAGCCATGAAATCCGAGATGGAATCCATGTACGAAAACCAGGTTTGGACCTTGGTGGACTTACCTCACGATCGAAAGGCCGTTGAGAATAAATGGATTTTCAAAAGAAAAAATGATGATGATGGTAATGTGACCATCTATAAGGCTCGAATTGTTGCAAAGGGGTTTCGACAAATTTAAGGAGTTGACTACGATGAGACATTCTCTCCCGTGGCGATGCTTAAGTCGGTTAGGATTATGTTAGCAATTGCTGCATATTTCGATTATGAAATATGGCAGATGGATGTCAAAACTGCGTTCCTCAATGGTAATATTGAAGAAGAGTTGTATATGATACAACCTAAGGGTTTTGTTGATCCTAAGGATGCTGATAAGGTATGCAAGATTCAGCGATCCATCTATGGACTGAAGCAAGCATCCCGGAGTTGGAATCTCCGCTTTGATGAGGTGATCAAAGAGTTTGGATTTGTCCAAACTTATGGAGAGGCTTGTATTTACAAGAAAGTGAGTGGGAGCAATGTGGCATTTCTAATATTATATGTGGATGACATATTACTGATTGGAAATGATATAGATCTTTTAAACAGTGTTAAAAGTTATCTAAACAGCAAATTTTCGATGAAGGACCTTGGTGAAGCTTCATATATATTAGGCATTAAAATCTATAGAGATAGATCAAGACGCCTAATTGGGCTATCACAGAGTACATACCTTGATAAGATATTAAAGAAGTTTAATATGGATGGAAGTAAGAAGGGGTTCTTACCTATGTTGCAAGGCAAGACATTGAGTAAGACTCAAAGTCCGGCTACAGCGGAAGAAAGAGAGATAATGGATAAGATCCCCCATGCCTCAGCCATAGGCTCTATAATGTATGTCATGCTATGTACAAGACCGGATGTGGCACATGATATTAGTTTGACAAGTAGGTACCAATCTGATCCAGGTTCGGAACACTGGATAGCGGTCAAAAATATCCTTAAGTACTTGATAAGAACTAAGGATATGTTTCTTATATACAAAGGTGAAGAAGAGCTAGTCGCTAAGTGTTATGCCGATGCTAGCTTTGACACTGATCCGGATGACTCTAAGTTTCAATCCGGATACGTATTTCTCTTGAACAGAGCAGCAGTTAGTTGGAGGAGTTCCAAACAACCTGTGGTGGCTGGATCAACAATGGAGGCAGAATATGTTGCTGTTTCAGAAGCGGCGCAGGAAGCGGTTTGGATGAAGGAGTTCATAACGGAACTAGGTGTGGTTCCTAGTGTGTTGGACACAATGGTGATCTATTGTGACAACAATGGAGCCATAGCCACGCCAAGGAACCAAGGTCTCACAAGAATTCCAAGCATATTAAGCGCCGGTTTCACTCCATCCGCGAGCATGTCAAGGATGGAGATATAAATATTTGTAAAGTGCACACGGACCTGAATGTAGCAGATCCGTTGACTAAAGTACTCCCTAGGGCAAAACATGATCAACACCAGAACTCCAGGGGTGTTAGATTTATTACTATGTAAACTAGATTATTGTCTCTAGTGCAAGTGGGAGACTGAAGGAAATATTCCCTAAGAGGCAATAATAAAGTTGTTATTATGTATTCCTTGTATATGATAGATGTTTATTTTGCATGCTATAATTGTATTGATAGGAAACGTCAATACATGTGTGTTTGATAAACAAAAAGGGTTCCTAGTTATGCCTCTCTTATAGACTAGCTTGTTGATTAACAAGATGATCAAGGTTTCCTGATCATGGACATTGGATGTTGTGAATAACAAGATCACAGCATTTGTGAAATGATGTGATGGACATTCATCCAAAGTATAGCATTATGATCAAGTCATTATGTTTATATTGCTATAACATCATACGAAGTAGTCTTAGTCCTTAGACCATGAGATCATGTTAATTGCTCACCGGAAGAGTATCTTGATAACATCAAACGTCACACCGTAACAGGGTGACTATAAAGGTGGGTTCAGTGCTATGAAGTTGTTATGTTGAGGCTCATGGATCAAGAGTGGAATTTGTCAATCCCGATGATGGATAGATATACTCTGGGCCCTCTCGGTGATATCACATTAAGATAGCTTGCAAGCAATTGATGTGATCACTAGAATGTTATATCACGGGAACAAGAAAAGAGTGCATGTTGGTAACGAGATCAAACTAGGTATTTGGATACCGATGATCGAATCTCGGACATGTATTATATCATGAGACAAAGGGATTAAATTGCTAGCATTAAAGGTTCTCACGATCACAGAAGTCATCGTTGAATGTGCAGGAGTCAGTATGGATCTCCAGGTCCCGCTTCTGATTATTGATCTGAGAGGAGTCTCAATCATGTCCGCATTATTCGCGAACCATAGGGTGACGGACTTAAGGGTTGCCGGACACCATTTAGGAGCACATATGTTCCAGACAAAAGGGTTGCAAAGCGCAGGAAATGTTTCGATAGAAATAGGAATTGTTTCGATAGAAACCGAAATTGTTTTGGGTGAAATTGCAGAAAGTGGGTCTACATGTGATATTGAAATGTTGCAAGGGGTTTTATGTGAATGTTTGTTAATTAAAGTAATTAACAAAATTCTGAATAAAATAAATAAAAGAGTTTTATTAAATTGAGAGTTGCATTTAATTTGGTGGAAATTAAATACATGTGAGTGGGATTTTGGATGGAGGCCATGTTTATGTGAGTGGAGGTTCACCACATGAATGAAGGAGGGGAGGAGTCCCTCCCCCCTCATGTGCCGGCTATGGGAGGGGAGGGGTCTCCCTTCCTCCTATATAAATCCCCCCTCTCCCCTCTCACAAACCACACCTCCTCGTGAAAGATCTCTCTCCCCCTCTAGATATTCCCCCATGGTCTCGGATTAGTGAGATACATGTTCCCGGTGGCCTTGCGTCTGGAAGGAGTTGCTGCTTCCGCTGATTCGCTGGAGCGAGGAGGTGGAGGTTGTCCGGTAGCTTGGACGTGTGTGCGAGGACGGATGCTGCTGATTTGCGGCGCTCGGACTTCCACACGATCTTGAGATCGGCAAGCGTAAGACTACATCAACCACGAGTTCCTACTCGTTAACAAAACTCATTGTCTTCGAGGGTAAGTTCTCCATGGATATATGTCTACCCGTTGCTCTGTATGTAGTAGATAGTTCTTGGTGTATAGTTCTCATCGTAGGAATTTTTTTGTTTTCTATGCTGCGGACCCAACATATTGTAATCATAATTAATTTTCTCCTCAAAAGTAGGTGGACTGAAAATATCATACTCATCATTGTAATCATCATATATTGGAGGCATAGTATCATCAAAGTAAATTTTCTCCTCCATGCTTGGGGGACTAAAAATATCATGCTGATCAAAACCAGTTTCCCCAAGCTTAGACATTTCCATAGCATTAGCAATAATGGTGTTCAAAGAATTCATACTAATAATATTGCTATTAACATGCAAATAAAGTTCCATAGGATTTTTAATTTTCTTTTCAAACATGTCATGTCCTAACTTAGATTAAATACTATAAAACTCTCTAATTTTGTTGTTGTTTCCATTAAGGCTAATTAGTGAAAATAAAAACAAGAAACAAAAATATATAATTGCAGAATCTAAAGAAAATAACTTCGAGCACTCACACACCAGCAACAATACTAGAAGATAGTTTAGTAGCCAGAGGATGTGAGTACCTTTTACCTTACCTCCCCAGCAACGACACCAGAAAATAGCTTGATGTCTACGCACTTCTATTCTTGTAGACAGTTGAAACGGTACAACCCACAAGGATTGCACCTCTATGTATCACGCCAATCCCTGGATCGGTTCATTGGCATACATAGTATCGATAGACATCAAAGAATTAACAGTGCATCATTGTTACAGCGGTATGATCCAGAATATTGCATTTATTACAAGGTTTGCAAAGCATAACGCTCGCACAAATAAGCAAGTAGCAAATAGATAGCATAAATAAAGTAGCTCCAGTCTCCATTAGACGCCACAGGCGAACAAAATGTTGAGTGGAGGGTCGCAACCAACAATACTACTCAGAGTAACCGGAAGAGTAACCTGCAACATGAAACGTAACAGCCCCGAAGGGTCAGCACTTGGAATGCACTGGCAAGTGGAACAATGAGAGAAACAACAAGGCTAATAACTATATGCATATCTGGCTTGTGGGGTTCAAGCTTAGTTGCAGCAGCAAAATACTTTATCCTAACCTTTGTAAATCATTTGTAAAACATTTAATCTTCAACAAACAACCCAATTAAGTTTCAATCACAAGTTTTAGCAGTTACAAGTTAGAATGAAAGAGAACATGTCATAGCACCCACAATTCAGCAACTCAATCGTCCATTACCGGGGACACAGCTAAGCACTTAGTTTTACACCCTGCAGGGATTGCACACTTTACCCATATGACTTGGTCGACCATTGCATCACTACACACGTATTTTGAGTCGTGATAGGGAGAAGTCCAAGAAGAGACAATTCGGGAAGTAGCTCCCCAAGCCCATCCACGCACCGTACCAACCTATCACATTCACTACATCTCTAGATACGAAGAGCTTGGGTCGCCACAACCTACTAAGTCCATCCAGCCACCCATAACTCACTGGCATATGGTTGCACACGGAAGCTACCAAATCAAGACACTAATCATTCCTCAGAAACCTGGGTGGCCATCCACAAGTGAGCTACTCGGGTAAACCATAGACATGGGCCCGGCATTCACGAACCAAGCAATTACCAATCCACCCAGATAGTTCATTAATTAAGTTATTTTCACTTTCCAAACACGTTCTTTCAAAACAAGCTTTGCCATGGTGTATCCCACCCTCGTCTACATAAGCATAGCTAAGCACAGTTACTCACGACGGCTCGCCTAACAAGATAGACTACGGCATAATAGGATAGCATAGCAATAGATAATACTTGTAAAACAAAACAAGCTACAATGCATATATAAAGTAAATAGGACATTTATGAAGTTCCACTTGCCTTGGTAGTTGCCGGAGTCAAA
Source organism: Avena insularis (assembly GCA_023614405.1). Lineage (NCBI taxonomy): Eukaryota > Viridiplantae > Streptophyta > Magnoliopsida > Poales > Poaceae > Avena > Avena insularis. The sequence goes on from CM042692.1 coordinate 569,806,714, forward strand.
AACACAGCCCGGACAGTCACACGGGTTACAATCCTCACAATCTACACGAAAGCAATTCAAACAATAAACAAACCACACATAGAGATCAACAGATGCAACACAATGCATGCATGGTACTTTAACAAAGCTTCAGTAGCTTGCTCAAGTTTTCTGATCAATTCTACTACTGGATGATGCATGAGAAAACATTTCATGCAAAGAAAACAATTTATGCATAAAAGAGGTCTAGTTAATAGGTCTTTAGCCAAAACATTGCACCAAAGATGTAAACAGTGCAGTACAAGTTTGACAAAAATACTACTGGATAGATAACTCCAATTAGAGCCTAGACCAAAAGGAATTACGCCAAAAAGGTTTACATAACTTTTTCTGTGAATTAAATACTACTTTAAACCTTTCTATAATCTCAGGAAAATACTTACAGTAAACCTTGGATATTATTGCAGAATAAAATTCTACACGACTTTGCGAATCCAACAATACCTTATTTGCAATTTTTGGCCAAGTAGATCTTTTCCTATGAATTTTTGAAGTTAAAAACATTATCTGACAATTAAAACAATTCTAAAACTAAAGGGAATATTCCCGGGGAATATTCTAACGCGCTGACTCAACAGCAGAAGTTGACGCCAGCTACGGCGTCCACGTGAGCTGGTACCGGTACCGTGCAGTTCGGCGGATCCGTTTAGGATCAGGTCTGATCGGCGGTCGGGCGTTCGTGGCGACGGCGGTCTCCGAAGCGGGCGGACGGGGTGGTCCACGAGGCGCGGATGGCGGCGGCGGGTGTGGGGGCTTGGTCGGCGCGGACAATGGCGACCTCGGGCGGCGGCGATTCGCCGACGGAGTGGCGGCGGCCGGCGGACTCCGACGAGCAATCCGGCGGGTTCGACGGTGCTTCGGAGGGTTTCGAGAGGGGCAAAAACACGGGGTGGCGGCGGCTTTAAGGGGGGAGGTCGTGCGGGTCGTTGCGCCTAATTCCGAACGGAATCGCTGAAATCTCGCGAGGCAGAGCTCCTGACGGTGTCCTGGTCGGGGACGAACTGGTCCAGACGCTGACAAGTGGGGCCCGCGGCCAGGAAAAAAAACAGAAGAAGAAAAAGAAAAGGGGAAAAAAGGGGGAGAAGAGAAGGTCCGCGCGGGTGGCGTTGGGCCGCTGGTGGGCCGGCGCTGTTCGGCCGCGGCCGCTGGCGGGAGCTGGGTCCCGGGTGGGCCACTGGTGGCCACCTGGCTGGGCTGCCGGTTTTCTTTTTTTTCTTCTTTTCTCTTTATTCTTTTTCTGCTCTGTTGCAACTCTGAACTGTCTATTTTTCTGAAAAACCTGAATCTGAAAATTCAGTCCACACTAAAACTGTCATAACTTTTGATCTACAGCTCCGAATCGAGCGAAACAAGTTTCTACAGGTTCGTAATTGAAAACTCTAAACTAAACATCTGGAATGACTATATAGTGTCAAACAAGAAGATGCTAGGTAAAAACCCTAATAGGCTTGCAAAAGGGATGAACTAGCAAAAAGGAGGTGTTTTGGCAAAACCTTTAAAACTGAAACTTTTTGCAAAGATGCTCATGATGCAATGACATGTATGTATGCAATGCCAAATCTAAAATTTGGGATGTGACAAGACTAACCCCCTTAAGATGAATCTCATCCTCGAGATTCGACGTGGCTAGCAAATAGGTGTGGGTGGTCCTCTCGGAGGTCATCCTCTCGCTCCCAGGTGGCTTCCTCCTCGGTGTGGTGGCTCCATTGCACCTTGCAAAACCTGATCGTCTTGCTGCGTGTAAACCTCTCCGCTGTTTCCAAGATCTTGACCGGTTTCTCCTCATAGGTTAGGTCACTCTCTAGCTGAACCTCATCTAATGGCACGGTATCCCTCAACGGTGTATCTACCATCTCCGGGTGACATTTCTTCAGCTGAGACACATGGAACACGTCATGAACAGCGGACAGAACCTCTGGCATCTCCAGCTGGTACGCAACCTCTCCTTTGCATGCCAGGATCTTGTAGGGCCCTATAAACCGAGGTGCCAGCTTGCCTTTAATCCCAAATCGCTTAATTCCACGTAGTGGCGAAACTCTGAGATATGCTCGATCTCCAATCTCATATGCCACTTCCTTGCGCTTAGAATCAGCATAGCTCTTCTGTCTCGATTGTGCTACCTTCAATCTGTCCTGAACCAAACTAACCTTCTCTTCAGCATCCTTGATCAAATCCGGTCCAAACAGTTGGCGTTCACCCACACCATCCCATAACAATGGTGTTCTGCACCTCTTACCATATAGTACATCAAATGGTGACGTCTTGGATTGGTAGCTGTTGTTGTAGGAGAACTCAACATAAGGTCAATTTTCATCCCAACTAGCGCCATGATCCAAAGCACATGCTCTCAACATATCCTCCAAAATCTGATTCACCCTCTCGGTCTGACCATCCGTCTGGGGGTGGAAAGCTATGCTAAACTCCAACCTCGTTCCCAACGACTCATGGAGCTGGCGCCAAAAGTGAGAAGTAAATTGGGTGCCTCTATCTGACACAATGCTCTTAGGAACTCCATGTAGGCACACAACTCTGTTCATGTAGATCTTGGCTAACTTAGCACTGGTGTAAGTGGTCTTCACGGGTATAAAGTGAGCTACCTTGGTCAAATGATCTACCACTACCCAATTAGAATCATATCCTGACTTGGTCCTAGGTAATCCTGTGATGAAGTCCATTCCAACTCTATCCCACTTCCATTCAGGTATCGGTAATGGCTGTAGTAACCCTGCTGGCTTCTGGTGCTCGGCCTTCACTCTACTACAGACGTCACATAGAGCAATATATTCCACAATATCCCGCTTCATGTTAACCCACCAAAACATTTCCTTCAAATCCATGTACATTTTCGTGTTACCTGGATGTATAGAGTATGGCGAATTATGAGCTTCCTGAAATACTAGCTTCCTAATCTCCAGATCATTGGGCACACACAAGCGGTCCTTGTACCATAGCGTCCCTTGATCATCCTCGCGAAAACCTTCAGCCTTACCTTTGGGTATGTTTTCTCTTATCTCCTCCAGGTCACTATCCTTCTTTTGAGCTTCTTTAATCTCATCCAGAAGCGTTGGCTTAACTTCCATTGTTGCCAAGTATCCCTCGAATACTACCTCCAACCTGAGGTCCTTGAGTTGTTCACACAAATCCTCGGGTAACTCCCCCACTGTTAGGCCATTAGCATAAACCTTGCGACTCAGCGCATCCGCTACAACATTGGTCTTCCCTGGGTGATATTGCAAACTCATGTCGTAGTCCTTTATGAGCTCCAGCCATCTCCTCTGTCTCATATTCGGCTCCTTCTGAGTGAATATGTATTTTAGACTCTTGTGATCCGTAAACACATCACAATGTTTACCCATTAGGTAGTGCCTCCATACCTTGAGCGCGTGCACAACCGACGCTAACTCCAAATCATGCGTGGGGTAATTCCTCTCGTGATGTTTGAGTTGGCGCGAGGCATAGGATACTACTCTTCCATCCTGCATCAATACACTACCCAGTCCTTGATGAGAGGCATCACAATACACTTGGAAATCCTTCTGAATATCTGGCAAACATAGGATAAGTGCGGTCACTAGGCGTTACTTTAGTTCTTGGAAACTAGCTTCGCACTCCTTGGTCCAATCAAACTTCTTCTCCTTCTTCAGTAGTTCAGTCATTGGCTTTGCAATCTTGGAGAAGTTCTCTATAAACCTCCTGTAATATCCAGCAAGTCCTAAGAAGCTCCTAATATCTCCCACATTCTTGGGTGACTCCCATTCTGTAACTAACACCACCTTGCTTGGATCAACTGAGACTCCTTCACCTGACACCACGTGTCCAAGAAATCCAACGGTGTTCAACCAGAACTCACACTTGCTAAACTTGGCATACAATTTGTGCTCCCTCAGCTTATCCATAATTAGTAGCAGGTGTTTCTCATGTTCAGCATCATTCTTGGAGTATATCAATATGTCATCAATAAATACCACCACAAACTTATCCAAGTACTCCATGAATACCTTGTTCATCATGGTCATAAAATATGTCGGGGCATTTGTTAGTCCAAAAGACATAACTGTATACTCATATAATCCATACCTAGTGGTGAAAGCGGTCTTTGGTACGTCTTCCTCACGGATCTTCAATTGGAAATACCCCGACCTTAAATCAATCTTGGAAAACACCTTTGCTCCTTCCAACTGATCAAACAAATCATTTATATTGGGCAATGGGTATTTATTCTTGATAGTTACTTCATTAAGTGAGCGGTAGTCAACCACCAATCTCTTACTACTGTTCTTCTTCTCCACGAATAGAACAGGCGCGCCCCAAGATGACGAACTGGGCTGAATAAATCCCTTGTCCAATTGCTCCCTAAGTTGCTTATTTAACTCCTTCAGTTCCTCCACATCCATCTTATACGGCCTCTTGGCTATCGGTCCTGTTCCCGGCATCAAGTCAATAAGGAACTCCACATCCTTGTCAGGTGGCATCCCTGGTAGCTCATCCGGAAACACATCGGGGTACTCCTTTACTACGGCCACATCCTCTAGGCTAACCCCCTTAAGAGAATTTAAGTCGGCCACTCCAGTACTGAAAGGCGACTTGTATCTGATCCTTACTCCCTTTGGTGTGGTGAGTGATATTGCTCATTGAGCACAATCTATCTGACCCTGATGTTCCGACATCCAGTCCATGCCCAATATGACATCTAGACCCTGGGATTCTAGTATAACCGGGTGTGCAGGAAATGCATAAGCACCAATTTCTAGTGTCAGTCCTCGACATGCTGCACTAGCTATCATCTCTCCCCAGGGGAGCTTACTCTAATAGATCCTCTAAGAGCCTCAGTAGGTAGCTTATACTTATCCACAAATGCCCTTGATATGAATGTATGCGATGCACCAGTATCGAAAAGAACAAATGTGATGTGGGTGTTGATTGGAAACTTACCAACCACTAGCTCTGGTTCATTCTGAATCTCCTCGACGTTCACATGGTTGGTCGTCGCCTTCTGGTTTGCATTGGGCTTGCTTCCTGCTTCAATCCTTTTCTCTGGGCAGTTATCAGCATAGTGTCCCATCTTCTTGCACTTGAAGCATTCCACTTCACTGAGATCCCTCCTACCAGAGCGGTTGTGTCCATTGTTCCTTCCAGAATTGCTGTTGTAGTTCTTGTGGCCATTGTGGTGGTGGCCATTATGGTGGTGACCATTTCCTCCACGGTGGCGATTGTCACTCCTGTGACCCTCGTGGCGATGTCCACTACTTCCATGGTGGTTACGGTCATCTCCGCCATGCTTACAGTATCTAGAGTGTCCATCATAGGAGGTGCGAGCACGGTGGTGTGATCCTGAGGAGTGATGGCTGCTCTTCCTCTTACGCCTTTCCAGCTGCTGTTGTTTCCCCTCCAGAATTCTAGCCTTGTCCATCAGTTCCTGAAATGTCGGACAGTAAACCACAGATAGCTGAAGTGAGAGCTCATCACTGAGACCATCCAGGAACCTCTCCCTCCTCTTGGCATCAGTGTCCACATCCTCAGGGGCATAGCGAGAGAGATTGTTGAATTCCTCTATGTAATCCGCCACAATGCGATTGGTCTGGCGCAGGTTGCGGAACTCCTTCCTCTTCAGGCTCATGGTCCCGGCAGATACGTGGTTTGTCCTGAATCCTTCCTCAAACATAGCCCAGGTAACTATCTCCAGCGGGTGAGTAATCTGGAAAGCATCCCACCATGAGGCAGCTGATCCCTCCAGCAAGTGAGCAGCAAACCTCACCTCTCAGCATCAGTGCAGCCAACGGTCACCAGGTCCTTGTTCACAGAACGAAGCCAGTCGAGAGCAATCATGGGCTCAGGTGCAGAGGAGAACTTAGCTGGCCTCAGCCTCAAGAACCTAGTGAGAGCATCCCCCTGCGGTGGATTGTTCCTGTTGTTGTTGTTGTTATTCTGAGTTGCCATGAATTGCGTCATCACTTGGGTCAGCTGTGCTTGAGCGGCCATGAGCTGAGCCATCTCATCTGGTCGGCGGCATGACATCTGCGGTTTAGCACAGTTAAGATCAGAGAGAAACAACTAAAGATAAGCGATAACCCTCTACCCATGCAACAAGCTCAAGCCACAACAATCATAAGCAATCACCACATGATCAAGCACACTCACAAACATCGTTCCAAGTTTTCACTAACAGTATATAGCTACAAAAATAGTTTAGAAACGCTGGCAACAGCGTTTGGTAAAGCAAAACAGCAAAATAAGCAAAACCAGAAAATCTGACAGAATAGTTCTGTCCTGTTCACGAATTTTTCTGGGCACCTTAAACTTATCAGGAATTTTAGCCAATTTTTGTACAGATGCTACAGGGAATTACGCTCCAGATTCTCAAATATGAGCTCAATCCGAGTTACCAGTAAGGAATTAAAAATCGTGCGGTAAAACTGGTCAGGCAGAAAACTGCAGCAGTAAACTCACGAAAATTTCCCAAACTTGTTCAAAAATCATTTAATAAATCTCACGAAAAATCCTGGAACTTCGAGGTACTTAACTGAGCAATCTAAACACAATAAGCTAATAGTGCAGAAGTTTAAATTGATCGATGCCTAAGACTAACGAATATCCCTAACGAAGACTAGTTTTAGAGGACCATCTCTAGCTATTTGATGAATAGGTTGCAGTAGGTTCTGGAGTCCATGCGCCGACGCTTCGCTCCTGGTGCATGCCACGGTGGTGGTGTGTACACCTCTCCCGAGTCCTCTTCACTTGAGTCCTCGAATTCCACCTCTTCGGGGTCCTCCTCATCACTTCCTTCAGCAAAAGCGCCCACTGCATCTCCTCCATCATCGTCATCGCTTCCTCCACCATCACTGCCTCCACCATCATCATTGTTACCTCATCCACCATTGTTACCTCCATCTCCATTATCCACATCATCATCACTATCATCATCATCATCGTTCCCATCATCATTGTTGCCATTGTTTGGTGGAGGATTCTGCTGTGCTTGAAGGGCAGCAATCTGGGCAGCCATGTCCACAATGGTTTGATCACGTTCAGCCACAACTTGATTCCTCTGCTCAATGGTTTGGTTCAGTGCTGCAATCGTGGCATCCCTTCCAATGAGGGCTTGCTCCATTGTATTCACAGCAGTGTGCAAGGTTTCCATCTCATACCCTTGCAAGTGCACTGTGCCCTGAAAATAATCCAGATGCTCCTTTTGCTGCATCAACTTCTCTTCCCTCTCCCAAGCTTTGATCTCCATGTCTTCTAACTGCTTCACTTGGAGCGGCATGTTGTTCCGATCACCTGTGGTAATCATCACAAGCCCTTGCTCATTCCGACCTCCAAATGCAAGGAAGGGTGAACCTGCTGGTAGTCGGTGTCGGTGGAGATAGCACAAAGTGATGTGGTCTCGTGCATGGACGACTCCACTCCTTGCTCCCAGGTAAGGTACTTCTTGGTGCGGTTCAGGTTCTCAATACCAGGCACAGTGGGGTCTGCAAGAACAATCGCGGTGATCTCCCACATGCGATCTCCAGGCACATAGGTGTTCATCCTTCTCCCTTTGAACATCGGCATCAACATGCCCAGTGTCTTGCAAAGCTCCGCTAGCTGTCTCGCGAAGGGCCTTGGTGATTGGAGCTCAACATACTCAACTCTGTTGGCATCTCCCATCTATCAATTGTAAAGAGGAAAGAATAATAATAGCAAAAGAAGAATTTACTAGAATGAAAGGCATAAGAATAAAGACAGAATTTAAAGTAGGCTTAGGTAAACATAAGGCTTTCTTATTCCAATCCTAGGTCGCGATCCTACAGTCAGCACACTGCTCTGATACCATCTGAAATGGTACAATCCACAAGGATTGCACCTCTATGTATCACGCCAATCCCTGGATCGGTTCATTGGCATACATAGTATCGATAGACATCAAAGAATTAACAGTGCATCATTGTTACAGCGGTATGATCCAGAATATTGCATTTATTACAAGGTTTGCAAAGCATAACGCTCGCACAAATAAGCAAGTAGCAAATAGATAGCATAAATAAAGTAGCTCTAGTCTCCATTAGACGCCACAGGCGAACAAAATGTTGAGTGGAGGGTCGTAGCCAACACTACTACTCAGAGTAACCGGAAGAGTAACCTGCAACATGAAACGTAACAGTCCCGAAGAGTCAGCACTTGGAATGCACTGGCAAGTGGAACAATGAGAGAAACAACAAGGCTAATAACTATATGCATATCTGGCTTGTGGGGTTCAGGCTTAGTTGCAGCAGCAAAATACTTTATCCTAACCTTTGTAAATCATTTGTAAAACATTTAATCTTCAACAAACAACCCAATTAAGTTTCAACCACAAGTTTTAGCAATTACAAGTTAGAATGAAGGAGAACATGTCATAGCACCCACAATTCAGCAACTCAATCGTCCATTACCCGGGACACGGCTAAGCACTTAGTTTTACACCCTGCAGGGGTTGCACACTTTACCCATATGACTTGGTCGACCATTGCACTACCACACGCATTTTGAGTCGTGATAGGGAGAAGTCCAAGAAGAGACAATTCGGGAAGTAGCTCCCCAAGCCCATCCACGCACCGTACCAACCTATCACATTCACTACATCTCTAGATACGAAGAGCTCGGGTCGCCACAACCTACTAAGTCCATCCAGCCACTTATAACTCACTGGCATATGGTTGCACGCGGAAGCTACCAAATCAAGACATTAATCATTTCTCAGAAACCTAGGTGGCCATCCACAAGTGAGCTACTCGGGTAAACCATAGACATGGGCCCAGCATTCACGAACCAAGCAATTACCAATCCACCCAGATAGTTCATTAATTAAGTTGTTTTCACTTTCCAAACACGTTCTTTCAAAACAAGCTTTGCCATGTTGTATCCCACCCTCGTTTACGTAAGCATAGCTAAGCACAGCTACTCACGACGGCTCGCCTAACAAGATAGACTACGACATAATAGGATAGCATAGCAATAGATAATACTTGTAAAACAAAACAAGCTACAATGCATATAGAAAGTAAATAGGACATTTATGAAGTTCCACTTGCCTTGGTAGTTGCCGGAGTCAAAAGCACAGTCCGGACAGTCACACGGGTTACAACCTCACAATCTACATGAAAGCAATTCAAAGTGTTGACAAAGAAAAGCAAAGTAGATATTAAACAAGCATGGAACATCAAAAATTATAGATACGTTTACGACGTATCAATGCTAGTCTCAGTTTTGCCGTCATGGGACTGGAAGGTGGTTGCCAAGTTTAGCAAAACCCTAGGAAGAAGCATTGGATCCAAAACCATGTCTTGTCCGCCACCCACCTTCCTTTATATAGGCGAATAGGTGAGGGAACATAACACTTGTGTCCCTCGGTCCAAAACCCTAACCCTGGTCAAAGTGGGTCAAACCCATTGACATGTGTCCCTGTCCGAACAAGTCCAACGTGCTGGCTTGTGATAGTCAGATCATCATCCGCTTGGTCCCACTCTCTTAAGTGTGTGATCCCATAGCCTTACGGTAAGGCGGACACAACTCAGTAATCATTCAGTCATAACTGTAACTTAGTGACTTTCTGACTAGAGTTGATGGTCAGTAGCGGCCTCTAGAAAGACTTGCCGACTCCCAGTTTCTCTAAGTGTCCTCAATATGAAGATTTGTCTGAGTCCCTTTGCCTCACGATATTGGTGATAAACCGCAGGAGAGATTTCGTCATCTCAGTGCCGGTTTACTCTCTTCTTGTTGTAGTGATAACTGATTTCCTCCGGCTTCACTAAGTTGGACTACCTCGATCAACACTTGAGCGAGTAGCGCATGGCCATGCTTCTGAATCATATCACACGAGAGGGCCCAGAGAATATCTCTCCGAGATGGAGGGGAAATTCCGTCTTGGCTGATCCACGTCACATATCTTGCTTCGAATTCGGCCCAAGGCCACCCTGACAACTCCTAGTTACGGTGAGTGTTAGATGGAGTCAAAGCCGGCTTTTCCACAACTCGGATTGAGCGAGCCCCTCAGGTCTAAGGATTCTATTGTGTTATTCGGAGTATATGACGGTGTGCTCACATCCTACTAACCTTTGGATCGGTCCGGCTACTGTGCCTCTTCCGACTAGCCAATGTATGGTAGATAGCATCTCCATGCTCATGACACGTGAGACATTGTCATCTTCCGACTTACAAATTAGTCTCTACAGTGGGTTTCCCTCCCATCCTCAAACGACTCAAGACAAGCTGGCTAGAGCAGATATGAGTATGTGGTTCCACACCTGCAATAATTGCAGTGACACAAATAACTGGCTCCAAGACGGATACCGGGTTACAAATACATGCCATAGAGTGAGCCTCTAGGGCATCATTCCTAACAGTCCCCCACTTGCTGCTTCATCCTACTATGCCACTAAGATCCAATATACACAAAAAGTTGCAATAACATGATCATCAACACCCACAACGATATGTGTTCTACTCGTACAGAATATCTACGCATAGATATGGCCCTAATACCACTGAAGGGTTCGTAGCATAGAAAACAAAAAAATTAAAATGATAAGAACATCAATTGCATCAAGATCTAATCTAGTAGACGCTAGTAAAAAGTAAGAGGGTAACCAGAATAATTTACCCTCAAAGACCAAAAGCTTTTACGAAAATTGATATCGTAGGTGATGTAGTCGACCACTTGCCGATCTCAAGATCGAGTTGAAAAATGCCACAACTTAGCAGTGTATCCATCCTCAGGCACACATCTGGCTCTTGACAGCCTCCACGCCTCCACTCTAGCAGAGCAGCAGAAGGAGTAGATAAATCTTACTCTGAGAATCCAATAGAACATGTACCTCGTTAATCCAAAGCCATGGGAAAAATGCTAGAGAGGGAGAACCTTCACTAGGAGTTGGCGCAAATGGTGAGGAGGATGAGGCCTCCTTTTATAGGGGAGGGGCAGCCCAAGGGGCATGGGCGTCAGTCATGGGAGGGTTACCCCACCTCCCCCTCATTCATGTGGTGGACTTTCCACTCACATAAACTCCACTTCCACTCATATGCATTTATGATCCACTTGTATAAATGCATTTTTCTCTTCAAATAAAACTCTTTTATTTATTTTATACAGAATTTTGTTAATTACTTTAATTATTAAAAAATCATAAAATCCCTTGCGTTGTTTTGATATTACACCTGAAACCATTTTTAGCAATTTGACCCGAGACACTTTTGGTGACCATCGAAACAATTTCAGCTCTAACGAAACTCTCGGATATGTTTTATCTACCGCTTAGTATCGTAGTACCTTAAGTGCGTCACCCTACGATTCACGAATGATGCAGACATGATAGAGACACATTTCTTATATCATAAGTCTAACCTGGAACACATTCAACGATAACTCTTGTGATTGTGTGAACCATTAACGTCGTACCCAATTTCTTTTGTCTCGTGATATGTTACTTGTCCGAGATTCGATCACATGTATAAACCATACCCTAATTCGATCTCATTCCCGATAAGTACTTTTTACCCGTTTCGTGATATAACATCCCTGTGACCTAGTCACGTGCTTGCAAGCTGTGTCGACGTGATATCACTAAGAGTCCCCAAAGTTCATACCTCTGTCATTAGGATAGACAAATCTCACTCTATATCCATGAGCCTCAACATAATTTTTTTGGAATAGCTGAACCTACCTTTATAGTCACCCTGTTACGGTATAACGTTTGATGTTATCAAGGCACTCTGACGGTGTTAGTGATTAACATGATCTCATGGTCTAAGGACTAGGAATACTCCATATATGTTCAATGTAACAATGTAAACTTAATGACTAGATCGTTATTGATATACCTACTTTGGGTGTATGTTCATCGTATCATTCTTTTAATGATATGATCCCATTATTAATAACATCCAATGTTCATGATCAGGACACCTTAATCATCTATTAATCAACGAGCTAGTTAAATGAGAGGCATAACTAGGAACTCTAATTTGTTTATTAAACACATATGTATTAATGTTTCCTTTTAATACAATTCTAGCATGATAAATAAACATTTAACATAAACATGGAATGATTATTTTATTATTGTCTCTCGAGTATATTCCCTTCAGGATCTTGAGCCGTGGGTGTTGCAGCTGATTGATTGCCCCAACAGGGATTTTTGTGGCCGGGCAAGGAGGATACTCGTGGTGGAAACTTCTTGGTGGCTTGGCACCGGGTCTTCCAGCCCAAGGCTCTGGGCGGACTTGGCCTCCACAACCTCCATTGGCTGAGCGCCTCTCTCCGCGCCCGATGCTTGTGGTTCCAACACAACAGCTGCTGCAAGCCTTGGCCGGGGTTGGATGTTGTGGTGTGGAAAGACCCCCACCACCTCTTCAACACCGCTTCCAAGATCACCATTGTGGACCACAACAAGATCTTGATCTAGAGGGATCCCTGGATCTATGGTCAGGCCATGGATTCAATGGCACCGGAGGTGCTCACCCTCGTCAAACCGGGGCCCATTCGCTCTCGCATAGTTCAGGATGGGTTGTCGGCCAGCACCTGGGTGCGTGACGTGGTGGGGTCACTGATAGTGGATGATGTTGTCCAATTTATGCAGGTGTGGCCCAAAATTCAATCGTATAGGCTTCGGGTGGGCATCGAGAACTCTTTCTCCTGGAAATTATTTTCCGAGTAGGCCTATTCGACTTGAGGCACCTATCTAGTGTGCTTTGAGGGACGAACCGCTCTCCCCGCGACGCAGCAGGTGTGAAATGCGTTTGCGCCTCTCAAATATAAGTTTTTTGGTAGCTTACGATTTTAGGGGGATGCTAGACGGCCGATCGTTTGCAGAGATGGGGTTTGCCAAACCAAGGGGTTTGTCCCCTTTGCAAGCTGCATAGAGAGGAGATCAACCATCTGCTTATCCAGTGTCCTTACTCACGCCGGGTTTGGTTAAAGCTGCTTAGGACTGAAGGGCGGCAATGCCTTCTTCCCTCCACAACCGCGATTCTCCCTGTTTGGTGGCCTGAGTCCCAAAGCAGAGTGCTGGCGAAATCGTGGTGCTCGATGAACTCCGTCTTCTTGTTCTCCATGCGCTACATTTGGCTAGAGCGCAATGCAGCGCATTTGACCTTTTTTGCTCGTTCCATCGGGGAGTGTATAGTGTTGAAGCGTTATAGGCCAAACCGTGGGCCAATGCGAGCCATAGGCTAGCGGGCGAAGTTCAGGAGTCTGTTGAACTGTATAAGTGGATTGCCTAACTCTTTCCATAAGATCGGTCTTTTAGAATAGTTGGTTAGTGCATGAAGCTTAACATGGTATCAGAACCAGGGTCTTGAGTTTGAGTCCTGGTTTTCACAATTTATTCTATAAATTGCTGTTATCCCCCTCTTGTCTACGTATTGGTCTTTTGAGCCATACCTTTCTGTTTACACGTGTTGACTTGTCTTCCAGTCGCACGTGAGGGGGATGTTGAACTGTATAAGTGGATTGCCTAACTCTTTCCATAAGATCGGTCTTTTGGAATAGTTGATTAGTGCACGAAGCTTAACAGAGTGGATTTAGAGGCATGGTTTTGCTTGACCTCTGTCGCAATGATGGCTGTAATGACTCTCGCGTTCACTTAATTCGATGACGCGACGCGAAGATCTCTTGCGAGTTCTCGAAAATCTAGAAAGTAAAAAGAAGATGACAAGCAGAGTGTGAGGGACACATTTCGGCACGCACGCGCAAACCCCTTTTGGACGAGGGCAACGATGATTAATCTTCCATATCAACATTTACAGATGAATCAATATTCCGTATCAACTCCCTCAGATAAATTGTGGCTACAATCAGGCAGAAGGTAGGAAGGGTGGTCGATCATCGGTTCGGGCTATTGTGTGCGGGCAGCTGGACCCTTCGGTGATGCACGGGAAGATGTCCCTCAGAGGCTCCCTCCCGGCGAGCAGCTCCTGCAGCTGGCACTGCAGCCAGTTGTCCCTGTCACGGGACAGAATGGCGCAGCACCGCTCGACGAGCTCCGGGAAACCGTTCGCCGCGAGCTCGCAGGTTCTCCCGGCCGTTGGGTCGACGGCGATGTTGAAGTTCGCCGTCGAATGGCTCTCGATGGAGACCGCCAACCACAGCGATGCCGCCGCCACCAGCACTACCCTTGCAGTACTGCTCATCATCGTCGCCGGCTTCGTCGTCGCGGTATGCACAATTACTCGACGATTTTGTTTTGGTACATTTTGCGTTTGTGCCGGCCCTCTTATAGGCCACATACAGGTATGGACACGGAAGTAATTAGCTGGCCGAATATATACGTGCAATACATGAAGAATCGCGTGAAGTGGTGCAACTAGCTAGGCTATTTTACTATGATAAGCACGTTATAGGATTATATATGCAGTCAATTAACAGATCACATGATGCTTCCGATACCCGCGAGAGGCAGATCAATTCAGATAAATAATATATGTAAGGAATTTCTTTTTGCGGGTAATATATATACTGAATTGATCAGGGTGTACTAATATACTCAGTATATAAACTAGTTAGCCATAAGATCGTCCAGCGCGATGGAAGATTGTATGCAATCTGAGTCAACTAAGGGATCACACGCTTCCCGCGAGGCGGATCGATATATACCAAATTTTAAAAGACAAGGATTTGATTTGTACACTATAATGCCACCAGAATAATTGCGATTAACCTGTCATATTTTTCTTCCGTGTCATTTGTTACTCCCTCCGGACAAAGACGTAGCCAGCCACGAGTCACGCCCCAGGCCAACTACAGTACTACAGTTCTAAACAATATCAAATAGTGTAAATATAGCTACAGTTAAGGAAGGATTTTACAAGCATGCCCAGGCCAAGGCCCCTGTTGCCTGGGTCTGGCTACGCCTCTGCCTCCAGTCCATATTAACGGCCTCAACACTGCACAGATTCATATTTATCTAGCTAAGTATTTTAACTAGATGTATTCGTATCTCGACAAAGTTGAGGCTATTAATATGAACCAGAGGGAGTATTAAACCCGGAAGTTCGCTTCATGGTGATACAAGCTAGAGTCAATTCCAGACCTTTGCGTAATTAAGATGCATACCATCAATAATAAAGGCTAGAAGAAGATAGAAGGCAAATTATAAAGTTGTCCATGAAGGGAAGTAGTAAAGATATCGTTTTCTTTAGATGGAGGTAAAGATATCGTTGATCACCTGCTCTAAACGCGAGCACACCTCCGAAAACAACTAGCGGTGTTCAGGTGTATGTAGCGTACACCATGATCGGGGCCGAGTATGCATGCACACTGAAATATAATATATACTCCCTTCGTTTTAAAATATAAGATGTTTTAGCTTCGTGAAAAGAGTGTATCTAGACTCTTTTTAGTATGTAGGTTCACTCCAAACCTAGATGAACCTACACAACAAAAGGGTCTAGTTACACTCTTTTTACAAAGCTAAAACATCTTATATTTTGAAATAGAGGGAGTACATATACTCCCTCCGTTCGAAAATATAAGACGTTTTAGCTTTGTGAATCGAATGTATTTAGACATCTTTTAGTTTATAGGTTCGTAGAGATTCGAAATGAACCTATATATTAAAAAATGTCTAGATAAACTCGTTTCACAAAACTAGAATGTCTTATATTTCCGAACGGAGGAAGTATATGCAAATAAGACAAACTTCTAGCATAAAAATCATACACATTTCTACATAGCCATGTAGACCACAATAAAGGAACAAAATATACTACACTTGTGATTAATTCCTCGCAAAAGGTTGCTAAAACATATGGATCACACAAGCTAGCTTGCTATATGATCGACCAGCACAGCTCCAAAACTGTATGCAGTCAACTAATGGATTACACGCTTCCCGCGAGACAGATGGATATAAGCAAAATACATAATCGATCAAGTAGCCCACTAGGCAAGCTTGCTATATGATCGATCAGCACGTTCCAAGATTATATGAAGTCAACTAATGGATACAGATTCTTCCACCAGACGGATCAATATCAGTTAACGAAAATCAGGTATTGATTTGAACACAAGAAAAATTATGATTGCTCATCCTGTTGTATGAAATTAACTAACTTCAAATTGTCAATCAAAGTTGGCCTTAGTAAATACGACGCAAACATTCTACTCTTCATTATAGGATGCGGCTCCAGTTAACACTTGTAGACAATACATCTCGCACCTTTTAAGCCCCCTAATCGCGCAATTGTATTGCACTGCTTTCTACTCTCACCGTTTCAAAATATAAAATGTTTTAGCCTTGTTTTGAAACTCATGTGTCGTCTAGACCTTTTTAGTGTATAGGATCAGAACAAAATGAATGAACATATTTCACCAGGTCATGGAATAGTGGCACTCTAATGTCGGGACATGCAAATGCAGTTAGTCTCAGAGTTTTTCTTCTCAGTGGTCAACTTGGTGTCAGCTTCGCGTACCTTCGTGTATTTGGCACATATTTCATCCACATAAATCATCTAGTGAACAGAATCACGGTTATAGTAAAATCCTTGCAGCAGATTTGCAAACTGGTTTAGAATTTAGAGAACTCAAACCTGGCTAGGTAGTCAGATTTCCGACGAGAGTCATAATTCACCTACTACACCTACCTTACTGTATAGTAATGCATATGGTACAATTCCGAGCTCCTCTGTTGAAATAAAAACCGAGCCCATTACATATCATACTTCCTATTGCCTCTGGGACGGAACTAAATCATTTGCTTGAGAAGCTTGATCCTCCTCGTCATTTGCTTTGCTCCTCAAGTTCAAGTACTTGTAGGCATTGGAGGTGTCGGGAAGCTCTCAGCAACACGCTGTCAGAGAGTAATTGAAATGGCGTTGGGTTTGATAAGGAAGAACGCATGAGATTGCATCGAGTCCACTTTCCCGGTCACAAAACGTCGCCATGGTTCTACCATGTTCCCTCTTCTGACAGTTCATTCACTGAGGCCGTTCAGCGAGGTTGGAAAATCTGGTTGTTCCTATCTCGGTTATACTAGTAGAAAACATCGATAGTTCATCCACTGTGGCTCCCCGTTGTTCCAGCAGGGCAGCAGACCAGCAGTGATGGGCTTTCAGAGATGATTAATACGAGTCCGATTAACTTTGTGTCCCAGCTAGCTGAATGTAAATGTAATGACTTTTTGCACGGTCGCCGATTCTTCCTTTAACAATGGCATGTGGGGAGGTGGGACATGCGTTGTTATAAAATGATTAGTCGTTTCTATTAGCAAAGGAAACCGGCTCTATGCTCCAATAAAAAAAATCCTCCAAAAAGTTAACCATCAAAATTCATATTCCCTCCATCCAGAAATAGCTGACTTGGATTTATCTAGATTCAAATGTATTTATACATTAAAATATGTCTAGATATATTTAAGTCAATTATTTCTGTACGAAGATAGTATCATAGAACAAACTAGTGAGCAAAACTGGTCTGCACTTTTTTTTTTCTTCCAACAATCCGTGCAGAGAGTTCCACCTAGATTTGGGGCCGAACTTAAAGCAAACTGGCCTGCACTCATTTTTCCCTTAATCTATATATAAATTGCGACGTCACTAGAATAGTCTATGACCCCCAGGTTTCAGAAAGAGTTAAACGCTTCGGCGGTCTATGAAGTTGCCATGCGTGAGCGGATTAGTCATGTACTGGGAAAATGCAAACTATAGGTCACTAAGTTGTGTAGATGTGTCCTGTTAGTCACTTCGTCATGGGGCCATTAAGTCCCTGACGTGGCAGTTTGTTTGTTTGCAAAATACACCCTATGTTTTTGTTTCCTCTCATCTATTGGTCCCTATGGATGAAATCTAGCCGAGATATTTTATCAAACAGGTGATGGATGTCCTGCCCTGCCACCCACGTGAATCGAACGCAAGGACTCTCAGATGCAGGTCGTGAAGCGCGTGCTCTAGCTGATCATGATGCTGGTGCACGCGATGGGGGCCACCAACATAGGACGCGCAGGGGCTAGCGCGTGAGAAATCACGATACAAGCGGGTCTAATCCCTACTCTAGAATCGAGTTGTACCTTTGTATATACTTCATTTTTTTGTGATACATGATGCACTAAACTATATACGACGGGATTATTAGGCTAAACCCAAACCGAACCTATCTCTATTTGAACACAAGGAGAGTGTCGAGCTTTGGAGCTGGCATCTAGAGTTCGTGGTGTGGCGTCGACTAGAACAAGGAGGAGCCACGCGGCGAGACCGTAGTAACGTTTTGCTATCATACACAATGGTACATGAGGACCAAACAATTAAAAGAAAAAATTCAAGCGATTTTAAAAAGAATTTAATGGCCATTGTGATGGAATGATAATGTGCCACATCTACACAACTTGGTGACCTATAGTTTGCATTTTCCCAGTTCATGACTAATCTGCTCATGCGAGGCAACTTCATAGACCGCCGAAGCCTTTAACTCTTTTAGAAATAAAGACCCTTCTTTGAGACTTTGATGAATCCTTTGTGTGATCGGTGCGACGTTCTGCGAACGCAAGATGCTCACAAAATGGCTAAGGAGGGCTGCGATAATGATTTATGTAAGGTGTGGTTTAAGGAACCACCTGATTGTATTAAGCGCAGAATTCTGCTAGACATGGGCAAGACTTAAATAAAATTGCAGCAAGTTATTCTAAAAAAATAGATGCTTCCTTTACATATATTTTTTTAGACAGAAGCTCGTAAGCCCGGTATTGAATTAACGACGCCAAAAGGCGGAAAGATACACAACGGTGAATACACCTTACACATAGAGCCACCCACAAACACAAAATCAAGCAACAAGCTTGTACCCCTATATAAACCTTTCTAAGGTACTCTCTGTACTTATGTTCCATCATACACCACATCGACTCGCTGCCTAGTCGCCGAGCTCGTCACCATTATACTTACTCGATAATACAATCTAGCAAGAGTAGGTATTTACTCTAGGGGGACCGAACCTGGGTAAATCCCTGTGTCTTAGCCCTCATCTCGCTCCGCAGATGGCTGCCCACTCTTGCCCCAAATCCTTCCAATCGCTATCCCTGGTAACGACTGTTGTGGTCATTTCCATGATAAAAATGATTGGATCGTGGGCTACTTTGATTCCTTGAAAAATCCCGGGCAATAGGGAGTATAATATTTAAATCGTTCCCGAGCGGGGTATGCTCATGTGTGCGTCCGATTACTGCATTTTCCCTAGTTATTTCTTTTGCGGTGTGGGTTTCTCCTAGGGGATTAGTATTGCTACTTTCTGTGCACGGACATGGTTCAGCTTCTTAGATAAATTTTCAACACTTAGACAAGACTAGCATCAGAGGAGAGCATGTGGCGTTATGTGTCCGACGGATCTCTTGGGATCCGGTCATTTTTCGTATTCGTTGGTGTGTTTTGAGGCCAGTCTCTTCTAATCTACGTTGGTCATATTCGTGATGGTTGCTGCTCTGGTTCTTTGGTTAGCACGATGATTTCTTATCTGTCTACTACGACAAACTTTGCATGACTCCGATGATGGATTCAATAACTCATAAATGCCATAAATGCATTGCGCTCCTATTTTCCATTTGGATTAGAGGTGGGGCATTATATCAGCCTTATACTCATCCACATGGTTAGAAGTATTTGATTGCAAAATCAAAGTGTCGAGATCCAAAGAATGGAGATGTACAGGCAAGGGCAGCGGCGCGCCTTCGACTCGTGCCAGTGTTTGTAGTCGTCGCTATGTGGTCCAATGACCTATTTGTAATTTTTATTACTTTTGGGATTTTTTGTACTGTTGTTGATGATTGTTAATAGATCTGTGGAATTTCGTTGACAGTTGTCCAATTTCTCACGCGAAAAAAATTCTAGGATGAGCGGAAAATAGAAAAGACTGCCCCTGCGACAGTTTTCCCGACCCAACCCAAGCAAGCCCCCGATGGCGACAGATCGGTCGCGATTAGGGAGACCATGGACGGCGGAGGCCCATTAGGTGGACCACCTGCTATAGATCCTTTGTGCAGCAGGGATCCTATGCAGCAACGGCTAGGGTGGGCTCAAGCGCCGGCGAGGCGACCAGCCGGCGACTCTGATTCAGGCAGGCTCATCGGGCTCGATTTCACCAAGAATAATATAAGTATGTAATGACATGGCTCAATGCCTCGATTTTAGTTCAATTTCGGTTTTTAACCTGATTTGGGACCATTCGACCATTATTTGCTCAATTTTACTTGAATTGCATTTGTTCATAAGTCCCTAAATATCTGGAATGACATGGCTCCAACCTTGATGTATTGATTAATCATTAATAAATTTTCTCTAGCTAAGAATTGGGTGGTTTATATGGTTGATACAACAAGCTTATCAACAACCACCATCATAAAAAATATAAGAAAAGAGGACGGAGAGAAGAAGGTGGAGAATGTGTTTAATTCGGATGAAATAGTGTGTGATCCCGCTCTTAGATAAAAAAATCGATGAATACCATGTGAATGCATTTGAACCATTGTGAAGAAAAAATGCTAATATTTATAATTGTCGACAATTTTTTGTTGCCTTGGGGCACGCCCAGGCTACGACAAATTTCTGGGTGTGCCACTGCCCCGAGTAAAAACGTCGCACAAAATAAAAATAAAAGGAAAATTACGATAATAATACATACTATATTAACCATGTCGTTGTTCAACATGTTGCACATCCAAATGCAAAAAAAAAACCTATATATATTGGGTGGCCATAGCTGGGTAAGTGGTTGTCGAGGCGATGCCGACGCTAGCAGGCACCGATCCCTGCTGCGCGGGGCCAAAGGGCTAGTCGCCGTCCTCAATCTCGATGAAGACCTGGGACGATGCCACACGAGACTAGCGGCCGGGGGAGAATGCTAGGGCTAGGGTTTGGGAAGGGTTTGAATAGTTGGAGTGGAGTGGAAGTGGAAGTGGAAGTGGATGGGGATGGGGACGACGCGGTCCGCATTAAAAAGGACCAGGGCCGGCGGTTCCCCTCCATCTTCCACTCGTAGATGGGATTGACAGAAACATCTGGAGGACACGTCCGGACGCGGCATATGTCCGTTCCACGGCATTCCGGACCTAATTTTGTGTCGCGTTTGTGCCAAAACAGACCGGTCGGGGTGCTCCTTCAAGTTTACGGTTGGTTGTTGGCCGTACCCTCCGTCTAATCGGACGGATTCAGACACGGATAGTTCGTTCGTGGGGCATTTTTTTTTTTTTTTGAGATACCCTTAGCATGGGCTAACATGGGTTTCCTGCAGCCGGTTGTCATGGCCGCTTCATTGAGAATGGTTTGTATTGTACTGTTTCCGACCCATAATGTGTCCGATCCATAATGTGTCACTGATGCAGCGATATTTATATTTATTAGGCGATATTTATATTTATTAGTAGTACTGTATATATGGATCGGAGGGTCTACTTATTTCGTACTACGACAGGAGTAATTGTATCAGATCAGATCAGATCGGATCGGACGGTGCTCGAACGGGCCCATTTTCACTAGTATATCTCCTCCCTACGCGCCGGCGGAGCTGTCTGTCGTGGACTAGTGTGTTTTCATCTCTCACCATCTCTGACTCTAGATCGAGACCTGAGGCGGCAATGGGCGCCCACCCCTACGCGCCGGCGGAGCTCGACCTCCCGGGCTACGTGCCGCTGCAACTCTCCCAGCTCGAGATCCTCGGCGTCTACCTCGGCACCTCCGTCTTCGTCCTCCTCTCCGTCTGGCTCGTCTCCGGTACAGTAGTCCGAACCCCCTCTTCCAAATCCCGACTTTCCTTCCACCTTCCTCTCCCGACCCGAGCTCCCGTCGTCTCGCAGGAAGAATCCGCCGACTATCCAAGGCCGACCGCCTCCTCATGTGCTGGTGGGCCTTCACCGGCTTGACCCACCTCCTCATCGAGGGGCCATTCGTCTTCACCCCCGATTTCTTCTCCAAGAACAGCCCCAATTTCTTCGATGAAGTCTGTAAGTTGCAGCCACCTTCCATTTCCCTTCTCGCGTCCACTTATCCAATCTAGGTGGAGTTTTCATGTCTCAATACTGTTGCTACAGGGAAGGAGTACAGCAAAGGCGACTCCAGATACGTCGCCAGGGACACCGCCACCGTCACCGTCGAAGGAATCACGGCCGTGTTGGAAGGCCCTGCTTCCCTGCTTGCAGTGTATGTCTCCTCTCGTCTTCTTATGATCACTGCTGAGACCTCCATAAGCAGAATCTCATACTGACAATTCATGCAAGTTCAGAATTTCATGTGACGGGCTACTGAATTATGCCCAGTCTGCAAGTAGTGTGTGCTACACTGACAGTCACTAGTAGTATTGTATCTGCATGATGAGAGGCTGGAACGATAATGCAAAGCCTGCAAACTACTACTTCATGAATAAATCAAGTGTGTTTTCATGTGCTTCTTCCTTGTGGGTAGTTGTGGTGGCCTGAAGTAAACAGGCATCATCATGATTTCAGTGTTTGACTAAATCTGGATGGGACGATAGAGTCGTAGAAATAACATGATTAGACAGAATTTTGGTGTGTTTACTTGGAACTGATCCTTCGAAAGTCATGTGTATAACCTTTAAGCTCTGTCAACTTGGAGTTGCTATAAATTTTTGAAATATAGTACGGTTTTGCAGATTACCGCTCTTCCCAGACAGTAGTCATAGTTCAATAAATCTACATAAATAAACAACTGAGTTCCTTTTTGTGTAGTTTGCTTGTCGCAAATTAAATCGATTCAACTGCAACAACTACACATGGTAGTAGATCTATTTCTAGTGAACTTGTTTGAGAGCTCTGGTGTATCTGACTCACTTTGGCATTTCAGTGAGAACTTATTTGCAAAGAAAAAAGCTCATTTTCCTCTCGTCTAGTCGAAGTCCACATAGCCCACATAGTTCGTATGAAATCATACTCGCCAGCTCTTGTAATTTTGATGATGTAGCCTTTTATTTTCTCTCACAACAAGTTTGCTGCTTGTAGCTATGCTATTGCATCTGGGAAGTCCTACAGCCATATCCTCCAGTTCACGGTGTGCCTCGGTCAGCTCTACGGATGCTTGGTATACTTCATCACCGCCTACTTGGATGGCTTCAACTTCTGGGCCAGTCCGTTCTACTTCTGGGCATATTTCATTGGCGCAAACAGCTCATGGGTCGTGATACCAACACTGATCGCCGCAAGGAGCTGGAAGAAGATCTGTGCAGCAATTCATCAAACCGAAAAGGTGAAGACCAAGTAAGGCCTGCCATGGTCAGGGTTTTATTGTAACCACTATGGAACGAAAGCGTTATTTGCTCTCCGAACTGAAATCCATGCTTTTTTCTTACTAGAAATCAGCTTGCTTGCGCCCTTTGTGAACGACATTGCTTTAAACAGCTCTTTAATATTTGATGATTGTGTTCCCCTATCAAAGAGGGTTGCTATTTATTTGCTCGAATAAAAAAGTAGTGCCACCATGAAGCAAATTCCATTGTGATCAATAATAATACTTGTGAAGGTGGTCGTTAGCTCGTTGCCTTGATTATTATCTGTATATACATAGTTTATCCACCTCCATGAACCTTCAGCCTTATAATTTTATAGGCTTTTTTACTTTGCAATTCCTGTTCATTGTATGATGTTACAGTTGTCTTGAATTAGTTATCAGAAAACTATACCGGCGGTGGTAGCTCAATTTTTTTTTTGTATCTTTAAGATGACTTATCATACGCGCCATGTGGTGCAGTTTACATAGTGTTAAGCTGGCCTGTGTATGAACAGAAGAGTAGAAGGCTGTTAGCTTGCGCAGATGTCTAGTGGCTGGGTAGTGCGTTGGTGGTTCTTGTACAACCGGTGCAGCGGATTCTAAAAACTTACAGGACCATTAATGTTTTCAAAAAACTTCAAAAATAAATGAGTACATTGTCACAACATTCTTCTATAGTAGTGCTATAACATTCGATAACAAATTCAATTCACGTCTTCAGAAGCAAAAAAAGAAAAAAGACAATTCGTGGTATAAATAGTGCAGTTTGTTCAAATTGGACTGAATTAGGTCCTTTGATACTGCTTGGTCGGAATTTTTTAGAGCATCTCTAGCAGATACCCTTTTCTAGATGCCACATATTGTACCGCATCAAAAATATTTTACGGTTTCACGCAAAAGGTTGCTTCCGTGCTGCATATATTCAGCTTCAAGAGACGAATATCCAGTATACCACAAACGAAAAACTGTTTGGTGGGAGGGAAAATTCAGCTACAGTGGCTTCGTTCTCGTCGCCTCCGACATCGCGTAGCCACCGTTCTCCGCCGCTGTTCGGGATGGCCGCCATGGCACGAGCACGGGTAGCCGGCCGAGCGAGCGCGGACGGAGCCGGCGATACGTACGCACGCCGCGAGCTGCGCAGCCACGCGGGCAAGCAAGCAAGCACACACGCGAGCTGTGGAGCCCCAAGAACAAGCAAGCAAGCTAGTCGAGCTGCGCACGCACGCGAGCAAGCAAGCACGCACACCAGCTGCTCCGCGAGCAAGCAAGCTAGTCGAGCTTCACATGCACGCGAGCAAGCAAGTACGTACGTACGCACGCGAGCAAGCTAGTCGAGCTCCGCGTGCACGCGAGCAAGCAAGTGCACACATCGGCTGCCCCGCGAGCAAGCAAGCAAGCTAGTCGAGCTGCGCACGCACGGGAGCACAGAAGGTGCCTGCGAGGAAGATAGTCCTGCGAAGAAGACGATAGAATATTCTCGAAATATTCTATTTTGCGGTATGCATATGCAGTATCTGTTTTGCACCGATGTTTTTCGTACCGCAAATCAGGTTTCCGGTCTACCGCATCCGCGTATTGCAGTACCACGGGATGCGGTATCTGCTAGAGATGCTCTTACTACTTCTGTTTCTCGGGTTACGATTGAATCTGTTATTGAGATGTTGCGACATACTCCCTCTGTTTTCAAGTTTAGCAAGCTGTTTTAGCTAGCTAGCTAAAAGAAGGTTTATATTGTGAAATAGAGGGAGTCCTAGATGCATGCTAATTTCGGTGTCCATGTACTCGAATAATTTCAGGGTTTTACGGTAATTTAAATAAAAATAACCAAAAACTCAAACAAATTTAAATAATAAACTTTTCAGCAAACAATTTCATAGGAGGTAACACTTTTCTGCCACTCCCGTCCGCGAGTACTGGTGCCACTCCATCTGCACGGCGCCGGAGGTATGCGACGCTGGTCCCATGGGCCCTGGCGCCGTGCACCAGCCATGTTGGCGCGAACGTCCAGCGCCAGCCAGGAAGGCGCCGCATGAACCGCTGCAGCTCCCGTCGGTGCGGCGCCGCACTCCCTGCCACGCTGGCATGCGCCCCCCTGCAGTGTAAGTGTTGCGCCACTCGGGGGCGCCGCATCCTTGCCTGCCGCGCCAGGGTGCATGGCGCTGCACGGTCACCACCACTAAGCCGCGCGCGGGTCGGCCCGGCCCGCCCCTGTTCTCCCTTTTCCTCTCCAACTGCTTACAGTGACCATGGCGGCGGCTAGGGTTGATATCCCCTCCTCTAATCCTTCTCCAATGACTCAAATCTGAAGAATTTTCTGTGGATCTTGTTGTTGAGCACCTCCTCCAGGTATTTATCTAAGAAATCCCCCTCTTTGTCCAATGAATCTCACAAATTTTGATAGTTTAGGAAAACCCTAGTTCTTCCCAAAATTAAGACATATAGTTGATTTGTTGATTACTTAAAGGGAGAATAGATATGTGGTAGTGTGTTTAGGTTTAGGTTGGAAAAATTGTAGGAAAAATAATGCCACATATATATATGCTTGAAATTATGTTTGTGGTTGTAGCTTGAAAATATTAGTATGTATGCTCACATAGAGATGCCAAATATATATGCTTGGAATTATGTTTGTGCTTTTAGCTTGAAAATATATGCTTGAACTACTATGTTTGTGTTTGAAAATATTTGTAGTATGTATGCTCACATAGAGATGGCCATTGGTTAGCAATACTTCCTCATGTTCTTGTTAGCCCACATAGAAAGAATGGTTCATAAAATTTGCTCACATAGATATTACCATATAGAAAGCACTCTATTCATATTAGTATGTCGTTTACAATGGTCACATATTTAGTTGTACTTTCTTTTTTTAATTATATAGTATGTCAGAGGAAGAAACCCATGATCCAACCTATGTACAAAGCGGGTTTGTCGAAGGCATATCGCTTCTTGAGACGGCGTATAATAAGCGTCATCGTGGCTACATGTTATAATTGATCTTGTATGTGTGCAGACTCTTGTTCTCCTACGACTGTGGTATCACGGGCATTTCCAAGAGATGATGTCATACAATGATCGGTGCACGGTGCACATCCAAGCGCTAGGACTGCTCCCATTCATCCATATGGTCAACCGTGGTACACCGCACATGAACCCTGCTCCCATCACCGCGCTTGTCGACCGGTGGAGGCCGGAGACGCATAGTTTTCACCTCCGTATCGGTGAGATGATTGTGACTCTTCAGGACATGTCTATGATCCTTGCACTCCCTATCCAAGGGGATCCTCTCTGCATTAACACATCCTTTGACAACTGGTGTGACCGGATGTGTTCCCTTACTGGTGGTAAGTGTCCTGGTGACACTATAAACTCACAGGGGGTAAAATTGAGGGTCACAGCCGGGGCTACTTTCAAGTGGATATCACAGAATTTCAGTACTTGTCGTAAGAATGCTAGTGAGGATGAGGTCATGATATATGCCTGTGTGTATGTGTGGTATGTTATCACGAAGACTATATTTCCTGACGGTAAGGGCAACATGGCTCACTAGCACTGGTTGAAGGCTTTGACTAAAAAGGATAAAAAATGGAGCTGGGGTTCAGCGGCATTGGCCTTCTTGTACCAGCAGGTAATGAAGTGCTTATATTTTTCCCATCTTTACATGTGCTCTTTGAATGTCTCCATGATTAAACTTTGTTTGCTTTGGTGCGTAGCTGGACGAGGATTGTCGAAGGATTGGTGCTGAGGCTTACATTGGTGGTCCGTTGCTACTTCTCTCGGTGTGGATGTGGGAACGCTTTCCAATTGGATGGCCCAAAAAATGGCCCCCAAGGATTATATTGATGGAGGGAACCGATCGAGGTGGCCAACATGGGCTTACAATTGGGACGTGGTCTCGAAGCCCCCAACCGACCTACAAGCGGCGTACATTAGATACACCAATGAGTTTGACAACCTTCTCCCGGAGCAAGTAAGAATTTCCAACCCATGTACCATTTAGCATTTCTTTCAACTACTTTTCTCATTGAACTATCTTGTGTGTGATTAAGGTTGTATGGGAGGTATATGGTCCTAGGGACAATTTTGGTTGCGAGGATTTTCGTCTTAACCCGCAGGGCGATGCGGAATGTAATCTATGGTACATGCAGTGCTCCATGATATGCATGTGGGTTGTTGAGCATCATATGCCGCAGCGGGTTATGAGGTAGTTTGGTAATCAGTCTATCCCTCCGGATTGGCAGGACACCAGCATCGATCTTCACCAGTAAGAATTGCTTCTATACATGTTTCCCAAGACGATGTATGATAGTTGTGTGTGCTAAAAAAATTGCGCTTTGTTCATATACAGGTTGGATAGGCTCAAGAGCAAGAAGACGGACTAGGACAAGATTCACTAGAAGCACGTGTCTCAGTTTCTCATTTGTGTGAAAGAAGCTAAGAAATCAAAAAGAATGCTCGCAAAACCCCATTGTGAGGATGCTTTCAGCGAGTACCTCCGTTGGTCTTCAGAGAACACTCGTGTCAAGCTCCTACCAGTTGCCTATCCGGAAAACATTTTGGAAGATCCGCTGCCTGGTTTTGACGACCTAAGCAACCTTGAGTACAACCAGTTTGTTAGAGAAGGGCGCCAAACCTCCTTTGCTCCCATGATCAACTTTGTGGTAAGTCGTGTAGTTTTTATTCGTGTTACCACCTCAACAAGTATAATATGTGTCTTTATTTGCTTGCATGTTAGCGCACGGAGGTCCAGAACCAGGCGGATGAATTGGAGGGCGCTTTAGAGTTTCCAATGGACGAGGAGGGCCATAACAAGTTAAGGGATTTCGTTAAGCGGCAGATAAAAGTTACGTCGCTTCGCGAACTTGCTTGGTTGCGGGGACCCCGAGGTTGCGATGTCGTCCAAGCAACGGGCCAAGTCGACCTCAAAAGAGGAAGGTAGCCCCGATGAAGAGCAATCTACTACGGTATGACATAAACTTGACCGGTGAAATCCTTTAATGAATTGCCATGTATCACAACTCAAATGATATCATTGTTCTCATTCTAAAGGCCGAAGATGAAGATGAGGCCGTGCCGGACGACATGACATTGGAGAGGTACCGACTACAAGTCTGCAATCAAACTAAGCCCAAGGTACGGTCCGCAATCAAGCTAAGGCCAAGGAACCCTCCGATTATCGAGTCCGGTGATGATGAGGAGCCGTGCCAGAAGATTGCTCCGGGGAGAGGAGGGAAGAGCAAGCGCGCGAGAAAGTAGTGAACTTGGCTTGTTGGATACGTTGTGCTAATTTTCAATGTAGTAAACTTGACTTGTTGGATACTATGTTCGTCTTTGGCTTGTTGGAAGTAAACTTGTTGGATACCTTGTTCGCGATGATGTGGTACATGTTAATATTCTTATTAGTTTGTTAGAAATGTGTATTTTGCTACAAATGTGGTCACTGAATCTATCATTTTTCTAGAAAAGTGTCCCATAATTTTTATCTTACAGGTATGTCGCGCCATGGGTGGTGGTGCTGCACACCTACAGGGCCGCCGCTGCAATCCTCCAGGCCTATGGCACCACGAGATGTGGCGTTGCACACCTCCAGGCCTGTCGTGCCATCCAAGGTGGCACCTCTTGATTAAATTTAGAGTTTCCAAGGGTACTGACGGTTTCGTTGCCGCGCCTTGGGCAACGCTGGCGCCGCATCTGTGCGTGCTGCGCCGCCCACGGGGGCGCCGCAGGCTGCTTCTCCAGCTCACATGGCGCCGTACTTTCCCAGGTGTGTCGCGCCGCTCCACCTACCACCACACCCACACGTGCATTGCCGCCCAGCCTAGCGCCGCAGGTTCGATAGCATTTACCCAGAGACATAAGGTTCCACTGTCGCGCCGAGGGCCAAGATGGCGCCGCAGCCACACGTGCAGCGCCGTCCAGCATGGCGCTGCACTATCCTAGGTGTGCCGCGCCACCCCACGTGTCTCCGCACCACACGTGCAGCGCCGCTCAGCATGGCGCCGCATCTTCGAAATCTTTTTTTCATCCAGAGATAGTCTGTAAGGAGGCTCAGATTCCTTTTTCATCCCAAGTGTGATGCAACCTCACACATCGCATACACCAAAGTTCAATCAGCACAGACCAATCCTTAAACTAAGTTTACACATAGTTCACACATCGCATACACCGCAAATAAGTTTTGGTCACATAGTTCACACATTGCATACACCTCAAATAAGTTTTGGTCACATAGTTCGCACATTACACATAGTTCTCAAAATCAACTAAGGTCTACAAGTCTAGAACATGAGGCCATTTTCCCTCCTTCTTGCGCTCTTCGTCTTCCTCCATGGAGCACCACGCAGTTTGACGCTTCCTATCCCTCTCCGCATCACGAGCCTCCTTAGCGATGCGCTTCTCTTCCTCCTCTTTATTGTGACGCTCGTCCTCACGTTCCTTGCGCTTCTTTGCTATCTCCTCGTTACGCACAGCTTCATGGTACTGGCTTCTAACTATTGTAGCATCGATCTCCTGGATACTCTTCGTAGCTTGATCTTGCTCGAGATCTATCCAAGTGTAGTACCTGCATACTGGAGGGGGAGACTATAAGGAAATAGTGCATGTTAGTACTATGATATGGAATAGAGGTTCTTAAACTAACTTGCGTTGTGCATACTGATGGAGTCTCATATGGGTTTCAGGTACGCACAGCACAGGAGAGTGAGAGTAGTTGGGACACATGAAGAACTTTCTTCCACAAGTATCGGAATTGTAGTCGATGGACTTTTTAACAATGCAATCATCTTCGCACCAACAAATTGAAACCTCCTTTCCATGGGCCTTGGATGTACGAAACGCCCTCTGTGGCCTTTCGTCTTGATCGGCGCAAGGTGGCCTAGCATTTTCCCTCCTCTTGCTCTCTTCGTCTTCCTTCTCCTTTTTCTTCTTCCACTCTTCGTCTTCCTTCTCCTTTTTCCTCTTCCTCTCTTCCTCTTCCTCTCTTCCTCTTCATCCTTCTTTTTCGCCAAGTCACAAGCAAGTTGAACTACCAAATCAAATTCAGTAGCAAGTTTCTCCTTCCGCTTCTTCTCTTCCTCTTCCTCTTTCTCACAACCTCCAAAGCGTCCACCCACAACTTCGAGTAGTTCACACCTTCCCTATCATTGCCCTTGTTGGGTTGAGTCGCCATACCTATATTAAGAATGAAAGGTAAAAGTTAGTAAAATAAGCATGAATGTAAACAATGGATGTAAATAATATGTCATTATGTAAGAATATACATACGGAAATAGTCCATTTAGGTATGTAAACATGCTTGTCCGATTGGGAGCTTGTTGACTAGGAACTTGGTGTGTACGACCTCTTGTAAGCCCAAGTTGCCTCCCTCTTTGTTGCCTAGGAATTTGTTGGCTACTTCTTGGTTGGCGAGGGGCTTGTTGGCTACTTCTCGGTTGGCGAGGGGCTTGTTGGCTACTTCTTGGTTACCTAGGAATTTGTTGGCTTGGACCATTTTGTTGGCTACTTCTTGGTTGGCTAGGAATTTATTGGCTTGGACCATTTTGTTGGATACTTCTTGGTTGGCTAGGAATTTGTTGGCTTGGACCATTTTGTTGGCTACTTCTTGGTTGGCTAGGATCATTTTCTTAGCTTGGAACACTTGTGCTTGCTTCATTTCCTTTTGATCTCTTCCTTTGTGTACAACTCCTAGCATTGTGCCCTTCACCACTACACTTCCCACAACGAGATCTCTCACGAGGCTCTTGAAATTGGTCGTTTCCCGATTCCCGCGCACCAGCATGGCCCCATCCATCCATGTCACTTCTAAAACACTTTGTCTTGCATCTACCACGTTTAACCACCTTCCATTCCGGATGGGGCCATAGTTGCAATCCATGGTACTTCGGCCATTGCGATTGGTCAAGGTATGGATGAAATATAGGAGCCCATGTCATCTTCGTCTTCATGATAGAGAACTCGAACTCTCTAACAGTGCGCTCGTGATTATAATTGACATGGCGCTTTCGAGACGCACATAGCAAGTGAGAACAAGCGAGATGAAGCAACAATGGCCTTCCGCATGTGCAATCACAATTCCTTAGGGAGACCTTGAAGGCTCGGCCTCCGTGTTGGACACCATCCGAAGTGATTCCTCTAGGCTCGACCACTTGTTAAATGAGCTCGTCGTTATAAAAAATCATGGCAACTTGGGAATCCACCTTCCGTGACTGAAATGTCATCCAATCGTCAACCTTGGGTGGGTACTTGTGCTTGTACTCGTTTTTGTTCTGTCCTACAATTTTCTTATCCGTTTCAAGTGAGTAGTTCAAACAATAACCATTCAACTTGTCGAATGTGTATCAAACTATTGTAGTGACGGGCAATGCACGGACACCCTTAAGCACCTTGTTGAAGGCCTCTGCCATGTTGCTTGTCATTTGACCGTACCTCCGGCCATCCTCATCATAAGCT
Source organism: Avena insularis (assembly GCA_023614405.1). Taxonomy (NCBI): domain Eukaryota; kingdom Viridiplantae; phylum Streptophyta; class Magnoliopsida; order Poales; family Poaceae; genus Avena; species Avena insularis. The sequence continues at coordinate 569,838,412 of CM042692.1, forward strand.
CGTGCCCACTTGTCCCAGAGTTGAATGTGCCTATTGAGAAACTCTTGACCCTTTGAATCGAGTTTTTTGTTGTTCAGCAATCTGAGATATAAGTTTGTGAAACACCGGTCCGTGAAAGCAAGACAACAATCTTGAAGATCATCAGACAACTCCTTGCTCTTACATGCCCTATAGAAGTTGGAAACAAAATGTCTCATGCACCATCGGTGGTGCAAAGGAGGATGACCGGGAATGTCGATCGTCACCGCATTGAGAATTCCTTGATGGTGATCCGAGATGACACATATTTCCCTATCAAGAGGTAATACCTTGATTCTCAAAAGACGTAAGAACCACTCCCAATTAACATTGTTCTCCGCCTCAACCCAAGCAAAAGCCAAGGGAAGCAACCGGTTATTTGCATAATTTCCTATTGCAAACAAGAGAGTGCCACGGAACTGCACGGTCAAGAAGGTGCCATAACCGGAGATTACCGGCCTACAATGTTTGAAGCCCCTTACACATTGCTCGAATGCCCCAAAAGCATGCCCAAATACTCGAACATTTCTTCCGTTACGAACCATTGTTTCGGGGCCATATGGCTCGACCACATGAACCATGCCCGGGTTAGCATTGGCCATTACTAACAACAACCTAGGGATTCGACTGTATGATTCTTCCAACCACCGTACAACATCCTGAATGCGGCTTGATTCTCCTTCTAGGCCTTCCCGTAGTTCACCTCATAGTTAAATAGAGCTTCCACGATCTCCATGATCATCTTGATGGTCATTATTGGAAGTGATGAAATTTGGTTTGAAAGCCTAAAGGCGAGGAACTCGGAGGTCAGCTGGCGATGCTCGTGCTTCACATCTTTGCCATCCACCCTTTTTCCATGGCACATGTGTGTTGACACATAGCTTGAAATGCGCCAATCGGGCCCTCCCTTGTATGGTCTTACCTGCACAATCCAAGGACATCCATCATCCTCGCATTTAACCATGTAACGCTTCTTCACGTCTGAGTGAACCACCGTGAATGGCCGATGATACCTAATAGAGAAGTCCTTGATCCATTTCTTAAGTTCCAACAATGTGGCAAACCTAAGTCCTTTTGAAATCTTGTTCTTCTCGTGGCTATCATACCGGTAGGAAGTTGGCCTTGGTCCAAGAACTACACCCTTGCCGTCATCAACCGTGGCTTCATCAGCCAGACTGAGATCACACATCAAGGGTATCCGAGGATCCCTGCCCAATACCATCTGATGACCCACAAGTATAGGGGGTGTATCGCAGTATTTTTGATAAGTAAGAGTGTCGAACCCAACAAGGAGCAGAAGGTGTTGATGAGTGGCTTGGAGCAGGAATTCTCTGTAAATACTTAGCAAACGGATTTTTAGGGGTTTTTGATAATGCAGATAAATAAAGTACGAGTAAATAAAAGACAATAATAATAAATGCAGCAAGTGGCCAAATCCTTTCTTTAGCAAGGACAACCCGGTTGTATTACTTAAGATGATCAAATGTTCTCGAGGACACATGGGAATATCGTCAAGTGCTTTCGCTTCATATAGTTGATTAATCTTCTTTAGTTTGATAAGTGTTGTGTGGGTGAACCTGTTGAAGGAAATATGCCCTGAGAGGCAATAATAAAGTTGTTATTATGTATTCCTTGTATATGATAGATGTTTATTTTGCATGCTATAATTGTATTGATAGGAAACGTCAATACATGTGTGTTTAATAAACAAAAAGGATTCCTAGTTATGCCTCTCTTATAGACTAGCTTGTTGATTAACAAGATGATCAAGGTTTCCTGATCATGGACATTGGATGTTGTTAATAACAAGGTCACAGCATTTGTGAAATGATGTGATGAACATTCATCCGAAGTATAGCATTACGATCAAGTCATTATGTTTACATTGCTATAACATCATACGAAGTAATCTTTATCCTTAGACCATGAGATCATGTTAATTGCTAACATCGGAAGAGTATCTTGATAACATCAAACGTCACACCGTAACAGGGTGACTATAAAGATGGGTTCAGTGCTACGAAGGTGTTACGTTGAGGCTCATGGATCAAGAGTGGAATTTGTCAATCCTGATGACGGATAGATATACTCTGGGCCCTCTCGGTGATATCACATTAAGATAGCTTGCAAGCAAGTGATGTGATCACTAGAATGTTATATCACGGGAACGAGAAAAGAGTGCATGTCAGTAACGAGATCAAACTAGGTATTTGGATACCGATGATCGAATCTCAGACATGTATTATATCATGAGACAAAGGGATTAAGTTACTAGCATTAAAGGTTCTCACGATCATAGAAGTCATCGTTGAATGTGCAGGAGTCAGTATGGATCTCCAGGTCCCGCTTCTGATTATTGATCTGAGTGGAGTCTCAATCATGTCTGCATTATTCGCGAACCGTAGGGTGACACACTTAAGAGTTACCGGACACTATTTTGGAGCACATATGTTTTAGACGAAAGGATTGCAAAGCGCAGGAATTGTTTCGATAGAAACCGGAATTGTTTCGGGTGAAATTGCAGAAAGTGGTTCTGCATGTGATATTGAAATATTGCAAGGGGTTTTATGTGAATGTTTGTTAATTAAAGTAATTAACAAAATTCTGAATAAATTTAATAAAAGAGTTTTATTAAATGAGAGAGCATTAAACTTAGAGAATTTTAATGCATTTAAAGTGGAGACTTTAAAAGAGAATGTGAAGAGGCATTTTAATGTGGAGGGGTTACCACCACATGAATGGGGGAGGTGAGGGGTCACCCCCCATGAGGCGTCGGCCATGGGGAGGGGCACCCCCTCCTCCTATAAAAGTCCCCCCTCTTCCTCCTTCTTCCTCACACCTCCTCGTGAAGGATCTCTCTCTCCCTCTAGAATTATTCCCCCATGGTCTCGGATTAGCGAGATACATGTTCCCGGTGGCCTTTAAGGCCCTGGAAGGAGTTGTCTTCTCCGATTCGCTGGAGTGAGGAGGTGGAGGTTGTCCGGTGGCTTAAACGTGTGTGCGAGGACGGATGCGCTGCTGATTTGCGGCGCTCGGACTTCCACATGATCTTCAGATCGGCAAGTGTACGACTACATCAACCACGAGTTCCTACTCGTTAACAAAACTCGTTGTCTTCGAGGGTAAGTTCTCGATGGATGTATGTCCACCTGTTGCTCTGTATCTAGTAGATAGATCTTGGCGTATAGTTCTCATCGTAGGAAAATTTTTGTTTTCTATGCTGCGGACCCAACACCTGTGCTAATGTACCGACCTTCCTAGGACTAATACATACGTGTGATTATACCCCTTGCAAGAATCCGCAAGTACAAGAAAGTAATTAAGATAGAAACCTAACCACAGCTTTAAACTCTGGGATCCTAACCTCCCTTGTGCAAAGGTTTCCTAACGGGGGTTCAGGTTTCTGTCACTCCGGCAACCCATACGATTAGTAGCCAAATACACAATGCATTTCCCTAGTCCCATAAAGGTGAAGTGTCATGTAGTCGATGTTCACATGACACCACTAGAAGAATAACACCACAACTTAAATAACAAACTATTGAATCTTTCTCAACACAATTCCACTACTAACAACATGACTTCTCCCATGTCCTCAAGAACTAAACGAACTACTCACGAGACATCATATGGATCAAGATCAGAGATTAAATAATGATAAGCAACAATCTGAACATAACAATAATTCAATGGTTCCACTCAATAGCATCAACTACAACAAGTGATCAATACCGGGAAAGTTTCCCCTAAGAACTATGCAAGATTTAACCCAATTGTTAAAGTGGTATGAAGTGGTGATAATGGTCTGGTGGAGATGATGATCATGATGATCCTGATGAAGTCCATCTTGATGGTGGTGTTGATGGCGACGATCTCCCCTCTCCAGGAAGGAATTTCCCCGGCAGATTTCTGCCTATCAGAGAGCTCTTTCTCTCTCTGCAGTTTTCCGCCCCGCAGAGGCGGTGGAATCTTTCTATGGTCGCTCCTAGAGTCTTAGGGTTTCGTGGGGATAATATACGCCAAAGGGGAGAGCTGGAGGTGGGCCAGGGTGGCCACAGCACATGGTGGCGCGACCAGGGCTGGCCCGCGCCAGGGGGTGGTGTGGGCCTCCTGTGGCCCATCTCCACTTCCCCTTCTGGCTTCCTTCGTCTTCTGGAAAAATATAATTTTCGATATATTTTCCAGGGTTTTCTGATCTTCGCGAATTTCGCCTCCAAATAGTGCCTTTTCCATCAGAATCCTGACTTCAGTGGTCCATCCTCCAAAAGTCATCAACCATGCAAAAATAGATGAAATAACATAAGTATCATCTATTAATATGAAATATATCAATGAATAACAGTAAATTATGATATAGAATAGTGATGCAAAATGGACGTATCAACTCCCCCCAAGCTTAGACTTCGCTTGTCCCCAAGCGAAAACTGAGCTCAATAAACATGACCTCGGGTTTATGGAGTGAAGAGTCGATAAAAGAATACAAACAAGAAGCATCACATTCGTCAATGCACAAATCATAATAGAAGACAACTTACTATTATATAACTTAACTTGAAATAAGTAAAGGAAACACAATAAAGATATATAAAGTAAATCAGGAGTTCAAACATAATGGGTTTTCAATGATAGCTTTCAAAGTAATACTCTCTAAGATAAGATCAATGTGCAAAACAAGGAACATAAGAAACATGATTGAATAAATCATCGTATGAATGAATGAAACACAAAAACTCAAAATACTTGCTGAGATAGAAGGGAATAGGTTTACTGGCTCAACTAAAAAGTAAAACATAGGCCCTTCGCAGAGGGAAGCAGGGATTTCAAGTTTCATAAAGAGCTTCCAAAAATTATGGTACTTATTAGCTTTTAGCTCTCATTGCCCCTATCATAAGCATCTTGAAGTGATTAAGGTTAAAGTGAACAAACTATGGAGTATATGCTTGACAAAGTATAAGTTGGCAATCTCATGTCCCTTGAATACGAGGGTCGCTCCTCATGCTACTCAAGTTTAATTACCGGTAAGTTCTTGTCATAGTAAGTACATGTGTATCATAGAGAACCGCCAACGGGGTACCCGTTGCCCGATGATACGGAAGAATCCCCATATCAAAATGACAAAGCAAGCAGACCATAAGCATCTCAGCATCTTCTTATTTACCATGGGAAAATGGTGCTATCTCTTTTTTTATAAGAAGAATGCTTCATAGATTGCTCATTATAGTTACGCTGCAGGTTTCCACCATGATTAGGCATGGATTAGACCAGCCACCCAGGCGTTTCTCTAACACACATACATAACTCCATGGACTTACAAGCTCCCCTTTCATTTCACACTAACGACATCCATAAACAAAAATAAGCATGATATAACTTGGGTACAATGTACAAGTGCAATGTTGAAAGCGTTCCCCATGAAAACATAGTTCTGCTAATCCCAACGTATAAGTGCAAGCATATACAACATAGATGCACAATGTTTCAAGTTTATTAAGTGCAAGAAAGTAAAGTGTGCCATCAAGTTCGTGAGAGCTTTAATCACTAATTTTCACATAACAAGTTTAATTCGGAAGGTAGATAAAAACATGAATTTACTTGGAATAGCAATAATGCTAATAGGTAGGTATGGTGGACACAAATGGCATAGGTTTTGGTTTAAGGATTGGATGCACGAGAAGCATTCCCTCTCAGTACAGGTTTTTGGCTAGCAAGGCTGGGTAGCAAGCATAAGAGTTGAAGGAAACAAACAAACATACAAGTGATAAAAACAAACATGCGATCTTCCTTGGAAGCACAAAAAGATCTTAACTAGAGAATACTAAGCTTATGATCCAATCAAGAAAGAAAGATGATGAAATTATATTTCTTAAGAGTACTTTTATCTTTTTCATTCAGTTCTCAAATAGTGTTGTCACTAACCAGAGCCAAGTTTGCCAAAACCAACTAAATTTACTTCATGATCACAAAGTGGTACCAATACTAACAACAAGATCAATCATATAGCAGAAATTGGAAACTAATATAAGATATGCAAAAGAGTAAATGATAGAACTTCTCATTAATATTCCATAACGGCAACTCACACCAAGGGATACATAGATATCTAACGAGAGGGGGGATACTTCCACAATGCAAACCATCCTACATGATAACTTCTCTATTCATGATATGACTCTACTGAAAAGGTAAAAAGATAGAAGATAGTGATGTGATACCTCGGCACTCCCCCAAGCTTGGAACAAACCAAGGGGATGCCAAAACCTGATGACGAATTGTCGTACAACTCATCAGTTACTCGTAGAGCTTCCACTGCTGCAGGGCAGGAACTGAGGTCTAGAGTTGGAGGTATCAGCCCTTTCATGCCTACTGACATGTCCTTTACTTCCTCCCCGACGTTCCGATCCATGTCTTCGCACCTAGTTGCGATCCTTCCTTGTTTCACCCATCCCACGAGAGTCTCCTGCTCAAGATTGCGATGGAGCTCGCGATGGTGTCACAGCTCGTAACCCTTTGAAGACGAATCCTGGAACGACATCTGAACAGAACAGATTGAAACAAAAACATGACGAGAACACGATATACGAACCTCAGGGGATCTAGGGGATTATATATTACGAAGTTTAACAACAAGGGGAAGGTACTGGGAGAAAATGGGTCGGAGACGGACTCGGGGTGGCCACACCCCCTGGTGGCGCGGCCGGGTGGGCCCGCACCACGGGGTGGTGTGAGCCACCCTGGCTCTGTTTCCGTCCCTCTTTCGCTTCATTGCTTTCCATGTTACATAAAAACTGCAAAAATATAACTTGACAGTTTTTTCGTTGACCTTTTCTTACCAGAACGGTTACCTATTCGAAAATGGACTCTGCACGTCTCTGAACTTGGTATTTAATAAATTCTTCCAGAGTTACCATTTGAATAGCATCAATATCCTCATTGTAAGAATCTCCAGAAATATAGTGCTTGAGTCTCTGACATTCACCACTTGTGTAGTATTATCTTTTAAAGAAGAAATTTCTATTGCACCTGAACGATACACTTCTTCAATAACAAAAGGTCCTTCCCATTTTGAGAGTAGTTTCCCTGCAAAAAATCTGAGACGAGACCTATACAATAGAACTTTCTCACCAACATGGAACTCTCTCTTAAGAATTCTCCTGTCATGCCATCTTTTAACTTTATCTTTAAAGAGTCTAGCATTTTCATATGCTTCGCCCCTCCATTCATCCAATGAACTTAAGTCAAATAATCTTTTCTCACCAGCAAGTTTGAAGTCTCTATTAAGTTCTTTCACTGCCCAATAAGCTTTGTGTTCTAATTCTAAAGGCAGGTGGCAAGCTTTCCCATAAACCATTTTGTAAGGAGACATTCCCATAGGATTTTTATAAGCAGTTCTATAAGCCCATAAAGCATCATTCAACTTTTTAGCCCAATTTTTTCTAGATTTATTAATAGTCTTTTGCAAGATGGATTTAATTTCTCTATTTGATAGTTCTACTTGCCCACTAGTTTGGGGATGATAAGCTGAAGCAATTCTATGATTAACATCATATTTAGCAAGGGTCTTTCTAAAGCCATCATGAATGAAATGAGAGCCTCCATCAGTCATAAGATACCTAGGCACTCCAAACCTAGGAAAGATGATATCCTTAAGCATCTTTAAAGAGGTCTCACCATCAGCACTTTTCGTAGGTATGGCTTCTACCCACTTAGTAACATAGTCAACATCAACAAGAATATGAGTATAACCTTTCGAAGGGGGAAAAGGACCCATAAAGTAGAATCCCCAACAATCAAATGGTTCGATAACAAGAGAGTAATTCATAGGCATCTCATTGGGTCTAGAAATATTACCAACTCGTTGACACTCATCACATGATAAGACAAATTTTCTTGCATCTTTAAAAAGGGTAGGCTAGTAAAAACCTAATTGTAGCACCTTTTGTGCGGTTCTATCTCTCGCATGATGTCCTCCGTAGGCGCTACCATGGAATTTCCGCAATATATCCTTTTATTCATGTTCTAGAACACATCTTCGCATAATACCATCCACCCCCTCTTTATATAAATGTGGGTCATCCCAAAAATAATGCCTTAAATCGTAAAAGAACTTCCTTCTTTGCTGGGTTGTAAAAGTTGGAGGCAAATACTTGGATACAATAAAGTTAGCATAATTAACATACCAAGGGCTCCCTCGCGAGCTTACCCCTACTGCAGCCAACTGGTCGTTTGGGAAACTATCATTAATAGGCATAGGATCAAAAGAGATGTTTTCCAATCGAGATAAATTATCAGCAACATGATTTTCAGCTCATTTCCTATCTATAATATGTAGATCAAACTCTTGTAAAAGGAGCACCCATCTAATAAGCCTAGGCTTAGCATCTTTCTTCGTCATAAGGTACTTAATAGCAGCATGATCAGTATAAATGGTAACTTTTGAATCAATAATATAAGATCTAAACTTATCACAAGCAAAGACAACAACTGAGAATTCTTTTTCAGTAGTAGCATAACTCTTTTTAGCAGCATCAAGAGTCTTACTAGCATAATGGATAACATTTAAATTTTTATCTATTCGTTGCCCAAGAACAGCACCTACAGCAAAATCACTAGCGTCGCACATGATTTCAAAGGGTAAGTTCCAATCAGGTGGTTAGACAAAAGGAGCAGTAGTTAAAGCCTTCTTTAGAGTTTCAAAAGCTTCCTTACAATCATCATCAAAAACAAAGGGTACATCTTTTTGGAGAAGATTAGTGAGGGGTTTTCATATCTTAGAGAAATCTTTAATAAACCTTCTATAGAAACCAGCATGACCAAGGATACTACGAATACCTTTGACGTCTCTTGGACAGGGCATTTTATCAATTGCTTCAACTTTAGCTCTGTCAACTTCAATGCCTCTTTCGAAAAATTTATGTCCAAGGATAATCCCTTCATTGACCATGAAGTGGCATTTCTCCCAATTAAGAACAAGATTAGTTTCTTCACATCTCTGCAAAACTTTATCAAGGTTGTCCAGGCAATTATCAAAAGAAGTTCCATAGACAGAAAAATCGTCCATGAATACTTCCACAATTTCCTCACAAAAACCATGAAATATAGCAGACATGCATCTTTGAAAAGTAGCAGGAGCATTACATAAACCAAAAGGCATACTCCTATAAGCATAGGTTCCATAAGGGCACGTAAAAGTAGTTTTTTCTTGATCTTGTTTTTTAACAGCAATTTGAGAAAACCCAGAGTATCCATCAAGAAAACAAAAATGGGTCTTTTTAGACAACCTTTCTAATATTTGATCAATAAAAGGCAGTGGGTAATGATCTTTCTTAGTAACTTTGTTAACCTTTCAGAAATCAATGCACATCCTATAACCTACTACTATTCTTTGGGGAATAAGCTCATCATTATCCTTAGGCACAACGGTAATTCCCCCTTTCTTAGGGACACAATGAACAGTACTAACCCATTCACTATCAGCAATAGGATAAATAATACCAGCATCAAGGAGTTTTAATACCTCGTTTCTTACCACTTCCTTCATCTTAGGATTTAAACGACGTTGATGTTCTACCACTGGTTTTGCATCGGGTTCTATATTGATAGCATGCTGACATATAGTAGGAGAAATCCCCTTTAAATCATCAAGGGTATAGCCCATAGTTCCTTGGTGTTTATTCAATACTTCCAATAATCTTTCCTCTTCCTTCCCTAAAAGTTTAGAACTAATAGTAACAGGATATATTTTCTTATCATCAATGTAAGCATATTTAAGATTGTCAGCTCAAGGTTTTAGATCGAAAACCAGATCCTTTTTAGGTGGCAATTGATACGTCCATTTTGCATCACTATTCTATATCATAATTTACTGTTATTCATTGATATATTTCATATTAAGAGATGATACTTATGTTATTTCATCTGTTTTTGCATGGTTGATGAATTTTGGAGCATGGACCACTGCAGTCAGGATTCTGATGGAAAAGGTGTTGTTTGGAGGCAAAATTCGCGAAGATCAGAAAATCCGGGAAATACATGGAAAATCCTATTTTTCCAAAAGAAGAAGAATGCCAGAAGGGGAAGTGGAGATGGGCCACAGGGGGGCCACACCACCACCTAGCACGGGCCACCCCAGGACGCGCCACCAGGTGGTGTGGCCGCCCTGGTCCACTCCAGCCTCTCCCCTCTGGCGTATATTATCCTCCCGAAATCCTAAGACTCGGGGAGTGACCACAGAAAGATTTTGCCGCCTCTGCGGGGCAGAAAACACCAAGAGAGAAAGATCTCCCCGGCAGACAGAATTCGGCCGGGGGAATTTCTTCCCGGAGAGGGGAGATCGTCGCCATCAACACCACCATCAAGCTGGACTTCATCGGGATCATCATCACCACCACCATCATCTCCACCAGCACCATCATCACCACCTCCATACCGCTGTAACAATTGGGTTGAATCTTGCATAGTTCTTAGGGGAAACTTTCCCGGTTTTCATTACTCCTTGTAGTTGATGCTGTTGAGTGAACCATTGAATTATTGTTTATGTTCAGATTGTTACACATCATTATTTCATCTTTGATCATGATCCATATGATGTCTTGTGAGTAGTTCGTTTAGTTCTTGAGGACATGGGAGAAGTCATGTTGTTAGTAGTGGAATTGTGTTGAGAAAGATTCAATGGTTTGATATTTAAGTTGTGGTGTATTTCTTCTAGTGGTGTCATGTGAACGTCGACTACATGACACTTCACCAATATGGGCCTAGGGGAATGCATTGTGTACTTGGCTACTAATCGTAGGGGTTGCCGGAGTGACAGAAACCTGAACCCCCATTAGGAAACCATTGCACAAGGGACGTCAGGGTCTTAGAGTTTAAAGTTGTGGTTAGGTTTCTACCGTAATTATTTTCTTGTACTTGCGGATGCTTGCAAGGGGTATAATCACAAGTGTGTATTAGTCCTAGGAAAGTCGGTACATTAGCACAGGTTCACCCACACAACACTTAGCAAACTAAAGAAGATTAATCAACTATATGAAGCGAAAGCACTTGACGATATTCCCGTGTGTCCTCGAGAACGTTTGGTCATCCTAAGTAATACAATCGGATTGTCCTTTGCTAAAGAAAGGATTGGGCCACTTGCTGCATTTATTTTTATTATCTTTTATTTACTCGTACTTTATTTACCTGCATTATCAAAAAACCCTAAAAATCTGTTTGCTAAGTATTTACAAAGAATTCCTACTCCTAGCCACTCACCAGCACCTTCTGCTCCTCGTTGGGTTTGACACTCTTACTTATCGAAAATACTGCGATACACCCCCTATACTTGTGGGTCATCAGCAATGTGGAACCCAAATCTTCCACAGGCAAGTTATGCTTAAGCATCTTAGCTTGACGACAGAGAATCTCGTCAATCTCATTTCTTTCTTCCATGAAGATTTCACTTTCGTGGTCTTCCATAAATTGCTACAAAGCATTGTTAGGAGTAAGAGAAATAAAAGCAAGTTGTTCAACTCTAAAATCCTCATTAGGAGTTTCATTTTCACAAGGAACTTTAGTAAATTTCGAAAAATTAAACTCATAAGATTCCCCATCAAATTTAGTTAAAATTTTCTCCCTTTTACAGTCTATAATGGCTCCACACGTGTTCAAGAAAGGTCTACCAAAAATGATAGGTTAGGTTTTACTAGAAGCTGAACCAAGTACTAGAAAATCAGCAGGATATTTAATCTTACCACAAAGAACTTCCACATCTCTTACAATACCAATTGGAGAGATGGTCTCTCTAGTTGCAAGGTGAATGACCACATCAATTTCTTCTAGTTCACATGGACTAATTTCATGCATAATTTCTTTGTAAAGCTCGTAAGGAATAGCACTTGAACTTGCACCAATATCACATAAACCATAATAGCAATGATCACCAATTCTAACAGAAAGCACAGGGACAGTAGCTTTTTTAGTTCTATTAGGATGTGAGACAATATTAGAAGCATCCTCACAAAAGACAATGTGTCCATCTTCTACACTTTTAGTGACAATGTCTTTTACAATTGCTATTGTGGGTTTAATTTTTATTTTTTCATCAGGTTTTATAGCTCTCTTTGTACTTTTATTAATTACACTAGTTATCATAGGATGCTCCTTTACCTTATGCGGGAAAGGCATTTTCTCGATATAAGGTTCAGGTAAGATGTGATCAATAGTGCAAAATTCAGTACTTCTAGCAGGAACACAATCAACAATATCTTTATAAGGTGCATGATTCTTGTTCCATTCTTCTTTTGGAATCTCAATGTATGAGGCAAAAGCTTTAAGACAATTTGCAATAACTTGAGAATCAAGACCGTAAGCATTACTAATATTCTGAAAGTCATCAGTTCCCATAAAAGATTCAATGCATTCATAATCATAATTTATACCTGACTTTCTTCCTTTATCATTCTCCCATGCTTCAGCATTGTCTTGAATACGGTCTAGAAGATCCCATTTAGCTTCTTCTTTCATGCGTGTAAATGATCCAGCACAAGAAGCATCCAACAGATCCTTATCATGAAGGGAAAGTCTTGCATAAAAGTTATTGATAATAATATTGTGAGGGAGCTCATGAATAGGACATTTGAGCATTAGTAACTTCAATCTCCCCCAAGCTTGAGTTGTACTCTCTCCATTAAGAGGCCAAAAGTTGTATATTTGATTCCGATCTTTATGAATCTCACTAGGAGGGTAAAATTTGGAATAAAAGAGAGGTACTACTTCCTCCCATTCAAGAGATTGGCCATTCTTCAGCGGCTTATACCATTCCTCAGCTCTTCCTTTCAGTGATAATGAGAATAACTTCTTCTTGAATTGATCGGTTGTAATACCTAGAGACTTGAATAACCCGCATAATTCGTGTATAAAGAGCAAATGATCATCGGGATGGACAGTTCTATCTCCAAAATAGTAGTTATCCATAACACGATCAATAATTCTTATATGTATTTTAAAAGTATCATTTTTAGCAGGTGGTGGTTCATCTACTACCTTAGCAGTGGTAGTAGCATTACGAAATAAGAAACTAAGTGAATTATCCATATTGAAATAAAGTAACTAACAGAAATAAACAATACTCATAGTAGAAGTTTCCTTTACCAGTTCCACTCTCCAATAGCGCTTCACTCCCCGGCAACGGTGCCAGAAAATAGTCTTGATGACCCACAAGTATAGGGGGTGTATCGCAGTATTTTTGATAAGTAAGAGTGTCGAACCCAACAAGGAGCGGAAGGTGTTGATGAGTGGCTTGGAGCAGGAATTCTCTGTAAATACTTAGCAAACGGATTTTTAGGGGTTTTTGATAATGCAGATAAATAAAGTACGAGTAAATAAAACACAATAATAATAAATGCAGCAAGTGGCCCAATCCTTTCTTTAGAAAAGAACAAGCCGGTTGTATTACTTAAGATGACCAAACGTTCACGAGGACACACGGAAATATCGTCAAGTGCTTTCGCTTCATATAGTTGATTAATCTTCTTTAGTTTAATAAGTGTTATGTGGGTGAACCTGTGCTAATGTACCGACCTTCCTAGGACTAATACATACTTGTGATTATACCCCTTGCAAGCATCCGCAAGTACAAGAAAGTAATTAAGATAGAAACCTAACCACGTCTTTAAACTCTGAGATTCTAACCTCCCTTGTGCAAAGGTTTTCTAACGGGGGTTCGGGTTTCTGTCACTCCGGCAACCCCTACGATTAGTAGCCAAATACACAATAAATTCCCCTAGGCCCATAAAGGTGAAGTTTCATGTAGTCGACCTTCACATGACACCATTAGAAGAATAACACCACAGCTTAAATAACAAACTATTAAATCTTTCTCAACACAATTTCACTACTAACAACATGAGTTCTCCCATGTGCTCAAGAACTAAATGAACTACTCACAAGACATCATATGGATCAAGATCAGAGATGAAATAATGACAAGTAACAATCTGAACATGAACGATAATTCAATGGTTCCACTCAATAGCATCAACTACAACAAGTAATCAACACCGGGAAAGTTTCCCCTAAGAACTATGCAAGATTCGACCCAATTGTTATAGCGGTATGGAGTGGTGATGATGGTGCTGGTTGAGATGGTGATGGAGATAATGATGATGATGATCCCAATGAAGTCCATCTTGATGGTGGTGTTGATGGCAACGATCTCCCCTCTCCGGGAAGGAATTTCCCCGGTAGATTTCTGCCTGACGGAGAGCTCTTTCTCTCTCTGCAGTTTTCCGCCCCGCAAAGGCGGCGGAATCTTTCCGTGGTCGCTCTCCGAGGCTTAGGGTTTCGTGGGGATAATATATGCCAAAGAGGAGAGATGGAGGTGGGCCAAGGTGGCCACACCACCTGGTGGCGCGGCTAGGGGTGGCCCGTGCTAGGGGGTGGTGTGGGCCCCCTATGGCCCAACTCCGCTCCCCCTTCTGGCATCCTTCGTCTTCTGGAAAAATAGAATTTTCCATATATTTTCTGAAATTTTCTGATCTTCGTGAATTTTGCCTCCAAACAGTGCCTTTTCCATCAGAATCCTGACTTCAGCGGTCCATCCTCCAAAAGTCATCAACCATGCAAAAACAGATGAAATAACATAAGTATCATCTCTTAATATGAAATATATCAATGAATAACAGTAAATTATGATATAGAATAGTGATGCAAAATGGACGTATCACCTTCTCGTGCACTTCGGCCTCATCCTTCGTGAACCCCCTCTTCATCAACCTCTTGATCAGGGCCATCCTCATCCGAGTCCGATGCATACATTCGAGAATATGTCGTGATCCATGTTCTCTTGTGTAAGATATAGGTCCAAATCTCCAACAGTGTTGTCATGAAGCTCCACCTCGTCCTCACTATCCTCGTACTCATCAGTGTCCTCTCCCAATGCTTCATCTTGGTTGTTTGAAACGGGGCTCACACATGTCCTCACTTCATGTTGTTGGGTCAAAGGAGGCTCAATAAATTCCTCTTGGTTAATGGATGGAGGACTCCGAGCTTCATATGGGGAGGCAACTTTATGATACTCTTTTGCATATTAGCATCAACTTTTTTGTGGCAAATAATTCAAGAGCTTTGTCTTGTGATTTGGCCACCACTTCCTTATATGCAACCCAACGTTGCTCAGAGCTAATACGCATTGTCTTCCAACGGTTGTGCAACCCAAATCCAACATTGTGCCTACCTTCCAACTCAACAACATCATTAGGATCAATCCAATTCAAATCTACCCAAACTTGGTGCAACACCTCGACATAGGTAGGACTACGCTCGAACACCAAGTCAATCTCATCCGGGTCCGGCTCAATATTGCCTCTCAAGAACCCGTCCTTATCCATATGATGAACATGCACAATTCTAGTCATCCCTAAAATAAGTATAAGAACACCGAGATGAATTCAATAAGTATCTAGGCAATAAGTTACACTAAAAAATGCTCACTAACCCTAACCCTTACCATAACCCTAACCTTGACCCTAACACTAACACTAATAATCTTAGCTATACACATGAAGGATTACTATACCAATCCTTACTATATATATCAACCAAACACCCCATTGGTCCATACAAATTTACATACCCAATGGGATTTGAGATTTGGACGAATTTTGCAAATTAGGGACAAATAACTTGAAATTTTCGGATGAAATGGAGTATAGTGGAGGAGATTACCTTGGGGAAGCATTTGGGGAAGAAATCCCCTTCTTTTCCTTGAGATTTGGGGCTTCTTGGTGAAGATTGGAGGGGGAAGAAGTGGAGCCGCCGCCGCCGGGTGAGGAAGAGAAGAGGAAGAAGTTAGGTTCGGGTCGGACTGGGGGAGGGCCGGCGTGGCTAAGTGTTGCTGCTTGTGCGGCGTCGCGCGCTGGCGCTGCAGGCAAGGGTGCGGTGCCACGCCGACTGACGCAACACTTGCGCTGTCGGGGCCCGCAACGCCAGTGTGGCAGGGGTTGTCGCGCCACCAAAGAGGTTCCGCGCGATCTGGCGCTGCACGTGCGCGCCAGCGTGGCATGTCTGCGGCGCCTGGACCCATGTAGCCAGCGTGGCAGATGTGCCCGCCGTGCGTGGTGGAGCTGCAGCCTAGGGTACGGCGCCAGGTGGGCGGGAGTGGCAAGAAAGGGTTACCGGCCGTGAAATAGTTTGACTGTTTATTATTTAAATTTATTTGAATTTTAGGTTATTTTTATTTAAATTGCCGGGTTTTACAGAACAAGCAGCTTGTGTCTTGAATATGTGTTACACGTGAACTTTGTCTGCACGGGGTATGGCTCCCATTTGCTCCCGGCTATTCGCTAGGCGCGGTTTGTTCGTCCCTCTCAATGTTATTATCCCTTTTGAATAAAACGGGCAAATAATTTCTTATTTCGGCGGAAAACCGGCCTAAAACCAATGTAGACAGCCTCGAGGACACACTCATCCATCCAACCTGGCTACCAACACAAGCCGCGCACACACACACACCACCAAAGACAGAGTCGTCATCAAGGCTGCGCCACCAGTGTCATCGCGTCCTCCTTGAGCCAACGACTCCGATTTTACCCAAGAGTGACCACCCAAGAGAGCCTCGCGGCAGCGGTCTCGCGAAGCCTACGCCTGCCCATGTCAAGCAGTCAAATCTTCGCCAAGAGGACTGGCAGCTCTGAATCTGATGGCGAGCTACAAAGAAGAGAAACGCAAGACCCAGGCCAATGAAAATCTTCACGTACCCACCCACCCAACGCACATCATCGTCGTCACTCAACGAACCCATGCACAACATGTCCAACTTCACGTCCCGAATATATGCACCCAATAAAACAACCAAAGCCCTCACACAAACACATCAATCTGTTGAACGCTGGGCAAAAGACTTTGAACGGAATCGATCAAGTACAGCAGTGTGAAACAAGAATAACAACGCAACAGCTACAGCAGCAACAACAAGGACAAGAACAAGAGAGCAATGGCAATGGTGCGTGCGTGCAGAGCGCTCAATCGCAGTTGTGAAGCTCGAGGCCGCACACGCGGCGGATGGAGCTCTCGAACAAGAGCGCGTATTGGTCTTCGTCGCTCCAGAGCTTGCAGAGGCAGTCGACGTCGCAGCAGCCGCCGCGGGCTTGGGATTTGCCGGCGAAGAAAGAACGGCAGCTGCCTATTGTCGGCTGGTCGTCGTCGCAGGACGACACCACCGCCGCCGGTGCCGCGACGAACAGTAGCACCAGCAGCACCAGCAGCAGCGCCGCCGCGGCGCGGGTCATGGTCGCGGTGGCCATCGGTCGGTGATCCGTGGTCGCAGCTAGCTAGCTAGCTAATTAAGGCAGATCGATGGGCGGTGTCTAGCCGTACTGCCAATCGCCTTGGTCTGAAAGCCTTTCTTTTATAGGCCACCACGTACGTACGACCGACTACGGGCAGGTCAAATGCATGGATGGAATTGTATATACGAGCAGGCTCGCCGGTCGAAGTATTCGCATCAGGTCAAATACATGGATGGAATTGTATATATACGAGCTGCAGGCTCGCAGGTCGAAGTATTCGCACCAGCCAGATCGATCGGTGCATCGATGAATGAATATGAATATGAATACAAGTAGTACTACCACCACCGGAGGAACCGTGCGTGATCCCCTTCCTATGGTAACCGCACATTGCCTGTCCCCCCGAGCTGGAGCGCATTTGGTATACGGTAAAAATATCTGTACGCGTCGGTGCAGGGTGTACCCAACGGTAGCCTGCACGATCTCTCCCGGTGATCGCCAGTTCCCCACGCACGGCGAAGAACATCGAGATGGACGTCTAACTCAAGTCAACCATGAGATTAATGTCAACGGGGAAATACGCCAAGTTCACTTTGGATATACTGGGCGGTTGCCCGCATGCATCTCTATCAGGCCCTATAAACATGGGTTTGTCTAAATTCATTTTAGTACTCCCTCCGTTTCAAAATATAAGATGTTTTAGGTTTGTGAAACAAATGTATCTAGACTTGTTTTAGTATATAGGTTCACTCAACTTAGGGGTGAATCTACACACTAAAAGAAGTCTAGATTCATTTTCTCCACAAACCTAAAACATCTTATATTTTGAAACGGAGGGAGTATATAGATACGTTCGAATCTGGACAAACTCAAGTCAGTTACTCCCTCCGTTTCAAAATATACGAAATGTAATATCCCAGTCAAATTCCACACCGCCGGCGACCAACTCCGGCACCCACCGTCGCCACTAGATCTACCACCATGTGGTCAGTCAACAACTCCCCCGCAGCAGTGATGACGCGATCGGTGCACGACGACCAGTCGAGCAGGGCCTCTCACAGTGCGAGCTCTACGAGAGGAAAAGCATCCGCGACCAGGCTTTCCCCTCCGTTTCGACGACAAGAAGGAAAACGTCTCCTTCAGCAAACAGAATTGTGACACCAATCCTTGTACTCCCTCCGATACTAATTAATGTTCTCATATAACGAGTCTAGACAAATACGAGAAAATCAATTATGATCGGAGGATGTAACGTAAATGATAACAGGCGATGGTCATTGCTCCAATAGATCAATATGATCCATAGGCCACAGCGACAACTGATAACATACATGCGACTACATTGCCGTGACAGTTGGACAAAACAACCCTACCTACTGCTTACAAGTAAGCAAGCAAGCAGAGCCTGCCTGTACACAGATCTAAACGATAGTAAAGACCACACGCTCACAGACTTGCAGCGATAACCATGAGCTACACTTGCATTTTATAGCTTATTAATAACTTATATCACCACAACCTACACCTATAAATAAACCGATAACCATCATCATCTACTCTGCGTACAACCAATTATCAGCATCTCTAAGCCATTTGCTACAGATCTTCACGTCACACCCTTCATATAAACAGAATGATATCGATTGACGACGTCTCATTACCTCCCCCTTTCCATCTACACCACGCAGCAAGCACCGTCATAACTCATGAACTCCCCTTCACTGCATCAGATCTTCTGAGTAAACCTACAATGGTAAGAATATGTTCGGTTAGCCAAGCAGGTCAGATAAAACAACTTTGGTCTGAGTTCCTTTCATTACTATGATCCTTTATGCTACCAGTGCAAAGCATTCTTTCAGCAGTCTAGATTCTACCATGAGGGGGAAAATGTACCTGAGCGCTACAATCTGGTGGTTCACAAGCACTCAGAATTCGAGGAAACCAAATCGATTTCATCAGAGGAAAACATCTAACGATTTCATAAATGCTATGCAATCTATTAGTGCCCCTAATACTCCCTAGGACATAGCTTCTGACCCTTTGATCCCTGGACTATCGCCTCGGTTTAACTCATATCCTCAACTCCAATATCATTTAACGCGTGGACCATCAACTATCAAAGCTGTTCAAACTGTGTCAACCAAGACTGGCTTTTGTGGGCAGTTTTATGTGGCGTGGCTGACAAATCATAAATTTTGCAATCGCATCCCATACAATGCAGCAGACCCGCATAGCAGGCACTGGGGGAAGAAACAACACATTCTCTTATCGTCCCAGCACTTCACTGCCACACCTCCCATCGTTGCATGTGTCCTTCACGGTAGTTATCATCTCCATGATAGAGCTGGTAAGTTGGTTCCCAAATTGCCCCTATGCCCACTGCTACTCACAGATCTGGCCAGCGGCTACTTATCCACAGTTGTTGAAGTAGGTGCTAACTTGACAGTAACGAGGAGCACGAGAGTACCACAATGTTCTCCGCATGAATTTGGGGTTGATATGGGAGTGAACAGAGAGAAAGGGAGGGGGAGAAGGAGAAGTCATCTAGAATAGCCCGGTAGACAATGCCACTTCTTATTGGACCAGGGGGTACATTGCACTAGTTCTAGGAGTTCAGGGTGCAAGTTAAATGGAATCAGAGTTGGGGTGAAAATTAAAAGAGACAATAGTTCAGCCACCAAAAGTAGACTTTCTCCTATCAATCTTTTTAATGGAAGGCAATGGTACTCGACATAGATTTTTCAGCCAACGTGGAGCTCTCTGTACAGCATCTATTCTGATCACGAGAATTTCCATTCACTATTTGAATGCCACTTTTCCAGCAAGAATGACCCTTTCGAACATGACATTCCTAAATGGATATGTCAAGGAAATATCTTGGAGAAATGCGTGGCAAACGAAAAGATATACCTGCTATACAATTCTGCAGATGAGAATTTGCTTCATCTACAGAAGAGCTTCACATGTTGCCTTATTGTGACCTGCTTGCTTGCACCTGCTACAGAGCCGTATAAGAGTGGTTGTCTTGTTGGGGTTAAACCTCTTCCTTCTTGGTTTATCTGATGTACGTGGCTTGGGAGGTGGGATCGTTGCCCCGGCACTAAAATCAAAGGTATCCATGTCAGGAATTGGGAAGATTGTTTCTGAGTATGTCAAATGGTAGCTCTCTATTCTAAAGAACTTTGAGCAGTAGTCGTAGAAAGATCGTCCAATCCTGTTAAACACAGCAACAGCATGCATACAAGGGAGGCCAGAAAGTTGCCACCTCCGGCAGCTGCATTCCCAATTTGCAAGATTAACAACACAAATACCGTTGCCCCGCACTTCAAACAGAGTCTCAGAAGAGCACAGCACGGTCAGCTTTCCAGCCTTCGACATCTCATCCTGCGCTTTGTACTCCATGGAAGGTGTTAAAGGCCCTTCCCATGACTTGCAGGCTTCACGCCTCGCTTCTATTGTCTCTGTTATTTTTATTCTCAGAGAGTCTATCATCAGCACCATTGACCCCTCCTTCTTTGTCGGTATCCAGTTATTAAATACATCAACAATGTTTGAGGAGAAATGGTCATACCGACAGCCTCTGAAGACGGCATCTGACCAATGCTCTGGCTTACTGGCAATGATCCAGTCAGCAGCTTCAGTGGATATATTCCTTATGCTCTCAATCGATGCATTAAACTCATCAATGCTGCATGCTTGTGCTGCACGAGTAAAATCCTCAACCATCGCATCTCTTATCTGTTGTGACCATGGCCCCTTTCGCAGTTCTCCTCTGAATTCCTCCATGATATGATGCAAACAAAAGGCATGATGGCTATCTTCAAACACATGCGGGACAGCAGCATCCAGACCCTTTTGTCCATTGGACAAGAATGTCATAGCATCAAATGGGCAGTTATGATATTGGAGAGCTATCCTCAACTGTGTCAAGAACCAAACCCAGCTATCATAATTGTCATCTTCAACTGCATTAAATGCCACTGGAAAGATACCATCATCCGCATCAACCGCAGCGGCAACCAGTAACTTGTACTCATTTGTTGCTTTGAGCGGAACCTTGTCAAGAAAAAGTAGAGGCCTACACCCATTTGCAAAACCGTGCAAAGAAGCATGGAATGCAACAAAAACACGGCGTGTATCCACCGTCTGAGACAACTCAAGTGAACTCCCTGGGTTGGTCTGGAAAAGCCTATCCCGATACCAGGGCAAATGGCCGAATGTCTCCCTCATAACATGAAACATCTCCTTCTGTGCCACTTCTCTACCTCGCCAAACCTGTGAATAGGTCAGCAGAACTCCATATTCTTCATATATTTCCTTGACAAGGTCCTTCGGCTTGAGCGTTGAGTTCTCACGCAGCTTCTCCTTGATGATGGCAGTCAGCCACTGCCTTGTTGCTCGCCGCTGACCCTCTCCACCAACTCCTCCGCACGTGTGCTCATCAGTCATTTTCTTGATAACAAATTTCTTGCTACGAGATGACTCAGATGCATGCAGTCGCCAGGTGCAGCCATCCCCAACACACTTTACAGTGACACGGGTGGTTTCATTCTTGATGAATCGGTACACAAATCTTTTCCCGATGGCATACTTGCACAACTGAGCTCGGAAATCCTTCACGTTGTCAAATTCTTGACCGACACCTTTAATAATGTCATCCCAGAACACGTTAGGATTATAGGTAAGCTCCGGTGGAGGATCTATTATGATCTCAGAGCCATCATACGCATTGATTGCATCATCAATAATCCCAGTTGGTTCCCTGCAAAAGCCATGCAGGCATCTGTGAAACTCACAATTCTTACAAACTTTGCGGAGTAACAAGACAGAACATGAGTAGAACCTTTCCGTATCAATGAGAGCAAGCTTGTCCTGATTCAAGACATCTGGATCAGAGGAAACAGATCCATCTGTGGCGACAAAGGCAACATCACGCCCAAATTCTACTTGAAATTCCCTAGTTTCATCAAGAACAATAGAAATTATTTGCTTTGGACAGTATCATATCACAAGTAGAATGATTGAACCCCTACAATCTACAGCCAGGTAATTGTACATGATGGTGCAAACAAGTATCTACGATGAACTAACAGCTTACTAAGCAACCAAGTATTAACTGATCACACTAAGTAGAGTTCATACGAGCAAGTCTGCAAATCAGGCGAAATGAAGAAGGGAAAACTAAAGTAGCAGTAACTACAAAATACGAAGACTGAAAAAAAGATAATGCAACCGACGTGATCAGAACAGGAAACCATTCAAATAGCGCTGATCTACAGAGAGTGTCATATGGAAAATTAGGTAAGAGAAAAGTCTACAATATGAGATAGAAGTAGCCTAGTAGGTACTAACAGAAAGGGGCACTAATTAAGTTGTAGATATGCCTATAAGTAACAAGAGGTGGTACCAAAGTAATGAACATCCATATAAGGTAATCATGTTAAATGTCCATGGTGTAACTAATTCTACAGTGGTATGACCTGCTTCCTGAACAACAATGATGCTGCAAACTAAATAATGGCGGGATTTTAAATTCTAGAGATTTCATCAAACAGAATAAATGAAAATGTCTGGCTTTACTGGGAGGACTAAAAACTAAAAATGACGTAGGCAGACGATTTGATAATATGCTAAACACAGCCTGAAGTAAACTGCGTCTCTTGAATTAGGCCTGTATTTAATTGACTGCAGAGAATACTACTTTGGAAAACAAATATAGGAACTCCAAACTTTCAGTTTTATGTCTTGAAGAGCGCAAAATATTGCAACCAGGGTAAACCTCATAATAGTTAGTAACCAAGGGCACAACAGAAATGCAAGGATGTGGTAACTATGTGAAGATTGGTTCTGTACTCGTTGTAATCATTTAATGTAACCACCGGCCTTGGTTGATTGATATCATGGGTGTTAGTTTGAACTGCAGCACTGGTAGCAATAGGGGTCTTCTTGTTACTCTTGGATGTCCTGGAGAAAGGGAGAACACTGAGTGCAATGTGAAAGAGTAACAACATCAGAGAAAGACAACAGGCACAGGGCCACCTACTTGTTTTTGGAAGCTGGCCTTTTCCTTTTGTCAGCCTGTGCATTAGATCCAGCTTTAACAGTGGAAGCTCCAGTGTACGGTACAATACTCCTAGTTAGCCAGTACACATCAGGTGATGCTTCACACTGGCTCTTCTAAATGAACTATAAAAAGATTACATGGGAAGATAGAAGAGGACATACCTGTTCTCCACTCTGCTAATCACAAAAACGTCTACTTGTGCAGCACTAGCAGTAAAATCAACCATCCGTTGCAAATCTCTATCACACGAGACTGTGATGAGAGTTCTGTTATTGTTCGGGAGAAAGTATTTGAACGACATATCAGTGACATCGACATGGAACACCTTGGACACCTCATCCTTGAAGCTGTCCAGTGGCATCTCCCGAGAGACGTCAACAGCATGCGCTTCTCCTCCTTTGTAGATCAAATTCCCGTTGGGACCAGAAGTGAACTCCCCACCGTGTTGGCAAATGGCTACTACAAAACCACCCTCCGCCATGCTTTGTAGGTCGTTCGATGATGACCCTGCATTTTAGAAGAAGAAATAAACATTCTAGTAACAGAAAATGCATTCCATAAAGTTGCTTACTCCTATAAATATTTAACCCAGCAGATGTAATTCAGTTTCACTTAATCGAGAGTATATACACGAGGATTAAAACAAGAAGCTCCCAGAATTCCCGGTTCAAAAGAATATGAACTCTAAAATGCAGGCTAAGTTGAAGATAAATAACAGAGAGAATAAGCCAATGATATTTAAGGCTGCATGTTTGGAAAGGATAACTGATGACAGCTTATTTTTTTACTGGTGAACGGCGCGAAATTAGAAATACCTCTGGACTCATTTGCCTGATGCTTACATTAGACTGTCTATTTGCACAAGTTACCGAGGAAATAAAGTTGAAACATATGTGAATATGTTTTGCTCATGGAACAATCACAAATACTATGCGTCATCTTTGCTCACTGGTACGCACTGCCCTATATAATGAAAATGTACTGAAAACATGAGCAGAACATTTGCCTTCAGGTGCTGTGTCCATTCACACTAATCGGGAGATGCAAGCACGGCAAAAGGAGTTTACCCTTAGACCTCGCTGAGCAGAGGGGCGTCAAGGGACTTGGATGGCGGCCTCCTGGCTATCACTCTGCGACCTAATCTGTCGGCGAGCCGCACAGTGACCAGGACGGGGAGCTTGGCGGCGACCCGTCCGGCCCCGCGGTGCGGCAGAGCGGGAACAGCGGGGCGGGTCTTCGGGGGCTACAGGGATCGCCGGTTGATGAGCGAGGCAGCCGGCGTGGCGGAGGTCAAGTCGGCGAGGAGAGCGAGGCGGCCGGAGGGAGCGGGCGGCGCAAACCCTAGGCCGCTCCGTCGGTTCTCCGTCGCGAGTGAAAACGGTTTGGGGGGAGAGGATCAGAGGATAGAAAAATGAAGGGTGGAAAGTGCGAATGTACCACTCAGTGGCAGAAGATTCTGTAATTTCGTTAAAATCCAGGGGCATTACAGTAAGGCATAGCCCAGCCGGATCCACGCCCAGAGTCCGCACGGCGTCCGACCGCCTCGCGGCTCTCGGTCGCTCGCACCGGCCACCGCCCACGCACCAGCTGCCTATGAGAGCGCTGACGGCCGCCGCCGCCTCCCCGCTCCGCGCCCTCCTCCTCCTTCACCTCTCATCCCTCTCCCCGCGCCCCCCGCTCACCATGAACCCCTCCTCTTCCTCATCCGGCTACCGCTCCAGCGCCGCCGCCTTCGCCTCCCCGCACCAGCCGCGCGGCGGCGGCGGCGGCCGGCGATCCGGTGGCCGTGGCGGTGGAGACGGCGGAGACCGCATCGACGCCCTCGGCCGCCTCCTGTAATACCATCCACACGACACGCGAACTCCGACTCCCCTCTGCTACATGCCCAAATCGCTACCCGTGTACTCACCGCTGCTTCCGGTTTTGCGGACTGTTCTCTTCTCAGGACGAGGGTCCTTCGGCACATGGCGTCGGAGCTGAGGCTGGACATGAGGAGCGACGGCTACGTGCGGGTGCGCGACATACTCAGGCTCAGCCTGCAGACCTTCGCCAAGGTTCCCCTCAAGTCCCACACGGTGGACGAAATCAGGGAGGTAAAAACAGCGATCCTCTCGACTCCTCACTGTTCCTCTTCTTGCTGACCAGCAGAGAAATCTAGCAAAAACCCTAGCGGGTTGCATGTTGTTTAGTCTCGTTAGCATGCATCCTGAGCTTACACCGGGGAGTCCACCTCGGAATGTTGCAAGTTCTCAGTAGACCACTATGGAATTCGCCTTAATTTAAATTGAGTTGGCTTGAAACATGATTTAATGTTAATACAATGTTGCCTTTGCGCGTGTAGGCGGTCAGGCGGGATAACAAGCAGAGGTTTAGCCTGTTGGAGGAAGATGGCGAGCTGCTGATTCGGGCAAACCAGGGGCACACCGTGACAGTACGTTCTTCTGCTAACCGAGGTTTAGCCTGTTGGTTTAGTTTTTACCATTGCAATGCCATTTATCTTGTCCACGATAACCTGCCAGGCTGTATTAATGGTTCTTCTGTAACTGCTGAGAGGCGTAGACATATTACTTAAGCATCAAGCCTGAGATCTAGGCGCCTGATTTTTAGTTATATCTCAGTCGCTAACGTCATCCTACTATTTTGTGCTAATTCTCGGTTGCAACCTAGTTGTAACCTAATTGATGTCCCAGTTATCACCTAGTTGCAACTCATGTGTATCTAGGTTGCAACTCATTAAATTCTCACTTATCACCTAGTTGCAACTCATGTGTAACTCCCACACTGCACGAATCACGAGGTATATCCAATGGTGAGAGAGGCGACTGAGATATAACTAGAAATCAGGCGCCTGATTTCTAGCAAAACCGATTACTTAAGGAGCAAGATTGCGCTGAACCAGTTTCTAGGATTTCTATGTCACCTATATACCAGACATTGTGTGCTGCAGCTCAAGATGTTTATGCTTAGCATATTACTCAGTGTTGGTTTCCATATGCTAACTAGTTATGCAAAAATAAAATTGTTGTATTTCTTGTTGGTCTGAATTAGGAAAAAAAAGAAGTTGCAATTCATGTGTTCCAGGCAAGACTTCTAAGTAGTTATATCCCATATATATGTTCTTATGTAGCTAGCACTTCCATTCTAACAATGTGGACACTCAATTCCTCTATGATGCCTAACTTTCACAAAATTAAAGTTTCAGCAGCATAACACATTATACAGGATGATAATTATAGCGTTTTAACCAGTGTACATGTTTTGAACAAATCATGTCAGATCTTAACTAAGAGAA
Source organism: Avena insularis (assembly GCA_023614405.1). Lineage (NCBI taxonomy): Eukaryota > Viridiplantae > Streptophyta > Magnoliopsida > Poales > Poaceae > Avena > Avena insularis. The sequence goes on from CM042692.1 coordinate 569,865,047, forward strand.
TGCAAGCTACTTGTTTTTTTAACCGTTACAAGCCATGTTACAGTTCAGATCATATTGTCAGGCCTCGTCTCTTACTCTAATTGAGACAGAATCCAATCCATTCTCTATCTTGGTTGGCGTATTTCTGAGAGCAGTGTTCCCGTTCTCTGTCATGTGGGTTGGGTTGTGGCATGCCATATACTAGTTCATCTTCTCACCAAGTGAATTGTACTTTACATGAAACCAGCTTAGTGGAATTGATCAAATTTGTTTTATAATATTACTGTAAACCTCGTGCAGACAGTTACTTCAGAGAGCTTGTTGAAACCAATTTTGTCAGCTGATGAAGTCTCAGGTATATTATGATCTTAATTAATTCTCATATTTGCTTCCTCTCCTGAATGGTAGTGTGTTTGTTCTAATTCCTTGTATCCACAGTTTGTGTCCATGGAACTTACAGGAAAAATCTTGATTCAATCCTGCAATCTGGGCTGAAACGTATGGCGAGGTTACATGTTCATTTCTCAAGTGGTTTACCCTCAGATGGAGAAGTTATTAGCGGTACGATTTTTGCCGTTACAAACATTCTATCATTGAATTTATTATTATTCTGGAAACAAGTAGAAGAACTAAAGGCTGTTCTCGTAGCCGGAAGCTGTGCTGAAGATTATTTATGTTTTGTGCAATGCACCCAACAATTGCTATCTGTTCCATTGTTTAGCAGTGCATGAACCCAGACTGGTCGTTATTTGTTTCCAGCTTGTGGTCTAATGTTTCTTCCACTGCTGAACTAATGGCTTTGTCTTCTTCAGGTATGCGGCGGAGTGCTAACATCTTGATATATTTGGATGTGAGCAAGGCACTACAAGGTACCGATGCTTACTGTAATAGTTGCAAAATACCGTGTCAGTTTTTTCTTTCATTTTCTCACAAGAGGCTAATTATTTGACAACCAAATTTTCGCTCTCAGACGGAATGAAGCTCTACATTTCAGACAACAGGGTGATACTGACGGAGGGTTTTCATGGCGTCGTTCCTGTCAAGTACTTCGAGAAGATCGAAACGTGGCCTGGACGAGCGCCGATACCATTCCAGAGATAGCTACTAGGTCCTACAGCACCACTGAGGTTTATGTATGCTTCTTATCGAGGGATTCAGATTAACAGGCTTTGCTGGGTTTTCATTGCTGCGAGCCTGTGAAAAGGAAATGTAATGCCTGTTTTTTGAAATAGCTGCGGTGCGTGTACTTGCGGGAGGAGAGTATCTCTGCTGCCCTTGTGGTTGTACGAACCTACAAGTTGTGGTCGATAACTGATTCTTTTGCTTGTGTATGATGCATGTCAATTCCATTCACTATACCACTCTGATGTTCCATTGCCCTGTTGAACACCGGATGTTATATCCAGCAGCGTCAGGTGTACGACAGATCAATGTAGTAACTTGTATCGCATATCTGACAGGGCACACACACTTTGGTGCTGATATAAATAAATTTTAACATATTTTGTGCCGGAAAGTGTCTTTGGCTCAAGGTGCTCTTTTCGTTTTCAAAAAATAAAAAATCATATTTTACAGATTTTAGAAATATCTGGAAAAAGATCCTTTCAGATATGCTCTTTGTATTCTGACCTACATAAAAATAACAAATTTGAAGATTTGAAAACATACTTGAGCAGATCTACACTGTTATTTTTGTACACCTCATAATACAAAGTATTTCAAATTGATATTTTGTTTGTTTGTGGGATAAATCGTGGGCTACATCCAGATATTCTTTAAAATATTTTTTTTAACTCAGAAATATGATTTTGAATTTTTAAAATAGCAAGAGCACTGGACCTCGGAAGCCAAAAATCTCCACTTGTTTTGTGCTCAATAGTTTGTGATTTTTTTTGAAATAGGCACGGAAGCCTACCGTACAGTTAATTTCGGATGTGGCTACATCTTTTTTAGCGAATGCCTATTTGCGTTTATTGAATTGACAACAGTGTTATATCATTTATTACATTAGGTTTGATAAACCCCCGGAGGATTGCCATCCCAAATTAAGATCTCCTTTGTAACAGAAGCATTCCTTACTAGATTGTGAGTCACTTTGTTTGCATCCCTTGGAAAGTGTTGGAAAGCAGGGGCATATCCAATGGGAGTGCCATAGTTGAAGATTTGTTGATCTTATAGCAACTAGTCTAATTGTATACTATTATATGTGTTAAAAATATTTATACATGATATGTATGCTATGGATATTGAGCTTGGCACCCCCTCTGGTTCAATCCTACATCCGCCACCAGTTGGAAAGAAACATCATCTATCAACCATGCCTTCATAAAACACTCAACCATGATTGCGAACAGGGACTCCATATCTCAATTACTCACATTGCAAGACTGAATGAGTTGGAGCGAATCAAATACAATGATAATTGATGAGCAACCCAGATGCTCCAACAATTCCACCTTTAAGAAGAGCTAAGGCCTCGACAACAGTTGCATTGAGAACACTCTACAAAGTGCATGTCATACAATCGATCACTTCACCACGATGATTACAAAGAACAGCCCCTGCTGACCCTGATCCGTCTACATGAAAGGATACGTCAATATTCATCTTATAGGAGCCCCGAGGTGGCTTATTCTATAGAACACTCTTCTCCGAGCTATACTTTGTTGCATTGTAGTTCGATGTGAGTGTCGAGATAGCAAACGTTGAACTCGATGGTGAGGTCACATGCTTTCCTTTAACTTTCTCCCTTCTTTCGAGCATCCTACAACATTGGATTCTTGTAAACCTGGCCTATCAAAAATCGATGATTTCTTCTAATTCAAGATGCATAAAATAAACTCAAGCACAACTAAAACAGACTTGTCAATATGCAAAACCGATCTCATCACATACCTCATCCAGGCAGCACCAGTGCAGCACCCGGCCTTCCTTTGAGGGATAGAATGCACGCTTCTCTCTTCCATGAGAGAATCTCTAGCCGCCGGCGCCCTCAGGCCATTTTCCAGCACTAAATATTGTCGTTTGGGAGGGAGGGGCGCTACTTTTGGCATGGGGGCGCCGGTTCCCAGCAACGCCCCTGATTCCGCCCCTAGCCGACGGCTTCGGTGGGAAAAAATGACGCAAATGTCACACAACATATGTTTATCACATAGTTTGACATAAAATCAATACAAACCAAATAGTTTAAGAAAGCAAGCTCATAATTTAACAAGTTTTAAAACACAAATTAAAACACATCAAACTAGGTGTTGAATTTGCGCCTCCACAGGTGCTCCACCATATCCTGATGTAGTTGTTGATGCATATGCGGGTCTCAAATCTCCTGACACATAGCGAGAAAGGCAACCTATGTCGGCACCTCATGATCAACAACTGCAAGAGGACCCTGTCTGAAATATGGTTCAGTGTCAACCACCGGCTCATCCCGCTCAATCTCAATGATCATGTTGTGCAAGATCCCATAGGCATTCATCACCTAGCACATCTGAGATTCCAACTAGGTCAGAGCAGGGTACCGGACAATAGCAAGTCGATCTTGAAGCACGCCAAACGCCGCTCGACATCCTTCTTACAAGCTTCTTGCTCCTTGGCAAAGTTGGAATTCTTGCCCATTGTAGGGTTTGACAGCGGGGTTTGAGATAGTCTTTACAAATGTTGACCATCTTGGATAGATACCATATGTCAGGTAGTATCCCTTGTTTTAGTGGTGCCCATGAAGGGAATATGTCCTGAGAGGCAATAATAAAGTTGTTATTATCGTATTCCATGTATATGATAGATGTTTATTTTGCATGCTATAATTGTGTTAATTGGAAACGTTAATACATGTGTGTTTAATAAACAAATACGAAGTTCCTAGTCATGCCTCTCTTATATACTAGCTCATTGATTAATAAGATGATCAAGGTTTCCTGATCATGGACATTGGATGTTGTTAATAATAAGGTCACAACATTTGTAAAATGATGTGATGAACATTCATCCGAAGTATAGTATTATGATCAAATTCATTGTGTTTATATTCCTATAGCACCTTGCGAAGTAATCTTAGTCCTTAGACCATGAAATCATGTTAATTGCTAATACTAGAAGAGTGACTTGATAACATCAAACGTCACACCGTAACTGGATGACTATAAAGATGTGTTCAGATACTCCGAACGTGTTATGTTGATGCTCATGGATCAAGAGTGGAATTTTTCCATCCCGATGACGTATAGATATACTCTGGGCCCTCTCGGTGATATCGCATTAGTTAGCTTGCAAGCAAGTGATGAGATCACTAGAATGTTATATCACAGGAACGAGAAAAGAGTGTTGGAATTATGCCCTAGAGGCAATAATAAAGATGTTATTATTATAATTCTTGTTCATGATAAAGTTTATATTCCATGCTAGAATTGTATTAAGCGGAAACATTAATACTTGTGTGGTTTGTGAACAACACCGTGTCCCTAGTACGCCTCTATGGACTAGCTCATTGATCAATGATGGTTAAGGTTTCCTAACCATAGACATGAGTTGTCAATTGATAATGAGATCATATCATTGGGAGAATGATATGGTGGACAGACCCAAACTTAGCGAAACAATTAGATCGTGTCATTGTGTTCATCTTTGTGAAGCTTTTCCTATGTCAAATATTGTATTCCTTAGACCATGAGATAATACAACTCCCTGGTATCGGAAGAAAGCTTTGAGGTCATCAAACGTCATCCTATGAGAGGGTGATCATAAAGGTGTCTCTCGTGATCGGAAAGTATCATTGGGTTGTATGTATCGAGATGGAATTTGTCCTCCCAAGTCGAAGAGATATACTTGGGCCCACTCGTGTCGATATCAACACCGCTTGAAAGCATGTGGTTAAGGAGTTAATCACAAAGTGATATCGGATTACAGAGCGAGTAAAGTACTAGCTGTGAGCGAGATTGAACTAGGTATAATGATCAGAAGCGATCGAATCTCGCAAGTAAAATATCGCGAGACGAAGGGAATATATATATGGGATTGATTGAATCCGGCATCGTGGTTCATCCGATATGATCATCGATGAATGTGTGGAGTCAATATGGGTGCCTGCCGCTTGTTGATTATTGATAGAAGATCATGTCGCATATTCTCGAACCCGAGGTCACACACTTAACGTGTCTCGGCGCTAGGATAGATTGGATAATTGGTTTATGAATTTTTGTTCGAGTCTCGGATGGGATCAGGATATCACGAGAGGTTCGGAATGGTCGGAGAATAAGATTCATATAAGGCGGCAGTTTTGGAGTTGAATTGTTCCGGTTAATCGGTATTGTCTGGAAGCTTCTAGAACCTTCGGAAGGGGGCCAACGTGGTCCCACCTTCCGGGAGGGGCATGGGCCTATGAGGGAGTGTCCTGGCGCATTGGGCCAGGGCACAAGGCCCCATAGGGCCCAGCCGATCCTAGATAAGTTTAAATTCGTTTAAACTAGAGATAGGGTTATCTAGATAAGGGAGAGTTTAAATTGTTTAAACTAGAGATAGGCTTGGAGGAGGGCTAGGGCTGGCCGCCACCACCCCTCTATATATAGAGGGCTGGTGCGCCTCCCCACACACACCTTCCTCCAAACCCTAGTTGCCTTTGCCTTCCTCTCTCCCTCCCATTGTTTGTGGCGAAGCCTGCAGTGAAATTCTCCACCATATACACCACGCCGTGTTGTAGATCCAATCCATCTCTCCACCATACTTGCTGGTCCGAGGAAGGAGGAGACGTCGAGGTGCTGCACGTGTGCATCTCACGGAGGCACCGCCACTTGTGGTGCTAGATCGGATCGGATCGCGAGGAGACGCGAGTACGACTACATCACCCACGTTCCGGCGAGCGTTCATGTCTTGAATCTTCAAGGGTATGAAGATCTAATCCAATCTCTCTCGTTGTTTGCATCTCCTAGATTAGATCTTGGCTTTCCTCTGTTCGCTCAGTAGAAAATTTTGATTTACTATGCGAAAACCCTTCAGTGGTATCGAGCTAGATCTATGCGTAGATGTGATTCACGAGTAACGCAACATGGTTGTTGCGGGCATTGATGTTTTCTGTTGCAAGCCTCTTGTTTGTGTTCTTCTTATGGCGGGATAGTGAGATTGAAGCGGTCCAGGCCAACCTTACGACGTCGTCATGAGACCGGCTCGCACTTGACGTGTGGCTTGTACCACACATGCGGCCGGTGGATGTCGTTTCTCTCACTATAGTTGTCATGGGATTAACACCAGAGTTTGGCAACCATAATATCACCGTTGTGGCTTTAGTAGGTAAGAATCGTTCTTAGCATCTACTCCCATGAGCCACGTAAAACATGCAACAACAAAGTAGAGGCGTCTAACTTGTTTTTGCAGGAGTGTTTTCGTGATATGGTATGGCCCAAGATGTGATGTGTATATTGTATGCGATGATCATGTTTTGTAATGTTTCACGACTTGCATGTCGATGAGTACACAACCGCAGGATCCATATGGTTGTCTTTATAATTGTGTATGACCTGAGTCAACTTCTTATACGCCATGTAATAGCTTTACTTTATCGCTAAGTAGTTAGCAATAGTTGTAGTTGCTATTCATGGTGGAGGCAATCATGGTGGAGTGATGGAGATCATGCAACGCACAAGATGGAGATCATTGCGAAGATTGGCTATACCATGTCACATAAAGTTATATGCATGTGATGTTTATCCTTTTATGTATCTTATTATGCTTAGATCGCGACGGTAGCATTATAAGATGATTCCTCACTTAAAGATCAAGATAAAACTGTGTTCTCCCCATGTATGCATCGTTGCGAAAGTTCGTCGTGTCCAAGCATCACGTGATGATCGGGTGCTATAGACTCTACGCTCACATACAACGTGCAAGCCGCTTTTGTACACGCGAAATACTTGGGTCTAACTTTACGAGCCTAGCATGTACAGACATGGCCTCGTAACACAAGAACCGAAAGGTTAAGCATGAGTCATATGAATGATATGATCGACACTTTGTTGTCCACCATTGAAACCACATCTCTTCACGTGATGATCGGATTAGGTGTGGTGAATTTGGATCGTGTTCACTAAACAACTTGAGGGATGTTGAATTTAGTGGGAGTTCATCTAGTAATTTGATTAAGTTGAACTATTTATCATGAACATAGTCTAAATTGTACTTGCAAATACTGTAGATCACATGGCCAAGTCCAACTTCAACTTCAACGTTTTTGATGAGAAAGAAAAGCTTAGAAACAATGGGTCTAACTTCACCAACTGGTTCCGCAATCTAAGAATCATTACGCTCGGCGGACAAAGGACTATGTCCTTGAGAAAGCGTTAGGTGACGCCCTAACAAGCTATGGCTGATGAGAAAGCTGTCTATCATCGCAAAGATGATTATGGTGTGATTAAGAGCACCATGTTGTTTGCTATGGAACCAGAACTTCAAAATCGTTTTGAAAACTATCCCGGGCCCTTTGAGAGTCTCGAAGAGTTGAAAACCATGTTTCAGACTCAGGCCCGTTCTGAGAGATATGAGATCTCTGAGAAGTTCTTTAACTGCAAGATGGAGGAAGGGAGTTCCGTTAGTGAGCACGCCATTAAGATGTCGGGCTACACTCAATGCCTTGAGCAAGCGGATCGCAAGATTCCAGAGGAGCTCAAGATTGATGTGGTTCTGCAATCACTCCTCCCAGCTACAAAAGTTTTGTAGTGACTCATAATCAGATTGGTTCCACTGATACGATCACCGAGCTCTTCGCAGTCTGAAGGCTGCGGAGGTGGACATCAAGAAGGATAATCATGTGTTGATGGTCAACAAGCCCTCCTTTAAGAAAGGTAAAGGTGCAAAGAAGCCCTTCAAGAAAGGCGGCTGAAGCGTGTTGCCCTGGCGAGAAGAAGCTCAAGTCCGGTCCTAAGTCGGACCTCGAGTGCTTCTATTGCAAGGACAAGGGTCACTAGAAGCGCAATCGTCCAAGTACTTAGCGGACAAGAAGGCTGGCACCATCAAAGGTATATTTGATATACATGTTATTGATGTTTTCCTTACTAGCCCTCGTTGTAGTGCTCGGGTATTTGATACCGGTTCATTGCTAATATTTGTAACTCAAACAGAGCTACGGAATAGACGCCATTGCGAGGGATGAGGTGACGATGCGTTGCTGGCAACGGATCAAGAGTTGATGTGATGGCGTCAAGACGCCTCTCCTTAGTTTTACCTTCGGATTAGTTTTAAACCTTAATAAATGTTATTATGTGCTGCGTTGAGCATGAACATTATTTCGGATCGTGTTTATTGCAAGACGGTTATTCATTTAAATCGGAGAATAATGGTTGTTCCATTTATATGAGTAACATCTTTTATGGTCATGCACCTCTTGTGAGTGGTTTATTTCTTCTAAATCTCGAAGGGATGAAACACACATCCATAACATTGAGGCTAAGAGATGCAAAGTAGATAGTGATAATACTACTTATTTGTGGCAATCGCTGCTCAGGTCATATTGGTGTAAAGCGCATGAAGAAACTCCATTCGATGGACTTTTGGAGTCTCTTGATTTTGAATCATTTGACACATGCGAACCATGCCTCATGGGCAAGATGATCAAAACTCCGTTCTCGGTATGATGGAGCGAGCAACGGACTTGTTGGAAATCATACATACCGATGTATGCGACCGATGAGTGTTTCGACGCGGTGGATATCGCTATTTTCTCACTTTTACCGATGACTTAAGTAGATATGGGTATATCTATTTAATGAAACATAAATCTGAAACGTTTGAAAATTTCAAAGAATTTCAGAATGAAGTGGAGAACCATCGTAATGAAAGATTAAGTTTCTACGATCCGATCGTGGCGAATATTTGAGTTATGATTTTCTCACGCATCTCAAAGCAAGTGGAATCGTTTCACAACTCACGCCACCCGAACACCACAAATAAGAATGGTGTGTCTGAAGCGAATCGAACCCTATTAGATATGGTCTGATCGATGATGTCTCTTACTGATTTGCCGTTATCATTTTGGGGTTATGCATTAGAAACCGCTGCATTCACTTTAAATAGGGCTCCATCTAAATCCGTTGAGACGACACCGTATGAACTGTGGTTTGGTGCTAAACCTAAGTTGTCGCTTTCTTAAAGTTTGGGGATGCGAAGCTTACGCCAAGAAGTTGATGCGGACAAGCTCGAACCCAAAGCGAGAAATGCGTCTTCATAGGATACCCTAAGGAAACTATTGGGTATACCTTCTATCACGTAACCAAGGCAAAGTGTTTGTCGCAAAGAACAGTTCCTTTCTTGAGAAGGAGTTTCTCTCGAAAGAAGTGAGTGGGAGGAAAGTAGAGCTAGACGAGGTTATTGAACCTTCTCTTGAATTGGAGAGTAGCGCAGCACCTGAAATTGTTCCAGGTCACCGCACCAACAATAGAGGAAGCTAATGACAAGGATCGTGAAGCTTGGACGATCGCGCTCATCGAACGTCGCAGGTCGACAAGGTTGCGTGCCCTCCCGAGTGGTGCGGCAACCCTGTCTTGACCGCCTTGTTAGTAGAAGACAGTGAACCTACGAACTATGAGGAAGCGATGATGAGCCCAGACTCTGAGAAATGGCTAGAAGCCATGAAATCCGAATTGGGATCCATGAGCGAAAACCAAGTATGGACTTTGGTGGACCCTCCTAGCGACCGAAAGGCCGTTGAGTGCAAATGGATCTTCAAGAAGAAAACGGACGCGGATGGTAATGTTACCGTCTATAAAGCACGGCTTGTTGCGAAAGGTTTTCGACAAGTTCAAGGTGTTGACTACGATGAGACTTTCTCTCCCGTAGCAATGTTTAAGTCCATTCGGATTTTATTAGCAATTGTTGCGTTTCATGATTATGAAATATGGCAGATGGATGTCAAGATCGCTTTCCTCAATGGCAACATTGATGAAGAGTTGTATATGATGCAACTCAAGATTTTGTCGATCCTAAGGATGCTGATAAAGTATGCAAACTTCAGCGTTCCATTTATGGATGAAGCAAGCATCTCGGAGTTGGAACCTTCGCTTTGATCAAGTGATCAAGAGCTTTGGATTTGTTCCAAATTGCTGAAGCTTGCATCTACAAGAAAGTGAGTGGGAGCTCGGTGGCGTTTACGGTACTATATGTGGATGACATATTGATTATTGGAAATGACATCAACATGCTTAACGATGTGAAGAGTTATTTGAACAAGTGTTTTTCAATGAAAGACCTAGGTGAAGCTGCTTATATATTGGGCATCAAAATCTATAGAGATAGACAAAGACGCTGATAGCTTTAAGCCGAGTACATACCTAGACAAAGTTACGAAAAGGTTCGAATGGATAAGGCATTGAAAGGTTCAAAGGCCTATGTTGTCGTAAGATATTGAGCAAGGCTCGGTGTCCAGCCACGGTAAATGATAGGAAGCTATGAGCAAAGTGCCTTCACGCCTCGGCCATAGGTTCCATCATGTATGCCATCTTGTGTACTAGACCGGATGTGTCCAATGCTCTTAGTTTGACGAGATATCAAAGTGATCCAGAGTAGAACATCGGACAGCCGTGAAGAACATCCTAAGGTACCTAAATAGGACTAAAGAAATGTTCTTAGTCTATGGGGGTGATGAACACTGTCAGAAAAGGTTACGTCGATGCTAGTTTCGACACCGACAAGGATGATCATAAATCTTAGACAGGATACGTGTATATTTTGAATGGAGGAGCTGTGAGTGGAGAAGCTGCAAGCAAAGCGTGATCGCGGATCTACGAGAAGCGGAATACATGGCTGCCGCAGCGTCAAGTGAAGGAGTTTGGATCGAAACTTCATCATCGAGCTTGGCGTGGTTCCAAGTGCATTGGACCCACTGGAGATATTGTGTGACAACACCGGCGCCATAGCACTCGCTAAGGAACCAAGATATCATCCAAAGACCAAGCATGTCAATCAAGTTTCATATAATCCGAGATTATATAGCGATGGAGATCGAAGATTAGCAAAGTACATACAGATCTGAATGTCGTAGATCCATTGACTAAACCTCTTCCACGTAAAACATGATCGGCACCTCGATGCCATGGGTGTGAGATTGTTGCCAAATGTAAACTAGATTATTGACTCTAGTGTAAGTGGGAGACTGTTGGAATTATGCCCTAGAGGCAATAATAAAGATGTTATTATTATAATTCTTGTTCATGATAAAGTTTATATTCCATGCTAGAATTGTATTAAGCGGAAACATTAATACTTGTGTGGTTTGTGAACAACACCGTGTCCCTAATGCGCCTCTATGGACTAGCTCATTGATCAATGATGGTTAAGGTTTCCTAACCATAGACATGAGTTGTCAATTGATAATGAGATCATATCATTGGGAGAATGATATGGTGGATGCACAAACTTAGCGAAGCAATTAGATCGTGTCATTGTGTTCATCTTTGCGAAGCTTTTCCTATGTCAAATATTGTATTCCTTAGACCATGAGATAATACAACTCCTGGTATCGGAAGAAAGCTTTGAGGTCATCAAACGTCATCCTATGAGAGGGTGATCATAAAGGTGTCTCTCGGTGATCGGAAAGTATCATTGGGTTGTATGTATCGAGATGGAATTTGTCCCTCCCAAGTCGGAGAGATATACTTGGGCCCACTCGGTAATCGATATCAACACCGCTTGCAAGCATGTGGTTAAGGAGTTAATCACAAAGTGATATCGGATTACAGAGCAGTAAAGTACTTGCGTGAGCGAGATTGAACTAGGTATAATGATACCGACGATCGAATCTCGGCAAGTAAAATATCGCGAGACGAAGGGAATATATATATGGGATTGATTGAATCCTGGCATCGTGGTTCATCCGATATGATCATCGATGAATGTGTGGAGTCAATATGGGTGCCTGCACCCGCTGATTATTGATAGAAGATCATGTCTGCATATTCTTGAACCCGCAGGGTCACACACTTAACGTGTCTCGACGCTAGGATAGATTGGATAATTGGTTTATGAATTTGTGTTCGGAGTCTCGGATGGGATCCGGGATATCACGAGAGGTTCCGGAATGGTCCGGAGAATAAGATTCATATAATGCATTGCAGTTTTTGGAGTTCAGAATTGTTAGGGTTAATCGGTATTGTACGAAGCTTCTAGAACCTTCGGAAGGGGCCAACGTGGTCCCACCTTCCGGGAGGGCATGGGCCTATGAGGGAGTGTCCTGGCCGCATTGGGCCAGGGGCACAAGGCCCCATAGGGCCCAGATCCTAGATAAGTTTAAATCGTTTAAACTAGAGATAGGGTTATCTAGATAAGGGGAGAGTTTAAATTGTTTAAACTAGAGATAGGCTTGGAGGAGGGGCTAGGGCTGGCCGCCACCACCCCCTCTATATATAGAGGGCTGGTGCGCCCCCTCCCCCCCCCCCCACACACACCTTACTCCAAACCCTAGTTGCCCTGCTGCCCTTCCTCTCTCCCTCCCGACTGTTTGTAGGCGAAGCCCTGCAGCAGAAATTCTCCACCATATACACCATGCCGTCGTGTTGTAGATCCAATCCATCTCTCCACCATACTTGATGGTCCGAGGAAGGAGGAGACGTCGAGGTGCTGCACGTGTGCATCTCACGGAGGCACCGCCACTTGTGGTGCTAGATCGGATCGGATCGCGAGGAGGAGAAGCGAGTACGACTACATCACCCACGTTCCGATTTAACGTTCCGCTGTGTGAATCTTCAAGGGTATGAAGATCTAATCCAATCTCTCTCGTTGTTTGCATCTCCTAGATTAGATCTTGGCTTTCCCTCTGTTCGCTTCCGTAGAAAATTTTGATTTACTATGCTGCGAAACCCTTCAAAGAGAGCATATCGGTAACGAGATCAAACTAGGTATGGAGATACCGATGATCGAATCACGGACATGTAATATATCGCGAGACAAAGGGATTAGATTACATGCATACAAGTTTCTTACGATCACATAAGTCATCGTTCAATGTGTGGGAGTCAGTATGGATCTCCAAGTCCCGCTACTGATTATTGATCGGAGAAGGGTCTCGATCATATCTGCATTATTCGCGAAACGTAGGGTGACACACTTAAGGGATACCAACATCATTTGGAGCAAATATGTTCCAGAGAAAAGAATTACAAAGCGTTGGAATTATTTTGATGGAAAACAGAATTGTTTTGGGTGAAATTGCAGAAATTGGTTCTGCATGTGATATTGAAATGTTGCAATGGGTTTTATGTGAATGTTTGTTAATTAAAGTAATTAACAAAATTCTGAATAAAATAAATAAAAGAGTTTTATTAAATGATAGAATGTTAAATTTGGAGAAATTTAATGCATTTAAGTGGAGACTTAAGTGGAGAATATGGAGGATCATATTTATGTGGAGGGAGTTACCACCACATGAATGAGGGAGGTGAAGGGGCACCCCCCATGGGGCGCCGGCCATGGGGAGGGGCACCCCCTCCTCCTATAAAGGGCCCCCCTCTCCTCACTTCTTGCTCACACCTCCTCGTGAAGGATCTCTCCCTCTCTAGATTTATTCCTCCATGGTCTCGGATTAGCGAGATACATGTTCCCGGTGGCTTTTCGTTTGGAAGGAGTTGATGCTTCCGCTGCATTGTTGGAGCGAGGAGGAGGAGGTTGTTCGGTGGCCTGAATGTGTGTGCGAGTACGGATGTGCTGCTGATTTGCGGTGCTAGGACTTCCTCGCGATCTTGAGATCGGAAAGCGAACGACTATATCATCCATGAGTCAAATGTCGTTACACTTTGCCGGTCTTGAAGGGTATGATTTCTCTGGATGTATATCCACATGTTGCTTGTATCTAGTATATAGATCTTAGCGTATAGTAGTTCTCATAGTAGGAAATTTTTTGTTTTCTATGTTGCGAACCCCTACAGTGGTATCAGAGCCTGGTTTATGCGTAGATGCTTTGCACGGGTAGTACACATATGAATATGTGGGTGATGATGATCATGTTATTGCATCTTATATGTGTTGGAAATATGCCCTAGAGACAAATAGTAGTAAGGACTATTATCATATTTCATATAGTTTATGATTAAGTTTTGTATCATGCTATAACTGTGATATACAAACAACCAGGGGTTCCCAGTGAAACTCTAGTCACTGGTTCATTGGTTAACAGATGATCATGTTTCCTGATCATGTGGCGTTTATGCCAGTTGGAAATGGAGTCATCTCATTCCGAGAATGAGATGATGAACCAATACCCAACCTAAACATCGTGACCCGATCAAGTCATGAAGTTCAAGTTACGATGATTAAAAATGGATCCTCGTAGACTATTCCTTAGACCGTAAGGCTATATCAATCACTGTCTCCCAAGAGTGCTTAGATAGCATCAAGCGCCACTTGGTAATACAGTGGTTATAAAGGTGTGTTCAGGTACTCGGAGGAAACCGTAGAGGAAATATATGTCAAGAGCGGGATTTGTCCGTCCATGTGACGGGAAGATACTCAAAGGGCCTACTCGGAGAGGTTATATCCAATAGCTGCACAGCGTATGATTTGATCACGGGGATATCACTTGTCGGAACAAGTCAAGTAGCATTGTTCAGTAACGAGATTGAACACGACATGGTGATGTCATTGATCAGATATCGGGTAATGCAAGTATCGAGAGACAAAGGGAATAAGACACGACTGTCTCGGTTCAAACGACGAAAGATCTTCGTGGAACACATAGGGGTCACATGGCCATCCAGGTCCCTCTGTCGATCATTGGTGCGGGAGTGTCCCTACCATGTCTAGAGTGTTCCCGAACCGTGGGGTATCACGCTTAAGGGCTTGATGATGCTTAGAGAGTGTTTATAGGATCGGTAGAATCACCGAAGAATAGTAGAGAGAAAACCGGAAGGGTTTCGGTAAGTCCCGAGGATGTCCGGAGTGGAGGTGGAAGTGTTCCATAGCCACGGAGGTTGAATAATATGTGAATGAATGTTAAATATTGATTTAATCATTTATTCATAATTATTTAATAAAGAGAAAAATCAATTTAAATGGTCAAAGGCTTAATGGGCCAATTCCCGGAGGGGAGAGGGCCTCTTAGGGAAAGGAGAGAGGGAGAAGGGGCCAAAGGGGGTGGCCGGCGCCCTAGTGGGCCAGCCCCCCACGCGGGGCCCATGGGGGTGGCCGGCGGTGCCACCCCTCCCCCTCCTCTCCTTTAGTCCCACCCCCGGGACTTTGAGGGAGGTAGTACCTCCCCTTCCCATATATATAGTGGGGGTATTTGGCCAAGTAAAACACACCAATAATCAATAAAGGTCTTCTCACTTTTGGGAGGACCTCTAATTGATATTTTCTCTCTCCCCCCCTCTCTCTCTCTCTCTCGTGACCGTGGTCCCAAGTCTGGACTACACGAACGAGAGACATCTTCACTGCGGAGCGCCGTCGCGCTGCGAGATTCGGATCCGGGAGCTCTACTTCCGCAACTGCTGCTGGATCGGGGAAGCGGGAGTCATCATTAGGCACCGAACGTGTGTAACTCCCTGCGAGGTGTCACACTTGAGACACTCAAGTCGTTGGAGCCAAGAGAGCGCAAGGACTTCATCACGACCTTGAGGCCGGCTTTGGCTCGTCTACATCAACCACGCTCTCCTGAGCGTTGACAACGCTTTCGGTCTTCAAGGGTAAGTTCGTGAAAAGCCCCTCCCGTTACTGTATTACTAATAGATAGGTACTGGCAGCTTCGGGGGTTCAGGGGCGTAGAGTAAAATTTTATTGTTTTCATACACGGAACCCCTACAATATGTACTTTGGATATTGGTGGCATAGTGGGATGAAGCGTCCGGACTAACTTTACATGTCCTTGCACATGAGACATGTTCCACGCTTGATATGCAACTAGTTTTTCATAAGTGGCTAGCGTGTGTTTGTCTCTCCTACTATAGTCAATATCTGATTTATAACGAGTTGCTAATAATTTGGTTATCATCATTGTGGTTCCATGTTCGTAGGTAAGAACGGTTCTATCTTCGAAATCCCTAAGCCACGTAAAACTTGTAATTGATAAATTAGAAGCGTCTAGTTTAGATCGTTGCTGGGCTAGTGTCATGATATGGTAATGTTATAAGTTGATGTATAGTTGATACTCTTACAACACACCTAACGTGTAAGTTCCATAGACCTTAGCCTTACACACAAAGGAATGATAAAGATCATACCACGATGCACATGATATTGATCAAGTACAAGAACCATATTATTTCACTTTACACATTTGATGTTTGCATCTTATATTGCTTGTTTGGCGTTTTAGTAGCATTATAAGATTATCTCTCATTTAAATATCAAGATAAAAAATTTGTTCTTCCTTAAGTATGCACCATTCTATTAATCGTGTTTCGAGATATCACGTGATGATCGGGTGTACTCGACTCTGTGCTTTCATACAACGGGTGTAAGACCGTTTTACACACGCGAGTACTAAGGTTCTTACTTGGCGAGCCTAGCATGTACAGACATGGCCTTGGAACATGGACCGAAAGGTTAAGCATGAGTCATATAGTTGATATGATGCTCATATAGATGCTCGCCTTTGAAACTACACTGACTCACGTGATGATTGGACTTGGTGTAGTGGATTTGGTTCATGTAATCACCAAAAAGACACGAGGGATGTTGTTTTTGAGTGGGAGTTCATTTGTAATTTGGATTAGTTGAACTCAATATATCATAAACTTTACAAATTCTGTTGTAGATGGCACCACCTGCTTTTAATTTCAATGTGTTCGTGGAGAAAGAGAAACTTGCTGCGAATGGTAGCAACTTTACCAACTGGGCCGAATTTGAGGATTGTCCTCTCTGGTGCACAAAAGCAATATGTGCTATAAGCACCACTAGGCCCCCCACCAGCTCCTGATGCTCCTAACAAGGAAAATAATTTATATTTGACTCGTCAGGAGGACCACAATATATCTGATGGGTTCGTAGCATGGAAAACAAAAAAATTCTACCACAAGAACGAACAAAACCCAGATCTAATCTAGATAAAAGCCAAGATCTAATCTATTAGACATGTGCAACGAGATAGATCTGTACTAACCCTTGTAGATCCGAAAGCCTTGTGCGAGATCGGATCTCGTGGTTGATGTAGACGATCACTTGCCGATCTCAAGATCAAGTAGACGATCCTTCCGGCGCCGCGTTCCGGCAGCGCTTCCGCAGTCGGTCACACGTGCGGAGTCGATGCAGACCTTCCTCTTCCCGTTCTAGCAAGCAGCGGAGGTAGTAGAGCTCTCCACGGAATCCCAGCAGCACGACGGTGTGGTGGTGGTGGTGGAGTAGAGAATTCTCCAGGGCTTCGCCTAAGCCTGAGCAGAAGGAAGGAGGAGGAGAGAGGCGGCTAGGGCAAGAGTGAAGGGGCCAGGGGGGTGGCGCCTCCACCCCTCTATATATAGAGGGAGGGGTGCGGCCTAGGGTTCCCATCCCTAGGCCCACCTCCTAGGGCCGGCGCACAAGGGAGGCTTGGGGGGAGTTTCCTTCCCCCCCAAGTTTCCCCTTTTTCTTTCTTGGTTTTCAAGTAAACTCCATAGAAATTTCTAGAACCTTCCGGAACATTCCGAAACCTTCTAGAACCCCCATATAAACACTCCGGGACATTTCCGAACCTAGAAAATGATCTCCATTATATGAATCTTATTCTCCGAACAATTCTGGATCTCCTCGTGATGTCTCAGATCCAATCCGAGACTCCGAACAACATTCGGTCTCCAACGCACATTCCATATCTACTCCCAACCACGCCGAACCTTAAGTGTGTCACCCTACGGTTCATGAATATGCAGACATGATGGAGACACCTCTCCGATCAATAACCATCAGCAGGATCTGGAGATCCATAACGGCTCCCACATACTCAACGATGACTTCATGATCGATAGAACCATTAACATATGAAACCAATTCCCTTTGTCACGCGATATTCTACTTATCCGAGGTTTGATCGTCGGTATATCCATACCTAGTTCTACCTCGTTACTGATAAGTACTCTTTACTCGTTCCATGTTATGTCATCCCTTGTGACCTAGTCACATGCTTGCAAGCTAACTAGATGACATTCCACCGAGAGGGCCCAGAGCATATCTATCCGTCATATGGATGGACAAATCCCAATCTTGGTCCATGCGCTTCAACACATACTTTTAGAATACCCAATGACACCTTTATAACCACCCGATTCTGAGCGGTGTTTGATGTCATCAAAGCACCCATCCGGTGATGGTGATTAACATAACCTCATGGTCGAAGGATTAGGTTACTATGCATTTGATAAGCTTGTAGCAATACGAACTAAATGACTTGATCTTATGCTACACTTACTTTGGGTGTGTGTCCATCACATCATTCTCCTAATGACATGACCTTGTTATTAATGACATCCAATGTCCATGATCAGGAAACCATGATCATCTATTAATCAACAAGCTAGTTCAACAAGAGGCTTACTAGGGACTCTTTTATGTTTACAAAACACACAAGTATTAGTGTTTCCTAGTAATACAATTATAGCATGGGATGTAAACATTCATCATAAACACAAAGATATAATAATAACCACTTTTATTATTGCCTCTTGGGCATATCTCCAATAGTCTCCCACTTGCACTAGAGTCAATAATCTAGATCACATGGTAATATACCTAACACCCATGGCGTTCTGGTGTTGGTCATGCTTTGCTCTAGGGACATGTTTAGTCAACGGATCTGCCACATTCAGATCAATGTGTACTTTGCAAATCTTTATGTCACCATCTTGGACATACTCGCGAATAGCATGGAAACGTAGCTTGATATGCTTCAGCTTGCTATGTGACCTTGGCTCCTGTGCATTAGCTATGGCACCTGTGTTGTCACAGTAGATGGCCATCGGGTCCAACGCACTAGGAACCACGCCAAGTTCAGTAATGAACTCCTTCATCCATATGGCTTCTTGTGCAGCCTCCGAAGCAGCTATGTATTCCGATTCAGTTGAAGATTTCGCCACAACTCTTTGCTTGGCACTCCTCCAGCTCACTGCAGCACCATTCAAAATAAATACGTATCCAGACTGTGACTTCGAGTCATCTGGATCGGTGTTCCAACTAGCATCAGTGTAACTGTTTACAACAAGCTGTTCATCACCTCCATAAGAAAGAACCATATCCTTAGTCCTATTTAGGTACTTTAGGATATTCTTGACCGCTGTCCAGTGCTCCATTCCAGGATCACTTTGATATCTGCTAGTCAAACTAACAGCATGTGCTATATCCGGTCTTGTACACAGCATGGCATACATGATAGAAGCTATGGCCGAGGCATAGGGAATATTATTCATCTTCTCTCTATCTTCTGTCGTAGCTGGACTTTGAGTCTTACTCGAGGTCTTACCTGACAACATGGGCACGAACCCTTTCTTGCTCTCTTCCATTCTAAACTTCTTTAGAACTTTGTCCAAGTATGTACTTTGTGAAAGCGCTATTAGGCGTCTTGATCTATCTCTATAAATCTTGATGCCTAGAATATATGCCGCTTCGCCAAGATCCTTCATTGAAAAACTATTATTCAAATAGGCTTTGACACTATTAAGAAGTTCTATATCATTCCCAATCAACAATATGTCATCTACATATAGTATTAGCAATGCTATAGAGCTCCCACTCACTTTCTTGTAAATACAAGCTTCTCCATAAGTTTGTATAAATCCAAAGTTTTTGATTACTTTATCAAAACGTTGATTCCAACTCCGGGATGCTTGCTTCAGTCCATAAATGGAGCGCTGAAGTTTGCATACCTTGTTAGCATCTTTAGGATCGACAAAACCCTTGGGTTGTACCATATACAACTCTTCCTCAATGTCCCCATTAAGGAACGCCGTTTTGACATCCATCTGCCAAATCTCATAATCGAAATATGCAGCAATTGCTAACAAAATCCTCACAGACTTTAGCTTCGCTACTGGTGAGAATGTCTCATCGTAGTCAACTCCTTGAATTTGTTGGAACCCTTTCGCGACAGGTCGAGCTTTATAGACGGTAACATTACCATCAGCATCTGTTTTTCTTTTGAAAATCCATTTGTTCTCGACAGCCTTACGGCCATCCGGTAAGTCCACCAAAGTCCATACTTGGTTTTCGTACATGGATCCCATTTCGGATTTCATGGCTTCTAGCCATTTGTCAGAATCTAGTCTCACCATAGCTTCTTCATACGTCGCAGGGTCATCAGTGTTGTCCACCAACATGACGTTCAAGCGAGGTCATACCAATCGAGTGGTACGAACCCTCTTGACTGCGAGGTTCAGCAGAACCGTTCGAAGTTTCATTATCACCATCATGAGCTTCCTCTCCAATTGGTGCAAAGGCACAAAACATCTTCCCGGTCTGCGCTACTCTCAACTCCGAGAGAAGGTTCAATAACCTCGTCGAGTTCTACTTTCCTTCTAGTCACTTCCTTCGAGAGAAACTCCTTCTCAAGAAAGGATCCATTCTTGGCAACGAAAACTTTGCCTTTGGATCTATGATAGAAGGTATACCCAATTGTTTCTTTAGGGTATCCTATGAAGACGCATTTCTCCGCTTTGGGTTCAAGCTTATCAGGTTGTAACTTCTTTACATACGCTTCGCAACCCCAAACTTTAAGGAACGACAACTTAGGTTTCTTTCCAAACCACAATTCGTACGGTGTCGTTTCAACAGATTTAGATGGTGCCCTATTTAAAGTGAATGCGGTTGTCTCTAATGCATAGCCCCAAAACGATAGCGGTAAATCTGTAAGAGACATCATAGACCGAACCATATCTAAGAGAGTTCGACACGATGTTCGGACACACCATTACTGTGGTGTTCCCGCGGTGTCAATCATAAAGTATTCCACATTTCTTTAAATGCATGCCAAACTCATAACTTATATATTCACCTCCGCGGTCAGAACGCAGAAACTTAATATTCTTGTTACGATGATTTTCCACTTCACTTTGAAATTCCTTAAACTTCTTGAAAGTTTCAGACTTATGTTTCATAAAGTAGACATACCCATATCTACTTAAGTCATCAGTGAAAGTGAGAACATAACGATATACACCACGCGATGCTACACTCATTGGACCGCACACATCGGTATGTATTATTTCCAATAAGTCTGTAGCTCGCTCCATTATTCCAGAGAATGGAGTCTTAGTCATTTTTCCCATTAGACATGCTTCGCATCTTTCAAGTGATTCAAAATCAAGTGATTCAAGAAGTCCATCAGAATGGAGCTTCTTCATACGCTTCACTCCAATGTGACCAAGACGATAGTGCCACATGTATGTAGAATTATCATTCAATTTTGTTCGTTTAGCATCTATGTTGTGAACATGTGTATCACTACTATCGAGATTCAGTAAGAATAAACCATTCATCTCAGGTGCATTACCATAAAAGATATTACTCATATAAATCGAACAACCTTTATTCTCAGACTTAAAAGAGTAACCATCTCGCAATAAACAAGATCCAGATATAATGTTCATGCTTAACGCAGGCACCAAATAACAATTATTCAAATTTAAAACTAATCCCGAAGGTAGATGCAGAGGGAGCGTGCCGACGGCGATCACATCAACCTTGGAGCCATTTCCAACGCCAGATCGTCACCTCGTCTCGCCAAGATTCGCTTATTCCGCAGCTCCTGTTTCGAGTTACAAATATGAGCAACGAACCAAAGATCAAATACCTGTGCACTACTACGATTACTAGTAAGATACACATCAATAACATGTATATCGAATATACCTTTCTTCTTGATGTTGCCGTTCTTAAAATCCGCCAGTACTTGGGGCGCTTACGCCCAAAGGACCGCACCCTTGCGAGAGAAGCATCTGGCAGTGCTTAGGACCAGCCTTGGGCTTCTTAGCAAAGCGGCAGCTTTCTTGCCGTCCTTCTTGAAGTTGCCCTTGTTCTTAGGCTTGCCCTGCTTGAAATTGGTGGTCTTATTGACCATCAACACTTGGTGCTCCTTTTGATCTCCACTTCAGCAGTTTTCTTGGACGATAGTTCATGCAACGCCTTGTTCATGCAAAGGTATATTGTAGTTCATCACAAAGTTCTTATAACTCGGTGGTAGTGATTGGAGGACACGGTGAATCCCTTAACTCATTAGGAATCGTTATCCCTAACTCTTGGAGCTTGTTTGCGTGCAGACATGGTGAGCACGTTTCGCTAACTGAGCTACCCTCTTCCATCTTACAGCTTAAAGAACTTTTGAGGCCTCATAGCTCTCCACGGCCGCGTGAGTCTCAAAAATGAGCTTGAGCTCCTTAATGATCTCGAACGGGTCGTGGTGCTCAAAGCGCTTCTGAAGCTCCGTTTCTAAACCGTACAGGATGGCACACTGAACTGTGGAGTAATGATTTTTTCGAGTGGCGTAAACATTTTTTACGTCATCGGTGGCATCTTCTGCAGGTGGGTCACCTAGCGGTGCTTCGAGCACATAGGTCAACTGACCAGCCCTAAGGACAATCTTCAGTCCACGGAGCCAGTCCGTGAAGTTGCTTCCATTGTTCTTAAGCTTTTCTTTCTCTAGGAACGCATTGAAATTGATGGAGAGGTTCGCCATAATCTACAACAAATTTGCAAGTAGTTTAGACTAAGTTTATGATAAAATGAGTTCAAATTTAATTCTTAAATTAACTAGGTGAACTCCCACTCAAAACAACATCCCTCACATTGTCTTAGTGATTACACGAACCAAGTCCACTACACCAAGTCCGATCTTCACGAGAGAAGATGTAGTTTCATCGGCGAACAATCTTCATGTTCATCATATCATTTATATGATTCATGCTCTACCTTTCAGTATTCCGTGTTCCGAGACCATGTCTGTACATGCTAGGCTCGTCAAGATTAACCTTAGTTTCCGCATGTGCAAATCTGGCTTGCACCCATTGTATGCACACGTAGAATCTATCACATTCGATCATCACGAGATGCTTCGAAACGACGAGTCTTAGCAACGGTGCCAAATAAGGACGAACACTTTATTACTTGATATTTAGTGAGAGGGATCATCTTATAATTCTACCGTCGCGATCTAAGCAATACAAGATGCATAAAGGATTAACATCATAGGCAATTCATAATTAGTGTGATATGATATGGCCCTTTCTTCTTATGCCTTTGATCTCCATCTCCAAAGCACGGACATGATCTCCATCATCAACAAAGATTAAGGCCAAGGTCATGGCGCCGCTTCATGGTTGTCCATCATCACTAGCAACTATTACAACTACTTGGAATAAAGCTATTATAAGATGAATAGACACGCAGTCTTAACAGAATTAAAGACAACCATTAGTTCTCCGGTTGCCATATTACAACAAGGATCATTGCATACATCAAATATAATCACAATCACATGATGGCCATATCACATCACAAAACCCCTGCAAAAACAAGTTAGACGCCTCTAATTTTCTTTGCATGTTTTACGTGGTTTGGGGCTTTCGAATAAGAACGGATCTTACCTACGAAACTGAACCACAACGTTGATACAAGTGCTATCAAGTACAAAGTGTAGATTGGATCTATACTATGGTGGGAGAGACAGACACCCGCAAAGCCACTTGTGCAAAGCAAGTTACACGTCAAGCGTGGAGCAAGTCTCATGTGCGATGACATGTAAGGTTAGCCCGAGCCGCTTCATCCCACCATACCGCAAGATGCAAAGTACACAAAGCAAAAGACGAGCACCAACGCCCACAAAACCATTGTGTTCTACTCAGGCAACAGATCTACGATAGACACGGCTCGATACCAATGATGGGTTCAGAGCATGGAAAACAAAAAAATTCTACCGCAAGAACGAACAAAACCCAGATCTAATCTAGATAAAAGCCAAGATCTAATCTATTAGACATGTGCAATGAGATAGATCTGTACTAACCCTTGTAGATCCGAAAGCCTTGTGCGAGATCGGATCTCGTGGTTGATGTAGACGATCACTTGCCGATCTCAAGATCGAGTAGACGATCCTTTCAGCGTTTCGGCGCTTCTGATCGGTCACACGTCTGGAGTCGATGCAGACCTTCCTCTCCTGCTCCAAAGGAGCGGAGGTAGTAGATCTCTCCACGGAATCCCAGCAGCATGACTGCGTGGTGGTGGTGGTGGAGTAGAGATTCTGCAGGCTTCGCCAAGCCCGAGCAAGGAAGGAGGAGGAGAGAGGCGGCTAGGGCAAGAGTGAAGGGGGAGGAGGGGTGGCGCCCACCCCTCTATATAGAGGGAGGTGCGGCCTAGGTTCCCACCCTAGGCCCACCTCCTAGGCCGATGCACAAGGGAGGCTTGGGGGAGTTTCCTTCCAAGTTTCCTTTTTCTTTCTTGGTTTTCAAGTAAACTCCATAGAAATTTCTAGAACCTTCCGAACATTCCAAACCTTCTAGAACCCCATATAAACACTCGGACATTTCCGAACCTAGAAAATGATCTCCATTATATGAATCTTATTCTCCGGACAATTCTGGATCTCCTCGTGATGTCTCAGATCCAATCCGAGACTCCGAACAACATTTGGTCTCCAACGCACATTCCATATCTACCTAAACAGCATCGAAACTTAAGTGTGTCACCCTACGGTTCATGAATATGCAGACATGATGGATACACCTCTCCGATCAATAACCATCATGGATCCGAGATCCATAACGACTACATACTCAACGATGACTTCGTGATCGATAGAACCATTAACATACGAAACCAATTCCCTTTGTCACGCGATATTCTACTTATCCGAGGTTTGATCGCCGGTATCTCCATACCTAGTTCTACCTCACATCGATAAGTAATCTTTACTCGTTCCATGTTATGTCATCCCTTGTGACCTAGTCACATGCTTGCAAGCTAACTAGATGACATTCCACCGAGAGGGCCCAGAGCATATCTATCCGTCATATGGATGGACAAACCCCAATCTTGGTCCATGCGCTTCAACACATACTTTCAGAATACCCAATGACACCTTTATAACCACCCAGTTATGAAGCGGTGTTTGATGTCATCAAAGCACCCATCCGGTGATGGTGATTAACATAACCTCATGGTCGAAGGATTAGGTTACTATGCATTTGATAAGCTTGTAGCAATACGAACCAAATGACTTGATCTTATGCTACACTTACTTTGGGTGTGTGTCCATCACATCATTCTCCTAATGATATGACCTTGTTATTAATGACATCAATGTCCATGATCAGGAAACCATGATCATCTATTAATCAACAAGCTAGTTCAACAAGAGGCTTACTAGGGACTCTTTTATGTTTACAAAACACACAAGTATTAGTGTTTCCTAATAATACAATTATAGCGTGGGATGTAAACATTCATCATATAAACACAAAGATATAATAATAACCACTTTTATTATTACCTCTTGGGCATATCTCCAACAATATCGTGTTCTCCAATCTCTGCCACCTAGCTACAAGAGCTTCGTGATGAACTATAACATGCAGGACATGAAGAAGTCTCTCCCCGAGCTTCTGTCAATGCTTAAAACTGCAGAAGTGGAGATTAGGAAAGAGCATCAAGTGTTGATGATCAATAGGACCACCGGTTTCAAGAAAGACAATAAGGGTAAACATAAGGGAAAGAAGGACGGCAAATCTGCTACTACGCCTGAAAAGAAATCCCGAGCTGGCCCTAAGTTTGATACCGAGTGCTACTATTGCAAGGGTATCGCTATTGAAGCCTTAATCGCCTTGGCGTAAGAAGGCCGAAGGCAAACAAAGGTATATGTGATATACATGTTATTGATGTGTACTTGACTAGTACTCATAGTAGCACCTGAGTATTTGATACAGGATCGGTTGCTAATATATGTAACTTGATTCAGGGGCCGCGGAACAAGCGACAGCTAGCAAGGGGTAAGGTCACGATGCGTGTTGGAAATGGATCAAGAGTTGATGTCATCGCCATCAGAACGCCGCCTCTCCATATGCCGTTGGGATTAGTGTAAACTTAAATAATTGTTATTTGGTGCCTACGCTGAGCATGAACATTGTATCTGGATCATGTTTATTGCAAAGCGGTTATTCATTTAAGTCCGAAAACAATGGTTGTTCGATTTATATGGATAGTATCTTTTATGGTCATGTACCTGCGATGAATAGTTTATTTCTGTTGAATCTCGATAGTACTCATACGCATATTCATAATGTTGATGCTAAAAGGATTAAACTTAATGATGATATATTTGCATATATGTGGCACTGTCGTCTAGGTCACATTGGCGTTAAACGCATGAAGAAACTCCATTCTAATGGACTTTTAGAATCACTTGATTTTGAATCATTTTATATATGTGATCCATGCCTTATGGGCAAGATGACTAGAACACCGTTTTTCGGTTCAATGGAACGGGCGATAGATTTATTGGAAACCATACATACTGATGAATGTGGTCCAATGAGTGTGTCGGCACGAGGTGGATATCGTTATTTTGTTACTTTCACGGATGATTTGAGTAGATACGGGTATATCTATTTGATGAAACACAAGTCTGAAACCTTTGAAAAGTTTAAGGAATTTCAGAACGAAGTGGAAAATCATCATAATAGAAAGATTAAATTTCCGTGATCTGGTCGTGGAGGAGAGTATCTAAGTTACGAGTTTAGTGCACACATGAAAGAGTGTGTAATAGTTTCACAACTCACGCCTGTCGGAACACCACAACGTAATGGTGTGTTGGAACGTCGTAATCGCACTCTATTAGATATGTTTCGATCTATGATGTCTCTGACTGACTTGCCACTGTCATTTTGGGGTTATGCACTAGAAACCGCTGCATTCACTTTAAATAGGGCACCGTCTAAATCCGTTGAAACGACACCGTATGAATTATGGTTTGGAAACAAACCTAAGTTGTCATTTCTTAAAGTTTGGGGTTGCGATGTTTATGTGAAGAAACTTTAGCCTGATAAACTCAAACCCAAAGCGAAAAAATGTGTATTCATAGCATACCCTAAAGAAACTATTGGTATTCCTTCTATCACAGATCCGAGGGAAAGGTTTTCGTTGCCAAGAATGTATCCTTTCTAGAGAAAGAGTTTCTCGCGAAAGACGTGTGTAGTCGGAAGGTAGAATTCGAAGAGGTTATTGAACCTTCTTTTCATGAAACGGCGAGTGGCGCAGCACCGGAAATTGTCCCGGAGTTGACTTCACTGAATGAAGAGGGAACTAATGATAATGATCATGAAAGTACGAAAGAGGACACTGCCGAACCTCGCAGGTCAAGCAGGACACGTGCAGCTCCTGAACTGTACGAAAATCCTGTTATGAATTTCATGGTTGATTAAATAGATGACCCTGCGACGTATGAAGAAGCGATGATGAGCCCGGATTCCAACAAATGGCTAGAAGACATGAAATCCGAGATGGAATCCATGTATGAAAACCAAGTTTGGACCTTGGTGGACTTACCTCACGATCGAAAGGCCGTAGAGAATAAATGGATTTTCAAAATAAAAACTGATGCTAATGGTAACGTGACCGTCTATAAAGCTCGAATTGTCGCAAAGGGGTTTTGACAAATTCAAGGAGTTGACTATGATGAGACATTCTCTCCTATAGCGATGCTAAAATCAATTAGGATTATGTTAGCAATTGTTGCATATTTCGATTATGAAATATGTCAGATGGATGTCAAAACTGTGTTCCTCAATGGTAATATTGAAGAAGAGTTGTATATGATACAACCAAAGGGTTTTGTCGATCCTAAGAATGCAGACACGGTTTGCAAGCTTCAGCGATCCATATATGAACTGAAGTAAACATCGGAGTTGGAATCTCCGCTTTGATGAGGTGATCAAAGAGTTTGGATTTGTCCAAACTTATGGAGTGGCTTGTATTTACAAGTGAGTGGGAGCAATGTGGCATTTCTAATATTATATGTGGATGACATATTACTGATTGGAATTAATATAGATCTTTTAAACAATGTTAAAAAGTTATCTAAATAGCAAATTTTCTATGAAGGACCTTGGTGAAGCGTCATATATATTAGGCATAAAGATCTATAGAGATAGATCAAGACACTTAATTGGGCAAGATGCTATAGTCACCCAGTTACGGTGTGACATTTGATGTTATCAAGTCACTCTTCTAGTATAAGATCTTAGTCCTTAGACCATGAGATCATGTTAGAAGAGTGACCACGAGACCATGCGATAGATCGAGACCCATCTTTATAGTCACCCAGTTACGGTGTGACATTTGATGTTATCAAGTCACTCTTCTAGTATAAGATCATATCTGCATTATTTGCAAACCGTAGGGTGACACACTTAAGGTATAACAACAACATTTGGAGCAAATATGTTCCAGAGAAAATAATCACAAAGCGCTGGAATTATTTCGATGGAAACCGGAATTGTTTCGGGTGAAATTGCAGAAAGTGGTTCTGCATGTGATATTGAAATGTTGCAAGGGGTTTTATGTGAATGTTTGTTAATTAAAGTAATTAACAAAATTTTGAATAAAATAAATAAAAGAGTTTTATTAATTGAGAGTTGCATTTAATTTGGTGGAAATTAAATACATGTGAGTGGGATTTTGGGTGGAGGCCATGTTTATGTGATTGGAGGTTCACCACATGAATGAAGGAGGGGAGGAGTCCCCCCCTCATGCGCCGGCTATGGAAGGGGAGGGGTCTCCCTCCCTCCTATATAAATCCCCCCTCTCCCCTCTCACAAACTACACCTCCTCGTGAAGGATCTCTCTCCCCCTCTAGATATTCCCCCATGATCTCGGATTAGCGAGATACATGTTCCCGGTGGCCTTAATGCCTGAAGGAGTTATCGCTCGCTGATTCGCTGGAGCGAGGAGGTGGAGGTTGTCCGGTGGCTTGAACGTGTGTGCGAGGACGGATGCGCTGCTGATTTGCGGCGCTCGGACTTCCACACGATCTTGAGATCGGCAAGTGTACGACTACATCAACCACGAGTTCCTACTCGTTAACAAAGCTCGTTGTCTACGAGGGTAAGTTCTCGTTGGATGTATGTCCACCCGTTTCTTTGTACCTAGTAGATAGATCTTGGCGTGTAGTTCACACCATAGGATTTTTTTTGTTTTCTATGCTGCAGACCCAACAGTGGTATCAGAGCCTGATCTATGCGTAGGTGCTTTGCACGGGTAGTACACATATGTTTATATGTGGGCGATGATGATCGTGTTATTGCATCTTCTATGTACTTTGGATATTGGTGGCATAGTGGGATGAAGCGGCCCGGACCAACCTTACATGTCATCGTACATGAGACCGGTTCCACGACTGACATGCAACTAGTTTTGCATAAGTGGCTAGCGGGTGTCTGTATCTCCTACTATAGTCAATATCTGATTTACAACGAGTTGCTAATAACTTGGTTATCCTTGTTGTGGTTCATGTTCGTAGGTAAGACCGGTTCTATCTCTGAAAGCCCTAAGCCACGTAAAACTTGCAATTGATAAATTAGAGGCGTCTAGTTTAGATCGTTGCTGGGCTAGTGTCTTGATATGGTATTGTTGTAAGTAGATGTATGATAGATACTCTTACAACTCACTTAACGTGTAAGTTCCATAGACCTTGGCCTTACACACAAAGGAATGATAGAGATCATACCACGATGCAAATGATAGAGATCAAATGCATGGACCATATACCTCACTTCACACATTAGATGTTAGCATCTTATATTGCTAGTTTGGCGCTTTTGGTAGCATTATAAGATGATCCCTCATTTAGATATCAAGATAAAATGTGTTCTTCCTTAAGTATGCACCGTTTTGTGGATCGTGTTTTGAGGCATCACGTGATGATCGGGTGTTCTCGACTCTACGCTTTCATACAACGGGTGTAAGACAGTTTTACACACGTGAATACTAAGGTTCTTACTTGACAAGCCTAGCATGTACAGACATGGCCTCGGAACACGGACCGAAAGGTTAAGCATGAGTCATATAGTTGATATGATGCCCATATAGATACTCGCCTTTGAAGCTACACCGACTCACGTGATGATCGGACTTGGTGTAGTGAATTTGGTTCATGTAATCACCAAAAGGACACAAGGGATGTCGTTTTTGAGTGGGAGTTCATTAGTAATTTGGATTAGTTGAACTCAATCTATCATAAACTTAGTCTAAATATATTTTACAAATTCTGTTGTAGATGGCACCACCTGATTTTAATTTCAATGTGTTCATGGAGAAAGAGAAGCTTGTGCGAATGGTAGCAACTTCACCAATGGCTATGAATTTGAGGATTCTCCTCATCACGCACAAAAGCAATATGTGCTAGAGGCGCCGCTAGGCCCCCACCAGCTCGATGCCCTTGACAAAGAAAAGAACGCCTATATAACTCGTCAGAGGACCACAACTTAGTTCATTGGCATACAAGATGGGCTAGAGCCGTAACTTCAAAATGTTTCAAAATGGCAATGCCTTTGATACCATGGGAGAATTGAAAATGATTTTCGATACCCATGCTGCCAGAGAGAATTATAATGCTTCAAAAGTTCTTTAGTTGCATGATGGAAGAGAACAGCTCCGTTAGTGAGCACGCACTCAAAATGTCCTGGCACGCCGATAAGCTTGTGTCCTTAGGAATAATGATTCCCATTGACTTAGGCATACATCGTGTTCTCCAATCCGCCACCTAGCTACAAGAGCTTCGTGATGAACTATAATATGCAGGCATGAAGAAGTCTCTTCCCGAGCTCACAATGCTTAAGACTGCAGAAGTGGAGATTAGGAAAGAACATCAAGTGTTGATGATCAATAAGACCACCGTTTCAAGAAGGACAAGAAAGGCAAGCGAAGGGAAAGAAGGGGCAAAACTATGGCTTTGAAAAGAAACCCCGAGTGGCCCTAAGTCCGATAATCGAGTGCTACTATTGCAAGGATGGCCATTGAAGCGCAACTCCCCAAGTATTTGGCGACAAGAAGGCCGCAAGGCAAACAAAGGTATGTGATATACATGTTATTGATGTACTTGACTAGTACTCGCAGAGCACTGGGTATTTGATACATGATCGTTTGCTAATATATGTAACTCGGTTCGTGGGCGAACAAGCGACAACTAGCAAGGGATGAGGTCACGCGGCTCAAGAATGGATCAAGAGTTGATGTGATCGCCATTTAACGCCTCTCCATATGCCGTCAGGATTAGTTGTAAACCTGAATAATTGTTATTTGGTGCCTGCACTAAGGATGAACATTGTATCCGGATCGTGTTTGATGCAAAGTGGTTATTCGTTTAAGTCTGAAAACAATGGTTGTTCGATTTATATGAATAATATCTTTTATGGTCATGCACCTGTGTTGAATGGTTTATTTCTGTTGGATCTCGGTAGTAGTATTATGCATATTCATAATGTTGATGCTAAAAGGATTAAACTTGATAATGATATATCTGCATATATGTGGCACTACCGTCTAGGTCATATTGGCATTAAACGCATGAAGAAACTCCATTCTGATGGACTTTTGGAATCACTTGATTTTGAATCATTTGATACATGTGAACCATGCCTTATGGGCAAGATGACTAGAACGTCGTTTTTCGGTTCAATGGAACGGACGGCAGATTTATTGGAAATCATACATACTGATGTGTGTGGACCAATGAGTGTGTCGGCGCGAGGTGGATATCGTTATTTTGTTACTTTCACGGATGATTTGAGTAGATACGGGTATATCGATTTGATGAAACATAAGTTTGAAACCTTTGAAAAGTTCAAAGAATTTCAGAATGAAGTGGAAAATCATCGTAATGTAAAGATCAAATTTCATGGTCCGACTGCGTGGAGGAGAGTATCTTAGTTACGAGTTTAGCACACATATGAAAGATCGTGGAATAGTTTCACAACTCACGCCGCCGAAACCACAACGTAATGGTGTGTCGAACGTCGTAATCGCATTTTGTTGGATATGGTTCGATCTATGATGTCTCCGATCGACTTGCCACGCTATTTTGGGGTTATGCAATCGAAACCGCTGCATTCACTTTAAATAGGGCACCATCTAAACCGCTGAAAAGACACCGATGAATTATGGTTTGGAAACAAACCTAAGTCATTTCTAAAGTTTGGGGATGCGATGTTTATGTGAAGAAACTTCAACCGGATAAACTCGAACCCAAAGCGGAAAAATGCGTCTTCATAGGATACCCTAAGGAAACAATTGGGTATACCTTCTATCACAGATCCGAGGGCAAGGTTTTTGTTGCCAAGAATGGATCCTTTCTTGAGAAGGAGTTTCTCGCGAAAGGTGTGAGTAGTCGGAAGGTAGAACTCGAAGAGGTTATTGAACCTTCTCTTCATGAAATGGCGAATAGCGCAGCACCGGAAGTTGTTTCGGAGTTGACTTCACCTAATGAAGAGAGAGCTAATGATATTGATCATGGAACTCCGAAAGAGGACACTACCGAACCTCGCAGGTCAAGCAGGACACGTACAGCTCCTGAACTGTTATGAAATTCATGATTGATGAAATAGATGACCCTGTGACGTATGAAGAAGCGATGATGAGCCCTGATTCCAACAAATGGCTAGAAGCCATGAAATCCAAGATGGAATCCATGTACGAAAACCAGGTTTGGACCTTGGTGGACTTACCTCACGATCGAAAGGCCGTTGAGAATAAATGGATTTTCAAAAGAAAAACTGATGCTGATGGTAATGTAACCATCTATAAGGCTTGACTTGTCGCAAAGGGGTTTCGAAAAATTCAAGGAGTTGACTACGATGAGACATTCTCTCCTGTAGCGATGCTTAAGTCGGTTAGGATTATGTTAGCAATTGCTGCATATTTCGAGTATGAAATATGGCAGATGGATGTCAAAACTGCGTTCCTCAATGGTAATATTGAAGAAGAGTTGTATATGATACAACCTAAGGGTTTTGTCGATCCTAAGGATGCTGATAAGGTGTGCAAACTTCAGCGATCCATCTATGGACTGAAGCAAGCATCCCGGAGTTGGAATCTCCGCTTTGATGAGGTGATCAAAGAGTTTGGATTTGTCCAAACTTATGGAGAGGCTTGTATTTACAAGAAAGTGAGTGGGAGCAATGTGGCATTTCTGATATTGTATGTGGATGACATATTATTGATTGGAAATGATATAGATCTTTAAACAAAGGTTAAAAGTTATCTAAACAGCAAATTTTCGATGAAGGACCTTGGTGAAGCTTCATATATATTAGGCATTAAAATCTATAGAGATAGATCAATACGCCTAATTGGGCTATCATAGAGTACATACCTTGATAAGATATTAAAGAAGTTTAATATGGACGGAAGTAAGAAGGGGTACTTACCTATGTTGCAAGGCAAGACATTGAGTAAGACTCAAAGTCCGGCTACGGCGGAATAAAGAGAGATAATGGATAAGATCCCCTATGCCTTAGCCATAGGCTCTATAATGTATGCCTTAGCCTTAGCCATAGGATCTATAATGATAAAGGCAAACATGCAATCTTCCTTGGAAGCACAAAAGATCTTAACTAGAGAATATTAGACTTATGAGCAAATCAAGAAAGAAAGATGATGAAATTATATTTCTTTAGAATACTTCTATCTTTTTCATTCAACTCTCAAAAATAGTGTTGCTACTGACCGAGCCAGGTTTGCCAAAACCAACTAAATTAAATCAATGATCCCAAAGTGATACCAATACTAACAACAAGATCAATCATATAACCACAAATTGAAAACTAATATAAGATATGCAAAAGAGTAAATGATAGAACTTCTCATTAATATTCCATAACGGAAACTCACACCAAGGGATACATATCTAACGAGAGAGGGGACACTTCCATAATGCAAACCATCCTACATAATAACTTCTCTATTCATGATATGACTCTACTAAAAAGTTAAAAAGATAGAAGATAGTGATGTGATACCGCGGCACTCCCCCAAGCTTGGAACAAACCAAGGGCATGCCAAACCTGATGACGAATTACTCCTTAGGTGGTGGTGGTATCCTCTCGATGAGCTCTGTGATCAGTTTCCCCAAGTCCTCAATCTCGAAGGTGAGAGTACGAATCAACTCCGAGTTGTGCTCAATACGACTCATGATCATTTCAGTTTGTGGATCCCAGCTCTTGTGATTCTTTTTCCATTCTTCCCTCTTGGAGTTTTCTTTTCCTGCATGGTTATGGAACCAAGGTCTCACAAGAATTCCAAGCATATTAAGCGCCGGTTTCACTCCATCCGCGAGCATGTCAAGGATGGAGATATAAAGATTTGTAAAGTGCACACGGACCTGAATGTAGCAGATCCGTTGACTAAAGTACTCCCTAGGGAAAAACATGATCAACACCAGAACTCCATGGGTGTTAGATTTATCACTATATAAACTAGATTATTGTCTCTAGTGCAAGTGGGAGACTGAAGGAAATATGCCCTAAGAGGCAATAATAAAGTTGTTATTATGTATTCCTTGTATATGATAGATGTTTATTTTGTATGCTATAATTGTATTGATAGGAAACATCAATACATGTGTGTTTAATAAACAAAAGGGTTCCTAGTTATGCCTCTCTTATAGACTAGCTTGTTGATTAACAAGATGATCAAGGTTTCCTGATCATGGACATTGGATGTTGTTAATAACAAGGTCACAGCATTTGTGAAATAATGCGATGAACATTCATCCGAAGTATAGTATTACGATCAAGTCATTATGTTTATATTGCTATAACATCATACAAAGTAGTCTTAGTCCTTAGACCATGAGATCATGTTAATTGCTAACACCGGAAGAGTATCTTGATAACATCAAACGTCACCGTAACAGGTGACCATAAAGGTGGGTTCAGTGCTATGAAGGTGTTATGTTGAGGCTCATGGATCAAGAGTGGAATTTGTCAATCCCGATGACGGATAGATATACTCTGGGCCCTCTCGGTGATATCACATTAAGATAGCTTGCAAGCAAGTGATGTGATCACTAGAATGTTATATCACGGGAACGAGAAAAGAGTGCATGTCGGTAACGAGATCAAACTAGGTATTTGGATACCGATGATCGAATATCGGACATGTATTATATCATGAGACAAAGGGATTAAATTGCTGACGTTAAAGGTTCTCACGATCACAGAAGTCATCGTTGAATATGCAGGAGTCAGTATGGATCTCCAGGTCCCGCTTCTGATTATTGATCTGAGAGCAGTCTCAATCATGTCTGCATTATTCACGAACCGTAGGGTGACACACTTAAGGGTTGCCGGACACCATTTAGGAGGTTCCAGACAAAAGGTTTGCAAAGCGCAGGAAATGTTTTGATAGAAACAGGAATTGTTTCGATAGAAACCAGAATTGTTTCGGGTGAAATTGCAGAAAGTGGTTCTGCATGTGATATTGAAATGTTGCAAGGGGTTTTATGTGAATGTTTGTTAATTAAAGTAATTAACAAAATTTTGAATAAAATAAATAAAAGAGTTTTATTAATTGAGAGTTGCATTTAATTTGGTGGAAATTAAATACATGTGAGTGGGATTTTGGGTGGAGGCCATGTTTATGTGAGTGGAGGTTCACCACATGAATGAAGGAGGGGAGGAGTCCCCCCCCATGCGCCGGCTATGGGAGGGGAGGGGTCTCCCTCCCTCCTATATAAAGCCCACCTCTCCCCTCTCATAAACTACACCTCCTCGTGAAGGATCTCTCTCCCCCTCTAGATATTCCCCCATGGTCTCGGATTAGCGAGATACATGTTCTCGGTGGCCTTGCGTCTGGAAGGAGTTGCTGCTTCCGCTGATTCGCTGGAGCGAGGAGGTGGAGGTTGTCCGGTGGCTTGAACGTGTGTGCGAGGACGGATGCGTTGCTGATTTGCGGCGCTCGGACTTCCACACGATCTTGAGATCGGCAAGTGTACGACTACATCAACCACGAGTTCCTACTCGTTAACAAAGCTCGTTGTCTACGAGGGTAAGTTCTCGTTGGATGTATGTCCACCCGTTGCTTTATACCTAGTAGATAGATCTTGGCGTGTAGTTCACACCGTAGGAATTTTTTTGTTTTCTATGCTGCGGACCCAACATTAAACTCTAAGACCCTTACGTCCCTTGTGCAATGGTTTCCTAACGGGGGTTCAGGTTTCTGTCACTCCGGCAACCCCTACGATTAGTAGCCAAATACACAATGCATTCCCCTAGGCCCATATAAGTGAAGTGTCATGTAGTCGACGTTCACATGACACCACTAGAAGAAGTACACCACAACTTAAATATCAAACTATTGAATCTTTCTCAACACAATTCCACTACTAACAACATGACTTCTCCCATGTCCTCAAGAACAAAACGAAATACTCACAAGACATCATATGGATCATGATCAGAGATGGAATAATGATGTATAATAATTTGAACATAAAAAATAATTCAACGGTTCACTCAATAGCATCAACTACAAATAGTAATCAACACCGGGAAAGTTTCCCCTAAGAATTATGCAAGGTTCAACCCAATTGTTATAGCAATATGGAGATGGTGATGAGGGTGCTGATGGTGATGATGGTGGGGATGATGATGATTATCCCGATGAAGTCCAGCTTGATGGTGGTGTTGATAGCGACGATCTCCCCTCTCCGGGAAGGAATTCCCTCGGCAGAATTCTGTCTACCGGAGAGATCTTTCTCTCTCGGTGTTTTCCGCCCCGTAGAGGCGGCGAAATCTTTCTGTGGTCGCTCCCGAGTCTTAGGGTTTCGGGAGGAATATATACGCCAGAGGGGAGAGCCAGAGGTGGGCTAGGGCGGCCACACCACCTGGTGGCGCGGCCTAGGGTGGCCCACGCCAGGGGGTGGTGTGGGCCCCTGTGGCCCATCTCCACTTCTCCTTCTGGCAGACTTCGTCTTCTAAAAAAATAGGATTTTCCGTAAATTTTCCGGATTTTCTGATCTTCGCGAATTTTGCCTCCAAACAACACCTTTTCCATCAGAATCCTGCCTGCAGCGGACCATGCTCCAAAAGTCTTCAACCATGCAAAAACAGATGAAATAACATAAGTATCATCTCTTAATACGAAATATATCAATGAATAACAGTAAATTATGATATAGAATAGTGATGTAAAATGGACGTATCACTCGTCCCCACAACCTCCCTCCTCCCCGCCGCCGGACCTCCTCCCCACGGCCTCCCTCCTCCCCGCCGGCCTCCCTCCTTCCCACGGGCTCCCTCTTCCCCGCGGCCTCCATCCTCCCCGCCCAGTTTTCCGCCACCGCCAAGACCGCCAGTCCATCTGTCCGCCGCCGCCAAGACCTCCTCCCCGCCACCAAGACCGCCGCCGCCTATCCAGGGCACCTCCACGTCCCCGCCTGATTCCCTCCGGCTCCAAGACAGCCTTCAAGACCTCGTCCCCGGTCGATCTCGTCCAAGTACAGAGGTGAGCCCACTTTATGCTATCCAATTTTATTTCGGTGGGATGCGGTACTGCTAGCAAATTTCTTGGTGTGAGATAATCTAGTGCTATGAAATTTGATGTTGTACTGCTATAAACATTCATACATGTATTTCTTGATGTGGTGCTGCATGCAAATTTGATGTCACTTGTGTTACTGATGTACAAATTGATGATGTTTGCTGCTACTAATGTGAGGTTATTTGATCGGTGTGATGCAGACGAGGAATACCTTCCTAAGGTCCAAAGGCAATCGGTAACATTAGTCGGTGATACTGCTCCGAGTGGACTATACACAGTAGACATGAACTCAACGCGTGATCACATCGCTACTGTACTATACAATGCTAGAAGAAGATGATCAGTTTGATCGGTGTGGATTTATGTATGTTCATTATGCAACTATCTTTATTTGTGTAATGGTTAGATATGTATTTTGGATAAACTAATATGTGACATATGTTGTGTAATAATGACATATGCGCACTTCAATAGTGAAGTTTACATGTTATATTAATTACAGGGACATTACATACAATTCCTTAGTACATAGCCAGACAGCCAACCAAGTTGCCAAACAATCAAACTCAGAGAAGTAGCTTTCCCTGCACAACTGCACAGCCAGCCACAGCCCAAACAAACAAGCCCTAAGTTGCCAGTCACTATAGATTTAACCTACTCGACTGATCCAAATATGGTATTGTTGACCAATTGATATAAATGTACAAAGTGCATTATATTTTCAAATTACAACTAAAATTATACCAATTTTTATGAAATATTATCCAACTTTTATATTTAATAATATCTACCACACAATTTGGTCACGACCGAACCCGAACCCGAATTATCGGGTAGTAAAAATAATAAGTAAATTTTGGTCTATATTTTTTAAGACCAATTCTAAAATAGACCAAAATACAAAGACTAAATTTTCGGTCATGACCGAACACCCACCCCTAGCTAGGAGGGAGTTCCCATCAAATGGCTATGCCACTCGAGCCAATGGATCCAACGGCTGAGCGACCGTCCCCTGCCAACCCATAGTCCTGATGGGGTTGTTCCTAGCTTGCGACCTGGAGCACGTATGCCAGCCCGACCCATTTAGTTTTTATTAAGTTTTTCCCCATACTTACCTATTTTTACTGTTTTTTCTATTATTTTTTTAAAATGAGGCTGATTTGGTCGGCCCATTAAACTGATGTGCCATGTCTGGGCCTGGAAGCTGGGCAAAGGGCTGGAATGGCACGGCCTGGCAGTTAAATGGGCCACTGCATGCCGGGCCATGCCAGACGCGTGAAGCACGGGCCGGCCCGTTGGTCAGGTTTGCCCCTGCCTCCAACCTCTTGTACATAATCCCCACGCCCGGCTCGGCTCATCCCGCAGAACCTAGCTCCCCAGCGCCGCCGCCGCCTCCCTCCTCGAGCCCCAGCGCCAAACCCTAGCCTGCGGACTCCTCTCCCCGCTGCCACCAGCAGCCATGGCGACAGAGGTTGCGTACGCGCCGCCGATGAAGGCCGGAAAGGAGGGGTTCCAGGGCACGCAGGAGGTGCAGCACCGGATCCGCATCACCCTCTCCTCCAAGAGCGTCAAGAACCTCGAGAAGGGTACCCCGTCCCCTCCGCTCTCCACAACCATGAATTCTCTTCGTCCTCTTCTCGTTTCGGTAGATCTCCGAGTGACTCTGATCTGATCTTTGTTTCCTTTGCCCCGACAGTTTGCTCCGATCTGGTGAAGGGTGCCAAGGACAAGAGCCTGAGGGTCAAGGGACCCGTGAGGATGCCCACCAAGGTGCTCAACATCACCACCAGGAAGTCCCCCTGCGGAGAAGGTGATCCCTCTATTTCTTGGGTTTCCATTTGCTGCCTTAGAGTTACTAGTTAGGACTGCTAGTTGCTGTAATGATGATGATGATGCCGAGCAAATGATGTGACACATTTAGATCACCGAGTGAGGCCTTTTCGGTCTCTGATGTCTCTGAAATCGAGCTTTTTAAAACTGATGCTCGGCATGCCCTCGCTGTGTTGCTGCTGTTAGTTTGCTGGAGAGTTCTCCTGTATAGTAGTTAGGTTGCTCTGAGATCAAGTTCTAGATGGGGAATGGTTTGTAGGGTGAGCATATGACGTTACAAGGAGATGTTAAAATATTGAAGCATCGCAAACTGATGCTCGGTTTACAATGCAAGTGATTTTGTCTTTTGGAAAGTCTTCTTGTTTAGTCTAACGCTTGAGATGATCATGTATTTCATGCTAAATGGCTAAACCCAATTTAGAGTAGCACTTGCTATTCATTTACCATTTGTTTTCCTGTTATACACTTACTCTTGTTGATTAGAGTTTACACCGTATTTTCATGGAGGGCTGGTCAGATGATGCTAAAACAAGTTGTTTCTGAGATATTCATTGAGGATTGCAAAATCGAGCTTTTTAAAACTGATGGTTAGCCCTTGCATTGTTTTTCCAAATTTACCTTCATCTAGCAGGCATTGGTCCAAATTTAGTCTGCTGGATTGCTAAAGTTCGTGTGAACTGGGCAGTCAGATCTTTGTCCCATCCTCCCTGCGCCCCTTTGCGTTTTTGGTGTATGTCAATTTTACTTTGGGTGTTAGGTGTTAATGTTGTGCAAGGAGTATTAATCTAGCAGCATAATTAATCAATGAAATTGTTGTATTTTCTGGATAGGATGAGTATATGACTTGCGTTTTTGCTGTGTGCCAATTTTACTTTGGTCTTAGGTATTGATGTTGTGTAAGGAGTATTAATCTGGCAACGTAATTAATCAAAGAAATTGTTCAATTTTGTGGATAGGCTGAGCAAATGATGATTACATATGATTTCTACTGATACATTTGATGTTTCAAAATCGAGCTTTTTAAAACTGATGCTCAGGCTGCCACAAATCATTCATTTCTTATTACTGCTTTTAAGCTTATAACTTTCCTATTACAAAGGGAACAAATCTCTATCTAACATCACTGTCGTTGGTAATCAGGTACCAACACCTGGGATCGGTTTGAGATGCGGGTGCACAAGAGGGTGATTGACCTTGTCAGCTCCCCGGACGTTGTCAAGCAGATCACCTCGATCACCATCGAGCCTGGCGTTGAGGTGGAGGTGACCATCAGTGACCAGTAATTGTGCTACCCGGTGTCTTGATGAATGAAACCAGGAAAAGTTATGCAGCCTGTAGATGGTAGGTTCACATCTGGATCAAGGAGCAGATCAAAAGGGGTGCTGATAAGCTGGATTCTGGCAAGTAGTGAATTGGTGAGCTCCCAAGAGTAGAAACCAATGTTCACTGCTTCCGCTGTGGAATTCTGACATCAGCCCTTCCCAATGTGGTTTAGCTGACTTGTGTTTCGCCCTTTGTTTGATCTGATGAACAGAAATCCCCTTATGTCACAGCTCTGTTTTATTCCCCATGTTTGAGGAGCTTGCTCTGTTTACTCTGATATATGTGGTTATGCAATGCGCCTAGAGTTGTCTAATTTCAGTTGAGAATCTGATATATGTGGTTATGCAATGCGACTAGAGTTGTCTAATTTCAGTTGAGAATTTATATGTCCAAGCAGGTGTTGACAAACATACAATATCAGTTATACTGCAAGAAGTAGCTTCCCACTATCCAAAATACAATTTCTATATATATATACAAGGCCACTTTCTTTCATTGAGAATAATTAATTAGATTTCTCTCTTGTATAGTTGTGCTTATTAATGCGAATGTTCCATCTAGCCATCATGTTTAATAGATTTCGTACAAAATCTGTTCCATAATGTATAATATTTGAGCAAACTAATGTAGTTTGCCAAAATCTATGCAATAAAACACCTAGATACATCTGTAACATCTATTTTGAGACGGAGGGAGTGCATTAAGATAGTGACCTTGTATACAGCATGCACATGCTGAAGAATCACCCAAATCTGGTTTTCAATTGGTTTGGCCGTGTTAGCACTGGGACGGGACGAACTCACTGGGTGGCAGAACATCCCCAGAAACCATAGGCGAACATCTGGATGGCAACTTATTTCTTATTTAATCTGTGCTGCAAAACTAATATTACAGGGCCCATAAACATCTCGCAGAAAGATGAAAAGAGCAAAAATTCCTCACAGGCTACAAAATACATATGCAATTCTTTATTGCATCCTGTGATCTAGTTCTTCACAAAAGTGCTTAGCACTTGGAAGTAGGTTCACATCTGGATCAAGGAGCAGATGGAATGTGGTGTTTGACCACCCAGGTGCTGGTAAAGCTGGATTCTGGCAAAGAGTAAACTGGTGAGCTCCCAGGAGTGGAAGCCATGTTCACTGCTTCCAATGTGGAATTCAGACATCAGTCCTGTCCAATGTCGTTTAGCAAACTTGTGTTTCGCGCAATCGCGCCTGTAGTTCTTTGTACACCCCTTCGTTTGATCTGATGAATGGAAATCCACTTGTGTCACAGCTCTGTTTTTTTCCCATGTTTGTTGGGGCTGCTCTGTTTACTCTGATATATGCTGTATGTGGGTATGCAATGCGACTAGAGTTACTATCTAATTTCAGTCTGGAAAACGCTCCAGATCACCTGGAGGATGGATCCTCCGGTTCAGTACTGCGTTGTTCTCCCCTTCTTGGCCGCCACACTCCCATGTTTCTGAAGTTGCTCCACCTCTGCTGCCAGGTGAGCTCTATGACGTTGCTGCAACAAGAGGGAGTCCTCTGATGCTGCAAGCGCAGAGGTCAAGTGCTACCAAAGAAGGTTGGCGCTGCTGCCAATGAGGGACCGAGATGCTACAAGCGGTCGCTGCCCATGCTACTAGCGGATACCAGTCAACGTCGTGGTTGGGGATTTTTGCAACGGGCAGTGGGGATTTGCTGAAAACTCATATGTTTTCTGCTACAACCAATATGTGATTTGACATCGTATGTAGAATTTTATTGCTACAACCGTTCTGTAATTTTGCTAAAATAGTAGACATTTTTTGCTAGAATATCTTCGGCGAAGTCGGTTTTGCTATAATACCACTTTTTTTTTGGCTACGAGGTCTTCGGCGATGTCGCCGATGAGGCCAGTTTTGCTACAATAACACTATTTTTTTTTTGCTACGAGTTCATCGGCGAGGTCAGTCTTTTTTTTTTTTGGCTTTTTTGCTATTAAAAGTGGGGACGGAGGGTCCAACTGGACACGTCTAGCACCAGTTTTCCAACCTCCTGAGTCCCTGCCTTTCCGTTCAAGAATTATATTTCCAAGCAGGTGTTGGCAAACCTGCAATATCAGTTATACTGCAAGAACTAGCTGGTCCCTCCACTATCTAAAATACACTTTCTATATATACAATGCTGCTAACTTTCATTGAGGAATTAAATTAGATTTCTACCTTTTATTGTTGTGCTTATTAATGCGAATGTTACATGTAGCCATATAGAGAATAGCATCACAAGCAACATGTTTAATTAGCATGGAACACAAGAGGTTTCCTACTAAATCTGTTCCATAATAGCAAACTAAACGAAGAAGATCCTCCTTTGGGACAAACTCACCGAGTGGCAGCAGCCAACAGAACATCCCCGGAAACCAAAGGCGGACCTCTGGATGGCAACTTATTTAAAACAAACTCAGTGTGCAATACAACTCATTTTACCTCGAGGCTCACGATGTGCTGCAAAACTAATATTACAGGGCCCATAAACATCTCGCAGAAATATGAAAAGAGCAAAAATTCCTCACAGGCTACAAAATACATATGCAATTCTTTATAGTATCCCGCGATCTAGTTCTTCACAAAAGTGCTTAGCACGTCGAAGTAGTTGGGGAAGGTCTTGCGGGTGCATCCGGGATCCCTGATCGTGACGGGCACCTCGGCACATGCGGCCAGGGAGAAGGCCATCGCCATCCGGTGGTCATCATAGGTGTCGATCGCCGTGATGTTCAGCTTCTCCGGTGGCGTGATGATGCAATAGTCTGGACCTTCTTCTACCGTTGCTCCCAGCTGGCACAAGACGCCGTGATATGTGAGGTAAAGAGCTAGGGGTGCAACAAGAAGCTGAAACATAGGAACAGGAAACGGGTGTATTACCTTTGTTAGCTCCGTCCGAATTGCCACCATTCTCTCGGTTTCCTTCACTCTCCAGGAGGCAACTGCAGAAGAGAATGAACAAGTGTCAGGACCAAAACCTGCGATGTAGCTGAAGCATCCAAAAGAAATCAACAGCAACACACAAAAGGGTTTACCATCTCTGATAGCAGTTGGACCATCCGCAAAGAGGGCAACAACTGCAAGAGTCATGGCAACGTCAGGCATTTTATTCATGTTGACATCAACAGCTTTTAGGTGTTTCCTTCCGAAGGGCTGACGTGGTGGACCAGTGACAGTTACACTAGTATCGGTCCATGTAGCCTTCGCTCCCATCATTTCAAGTACCTCAGCAAATTTCACATCACCCTGCAATATTAAGCATCGTCAGAGAGAATGATGGCACAAGAAAAGCCACTTACAGTACTGTAGTTTGATAGATTCATTGTTTGGTTG
Source organism: Avena insularis (assembly GCA_023614405.1). Lineage (NCBI taxonomy): Eukaryota > Viridiplantae > Streptophyta > Magnoliopsida > Poales > Poaceae > Avena > Avena insularis. Next base: position 569,908,962 of record CM042692.1, read on the forward strand.
ACAATGGTATATCTTTGATTATGTTCTATACCGTGAGTATGCTCATCCAAAAAGGTATAAATAAATAACAGAATTATACCTGCAAACTGGTGGTGCCGCAACCTTGGACAGTCACAGTCCCTCCGGTGATTGCAGCACCAGCCAAGAAATAGCTTGCACTCGAGGCATCACCTTCGACATAGGCATTTCCAGGGGACCTATCAATTCCAGAGCAAGAGAGGGCTTGTTTAGGAAATGAACACTGCAGCTTTCATGAAGTTTGAACTAAAGTTTAAGTACATAAGAGAAAATGTTCAGTAAACACAGGGTATAACTTAAAAAAGGCCCGAAAGAAGCAAAAAAAAAAAAGAATCATCTGCAAAAAAGATCCTCACAGCCAAATAGCTATCGTTAAGCAGCCGGCATTTTTCTGGCCACTTTTAAGATGTATGCTTATGATGTGACCAAGTTTGTGCACCAGAAAACATAACTGTGCAATGAATTGTAAGTAGCAGAGTCGGTTGCCTAACACTGATTTTCTAGTACAGTTTTAGTTCATAGCTACTAACGGTATGGTCATATCCATATGAAATCATCGGATTCAAATATGACAAAAGTTTGAACAAACAAAAATTGGAGTGTTTTTTAGTACTACACTACTAGAAGAAATAGAACAGTTAAAAGCTTATTAGAATAAGTAGAAAAATTCAGAACTTACTTGTACTTCTGTCCTCCTTTAATGTAGAATCTGTCCCAGCTTTCGGAATGCTCTGCCTTCACGCCAAAACGCTCCATCAATCTCAATGTCATTTCAACGTAAGGAACAGAGATTAGTTTATCAATGATTTCAATCTCGACATCTCCAAGAGCCAAAGGAGCAGCCATCAGCAATGAACTCAAGTATTGACTGCTGATGGAACCAGACAGCTTAACCTGTGGAATGTAATTCAGTGTTAAGTGCTAATCTATAGACCATGTGATCTAAGAGCAGAACAGGACCAGCATGTGTGTACAAAAGTGCATGGCGTGCAAGTTCATGAGGCTAACCTTGCCACCAGGTAGCCCTCCAATGCCATTGATACGAACGGGTGGGCAGTCAGTGCCAAGGAAACAATCAACGTCTGCACCGAGTTGTTTCAAACCAACAACTAAGTCACCAATGGGTCGCTCCCTCATTCTTGGTACTCCATCAAGCACATAACTGAAGTTCAGAAAAGAGACACCATTAGTTTCAAATAACATACCCATGGTACTTATTTCCATAGGGATAAAAAAGAAGCATACGTTGCATTTCCACCAGCTGCTACAACCGCAGCCGTCAATGGCCGCATTGCAGTTCCAGCGTTCCCCAAGAAGAGTTGTACTTCCTCTTTGGCATCCTTTTCGATCGGGAACCTGCCGCCACAGCCAACAACTACAGCTCTTTTTGCAACTTTATCTGCTTCCACGGAGAGTCCGAGAGCATCCAGGGCCTCGAGCATGTAGTGGACATCCTCACTGTTCAACAGGTTATCCACCACCGTTGTTCCCTAACGAGCAAAAAAACAGCTAAGAACCAACTAGAGATGACGGTGGAGTAAACCAGTTTTCATTTCTTGTCTTACTGTAAATAAGTTAACAGGGCCATGCTACACTATAATATTCCGATGAGTGGTAACGGAATATAAGCCCTGAAGGATCCTAGATTTATAGTGCCTTATTATAGCTGGTGAAAACCTTTTGCCCGTTTAACAAAGTTTGAATGGACATTCAAGTTATATCATCTTGAATGCAGGTACGTCAATACTAAGTGTCCATGACACCATTAGTCCATTACAACATGATCCTTTCATAAGGAAAAAATTAGCGGCCTAAGGATCACCTTGTTATGCTAGTACCTTTTGACCTTATGTATCATCTTGATCCAACTAAAAGCTACATAGAACAATTGTAACGATTCGATAAACGAACGTAGGAACCGTCTACTGAAACAGACTAGTACCATTTTAAGTATGGCGAGATCGTCTTGATTCAAATACTACAAGGTACAGAATTCGATAAACGGACTTAGGAATCGGCTACTAAATAGGTTTAGCTTATTACTAACTAAATTTTATGGCTAGATCATCTTAAGGAAAAGATAATCTCACTGTGATCTTGCGAGCACCGGTACCGCTCGGCTCCTACAATAATAAACTCCCCGAGAATCCCATCTCTACTTGACCCAATTCGACCAAAGAGGAGCGAGCAGTAGGCTTCCTCTGATTGGTTGCTCACCTCGGACAAGGCGGAGAGGAGGAGGATCCGGTTGGAGAGCGACTTGGAGCCGGGTAGCTGCACGGCGCCGGAGATCTCCCGGATGGGCTGGAGCACGATCTCCTCCGCGCCCGCCGGCGCCGCGGGCGCCGCCACGGACGTGGCGAGGACCGCCCCTCCGCGACCCCGCAGGCGTAGCTTCCCGCCGGCGGCGGACCGGGCCGGCATCCGGAGGCGGCGCGAGGCCGGGGCGGCGTTGGCGGCGCGGTCGAGCGGCACCGCCGCCACGTTGGAGGACGCCATGGTGGCCGCTGCGCCCGCCATCGCCATTGCCGATGCCGCCGTAGTTGGTGGGAGAGAGGGGAAGAGAGCGCGGGGGTACGCCGGGATTGGGGGTTGGTGGGTTGGTGGGGGTGGACCGGAGGGGGGGAGCTCGGGAGAAATAGGGGTCCGTCGGGGTGGTGGTAAGTAGGCGGCGCTGTCAGTCATGCCATGCCATGCCAACAACCCCCCCCCCCCCCCCCTTCGCCAAGGAGGCTCGTGTAGTTGCGTGGACTGGACCTGTTATCGTTGATAGTTGACCACGGGTTTGCGCGTGCACATCATACACTTATTGAATTCGAAAAAAATACTCCCTTCGACCTATATTATTATTCTTAATTTTATCTAGATTCGAATGTATCTAGTTAATAATTTAGACTAGATTTATCGAATTTAGATCAAATTAAGAACATTAATATGGTTCGAAGAAAATGCAAATTATTATGGAGGACGGGCTTAGTGAGGACTTTTTTTCCCAAAAAGTTTAAATTTAAAGATTAAAAAATCTGAAAAAAAATACTAGGATGTATGAATGATTTATAATACATGTGTGCCAAAAAATTAGGTGAAAATATTCGGGCTCCAAGAAAAGAGAAAAATTTAGATCCGGGTGTGAACCGTGCAAGTTTGAATGGGCCTCGGTTTTCTAAAAATTTGTCATATTGTCTTTTTTGCTGCACCCGAAATATAAGATATTTTTCATCAAAAAATCACACACATGTATTTCGGGTTGTTGCCTAGAGGTAGGTCTTATTTTTCAAAATATTTGATGATTTTTTTTAAAGGGCTCCGTGGAGGACGGATTTTCCAGTGAAAACAACACTTATAGAACATTATATAAGAACTTCTTTTAAAGACACCTCCTTGAAAAGTTCGGCATCATCTTCCTTCTGCAATCCACGACGACGCGTCGTGAGCAAAGCTTGATGCTACCTCACGATCTTGAGAGATCGTCGTCCCAGAGAAGCTAGTACCAAGCTGGAGCGAAAGTTAATCCCAACTCTGGCTAGAAATTGATGAGGGACACCAAATTTGCAAGTTCCTCAATAGAGACGTATTCAGCTAAGCTTCATGAGGCGGAAGCTGAGCTTGAACACCCCAATATCCTGCAACGTCATCCCCCCCCCCCACAAGACGTCACCGCCTTAGACAAACGCTTGTCATGCCAGACCTACTGCCTGGTGATCAACTCCAAAATCCGGCTCAGTGACTCCTCAGGGAAGAACATCAATCTAGGTCGGTCTAAAGGATCTTTATTCTCATCGCCGTCAATATCCCTACACGGGAGATGAAAAAATTGAATACCTTATGGAAACCCGACATCCTATCCAAGGTTCCCCTACCCTCTAGCCGATGTAGTGGCCGAGGCGAAGGACAAGGCAACCAGCGGTGGTGGCGCCGGTGATCAAGGGGAGGAACTAGACCACTTTTGATCGCATATGCGGGAGGCCCATGAAAACGTTCATGGACAACTTGGGACCGGTAGGATTTAATTTTAGGTAGGATCAATTGAGACCATTTTTCTGAAAAGATAAAACTTGTTCAAACACTAAGAAAAATTGACAACAAACATCTCTGTTGCATATGCAACCCAAAAAACCGAAGCTTCAAATTCGATCTACAATTAATCTACTCCTTCCGGTCCATATTAATGGTCTTAACTTTGCCCAGATATAACACTATTTGCAATAGAGTTTATCTTATTTTCTTGTTTCTCTACCTATAGATAGAGTTTTGAGCTGAATTTTATTGGAGTTGTAGATACAGTCTGTAGGTGTCTTATATAAAAGCTTTAGAGTTTTTACAATTTTTCTAAATATGATTTAGATGAACTGATCGTATGATCTCATTAAATGGAGAGAACATATAGACGTCTCCCCCGAGACAACCTGGGTAAGATCCAAAGATCAATTGCTAAAATTAAAACGCGCTAAAAAATCTTAAAATGATAAAACACACTTATGTTTCAATATAACCGTAAAAACTTTGCAGCTTCAAATCTTACGTACACATAGAGAACCAAAAAAGGATAATATGGATGTGTCTATTATGAAGAGCAAAAAATATCTTTATCTTTAAATCGTATCAAATTTTGAGCCGATCCTTTTTCTTAGAAACACCCATAACTTTATTCATACTCGCAATAATTCAAGTACTCCCTTCGACCCATATTAGTTGACTCGAATTTGTCTAGATTCGGATGTATCTAATACTAAAATAAGTCTAGATACATCCGAATCTAGATAAATCCAAATCAACTAATATGAGTCGGAAGGAGTACAAAGCATTGGAAATTAAAAACTAAATCCTAAAACTAAGAGTTACAATGAAATCTCTTGGAAACATCTTTCCTATGGTATGAACCTTTGCAAGACGAAATATTGCCAAGACTTCAATAAACATAGTGCAGTTGGACTGGAGCAACAATACTACCACTCGTTGACCTGCACAAATTCGATTATCGTCAAAGGTTCCTGAAATCCCCTTGTGTCACCCATCCAAGAAGATGGGAAGTCGTGAGCGATGAACACACTTCGGACAGTGCAAGCCATCGAACCATAAAATCTGCACCCTCATGTTTTTTAGGCTGAACAGTAGGTTTCTCCGCTGCATTTTTTTTATTTTTGCATAAAAAATAGAGGTTCCAAAAAGTTACAATCCGTGCTACAGATTAGCAGCCAAAGACAGAGGGCAGAAGGGAAACTAGCTATTAATTACAAGAATGCTGCAAGCCAATCTCTCAATCCCACATAAGATTTCCTAGAGGCTTTGTGTAGAAGCAATGTCACTTCCTCCTTAAATCTCTTTCGGCAATGGAACCCATTGGCAGTAATCCCTTTGAAAATGAAGTTGTTTCTTGAACACCAAATAGCCCAACATACTAGCATAATGAACTCAAGATAGAAGGGCTGCCCAATCGCCCATTGGAGGCTCTCAACATTGTTGAAGTATGATCCAAATTCTATTAAGGAGGCTAACTTCTGACGGAGCGAAGCGAGGCCCATCGCCGGAGGCTTGGGCCGAAGCGGGGGATTTTGTGTGTAAATTGAAGAGGTCGCTTTATGGTTTGAAGCAATCTCCAAGATAGTGGTACAAAAGGTTTGATTCATTTATGATCTTACAAGGTTTTAAGAGGTCTCAGTTTGATAGTTGTGTTTACATAAAATTTGTTAATGGATCACCTATATACTTGCTGCTATATGTTTTTTTTGAGGGATACTTGCTGCTATATGTTGATTATATATTAATTGCTGCCGACAGCATGAAAGAAATCACTACTTTGAAGGCACACCTAAGTAGTGAATTTGAGATGAAAGATCTCAGTGATGTTAAGAAAATCCTAGGTATGAAAATTAAACGGGACTGAAAATTTAGGTTGCTATTTCTTAGTCAGCAGAGTTACGTTGACAAAGTTCTTCAAATTTTAATATGCTTGACGCAAAGTCTGTTTGTACTCCTATTTCTTCTTACTTTAAATTATCAGCATTGCAATATCCTGGTTCTAATGAAGATACTGAGTACATGTCACGAGTTCCTTATTCTAGTATTGTTGGTTCCTTGATGTATGCCATGATTTGTTCTCGCCCTGATTTATCATATGCTATGATTTTGGTGAGTCGTTACATGGCTAATCCTGGTAAAGAACATTAGAAAGTTGTTCAGTCGATTTTCAGGTACCTCCGTGGCATATCCAATGCTTGCTTGAAGTTTGGCAAGAGTGGTGAGGGACTCGCATGCTATGTGGATTCAGATTTTGCTGCTGACTTGGATAAGAGGAGGTCCCTCATAGGTTATGTGTTCACGGTAGGTGGATGTGCTATGAGTTGGAAGGCAACGCTGCAGCCAGTCGTTGCTCTATCTACAACCGAAGCAAAATATATGACTATTGCTGAAGCTTGCAAAAAATCTGTTTGGTTGAAAGGTTTGTATGCTGATCTTTGTCAGGATGATTCTTGCATTAACCTGTTCTGTGATAGTCAAAGTGCTATATAACTTACTAAGGATCAGATGTTCCATGAGAGAACATAACACATTAATATCAAGTACCATTATGTTCGTGACATTGCTGCACAAGGTACACTAAAGGTATGCAAGATAAGCACTCATAATAATCCTGCTGATATTATGACAAAGCCTGTTCCTGTTGCTAAGTTTGAGCTATGCTCAAGCTTAGTTGGTATAACTGTTTAGCCTAAGTGGCTGTTGGCACCGAAAGTATTTTCTTGCTTGTTCAGGGAGATGATTACTATTGATGCTATAATAAGGAATTTGTCTCAAAGTGGAGTTTGTTGAAGTATGATCCAAATTCTATTAAGGAGGCTAATTTCTGACGGAGCGGAGCGAGGCCCGTCGCCGTTATATGTACCTCTTGTAAGCCACCGGCTGGGATAAGTTGTATCTGTTAAAATTCCCGTCATTGTGTAAACACTTCCCGTTATAGTGAAGTTTTGCTGGCTGTCACCCGTGGTTTTTCCTCTCTTTGTTGGAGAGGTTTTTCCACGTTAAATCTGTGTCTCCCTTACTGTGATTTCTTTTCATTCTTCATTATTTACTTTTTGCAAAGCTAACAAACATGACCTTTGACTAGGTCCCGTTGAATAAAATTGACAGGTGGAGTCCAAGAGGGGCAGAGATATAGACAACACATGGATGCAAAAGGGCAAAGAAAGAACAGATGGTCCCGTGTCTCCTGGCTAGTGGTAGCACACATAGGGCAAGAATAATCAATCTCCACCCACATGATGAGGAAATATTCCTACTCCACAAAGAATTAAACCAACAAAAGCAACATGAAAAAATAACATAAACTCGTCATATGTGAATAATCAAATCTATGAGGACTTCCAATTTCTCTAATTTCATGGCACCATCAAAGAAAATTAGGGTAACTTTGTTCCACAAACACCACAATTAGTACTGGATTCTGACGAAAGAACACATGAATCTAAAAGATCTGAGGTCCCCGGTTCTTTGGAGTTGTAGATATTGCAAGTACATATGTTTTATAAGGGTATGTGCAATGGTTTTATCTTATTCTTATCTTGGCAATGTCCGTAGGATGATTTCTGAGCTAAGAGATGATCTCTTAGCAACGAGATGTCTCACCACATATTTAGGAATATATGTTGCTAGAGACAGAACTAAACTAATAACTCATTGTACATCATGTTTTGTTGTCATATCAAAATTACGTGGCATGTATAATATAACATTGTCTTATCAACCATCTTACATCCCATAAGAAATTCAATCTTTTGTTTTCACAGTTTCTAAATATGACTTTATGAGTTTGATCCTACCAGATACAGTCCTGCAACCTACAACCTCACCTGAAGGAGGCAATCCTATACAAGTTTTTCCCTCCACGTCACTCTATGTGATAATGTAGCGTACTCTAGGCATCACGCATTGATCTACTCGGTGCGGCGCGAGGAATCATCGATGGGGCATGGCCTCGTTGGATCAAGGCAAGGCTAGGGAGAGAAGGGCCTTGTCGCCTAGGTCGATGATGAGTGCATATTTGCATCATGTTTTATATTATTATTTTAGATGGTAGTTGTAGGATCTTGGTATTTTACGGTGTTCGCACGCATATTTTATGTCTATTTTCACCAGGATCAGGACAGATGATGGATACAATTGACACAATCCTTGGAGCAGTTATACTGGGGAGAAAATGAGTCAAAACAACGTAAATCGCTTATTTGAAAAATATCAATAACACCAGAAGAACACCCGAAGCAACCAAGGCATCCAGAATGTTTAACGACCAACTATATGACCGGAATACTTTTTCTGGCCATATAGTTGTGGTTGTATAGTTGGCCCCGCCACTGCCTCCTCAAATAGTTTCACCCCGTGCAACTGGATCAGGGATACGACATACAGAACACTGAGAAATCGCCGAAAACCTCACCTCTGGAAGAAATTTGGAGGGGTAACTCGCCCAAGGGATCCATCTTCGCCCTACGTAGATCTGGGAGACCGAGACATCGATCTTCATCTTCATCAACCGCTGTACCACCATCATCTCCATCCATCCCATCTTCACCCATCTAGATCTTGTTGTAATTTCTGTACTCGTTGTGGATTTATACAAGGACTACACATTATAATTGATTTCGTTGTCATTGCTATGATGTTGATTGCCTCCATGTCTGAGTAAGATCATTAGTTCTTGGGGAGATGAAGAAACCCTAGCATATGATTGTGATAAGATAAAGATTATTATGTTATACATCATTATGTGTATGTGTTAATTGTCTTCATCTTGATGTTGGGAGTTGTGCACCTCCTTAATATTTGCCTCATATGGGGACATGATGAAGGGGATTACTTGTTGGTAGACGGAGGGATGATAACACTTACTATGACTATAAAGATGTTGTCATTCTTTACGTACTAACTTGGGGAAACAAGGAGAACTCATAAAAGCCATGTCCATGCCACGGGAGAAATCCCTTAATAGCGGGATAATACGATTGATGTCGTTTATCTGTCAGCTGTGGTTATGAAGGATGATGTGAGCAGTGTTTGCTGCCTATTTGTCCATATATGGAGCTCCTCCCACATACATACATATTATGAGAATATTTGTTATAATAATCTTGATTTCTTAGTCTAAATTGCTAGTGGTGTATCCACCACTCCCTGAGAACACATTTTCCCTATAGCAGTTTCAAGTTCTTTTACACACGCGATTTTTACTTTTTGCATTAAGTTTTACTTTACTTTACTTGCTTCATTCAATCAAAAACCCAAAAACAATTCTACTTTTCTTGCATCTCAAAGTTATTCCTTAAGTAGTACATTTAGTTTTAATTAAAAGCATTTTAGTATTTCGCCTACTGCTCCATGTGGGATCGATATCTTTATTTCGAAACTAGCTACAAACAATCTGTGCACTTGCAGTCATCAAGCTATTTTCTGGCACCATTTCCGGGGAGCTTAGCGCTATAAGTCACTTTACTTTTAGTTATTTACTTTTGTTGTACTAATTTTTAATTTAAGTTACATGACCACAACAATGGACAACACTCAACATTTAATTCAGCTAGAGGCAGTAAGAAAATGGGTTTGCCCATGGACGCTTTTATAACTGTCAATAAAAACATAAATCCAGATGGAATTGAGATCCACCCTTTATTATTTGAACTACTGCACTCTAAGAAATTTGCAGGAACCAATGAAGAGAGTCCATATGGATACTTACAATTCTTTGAAGACATTCTCAGTTCCTTTATATTCGACAACTGTAACCTTGATATGGTTAAAACCCAGTTGTTTAGACAAACTCTCTTTAATAATGTATGCGACTGGTATAGATATTTTTGTGCAGAAGCACCAATGACTTGGACTAAATTGACAACCAATTTCCTATCAAAATATTACTCAGAAAGCAAAGCTCACAGGATGAGATGTATTATTATCAGTTTAAAAAAATAATCCTGATGAGGTTTTGTATGAAGGGTATCTAAGGTACAAGAGCTATCTAGATAATTGCCCCATCATCGTTTGCCTGATTGGTTGATCACTGGTACTTTTTATGGAGGGCTTAATAATTAAAATAGAATGAATTTAGACACCACTTCTAATGGTAGTTTTCTATCTTATACCTATGATGAAGCTTGGAAATTAATAATAAAAATGAAGAAGGCAACAGAAAATCTTAAAAATGAGGATAACATTACAAATAGTTTTTCTGAATATGCTTGTGTTAACGATTTCCTTGCAGATGAAAAGACTTGTGCAATGATTAAAACCCTTGGTATTTATTCTTACTCAGTAAATAAATTATTGAGAATTATGCAGGGCATTTACAGGTACCTACAGAATGGGAACCAATAAACCCCTCGAAGAAAAGAAGCGTGCAAGAGCGCTAATGGAAGAGTTCTCTGCACCTATTCAAGAGAATATCAAGAAAAAGCAAAAAGAGGAAGAACAAATAAAGAGAAGATTAAAGAAACCAAAAAGAACCCCGAAGCTACCAATATAAATAATGTTCTATTGAAGGATCTTATGGAAGCACGAACAGTGGATAATGAAGTGGTTATTCTAGACTTTGAAACCTCAGAATTCATCGAAGGTAAGGTACGAGGTAACGAAACTTCTAAACCTATGAGTCCTATATATTGTGGAGAAACTTTCTTATACGAAATTTGTGAGCCAATTTCCACTATAAATATTATGCCTTCATCACTTTATGAGGAACTTCGCTACAATCTGAATAATCCAGATGTGGAACCAGTAGATACTACTACTAAATTTTCTAACAGAACTAATATAAAAACAGAGGGAGTTATTAGAAACATCTATGTATTTATTGGATCACTCATTTACCCCCTTGATTTTCATATTGTTGACATGCCTCGAGATTCTTTTTGTCCTATTCTTTTAGGCAGGCCTTTTGTTTCTATAACCAAAGCTCGAGTTGATAATAAGAAGGAGACTATTTCACTGATGTTTGGAGAAGAGGAAATGACATTCCACTTTTCCAAACTAAAGAAGAGGCCGTATGAAGTGGAAGATATCAAGGAAGAGAAAACGATTGTCGAGCTGGCTGCAATTCATTTCAGTACTCCACAAGATGAATTAGAGAGGAGCCTAATTAATTGGGAGGAAGCACTTGATGATGAGGAGAGATAAGACATGGATGATTACCTTGATTCAGTTCCAGAAGCAAAAAATCCACATGACTATGAAGAACTGGTAAGAAAAGGAGATGAAGAACCTCCGCCAATTGAATTGAAACAACTTCCAAACGATATGAGGTATGAGTTTTTAGATAATGAAAATAAATGTCCTGTTATTATTAGCAAAAATCTATCAGAAAATGAAACAAATAAACTCATTTCGGTCTTGGTTAAGCACTGTGAAGCCTTTGGATATACTCTAAGTGATATTAAAGGAATAGATCCATCTACTATAACACATAAGATTACCATGCTTGATGATGCTGAACCTGTAGTTGATACACAAAGAAGGCTTAATCCGAAAATGAAAGAAGTGGTAAGAAAAGAGGTTATACGCTTATCAGATGCAGGCATAATATATCCTATTTCTGACAGTAGTGGGTTAGCCTAGCTCATTGCATACCAAGACAAGGTGGTCTTGATGCTGCTATGAATTAGGATGGTGAGCTAGTTCCTATAAGACCTATTGTTGGATATCGTATGTGCATTGATTTTAGGAAGCTAAACCGTGAGACACGGAAAAATCATAAACCAATACCATTTATGGATAAAATTTTAGAAAGATTTAGTAATAATTCTTATTTCTGTTTTCTTGATGGTTATTCTGGATATTCTCAAATTTCCATACAACTAGAAGATCAAGAGAAAACAACATTCACTTGCCCTTATGGCACATATGCTTATAGATTAATTCTATTTGGCTTATGTAACGCAGAAGCGAATTTTAAAGAATGTGTTTTAAAAATCTTTGATGATTTTGTTGAGTAGACTATGGAAGTTCTAACAAATGAATTTGTTGTTTGTGGAACAACCTTTGATAATTGCCTCTACAATCTAACCAAATTTTTGCAGAGATGCAGGCAATCAAATTTGGTTTTGAATTGGGAACAATGCCGTTTCATGGAAAGAGAAGGTAAAGTTTTTGGGCATAAGGTTTCGGAGAAGGGGATAGAAATAGATTAAACTAATATAAATGCTATAGAAAATCTTCCAATACCCCAGGACATAAAAAACTTAAAAATGTTTCTGGGACATGCAGGTTTTTATAAGTGTTTTATAAAAGATTTTGCTAAAATAGCTATGCCTCTCACCAACCTTCTTGAGAAAGAAACTCCATTCTACTTAGAGCATAAATGCATTACAGCTTTTGAGAACCTTAAAAACAAATTAGTTTCAGCACCCATCATGCAGTCTCCAAAATGGGATGAACCTTTCGAAATCATGTGTGATGCTAGTGACTATGCTTTAGGGGCTATCTTAGGACAACGAGACGGAAAGAATTTAAATGTTATTTATTACGCTAGTAGACCTCTTAATAAGATTCAGAAAAATTACGCTACTACAGAAAAAGAGTTCTTGGCTATAATTTTTGCTTGCGACAAATTCAGATCTTACATCATTAATTCTAAGGTAATAGTTCATATGGATCACCAAGCTTTGTGTCACCTCCTTGTGAAAAAGGAAGCGAATCCCAGGTTGATTAGGTGGGTTCTATTACTATAATAATATGATTTGCAAATAGTAGATAGGAGGGGTAAGGATAATCCGGTAGCAGATCATCTCTCTAGGATGGAGGGAATAATTACTAACCCCGTACGTATAAATGAGTCATTTCCGGGAGAATATTTAGCAAATGTTGAAATCGCTGATCCTTGGTATGCAGATTATGCTAACTATCTCGCAGTAAAATTTATACCTCCTGGTATGACAAGAAATCAAATGATGAAATTCTTTAATAATCTTAAATATTACTTTTGGGATGATCGGTATCTATATCATCATGGACCTGACGGAATGATTTGAAAGTGTGTTCCTAACCATGAAATGAATGCGATTTTACAAGATTGTCATGCCAACCCGTATGGAGGACATCATGCATGCAAGCGAACTTCAGCAAAGGTACTTCAATATGGCCCACCTTGCTCAAGGACGTACACAGGTATGTAGAACACTGCGATGCTTGCCAAAGAAGAGGTAATATAGGTAGGAGAAAAGCAATGGCAATAAATTATAGTCTTATAATCGAACCCTTTGATGTATGGGGAATGGATTACATGGGACCTTTTATAGAATCAAATGGTTACACTCATATTCTTGTTGTTGTCAATTATGTTACTAAATGGGTTGAAGCTATTCCAACAAGCCATGTAGATGCAGCTGCCTCATTGAAAATGATCAAGGATGTTATATTCCCCAGGTTTGGAGTTCCTAGATTTTTAATCACTGATGGTGGTTCTCATTTTATGAAAGGAACTTTCAGGAAAATCCTCAGCAAATATGGAGTAACTCACCGCGTTGCTTCACCATATCATCCTCAAACGAGTGGTCAAGTGGAACTCTCCAATAGAGAATTAAAGACCATACCCGAGAAGACGGTGCACAAATCAAGAAAAGATTGGTCATACAAGTTAAATGACACTCTATGGGCATACCGTACCGCGTTTAAAAATCCAATGGGTATGACACCTTATAAGATGGTATATGGTAAGGCATGCCATTTACCTTTAGAATTAGAACACAAAGCTTTTTGGGCAATCAAGAACCTAAACTATGATCTTAAAGCAGCAAGAGAAAAACGTTTATTAGATATTCATGCTTTAGATGAGTTTAGAAGTGAGGCTTATGAGAATGCTAGATTGTTTAAATAAAAAGTGAAAAGATGTCATGATAGAAAAATAGAAAATAAGACCTTTAAAAGTGGAGACAAAGTGTTGCTCTATAATTCTCGTCTTAAGCTATTTCTAGGAAAGCTCAGATCAAAGTGGGAAGGCCCTTATATAGTTGAAGAAGCCTATTCATCGGGAGCAGTGAAGCTCTAGGGGAAAACACCCTCTCTTTCATGGGTGGTAAATGGACAACGCTTGAAGCATTATTGAGTAAAAGAAGATATAAGTGCAGTCAACATACAAGTGATCACCCTAAAAGAGGTGATTAAGCAAAGATATACAAGGGATGGCAACTGCAAGAAGAATGGACTCGGGACAAAATGAGACACACTATGGTCAAGCTATTGACCATAAAAGAGCACTTCATGGGAGGCAAGCCATGCAAAGTAAAGGTTTGAGTAAGTTTTTAATCTTTTAATTAAATTTTAATGAGCTTGTGTTAAATGAGGAACATTTGAAGCTCTAGCGAAGAAAAAGGAAGATTGATAATGCCAATATTGGTCGAAAATTTAAGCTATCATTTTTTTGTCAAAACTTGATATTTCGTTAAGTTTTAGATTAATAAAGAATCCTCGAAGAAGCAGGAAATTTTTGGTAGATCCAGAGGGTTTAACGACTAACTATACGATGGGAATAAAAATTCCGGCCATATAGTTGCGGTCGTATAGTTGTTTCAACATCACCCCTTCTGTCCATGAAAGGTACTGATAGTTTAACGACCAACTATATGGCGGGAATAAAATTCCGCCTATTTAGTTTCCATCGTATAGATATCGATGCCTTTGACAAAGCTCTTTTCTGGGTACTGATAGTTTAACAACCAACTATACGGCGGGAATAAAAATTCCGTCCGTATAGTTGTGGTCGTATAGATATCAACCCATCTCTAAAAATTTTATTCGGAGTACAGAAGGTTTAACGACCAACTATACGACAGGAATAAAAATTCCCGCCCGTATAGTTCCGGCCGTATAGTTGGTTCCACCATAGGAGAAATTCTATAGTCGGTTTGTAACTATACGACGGGACCTATACAGGCAGTGCCTGTATAGTTGCTCATTACGAAAGGCGGCTAGGGTTTTTGACCTCCCCTTTTAAAGCTAATCGCATCTAATCTTTTTCATTAAGTTTTCACAGAGCTACAGCCTCCAGCCTCAAAAAATCCTCTCCATCCCTATACAAACCCCTTCTAACAACATCCGTGCAACGAAGCCATGCAACCCTTCCATGTCAACAAGATCTAGAGGAAGAAACAAGAGAAGCCCGTGAAGAGGATCAAAGAAGTAGAATCTAAAGGATCATATTCGTCGTCTAATCCGGAGATCAATCCTCTCCCAAACTGGGAGGACATGTTCCCGCAAAGGATGGAGATGATGAGGCAAGCTGAGCGGGGAAAGAGCAAGGATGAGTATCTCCCTAATCCCTATCGTCACAACATAGGATCCTATTATAAACCTCCTCTTGGTCCGTATCCTCTTAAACCTAAGAAGGTGCGGCAAGGTGAGATTCATGATAAGATCTATGAGTTGGAAAAAGGTTCGAAGGCATGTGTTGAAACAATTGGAGAAGGGATTGACTCCTACTGGATGATGAGCAAATACCTTGATAAAAAGGTCGATGACATCGATGGTAGAGTTGGTTTCTTGATTAAAACTGTTTTTGAGTTGACAAATGAGAAGAAATTCATGAAGAAGAAAATTTTGAAGCTTCAATATGACATGGCCAAACTCAGCATCCACTTTGCAAACATAGTTAAAGATGGCAACACAGAAGAAGAGGGCAATACTCTTCCTACCCAGGAGGAGGAGGAATAGGTACCAACAAGGAGTTATTTGATCCCACCTGGCTTGATTCCAAGTTTAGGGATATCTTTAAGACCTTGTAATCTATCTTATAAATTTTATATTACTATCTTAGTTTTGCATTAGTTCGAGTTTAGAAATAAAATTTGCATAATTTGAATTCCCTTAAGGAATAGTTGATCCCATTTGTGAAATTCCGAGTTTATTATTATATATGGAGCATTATTGAGTTTGTGCTTGTCTTATTGGATATATGAATGGCTTGAGTATAATTTTACTTGCACTTGATGATAACAATAGAAGTCTTCCACACCATTGGTATTAATGGAACATATAAAGATAATTTAATCGATATGTTGTAAGTTCATGGTTTGATTTACAAAAGTAAAAATAATCTAATTATTCAAGTTGAAAAAGAAACCTTGAACAAAAGAAAATTAAAAGTGCTATCAAAATAGAGTGAGAACAAGTCAAGGTAGAATCTCCAAGTCATAAAGATTCTTCATATACAATTGGAATTTGGTAATTGAGATTGTTAAACTTTGGATTCCTACATGAAGTGGGATGTATGGCTAGCTTCTTTGCACAACACTTAAACAAAAGTGTGAGCATATATAAAATAAAAAAATAAAAAGGAAGAAGAAGAAGAAAAAGAGTGAATGTGCAAAGAGAAAATAGGCACACACCACTATATTGTGGTATGACAAAGAAGCGTTTTGAGATTTTGAATCCCAAGTGAATATGTTAATCCTATAACACTTGGCACTACCTCACTGACTCATTCGGTCGAACCGAATACTTTTACATCATGTTGAGATTCATCTTTTATGAACTGTTGATCACTAAGGTGTGGAAGCCTTCTAATATTATTTGGATGGTTCGAGTAAGGTACTAATCATTAACTTATTCCTATGTATCATATATGATAAACACATGCTGCAACTGCCTCATTTATTTTATCACCTCAGCTTCATGAATATGAGGAAAATATCAATAACACCCGAAGAAGAAGTTACCAAGGCATCCAGAGAGTTTAACGACCAACTATACGACCAGAATAATTTTTCCAGCCATATAGTTGCGGTCGTATAGTTGGCGCCGCCACCGACTCCTCAAATAGTTTCACCCCGTGCAACTGGATCAGGGATACGACATACAGAACACTTAGAAATCGCCGAAAACCTCACCTCTGGAAGGAATCTAGAGAAGGAACTCGCGCAAGGGATCCATCTTCGCCCTATGAAGATCTGGGAGGCCGAGGCATCGATCTTCATCTTCATCAACCGCTACACCACCATCATCTCCATCCATCCCATCTTCGCCCATCTAGATCTTGTTGTAATTTCCGTACTCGTTGTGGATTTATACAAGAACTACTCATTTACAATTGATTCCATTACCATTGCTATGATGTTGATTGCCTCCATGTCTGAGTAGATCATTAGTTCTTGGGGAGATGGAGAAACCCTAGCATATGATTGAGATAAGATAGAGATTATTATGTTATGCATCATTATGTGTATGTGTTAATTGTCTTCATCTTGATGTCGGGAGTTGTGCACCTCCTTATTATTTGCCTCATATGGGGACATGATGAAGGGGATTACTTGTTGGTAGACGGAGGGATGATAACACTTACTATGACTATAAAGCTGTTGTTATTCTTTACGTACTAACTTGGGAAAACAAGGAGAACTGATAAAGCCATGTCCATGCCACGGGAGAAATCCCTTAATAGTGGGGTAATACGATTGATGTCATTTATCTATCAACTGTGGTTATGAAGGATGATGTGAGCAGTGGTTGTTGCCTATGTGTCCATGTTGGAAATATGCCCTAGAGACAAATAGTTATAAGGACTATTATCGTATTTCATATAGTTTGTGATTAAGTTTTATATCATGCTATAACTGTATCGAGTGGAAACATCAATACATGTGTGATATATAAACAACCAGGGTTTCCCACTGAAACTCTAGTCACTGGTTCATTGGTCAACATATGATCATGTTTCCTGATCATGTGGCATTTATGCCAGTTGGAAATGGAGTCAACTCATTCTGAGAATGAGATAATGAACCAATACCCAACCTAAACATCATGACCCAATCATGTCACGAAGTTCAAGTTACGATGATTAGAAATGGATCCTCGTAGACTATTCCTTAGACCGTGAGGCTATATCAATCGCTGTCTCCCGAGAGTGCTTAGATAGCATCACGCGCCACTTGGTAATACGGTGGTTATAAAGGTGTGTTCAGGTACTCGGAGGAAACCATAGAGGCAATATATGTCAAGAGCGGGATTTGTCCGTCCATATGACGGGAAGATACTCAAGGGCCCACTCGGAGAAGTTATATCCAATAGCTGCACAGCGTGTGAATTTGATCACAGGGATATCACTTGTCGAAACGAGTCAAGTAGCATTGTTTAGTAACGAGATTGAACACGACATGGTGATGTCATTGATCAGATCTCGAGAAATGCAAGTATCAAGAGACAAAGGGAATAAGACACGACTGTCCCAGTTCAAACGACGAAAGATCTTCGTGGAACGCACAGGGGTCACATGGCCATCCAGGTCCCTCTGTCGATCATTGGTGCGGGAGTGTCCCGACCATGTCTGGAGTGTTCCCAAACCGTGGGGTATCACGCTTATGGGCTTGATGATGCTTAGAGAGTGTTTATAGGATCGGAAGAATAGTAGAGAGAAAACCGGAAGGGTTTCGGTAAGTTTGGAGGATGTCCGGAGTGGAGGTGGAAGGTGTTCCATAGCCATGAAGGTTGAATAATATGTGAATGAATGTTAAATATTGATTTAATCATTTATTCATAATTATTTAATAAAATAGAAAATCAATTTAAATGGTCAAAGGCTTAGTGGGCCAATTCCGGAGGGAAAGGGCCCATTAGGGAAAGGCAAGAGGGGAGAAGGGCCAAAGGGGGGCCGACAACCCTATTGGGCCAGCCCCCCACGTGAGTCCCATGGGGGGGTGGCCGGCGGCGCCTCCCCCCACCTCCTCCTCTCCTTTAGTCCCACCCTGGGACTTTGAGGGAGGTAGTACCTCCCCTCCCCCTATATATAGTGGGGGTATTTTGCCAAATAAATACACCGAATAATCAAATAAAGGTCTTCTCACTTTTGGGAGGACCTCCAGTTGATATTCTTTCTCTCTCTCTCTCTCTCTCTCTCTCTCTCTCTCTCTCTCTCTCTCTCTCTCTCTCTCTCTCTCTCCCGTGACCGTGGTCCCAAGTCTGGACTACGTGAACGAGAGACATCTTCACCGTGGAGTGCCGTCGCATTGTGGGGTTCGGATCCAGGAGCTCTACTGCCGCAACTGCTGCTGGATCGGGGAAGCGGGAGTCATCGTCAGGCACCGGACGTGTGTAACTCCCCGCGAGGTGTCGCACTTGAGGCACTCAAGTCGTTGGAGCCACAGGAGCACAAGGACTTCATCACGACCTTGAGGTCGGCTTCGTCTCGTCTACATCAACCACACTCTCCTGAGCGTTGACCATGTTTTTCGGTCTTTAAGGGTAAGTTCGCGAAAAGCCCCTCCCGTTACTGTATTACTAATAGATAGGTCCTGGCAGCATCAGGGGTTCAGGGGCGTAGGTTAAATTTTTATTGTTTTCATACGCGGAACCCCTACAGTCCATATATGGAGCTCCTCCAACATACATACATATCACGAGAATATTTTTTATAATAATCTTGATTGCTTAGTCTAAATTGCTAGTGGTGTATCCACCACTCCCTGAGAATGCATTTTTCCCTATAGCAGTTTCAAGTTCTTTTACACACGCGATTCTTACTTTCTGCATTAAGTTTTACTTTACTTTACTTGCTTCGTTCAATCAAAACCCCAAAAACAATTCTACTTTTCTTGCATCTCAAAGTTATTCCTTAAGTACTACATTTAGTTTTAATTAAAAGCATTTTAGTCTTTCCCCTACTGCTCCCTGTGGGATCGATATCTTTATTTAGAAACTAGCTACAAACGATCTATGCACTTGTATTCAATAGTCGACAAGGGATTGTTTGGAGGAATAATTGGGCAAGCTAGACATTACTGATGAGGAGGCGACACCCATGGTGATAGATGTCCATGACAAAGAGGCTGATCAATAGGGGATGCTCGTGGGTAAGGTGCTTTATCACCGTATTTTCCATATCCACACCGTTACGAGAGCTCTCTGCCTAGCTTGCAGAAACCCTAAAGGTTTACAGTTTAGACCAGTGGGAGAGAATATGTTCATGGCGGAGTTTGATATGCAGAGGGATCATGATCGTGTGCAACATGGATCGCGATGGCACATTAGCAAGAATGCAACTATTCTATATGAATTTGAGGACTATATGCAGCACTCAAAATTAAAGTTTGATCAACTTCAGTTGTGGGCAAGGGTTCTTAACTTTCCTTTCAATTTGCGAGATAAGAAATGGTCGCTTACCATAGCACACAAGATCAATAAGAGGACCAAAGAGGTGCAATTTGATCATGTTGGTGGCTATCTAAGGGCTAGGGTGACAGTGGATGTTGCCAACCCATTGATGAGATGTATTTTGATAGACTCGGCCAGGAGACAGAAAGTTGACATGTATGAAGTATAATATAGGAAAATCCCCCACTTTTGATTCTCCTATGGCCGGTTAGGTCACTCTGATATCCTATGTCCAATGCTTAGTACTAGGGATGCTAATGGAGATCTCCCATTCGGGAAGATCTTGCGGGCGACAGATGAACATAAGAGATACAGTGAGGATTCTATGGGGGGCCTAGCTTCTCCTAGAAGAGTAAAACAGAAACACGAAATTCAAGCAATGCGAAGGAGACATGCGTTTAAGCGGCGTCTCCTATGAAATCAAAAAGTTTAAACAAAAGGAAGGTGGGGGCTCAAACGCAAGTGTATAGGAAAGTGGTTCCTCTCTTGACAAACTTACCGCATGTGGAAACAGATGAAGAAATGTTAACTAATGTACCGTCTAGGTGGCTGGTAGAAAAAACCGAAGAAAAAAAGCCAACTCCAACAAGTTTTGAAAACATGGCAGCGGTTGCAGGTCAACCTTGCCCGGGATCATGAGTTGCATGAGCTGGAATGGTATGAGGCTTGGGAACCCAGTGATCGTTCGGGAGCTTCCCAATATTGTGAAGCAGGAAAGGTGCTGGAAATATGCCCTAAAGACAAATAATAATATGGATTATTATCATATTTCATAAAGTTTATGATTAATTTTTGTATCATGCTATAAATGTATTGAAAGGAAACATCAATACACGTGTGATATACAATCAACCAGGAGTTCCTGGTGAATCTCTAGTCACTGGTTCATTGGTCAACAGGTGATCAAGGTTTCCTGATCATGTGGCATTTATGCCAGTTGAAAATGGAGTCACCTCATTACGAGAATGAGATGATGAGCTATACCCAACCTAAGCATCGTGACATGATCATGTCACGAAGTGCAAGTTATGGTGATTAGAATAGACCTAGTGTCCTATATCTTAGACCGTGGGGCCATATCAATCAGTGTCACCCGAGAATACTTAAATAGCATCAAATGTCATTTTTTGCAGGAGAGATGATCATAAAGGTGTGTTCAGGTATTCGGAGGATCATGTAGAGGCATTCTGCATCAAGAGCAGGATTTGTCCATCCACGTGACAGAAATATACTACAGGACCCACTCAGAGAAGTTGTATCCAATAGCTGTGCATCGTGTGATTTGATCACGGGGATATCACTTTTCGGAACGAGTCAAATAGCATTTGTCGGTAGCGATATTAAACACGACATGTTGATGTCATTGATCAGATCTCAGACAATGCAAGTATCGAGAGACAAAGGAATATGACATGACGTTCATGGTTCAGTGGCGAAAGATTCGTGGAATGCACAGGGGTCGTCATGGGCATCCAGGTCCCGCTGATGATCATTGGTACGGGAAGGTCTCGAACCATGTCTGGGGTGTTCCTGAACCGTGGGGTATCACACTTAAGGGCTTGATGATGCTTAGACAATGTTTTGGTATCGGCAGAATCACTGAAGGAAAGAAAGAGAGAGAACCGAAAGAGTTTCGGTAAGTCCGGAGGATGTCCGGAGTGGAGGTGGAAGGAGTTCCATAGCCACGGGGATTGAATAATATGTGAGTAAATGTTAAATATTGATTTAATCATTTATTCATAATTATTTAATAAAAGAAAAATGAATTAAAAGGTCAAATACCTAATTGGGCCAAAATCCAAAGGGAAAAGGGCCCATGAGGGAAAGACCAAAGGGAGGAGAGAGAGGGGGTGGCCGGCTAGGCCTTGGGAACCCCACGTGGGGGCCCACAAGGGCCTTGGACGGCCGACCAGCCCTACACTCTCCTTTGTTTAGTCCCACATGGCTAAGGCAATTAACTATGTGTGTGTGTGTGGGGGGGGTTCCCTATATATTGTGAAGTATTTTGACAAATTAAATACACACTAATCAATAAAAGGTTTCCTCTCTTTTGAGGAGACCTCCAGTTGATACTCTCTCTCTTCTCTCTCTCTCTATCCCGTGACCGTGGTCCCAAGTCTGGATCGCGCGAGCAGGAGACTTCTTCACCGTGGAGCGCTGTCGCACTGCGGGATTTGGATCCAGAAGCTCTACTTCCGCAACTGCTGCTGGATAGAAGGAGTGGGAGTCATCGTCAAGCACCGGACATGTGTAACTCCCTCAGAGGTGCAACACTTGGGGCACTAGGAGTCGTTGGAGCCGCAGGAGCCAAAGGATTTCAACACGACCCCGAGGTCGTCTTCAGAACGACTACATTAGCCATGCTCTCCCGAGCATTGATAATGCTTTTCGG
The DNA here is from genome assembly GCA_023614405.1 of Avena insularis. Taxonomy (NCBI): domain Eukaryota; kingdom Viridiplantae; phylum Streptophyta; class Magnoliopsida; order Poales; family Poaceae; genus Avena; species Avena insularis. The sequence goes on from CM042692.1 coordinate 569,931,496, forward strand.
TCTTCAAGGGTAAGTTCGCGAAAATCCCCTCCCGCTACTGCGTTACTAATAGATAGATCCTAGCATTAGGGTTCTTGGTGTAGGACAAATTTATTGTTTTCATGCGTGAACCCCTACAAAAGGTCCCTATCTCCCGTTCATTATGGACACAAAGATTGCGAAAGAAAGAGTGGAGAATTTACGTACTACCCCTTGGCTTCACTGGTTGTTTTGTTGTAGCCAGTGAGGGCTTAGTGGTGGCATCTCCTTTTTTTGGTTTGCAGACATATTTGTGGAGGTTAAATTTTTTAATTCGTGTCACATTGATGCGAAGGTAAAGAGAAATGATCCTAAGGTTTTCAAATCGAGATTGACGGGGTTTTATGGAGCTCCAAGAGCAGAAGATCATCATCATAGTTGGAGGTTCCTTATAACTCTTTTTACAATTGAGAACTCGGCCTAGTTTTGCCTTGCAGATTTTAATGAGACCTTGTATGCGTTAGAACACTTCTCAAGTGCAATGTGACCAGAGTGGCAGATGCAATATTTTCGTGAAGTAATTGAAGATTGCATGTTCTAGAATATGGGTTGGTCAATAACAGAGTACACATGAGATAATGGGAAGTTGGGTTAGGCCAACATCAAAGCAAGACTTGATCGTGCCTTTGGGAAGGCTGCCTTTACTAACAAGTTTGAGCACACTAAGGTTCGGCATATCATTACCATGGGGTCAGATCACTCTTTTCTACTAGTTGATTTCTGTGAACGTATGGCTCAAAGAGGAGCGAGGGACACGAGGCATTTTTGCTATGATAATGTCTGGCAAACTCATGCTAACTATGATCAGCTGGTCCTAGATAGCTGGCAGAAAGGCTCGGGCGCCAATCGGATGGAGGGTGTGGCCTAAGCCCTAAGTGAAATACATACTAGTTTGAGCAAGTGGGGGGCAAAGAATTTGGATGTTTGGCGCAAAAGGTTCGTAAACTTTGACAGAAGTTCGAACATCTTCATGGTCGATTGATAGCATGAGGACCGTCTGATGAAGAGCGAGAAATTACTAAGCAGCTGTGTGAGACTCTTCATTGGGAAGAAATCTGGATGCGCCAGAGATCTAGGGTCAAATGGTTACGGGAGGGAGACCATAATACGATGTATTTTCACTCCCACTTAATGGAAACGCATAACCAAAATGTCCGATCTTGAGCGTGAAGATGTGAGAAAGTGTATTTCTTGGGATGAGAACTGTGAGGAAATCCAAAGCTTCTACCGACAACTATATACAACTCAGGGCGTTAAGCCGATCGATGAACTCTTGGATTTGGTGCTGAGTAGAGTTACTACGGCTATGAATGAGGAATTCGAGAAACCATACACTGCCAAGGAAGTTAGGGGAGCTCTTTCACAAATGGCTCCTTCTAAAGCCCCTAGGGTAGATGGGTTTACTATATGGTTCTATCAGCAACACTAGGATCTTCTAAAGGATGACATAGTGTTGGTTGTGCTGAATTTCTTAAATGGAGGTAAACTATCAAATGGTTTGAATGATACTTCTATAACACTTATACCCAATGTATGGCAACCCCAACATATTTCCCAATATTTATCAATTTCTCTATGCTCTGTTCTATATAATATTGCGTCCAAATGGATTGCAAATAGAGCTAGACTGTCTTTGGAGGAAATTATTGGTGAAGAACAGAGTGTGTTTGTTCTTGGGCGACTCATTACTGAGGAAGAGTAAAGAAAGGAAGAAACTGTGTAAGTGCAGTTAAAGTAGATATGATGAAAGCGTACAATCATGTTGAGTGGCACTATTTACAGGCTATTATGATGGAACTTGGTTTTAGTGTTGACTTTATCCATAAGATAATTAAGTGTGTATATTCAGTTCGGTTCACTGTCCGTGCAAATGGAGAATTCTTACAGTTCTTTACACCTTCCAGAGGCTTGCGACAAGGTGATCCTATGTCTCCTTTTTTGTTTCTCATACGTGCAGAAGGATTCACATCGCTGCTGAACTTTTATGGAGGAAATTATGTCGATAGAGGGATCGGGATAAGCCCCAGATTACCATGGGTCAATCACCTGATGCTTTTCGATGACAGTTTAATCTTTACGAAGGCAAATGGTGAGAGTGTAGACATATTAAACAACATTTTGGTTGTCTATGAGGAGTGCTTAGGATAGAGAGTAAATAAGGAGAAAATCTCTATTTTCTTAAGTCCGAACACACCTGACACTACCAGGCGAACCCTAGAAATTCTAATGGGCATCTCCATTGAAGCTCTTAATGAACGGTACATGCATCTTTCGACATCTGTTGGGTGCATTGCAAGTGGAACTTTTGACCACCTTGTGGTGAAAATTACAAGGTGGTAGCGATAGGATGGTATCGGGTGCATGGAGAGAGGTGTTTCTTGTTGGATTCACAGCATAGAAAACAAAAAAATCTACGATATAAAAAACAAGCACCAAGATCTATCTACTAGATGCAAGCAACAGGTGGATATACATCTGTACACAATTTACCCTCGAATACCAAAAAAGTGTTACGAGAATTATTCTCGTGGATGAAGCAGTCGTACTCTTGCCGATCTTAAGATCGAGTTATAGAGCGCTACAAACTAGCAGCGCATCCATGATCGCACACACGTTCAGCACCCCGACAACCTCCGAGTTCTCTCTCCAGCAAAGTAGCGGAAGCATCAGATCTTTCCATATAAACCACCGAGAACATGTACTTTGCTAATCCAAAGCCATGGGAAATTTGCTAGAGGGAGACAAAGATCCTTCATAAGGAGGTGTGTGAGGAGAGGAGGCCAATACCTCCTTTTATAGGTGAGGGGCAGCCCCATATCATGGCCAACGCCCAAGGTGGGTGCCTCCACCTCTCCCTCATTCATGTGCATTGAGCTTCCACTAATCCCACATACATAAATTCCAACTCCACTCATCTTGCATTAATTTTCCACCAACATAAATGCAAGATCTCATTAGGCCTTTCACAATGGGGTGTATCTTAACACGTTATTCTAGGAGAAATAAATGGTTAAGAGACAACTTCTCCAAATGCATTGTTTGTTAAGTGGTGTCTACATTTAATGATTCAGATGACATGCATGTATTTGATTGTCCTAACCATGTTTTTTGCCTATGGTTTCGTGAAGGGTGTTTCTTAGCTAAGATACAACACCAATCTCTTTCCTCATTAACTATAGTGCCACATAGGCAAAGTGCCTAGCATACACCGCTAAGAACCACCTATTGTGAAAGGCTTTAATAAAAACAAATTTTATTTCTTTTATTCTTGAATTTGTTAATTTCTTTAATTAACAAACATTTGCATAAACCCTCTTGCATTATTTGGATATTACATTTGAAAACAATTTAAGCAATTTGACCCAAAACAATTTCGGTACTTATCGTAATAATCCCAACGCTTTCAAATCATCTCTCTGGTATAATATATATGCTCATTTAGTGTCGATATACCTTAAGTGTGTCACCCTATAGTTCATGAATAATATAGACATGATCGAGGCACCTCTTCGATCAATAATCAGCAGCAAGACCTGGAGATCCAAACTGACTCCCACACATTCAACAATGACTCTTGTGATCATGAGAACCATTGAAGTCATAACTAAATCCCTTTGTCTCATGATATATTTCTTGTCTGAGATCGATCATCAGTATCCCCATACCTAGTTTGATCTCGTTACCGACAAGCACAAATAGCAACACACACACAATCAACCCCGGGAAGAACCAAATAAAAGCAACAAGGCATCATGACAAAGCATTCGCAAGATTCAAAAATGATTTCAGGGAGCCTCTCCACTAAGCTACCTGTAACGAAGTCGGCTAGGCTCCGAGGCGGACCCAGGGTTTGTGCCAATGGCTATAATGACTAGGAACCTGAAAGTGTGAATGGGTTTGTTGATACCGCGTAAACATTCCACCTTCCAAAATAGTACAGGTAAGCGCTCCATGCACAACAATAGTTAATAAAGAAGTAAAACATGGCATAAGTACATGATAGTAGTAAAGCCCCAAACTAATTGTAGCCCCAAGAAATAAGATGTGAATCAAGCTCAGGCGAAGGGGGATCTATTAAGTCTCCCACATGTGGATAGTGCGATAGTCAAGGAACATGCATCAAGTACTCCGGTCCTACGGGACACAAGTGAGTGGTTAAAAAACAAATAATAGCTATTGCCCACCGGTGCTTCTTCCTTTAGTTATCCCATTACTATACAGTTTAAGTTGTTTAGGTACCTCATTATCTACAACAGACTTGCACAAACCCTACACATGCTATTCTATGACTCACATGGCTCAAACAACTCCTGTAGTAAAGGCTAGTAGGATTGAGGGTACAAGCTTCGGTGGGGTTTAAAAGTAAAGGCTGTGCAGTACTTGGGATTGCAATTTAATTTGAATCGTGACACAAAGATGCAAGAATAAATATATAGACATGGGTACTATATGTAGTAGGATAACCGGGATTCGGGTAGTACTCTTGGGTCTCCTGATAACTCCCTTGCTCGACGTCTATCCGAAATAAAAACCAAACATACAAAGGACCATAACAAATAAAGTGCGCAATCATATGAACATACACAACAAGCAAAATAAGGTATTCCATGATGGAATGATGCAAAATTTCATGGTATAACATAGCATGGCATGGGTGAGGTGTAGGAACAATAACAAAGCATTATAATTAATTATTTAGTCGTGTCCTGCTCCCATAAACCTTGCTGCCTATTTAATATTTATATTATACATGCTTCAATTGATATCATGGAATGCATAGTTAGAAAGGGCTCGTCCCCAAATTGATTTAGACATACTATTTGTCGAATTCGGAATTACGGAATTAAAGTTATGAATTTATTAATAAAATGGCATTTAAGGGTAATTATTAATTCTAAAATTTTAAATGCCCATAAATTAATTTAAATAGAATATTCTTATTCCTGGATTTTTCTGAAATCATTTATCATTTTTATTATTTGAATTTATGAATTTAAAACATTATTTAAATGCAAAACAATTTTAAAAGGGGTCAAAGTCAAAGATTTGACTAGCCAGGGTAAAATCTGGTCAAATTTGAAAATAGATTCGTATTCATATTTGAAAATAGTTCATATTTCATTTTATAAGTTTTCCCAAATTCAAAACAATTTAACATATATGAATTTTATTTAAGTTATAATCATTTTCCTGAAATTAATTTGAATTAAGGAAAAGCTCCGGCGACTTTTCTCACTCAGACTGGTCCTAGCCACAGAGGCACATAGGTAGGGCTAGGTTGTAGCAGGGCCACACACGCGCACGACCAACGAAAGCACAACACGTGGGCGAGCCAGGGGCTGCAGGTTAAGGTCTGAAAAACCTAGGGGCTGCGGTGCAAAACTTCCTGGGGTTTTGCTGGGTGACTGTCATGTGGGGTCAGCAGGTGGACTACGGGTTGAGGGTTAAAGCGTGCACGGGGATTTTTGCAAAGACCACGGCGTTAACTCTAAATCTACTATTTTTCTTCCTCTGAATCTGATGAACACCATGGCAAGAGAAAAAGACAGAGGCATGGGGGAGTCGATCGAGCGACCTCGGGGAAGGTCTGGTGGTGTGGAACCACTATGGTGGTTGCGGGCTGGTGTTTGGCTAGGGTCGCGGTGTCGGAAGAGGTACCATGACTAGACTCCGATGACCAGGAGCTTCCGGTGCCAAGGTCGACTTGATCCGATCGAGGCGGCATGATCATGTGGCGTTCTAGAAGCTAGGCTAGGGTGGTTAGGTGCGGCACAACGACGCGTATGCAACTGTGCACACGCGCGACATCGACGTGATCTACAACGACTGCGTGCAAGCAAGACAGCAGCGAGCCACAGCGTAGGCAGGGCGTTCGACAAATTGTTCTCGCCGTCCAGGAAGCAAACGAGCGAGGGACCATGTCAGGGAGGTAGAGGGGCTCACCACGGGCCTGACAGTGAGGTCGATCTTGGCCGGGGCGGCAACGATCTACAATGGGGCCCGGGGACGATGCAGCTTGGGTTTCAGCTCGGCCATCTCTTGTTCAACGGGTTCTAGGGCTTCTCCTCCTCATCTCCTTGTATTGGCGAGGCCCTGGGATGGTGGTGGTCGGCCTCAAAGCCAACAACTCCTCTCCTCCTTCTCCTCTCACCGGGAACCAGCTCTAGCCGAAGCTAGTTGGCTATGGTGGTGGGTAGGCTAGCAGGGGATTGGGAAGGAAAGGGAGGCGCTGGGCATAACCCTGGGATGGATTTGATCGAGCCAAGGCTGGCTGCGGAGCTAGCATAAAAGAGGGAAGGGTAGGATGATCTCGGGTTAGGTTTAGGCAAAAGTAACTTTGGTTACTTTCTTCTCCCCTCTTCTCTCTTCTCTCGGGTTAGCTAGGGCGGATGGCACCCAGGGTTAGGCAGGGGGTAGTCCAGGTTGGGAGCTGATCTTGGACCACAAGGAAACAAGGGGAAGGTTAGCCAGGTGGCTCGGGTTAGAGAGGGTGGCATTGCGTGCACATGCACACGCATGGGAGGGTAGATAGGTGTGGTGGTGGTGTGGTTTAGATGATTAGGTTTAGGCCTTAGCTAGATGATCTAGGTTTAGCTAGGTTCGTATGATGTAGATAGGTTTTTCTTTCCTTTCATTTGTTCTTCTTTTATTTATTTAAAACAAGCTTATTTATAGAAGCTTACAAATGGAACAAGAAGAGCAAAGAAATCCAAATAGAACAAAGGTGGGGAACATAGAGGATCTATTATGGTTTATTTGAATTTGATCACTTGCTTGAATTTAAATCAAAGCAAGTTCCTCACAAACACCAAGAAACAAAATAGAAGGAAGATGGGAATGATGGCAAACTTTGCATGTGCCATCCATGGGTATTAAATTCCACTACTAGTTGTGAAAACAACTACAATTCCACATGGTTATTTATTCAAACATGCATACAAATATTTGAATTAAGGCCTTACAAAAGAAATGCAAGCTTGCTATCCCATATGGACTAGATGAATAGGAAACATGGATGAATATAAGGTGGCCAAGCTAGTGTGTGATACACTAATTAAACAATAGAGCCACAAATATATCCAAACATGATCATATTTCAAATACAAACCACATGGAGGCTTGAGAAGGATTTCTACTCACATAGCATGCAAAGGCGGCTATGTGGCTCTCATATCCAATATTCTGACAATAATAAGAGATCATATATGGGAGCATGTAGATTAGGATTGGATCCACCCCAACACATATGAGCTAGATTTAAATACCAAAGAGAATGCAATAGCTCATATATAATTAGAATGGTGGAATTTAGATAGAGACAAAGAAAGGTGGTGGAGAATAAAATATATGCCCCCAACCAACTTGGGAATCAAGCAATATATCAAGAACCAACTACAATATATCAAGAGGCAAATACAATTAGTAAGACAAATGCATATGAGAGAAGAACCAAATGAAAAAGGGGTTTTATATGATGCTCAGATGCGTGTGGCATGGTGACATGAGCATGATATAATGATGATGCAATAATGATATGTAGGAAGTAGTGATGGCTTGCCAGTGCACAGGTTCATCAGAGAATGTTTTCATGGAAGAATTAATTCTAGTTTTTATATCGATCCCAACAAGGATCCTAAGAAAGTGTTTTTATGCAGTGTTTTTGTCGCACCAAAGGTGTCACAGGTCTTGAGTGAATTGACTGCAAAAGTATACGGTGGAAGTGGAGAGTAAAAGATAGAGGAAACTTGCTTAGGAAATAAGTAAGCTGCATAAATGTAAAAATGCGAAAGGTGTGTAAAGGTCATGCATATGAGAAGTTAGGTGTGGAGAGAAACAGTTCATGGTGATAGTGAATGTGCCAAATGTACTAAGTGGAATAATTGATAGTGATATTTCTTATTTATAAGTGAGTAAGCAAGCAACCCATATACCGACTAGGAGTCGTCATGGCCAATTCTTCCCAGCCCCAGTAATCCATCTGCCTGTTACCACGGCCATGGTCAACATATTAATTAAGGTCTTGCGACCGGATCAAGGCTTTAATCTTGATGGTTCCTTGTTGTCCTCGAGTAGTGCTATCTCTTCTTTGATATCGGCCATGTCACTCGGGGGTCGCCGAATTACTAGCATACAAGTTCATACCTATGAGATCTTTGGATCATGTTACCTGGACCCTTAAATTAGATAACAAGCATTAGGCAAACATAGATATGCATTCTCACTATTTAAATAAAACACTACAACGATCACAAATGGATGGATTTAAAGCAGGCACAACACATCTCACTAATCCCCTACATCTCCTTCACCTATGGGGATTTACTCAGACATTAGAGGAAGACAATTCAAAGGCATAATTGTATTTCAAGTAAAAATCATCTCAAATTTATTGTAGAAAACCACAATAGAGATTAAAGACCAAGTCAAATACAAACTCAAGGTAGATCAAAGTATCAAACCCTAATCTTACAAGTGCCAATATCTCTCTCTCTCTCTAAGTAATGATGTAATGATGTAATGATGGTGGAGTGTATGGTTTAGAGGTTGGAGATCATCGAGGAATGAGGCAAAGTTCTTCTCCTCTTCCAGATCTGATCTTTCCCGCTAGATGGCTTGCGGCGGCTGTATCTTTTGTTCTGTGGTTCTTCTCGTCTCTCTTCCCTCACGAAAGTTCCTTGTATTGATATAAGGAAGCCAACGGCGCAGCGTCTGATGAACAGCATGCCGGACCGTCCAGCATTACCAATAGTTAAGCACTCTGAATGCCTCCAATGAAAGGGGCTCCAATTGGGGATTTGCTTATTCTAGTGTAATCAACCCATAAATGCTATTAGATCTTCAATAAATGTTCATTACTCGAAAACCATCACAAGAAACCATGGATTCGCTAATTGCGACATTAACATTAGTGGAAAGGGGTAGTCTTTAGTGAAATCCGGCAATAAACAAGAGGAAAACCAATGGTAAAAAGTGATGAAATTTGGAGCTATCAAGTAGAAATATATATAGTAAACCAAGTAGCATTACAATTGTTAGACGATTGGGATGCGACAGTCAACAGCGTGGAACACGCTGTAAATTTCACCTAGGCACACTATTATATGCCACTATCAATCTATTGCGACATTAAATCCGCCGACTTCCCTAATCACGTACGACGGCTCCAAAAAATTGTCGGCGCCACATCGACCACGATGTATAAGTGGCCGCTGCGACAAAATGGTCCTATGATCGCCCATCTGCTATGTATCCAACATTTGGAAGTACTTTTTGAAAGAGCATGTGGGACCCCATGTGTGGTTTTGGTGACAATCTCTATGGACTAATGTTTGCATTGAGTTGCACTTGTAGGATTTGACCATTGGCTTCGCTTGGACCATGTGCTAGATTCAAGGTGGAAGAAATGAAGAAGAAGAAGCATTGTCCAAGGGCCTTGGGCATTTTGGAATCATATGAAGTTAGAAGAAATGTTGTGCAAGGTCAATATGCGCCATCTCTAGAAGATCTCATGCTTGAATCTTACCATTCTCGGTGGTCATGGATCGATGAAGACAAGGTCAAAGAAGAGGCTTCTCCATGGTGTATGGGGGAACATATGTCAAGTCTTCATCAAGCGAGTGCATGCAGGAGCAATCAAGAAAGGTGTCCATCTTGAGAAGGACAAGATCGTCTAGATCGTGCTCCAGTGGTTTGCTCAAGCAAAGGTATAATCTTGATAGCTTTTCCCTTTTGCCGGTCTCATTTGGTAGTTGGGAGACCGGGTTTATGATAGATAACCGTACTATCAAGAGGGGCTCTCGCGTGAGTAACTATATCATATCTTTCGGAGAGAGCTCAAACCATTGCATTCCTAGCATCATATTTCTTAGTTGTTTGTTGGATCTCTCCATGTTTGGTTCTAGAGCTTGTGACAATATTCATTACAAGCTCAAGTTCTTCAAAAACGGATCTCCCTTTTATATCTTATTGCGTTTTTGATCTTGGAGGTTTTCCGGCTCCTCACCAAGGGAGGTATCTCACATTATAATACTTGATACATTCTCACTTGGTGGTATCCAATATTTTCAACAAAATTGGTTTTGGCTCAATCGGAGTTTCCAAACTCTAATCATTGTAATTTGAAGTTTGCCTTTTATTTGTTTTAAAAAGAAAAAGAACATGGGAAAAGTTTCTGGGCCGAGCGGTACTACCGCTGCCGCTACCGGCCGCTCCTGCGTGTAGTCTCCTCTCTCTGCCCTGCCCGGAAGTGAAGCCGGCCTAGGTCTAGCTACCGGCTCAAGCAGTACTACCGGGGTGGCCCACCTCCACCTGCCATGCCTGGCCGCAACCGCTTGCTCGTGGGCCTCGTCCTCACACGTTACCCTGCAGCTGCTCCCGCGCTTCATTGCTTGCTCGTGTGCACGCTCGCGCTCTACTCTCGCGCGCCCTCCCCCGATCCCCTTTTTCGCTTGCTCGTTTCTCGTGCGCTGCCCCTAGGATGTCCACACCTGCCGCACGCGTCGAGTGCTGGTGCTGCTGGCTCGCTGGGCGGTAGTACCGGCCCGCGAGTGGTACTACTGACCCTTTTCTAGATTTGGCCCCAATGGGTAGAATTTTCCCAGCCCCTATTTAAGCCTTTCTTCTTCTCCTTTTTTGGGCTGCTCCTTCTCCCTTTTCCTCTCAAGCTTTGCCCCATTTGTTTGACCTCATTGAGCTTCATTTCTTTCTCCCCCTCCAATGATTCTTGCATATATTTGAGAGAAAGATCGAGGAGGTCTAGATCTACATTTTGACCAAACCATATTATCTCTTTGTTAGTGAATCTTTGGGATCTAGATCTTGGAGGATTTGGTGTTCTCCTTGTGTTCTTCCTCTCTTGTTCCCCCAATAGCTTTAGTAGCTTTGTTGGAACTTGAGAGTGAAGGATTGGAGCATCTTTGTGGTGTTCTTGTCATTTGCATTAGGTGCATCAGTTTGAGTTCTCCTCGGAGAATTTGGTTGGTGAAATCAAGAAGCTTGTCCCTCTTGGGTTCTTGGAACCCTAGACGGTTGTGTGGATTTTGTGGTGTGTTCTTGGGGCCTTCAATTAAGTTGTGGAGATCTCCCTAAGATTGTGGCCTTGGTGGTGATTATTGGGAGCCTCCAATTAAATTGTGGAGATTGCTCCAATCTTGTACGGGTTTGGTGACCGCCCTCAAGTGTCCCATAGTAGATCGGTTTGCCGTGTGGTGGGTTCTCGGGAGAATAGGGTGAGGCCTCTTGTGGCATAGGTGGTCTTAATACTGCCCACCCCTCCAACGAGACGTACTCCCTTGTTGGGAGGAACTCGGTAAAATATCATCGTCCCCGCATGCCTCAGTTATCTCTATATCCGATCTCTTTACTTATGCACTTTACATTGTGACAGCCTTCGTGCTTGAAGTAATCGATCATGCTATCACATTGTTGCTTGTCTTGCTTAGCATAAGTTGTTGATGCACATAGGTGAACCATAACATGTAGGCTTTGTGCTTGAGAAAAGAAAACGCTAGTTTTCTTCCGCCTTTGTTAAGCCCTTCTTGTAAAAGGTTTTAACTGCCTATTCACCCCCTTTAGGCAGAATCCGTGATCTTTCACTTTTCTCTTGTGCCGCCCCAAAAATTTGCTAGGTATGGGGGGTACTTTTTAGTGCTCGTCGCCCGTTGACGCCATTGGCGGGCTGGCTAGGGCTGGTCTATTTTGCGCTACCTCATCGCCCATCAACATAATCATGGTCGATTCATTCGATCAATATCGAGTCGGTATAGGTGGTACGGCAAAGGCGCAGGATCTGGAGGCCGTGGCGAGCACAACGGTCTAGATCCAGAGTCACACTGCCCAGTCTCAATCACTGTCCCACACTACGGTTCTAAAGGGAATATGCCCGAGAGGCAATAATAAAGTGGTTATTATCTTATTCCATGTTTATGATAAATGTTTATTTTGCATCCTATAATTGTATTAATTGCAAACATTAATACATGTGTGTTTAATAAACAAAATACAAAGTTCCTAGTAATGCCTCTCATACAAACTAGCTCGTTGATTAACAAGATGATCAAGATTTCCTAATCATGGACATTGGATGTTGTTAATAACGAGGTCACAACATTGGTGGAATGATGTGATGAACATTCATTCGAAGTATATCATTACGATCAAAGTCATTATGTTTATATTGCTATAACATCATACGAAGTAATCTTAGTCCTTAGACCATGAGATCATATTAATCACTAACACCGGAAGAGAAACGTCACACCGTAACAGGGTGACTATAAAGGTGGGTTCAGTGCTACAAAGGTGTTATTTGAGGATCATGGATCAAGAGTGGGATTTGTCCATCCCGATGACGGATAGATATACTTTGGGCCCTCTCGGTGCACATTGAAATAGCTTGCAAGCAAGTGATGTGATCACTAGAATGTTATATCACGGGAACGAGAAAAGAGTGCATGTCGGTAACGAGATCAAACTAGGTATTTGGATATTGATGATCGAATCTTGGACATGTAATATATCATGAGACAAAGGGATTTATTTACGATGTTAAAGGTTCACACAATCACAAGGGTCATCATTGAATATGTGGGAATCAGTACGGATCTCCAGGTCCCGCTGCTGATTATTGATTGGAGAGGGGTCTCGATCATGTCTGCATTATTTGCGAACCATAGGGTGACACACTTAAGGGATACCAACACCATTTGGAGCAAATATGTTTCAGATAAAGATTTAAGAAAGCACTGGAATCATTTCGATGGAAACCAGAATTGTTTCGGGTGAAATTGCATAAACTAGTTCTGCATGTGATATTGAAATGTTGTAGGGGTTTTATGTGAATGTTTGTTAATTAATGTAATTAACAAAATTCTGAATAAAATAAATAAAATAGTTTTATTTAATGACAGTTTGCATTAAATTTGGTGGAAATTAATGCATGTGTGAGTGGAATTTTGAGTGGAGGCTTTTTATGGGAGTGGGAGCTCCACCCACATGAATGTGGAAGAGGTGGGGGCACCACCATGGCTGCCATGCCATGGCCCTTGGCTGCCCCCTCTTCCCTATAAAAGTCCCCCCTATCCTCCTCACAACACACACCTCCTCGTGAAGGATCTCTCTCCCCCTCTAGTTATTCCCCATGGTCTCGGATTAGCGAGATACATGCTCCCGGTGGCTTTATCTGGAAAGGAGTTGCTGCTTCCGCTGCTTTGCTGGAGCGCGGGACGGAGGTTGTCGGGGTACCGGACGTGTGTGCGATCACGGATGCACCGCTACTTTGTGGTGCTGGACTTGGTGGTGCTAGAGTTGCTGGAGCTGGATCTGATGGATGTGTGCTAACTCGTGTATTAACGAGCTTGTTGGGGAACCCCAAGAGGAAGGTATGATGAGCACAGCAGTAAGTTTTCCCTCAGTACGAAACCAAGGTTATCAATCTAGTAGGAGCAAGGAAACACCCTAAAGGTGTAGCTAGCTGAACGTTGGCAGTGCGCACTACCGGTGCCATCAGCAACGTCGAGACCTGCACAACACAACCACAGAACTCTGTCCCCAACTTGCGATGAGGTTGTCAATCTCACCGGTTTTGCTGAAAACAAAGGATTAAACGTATCGAATGGAAGGAAGTAATAGTTTGTAAAAAGTAAACACAAAGCAGTAAACAGTTTGTAGATTGTATGTAAAAAAAGGACCGGGGTCCATAGTTCACTAGAGGTGGCTCTCCTTAAGATACATAACATGCTGGGTGAACAAATTACAGCGGGGCAATTGACAAACATCGAGAAAGCATACAAGCATATACTAATCATCTTGACTCCTTTGAGATTCGATTGGGCATTACAACATTATACATAGATCGCCATCCAACTGCATCTATGACTAATAATACACCTTCAGGTTATCATCCGAACCCCCTCTAGTATTAAGTTGCAAGCAACAGATTATTGCTTTACGAACCGCGTGTAAAGTAAAAAATACGATTGTTCTATGAACAAAGGATTGTTGTTTTCTCCCTAGTAGCAACAACACATCTAGTACCTTAGAGATTTCTGTCACTTCCCCAGATTACCAGAGGCATGAACCCACTATCGAGCATAAATACTAACTCTTGGAGTTGCTAGCATCTACTTGGCCAAGATAGCTACTAACAACGGAAAGCATGCAAGATCACAAATAACAAAGACATGATAGAATCAATAATCAATCTAAAATAGCATCTCAATATCCATCGGATCCCATAAACACAACATGCATAATTACAAATAGATGATCTTGATCATGAACGGAGATCACAAGATCTAGACATGAAAGCACAAAGGAGGAGAACTAGCCATCTAGCTACTACATGGACCCGTAGTCCAGAGATGAACTACTCACGCATCACACCGGAGGCTTGCATGATGATGAAGAAGGCCTCCAGGGTGAATTCCCCTCTCCGGCAGGGTGCCGGGAAGAGCTTCAGATCCCTCCCGATCTAGGGATGGAGATGACGGCGGCTACAGACTCTTTCGTGGAATTTTGATCGGCTACTTAGGGTTTCCGTATTAGAGGAAATATATAGGCGGAAGGAGAGGCCGAGGGGGTGCTGGGGTCGGCCAGACCACCCCCTGGCGCGGGCCAAGCCTGGCCGCGCGGCCAGGTGGTGTGGCCAGGCCCCAGCCCCTCTCCGTCTCGTATTCTGGCTCTAGGTGCCCCCCGGTAAAATAATAACTTCGACTTTTGTCCCGTCCAATTCCGAGAATATTCATTTTTTGACTTTCCTGGAACCAAAAACAGCAGAAAATAGACAGCTGGCACTATGGCTCTTGTTAATAGGTTAGTCCAAGAAATCATATGAAAAGTGCTCCAAAGTGTGGACAAAACACAAGAAAGTAGATAACACTAAGCATGGAACATAAAAAATTATATATATATTTGCAATGTATCAACATCCCCAAGCTTAACTCCTGCTCGTCCTCGAGTAGGTAAGTGATAAAAAGAAAGAATAATTTTTGAGGTGACATGCACCATCAAAGTATTTGTCAAACATTCAAAGCTGGGATCATAGTACTTCAAGCATAACATGAAATACAAAGTTCTAGCAATAATACAAAGAAACTATGTTGCAACATGAAAAGGCACAAAGAAAAGATTCATGAATAACAATGCTTTGCAAGACGTTTGTTTGTTTCACATAAAGAAAACATAGCATAATAGTATTTAGCTTGTCCCTCATAGAGTAGCAAATATAAATGCATAGGACACCTTCAAAGTTCATAAGAGTGACTAGATACAAATAGTTTAAAATAAGCAATATCAAGTTATGCATCAATCAACTAGTCTTGGGACAATGCACATAGAACTAAGAATGGCCACTATGCTCTCAAAGTAGGTGCATAAAGATAGAAGGTGGAGACTCAATATAATGGTGGAAGAATGGTCTTCATAGAAGGAAGTAGGGTTTCAAGTCTCATAAAGAGCTTACAAAAATTATGGTACTTATAGCTTTCAGCTCTCATTGCCCCTATCATAAGCATCTTGAAGTGATTAAGGTTAAAGTGAACAAACTATGGTGTACATGCTTGACGAAGTATAAGTCAGAAATCTCATGTCCCTTGTATACGAGGGCCGCTCCTCATGCTACTCAAGTTTAGTCACCGGTAAGTTCTTGTCATTGTAAGTACATGTGTATCATAGAGAACCGCCAACAGGGTACCCCTTGCCCGATGATACAGATGAATCCCCATATCAAAATGATAAGGCAAGCAGACAACGAGCATCTTAGCAATCTTCTTATTTACCATGGGAATATGGTGCTTTTTTCTCTCTTTCCTCTTTTCATAATCTCTTTTTTCTATTTTCTCTTTTTTCTCAATAGGACTCTTTTTTTTATAAAAAGAATGCTTCATAGACAGCTCATTATGGTTACGCTACAGGTTTCCACCATGTCAGCATGGATTAGACCAGCGGCCCTGGCGTTTCTCTAACACATATACATAACTCCATGGACTTACAAGCTCCACTTTCATTTCACACCGACAACATCCATAGACCAAAGAGCATGATATCAACTAGGTACAAAGTACCAGTGCAATGTTGAAAGCGTTCCCCATGACAGCATGGTTCTGCTAATTCCCAACAAATAAGTGCAAGCATATACAACATAGACGACACAATGGTTCAAGTTTATTAAATGCAAGAAAAGTAAAGTGTGCCATCAAGTTCGTGAGAGCTTTAATCACTAGTTTTCTCATAACAAGTTTAATTTGGAAGGTAAACAAAAACATGAATATACTTGGAATAGCATATGCTAGTAGGTAGGTATGGTGGAATCTTTGGAATAACTTGGTTTAGGGAGTTGGATGCACGAGTGGAACTCATACTTGGTTGTGGAGGCTAGTAAAAGACTGGGAGCGACAAACTAAGAGAGCAATAATGGCCATAATCATGCAGAGTGACAAAATATCATTGATCAAAGCATAAAGTGATACTACAAGTTGAAAACTAAAGGATCATAAAGGCTATGGTGACTTGAGAGAGTCATAACATGGTGTGAGCATGCGCCAAGTCAACCCAAATAAAGCATCAAAGGAGAATACCACTATACTATGCTTTAATATGCTAAAACAACGCATGATTCATCCAAGGCACATTAAGCAATATCAATTGTTTATAACAAGTCATGCTACATCAAAGAATACTAAGAATAAAGACAAAACAATATCAAGCATGGCATGACGAAGCATAGGCCACAGTCAAAAACAAGCTCTCTTTACCACTTAAGCACGAACTTTCCTACTCTTTTCCAATCCAAACCAAACTATTTGAAAACCAATGTATGAAAGAGGGGGTCCAACCAATTTATTCAGAAAACTAAGAAAAAAAAGCAAACAAAAAACCAAAACGAAAATGAAAAAGAAGACGCTCCAAGAACAACACAACTGTGCATGAAACAATAAAAATGAAGCGTTTGGAAGAAACCTGGGATTTTTATTGATGAAGAGGGGGATGCCTTGGGCATTCCCAAGCTTTGACGCTTGTACTTCTTGGATATTTCTTGGGGTGACACGCGTGGCATCCCCAAGCTTGAGATTTAGTCCATTCTTCATATCCTTACTCATTCCTTCCATACACCTGAAATTTTTCCTTCATACAAAACTTCACACAATCTTTATTAGCAACATTAGTGAACTCAAGATAATAAGTCTTTAGGTTTAGTACTAACACCAATAAAACTTCCATTAAAACACTGGCTACTGTATCACTTCCCTCAAAAATCTCAATTCCCCAAAAGAACTCAAAAAGGAACCAACAAGAAGCAAATGCAGAAAATGGCAGAAATCTGTCAAAACAGACCAGCAGGTAAAGACGAATTTTTTCGAAGACCTTCTGTTGCTCAAATCAAAAAGTGTTGAACTAACGAAAGTTAGATAACAACCTGGGACAGAAGCACAAAAATCCATGCCTCAAAAGGAGGTACATAGATTTTACACGAATTTTTACGGTGAAGCACAGAAATCTGTTTCGGGACAACAACTTTCCCAATCATTACTTCTCTCTCATTAGAGGTTACTCTTGGCACAAAAAGCAAATAAAAAGGATAAGGAGTAGTTATTACTTAAGTAATATTTTACAAGACTCATCTAAAACTTTTGGGTTATCTCCCAATAAGTACTTTTCTTTAACACCTTTAAGTTAGGCATAAGAAGCAAGAAAGAATCAAGTGTTCTCAAATGAAGAAGCATTAAGATCAATACCATAAATATCTTCAACAAGGCAAGGTATATCATCCAAATAGGTTCTAGAGGATCCTCTCTCAATGCTCTTAGATTCACTATTTTCATCAAAAGGGTTTTTAGGAACAATCCAATCAAGATTCTTTTCTATGGCCTCATGTATTGCTACCAGTTTAAAGGGGATTGGTATCTTCGTTTCCTCCCCATTAGGTTCAGTTTTGTACATATTTTCTCGTGTACCAACAACATCTACACATGAGCCTAGCATATTAAAGCGTTCAAAGACTTTTCTAGCTTCCTTGGCAACATCATAGAATTCCTTAAGCAAAGTTTCTAGAATGAAATCCCTCTTTTCAGGGTCCACAATTTTTTTAAGTTTGAGAAATATTACTTGCATTAAGGGGATAAGGTTAACAAACCTAGCTTCAAACATGTGAACTAAAGAAGCTGCATCAATCTCATAGTTTGGAGGAAGTTCTGCAAGGGATCTATCCTCAATATCCTCATGTTTGCTAACATGATTAAAGAATTCTTCAATATTATCTTTTCCAATTATAGAGCCAGTACCTATTGAAAGGTCTTTCAGGGTGAATTTAGGGATCAACATGGTGAGTTAAGGAAGAGGCAACAACTAAAGGAGACATAATTTTTTTGTGTTTTTAAATAAGAAAGCAAACTAGTAAAACTAATTTTTTGTGTGTTTTTGATAAAGAAACAAGCAAACAAAACAAATGTAAACTAAGCAAAACAAAAATAACAGAGTAAAGAGATTGGTTATGAGGGACTCCCCTTGTGAAGATGTCCTTGAATCCCCGGCAACGGCGCCAGAAAATATACTTGCTGACTCGTGTATTAACGAGCTCGTTGGGGAACCCCAAGAGGAAGGTATGATGAGCACACCAGTAAGTTTTCCCTCAGTACGAAACCAAGGTTATCAATCCAGTAGGAGCAAGGAAACACCCCAAAGGTGTAGCTAGCTGAGCGCTAAGCGTATGCATTACCGGTGCCCAAAGAACGTGGAGACCTGCACAACACAACCACAAAACTCTGTCCCCAACTTGCGATGAGGTTGTCAATCTCACCGGTTTTGCTGAAAACAAAGGATTAAACGTATCAAATAGAAGGAAGTAATAGTTTGCAGAAAGTAAACACAAAGCAGTAAACAGTTTGTAGATTGTATGTAAAAGAAAGGGCTGGGGTCCATAGTTCACTAGAGGTGACTCTCCTTAAGATAGATAACATGCTGGTTGAACAAATTACAGCGGGGCAATTGACAAACATCGAGAAAGCATACAAGCATATACTAATCACCTTGACTCCTTTGAGATTCGATTGGGTATTACAACATTATACATAGGTCGCCATCCAACTGCATCTATGACTAATAATCCACCTTCAGGTTATCATCCGAACCCCCTCCAGTATTAAGTTGCAAGCAACAGATTATTGCTTTACGAACTGCGTGTAAAGTAAACAATACGATTGTTCTATGAACAAAGGATTGTTGTTTTCTCCCTAGTAGCAACAACACATCTAGTACCTTAGAGATTTCTGTCACTTCCCCAGATTACCAGAGGCATGAACCCACTATCGAGCATAGATACTAGCTCTTGGAGTTGCTAGCATCTACTTGACCAAGATAGCTACTAACAACGGAAAGCATGCAAGATCACAAATGACAAAAACATGATAGAATCAATAATCAATCTGAAATAGCATCTCAATATCCATCGGATCCTCGCAAACACAACATGCAGAATTACAAATAGATGATCTTGATCATGAACGGAGCTCACAAGATCTAGACATGAAAGCACAAAGGAGGTGAACCAGCCATCTAGCTACTACATGGACCCGTAGTCCAGAGATGAACTACTCACGCATCACACCGGAGGCTTGCATGATGATGAAGAAGGCCTCCAGGGTGAATTCCCCTCTCCGGCAGGGTGCCGGGAAGAGCTTCAGATCCCTCCCGATCTAGGGATGGAGATGACGGTGGCTACAGACTCTTTCGTGGAATTTTGATCGGGTACTTAGGGTTTCCGTATCAGAGGCAATATATAGGCGGAAGGAGAGGCCGAGGGTCTGGGTCGCTGCACCACCTCTGGCGCGGGCTAGGCCTGGCCGTGTGGCCAGGTGGTGTGGCCAGGCCCTAGCCCCTCCCCGTCTCGTATTCTGGCTCCAGATGTCCCCCGGTAAAATAGTGACTTTGGCTTTTGTCCCGTCCAATTCCTAGAATGTTCATTTTCTGACTTCCTGGAACGAAAAACAGCAGAAAACAGGCAGCTGACACTGTGGCTCTTGTTAATAGGTTAGTCCAAGAAATCATATGAAAAGTGCTCCAAAGTGTGGACAAAACACAAGAAAGTAGATAAAACCAAGCATGGAACATTAAAAATTATAGATACATTTGCAATGTATCAACGTGCTGGAGCCGGACCTGCTGGACTTCATCATGATCTTGAGATCGACAAGTGTACGACTACATCATCCACGAGTTCCAACTCGTTAATAAAGCTTTGTTGTCTTAGAGGGTAAGTACTCTATGGATGTATATCTACCCGTTGCTTGTATCTAGTAGATAGATCTTGGCGTATAGTTCCCATCGTAGGAATTTTTTTGTTTTATATGCTGCGAACCCAACAATGGTATTAGAGCCTGACCTATGCGTAGGTGCTTTGCACGGGTAGTACACATATGTTTATATGTGGGCGATGATGATCATGTTATTGCTTCTTTCATGTATTTTGGATATTGGTGGCATAGTGGGATGAAGCGGCCCGGACCAACCTTACATGTCATCGCACATGAGAGCGGTTCCACGACTGACATGCAACTAGTTTTGCATAAGTGGATGGCGGGTGTTTGTCTCTCCTACTATAGTCAATATCTGATTTACAACGAGTTGCTAATAACTTGGTTATCCTTGTTGTGGTTCCATGTTCGTAGGTAAGACCGGTTGTATCTCCGAAAGCCCTAAGCCACGTAAAACTTATAATGGATAAATTAGAGGCATCTAGTTTAGATCGTTGTTGGGCTAGTGTCATGATATGGTAATATTTTAAGTAGATGTATGATAGATACTCTTACAACACACCTAACGTGTAGGTTCCATAGACCTTGGCCTTACACACAAAGAAATGATAGAGATCATACCACGATGCACATGACGGTGATCAAATGCATGGACCATATCATTCCACTTTACACATATGATGTTTGCATCTTATATTGTTAGTTTGGCGTTTTAGTAGCATTATAAGATGATCCCTCATTTAAATATCAAGATAAAAATGTGTTCTTCCTTACATATGCACCGTTCTATGGATCGTGTTTCGAGACATCACGTGATGATCGGGTGTACTCGACTCTATGCTTTCTTACAACGGTGTAAGACAGTTTTACACACGCGAGTACTAAGGTTCTTACTTGGCGAGCCTAGCATGTACAGACATGGCCTTGGAACACGGACCGAAAGGTTAAGCGTGAGTCATATAGTTGATAATGATGCCCATATTGATGCTCGCCTTTGAAGATACACCGACTCACGTGATGATCAGACTTGGTGTAGTGGATTTGGTTCATGTAATCACTAAAAAGGCACGAGGGATATCGTTTTTGAGTGGGAGTTCATTTCTAATTTGGAGTAGTCGAACTCAATTTGTCATAAACTAAATCGAAGTGAATTTGCATAATTTGTTGTAGTCATTGGCATCTGTTCACTACCATATGCTTAGTTTTAATTGAGATAATAGAACTATAGAATTCTGGATATTTACTTTACGAACTAATATCTTATTGTTTTGAATATCAATTTAAAGTTTAGAAGTCCTATTGCAAACTTTTAGCAAACTCTATTTACTCCATGAAGTTTAATAAGTAGTATTAAATCAAGAGTAAGAATTCCAATGTTAGTATCTAAAGTATCATGTTTGCCTCCATAATTATTGATATTCAAAAGTTGTTTTTCATATCGAGGTTATCTAGGAGCTGAAAAAATTGTTTCAGAAACCATCATGTGTGGAAGATATTGTGATATCTGAAACAATGTTTTTTGGTTACATTATGATCGAGTATAATTTAGCAAAATACATATTCTCATATTGTATGAGAATTTGTGAAGAATGGAGATGCTAGGCATCCAGATCTCCCAAAAGGTTTTTGAGAACTAACATTATACTCGTGATTCTTCCTTATAGGCTATAGTAGCTTGATCATGAAAGTGGTCATGATAAGGATGAATAGAAGATGTAAGTAAAATGCTTACTACACTAATAGATTACTAAAGAATAGATTTTTGAAAGAACACCAATCATTTGATGTTGGTGATCCACTTCAAAGTGCAAGTTCAAAGATATTAGTATTTGACTATATACACTTTGTACTATGTGTCATGTGAATGACACCACTATTGATGTTGATAAATTCTTTTAAAAGAAAAGGAATTATTGAAAGAGAATCTATAAAATATTTGGCAGAAAAGAAAAGGTTGGAGATGTCCAACTTAGGTATATAGAAGATATACATGTTATGGCTATATTCCTTGGTTGTTAAACAATGTGGTTCTTTTTTTTGCGGGTAAAACAATGTGGTTCTAAGGTATTAGATACCGGTATTAGATACCGAATTTGTTGGTGTGAAGTGTCATATAAAACAACATAATTCATGAACTGCAATGGCCTAAGTAACTGACATGGAGAGATCGTTCGTTAGCTTAATAGTGATATCCTTTTCCAAGATCCTTGGTTCAGAAACCGTATTTTTTTCGTGTACATGGAGAAACAAAATCTCATATGTACTATAAGATTTTGCAAAACCCTCTTTTTAAAGTGACGAGATAGTCACGCACAAGAGATTTTGACCGAGACACAATCACGGTAGTTGGTTGTCCCGGATGGTCAAATTCAAGGGGTGGGATCAAAACATCCGATACCTGGGTCCCTGTGCTGACAGGTGTCCGCATAAAAATCTCAAATCCTGTTTTTGCTACAAAAGATCTATTTTTGCTATAAAATATCCGTTTTTTACATGGACTCGCCGGAGACCACACTGGATACTTTGTAGCAAAAAATCGGTTGTTCTTCAAAAATAGAAAAAAAGACTATCTCGTCGGAGACCACACTGGATACTTTGTAGCAAAAAATTATGCTATTATAGCAAAACTGACTTCGCCGGACACTTGCCGGAGACACTTAGCCGTAGACCTCGCCGAAGACTTGCCGGAGATCTCATAGCAAAAACTTAATGCTATTGTAGCAAAACCACAAAACGGGTGAAGCAAAAAAGACTTGCTAATGTAGCAAACCCGACTTCTTCGGGACCTTGCCGGAGACCTCGTAGCAAAATGTTTGTGCTATCGTAGCAAAACCATAAAACGACAGTAGCAAATAAATTATGTTATTGTAGCATCATTGAAGCATTTTTCCATGGTAATTACATAAAGAGTGTAGCATCTAGAGAATAGTAAAAGTATCAAAACAAATACAGTTAAGTAGTTAGATAAATATGCAAATGTAGCAAACAAAATAGAATAAAAATCTACATCCCTAGAAAAAGCGAGCGGGGGAGGGTGACCACGCAGGCCTCGGTAGCCATGGCCGCAAGCTACCTTCAGTGACCTCTCGCTCCCCATGGAGCGGGGATCCAAAAGCAGCATTCTGGCGTTGGCTTGGTCCATCAGCAGCAAGTCCGATGGTGCTCTCATGGGGATCCAACTACAACAGTTCAGCGTTGTCGTAGTCCATCGACAACAACTCCGGCGGTGCTCCATGGGGAAACACCACAGAGGAGCGGCAGAAGCATGTTGTCCGAGAGGAGGGAGGCGCGCGGGAAAAGGCACTCTGGCCGGCGACGGGGTGATGCGCTTGGCCGGCAGGTGTGGTGACGATAGTGACCGCACGAGCTCCTAGTACAGGGGGCGGTGCGGCCGGTTGAAGGTGAAGGCGGCGACGCGGCCGGTAGCAAGTTGAGCGGCGACGTGGAATCAGATGAGAGGAAAAAGGAAGAGATAAAAATAAGTGGAGTGCTCCTGTGCTTTCCGTCTTTTTTAGCACGCTTTCCAAAGCAGCCTGACGACTGAGATTAAGAGAACTGACCTCAGATCCCGACCCGCATGATCCAAACTCAAACCAGGTGTGATTAGCACCCTTAATCTCAGCCGTCAGGCTGCTTTGAAAAGCGTGCCAAAAAAAAGACGGAAAGCACAGAAGCACTCCTCATAAGAATAAAGAGACATGTGTCCCACTCATCCCTGCGGCCAGCGAGCGAGTTGAACCGGGGATCGCGACATGGTATCCCAAGTTGATGTGTATCGTTTTCCCAAATTTAAAATGAACCGTTCCAGTCTGAAGTCTTGCAAACTAGATATGCGCTTGTAACAAAGTTTTAGGAGTAGGAACGCTGGAAAGGAAAAAATATTTCTATGGACCTTATGGTTATGGACAGGTGGATCAAGTTGGAAGAGTGACGGCACGTGGCAATTTAGATCTGAAAATCGCTAATCTTGTTATTTTTTTTCTGTTTTAGACACGTGGTATTTGCTGAAGTTGATCCACGCCTCCAAACTGGATAGGCACACACGCACAAGTGCTGATCCGAACGGTTAGGCAAGGTGAGGTGCGCTGAGACGCAGGAACCATCAAGAACATACCATGGGTGGCCGGAAAGCCAGCAGCCGGTGACTTACCCGGAAGGAAAGGAGGGAGCTAGCTGGGGCGGCCACAATGGGCTCGGCGGCGCGGGTATATATAGCGGAGGTTCGTCCAGAGCATTCCTCAGGCCGTCGCGTATTCCTGCCCCAATCGCCATCCTCCATCCTGCACTGCTCGAATTCCTCCTCCCCCGGCTTCTTCTGCTGGTGGTGAGTGGTCGATTCCTCTCACGGGGACGGGGTCTCCCTCCCATCCTGCTCAATTTTGAATTTTTCCTCTTTCGTTCGTGAGGCCTAGCTAGGAGCAGCAACTCACGCATCTCTGCGCCCACTCACAAATTCTTCTTCTTCTCGAACAGCTACTACAACAATGGCGACCAAGGTGGATCCTCCGAGCGGCACGGGAAGAAGAAACAACGGGAAGCACTACTACAGGATGTGGCAGACCACGTTCGAGGTCGACACCAAGTACGTGCCGATCAGGCCCATCGGGGAAGGATCCTACGGTACCGTCTGCTCGTCGGTAAACCGGGAGACGGACGAGGAGGTCGCCATCAAGAAGATACAGAATGTCTTCCACAACCGCCTGGATGCGCTGAGGACGCTGCGCGAGCTCATGCTCCTTCGACAACTGCGTCACGAGAATGTGATTTGCTTGAAGGATATAATGATGCCCACACGTCGGAGGAGCTTCAAGGATGTCTACCTAGTCTCCGAACTCATGGAAACCGATCTGAATCAGATAATCATGTCGATATTGGGCACTTATGTTGTAGTAACTGTGGATTTGCCTCCATGTTGTAAGTTCACAGAAGAACATCGTAGTCTCCGAAAATATATCTTATATGTCGTTTGAGATTTTCAAGTATTCATTGATGGTGTGTTAGTTTCTGCTTTGTAGATCTTTAGGGCCCGTTCAGTTCTACATCCCTCCGTTTCAAAATAAAGATGTTTTAGCTTTAGTAAATGAGCGAATCTAGACCCTTTTACGGTGCAGGTTCACTCCAAACCTATATGAACCTACACACTAAAAGGGACTACATACACTCTTTTCACAAAGCTAAAACATCTTATATTTTGAAACGGAGAGAGTATGGAACAAATCCAAAGCATGAAACTGTACCCCACATGGATTTGTTTGATCCCCACATCCCACCCAATCCATTTGGAAATTGATTGGAGTATCATAATCGACATATCAATTTTCTGTTCGATTAATCCAGACCCGGCAGAAACCCTGCCGTGGAAACAACACGGCTGAAGCTTGTCTTTCCGTCGATCTCGTGGAAAATATTCCATATGTTAGGTGGTGAGTTTTTTTCCGGGCCTAGTTAGAAAAAAATAATGGATTGATATTGGCCATAATCCAGACGTGGGACAAACGAAGACTAAGAATTAATTGGGCTGGAAAAATTATCTAGCTAGCCTGGATTATCGGGATCGGGAAGCAATCCATGCTGATCCCGCTGGGTTCGGGCCTTAGGATTTTTTTTAGGGACACTCTGTTGTGGTCTTTATTACTTAAAGCACACCTACATCTACAATTAACAAAGGGATAGTAAAAATAGGTGGATCCTCGAATAAGACAGTTGGTTGAGTATCACACTCTTTAGCTAAAACATGAGCAACACTACTGGCATTTCTAGGGACATGAATAAATTCTACTTTGGAGAAGCTTGTAGCCTGAATGCAAATGTCCTGAAGGATCGGTGCAACCATCGTTGCCATGAAACCACCCTCCTCCAAAGAGTTAATTACCTCCAAACAATCTGATTGAACAATAATCCCCTTGCAACCAGCTCATGTAGTACCCCATCTCTGTTCTATGTTAAACCCTGCATCGATATTTACAATGACAAAACCCTCCTTTTCCTTCTCTCTTTGTTTCGGATTCGTGCTACGGACAAAGTTCGCAAGAAGGACCTTGATTGACATAACGATTTGTACCAAAGGTTGAACTGGTTCTACGTGCACCTTTTGTCGTCTGATCCACCAGATATACCAAGGTAGTCAGGATCACCTCTCTGAGATCGTCTATCTTACATTCTGGCTTGAATTCTCCCCTTACAAGATATTCCAAAACTGAACTCCTAGATCGATCTACCAAGCATGCCTCGTGAATTAGACTCCATAAACCGATCTTTCTCCATATCTCCTTAGCACCGCCACATAAAAATAAAGTGTGTATTATGTCCTCGCACGTACCAACACACAACATACACGATTTGACAATGACCCATAGCAAGGAAGAATAGAGTGCAAGCATTTCCAAGATTTTTTTTTAATTTTATCTGGAAGTTTGCATTTACATGTCTCATCCCACACTGGGTTTTGACTCGCCGAACTTGAACCATCCAACCTTCTTAAATTATGTCTGAACTGAGACTCCCATTCCAAGTGATAGGCTGATCAAACCGAAAAGAAACCATTCTTGGTATATTTCCATGCGACAAAATCTCCAGTCCATGTGTACTTAAGGGAATAGATAGAATATTGTTAGCATCAATAGACCAAAAGTCTCTAATGAGCTCCTCATCCCATTTAGCATCCGCATCAATAAAATCATCAACCGTGCTCAAATTAATATTCCCACGAGGGGTGAAAACCTTACCCGCAGGGCTAAAAGGTACTCCCTCCGTCCCAAAATATAAGTCGTCTAAGGATTAGTCAAAAGTCAACGTTTTTCAAGTTTGACTAAGTTTATACAGAAAAATGTAAATATTTACAATACCGAATCAATATCAATAGATTCACCATAAAGTATTTTTACTAATGTGTCCACTTAATATTGTAGATATTTTTATTTTCTCCTAAGTATTTGTTCAAAGTTAGTAAGCGTTGACTTTTAACTAATCCTTAGACGTCTTATATTTTGAGACGGTGGGAGTAACCAGGTATCCTCACAAATATTAATGTGTCTCCCAGCGCCAACTCTCCAAATCATACCTTTCTTGAAAGTCTGAAGTTCCAGCAATTATACTTTGTTAGGTGAAAGATGAACCTCTCTTGACTGTTGCATTCAAAATTCTTCCATCCGGGTAGTACTTGCTCCGCAAAACTCTAGCACATACAGGTCTAGAGATCAATCTCCAAATTTGTTTAGCTAGCATTGCTTTATTAAAACAATGTGGATCTCTAAAACCCATCCCTCCTCTCTTTTTTGGAACACATAGCTTCCACCATGCAAACTTACAGGAATCTTCACAGAGTGGCATCAAATGTCTTAGGATATTGAATTACCTTTTTAATAAGAGAAAATTTTATTAGACTCAAACAACTTACATCAAGATGATATAATATGTAGAGTCCACAACCGGCCTCTACACAGCTAGGATGCACACAACAAAAAATTAAAGAAAAAGAAAAAAAATACAAATACCCTACATATTTAATTAAGGGAATTAATTATTAAATATATTTATGTAATAAAATAAAATGGGCAAATATTCCTACATGGGCCCTCCCCGGAGGGGAGAGGGCCCAAGAGGGAGTTGTCGGACCCTTAGTGGGCTAGGCCGCGCATGGGTGGGGGCCACCAACCGCTAGCCGGCTCTAGGTGGGCTTGGCGTGTGGGTGGGGCCCACCCCCACCGTCGGGCGCCTCCTTCCACCTCCTCCCAATGTTTATTCCTACCACGGGACTTGGAGGGTGGGAGTACCTAGTTTTCCCCTATATAAAGGGGGCCATGCCTCCTCCAAATCTCATCCAGCAATTGGTCATTTGACATTCTCTCTACGTCTCATGTGTGTTCCCAAGTTTGGAACGTGCTCCACGAGGCAGAGAATTATCCACCAGATACACGATGTCATGCATCTAGAGTCGGTCCGAATCTTTTTCTTCCGCTACCTTGCTGGACCAGGGCCCGGGAGACGTATTTTTACACTGGACGTGCGTAAAACATCGGAGGCACTGCTATTAGTGGCGTTGGATGATTGAAGCCTTCTAGACCTTGAGTTCTGCTAAGCCCGGCTTCATCGACAATATTTGTGCGGGAACGTAATCCCGTATCCGGTCTTCAAAGGTATGAATATTGTATCCCGTCGTTATTATATTTCTTCATATATAGGTCTTGGGTTGGTGCGTTCTCATAGTAGATTTTTTTTGTTTTCTTCCATGGAATCCCTTCGGTGGTATATTTTTGTTTTCTTCCACGAAATCTCACAAACAATGTATTTCCTTTACTAGAGATCGTTGGATGACGAGACACATATGAACTTGGGTGCAATATGGACGGGGCAAGATTCCCCAAACGTTGCTTTTAACAGAGTGATTATAAAGTTGATGATTGTTTGTACCAGATGGTTCGCTAATTATGCATAGTTCTTGTGGGAATTGATA
Organism: Avena insularis; assembly: GCA_023614405.1. NCBI lineage: Eukaryota > Viridiplantae > Streptophyta > Magnoliopsida > Poales > Poaceae > Avena > Avena insularis. The sequence continues at coordinate 569,960,212 of CM042692.1, forward strand.
CTCGTGACGATGGAGAGATACACTCTAGGCCCACCATGTAATATGATGTTCGTCATCGTCTGGCCGGACACATTATCAAGTCGTTGAACATAGGAACATCGATGGTGCAGGATGAGCAAAGGGGTACATGCCAAGTAATTAGAATAACCTAGTGTTTCATATCGGGTGATGTAAAATATCTACGAATCAATACAGTATGTATTGAACTCAATGCTACGGTTCACACGATAAAGATCTTCGTGTTATTGGGGGGGGGGGGGTGCTACTCATATCAAGACAATGATAGTAATCATTGTAATGGAATGAGTTCTGTACATGCCCGTAAATATCCGAACCCATATGGTCACACACTTAAGATATTTTCGGCATTTAAGAATGTGAGTGCGAATAAGATAGTTGAATGAAGTAATTCTGGAAGAATGTTTTGGAGTGTCTAAGAATATTCTGGAGGAGTTCGGGATATCACCTAGAGTGGACAGAATTGTTTCGGACATTAAAAGAGGATGCTAGGAATATTTTAGGAACATTTCGAATTAATTCGGAGATGTTTGTAATTTAATTCGGGAAGTGATGTCTACACACTTCTATTCTTGTAGACAGTTGTTGGGCCTCCAAGTGCAGAGGTTTGTAGAACAACAACAAGTTTTCCCTTAAGTGGATCACCCAAGGTTTATCGAACTCAGGGAGGAAGTGGTAAAAGGTATCCCCTCTCAAGCAACCCTACAATCAAGATACAAGAAGTCTCTTGTGTCCCCAACACACCTAATACACTTGTCAGGTGTATAGGTGCACTAGTTCGGCGAAGAGATAGTGAAATACAAGTGGTATGGATATAATATAATGGTGCTAGAAAATACTTTGATGGCGTGGAAGAGACTAAAGGCAAACTGAAATAAAGATGGAAGTGATACGTCCAAAACATATCTACTTTCCCGAACACTTTTGCTATTGTTTCTCCTCTAAACTTGTGTGATTTGGATGCAATTAACATGGACTGACGTTGTTTTCAGCAGAATTGCCTTGGTATTTAGTTTTTGTGTAGAAAATCAACTATCAGGAAAAATCCCGGAAAATATGCCAAAAATCTTATTTCATCAGAAGACTCCCGGAGCCAGAATACGAGACGGAGGGGGGCTAGGCCCAGGCCACACCACATGGCCGCGCGGGCTAGGCCTGGCCGCGCCAGGGGGTGGTCTGGCCGCCCCAGACACCCCCTCAGAATACCTCTTCGCCTATAAGATGCCTTCTGACCTAAAAACTTAGGGGGTTTGACGTTTTTCCAGAAGGAGTTCCGCTCCGCCGCCACCACCAGGTTCCACAATTCGGAATCAGAAACTCTGTTTTGGCACCCTGCCGGGACGAGGAATTGGAGGAGATCATCACCATCATCATCACCATCGCTTCTCCATCGACCATACATGTTTCCCCCATCTATGAGTGAGTAATCCCCCGCTGTAGGCTATGGGGATGGTAGGGATTGGATGAGATCGTTCATGTAATGGCATCAGATTGTTAAGGCATGGTGCCTAGTATCTACTATTAGTGCGTTTTGACTTTGTTGCAACTTTTTATGCTTAATGCTTGTCACTAGGGCCCGAGTGCAATGATTTCAGATCTGAACATGTTATTGATTCATTATGATAGTATTGTTTTTGGTCTTACCTGCAAGTTGTATACACACGTTGTTGTCCGGAACCAATGGCCCCGAAGTGACAGAAATCGGGATAACCGGAGGGAATGGCTTTGCTGTGAGGATCACATGTGTGCACGGAGTGTTAATGCTTTGCTCTTGTGCTCTATTAAAAGGAGCACCTTAATTGCTAGTAGTTCCCTTGAGGTCCCGCTGCAAACGGGCTTGCAGGACAAAAGTTGTTGTGCAAGTTCTCATTACGAGCACGTATGACTATTTATGGAACACATGCCTAGGATTATCTAGTACTTGGATGCTTTATCTTATTTATCTGCAATTGTCCTATGTTCTGATTGCTATGTGAATTGTCTTGTCCATGCAACGCCCGTCCATCCATCCCTATGCCTACCTTTTCGAATCCCTCATTTCTTGTTGTTGTTACTATTGTCTTTACTTTACTATTGCTGCTACTTTACTATTCCTACTACAAAACTGTTGCTACTGATAAACTGCTATGAGCAAGATTATTTCCAGGCGCAGCTGAATTAACAACTCAGTTGTTAAGGCTTATAAATATTCTTTGGCTCCCCTTGTATCGAATCAATAAATTGGGTTTCACTTCCCTTGAAAATACTGCGATACACCCCCTATACTTGTGGGTCATCAAGACTATTTTTTGGCGCCGTTGCCTGGGAGCATAGCTTTATTTATCAAATCCACTTGGAATCATTATTGTTCACTGCCATCCATCCATCATGGGTAAGTCTCGTGACGGCAAGGTTCCTATTTTACCATCCACTACAAGAAGAGGTATGGTTCTAAACACCTCTGTTGCTCTTGATTCACCATCTATTATGAGTAAGTTCCTTACACCACCACATACACATGCTACACACACTGCTACTACTGCTGAATCTGAAACTTTTGATACTTATGATGCTACTTCTACTGTGCTTGATAAGAGTGGTTCATTAGGTCCTTTCCTAGATGCTACGATTACTAGAACTATAGCTGGAAATACTAAAACTCCTAATGAAGACACTACTACACCTGTTAGTTCACCTGAGTCTAGAGAGAGCTATGATATTGAAGACGGTTATATTGAGATGACCGATGAATTTATTAAAGAATGTCAAAACACCCATGATAGGAGCGCTGCTAAGAGTCTCCTTGAGAGGCGTACTCTTAGACCCAAATTGTCTCCTATTGCTAAGTTTGTTGCTTCTCCCATAAACATTAAAGATAAAGATTATGATTTCTCTCTTGATCTTTCTTACATAGCTATTGCTGAGAAAGAACCTTTTTGTGGGACTAAGAATGAAAGTGCGGTGGCACATATGACTGAGCTTTCTACCATGAGTGGCTTGTTTTCTGATGATATTAAGATGCGTACTTACTTTGTTGCTAAGATTTTCCCCTTTTCACTGAAAGGGGAAGCTAAAGCTTGGCTTAGTAATTTACCTCCTGGATCTATTGATTGCTTGATTAGTACCTTCCTGCAGAAATATTTTCCTCCTAGTGCTAGACATGCTATTTTGCAGGAACTTTTTGATTTTAAACAGGGAGAAAAAGAGATATTGCCTAAATCATGGGCAAAGTTTTGTGCTTTGATTCATGCACAGGCTGGAAGTCCATTACCTAAGAATGAGCTTCTTGATATATTTTATAATGGACTAACTGAAGAATCTAGGACATACCTAGATAGTTGTGCTGATTGTGTTTTCAGGAATAGGACTCCCAAGGAAGCTGAGGAATTAATGGCTAAAATAAGCAAGAACTATGAAGATTGGACTCCTCCTGAACCAGGTATACCTGAAGTAACTATACCTGGACCAGCTATACCGACACCTATACCATTATCTAAGAAGAGGGGAGTTATTGAATTGAATGATGAAGTGATGAAGGAAGCTAAGAAATGTCTTAAGGAGAAGGGAATTAAAGCTGCAGATGTCAAGAATTTACCTCCTATAGAAGAATTATGTAAGCCAATTCCCCACTCATCCACTATTGAGGTACACTCTCTCCAACACTTTGATGAAGGTGATATCCCTTACTCTAAACCTCCTGATCAATGCTTAGAAGAATTCAATATTTTTATTGTTAAGCAAGATAATTTTAATAAAAGGGTGCAAAATCATCTAATGGAAAACACTAGAGCTATTGTTGAGTTAAAAGATATTGTGGAAAGAACCTCTAATGATGTCAAAATGATTGTTAAACACTTTCAAATGGTTCAAACTCAAATAGATCAACTTATTAAAGTGCAAAAATACTTGCTAGTTAAGGCTTCTAAAGAAAAACATGCTTATGAGATTAGAACAAGAAGTGGTGCTGCTACCCAGGATCCTCTATATCCTGAGGGGCATCACAAAAGAATTGAGCAGGATTCTCAACAAGCTGAAAATAGTGGTTCTACTCGTAAGAAAAGAAAAAAGAAACATAAAACTATTGTAGAACCCTCTTAACCTGCTAAAGATCCTAATAGTATATCTATCTTTGATGCTGAAACTGAAAGTGGTGATGAAGAAAATGATGTTCCTAATAAAGAAAAAGTTGAAGAAGAACCTGAAAAGCACACTAAGAATACTAAATACACTAAAGAAGATTTTATTGCTAAGAAACATGGTAGTGAAAGAGAGCCTTGGGTCCAAAAACCTATGACTTTCCCTGATAAGAAACACAAGTCAAAGGAAGATGAACACTATAATAAGTTTTGTGAGTGGATGAAACCTTTATTCTTGCAAATTCCTTTGACTGATGCTATTAAATTGCCTCCCTATTCAAAGTATATAAAGGATATTGTCTCGAATAAAAGGAAGATCCCTAATGAAGAAATTTCTACTTTGCTTGCTAATTATTCCTTTAATGGTAAGGTTCCAAAGAAACTTGGAGACCCAGGGATTCCAACTATCCCTTGCTCTATTAAGAATAGTTATGTTAGAACTGCTTTGTGTGATTTGGGAGCTGGAGTTAGTGTTATGCCTTTCTCTCTCTATAAGAGACTTACCAACTGATATATCTTTGCAAATGGCTGATAAATCTACCACTATTCCTGTTGGTATATGTGAGGATGTACCTGTTCAAGTGGCTCATAATTGCTTGATATTAACTGATTTTGTTGTGCTTGAAATGCCTGAAGATGATAATATGTCTATTATTCTTGGGAGACCTTTTCTTAATACTGCAGGAGCTGTTATTAATTGTAATCAAGGAAAGGTGACCTTCAATGTTAATTTCAAGGAACATATTGTCTATTTCCCCAAGAATATTGATAGGACTTATGGTTTGAATTCAATTGAACATGTTGAGGGCATTCAAGTTGGAGAGATATATTGTCCCATACCAAGAGAAAAATTTGAAACTATTATGATAGGGACCATTCCCGTCAAAGTTGAGGTAACATAATCATTAGTGGAATACAAAGTTTTGTCTCATATGAAATTGTTTTGGTAACAAGACCTGATCAACCTTGTTAACAAAGGGATTTCATTGAACAAAACAATGTTTTCACCATGATTATCTCTGCTTACTTCTATTCTATCCATTTAGTTTTTGCTTTCGTTTAGTTTTCTTTTCTGTTGTTAGTTACTTGCATGTTAGAGTGTCTTAGAACTTCTGTAGTTCTAGCCTTGTTTTATCATTGCATCATTCAAAAAAAATCTGTCTGTCAGAAAATCATTCATCTATACCTGAAAAATGCCCAAAAATAAAGTGTCTCGAAAAATTCCAGAAAATTCATATTAAATTTTTACGTGAAAAAAGGGGCAGAGGAGTGCTTGGAAGGTACTAGGGGGCCCACCAGGCAGGCACACCACCTAGTGGCGCGGCCAGCCCTGGGGCGCGCCTGCCTATGGTGTGGGCCACCCCTGGCCCTCCACTCACTCTCTCACTTGCCACTTTCTTCTCTCTCCCGAGTGGACACCAGTTCATTGCTAGAAATCGCGTTCTTGCTGTGCTTGCCCTGGATTTTTTGATCTCCTTGCTCAGCCCATCTTTGCTGCTGAAATTTGGAGCATTTGTTCTCCGGTATGTGACTCCTCCGCTTGTCCAAGTAGATTTGTGTTTAGTGGTTTATATCTTGAGTATTTTGCTGCTGTAGGTGACAGCTTTGAGAGCTTGTAAGCTTGTTTGATGCTTAGAGATATAGTTTTGATGCATGTTTAGGCCTCTTACAAGTCCCTATGAGTAGTGCCCTTTGTTATATTCACTTTGCAATCACTTGTTTAATAGATGTTTAAATTTCAGAATATCAAACATGAACAACCGTACCTTTGGAGAAATATTTGAGAGGGATGCACCTAGGAGGTCAAGGCCCTCAAGATCAGCCTCTCAGTTTAGGCCATCATACAACGATGATCTCATTGCACCTCGTATTGGTAATGAAGGAGATGATGGGGATGCTCACCCATCTACTTTTCCTTGTTTTACTTTCTTACAAGCTGCAGGGATTCTTGATGATTTCTTACTACTGATTCAGAGGGTTGGTTTGACCTCATACATGCAAGATGAGAGTGAGCAATACGCTATGCTTACCAAGACTTTTGTTGAGAGCTTCGTGCTTACTAACACGCCCTATCAGTTTACTGTCTCTTTCAGAACTTATAATCTTCCCTTTACCATGTCATTGGAAAGATTTTGCAGTATTGTAGGTGTAAGCATGACAGGGACCATGAAGAAGATTCAAGGGTGACCCGCTAATTTGCTGGAGCTTTACCGAGGGGTGATCAATGATGATGACTGCGTAGCTCAGCGCGGAAAGATAAGAAACATCCAACTCCCTGCTCTTAGATACTTTGCATATTATCTTGCTACTAGTGTTCTGGGTAGAGAGAATACGAGTAATATCTCCAACTATCATTTAGCCTTCCTTGCTGCTGTGCTCAACAATGATACTCGGTACAACCTTGGCTCGCTTATTGCTCGCCGCCTAGCTGCTAGGGGGCCTATCTATGGGGGCATCATTGCTTCATGTATGGTCAATGTATTAGAGCTTTCAGTGGACCCCAATGATACTATATTGGCACCACAAAGGCTTGACCTTGCTGCTATGAAAACACATCACTTTGTCACTGCTGATTCTGATTTGGACAATCTAGTATATAGGATGTCGTTTACTGATGGGGATGAGAGGGAGATCCCTTTGCCGCAATCTACTTTGTTTAGTGTTCATAGGAGACCGTGGTCACACTCCAAGGAGGAGGTAGACAAGCAGCTCCGCTTGCTGGGGTTCCACGGGCAGCACCAGGAGGATGTGCCCTCCTACGATTACTCTGCGCACTACGGAGGGACGTACTCGAGCTCGCACCAGGACGAGGGTACCTCCTCGTCGTACCACGGAGACACTTCATCTTGGCTAGCTTGGGATTGATACCCACTTAGGCCAAAAGCCTAAGCTTGGGGGGAGGTACATGATACATTGCAAATGTATCTATAATTTTTGATGTTCCATGCTTGGTTTTTATCTACTTTCATATGTTTTGTCCACACTTTGGAGTAATTTTCATATGATTTCTTGGACTAACCTATTAACAAGAGCCATAGTGCCAGCTGCCTATTTTCTACTGTTTTTTGGTTCCAGGAAAGTCAGAAAATCAATATTCTCGGAATTGGACCGGACAAAAGCCAAAGTCATTATTTTCCCAGAAGACTCATGGAGCCAGAAGACGAGACGGAGAGGGGCCACAGGGTGGCCACACCATGTGGTGGCGCGGGCTAGCCCTGGCCGCTCCACCAGGTGGTGTGGGCCCCCTGGCCGCCCACCAACCTTACCTCTTCGCCTATAAGAAGCCTCCCGATGCGAAAACCCTAAATCATCAAGCCTCCAGCCATGAAAAGTTCCGCAGCGCCGCCGCCACCGAAGGGGAGATTCGGGGGACACAAAGTCTCTGTTCCAGCACCCTGCCGGGACGGGGAAGTGCCCCCGGAGCCATCTCCATCGATCTCCACCACCATCTCCATCGCCGTTGCTGATTCCCATGATGAGGAGGGAGTAGTTCTCTCTCGAGGATAAGGGTTCTACCAATAGCTATGTGTTCATCTCTCTCTCTATGCATGATCTTATTGAGATCATGAGCATGTAATCTATAGATCTACCTTGCTACTCAAGTGCTTTAATAGATCTCTGCTCTCCCCATGTGTGTGAAGTTGACAGTGTGCACACCATGGTGGCACTTAGGCTAGAGATTACAAATACTTGTTATGAGTTATATTTGGAGTTGGATGTCTCTATGAAATTGTGGTGTTTGTTGGAACCATCTAGTGCTCAAGGTGATAGTGTGGGGTTATCTAGATGGAAAAAGCGGACTTTGAGGAGTGTTGTTATAGCCCTACCATGGATTAGAGTGTCCAACCGGAGAGTAGTTCAGAGTAGTAGCATAAAGAGGGGATATTTATATGAGAGTGTTTACTAGTGAAAATATGATCCCTAGGCCTTGTTTCTAAGCATTGAAACACCATTTGCAACTAGATATGTTACATGTTTGCTTGCTGCCATCTTTATTTCAGTTTTCCTTTAGTCTCTTCCACGCCATTAAGCTATTTGCTGGCACCATTGTCTTATATCTATACCACTTGTATTTCACTATCTCTTCGCCGAACTAGTGCACCTATACACCTGACAAGTGTATTGGGTGTGTTGGGGACACAAGAGACTTCTTGTATCTTTATTGCAGGGTTGCTTGAGAGGGGATACATTTGACCACTTCCTCCCTGAGTTCGATAAACCTTGGGTAATCCACTTAAGGGAAAAGTTGCTACTATTCTACAAACCTCTGCACTTGGAGGCCCAACAACTGTCTGCAAGAATAGAAGCGCGTAGACATCAGTACGCCGACATCGCACTCATCTCCATATCATTTTGCGCTGGTACTTTGTATATTCATGTTTCGTTCTCTTTTTAGTTTTCATTCTTTCTTTGCTTTTGCTTTCTAAAACACAAAAAGACCAAAAATATTTTTGTTGTTTCTATTCTGTTTGCTTCTTTTTCTTTTTGCCTTGGTTTGTTTTCCCCTTTTTCCTTTGTTTGAACTATTCGAAAAACCCAAAAGATTTTTCTTTGCTTGTTCTTCCTTTTTGGTTCTTGTTTTAAAAATCAAAAACACCAAAAATATTTGTTGTTCTTCTTTGGTTTTGTGAGTTTTGTTGCAGGGTTCAACAGTTCTAAGTGGAATTTGGTTTCATATTATTATTATTCAAGCCACACAAGTGAAGGGCAATAATGAGGATTAATGACAACTTGAGGTGTGGCAAGAGGCTGGTAACGAACTCTATTTGTTTTCATTTTTGTACATATACTCATTATTGTGGGCATGTTTAGTCTTTTCGTATAGGGTGTATGTTATTCATGGATGCTTAGTAGTTCTTGCTTTGTCATGATTAGTTCCAGCTTGCTAATAGTTTGTAGCATGTCATATGAATGTTTGCTTGCATTACTCTATTCATAACTTGGTATGACACTGTGGTATCCTCCTCTGAATGTTTCACTTGAATTGCCTTGGCACATGCTCATGCATGCATATGACTGAAATAATCAGTTAAGCCTCGATGAATTATTTTGCCTTGAGGGTCTTGAATCACTTTCATGCCATGATTAGTCCTGTTTTGTTGCAAGCATGATTATGACAGCTATTGCTCTCACGTTTGTTGCTCCCTTACTATTGCTAGCCTTCACTTACACTGAGTATGTTTTACTCGTGTTTCCAATTCCCTAAACCCAAATATTGTCAAAAATGTCCACCATACCTACCTATTAGCATCATTTGCTATTTCCGTGCATATTCAATATGCCTTGTTTTCTTTCGAATAAAATGTTTGCTTGTTATGAGAAAGTTAGTTAGTAAAGCTCTCACGAACTTGATGGCACACTTTATTTCCTGCACTTAATAAACCTGAACCATTGTGACTATCCATGAAAGTTATATGCTTGCAAATTATAGGCTGGGGATTAGCAGAACGTGCTGTCACGGGGAACGCTTTCAACACCTGTAAATATATACCCAGGTGATACTATGCTCTTTTGTTTGCGGATGTCGTCGGTACGAAATAAAAGGGGAGCTTGTAAGTCCATGGAGTTATGTATGTGTGTTAGAGAAACGCCTGGGCCGCCGGTCTAATCCATGATGTCATGGTGGAAACCTGCAGCGTAACCATAATAAGTATCTATGAAGCATTCTTCTTATAAAAAAAGAGAGAGATAGCTATTGAGAAAAAGAAAAAGAGATTTGAGAAGAGAGGAAAGAGAGAAAAAAGCACCATTTCCCATGGTAAATAAGAAGATTGCTGAGATACTCATTGTCTGCTTGCCTTGTCATTTTGATATGGGGATTATTCCGTATCATCGGGCAAGGGGTACCCCGTTGGCGGTTCTCTATGATACGCACGTATTTACGATGACAAGAACTTACTGGTAACTAAAGTTGAGTAGCATGAGGAGCGGCCCTCGTACTCAAGGGACATGGGATTTCCAGTTTATAGTCTGTCAAGCATATAACTCAGACTGGACCTCACTTTCACCTTAACCATATTAAAGATGCTTATGATAGGGGCAATGAGAGCTCAAAGCTAATGAGTACCATACTTTCAGCATTTGGAAGCCTTTCAAACTATCCAAAACCTTTCTCATTTCCTTGTTGAGTCTCCACTTATTCTATGAGCACCTTCTTGAGAGCATAGTTGTCATTCTTAGTGTAATGTGCTTGTCTCAAAATTTGATTATTTGTGTTATGACTTTGATGCTTGTATCTTTAATATCTTTACTTCTAGTCTTCACCTGGACTTCAGAGGTGCCTTGGCATTCACGATAAAAAGGCAAGTGAGATACCACTCTATCATACCTTGTTATGAGCATTGTAATGTTTCTTATGTTTATGCTTCATGCTACTTATTATTTTTGAGTTGGAATCTATTCATAGCTTCCAATGCCTATTAAGTAAACTTAGTTGCATACTCTTTATTATGAATTGTCTAAGTAGTTGATCACATGCTGAGAATATATAAATCATATGAAGCAAATGTGTTCGTGAAAGTTTCTTTTATCGCACTCAGTTTTCAACTGAATTGCTTGAGGACAAGCAATAAGCTAAGCTTGGGGGAGTTGATACGTCCAAAACGTATCTACTTTCCTGAACACTTTTGCTATTGTTTCTCCTCTAAACTTGTGTGATTTGGATGCAACTAACACAGACTGATGCTGTTTTCAGCAGAATTGCCTTGGTGTTTAGTTTTTGTGCAGAAAATCAACTATCAGGAAAAATCCCGGAAAATATGCCAAAAATCCTATTTCACCAGAAGACTCCCGGAGCCAGAATATGAGACGGAGGGGGGCTGGGCCCAGGCCACACCACCTGGCCGCTGGCTAGGCTGCCGTGCAGGTGGTCCGCCGCCTGCACACCCTCGGTCTCCCTCTTCGCCTATAAGATGCCTTCTGAACTAAAAACTCAGGGGGTTCGACGTTTTTCCAGAAGGAGTTCCGCTCCGCCGCCACCACCAGATTCTACGATTTGGAACCAGAAACTCTGTTCTGGCACCCTGTCGGGACGGGGAATTGGAGGAGATCATCGCCATCATCATCACCATCGATTCTCCATCGACCATCCATGTTTCCCCCATCTATGAGTGAGTAATCCCCCGCTGCAGGCTATGGGGATGGTAGGGATTGGATGAGATCGTTCATGTAATGGCATCAGATTGTTAGGGCATGGTGCCTAGTATCTACTATTAGTGCTTTTTGACTTTGTTGCAACTTGTTATGCTTAATGCTTGTCACTAGGGCCCGAGTGCCATGATTTCAGATCTGAACATGTTATTTATCCATTATGATAGTATCGTTTTTGGTCTTACCTGCAAGTTGTATACACACGTTGTTGTCCGGAACCAATGGCTCCAAAGTGACAGAAATCAGGATAATCGGAGGGAATGACTTTGATGCGAGGATCACCTGTGTTCACAGAGTGTTAATGCTTTGCTCCGGTGCTCTATTAAAAGGAGTACCTTAATTGCCAGTAGTTCCCTTGAGGACCTGCTGCAAACGGGCTGGCAGGACAAAAGATGTTGTGCAAGTTCTCATTACGAGCACGTATGACTATTTATGGAACACATGCCTAGGATTATCTAGTACTTGGATGCTTTATCTTATTTATCAGCAATTGCCATATATTCTGATTGCTATGTGAATTGTCTTGTCCATGCAACGCCCATACATCCATCCCTATGCCTACCGCACTCGAATCCTACTGTTTACTGCTGTTGTTACTACTGTATTTACTTTACTATTGCTGCTACTTTACTATTCCTACTACAAAACTGTTGCTACTGATAAACTGCTGTGAGCAAGATTGTTTGCAGGTGCAGCTGAATTGACAACTCAGTTGTTAAGGCTTATAAATATTCTTTGGCTCCCCTTGTGTCGAATCAATAAATTGGGTTTCACTTCCCTCGAAAATACTGCGATACACCCCCTATACTTGTGGGTCATCAGGAAGCAAGAAAACATGTAACAAATGTAGTTGTAAATGGTGTTTCAATGCTAAGAAACAAGGCCTAGGGATTTTACTTTCGCTAGTGAACACTCTCATATAAATATCTTCTCTTTATGATACTACTCTTAACTACTCTCCGGTTGGACACTCTAATCCATGGTAGGGCTATAACAGCACACCTCAAAGTTCACTTTCCCCATCTAGATAACCCCACAATGTCACCTTGAGCACTAGATGGCTCCAACAAACACCACAATTTCATAAAGACATCCAACTCCAAATATAACTCATACCAAGTATTTGAAATCTCTAGCCTAAGTGCCTCCATGGTGTGCACACTGTCAACTTCACACACATGGGGAGAGCAGAGATCTATTAAAGCACTTGAGTAGCAAGGTAGATCTATAGATTACAAGCTCATGATCTCAATAAGATCATGCATAGAGAGAGATGAACACATCGCTACCGGTAGAACCCTTAGCCTCGAGAGAGAACTACTCCCTCCTTATCATGGGAATCAGCAACGGCGATGGAGATGGTGGTGGAGATCGATGGAGATGGCTCCGGGGGCACTTCCCTCCAGGTGTCGAACAGAGACTTTCTATCCCGAATCTCCCTTCGATTGGCGGCCATGAACTTTTTGTGGCTAGAGGCTTGGCGATTTAGGGTTTTTGCATCGGGAGGCATCTTATAGGCGGAGAGGCAAGGTCGGTGGGCAGCCAAGGGGCCCACACCATGCCCTGGCGCGGCATAGGGGGACCCGCGCCTATGGGTGGTTTGGACACCCTATGGCCCCCCTTCGTCTCTCCTTCTGGCTTCGTGAATCTTCCGGCAAAATAACGACTTTGGCTTTTGTCCGGTCCAATTCCGAGAATATTCATTTTCTGACTTTCTGGAACCAAAAATAGCAAAAAACAGGCAACTGACACTATGGCTCTTGTTAATAGCTTAGTCCAAGAAATCATATGAAAAGTACTCCAAAGTGTGGACAAAACATAAGAAAGTAGATAAAACCAAGCATGGAACATCAAAAATTATGGATACGTTAGCAACGTATCAACATCCCCAAGCTTAACTCCTGCTCGTCCTCGAGTAGGTAAGTGATAAAAAGAAAGCATAATTTTTGAGGTGACATGCACCATCATAAACTTGATCAAAGTATTTGTAAAACATTCAAAGCTGGGATCATAGTACTTCAATCATAACATGAAAGACAAAGTTCTAACAATAAGGCAAAGAAACTATGTTGCAACATGAAAAGGCATAAACAAAAGATTCATGAATAACAATGCTTTGCAAGACGTTTGTTTGTTTCACATAAAGAAAACATAGCATAGTGGCATTCAGCTTGTCCCTCATAGAGTAGCAAACATAAATGCATAGGACACCTTCAAAGTTCATAAGAGTGACTAGATACAAATAGTTTAAAACAAGCAATATCAAAGCTATGCATGAATCAACAAGTCTTGGGACAATGCACATAGAACTAAGAATGACCACTATGCTCTCAAAGTAGGTGCATAAAGATAGAAGGTGGAGACTCAACATAAAAGTAAAAGAAAGGCCTTCATAGAAGGAAGTAGAGATTCAAGTTTCATAAAGAGCTTCCAAAAATTATGGTACTTGTTAGCTTTCAGCTCTCATTGCCCCTATCATAAGCATCTTGAAGGTGATTAAGGTTAAAGTGGCACAACTAAGAGGATATGCTTGACAAGTTATAAGCCAAAATCTCATGCCCCTTACTTACAAAGACCGAACCTCATGCTGCTCAACTTTAGTCACAAGTAAGATCTTGTCATTGTAAGTACATATGTATCATAGAGAACCGCCAACGGGGTACCCCTTGCACATGATACAGGAGCTATCCCATAATTAAAATGACAAGGCAAGCAGACAATGAGCATCTCAGCGATCTTTTTATTTGCTATTTGCATAGGTTTTTATTGAGGATGCTTCATAGAATGCTCATTATGGTTATGCTACAAGTTTCCACCATGATTAGGCATGGCTTAGGCTAGTGGCCCAGGCGTTTCTCTGACACAAATACAAACCCCATGATCTTACAAGTTCCCCTTTTATTTCACACCGCCGGGATCCATAAGCAAAAGAACATGATATCAACGGGGTACAAAGTACAAGTGCAATGTTGAAAGCGTTCCCCATGATACATGGTTATGCTAACTTCAACTTATAAAGAGCAAGCATATATGCAACAAAGATGGATGCAATGGTTTAAGTTTATTAAATGCAAGAAAAGTAAAGTGTGCCATCAAGTTCGTGAGAGCTTTAATCACTAGTTTTCTCATAACAAGTTTAATTCAGAAGGTAGACAAAAACATGAATATACTTGGAATAGCATATGCTAATAGGTAGGTATGGTGGACTCTTTGGAACAACTTGGTTTTAGGAGTTGGATGCATGAGTGGAACTCATACTTGGTTATGAAGGCTAGCAAAAGACTAGGAGCGACCAACTAAGAGAGCAATAATGGCCATAATCATGCAGAGCGACAAAACATCATTAAGCAAAGCATAAAGTGATATTACAAGTCGAAAACTAAAGGATCATAAAGGTTTATGGTGACTTGGGATAGTCATAACATGGTGTGAGCATGCGCCAAGTCAACCCAAATAAAGTATCAAAGGAGAATACCATAATACTTATGCTTTAATATGCTAAAACAACTCATGATTTTTCCAAGGCACATTAAGCAATCTCAATTGTTTATAACATGTCATGCTACAGAAAAGAATACTAATCCTAAAGCTAAAACAATATCAAGCATGGCATGACAAAGCATGGTCCACAGTCAAAAACAAGCTCTATTTACCACTTAAGCATGGACTTTCCTACTCTTTTCCAATCCAAACCAAACTATTTGAAAACCAATGTATGAAAGAGGGGGTCCAACATATTTATTCAGCAAACTAAACAAACTAAAACCAAAACGAAAAACGAAAAAGAAGACGCTCCAAGAACAACACAACTGTGCATGAAACAATAAAAATGAAGTGTTTGGAAGAAACCTGGGATTTTTTATTGATGAAGAAGGGGATGCCTTGGGCATATCCAAGCTTTGACGCTTGTACTTCTTGGATATTTCTTGGGGTGACACGCGTGGCATCCCCAAGCTTGAGCTTTAGTCCATTCTTCATATCATTACTCATTCCTTTCATACACCTGAAATTTTTCCTTCAAACAAAACTTCACACAATCTTTATTAGTAACATTAGTGCAATCAAGATAATAAGTCTTTAGGTTCAGTTCCAACACCAATAAAACTTCCATTAAAACACAAGCTACTGTAGCACTTCCCTCAAAAAGCTCAATTCCCCAAAAGAACTCACAAAGGAACCAACAAGAAGCAAATGCAGAAAAATGGCAGAAATCTGTCAAAACAGACCAGCAGGTAAAGACGAATTTTTTCGAAGACCTTATGTTGCTCAAATGAAAAAGTGTTGAACTAACGAAAGTTAGATAACAACCTGGGGCAGAAGCACAAAAATTCACACCTCAAAAGGATGTACACAGATTTTACACGAATTTTTATGGTGAAGCACAGAAATCTGTTTCGGGACATCAACTTTCCCAATCATTACTTCTCTCTCATTAGAGGTTACTCTTGGCACAAAAAGCAAATAAAAATGATAAGGAGCGGTTATTAATGAAGTAATAACTTCCAAGACTCATCTAAAACTTTTGGGTTATCTCCCAATAAGTACTTTTCTTTAACGCCTTTAAGTTAGACATGATAATTTGAGAAGATGCTCACATAGGAAATATGAATTGAAGTAAAAGAGAGCATCGAGAAGCAAATTCAAAGCACATTTAAGTCTAACCCACTTCCTATGCATAGGAATCTTGTAAAGAAACAAGTCATGAAAGCACAAAGCAATAAGCATAGGAAAGCAAAACAAGTGCAACTTTAAAATTTTCAACATAAAGAGGGGAAACTTAATATTATTGAGATGCATAAAACCATGTTTCCCTCTCTCATAATAACTTTCAGTAGCATCATGAATAAAATTAACAATATAACTATCACATAAAACATTCTTATCATGAGCCACATGCATAAAATAATTAATACTCCCCATATAAACATAGTCATTCTTATTAATTGTAGTCGGAGGAAATTCAACAAAATAGCTATCATTATTATTCTCATCACCATAATCATCAAATATAGGAGGCATATTGTAATCATTAATTTTCTCCTCAATAGTAGGTGGACTGAAAATATCATATTCATCATTATAATCATCATATATAGGAGGTTTGGTATCATCATAAGCAATAGAATATCTATCTTCCAAAGCTGGGGAACTAAAAAGATCATTTTCATAAAAACTAGCTTCCCCAAGCTTAGACTTTTCCATAGCATTAGCAATAATGGTGTCCAAAGAATTCATACTAACAACATTGCTATTAGCATGCAAATAAAGTTCCATAGGAATTTTAATTTTCTCTTCAAACACTTCATGTCCTAACTCAAGATAAATACTATAAAGCTCTCTATTTTTTTGTTGTTTTCCATTAAGCCTAACTAGTGAAAACAAGAAATAAAAAGACAAAATTGTAGTATCTAAAGGAAATAACTTCAAGCACTCACATCGGAGGACGTGAATACCTTTTACCTTACCTCCCCGGCAACGACACCAGAAAATAGCTTGATGTCTATGCACTTCTATTCTTGTAGACAGTTGTTGGGCCTCCAAGTGTAGAGGTTTGTAGAACAGCAACAAGTTTTCCCTTAAGTGGATCACCCAAGGTTTATCGAACTCAGGGAGGAAGTGGTCAAAGGTATCCCCTCTCAAGCAACCCTGCAATCAAGATACAAGAAGTCTCTTGTGTCCCCAACACACCTAATACACTTGTCAGGTGTATAGGTGCACTAGTTCGGCGAAGAGATAGTGAAATACAAGTGGTATGGATATAAGATAACGGTGCTAGAAAATACTTTGATGGCGTGGAAGAGATTAAAGGAAAACTGAAATAAAGATGGAAGCAAGCAAACATGTAACATATCTAGTTGCAAACGGTGTTTCAATGCTAAGAAACAAGGCCTAGGGATCATACTTTCGCTAGTGAACACTCTCATATAAATATCTTCTCTTTATGATACTACTCTTAACTACTCTCCGGTTGGACACTCTAATCCACGGTAGGGCTATAACAACACACCTCAAAGTCCGCTTTCCCCATCTACATAACCCCACACTGTCACCTTGAGCACTAGATGGCTCCAACAAACACCACAATTTCATAAAGACATCCAACTCCAAATATAATTCATAACAAGTATTTGAAATCTCTAGCCTAAGTGCCTCCATGGTGTGCACACTGTCAACTTCACACACATGGGGAGAGCAGAGATCTATTAAAGCACTTGAGTAGCAAGGTAGATCTATAGATTACAAGCTCATGATCTCAATAAGATCATGCATACAGAGAGATGAACACATAGCTACCGGTAGAACCCTTAGCCTCGAGAGAGAACTACTCCCTCCTCATCATGGGAATCAGCAACAGCGATGGAGATGGTGGTGGAGATCGATGGAGATTGTGTCGGGGGCACTTCCTCGTCTCGGTAGGGTGCCGGAACAGAGACTTTCTGTCCCCCGAATCTCCTCTTCGGTGGCGGCAACGCTGCGGAACTTTTCGTGGCTGGAGGCTTGGCGATTTAGGGTTTTTGCATCGGGAGGCATCTTATAGGCGGAGAGGCAAGGTCGATGGGCAGCCAGGGGGCCCACACCATGCCTCGGGCGCTACTGGGGACCGCCTAGGGTGGTTTGCCACCTGTGGCCCCTTCGCCTCTCTCCTGCTCCATGAATCTTTCGGGAAAATAACGACTTTGGCTTTTGTTCGGTCCAATTTTGAGAATATTCATTTTTTGACTTTCTGGAACCAAAAACAACAGAAAACAGGCAACTGGCACTGTGGCTCTTGTTAATAGGTTAGTCCAAGAAATCATATGAAAAGTACTCCAAAGTGTGGACAAAACATAAAAAGTAGATAAAACCAAGCATGGAACATAAAAAATTATGGATACGTTAACAACGTATCAGGAAGCTTCAGAATAAATTTTAAAAATAAAATAAGAAATTATTATTTATTAATATCCCAGTGGGTCCCCGTATGTGCCCACTAGTCCCACACGCGCGCGAGGGGTGGGAGAAACCCTGGCCGATTCGGCCAGGTCCTCCCCATGGCCGGCAGGTGGAGGAGGTGGGGCGAGTGAGGTAGTGGGGAGGAGGAATCCTCCCTGGACTCTGATTCCCCCTCAAGTAGGTTTGAAGGTGAGGAGTGGGAGGAGGACTCCGTGCCGGAGTCCAACTCCTCCTCTCCTACTCTCTCATCGGTGCAAGAAGGAATAGGAGGAGTACTTGTAGGATTCAAACCCTACCCCTACTACTCTTTGGAGGAGGGATTCCACCTATATATGGAGGGGAGACTGCAAGGGACGAGAGACACAAGTTCCCGAGAAGTCCTTGTAGGCCGCGCCGCCTCGGCCTCTGGTGCCCGTCCTCTTCCTCGCGTCACCATCATCGTCATCGTGAGGAGGAGATCTTCATCAACATCAGGAGCCACTCGTCTAGATCTAATCTAGCCGGTCAATAAGAGTGCTACCGGATCTTCATCGACAAGTTCCCGCTTCGTCTGTGAGTTCTTGATCTCGCCTCGACGCGGTGCTTCTCATTGCACATGTGGATACCGGTGGAGGTGCGACACTTGGAGCACTAGATCATCAGAGCTGTCTACGGGATAATACATCTCCTCGCGACTCGCTAATGCTTGTTGCCGGGATCGTCACACAACCAACCTCGTCATCGACAAACTTCCACTAGTTCAATCTTCGAGGGTATGATTCATTACCTCCTCCCTCGCATTGGATCTTGGTTATGCGCTAGAAATTTTGGTTTTTCGTCGCGTGTTACCCAGCAGTTTCTATCTATGAACTTCCAACCACAACATTTATCATACAGTCGTCTCTACTACACCCCTTTCAGGGCCCTCCATTGTAAATGCTATATCAACTATTGAATGAGTGACAGAGACCCGCTAGACACTTATACGGTACAAGGTGTATGTTGAGCGTGGAACCAGTCTCCCGTAAGATTATGCGTAAGGTCGATCTGAGCCGCTTCATCAAACAATGTCGCGATATAAACAAGTACACGTGAGACAGTAACAATTGTAGGATCAATGCCCACACAATCACCATGTGTATTAGCCGTACATCCGTACTATGCATATATTCGCTTTGATACCACTGAAGGTGTTCCGTGGTAGAAAATAAAAATTTCCTACGACAGAACACAACTAGACAGGATCTATCTATGAGTAAAGATATAATGGAGAATGTTTCGGTAACATACTCTTGTAGACCGAAAGCATTTGACGTTCCAAGAGGAACATGGATGAGGTAGTTGATACCGTAGTTGACCTCAAGGTCACGAAACTCCTCGCAAGTCACCTCTTGTCCTAGTCCTTGCACGACAACCCAGGCGCCACTAGTGGTAGCACCTCCGAGGTTTCGCACACGTGCGGTGTATGATGAAGACTTCCGGGAGTGCAAAAGTAGATCTCCGGCTGGAATATCTAGAGTACCTCCACGTGCGCAGTTAAGTACTCCCTTTATGCGCACAACCCTAACACGGGGTCATAGTTGCAAGAGAGAAATAGAGAGAGGGGAGAGGGAAATTTTCAAAGGAAAATTGCATTAGAGAGAATCCCAATTTCTATTGTTATATTTTCCCACCAATATAGACCCCTTTATATAGGTGAAAAGGGAGGACTCCCTTCCCTAAAGTCTCGGGGTGGGTCTAAAATAAAAGGAGGAGAGGGGAGCAACCGGTTGGGCCAGGTGGTGGCGGTGGCCGGGTGGGCTAGTTTGTGGCCCAGCAACACCCAACACCTGCATGTGAAGCCGTGGCGCCTGCTTATCTGTCGCTCGTGTGCCCAGCAAGACCCCTCGTAAATGGCTGGGGCCCATCGGTGGTGGTTGTTTCTACCCATTCTGGGGTGTATTCCCTTTGGGTTGTTTCCCTCTGGGGATTCAGCCCAATAGAGGAAGTTGCCCCTAATTTAAATTTTTATTTAATATATTAATTCGAATTTAATATATATAATATTATATAATCTCTATTAATCTAAAACATCTTTCGTCTTCTTTTTTTCTCCGAACTACTTCAGATCCTCTTCATTAATTCCATTCAACCAAAAGATCTACAAATATCATTGTACCCTTAAGTTTGTTATCCCTACGGTTTGGAAATATCATAGACATGATCGAGATTCTCGGATCAATGATCATTAGCGGGACTAGGATGCCCATAATGACCCTGTGCATTACATGATGTACATTGTCGTTTGAACCATAAACGTCGTGTCCAAATATCTTTGTTACTTCGATACATGATTTATCCGAGATCTGATCATCGATATCTAATACCTTGTTTAATCCCGTTACTGACAAGTGTAGTTGTACTCATTCCGTGATATTTCATTCCCGTGAACTAGTTGTTGGAGATATGCCCAAGAGGCAATAATAAAAGTGGTTATTATTATATCTTTGTGTTTATGATGAATGTTTACATCCCATGCTATAATTGTATTATGAGGAAACACTAATACATGTGTGTTTTGTAAACATAAAAGAGTCCCTAGTAAGCCTCTCGTTGAACTAGCTTGTTGATTAATTGATGATCATGGTTTCCTGATCATGGACATTGGATGTGATTAATAACAAGGTTATATCATTAGGAGAATGATATGATGGACACACACCCATAGTAAGCGTAGCATAAGATCCAGTCATTAAGTTCGTATTGCTATAAGCTTTCAAATGCATAGTAACCTAATCCTTCGACCATGAGGTTATGTTAATCACCATCACCGGATGGGTACTTTGATGACATCAAACACCGCTTCGTAACTGGATGGTTATAAAGGTTTCATTGGGTATTCTGAAAGTATGTGTTGAAGCGCATGGACCAAGATTGGGATTTGTCCATCCATATGACAGATAGATATGCTCTGGCCCCTCTCGGTGGAATGTCATCTAGTTAGCTTGCAAGCATGTGACTAGGTCACAAGGGATGACATAACACAGAACGAGTAAAGAGTACTTATCAGTAACGAGGTAGAACTAGGTATGGAGATACCGACGATCAAACCTCGGATAAGTAGAATATCGCGTGACAAAGGGAATTGGTTTCGTATGTTAATGGTTCTATCGATCACGAAGTCATCGTTGAGTATGTGGGAGCCGTTATGGATCTCCAGATCCCGCTGATGGTTATTGATCGGAGAAGTGTCTCCATCATGTCTGCATATTCACGAACCGTAGGGTGACACACTTAAGGTTCGAAGTTGTTTTAAGTAGATATGGAATGTGCGTTGGAGACCGAATGTTGTTCGGAGTCTCGGATTGGATCCGGGACATCACGAGGAGATCCGGAATTGTCCGGAGAATAAGATTCATATATTGGGGATCATTTTCTAAGTTAGGAAATGTTCCGGAGTATTTGTATGGGGATTCTAGAAGGTTTCGGAATGTTTCGGAAGGTTCTAGGAGATTTCTTGGAGTTTGGTTGAAAACCAAGAAAGGATCAAGGAGTCTTTGTGGGGCAAGACACGGATTCGTGGGGGAGGAGGATTCCTCCCCCCTCCCAATCCGCCGGCCAAGGAGGGAGGGGAGTCCTACTAGGACTCCCCCTCCCATGGCGCCTCCCTCCTTTAAATAGAGGGGAGGGGGCGCCACCCCCTAGCACTCTCCCATAACAAACCCTAGCCGCCGCCTCTCTCCTCCTCCTTCGCTCTGCTCCGGCTTAGGCGAAGCCCTGCAGAATTCTCTACTCCACCACCACCACCACACCGTCAGGTCTGCTTTGGGATTCCGTGGAAGATCTACTACCTCCGCTCTGGAACGAGGAGAGGAAGGTCCGCCGACTCGCACGTGTGACCGTCATGAAGCGCCTTTAACGCGGCGCCAGAAGAATCGTCCACTTGATCTTGAGATCGGCAAGTGATCGACTACATCAACCACGAGATCCGATCTCGAACAAGGCTTTGGAAACTACGAGGGTTAGTACAGATCTATCTCGTTGCACATGTCTAATAGATGAGATCTTGGCTTTTATCTAGATTAGATCTGGGTTTTGTTCGTTCTTGCGGTAGAATTTTTTTTTACATGCTACGAACCCATCACTAGTCACATGTTGCACCACATTTATGGATATAATCTCACTAAGTAGGTCCAATGTATCTTCCTGTCACGCAGGCGAACAAATCCTGATCTTGATGCATAGGCCACAACTATTCCTCTGCAATACCAAGTATACATCTTTATAGCCACCCAGTTACGGTCATGATGTTTGATGCAGTCAAAGCGGTCTCGGGTGATAGTGATTAGTATGATCTCACGGTCAAAGGACTAGGATACTTCATTTCTAACTATTGCAACGATGAACATGTGATTGTGATCGTGCTGCAATACTTATATAGGGTAATGCCCATCATATCATTCGCTAATGATATAATGTCATTGTCAGTCGGCATAAATGCACCATGATCAGGAAACCTTGGTCATCATCTGCTCAATGAACTAGTTAAATAGAGGCTACAATGGACTCTAGTTTGTTTAATATCACACGTGTATCAATGTTTTCGCTTGATACAGTTATAGCACGATACAAAACTATTACGGACTTATTGAGATATGATAATAAACACCCTTTATTATTTGCCTCTAGTGCATACCTCTTTCACGACATAAATATATAATTTCAGAACTGAATCACATATTCAATGATATATAAATATCCGATGTGCACACGAGGTTAACTTAATAACTTTATGAATACCCTGGAAATTGCATCATATATGATTTTCTCTAGGGAATATTCCCAACAAATGTCTTTTACGAGGAGCCAGATCTCTCTGGGGGAGTTGAGAGCGTAGATTACATTATCCGCTACGGAGCTGGAGAGGAAGAACCAGCGTAGTTGTCGGTAGAAATAATAGTATCTCGATTGAGTCAAGCGGGTATTAAACCGTAATAAATACTTCCTCCGTTTTAAAAATATAAGATGTTTTAGCTTTATGGATGGAGCGTATCTAAACTTCTTTTAATGTGTAGATTCATCTTTATTTGAAGTGAACCTACACATCTTATATTTTGAAGCGGAGCAAGGGAGTAAGTAGTTGGGCTCGGAACATATAATTGGCTAACAGGATACGTGGTGACAGCGTGCCAGTGCATAGATGTCACCCTAATTAAGCCGTGTGTATGCGCCGGCCCTGCACGTTGAGGATCAAAACCTGGGCGGCGGCGGCGGCGGCGGCACCTACCTACCTATTTTGTGGAATCACACGTGCGCCACCTACCGTGATCGACGGCGGTAGATGCTTTGTTTGCAAGCAACAAAGACTTTCACCACAATATATATGGATCGAGCAAGGTGTGCTATAGTTACGTACTGTACTAAAATTGGTGCACGTACGTGTCCTTTGGGCAGCAAACTCAAACTGCTCGCCCTCATCCCTTTGGCCTTTGAAAGGGTACACGGCATCCACGAGCCTGCAAAATAGTCAAAGGTGCAAGCAGCTCCGTACAGGCGTGCCGCAGTTGGTCTCTTCAACGCGGCAGTGGCCAGCCAAGCCAAGAAAAATCATGAACATATGCCTGCAATAAGCAGGCAAAAAAGGAAAACAAACTCGGTTTCTGTCTTCACATTTTGTCTTCTTTTCTTGCATCTGGAAAATATAATTGGATGAAACTCTGAAATTGCAAAGTATATTCTCTTTAGCAACCCCTTTTTGAAGTGAAAAAGGATGAAAATTTATGCATACTTAAGTGTAGGTCAAATGGTGGATTTTATGGACTCCTCTCTGCTAATGAAGCTTGGGTCACCATGCAATGTGTCGATGATCGGTTGCGACTTGACAATGAGCTAGGGTGATGGGTGGTTCCGGCGAAAAATTTAAGAATATTCCCTTATGCATATATAGAACCTCGACGATGGATCCTTTTGTCCACCGCTCCTACTGTCTAGGTACATTCGTCTCCTTTTGGGATTTTTTTATCACTTCAAAACTCCACAAAGGATAATGATTAGATACTATATTTTGCCGATGTTAATGGTGCCCGAGCAAGGGTTTTATCGGAGACCTCTTGCAATGTAGCCTAGGCGCCGGTCGGCCATCGACCATCGGCCGTGGCCTAACCCCTACTCGTGCCAACGTGGCACCAGTCGAATGCGACCCGTGATCTAGCTATCTGTGGTGTCGGGTCAAGCCACAAAAATCCTCCCCACACAAAAAATCATATATACAAAAAGGTAATTTTGAGTTAATGCATTTCTGATTTTTGTTCCACAAAGAATATTCCCATGCGTACATCCCTGCTGCTGCTGCTGATTGGTATCGATTCCGACTTGCCAATGAGCTAGGGTGATGTGAATTTCAATACTAATATTCTTGACTTGCCAATGAGCTAGGGTGATGTGAATTTCAATACTAATATTCTTGTATGCACGGATCCTAATTTTATTTCTACCTGCTAATTTTATTTCTTTTTCCAATTTTATCACTTAAAAATCCACAGAGGATAATAACTTCACAGTATATTTAGCGGTGCCAATGGTGTTGGAGGGAAGATTTTATCACACCTTCCAGTAATGGAGGCTACGCGCCGGTCGGCCAACGGCCGTGGCAATCCACCTCATGCTCGTGCCAACATGGCGCCGGTCGATTACGACCCGTGATAGAGCTAAGGTGATGTGTGTGGTGTAGGGTCAAGTCACACAAATATTCCACACACACAAAAAAAGAGTCGTACAAAAATTAAAATTTGAATTAATGCATTTGTGAATTTTTTTTTTGTTTTGCAAAGAATATTCCCATGCGGGCGGGCGTACATCCCTTCACGCTGATGGATAGCATCCCAATCCTGCTAGCTATGTTGTGTTGTTATTCTCGTGTGGCCAGCAAGGTTTCACGCGTCGGTAGAAATAAATTACGTACCAGTGACATAGTACCGCCTATGAGGGAGGCTTTTTTTTTTTGGACTTGAAATTCTCATCAAACACATCGCCGTCGACGCTGGAAACAAGTGTGATGGCGACGACCCCAACCTACCCAAAAGGGCCGCCAACCTCTCATCTTTCTTCCGGTAATATGGCCCTCGCCGTATTGTTTTCTCCAAAGGGTTTTCAACAAAATATCTATTATAATATCCAGTCGTTTCCTACCCTCTTCCGACGGCCAGGATCGCGTCATCTTCCACCATCGACGACCGCCGCACATCCCCTCATCCACCAACCCACCTCACCACAACCACCTCCCCCCGTGCGCCCTGTCCATACACTCATCACACCTCATGGAAAACCACAGGACTAGATTCTTTTATGCATAATAATCTGGCTGCTAATTGGTACGGCCGCTCCGGTTAAGATGCAATTTGTTTATTTTTTTTGATTATCGCCACCTTCTCTAAATTACTGGTCGTAGACTACTTAACCAGAGCAAATTATTGCCTCCTTCGTTTTAAATTATAAAATGTTTTATCTTTTCAAAAATGCATGTACAGTTCAGAGCAAAATAAGTGAATCTACACACTAAAAAAGTTTGAACACATGTTTTCAGAAAAAAAAACTAAAACATACTTCCTCCATCCTAAAATATAAGGCGCCTAAGGATTAGTCAAAAGTCAAACCTTATAAATTTTGACCAAATATTTAGAAAAAAAATATCTACATCTAGAATATTAAATGGACACATTAGCAGTGAATCTACTGATATTGATTCTATATTGTAAATGTTAATATTTTTGTGTATAAACTTGGTTAAACTTAGAAAACGTTGACTTTTAACTAATCCTTAGACGCCTTATATTTTGGGACGGAGGGGGTATTTTACAACCAAGAAAGTACATTATTAGTCCGGAAATAAATGAATTGGATCCATCCTTGATACATGCGAGTCTAGATAAATCTTAATTATTTATTTGCCTTAGGGTCATGAAGGTGTGGTGGACCATGGTCCTTGTTGACGAGGGTTCCCTTTTATTTGTTCAACTAGTTTTTTAGTATCCTCTTTAAAATGTTAAGACGAAGGCTATCTGTTGAAGTTCGAATAAAGTATTTTCTGCCTTATCCTCGCGTCGATGGCGTGTCTAGCGCCGGCGAAGGGCGTGTGGAGTCGTGTGTCCGACGGGTCCCTTGATGTGGTCGTTTTTCTTTTTCGTAGGTATGGTTTCTGGTCGACCTTTTTCGATCTACAATTATATCATTAGCGATTGTTGTTGCTCTGGTGCACTGGTCTTTTGAGGCCTTAGCACGACGATTTTCTATATGTTTACTACAACGAGTTCTACTATTACAAGGTTTGCTCGGCTCTGGTGGTGAAGGAGTGAAGATGGCGGCGTGTCTTCGCTTCGTGCTACTTTCCGTAGTCGTCGCTAAGTGGTACATGAACCAATTTGTATTTTTTATTACTTTTAGGCCTCAATGTACTGTCGTTGTTGATGATTAATATATCGGTAGATTGTCGCAAAAAGAAAAACAACTAATCCCTCCGTTTCAAAATATAAGATGTTTAGTTTTTATGAAGCGGATGCATTTAGACATCTTTTGGCGTGTAGATTTGGAGTGAATCTGTATATAGAAAAGTCTAGATAAATTCATTTCTCAAAAACTAAAACATCTTATATTTTGGAACGGAGAGGGACTACTCTAGATCAATTTAAAACAATACCACATCTATGACCTCACGGAGTATTTAATGAATATTTAGGCCTAAAGTGCCATTAACCATAGCAGCCAGTGAATCTGCGCATAAACAAATCTAGATACATTCGGTTTTTCACGAAAGCTAAAATATTTTATATTTTAAAACGAAAGAGAATACTACTTAGATTAGTTTAAAATAACTATTTAATGAATATTTAGGGCCTAAAGCGCCGCTAATCGTAGCAGCCACCGGCGGCTAAGGCCTAGACAGCAGTGTGATCACGGCCCATGGACCGCGTCCAGGGAAACCACCTCTAGGCCGTCGCCAAGAGTACCCCACCCCAACGAGTCTCCCAAAACGCACCACAAAAATCCTATACATAACCCCCACCTCCCTCTCCCTCTCCCTCCCGTCCGTCCCCTCCTCACCCCCACCCACCTCGCCATCTCCGCCCACCCCAGCACCATGGCAGCGCACTCCGTCGCCGCCGCGCACGCCACAATCGCGGCCCGCGCCGGCCCCGCGCCCACCGCCGGCGCGGCCTCCGCCCCCGCGGAGCGCCTGGGGTTCCGCCTCAGCTCGCTCGCCGGCCGCGGCCTCCGCTCCCCGCTCCCGGCGCGCCGCGGCTCCCCCGCCGCCTCCTCCTCGCGCCGCAGCCAGCGCGTGCGCGCCTCCGCCGCCGTAGAAACCGTCGAGGGCGCCGCCGCCACGGGCGAGCTGCTCGACAAGTCGGTCAACGCGATCCGGTTCCTGGCCATCGACGCCGTCGAGAAGGCCAACTCGGGGCACCCGGGACTGCCCATGGGCTGCGCGCCCATGGGCCACATCCTCTACGACGAGGTCATGCGGTACAACCCCAAGAACCCCTACTGGTTCAACCGCGACCGCTTCGTCCTCTCCGCCGGCCACGGCTGCATGCTCCAGTACGCCCTGCTCCACCTCGCCGGATACGACGCCGTCAAGGTATAGCCGCTTCCCCGTTCTATGCATGCTGGCTCGCATCTCTTCTCCTTTGCTCGCGTGTGGAATTCGCTGCGGGTTAGTTGGAGCGGCGAAATCGCGATGTAGTTTGGTGAAAAGTTGTTAGGTGAAACAGCGGACAGACTGCTAATTTCTGTGCTGGCTTCGTCCTTCCTAGTCCTAGGGAAAAAAACGACCTACCTTTGTCCAGCTGTCAGAGATCTATCTCGTTTAATTTAAACCTCCTACCCAAAATTTTTGGAAACTCAGATCCTGCACCTTGGACTCATCGCTTAAGTTTAGCTGTAAAACCTGCTGTAATCTGATATTAGTTGTTTAATACGGCTAATTTAAGTCATCTCTTCTGGCGCCACCAACCTTGTTGTAACCATGACTCTATGCTACCGCAGGAAGCGGACCTGAAGCAATTCAGACAATGGGGAAGCTCAACCCCGGGACACCCCGAGAACTTCGAGACCCCTGGAGTTGAAGTCACCACTGGTCTGTTCATCTCAGCTCAGCTCACACCAACTCTGACCTGCCATGCCCAAGCACCAGACTAACTGTCTTCTTTTTCTTGTGCAGGTCCTCTTGGCCAGGGTATCGCAAATGCCGTAGGGTTGGCACTTGCTGAGAAGCACTTGGCTGCTCGCTTCAACAAGCCTGACAGTGAAGTCGTTGATCATTACACGTAATATTCCGACCTTGCTGTTTTCCATTTACTTCGAGTGGTGCAGCGGTTTTTAACGTCGGATTTTGTATAGGTACTGTATTGTGGGAGATGGGTGCAATATGGAGGGTATCTTGAATGAGGCTTGCTCATTGGCTGGGCATTGGGGTCTTGGCAAGCTGATTACTTTCTATGATGACAACCACATTTCCATTGATGGAGACACAGAGATTGCTTTCACAGAGGATGTGAGTGCCCGCTTTGAAGCTCTTGGGTGGCACACAATCTGGGTTAAGAACGGCAACGATGGATATGACGAGATCCGTAAAGCCATTCAGGAAGCTAAATCCGTTACCGACAAGCCCACTTTAATCAAGGTTACTTTCTTTTGTTATCCTCGAATTATCTTTGTCTGTTGCTGTAGAGTTCCATCATATTTACCCAAGATATGGCTCTTTTTAGGTGACTACTACAATCGGTTTTGGATCCCCCAACAAGGCTAACTCGTATAGTGTACACGGAGCTGCATTGGGCACCAGCGAGGTCGAAGCAACCAGGGCAAACCTTGGATGGCCATATGAGCCATTCTTTGTGCCTGAGGATGTCAAGAGGTTTGTTTGTTTGTTTGTTTGTTTGTTGTGTGTGTTGGTTATCTGAATGAAGATGATGAACCTGCTTACTCATCGTTTCTTTTCATGGACTGTCACAGCCACTGGAGCCGCCATGTGCCCCAAGGTGCTGCACTTGAGGCTGATTGGAATGCTAAGTTTGCACAGTATGAGCAGAAGTACCCAGAAGACGCCGCGACCCTGAAAAGTATCATCACAGGAGAGTTGCCTGCTGGCTGGGCTGATGCTCTTCCTGTAAGTGGTTTGCCATATTTACTTGTGTTAATTTAGCTGATATGTAAAACAATGAGATCACTGATGGTAGATTGTTTGATTTCTGTCCAGCAATACACCACAGAGAGCCCAGCAGATGCCACAAGGAATCTCTCTCAGCAGTGCCTGAATGCACTTGCGCCAGTTGTGCCTGGTCTTATTGGTGGTAGTGCTGATCTTGCGTCCTCCAACATGACACTGCTTAA
The DNA here is from genome assembly GCA_023614405.1 of Avena insularis. Classification (NCBI taxonomy): domain Eukaryota; kingdom Viridiplantae; phylum Streptophyta; class Magnoliopsida; order Poales; family Poaceae; genus Avena; species Avena insularis. The sequence continues at coordinate 569,989,770 of CM042692.1, forward strand.
GATGTTTGGCGACTTCCAGAAGGATACGCCTGAGGAGCGCAATGTCCGCTTTGGAGTCAGGGAGCACGGAATGGGAGCCATTTGCAACGGTATTGCGTTGCACACCCCAGGGCTGATCCCATACTGTGCCACTTTCTTTGTCTTCACCGACTACATGAGAGGTGCCATGAGGATCTCAGCCTTGTCCGAAGCTGGAGTTATCTATGTCATGACCCACGACTCTATTGGTCTGGGTGAAGACGGTCCGACCCATCAACCCATTGAGCACTTGGTGAGCTTCCGTGCCATGCCGAACATATTGATGTTCCGCCCTGCTGATGGCAAGGAGACTGCTGGGGCGTACAAGGTCGCAGTCCTCAACAGGAAGAGGCCATCTATTCTTGCTCTCTCCAGGCAAAAGCTTCCTCACCTGCCTGGTACCTCGATTGAGGGCGTTGCCAAGGGCGGGTACACCATCTCTGACAACTCAACCGGCAACAAGCCTGACTTCATCCTGTTGAGTACCGGCTCTGAACTAGAGATTGCTGTCAAGGCCGCCGAAGAGTTGACCAAGGAGGGGAAGACTGTCCGCGTTGTGTCATTTGTCTCCTGGGAGCTCTTCGACGAGCAGTCTGATGAATACAAGGAGAGTGTGCTCCCTGCGGCTGTCACTGCAAGGATCAGCATTGAAGCTGGGTCTACCCTTGGATGGCAAAAGTACGTCGGATCTGCGGGCAAGACCATTGGCATCGACAAATTCGGCGCCAGTGCTCCTGCTGGGATCATCTACAAGGAGTACGGTATCACCGCGGAGAACGTCGTCGCTGCAGCCAAGAGCCTGTAACTGTAAGATGGTACTTGTTGAGAGTTTTTGTCATCCTTGATGCCAAGCAACACCACACTTGCCCAAAGCTTTGGAATAATGGAGGGAGAGAGGAGGGGGTGCCTGCGTCGGAAGCGTGAGTGGTATTTTAGGCCTGTAATAAACAATGCCTTTTCCATTCGCGTTGGTGTTATTCAATCGCCCCTTAGATGATTCATGAGGGCGAACCTGATCAAATTGGGGATTGGTTTTTGTTTATGTTTACATTTGTGAACTCATAGTCGTGCTTACGATGGATGTTTCATTCTCCCCCAAGATCAACGTCGCCATGGGTGTTTATGCTATGGTGCGTCCGTAGTTCTTGTAGTTTGCTCCCCATTTCCTTCTCCCATACAAAGGTTTCGATGCCTATTGTTACAATTGCAATAAATATAGAGTTGTTCCCGTCAGTTTGGTGTGTCATAACCATTACGAGATGTCATACGAAATACTATATCAGAACCGTATTGGTTTCCAGAGTCACCTCTTCTCCACTGGTTCTAACACATCTGGTAGCAACCCCTCTGGCTGGCTGTTGCTCATGGTTGGTTCATGCATTCTCTTGTCTGATCTCTACTCTATCTGCGTTGGTTCTTTAGCCCTGTATGTGGCCAGCTCCGTGGGGTTGCTATTCACTGGATAGAAACGAGTCTGGAGGGCCATCCGGTAGTGCCTTTGCGGCCAGAAACTCTCGTGGCTGGAAGAACACAGGCAAGATAAGCTATCGGTATTGTCATCCTGTTTGATGTGTTCGCAGCCTCACGCCAGGATGGGCGTGTTTCTGGGCAGACAGTAACAGGTGGTCCTGTTGTGGAGCCTATACTTGTTTCCTACAGCTGAAGAACCGCAAAGGTTTCTTCTCATCCTCGCCAGATACAACTCGACATGTTGGAGGAGGATGAAGAGCTAAAGTTTGTCGCATTTCGTGGATTTCTTGCTGTAATGTAATTCCCGGTGCCTTTCAAGCCTATGCAACTCATGTAAGATACAACACATGCTTTCTACTCTCTGTATTTCCTTCATCGCGGCAAGAGGATCTGGAATTGAGAGACACGGAGAGAATGATATTTATAGATTGGGAATTGGTGGCATGAAGGTGCCTCGTTGGCCCATCTGATTGCGTGGCTTGCGTGAGCTGATTCAGCACACGTGGTACAATACCTTATCTTGGGTCCGCTTTGATTTGCTATCTTCACATTTATGTGTGGCAGAACCATATACCTACTGCGTCATAGGCTCTCATGTCTCGTCGGTCGCATACCTCCCAACCATAACCATGCAATCTCTGGATCTTCGAAATGTTGCAAAGCCCGGGATAGAAAAAAAGGGAGAAATGTTGTGGTCACAGGATGGAATTTCCTATTTGAATAAACCTTGTAAGCGTAAAAGAAGTAGGTTTGTTTAGTGCTGGACCTTTCTTTAGAAATCACAATTATTCTTGATTATTAAGGGATATTATGGATTGAATGAGCAAATTAAACAGTATGCTGACATAGAGGCTCTATTACAAAGTTAAAAAAAGCAATTGTCCTACAAAAATAAACAAATTGTTATGTTCTATTTAGTAATTTAGAACAAACATAAACTAATTCGTTGGAAAAGGAACATAAAAACATGCATGTGGATTAACTCCCTTTTTCCATGGTTTGTATTATTCCGATAAAGAAAATATATTAATACCAAGATGATACCGAATACGCCTAGCCTCATGGGAACAAAGAGAAGGCCTAAGAAGATTCTTTTTTTTTTGAGATCGGCCTAAGAAGATTCTAAAGGTGCCTAAGAGCCCTTGGATCAAATGGGCATCATTCCCATGGCCTAGATTGCATCTCCAACTCTATATATTGATGAGAAACCCTGCTTTTGGAGGCACCAAGACATTACCACGAATTTGCGTCCCCCTTGGAAGCCGCCAAGAGGAAGAGAGACACCTCCATAGCAACATCAACATCAAGAAAGAAGGGGGGCCAACGGGCCTCTGTCCCTTAGGGAGCTGCCGCTGCCACCGTGTCCGCCATATCCACCATCTCCTCCATGGTGCTGATCCTCTCTATCAACATCATCATCAACCCTCTGGTCCTCATGGCCATGTTTGATTAATTCCCCTTGTAGGTATGGGGTGGAAGGGAATTGGATGAGATCTCTTATGTAATGATCAATAACTATCATAATTTGTGGTGCCTATCTTGTGGTGATGTTTGTGTATGATTGTTAATGCAATTTTACTATGTGTAATGCTTGTTACTAGGGCCTGAGTTGCATGATCTCAGTTCTGAACTTCTATTGCCCCATCATATATATATTAGTTTGGTCCTTACCTACAAGTTGTATTACCTGTTATAGTGTTGAACCTGCAAACACTAAAGTGGTACCCTTAGGAAACAAGGGGGAGATGTTATAATTTGAGGAGTTCATGTGTTCATTCAGTGTTAATGCATTGTTTCATGTTACTCGAAAAGGTAGACCTTAACTACCAGTAGTTCCAAGTTGTCCCTAGTGAAATGGGAGGGTAGGACAATAGATCTTGTACAATTTTTCTTGGTTAGTACTTACAATTACATATGGGGCACATGCCTACTTTCAACCTTACTAGAGCTAGGTACGATATAAATGATATTATTATTACATCAATGATCTCATCCATTTAAGATCCCACTTAATATCAAGATAATTGTGTTCTTCCTTAGTATGCACCATCGTGAAAGTTCGTACTTTTGAAGCACCTCGTGATGATCGGTGTGATAAACTCTACATTCAGATACGACGGGTGTAAGCTAGTTTTACACATGCATAAATACTTTGCTCAAACTTGATGATCCTAGCATGTACATACATGACCTCAGAACACATCGAATAGAAATGTTAAATATGAGTCGTATGAATGATATGATCAATATGTTGATGTTCACCATTGTAGCTACATATTCTCACTTGATGATTGGACTTGGTGCAATGAATTTGGATCATGTGTCACTAAACAACTATGGGAGATATTGAATTTAGTGGGAGTTCATTAGTAATATGATTAACTTAAACCAATTATCATGAACATAGTATAAACCGTCTTTGCAAATAAGTTGTAGATCAATGGCTCACGATGTAGCCGTGTCCAATTTTAATGTATCCCTTGAGAAAGATATATGAAAACATCTGGAAGCAACTTCTTGGGATGGTATCGTAATATGAGGATTATCCCCGCTAATCAAAAGACGTATGTCCTTGATGCACCGCTAGACGACACCGCTTCCTATGATGAGGCAACTTCCTATCACACGCGCAGTGATGACCACACAATAGTTTAGTGCACCATTCTTGACGGTTTGGAACTAGAGATCTAAAAGCATTTTGAGCACCATGGGGAATATACGATAGTTGAGGAGCTGAAAATCATATTTCAGTCTCAAGCCCGTGTTTAATTGTAAGATGGAGGAGCACAACTCCATCATCAATCATGTATATATGTCTGGTTATGCCAATCGCCTGGTTTAGATGGGATGCCCGATCCCTAATGAATTAGGATTTTTTGAATGATAATGAATTAGGAATTGACAAAGTTCTCTAGTCAATGTCACCTAGATATAAAGGCTTTGTAATGAACGATAAAATGCAAGGGATGCAGAAGATGCCCCTGATATTTTCACGATGCTAAAATCTACGGAAGTAGAAATCAAGAAAGAACATCAAGTGTTGATGGTCAATAAGACCACCAGTTTCAAGAAAAAAGGGAAAGAAGGAAAACTTCAAGAAGAATGGAAAGCAAGTTGCCACTCCCCTGAAGAATACCAAGTCTATACCTAAGCCGAATACTGAGTTCTTTTACTGCAAGGGGACTGGTCACTAGAAGTGCAACTGCCGCAAGTATTGGCAGATAAGAAGGATGACAATGTCAAAGTTATATTTGATATACATGTTATTGATGTAGTCCTTACTAGTACTCGTAGTAGTGCCTGCGTATATGATACTGGTTCGATTGCACACATTTGTAACTCGAAACAAGAACTACCAAATAAATGGAGACTAGAAAGGGATGAGGTGACAATGCACTTAGGCAATGGTTCAAAAGTTGATGTGATGTTCATTCGCATGCTCCCTCTACATCTACCTTTGGGAGTAGTTTTAAACCTCAATAATTTTTATTCTGTGCTTGCATTGAGCATGGACATTATATCTGGATCTTATTTATTATGCGATGGTTATTCATTTAAATTAGAGAATAATGATTGTTCTATCTATATGAATAATACCTTTTATGGTCATGCACCTTTTGTGAATAGTTTATTCTTGTTGAATCTTGAAAGTAGTAATACACACATCCATAACATTGATGCAAAAACATGAAAATGAATTATGATAGTACCACATTGAATGGATCATATGGGCACCTAGAAGGGGGGGGGGGGGGTGAATATGTACTACTCCAAATTTTAATTCCTTTTCAAATTTAGTCTTGACACAAAGGTAAATTCTCTAGATATACAACTAAGGTGAATTTCCCTATATGCCAACCTAGCTACTAAGCGAGTAAAGGCGGTGAGAGGAACGAGGTAACCATAGTGGAGCACGTGGAGACACAGGATTTGTTTTACCACAGTTCCTTCTTTGTTAAAAGTACGTCTACGTTGCAAGGCTAGGCAGTACTAAGACCACCACACCACAATAGGCCTCACCCTGTTCTCTGATGGATCTCGCCACAACTAGCCTGATACACCTTTCCACTATATGGTACCCTTAGAGGCGGGAACCGGTGCCTTTACAATGCCACCGAGGCACACATCCAGAACCGAATTGTAGGCTCCCAATATGACAAAAAGCTGCCACAAGAAACAAGTTTATCAAATAACTAAACCGAGATATAGAAATTCGTAAGAAACTCTAGATCAAAAATCCCCAAATGAATGGGAGAGGAAGTGAAGATCTTGATGATGTAGATCAAGGCCTCCTCATTCGATTCCCCAAAGATCAAATCCTTTAGGTGGTTGAAAGTGGAGATCTCGTGCAAAATCGATATGAACTATGATGAGATTTTTCGTCGGATCTCGGAACCACTGGAATGAAGATCAAATGGGGTATTTGTACCCCCTCCAAAAAAAGTTCCTGTTGGAGCAAAATGGGGTCAGATAATATGACTGGGGTAGACATCCGACCCGAAACAGAAAATCTGGGTCGAAGGTCCACCCCCTCCGTGTGACACGCCTTGTTTCCTTAGCAAAAAAGCCCCGGGGACGGATAATCTAGCCCACCGAGATGTGTGGATTATTTGGACAGGGCAAAACTCCGGCGCTTGTCGGAAATTCTGGGGAATCCTCCGCCCCCACTCAGAGCATCGTGCCTTGGCTCCTTTGTCGATCGAGGCAGGGGAGGATAAGCCGGCCCTCGCTAGGGACAGATAATCCGCCTTATGTTTTGCTGCATTTGACTTGTAGTTCTTTTGGGGGGATATCTGCAGCACTCAATACACAATTAAATAGTCCTTGATATTGTTATCTAACATTCAAAACTACAGGGATCATGAAATGTTCTTTCAATCTCCCTGTTTTTGGTGTTAGATGACAATACTAGGATTTGCAATAGGGCCCTAATAAACATCATCATTCCGAGGATAAAAATACTCCCCCTAAATGTGTGCATATAAGTAGCTTGCATTTGAATACAAATGCACACATATAGGCTCAAGACTTTTTATGAATTGGACACTAGGAACAAATGATGAGTTTGTGAGAGATGTATCATACCAACCATGATGAAGTTCTCAATTGTATAAAGATATACACATTTTAATAACTCCATATTGAGAATTCTGAGGATAAAACCATCTCAATAAATCCATAGTGATAATTCCAAAGATTAGTTATATTCAGAATTCCATGGTGATAAATCCATAGATGAATCCGTGACAATAACCTTAGTCTCACAACCAAACGACATAGTCTCACGATACAAACCAAATAGCAAAAAAGGTTCAACGCTAAATGAGAACAAGCAAGGATAAAAGAGCGAGAAAATGGCAAATGTTCTTGTACCCGACCCATGGAAATCCCCTCGACAACCTAATAGAACTACTTATCCCCCTTTGGCATCAAAATGCTAGAAAGGAAAAAGAGCGATGCTAACAGCCCGAGAAATCACTCGTCCTTGTCATTTTCATACTCGCCCTCGTCGTCATCCTCGTACTCCCCATCATCGTCCTCATCATCAATAGACGGTGGAGTAGGTGCCCTCGCTGGGGAGGGAACAAGTGATGCTCCATATCACCATAGTTGATGCTAGAGGTGTTCCATTGAGCATACAAAGTGGGGACAGACTGATGTGGGGGATTGTCGGACGCCCTAAAGATATGGTGAAGAATAAGCTACTGGGTATGGGCCATATCATGGCGCTGATGGTATGCCTCATACTGTCCCTTGTGAGTATCCCCACCCATGCAAAGAATGTTGCGCTGAAACCAGTTGAGGTGCTTGACCTCTCTTGCAATGGCCGGGACTAGGGGCTTCCTGCCATGAGTGCTACCACTAGCCCGGGCATCACCCATGAAATTATCAAACGTTGCGGTGGTCTTCTTGTTCTTGACATAGGGATTCTTTACCTTGTGAACCCCATCGAGAGGGCCACTAAAATCCTCATTGGGGAGCATGGCCTTGATGAGCATAAAAATGTAAGGAGCATAAGGAATAGAATGCCTGTTGCACATTGCATTAGTCATCTCGTGAAAAATGAAATCCATGACATCCAAAGTGAGATCAGCAGAGGGGTCTTCACTATTGGCACATTCATTTACAAAGCCAAGTAAGTTAACCAAATGACCACGGATGTTGTCATTGTTACCTCCCCTCGGAATAATGCAGTCACAGAACATGAGAACCAGCTGAGAGTAGAGTGGATATAGACTATCAACCCAACCAACCACACTGTTGGGTCCATAGCATGCCGAGAGTAATGCATCCTTGCTAGGACAATTGGGGCTACATATGCGATGCCCACATGAACGATCACAACCCCGGAAGGGGTAAGAGAGAAATTGACCAAAAGTGTATAAGTTAGCTAAGCATAACTATGAACCTGACATCCACTTCATAGTGTGAACCTCATCTCCACAAATCACAAGGGTAGAGAAAAACTACTGAACCGGCGTAGTGTCATAGTCACACCATATATCCATAAGATGATGCATCCCCATCTTCTTGCACCAAGAGCATGAGAAAAATGAGGCTTGTTCTCTGTGGTGGTCAAGTCTAGTGGATGCATGGGGAAAATCTTCTAGCTAGAGTAGATGTCCTGAAAGATGTACTGCTGATGAGCACACTGAAAGTTGGGATCTTAAAGATCGTCATCACATGGAGAACCCTCAAACCAATCATGTTGCCAAAGGGTGGAATACTCAATGATGTCCATGGTCTTGTAGTTGACCCTAATTTGCTTGCCCTTTCTCCTAGCAGCAACCCAAGACCTCTTATTCCTCTTTGCTTGTTCACCCATCCTAGCAGCCTCTTTCTTTTGTCTCCTCAATTCAACCTCATCCAAAAGAACACCGTCTTCGTTAGGCCTGAAGTACTGATGACGAGGTCGCCTGTTATAGGTCTGAGAGACAGCACGAGAACCACCTGTGAATCGAGTAAGGGAGGTAGCAAAAGATAAGCACTCACAAGTCCGAGCGGGATTACTGAAAATAGTAGAGAAGCAACCTCGAAGCAATTATACACTGCATCAATATGGGTCAAAAGGCACCAGGTTTGATCCTTCCAGTCCGGATAATCCGGCCCTAGCAAAAAATTTCTATTCGACTTAGATTGATGGCAAATGCACAGATCGATAAACACGATTGATAATCTACTGAAGTTAACCGACATATGAATCAATGGGTAGCCTCTACTCCAAGGTTCAACAACAAAACACCAACTTCCACACAAGAGAAAAAATGGGGGGAGTTACCCTCAGTCATCGAAAGTTCTACTTGGAGGAGAAGGTACCCGTGATGATGGAGAATCAGATCCGGTCGAAAACTGGGGGAACCAGTGGCTGGAGGAGCACCGGGGAGGATGAGGGTGGCCGGCGGCGGCTGAGGAAGAGGAGGGGGTCAGGGAGGGGAGTGCTGCTCTCTGTTTGAGCGTATCCCCCAACACCCAGCCCTAAGAAGACAAAATCTGCCCGGGGCGGATAATTCGGCCCTCACTAGGGGCGTATAATCCGACGCTCTAAATATTCCTGTTTACACAGGATCCAGGCTAGCACAACCCAAAAACAACCTCACATGTTGACAAATGGACTTGTGTGCAAGATAGATAGATGTCTTGAGATGGGAATAGGCTTAGGTTTAGATATCAAAACTGAGATGGTACTACACACCCAAAATTGCAAGAGCCAAAATCAATGAAAAGCCAATTTTTGGCGTGTTTTCCATAAGAACAAAAGATAGGCAATAAAAACCAAAAAGATCCACAAAGAACCAACTCTTCACCAAGAAGAGGGCGATGGCCGAAGCCACCATGTAGGAGTGTATGGTATGACATCGTGAAGATATATCTTAGGTTCATGACCAATACTCATCAATAAGCTCACATATCACAAAATGATATTAAGTGAAATGATTTGTCTTACTTTGGGCATTATGGGGGGAGGGTTAGCCCAATAATTAGGACCACACTCCCCCTAATTCCATGCCCACATCTAAACCAAATAAATGGTGAATATAGGTGAGTATGCAAGGGTAATCAAGTCAAGCTCCCTGAATCTACAGTATTTAGCTCATTCCTCAAGTAACAAAATCTTGCTTCATCAAGAGGCTTCATGAATATATCTGCAAGTTTATACTTTGTGCTAGGTCAATATCACCACGAGCACCATGATCTCGAATAAAATTGTTACGAACCTCAATATGCTTAGTTCTTATATGTTGCACCGGATTGTAATCAATTTTGATGGCACTTTCATTGTCACATAAAAGAGGCACTTTGTCACAATTGACACCATACTCCTTTAAATTTTGCCTCATCCATAACAACTGAGTGCAAGCACTTGCAGCAGCCATATATTCAGCTTCGGTGGTGGAGAGGGATATACAATTCTGTTTGTTAGAATACCAACATACCAAGGATCTACCGAGAAATTGACAAGCTCCAGAAGTTGATTTTTATCATCCTTGTCACCAGCCCAATCTGAATCTGTATATTCACATAGAGAGAAAGTAGTGTAGGGGTTCTGCGTATAAAAACAATAAATTTTACTCTACGCCCCTGAACCCCTGAAGCTGCCAGGACCTATCTATTAGTAATACAGTAACGTGAGGGGCTTTTCGTGAACTTACCCTTGAAGACTGAAAAGTGTTGTCAACGCTCAGTAGAGCGTGGTTGATGTAGACGAGCCGAAGCCGACCTCAAGGTCGTGATGAAGTCCTTGCGCCCCTTGGCTCCAACGACTTGAGTGCCTCAAGTGCGACACCTCGCGGGGAGTTACACACGTCCGGTGCCTGATGATGACTCCCGCTTCCCCGATCCAGCAGCAGTTGTGGAAGTAGAGCTCTCGGATTTGAATCCCGTAGCGCGACGGCGCTCTACGGTGAAGATGTCTCCTGCTCGCGCAGTCCAGACTTGGGACCACGATCACATGAGAGAGAGGGGGGAGATAAAATATCAACTGGAGGTCCTCCCAAAAGTGAGAAGACCTTTTTTTGATTATTGGTGTATTTAATTTGGCCAAATACCCCCACTATATATAGGGGGAGGGGAGGTACTTCCTCCTTCAAAGTCCCGGGGCGGGACTAAAGGAGTGGAGGGGGGGAGGGGTGGCCGCTGGCCACCCTAGTGGGCCCCCGGCGGGCTAGGCCCAGCCGGCCAGCCCCCTTGCCCCTTCTCCCTCTCTCCTTTCCCCTAATGGGCCCTCTTCCTCCGGAAATTGGCCCATTAAGCCTTTGACCATTTTAATTGATTTTCTCTTTATTAAATAATTATGAATAAATGATTAAATCAACATTTAACATTCATTCACATATTATTCAATCTCCATGGCCATGGAACACCTTCCACCTCCACTCCGGACATCCTCCGGACTTACCGAAACCCTTCTGGTTTTCTCCCTATAAATCTTCGACGATTCTTTCGATCCTATAAACACTCTCTAAGCATCATCAAGCCCTTAAGCATGATACCCCATGGTTCGGGAACACTCCAAACATGGTCAGGACACTCTCGCACCAATGATCGACATAGGGACCTGGATGGCCATGTGTCTCCTGTGCGTTCCACGAAGATCTTTTGTCGTTTGAACCGGGACAGTCGTGTCTTATTCCCTTTGTCACTCGATACTTGCATTGCCCGAGATCTGATTAATGACATCACCATGTCGTGTTCAATCTCGTTACTGAACAATGCTACTTGACTCGTTCTGACAAGTGATATCCCCGTGATCAAATCACACACTGCGCAGCTATTGGATATAACTTCTCCGAGTGAGCCCTTGAGTATCTTCCCGTCACATGGACGGAAAAATCCCGCTCTTGACATATATTGCCTCTATGGTTTCCTCCGAATACCTGAACACACCTTTATAACTACCGTATTACCAGATGGCGTTTGATGCTATGTAAGCACTCTCGGGAGACAGTGATTGATATTGCCTCACGGTCTAAGGAATAGTCTATGAGGATCCATTTCTAATCATCATAACTTGAACTTCGTGACATGATCGGGTCATGATGTTTAGGTTGGGTATTGGTTCATCATCTCATTCTTCGAATGAGATGACTGCATTTCCAACTGGCATAAATGCCACATGATCACGAAACATGATCATCTATTGACCAATGAACCAGTGACTAGAGTTTCACTGGGAACCCCTGGTTGTTTGTATATCACACGTGTATTGATGTTTCCACTCAATACAGTTATAGCATGCTATAAAACTTAATCATAAACTATATGAAATATGATAATAGTCCTTACTACTATTTGTCTCTAGGGCATATTTCCAATAGTCTCCCACTTGCACTAGAGTACAAATACACTAGCTGCATTTGTTCTCAATCTTTGGCACCATATACCCGGTACCCCGAACATGCTTGCTCATGGAAGAGGTTGAGTCTTGGGTCTGTACTTTACAGTCCCAAATCCTTTGCAACTTACTAATGTCACCTTGATTGACATTAATACTTTATCATCACATGATAGCATCTGTGTGTATGCATCGTTATGGCGTGAGCGAGGCCTGATTCCAGGAGCCTACAGTGACGTTAGATCAACCTCGAGGGCTTTCTCATGGGCACTGTGCCCTGGGACACATCATTCTACGTTAAAAGCGAACTAGCCCCTCCATAACATTATACAACACTTTAGATGGTACCCTTATCTATTATTACAAATGTATTCATCAAAACACTAGTGCAACTTTCGATGTTTTAGTTCACCTCGCTTCCTACTTGACTTTAATCGGCATTTACAGGAGTTTCCAACATATTCCCTTATAACATAACCCTTTATGTTTTAAGATATGTCATCCTTTATGGATTTGGAAAATATGTCTGCAGTTCTCTATTAGACACTGCGGACAAACTTAGCTCAACATTCTGTGATTCGAACTTAATCACTTTTAAACGTTCCTTATTTGGATCATATATTATGCTAAGTTATCATCATGGTTTACTAAGATAGAACCTATGTCTCAACATAGTGGATGCCGATCATCCTTTTCTTTCTTTCAACCATTGATGTTTAAACTTAACACTATTCCTAATTTGAGTTATTAAGGACCAGTTCCTTAATTAACTTCTATTCTGAAACCCTTTTTAGAATCCCTTAAGGAATACTACATAATACACCTATTATCAACTTCTACATCTTATAAATCATTATTTATAAGTATTTGCGCTTTCATTCATAACACAATTAAGAATTACTCCTATAAGCTCCCACTCAAAATATGTTCCTACATATTTGAATTTGAGACTTATATTGCTCCCACTCAAAATCATGCAAATTGCATATCCACTCACTATTTTAAATAACTTCAAAATCCTTTGATCAAATATCAAACTTGGAGTTTTACTATGAGATACTAGTACTATTACTAGTTTTAAATCCTCTAGACTTTTAGCACACATGAATCAAATTCATTTGAATTTGTCCAATACTTAACAAATTGTGCTTTTGTCATTCACCCCCTTTTCCACTATGGCTTTGTAGTCATTTGGGAAAATTCAAGTAACCCCTTTTACTTGTGAGATTCAGCAACGAATTGCTTTCTAATCTCAAGGGAATTTTGTTTCTAGGATTTCTCATAATTTAGTTTACCATTATTTCCTTAGTAGTTTGTAGGCATGTCATATTCCAAGAATCATGACAAATGATTCACAAATGTCTCCATACTAGATATGGATTACATTTTGAATCCTACTTCATGTAGTGAAAACACTAGTGGAAAAAACACAATGATCAATATCATTGATTCTTTCCTTCTATGAAGAGAATCGTTCAAGAACGTTTTCTGTTGCGCTTCTCAACACTCTGATGCAGGGTTTTGAATCCTCATCGTGTTTTACACTATCTTCCATTTGCTCCATAATCGAGAAATATCACTAAAAAGTGCCCTTTCTCAAGAATGCACCAAAATCCAAGCAATACAAGTTTTGCTTCTCTTTTGGTTGCAGCTATGGATTTTTGTATTCAAAGTTTCCAATGAACACTCTACAAGGACTTATTCGCTATTGTTTTGGTTATATCGAATAACCCCAAAACTTTCACGAATTCAAATGGTTCACTACATTCTAATTGAGTGCTAACTATTTCTTAACTAATGGTCTCTACATCTACACTACAACGATTTATTTGGTGCCTTCTATTCACCCAGTTGATATCTAATATCACATTGTGATGCTTCGTATTTTGACGTTTCAAAACGCTTTGCATTCCACAATCTCTTTTATGCCATTCTTATAAAGTTGAATTTCATTACTATTGATCAAATTATAGTAATTAGATTCTCTTTTACATTTATACCCTTTGTTGATGAAACACTTTGATCAAATCAAATAGTTTCATATTCATGTTTCCTTTGGTAAACTACTTTACACATTTAAACAATCATTTAATGGTGATTACCATTTTCGTTAAAACACAATACATTGGATATGTATTTACTTTTAACAATTAATTAAACACTTTGTATTCAAGTAATATTCAGTGTTCAAGTTAATTTGCCGAACTTAGGCATGATTTATATGTGATAAGAAATCGAATGACTTTCACATATTATCACATAACTTTGAATTTAAACAATGGTTTTTATTCATTAATGAACATATCATTAAGTTGGGTATTTTAAACAAGGCATTTTAATATTTTACAAATGTTCATGCATTATCAATTAGTTTCAAACAACAAGGATAATTCACACATAATCAAACAAGATATGAACACGAATAGAAATCATTCATAAAAGTAGAACAACTGTTTGTTACAAACTCATATGAATAACCGTCTCACGAAGTGTGAGACACACTAAAGAAGTTCACAATCTCTTGATTACAATAATCATCTTAAAACACAAACTAAATGATAAATGTCGAGGGAGAGTGTCGTCGGCCATCATCATCATGCTTGCCATCAACACGCAATGTCACCTCCTCTCCAGCAAGCACCTCTCATGCAGAAGGACCTGTTTTCAGCAAAACAGAACAAGTATCAGATATACTTAACACTGCAAATGTGTTTGCAAGATTATAACATTTATAAAACTGTATATCAAATATATACCTTTGTCATTGATGACCTGGGCGACATCTGGTTCAAGCAACACATTCCTGAGATGTGTCACGAACCGGTGGAACTCTATTGTTTCCACGTCGCCCCTCATTACGCAAGTCCCGACTTGTGCTTGGTAGCTTGGTGGCAACCACCGCAGCACAACACCATTTGCAAAAGAGCCCGTCATCCAGCTATCCAGGAAGTATGAAGGCCTCATGTACACATCATGCATGCGCTCCAAGTGGTCGTCTAGTGATGAGTTCTCCTCCATCTTAATGGAGAGGAAGTCTCCCATCATCTCATGCTCCCATATGCGTACTTGTTCCACGAACTGTGTCCTAAGCTGTAGCATCATCAAACGAGGGTCGACATCACCCACGAAAGGCCACAACTCATCCACCATTCCGAAACGCATGGTAACTGAAATGAAGGAGACCATCTCACAATGGAGATAGCGGTCTTTCCGCTGCTCTGGGGTCTCTAGGTCAGTGGGCTGATCCAAATCCATCCCGTCGAGTATGTAGTCGACCACGTCGTTCTTGCTAAGGAGAACGTGGAGATGCGCAACCCATATGGAGAAGTTTGATCCATCTAATCTAAGCTTTTCTCCTTCTAACCAATCAATCGTCAACACGAAAGGTGCCATCTACATTTATAATTGCAAAAGGAATTTAGACTAAGTTTATAATTAAATGAGTTAATAATAACTCCACTCAGAAACACCTATCCCCAAAAGGGTTCCTAGTGATAACACGACCCCTATCATCCACATCTCCCCCGATCGTCACGACCATCAATATGGGTTCAAGGGTGGATGCTAAACGTCGGTCACATCATACATGCGACTCGTGCTCGATCTTTTGACCATCCGTGTTCCGAGGCCATGTCTGCACATGCTAGGCTCACCAACTCATCCTTAGTGTATTCGCTATGCAACATGGCTTACACCCACTGTATGCGAACGTAGATATGTCTAACACCCAGGCCTGTACCCTGGATCGCCTCATACCGAAGAACTTTCTTGGTGGTGCACACTAAGGGGGAACACAATCATTGGTAATTTTAACAGGGATCATCTTATTAGGATACCGTCGAGTATCTAATACTAGCACACAATAATACATACAAACAATAACATTGAATGTAAATGCGATGTGATATGGTCCTTCACGTCGTGATCTCCATCTGTCGTCAATCGATCACCGGATTCCGCGCTGTTCCGTCAGAGACACCAGGGTACCGGTGTCATTCCAGCGTGGTAGTCCGTCACCTCCATGACTATCTACTACTATGTAACAAAAGGTAATCACTTTACCTTTTCCACAACCATATCACAAAGCAACGCCCCCCTGCAAAACAAAGTTAGACGCCTCTACTTTATCTTTGCATGTTTTACGTGGCTGAATGGGCTTTTGTACAAGAACCGTTCTTACTTACGAACTTTTAGCACAACGCTGATCAACTAGTTGTCTCTACTACACCCCTTTCGGGGCCCTCCGTTGCAAATGGCATACCAACTAATGCGAGAGAGACAGACACCCCCCTAAGCCACTTTATACGGTACAAGCCATATGTCAAGCGTGGACCAGTCTCGTGAATGAACGCATAAAGTCGGTTGGGGGCCGCTTCATCAAGCATTACTGCGGTATACACAAGTACATATGGGAGGGTAACAACTAGAAGATCAACGCCCACACGCTACATCTCGTGTGTTCTACCCGTACTAGCATTACTACGCATAGATCTAGCTCTGATACCACTGTAGGGGTTCTGCGTATAAAAACAATAAATTTACTTCACGCTCGAACCCCTGAAGCTGCCAGGGACCTATCTATTAGTAATACAAGAACGGAGGGGCTTTTCACGAACTTACCCTTGAAGACCGAAAAGCATTGTCAACGCTCAGGAGAGCGTGGTTGATGTAGACGAGCCGAAGCCGACCTCAAGGTCGTGATGAAGTCCTTGCGCTCCTTGGATCCAACGACTTCAGTGCCTAAAGTGCGACACCTCGCGGGGAGTTACACACGTCCGGTGCCTGACGATGACTCCCCCTCGATCCAGCAGTTAGGAAGTAGAGCTCCTGGATCCGAATCCTGACAGCGCCCTCATGGTGAAGATGTCTCGCCATGCAGTCTGCACTTGGGACCACGGTCACATGAGAGAGAGGGGGGAGAGAAAATATCAACTGGAGGTCCTCCCAAAAGTAAGAAGACCTTTTTTTGATTATTGGTGTATTTAATTTGGCCAAATACCCCCACTATATATAGGGGGAGGGGAGGTACTTCCTCCTTCAAAGTCCCGGGGCGGGACTAAAGGAGAGGAGGGGGGAGGGGTGGCCGATGGCCACCCTAGTGGGCCCCGTGCAGGGGGGCTAGGCCCAGCCGGCCAGCCCCCTTGCCCCTTCTCCCTCTCTCCTTTCCCCTAATGGGCCCTCTCCCTCCGGAAATTGGCCCATTAAGCCTTTGACCATTTTAATTGATTTTCTCTTTATTAAATAATTATGAATAAATGATTAAATCAACATTTAACATTCATTCACATATTATTCAATCTCCATGGCCATGGAACACCTTCCACCTCCACTCCGGACATCCTCCGGACTTACCGAAACCCTTCCGGTTTTCTCCCTATAAATCTTCAGCGATTCTTCTGATCCTATAAACACTCTCTAAGCATCATCAAGCCCTTAAGCATGATACCCCACGGTTCGGGAACACTCCAGACATGGTCGGGACACTCCCGCACCAATGATCGACAGAGGGACCTGGATGGCCATGTGACCCCTGTGCGTTCCACGAAGATCTTTCGTCGTTTGAATCGACAATGTGTCTTATTCCCTTTGTCACTCGATACTTGCATTGCCCGAGATCTGATCAATGACATCACCATGTCGTGTTCAATCTCATTACTGAACAATGCTACTTGACTCGTTCTGACAAGTGATATCCCCGTGATCAAATTACACGCTGCGCAACTATTGGATATAACTTGTCCGAGTGGGCCCTTGAGTATCTTCCCGTCACATGGACGGACAAATCCCGCTGTTGACATATATTGCCTCTACGGTTTCTTCTGAATACCTGAACACACCTTTATAACTACCGTATTACCAGATGGCATTTGATGCTATCTAAGCACTCTCGGGAGACAGTGATTGATATAGCCTCACGGTCTAAGGAATAGTCTACGAGGATCCATTTCTAATCATCGTAACTTGAACTTCGTGACATGATCAGGTCACGATGTTTAGGTTGGGTATTGGTTCATCATCTCATTCTCCGAATGAGATGACTCCATTTCCAACTGGCATAAATGCCACATGATCAGGAAACATGATCATCTGTTGACCAATGAACAAGTGACTAGAGTTTCACTGGGAACCCCTGGTTGTTTGTATATCACACGTGTATTGATGTTTCCACTCAATACAGTTAAGCATGATATAAAACTTAATCATAAATTATATGAAATATGATAATAGTCCTTACTACTATTTGTCTCTAGGGCATATTTCCAACAAGTAGAGCCTTCGGGATACCATAATCCATAGTTAGGGGCATGAACCAAATATCAAAAGATTCTCTTGACCTCCACCAAGTGGCTTTCTTTAGGAGCCGCTTGATACCTTGCACACACTCCTACGCTCAACACAATATCAGGTCTAGATGCACAAAGGTAAAGCAAGGAGACGATCATGGACCGACATACCTTTTGATCCACATCTTTACCATTGGGATTTAACTCGAGATGAAATTTAGTTTGCATTGGTGTAGCAACACCATTAAGGTCTGTCATCTTCAATCTCTTGAGCATGTCTTGGATGTACTTTGCCTGATTAATGAAGGTTCCTCCTCTTAGTTGTTTGATCTCGAATCCAAGAAAGAACCTCAACTCTCCCATCATGGACATCTTAAACCTATCGGTCATAAGCTTTGAAAATTCATCGTTAAAAACTTGGTTAGTAGAGCCAAAGATAATGTCATCTACATATAATTTTCACAAGAAAAGCTCCCCTTAACCTTCTTAGTAAGAAAGAGTGGGATCAATGTGCTCAACCTCAAAGGCACGGTCTAATAATAACTGTTTAAGATGCTCATACCATGCACGTGGGGCTTGTTTAAGGCCATAGAGCGCCTTATCGAGTTTGTAGAAATGGTTCGGGAAATTGGGGTCCTCGAAACCCGGGGGTTGCTTTACATACACCAATTCTTGTAGAGGGCCATTAAGAAAGGCACTCTTAACATCCATTTGCTGCAATTTAAAATTAGGACGTGTTGCATATGCAAGAAGGATACAGATAGACTCAAGGTGAGCCACTAGAGCATAAGTTTAGCGAAAGTCGATGCCTTCCACTTGAGAGAAACCTTGTGCAACCAAACTTGCCTAGTTTCTTACAATAATTCCATTCTCATCTTGCTTGTTCTTGAATATCCAGTTTGTGCTGATAACATTGCGGCATTCTTTGGGTTTCTCTACTAACTTCCAAACTTTGTTGCACTTGAAATTGTTGAGTTCTTCATGCATAGCCACCACCCAATCCGGATCTTCAAGCGCTTAAAGTACCTTTTTAGATTCCACCATAGAGATATGAGCTTGATGGTCACTAAAACTTGCCAACTCTCTTCTTGTGGACACCCTTCTTCTTAGATCACTGATACATTGCAAATGTATCTATAATTTTTGATGTTCCATGCTTGGTTTTATCCACTTTCTTGTGTTTTGTTCCAACTTTGGAGTACTTTTCATATGATTTCTTGGACTAACCTATTAACAAGAGCCACAGTGCCAGTTGCCTGTTTTCTACTGTTTTTGGTTCCAGGAAAGTCAGAAAATCAATATTCTCAGAATTGTACGGGACAAAAGCCAAAGTTCCTATTTTATCGAAAGACTCACGGAGCCAGAAGTAGAGACGGAGGAGGGCCAGGGCCTGGCCACACCATATGGTGGCGCGGGCTAGCCCTGGCCGCGCCACCAGGTGGTGTGGCCCCCCTGGCACTCCACCGACCTTGCCTCTTCGCCTATAAGAAGCCTCCCGATGCATAAACCCTAAATCATCAAGCCTCCAGCCACGAAAAGTTTCACAGCGCCGCCGCCACCGAAGGGGAGATTCGGGGGACAGAAAGTCTCTGTTCCGGCACCCTGCCGGGACGGGGAAGTGCCCCCGGAGCCATCTCCATCAATGTCCACCGCCATCTCCATCACCATTGCTGATTCCCATGATGAGGAGGGAGTAGTTATCTCTCGAGGCTAAGGGTTCTACCGGTAGCTATGTGTTCATCTCTCTCTCTATGCATGATCATATTGTGATCATGAGCTTTGTAATCAAGTAGATCTACCTTGCTACTCAAGTGCTTTATTAGATCTCTGCTCTCCCCATGTGTGTGAAAGTGACAACGTGCACACCATGGTGGCACTTAGGCTAGAGATTACAAATACTTGTTATGAGTTATATTTGGAGTTGGATGTCTTTATGAAATTGTGGTGTTTATTGGACCTATATATTACTCAAGGTGACAGTGTGGGGTTTTCTAGCTGGGAAAGACTTACTTTGAGGAGTGCTGTTATAGCCCTACCATCGATTAGAGTATCCAACCAGAGAGTAGTGAAGAGTAGTATCATAAAGAATAATATATTTATATGACAGTGTTCACTAGTGAAAGTATGATCCCTAGGACTTGTTTCTAAGCATTGATACACCGTTTGCTATTAGATCTGTTACATGTTTGCTTGCTTCCATCTTTATTTCAGTTTGCCCTTAGTCTCTTCCACGCCATCAAAGTATTTTCTATCACCGTTACCACTTATAATTATCTATACCACTTGTATTTCACTATCTCTTCGCTGAACTAGTGCACCTATACACCTGACAAGTGTATTGGGTGTGTTGGGGACACAAGAGACTTCTTGTATCTTGATTGCAGGGTTGCTTGAGAGGGGATACCTTTGACCACTTCCTCCCTGAGTTCGATAAACCTTGGGTGATCCACTTAAGGGAAAACTTGCTGCTGTTCTACAAACCTCTGCACTTAGAGGCCCAACAACTGTCTACAAGAATAGAAGTGCGTAGACATCAAGCTATTTTCTGGCGCCGTTGCCGGGGAGGTAAGGTAAAAGGTATTCACACGGGAGGATTAAAGAAGAAGAACCTCCCACGACAAACGCCTATTTTCTGGCGCCGTTGCCGGGGAGGTAAGGTAAAAGGTACTCACATTCTCCGGTGTGAGTGCTCAAAGTTGTTTCCTTTAGATTCTGCAATTTTTTCTTTTTGTTTCTTGTTTTCACTAGTTAGGCTTAATGGAAAAGAACAAAAAAATTAGAGAGCTTTATAGCATTTATCTTGAGTTAGGACATGAAGTGTTTGAAGAGAAAATTAAAAAACCTATGGAACTTTATTTGCATGCTAATAGCAATGTTTTTAGTATGAATTCTTTGGACACCATTATTGCTAATGCTATGGAAAATTCTAAGCTTGGGGAAGCTAGTTTTTATGAAAATGATCTTTTTAGTTCCCCAGCTTTGGATGATAGCTATTCTATTGCTTATGATGATACAAAACCTCCAATATATGATGATTACAATGATGAGTATGATATTTTCAGTCCACCTACTATTGAGGAGGAAATTAATTATGATTACAATATGCCTCCCATATTTGATGATTATGGTGATGAAAATAATAATGATAGCTATTTTGTTGAATTTTCTCCTACTACAATCAATAAGAATGACTATGTTTATGTGGGGAGTATTAATTCTTTTATGCATATGGCTCATGATAAGAATGTTTCTTGTGATAGTTATATTGTTAATTTTATTCATGATGCTACTGAAAGTTATTATGAGAGAGGGAAACATGGGCTTATGTATCTCAACAATATTAAGTTTCCCCTCTTTATGTTGAAAATTTTGAAGTTGCACTTGTTTTGCTTTCCTATGCTTGTTGCTTTGTGCTTTCACGACTTGTTTCTTTACAAGATTCCTATGCATAGGAAGTGGGTTAGACTTAAATGTGTTTTGAATTTGCTTCTTGATGCTCTCTTTTACTTCAATTCATATTTCCTATGTGAGCATCTTCTCAAACTATCATGCCTAACTTAAAGGCGTTAAAGAAAAGTACTTGTTGGGAGATAACCCAAGAGTTTTAGATGAGTCTTGGAAGTTATTACACCAGTAATAACCGCTCCTTATCCTTTTTATTTGCTTTTTGTGCCAAGAGTAACCTCTAATGAGAGTGAAGTAATGATTGAGAAAGTTGCTGTCCCAAAACAGATTTTTGTGCTTCACCGTAAAAATTCGTGAGAGATCTGTATGTCGGATTGAGCTGTATTTTTTGTTCTTCTGCCCTAGGTTGTTATCTAACTTTCGTTAGTTCAACACTTTTTTATTTGAGCAACAGATGGTCTTCGAAAAAATTCGTCTTTACCTGCTGGTCTGTTTTGACAGATTTCTGCCATTTTCTGCATTTGCTTCTTGTGGGTTCCTTTTTGAGTTCTTTTGGGGAATTGAGCTTTTTGAGGGAATTGCTACAGTAGATAGTGTTCTAATGGAAGTTTATTTGGTGTTAGAACTGAACCTTGAGACTTATTTATCTTAAGTGCACTAATGTTGCTAATGAGATTGTGTGAAGTTTTGTATGAAGAAAAATTTTTAGGTGTATGGAAGGAATGAGTAATGAGATGAATGATGGACTAAAGCTCAAGCTTGGGGATTCCACGCGTGTCATCCCAAGAAATATCCAAGAAGTACAAGCGTCAAAGCTTGGGGATGCCCAAGGCATCCCCCTCTTCATCAATAAAAATCCTAGGTTTTTCTTCCAAACGCTTCATTTTTATTGTTTCATGCATAGTTGTGTTGTTCTTGGAGCGTCTTTTTTCGTTTTCGTTTTGGTTTTTCTTTTGCTTTGTTTGCTTAGTTTCCTGAATAAATTGGTTGGACCCCCTCTTTCATACATTGGTTTGCAAGTGGTTTGGTTTGGTTTGGAAAAGAGTAGGAACGTTCTTACTTTTGTGGTAAAAAGAGCTCATTTTTGACTGTGGCCTATGCTTTGTCATGCCATGCTTGATATTGTTTTGGCTTTATGCTTAGTATTCTTTGCTGTAGCATGACTTGTTATAAGCAATTGAGATTGCTTAATGTGCCTTGGATGAATCATGCGTTGTTTTAGCATATTAAAACATAGTATAGTGGTATTCCCCTTTGATGCTTTATTTGGGTTGACTTGGCACATGCTCATACCATGTTATGACTATCTCAAGTCACCATAGCCTTTATGATCCTTTAGTTTTCAACTTGTAGTATTACTTTATGCTTTGATCAATGATGTTTTGTCGCTCTGCATGATTATGGCCATTATTGCTCTCTTAGTTGGTCGCTCCCAGTCTTTTGCTAGCCTCCACAACCAAGTATGAGTTCCACTCATGCATCCAACTCCCTAAACCAAGTTATTCCAAAGAGTCCACCATACCTACCTACTAGCTTATGCTATTCCAATTATATTCATGCTTTTGTTTACCTTCCACTTGTTATGAGAAAACTAGTGATTAAAGCTCTCACGAACTTGATGGCACACTTTACTTTTTTGCCTCTAATAAACTTGAACTATTGGGTCCTTCTTTATTCCGTATATGATTGCGCTTTATAAGTTGAAATTAGCAGAACCATGTACCATGGGGAACTCTTTCAACATTGCACTTGTACTTTGTACCCCGTTGATATCATGTTCTTTTGCTTACGGATCCCGGCAGTGTGAAATAAAAGTGGAACTTGTAAGATCATGGAGTTTGTATGTGTGTTAGAGAAACGCCTGGGCCACTAGCCTAAGCCATGCCTAATCATGGTGGAAACTTGCAGCATCACCATAATTAGCACTCTATGAAGCATCCTCAATAAAAACCTATGCAAATAGCAAATAAAAAGATCACTGCGATGCTCATTGTCTGCTTGCCTTGTCATTTTGATTATGGTAAAGCTCCTGTATCATGTGCAAGGGGTACCCCGTTGGCAGTTCTTAATGATACACATATACTTACAATGACAAGAGCTTACTCGTGACTGAAGTTGAGTAGCATGAGGATCGGTCTTCGTAAGTAAGGGGCGTGAGATTTCAGTTTATAACTTGTCAAGCATATCCTCTTAGTTGTGTCACTTTGACCTTAATCACCTTCAAGATGCTTATGATAGGGGCAATGAGAGCTGAAAGCTACAAGTACCATACTTTTTGGAAGCTCTTTATGAGACTTGAATCCCTACTTCCTTTTACAAAAGGCCTTTCTTCCACCATTATATTGAGTCTCCACCTTCTATCTTTATGCACCTACTTTGAGAGCATAGTGGCCATTCTTAGTTCTATGTGCATTGTCCCAAGACTAGTTGATTGATGCATAACTTGTTATTGCTTGTTTTAAACTATTGTATCTAGTCACTCTTATGAACTTTGAAGGTGTCCTATGCATTTATATTTTCTACTCTATTGAGGGACAAGCTGAATACTATTATGCTATGTTTTCTTTATGTGAAACAAACAAACGTCTTGCAAAGCATTGTTATTCATGAATCTTTTGTTTGTGCCTTTTCATGGTGCAACATAGTTTCTTTGTCTTATTGCTAGAACTTTGTCTTCCATGTTATGATTGAAGTACTATGGTCCCAGCTTTGAATGTTTTGCAAATACTTTGATCAAGTCTTTGATGGTGCATGTCACCTCAAAAATTATTCTTTCTTTTTATCACTTACCTACTCGAGGACGAGCAGGAGTTAAGCTTGGGGATGTTGATACATTGCAAATGTATCTATAATTTTTGATGTTCCATGCTTGGTTTTATCCACTTTCTTGTGTTTTGTTCCAACTTTGGAGTACTTTTCATATGATTTCTTGGACTAACCTATTAACAAGAGGCAATAATAAAGTGGTTATTATTATATCTTTATGTTTATGATAAATGTTTACATCCCATGCTATAATTGTATTAACCGGAAACATTAATACTTGTGTGTTTTGTAAACATAAAAGAGTCCCTAGTAAGCCTCTTGTTAAACTAGCTTGTTGATTAATGGATGATCATGGTTTCCTGATCATGGACATTGGATGTCGCTAATAACAAGATCATATCATTAGGAGAATGATGTAATGGACACACACCCATAGTAAGCATAGCATAAGATCAAGTCATTAAGTTTGTTTTGCTACAAGCTTTTCAAATACATAGTAACCTAATCCTTCGACCATGAGGTTATGTTAATCACCATCACCGGATGGGTACTTTGATGACATCAAACACCGCTCAGAATCGGGTGGTTATAAAGGTGACATTGGGTATTCTGAAAGTATGTGTTGAAGCGCATGGACCAAGATTGGGATTTGTCCATCCATATGACGGATAGATATGCTCTGGGCCCTCTCGGTGGAATGTCATCTAGTTAGCTTGCAAGCATGTTACTAGGTCACAAGGGATGACATATCATGGAACGAGTAAAGAGTACTTATCAAGATGCAGGTAGAACTAGGTATGGAGATACCGATCAAACCTCGGATAAGTAGAGTATCGCGTGACAAAGGGAATTGGTTTCGTATGTTAAATGGTTCTATCGATCACAAAGTCATCGTTGAGTATGTGGGAGCTGTTATGGATCTCCAGATCCCGCTAATGGTTATTGATCGGAGATGTGTCTCCATCATGTCTGCATATTCACGAACCGTAGGGTGACACACTTAAGGTTCGAAGTTGTTTAAGTAGATATGGAATGTGCGTTGGAGACCGAATGTTGTTCAGAGTCTCGGATTGGATCCGGGACATCACGAGGAGATCCGGAATTGTCCGGGGAATAAGATTCATATATTGGGGATCATTTTCTAAGTTAGGAAATGTTCCGGAGTATTTGTATGGGGATTCTAGAAGGTTTCAGAATGTTCCAGAAGGTTCTAGAAGATTTCTTGGAGTTTGCTTGAAAACCAAGAAAGGATCAAGGAATCCTTGTGGGGTAAGACAAGGATTCGTGGGGGAGTAGGACTCTCCCCCCACCTCCTTGATCCGCCGGCCAAGGAGAGGGAGTCCTAAGGACTCCACCTCCCATGGCGCCTCCTCCTTTAAATAGAGGGTGGAGGCACAAACCCCTGCCCCTTCTATTCTCTAGATCTCAAGTTGCCTCTGTCCTCCTTCTTCCTCTTCTGCAGCTTAGGCGAAGCCTCAGAATTCTCTCTACCACCACCACCACCACCGTGCTGCTGGGATTCCGTGGAGAGATCTACTACCTCCGCTGCTCACTGAACGGGGAGAGGAAGGTGCCGACTCAGACGTGTGACCTCATCGCGAAGCTACTGCGGAGCAGCGCGCCGGAAGGATCGTCTACTCGATCTTGAGATCGGCAAGTGATCGACTACATCAACCACGAGATCCGATCTCGTAACGCTTTCGGGTCTACAAGGGTTAGTACAGATCTATCTCGTTGAACATGTCTAATAGATTAGATCTTGGCTTTTATCTAGATTAGATCTAGGTTTTGTTCGTTCTTGCGGTAGAATTTTTTTGTTTTCCATGCTACGAACCCATCATTTTGGTTCCAGGAAAGTCAGAAAATCAATATTCTCAGAATTGTACGGGACAAGAGCCAAAGTTCCTATTTTATCGGAAGACTCACGGAGCCAGAAGCAGAGACGGAGGAAGGCCAGGGCCTGGCCACACCATATGGTGGCGCGGGCTAGCCCTGGCCGCGCCACCAGGTGGTGTGGGCCCCCTGGCACTCAACCGACCTTGCCTCTTCGCCTATAAGAAGCCTCCCGATGCATAAACCCTAAATCATCAAGCCTCCAGCCACAAAAAGTTTCACAGCGCATTACCCGAAGGAGATTCGGGGAGAAAGTCTGTTAGGCACCTGCACGGATGGGGAAGTGCCCCCAGAGCCATCTCCATCAATCTCCACCGCCATCTCCATCACCATTGCTGATTCCCATGATGAGGAGGGAGTAGTTCTCTCTCGAGGCTAAGGGTTCTACCGGTAGCTATGTGTTCATCTCTCTCTCTATGCATGATCATATTGTGACCATGAGCTTTGTAATCAAGTAGATCTACCTTGCTACTCAAGTGCTTTATTAGATCTCTGCTCTCCCCATGTGTGTGAAAGTGACAACGTGCACACCATGGTGGCATTTAGGCTAGAGATTACAAATACTTGTTATGAGTTATATTTGGAGTTGGATGTCTTTATGAAATTGTGGTGTTTATTGGACCTATATAGTACTCAAGGTGACAGTGTGGGGTTTTCTAGCTGGGAAAGACTTACTTTGAGGAGTGCTATTATAGCCCTACCATCGATTAGAGTATCCAACCGGAGAGTAGCGAAGAGTAGTATCATAAAGAAGAATATATTTATATGACAGTGTTCACTAGTGAAAGTATGATCCCTAGGACTTGTTTCTAAGCATTGATACACCGTTTGCTATTAGATCTGTTACATGTTTGCTTGCTTCCATCTTTATTTCAGTTTGCCTTTAGTCTCTTCCACGCCATCAAAGTATTTTCTATCACCGTTACCACTTATAATTATCTATACCACTTGTATTTCACTATCTCTTCGCCGAACTAGTGCACCTATACACCTGACAAGTGTATTGGGTGTGTTGGGGACACAAGAGACTTCTTGTATCTTGATTGTAGGGTTGCTTGAGAGGGGATACCTTTGACCACTTCCTCCCTGAGTTCGATAAACCTTGGGTGATCCACTTAAGGGAAAACTTGCTGCTGTTCTACAAACCTCTGCACTTGGAGGCCCAACAACTATCTACAAGAATAGAAGTGCGTAGACATCAATCACCTAGTACTTTGTCAAGTGTGTGACCTCTGAGTTCTAGATTTCTTTCAGCTCGAGCTTTGTGACAAGTTTCGATTTTCTTATTGTTTCTTGGAGGAATTTCTTCAACATTTTGGTCCTCGTCTTGACAAAAACTTGAACTTGATCAATAGTAGGTTCAACACTGACAAAAGATGGAGAGACTTGACCTTGATCTTGATTGACAACCATATCAGGAGGTTGTCATTCTAGACTTTCTTATGGCATCTTGGGGTATTTCTACAACAAGACCTGCAGAATTGTGGAAATACCCCAAAATCCCACACCCATTCTTCTTATGGCATCTTGGGGTATTTCAACGTATGTATCACAAACATCAACTTGCCCCAGATGGTTGTCAACCTCCTGATATGGTTGTCAATCAAGATCAAGGTCAACCTTGATCAATAGTTGGGGTATTTTTGTTGGTTACAGAATCTGTATCACAAACATCATTTTCCTCTAACACCACACTACAAGATTCTACAACAATTCTGGAGGTCTTGTTGTAGACGCTATAAGTGTGGGATTTGGCTCTGTAACCAACAAAAATACCTTCTAAAGACTTAGACTCAAATTTATACAAACGAACTCCTTAATTGAGAAATAAACACTTACAACCGAACACCCGGAAGTATGATATATTGGGCTTGTTAATGGTAAGTATTTCATAGGGAGTTTTGTCCAAGATATTGCGGAGGTAAAGCCGTTTTGATGAGTGACATGCGGTGGATATATCTTCACCCCAAAAATTATATGGGGACTTGAATTCAGCCAATATAGATCTTGCCATATCCATCAAAGTTTGGGTTTTTCCTCTCAGCTACACCATTCTGTTGAGGGGTGTACGCAATGGAATATTGATGTCTTATCCCCTCTTCACTTAGAAATTCATTCAGGGTGTAATTATTGAACTTAGAGCCGTTTTCTCTGCTTATTGCCAATATGGGGATGTTGTGTTGATGTTTAACTTCATTGGCAAAGTCGATGACGGTTTTTGATTCTCACTCTTCTTATTGAAGAAGTAGACCCATGTGTACCTTGAGTAGTCATCAACAATGACAAGGCAATACTTCTTCCCGCCGAGACTTGCATGAGATGGAGGACCAAAAATATCCACATGAAGGAGCTCTAAGATCCTCTTTGACGAAATAATTGTCTTCCGTTGATGGGGAGAGTCATGCATTTTTCCTTCAACACAAGCCCTACAAACATGATCTTTGGCAAAGGAAACATTTTCTTCTAGTCCAAGAATGTGGCCACCCTTGTGAGGACTTTGCAAAGTTGTCATGTTGACGTGGGCTAGACAGTGATGCCATAATCAACCCGCATCGGCCTTTCCAAATAAGTACATCAGACCTATAGTGGTTTTCCCCGAAAAGTCCACCACATACAAGTTATTTTTGACATACCCAACGAAAGCGACCTTTAGAGACTTGCTCCACAAGAGTACCACTATATCATCACCAATGAAAATAGCAAAGCCAATCTTACCAAGGGCACAAACATAAAGTATACTATACCCAAGGGTCTCAACAAGTATGACGTCCACGAGAGAGAGATCACGAGAAACCACTACCTTGCCAATACCCAATACATTTGATTTGGACTTATCACCATAGGAGACGGTTATTTGATCATGATTAGGCATCATCTCTGTGATGATCTCCTTTCTTCCGGTCATGTGACTTGTGCATCCACTGTCAATCACCCATTTCAACCCACCGGAAGCATATCCCTACATGAAAATTAATTCTTAGTTTTAGGTACCCATTTTTCAATGGGTCCTCTCATGTTAGTAACAAGGGTCTTTGGAACCCAAATAGACTAGTCAATATAACCATCAAATGGACCAACATATCTAGCATAAACATCACCATAATAGTCACGAAACAACTCATAATTGGGGTTAGTAATTCCTGCAAAACCATCATGTAGTTTTGTTCTTCATGGTGTCATTTACTGCAGTGGTGCTTGTCTTAGCTTGAGTTGACTTGGCCTTCTTCTTGTTCTTGTTCCTATTGGTATTGGGAACATATCCAAGTCCCCCCTTCCCATTTTTTGACCTTTGCTTACTCAATAGGTCATCGAGCACATCCTTACCTTTGGGAAGGGATGGCTTGGCAAGCTCATTCTTCAATCTAGCATTTTCCTCAAGAATTTCTACATGATCACACAAAATGGTAGGGGTCCTAGGAAAATCATATTTAGCTAGTCGAGTTTGGATCTGATCATGAGACTCGTTGAGAAGTGAGTGTTCACTTTCCAAAGCCTTATGGGCGATGTCAAGTTCCTCTAGCTTCTCAGTTAGTCTAGCATGGTCTGCCCTAGATTCAACCTTTTCCTTTTTTAAGTTTTTTAGCTGTAGCAATAGCATGATCATGTTCCTTTATTAGTTTAGCCACAATCTCGTCATGTGACTCCTCGATGGACTCAAGCTTATCCTCAAGAGAAGCCTGAATCTCCTCTTCTTCATTTTTAAGGATGCTATATACATTGCATCCTCTCTTTCAATTCTACCTTTTTCTTCAAGTAGTTCTTCCGAGTGAACGAGATGGCCCATGAGGGCCTCGAAATGATTCTTGTGCTCACCTTGCAAGTTAGTTATAAAACGGTCCAAAGCAATAACTTCTTCCTTAACTTTAAGACTAGTAGAATCATCCATAACAACATTCATAGTAGTCTTAGGAAAGCAAGTGGTGGAAGGTGATACCTCGGAACCCCTTGCCATAAGGCAAGTGACATTCTTGTTGGAGAAGTTTTCATTAGGAGAGTCAAAGAGCGAAGCGGTTGGTGTGGACGTGGTAGCTATGGGTGCCACCTCTCTTGAACTATCATCATCTTTGTCGTCTTCACTTCTGGACGGGTACTCCTCTAAGGCTACCAACACTATCTTTGGTTGCTTCTTATAAGGAATATTTTTCTTACTGAATGGCTTATTGCGTGGAGCTTTTGATTTTTCCTTGAGAACTAGTCCACCCCATGGTATTCTCTATTTTTATAGGGGCACTCGGCAATGAAATGTAAAGAATCTCCACAATTGTAACAAGATCTCAATTTTGGACCGTTTTCCTTTCTTCCACTAGACCCATTCTTGCATTCAATCTTAGAATTTGCCTTAGTAGGAACTTTCCAAAAGTTTCTTGCATAGAAAGCCATGTACTCACCATGTGCATGTCTGACCTCCTCGAGAAAACTCATGGTAGCTATGTAAATGTTCCTATCATCTTCTTCTTGCTCAACAATATTGGCCTTTAAGGCAACATTCACACACTTTTGCATTCCAATTGCTCGCGCAGGAGCATCTTCGGCATTCTTGGCCATGACCTTGAATGCAGCCATCTCTTGCATAAGTTCGTTGGAAGTCATTTGGTGATAGTTGTGTCTTCCTTGGAGGCTCTTCAAGTCAGTGGGTTCAAATAGCATGAGAGCACTAACATATTTCCTCTTGATCCATGCGTCATCAACATGAGTGGCACCATGATTTCTAAATGTGGTGGCAATGGACTTGATTCCTTGATACATGTCTTCATGGTCTTTACCGTCCAAAATGTAAAAGCCTTCTGCTTGATTGCTTAGAGCATCATACCGATTTCTCCTCATGCTCTCATTTCTGATGAACAACTCGGTGAGGGCATCCTAAGCTTCCTTGGAGGTGTTGAGATGTTCAATGTGTGGCATGTATTTGGGACCCACACCAAGTTGGATCATGAGCAAAGCAGTGGTATTGAGTGGACTATCAACCACTTCTCTTCTTGTCATATTTGATGGATCTACAACATGGAGTATATTCACGATAATCTTACACAACTCGACCGATGAACTGCACACATGATATTTCATAAAAAATTGCCATTGGTTAAATGAAGATGCACTTAGCTTGGGTGGATCACCACTATTGTTTATATGAGGGTGAGGGATTGGTGGATTAGGTGAGTATAAGTGATAGACCTCACTATAATCCTACTTACCACTTCCCTTTTTCGAAGAGGAACTTTTATTTTTATCTTCATCCTCCAACTCCTCTTCATGAGAGTTAGCCTTAGCTTTCTCCTTTGAAAGGGGAGTTGTAGCCTCGGCGGTAGAGGGTAGTGTCGTTGTGGGTGGTTGCAAGAGACACGTCATCATGTCACACATTTCTTGCAATTGAGTCTCCATGGTTTTAATCAAGTTTGTTTCCAAGGTCTTGAGATCATCCATGGTGACTTTCTCCACAACCTCACTACCATCTCCACGACTGAATTGTAGGCTCATATCCACAACCGAATTGTAGGCTCCCGAGATGATAACAAGCTGCCACAAGAAACAAGTTTATCAAATAACGAAACCAAGATCTATAAATTCGTAAGAAACTCTAGATCAAAAATCCCCCAAATGAATGGGATAGGAAGTGAAGATCTTGATTGGTGAGGATGTAGATTAAGGCCTCCTTCGATTCCCCAAAGATCAAAGCCTTTGGGTGGTTGAAAGTGGAGATCTCGTGGAAAATCGATAGGAACCGTGCTGAGCTTTTTTGTCGGATATTGGAACCATTGGAATGAAGATCAGATGGGGTATTTGTACCCCTCCCAAAAAGTTGTCGTTGGAGCAAACTGGGGCCGGATAATACATCTCAAGTGGGGGACCGAATAATTTGGCCGAGGCAAACATCCGGCCCAGAACGGAAAATCCGGGCCAAAGGTCCATCCCCCTCTCCATGTGATGCGCCTCGTGTCCTTAGCAAAAAATTCCTGGGGGGCGGATAATCTGGCCCACCAGGAGGGGCAGATTATCTAGCCAGGGCAAAAACTCTGACCCTGGTCGGACAATCTGGGGAATCCTTCGCCCCCACTCAGAGCGTCGTGCCTTGGCTCCTTTATTGACCGAGGCTAGGGCGGATAATCCATCCCTCACCAGGAACGGATAATCCGTCCCTAGAACTTTTATTTTGCTGCATTTGACTTTTAGTTTTTTTGGGAAAAAATCTGCAGCACTCAATACACAATTAAATAGTGCTTGGTATTGTTATCTTACACACAAAACTATAGGGATCATGAAATGTTCTTTCACACATACTTGTGGCACTGCCTTTTAGATCATATTGGTGTCAACCACATGAAGAAACTCCATTCCGATGAAATTTTGGAATCTCTTGGTTCTGAATCATTTGACACTTGTGAACCATGTCGTATGGTCAAGATGACTAGAACCCTGTTTTTCGATTCAATGAAAATGGGTAAGTGATTTGTTGAAAATTATACATACAAACGTCTGTGGACCAATGAATACTTTGACGCGTGGTAGATATCGTTACTTCCTAACGTTCACAAATGAATTAAGTAGATATGAGTATATTTACTAATGAAACACAAGATTGATACGTTTAAAAATTCAAAGAATTTTAGAGTGAAGTAGAGAACCACCATAACAAGAAGATCAAATTTCTGCGATCCGATCATGAAGGTGAGTATTTGAGTTACAAGTTTCGTATGCATCTAAAGACTTGTATAATAGTTTCACAACTCACACCACCTAAAACACCACAACTTAATGTTGTGTTGGAATGTCATACTCATATTTTATTAGATATGGTGCGGTCTACGATGCCTCTTAATGATCTGCCACAATCTTTTTGGGGTTATTTATTAGAGACAACATCATTCACTTTAAATAGGGCACCATCTAAATCTGTTGGGATGATACCATATGAGTTGTGGTATGTCAAGAAGTATAAATATATTTTCTTATAGTTCGGGGATACGAGGTTTATGTCAAAAGGATACAACCTAATAATCTCAAACGCAAAGTGGAGAAATGCGTCTTCATAGGATACATTAAGGAAACAATTGGGTATACTTTCTATCACAAATCCGAAGGCAAAGTCTTTGTTCCCAAGAGTGGGTCCTTTGTTGAGAAGGAGTTCCTCTGAAATAAAGTGAGTGGGAGGAAAGTAGAGCTAGACGAGGCTATTGAACCTTCTCTCGAACTGGAGAGTAGCCCATCGCTGAAAATTGTTCCAGTACCGCCTTGACCACCTAGATAGGAAGACAATGATAATGATCACGAAACTTCAGAGAGAGAACCCACTTAACGTCAAAGGTCTATTAGGAAACGTACTGCTCCTGGATGGTACAAATATGCTTTCTTGATTGTCATGTTGTTAGAAAACGACGAACCTACGAACTATGGAGAAGCGATGATGAGCCCGAAATACGGGAAATTGCTAGACGCCATGAAATCTGAAATTTGATCCATGTATGAAAACTAATTATGGAGTTTGGTGGACCTACCTGATGACCACAAGGCTATCAAATGTAAATGGATTTTTAAGAAACAAATGTTGATGGTAATTCCACTATCTATAAGGCACAACTTGTCATAAAAGGATTTCGACAAATTCAAGGAGTTGACTATGATGATACTTTCTCACCCGTAGGGATGCTGAAGTCTGGGATTGTATTAGCAATTCCTATAGTTTTCGATTATGAAATTTGGTAGATGAGAGTTTTATATGATGCAGCCCAAAGATTTTGTTGATTATAAGGATGCTGGTAAAGTGTGCAAACTTCAGTGTCCCATCTACGGACTGAAGCAAGCATCCTAGAGCTGGAATCATCGCTTTGATGAGGTGATCAAAGGTTTTGGATTTATCCAAAATTATGAAGAAGCTTGTGCTTACAACAAAGTGAGTGGGAGTTTGATTGTATTCCTTATATTTTATGTCGATGACATACTACTTATCGGAAATAACATAGAACTACTTGAGAGTGTAAAAGTTTGTTGAAATAAAAGTTTCTCAATGAAATACCTTGGTGAAGCCACTTACATATTGAGCATTAAAATCTATAGAGATAGATCGAGACGCTTAATAGGGCTTGTTCAAAGTACATACCTTGACAAGGTTCTGCAAAGGTTAAAAATGGATCAAGCAAAGAGCCCATGTTTCAAGGTAAGTTATTGAGTGTGTCCAGCTATGATAGATGAAAGAGAAAATATGGGTAACATTCCCTATGCCTCGACCATAGTCTTTATCATGTATGCAATGATGTGTACTATATCAGATGTGTCCCATGCTCTTAGTTTGACGAGCAAGTACCATAGTGATCCAGGAATGGAGCACTAGGCAGCGGTTAAGAACATCATCAAGTACCTAAATAGGACTAAGGAAATGTTTCTAGTTTATGGTGGTGATGAAAGCTCATTACAAAAGGTTATGTCAACCCTAGCTTCAACATTGATCTGGAGGACGGAAAATCTTAATCAGGGGTTGTATATATTTTGAATGGCGCAATAGTTAGGTGGAGGAGTTCCAAGCAAACAGTTACCATGTCACCTACAATGGAGGCAGAGTATATGGTTGCTTCGGAAGCATCACATGAAGATGTTTTGCTGAAGAAATTCAATACTGAAATTGGTGTGATTCCAAGTGCGTTAGGTTCTTTTGGATATCCATTGTGACAACACTGGTGCCATAGCTCAAGCCAAGAAGCCAAGGTATCACCAGAAAGTCAAACATATCAAACGTCAGTTTCACTAGATTTGTGAAAGTGTGAAAGAA
The DNA here is from genome assembly GCA_023614405.1 of Avena insularis. Classification (NCBI taxonomy): domain Eukaryota; kingdom Viridiplantae; phylum Streptophyta; class Magnoliopsida; order Poales; family Poaceae; genus Avena; species Avena insularis. Next base: position 570,024,697 of record CM042692.1, read on the forward strand.
GGGGATATAAAGATTTGCAAAGTACATATGGATGTACATATCGTAGATTTGTTGAATAAATATTTTCCACAAGAAAAACATGATCAACACCTAGAGTCCATGAGTGTTAGATTTCTACCAATGTAATCTAGATTATTGACTCTAGTGCAAGTGGGAGACTGTTGGAAATATGCCCTAGATTCAATAATAAAGTTGTTATTATCATATTTCTAGTTCATGATAATTTTTTATATTCCATGATATAATTTTATTACCAGTAAACATAATAGTTGCATGGTTTCATAAACACCACTAAGTCCCTAGCAAGGATCTACTAGGCTATCTTGTTGCTTAATAATGGTTACAATTTTCTAATTATTGACATGCGTTGTCAATTAATAAAGATATCATGCAATTAGGAGAATGACATGATGGGCAGACTCAAATTAAGCAAATCAATTAGATTGTGTCATAATGTTTAAATTGTATATACGTTGATTGTCAAGTATCCTGATCCTTAGACCATGTGATTATGTTACTCCCTCGTACCAGAAGAATACTTTGGGGGCATCAGCTTTCACTTCGTAATATGGTGATCATAAAGGTGTCTTCCAAGTATCTTGTAAAGTACTTGTTGAGTTGCATGAATCAAGAGTAGGATTTTTCCATCCATGTTACAAAGAGATATACTATGTGACAACTTGATAACACACATTTTGTATCACTTGCAAGCACGTGACCAATGAGTTTGATCATAAGGAATGGTGTAGTACGGAATGAGTAAAGAGTACTTGTCAGGAACAAGATTGAAGTAGGTATGAAGATATAGATGATCAGATATTGGGCAAGTAAAGTATCACGAGAAAAAGGAAACGGAATACGGTCAATCCTCGAAATTATTGTTAAACCGATAATGATCTTTATTGAAGGTGTGGGAGTCATTATGGACATCTAGGTCCCTCTAATAATTAATAATCAGAGGTGTCTCGGATATGTCTGCATATTCCCGAACCCGTAGTTTTGGGATATTTGTTAAGGTGAGATCGAATATTTATCCAGAGTCTCTTATGGAATCTGGGACATCATTATGAGCTTTAGAATGGTCCGGATATAAAGATTCATTTAAGGAAAGTTGGATTTAGGGTTTCAGAGAAGTTCGAGATTTTTCTAGTAGTGTACTGAGAAGGTTCTAGAAGGTTCCAGGGACATGGGTCCTATGGTGGGGCCCACCTTCCTGGAGGAGGACCTGAAATGGTGCACCCTAGCCTACATGGGAAATGCCATGCTCCTCAACAATACCTTGGATATCGCGACAAGGGAAGTGCCAAGGCAGATCCAAGGTAACAAGGGGTTGCCACTAGGAATCGGAACATGACGGGTTCATGACTCTTGTGTGAGATGTAGTGCGTGAGCCCTACCAGAACACCCCACAAGGGACATCGGAGCCAACAAGATGGACTTTGAGGCATCGTATCCCGCACCGACCTTCTTGCCCTCGCCACCCGTGATGGTGTCGCCATACTCGGTGGCACCGATGACATCCCGATGTGCATGGGAAAGATGCCACCAAGAGTAGCCACGGAGAGGCCGAGATCCATTTCCGGTACCACCACAACACTGAGTCAGCGGTGCTGGACCGGATCGCGTCCATTGGCAGGATGCCGAGGGGAGTGGTCGGAGCACATGGTGTAACCACAACCTCGGATATCGATAGAGGAAGGCACCATTGGGACGACATACGACACTTCTCTCTTGGGCCGGTGCTGAACGACGACCATCCATGGCGCGATGCGACGTCACGCAGATCGACTAGATCGCCAAGGTGACGGCGATAGGATCCGCTGGGTCAAATGAGTGGCTAAAAAAAGAGGGGCACCCTACCACCAAGGCGGAAACGTTACGGTTCTGTGGGTTGCGTCTGGGGAAGGGGGCTCTAAGTCGCCCTAGAGGTGACGAGGGAGGCATATCCACATGGACATTTCTGTAAATGAAACAATACTGGCTAGCCGAGTGTACTTAAGCCTACCAAAAGTTTTTTTTTTATCATATTGTGCTGAGTTGTGGGAGATGTCAGTGTTATGGCGTACACCCAGCCAGGGCGTCAAATCCTCGTGATAGGTTTATCTTATTCAAAAAGGATAAGATGCAACCACCTGAACTTGGAAAATCATATATGCTATATTCATTTTCGGGAAGACACAAAACTAGGCATCTCAAACTAGCATGTTGCTCAAGCATCTGACGTTCCAATTATCCAGCAGAAGGATTTATGCAAGGAAGATAGTCTATCCTTATTGGCATCTTGTTTGATGTTTTCGTAACCTTAGGTAAGGATTTGAGTTTTCATCATAAAGTGACCGGGGCTGAGCGGTAGGCGGCAGCGACCTGTACGTGTTTCCCACAGGTGCAGTACCGCAAAGGTTTGTTCCCATCCGGGCCAATTACCTTATCTTTGCTCGGGTGAGGAAGAAGAGATAAAGGTTGTCGTGCGAGTGATCATGTTCATGCCGGCGGTAGAATGATTCCCGGTGCCTTTCAAGCCTACACAACTCATTAGATAAGTACACACTATTTCTATCCCTAGATGCGCACCGCTCACTGTTGCTAGAGATAAGGAAAGATAAAAGAAAAGAAAACAGGAAAGAAAAAACCAGAAAATAAAAAAGAGAAAAGAAACACACAAAAAATGAGAAAAAATAAAGGAAAACGCTAGGCGTCCCCCGGACGATGGGGGCTTCCCATCATCCTCCTCCCCCGCGCGCCACATGTCCCTCCAAATCCCGCTTTTGCTGCAGAACACGCTGTTTTTGCTACATATGTTCCAGCTTTTGCTTCTGAAGCAAAAAAGATTCGTTTCAGAAATAGAACGTCTCACCGGAGACCACGCCGGAGACCAGGCAGCAAAAAATTGTACTAATGTAGCAAAACGACTTCGCCAGAAACATCGTCGGAAAAAACTCGCCGGTGACTCTCGCCGGAGACCTTGTAGCAAAAAGTTGACACTGTTGTAGCAAAACTACAAGACAGTTGTAGCAAAGAAAGTATGATAATGTAGCAAAACATATTAGCAAATATAGCAAAAAAGTTTATTAAATGTAGCAAAAATCAGACTTCGCCGGAGACATCACCGGAGACATTGCAGCAAAAAATGTGCTACCTAGCAAAACGATTTCTCCAAATACTATCGTCGATAATCTTGTAGCAAAAATATTGTGCGAAAGTAGCAAAAAGTATATGAATACATAGCAAAAATAATACGCTAAGGTAGCAAAAACAAAAATAAAAATATCGTCGGTAATCTTGTAGCTCCCATGGCTGTAGGGGAGCGGCGGCTCTCCCATGGCTGCAGGGGAGCGGCGGCTGGGGAGGCGGGGGCTGGCGGCGCGAGTTGCAGGGGTGGGTGGAGGCTCCCATGGCTGTAGGGGAGCGGCGGCTCTCCCATGGCTGCAGGGGAGAGGCGGGGGCATCGCACGCGCGATGGGGGGCTGGCGGCGCGAGTTGCAGGGGTGGGTGGCGGCTCCCATGGCTGTAGGGGAGCGGCGGCTGGGGAGGCGGGGGCGACGGCTGCGGCTGAAAAGGGAAGTGGCGGAGGCGGCAGCGAGGCCGCGGACGAGGAGGGGGCAAGGCCAGATCGCGGGTCACGCGCGGGGCCGCAGCGAATGGCGAGGGATGCTCGGGAGGGAGGCGAGGAGAGGTGCAAAGACGGGGGATGCGACCCGGACGATCATCGTGCGGGGGATCAGCACCATTTTCCAAAAATAAACGCTATATGAGCCGGTCCAATGTGCGCACCCGGGTAAGCAGAGCAAATTGTTGTGCACGTTGGACGGGAAATAACGTTTGCCCATTGGGAGGACGACTTGATCGATCAGGGATCGATCCATCCCGCTGCTTGACGGAGCCTGTCCCCGATCAATTGGCCCAGGTAAAGCCGGTCTGTTTACTTCACAGCAGCCATGGGACAGAATAAAGGAAAATATTTTGTTCGCTGCATAACTATGTAAGGCTATACAAAATTTTGCGCTGCCAAATTTTATGGGCCCTGTGCGCACATGGCCTACTAGCATGTTGCTCAAGCATGTGACGTTCGAATCATCCAGCTGAAAGATTTATGCAAGGAAGATAGGGTATGCTTATTGACATCTTGTCAGATGTGTTCGCAGCCTCAGGTAAGGATTTGCGTGTTCATTATAAAGTGACCCCGCGATCGAGCCATAAGCGACGGAGCCATGTATGTGTTTTACACACGTGTATTGCCATGAATTTATTCAGGTGAGGATGAAGAGAACGAGGTTGTTGTGCGAGTGATCATGCCGGCGGTAAAATAATTCCCGGTTTTCTTTCAAGCCTACACAACTCATTAGATATAAGAACACACTATTTCTACTTCCTGGATATGCATATGCACCACTTACCGTTGCTAGAGAAAATGGAACTGAGAGGATCGGGAGAGACTATTTATCAAGTGGGGATTGGTGACATAAATGTGCCGCGCTGGCCCACCGCATCCCAGGGCGGCTTGTGTAAACTTCCACTGCTTTAGCACATGCGGTACTTTCTCTAGCCTGCTCTGATTTGCTATCTTCACCTTTATGTGTGTTGTGCTAAGTTTGACAAGAGCCCTTGACGTGAACCACTGGGTCAATAAAAGTCCCATTATCCAAAAAAAAAAAATTTGTTTGAAGAGATGTGCTAGGTGTTATGATGTGCACCCATCGATGCATGGTTCCACAAATTGTTTCAATTTTGTTGCCCTTCTTATTGAAAACCAAAATACTCTTTTCTTAGGGCATCAACTATGTATATGGCAAAACCTATCTTTAAAATGAGACACATTTATTAGACCATAAGCTAACTAGTTGCACCACCATTTATGTAGGTAAACTTGTCCATAAGCTGGACCAGCATGTAAGAGCTAACAACACATATTCTTGTGACTAAAATTGGTATTATATTGCTATATGTGCTAGATAGTATTATTTTAGGGCTTGAGGGCAACCCATAAACTTAAGGATCATCCTTAAGCTTTTTGGCTCATGGACAACATCCACTATGTATATGGATAGCTCTTAAGGTAATTTTTTTTGGCTTATGGTGTGGTTTTTCACACATAGTGGATGTCGCTGCCAAACGGAACGCGCTCTCGCTCTCTCTTGCTAAACTCGACCGAACACGATGGACACATGAGGTTTTTGCGCTGCGTGCAGAATGCAACTTTTCTGTTTCTCTTCCACTTATTTATATGGGTGTAGCCAACAATTGATGCCCTTAGATTGGAACTTTTGACATGAAAAGATAACAAACTAGGAAATGTGTATTTTTTCATGCTTGATAGAAAAACTAGAAGGAACCTAATTACACATGAAAATCTTTTGTTCAGGCATCTAACATTTTACTTATATATGGGGATTCTAAGGATGAACTCGTGATCTACTCCGGCCCATTAGTTAAATTTGCACCTCACAATTCACCTATTTATGCTAGTATATTAAATAAGGAAAAAGTCCGTTAATTTCTATAAACTGAGAATAGTTCTAATACCTGTTTATGGTATATACAAAGAAGTACTTCTTGCAATGCCTTTGTATCAGTGGGATAGTGAGCAATACAAGAGTTAAGCCGTTGTCCAACACTAAGCATGGATGGGAAGGTCAAGATAGACAAACAGTGTGCTAGCTATCAGTGGCATGCGAGTGGGGGTGGCTGCACATGAGAGGTTCACAATCCTACCTTTCAGGGTGAAAACCCAGGGTCTGGCCTTAATTGGTTGTGCTTGGCAATGGCCTTGTTGAAGGTATTGTTTTGAGAGCATGGACTTTGTTCAGGATAAAAACCTAAGATCTATGATCGGACGATGACGGTGTTTGTGCATTGTTCCCTTCTTGGAGGCGTCGCTTTTGGAGAAGTTGGACTTCTGGTGCCGTCTTGGTGGTGGTTGTACTACTGGTTCAATGAATGGATCACTGTAGCGGGACTTTTCTTTTTTGTAATTCTTCTCTCTTTTTTGGATGTGTGCATCTGTATGGCCGCTAGGGCGATGCGTTGTTGCAGAGGCCGGGTGTAATTGGTATCTTTTGATATTAATATATGCTCCTTTCCAAAAAAAAACTATCCCGGAGTTTGAAATATTCCAACAACAGTACATGGAGCAGAGGAACAGATATCGTGGACCTCTTTAGCTCTTTCCATGGATGATCTAGACATGCATGTTTTTAACTCAACGGCAGGAGTGGTGGTTGGCAGCGGAGAACCCTACTTCTTCTAGAATGACAATTGACAAATGGCTCAATAGAAGAACCATCAAGGACCTAGCGCCTGCCATTTTGCAGAAAATACTTCTACTCTTGAGAGCATGCCGCACGGTTGCAGAGGCAATCCAAAATAAACAGTTCATAGATGACATCATAAAACCTATTAACATTCAGGATTTCATACAATTCCTCCGAATCTAGGAAGAGATACAAAACTTCCGGCTTTGTCCTGATGGAGCTCATGTATGGTCCTGGTCGTGGGAATCAGATGAAACTTACTCAGCTGAATCCATCTATAGAGGGATTTAAATGGAAATTACTCAACTTACTAAGCCATCGATCCATTCCCACACTAGCTGCTTGGGGTTAATTTTTTTTTAAATGAAGGAAAAAAGCTTTGCCTTATATCCATTAATTAAGAAGAAGGTGCCAAGTCAATTAGCGCGAACCGGACAAAAACATACAACAAGGGTCAAGCCCAAATAAACCCCAGCACCACAGGGTCATGACCTCTCACACCATAACACCAAACCCAGTCAAGATCCAAGATCATGACCACAGTAACTCTCATCGATGGCGAGGAAAATGCCACCAAAGGCGCCACCCACACAAACACAAAACAAATGGTGACCCGCTCCGCCAAACTAGACGGTCTCCAATTAATGCTAGAGAGAAGACGTCGCGACTGCTGTGGGAGCAACAGACCCGAGATGCTCCCGCATAGGTGAAGAAGCCTTTGTTCCACGATACCATGCACCAAAAGCGACAACAGTCACGCTGACGACCAACACCAAGAGAAACCTTGTCACCCACATGACACAAGGTCAAACACCCTCGCGGTTGAAGATCTCCTATAGCTGCCTCTCCGACTTCCATCGCGCCCTACACTATTCACTGATACCACCTTCCATGGCCACTACCCCGACATACGACCCAATCACCATCAACCCAAGATGCTTGGGAAAACTGTCCGCATACCACGACCGCCACACCATGCCCGGTGCCGCCGCCCGGACATACTGCCATACCATCCCTGTGAGATGCGTCGACCAATTCAAGTCGACAACCCCGCCGCACACGCAACTCGAGATTGCCATCTACGCCATGCAAAGCTGCTACCAAACCCCATGGAGTAGTTGCAGCACAGCTTCCCGAGGTCGCTAAACTCGGCTCATTGAAAACCAACACCCTGGGGCCACCGACTTGGCATCCACTGAGAAGCATGTGTAGAAACTACAAACATGATCTTTAAGGCTGGTCAGAGTGGAGAGTAACATATAGACTAGTAATATGCATAAGTTACTAGTCTATGTTACTATCTTCATAGTGGAGAGTAACATACAAGTGGTGTCATGCAAAATATCATTTATAGGTGATAGATTCATTTCGCCTTGGTATGTGTGACGTTATAGTAACCAAATATGTTTCTCCATCTTCCTCTCTCTTTATTAACTCACTGCCACATAAGAATTTTGCTGAGTTGGACTCTTAGTTACTTGCACTATGACTAGTCTAAGGTGACGCCTCCAAGAAAGTTGTGACATAACTGCCGCTGTCGCCTGCTCAAAAACCTGGAGCTGGATTTGTTCTCACTGAGAGAGACAAACATACCCACGAGGGAGAGGAGATGGTGTTACATGACCATGCCTCAAGGAGGGGAACAACGCCAAAGGCACCGCCGTAGTCGGTAACTATGGACCAACGGCCAGGACCACAACAATGTGGCCAGGAAAGGGGAAAAAGTTCCGACAAAATAGATCGCCGGAGCACCCCAAACCACAACAATGTGGCCATCCATAGACCACTAGACATCACCGCCCGATCGTCGCCTCCACAACACCTCATACTGCGATGACCACATCACGTATTTCTAGATTACCACATATACATTAACTTTAGAGGCCCATGCCTCAACTTCGCACAAGGGCCCTCTAAAACATAGAGCCGGCCCTGCCGACAGGCATATGTCGCAGTGCATCCTAGAGCAACTGCCACCCGGGCTCGACGGCAAGAGAGCAGCAGCTATGTGTCTGCACCAGAACGGGATCTAGACGCAAGAACGCGAGGCTGGCTGCGCCCTAGGCTGCATGCAACTCCCCTTGCTGGCCCGTCAACGAAGACTACCGCATCGACCACCACTTTCGGGGCCTCCGAGCCAGCCTTCGAGCACCGGTGACGTGAGATAGTCAAGTTGGATGACCACCAGCACCTCGAGCAGTAGAGAACCGCCCTACCGCCCTACAGCCTTAGGGATCGGAGTTGGACTGTCCGGCAGCCCAGTGCATCGCCCCCGGTGTCGCCTTGGGAGCGACATGGGGGGAGTTTTTTCTCGGGTATTGCTTGGGGGTTTATTGCATCTCCTGACATGTGTGGAAGACATCCTAGCCATCCTAGTTGATAGTAGATCTCTTTAGCAGTTAGCCCCCCTGTATATAGCTAGCTGCATGTCGTTCGTATTCACTAGATAGAGACGAGTGTCCAGGGCCATCCACGTACTGGTACCTCCTATGGCACGAACGCTTGTGGCTAGAGGAACACAAGCAAGATAGGCTATCCAGATTGTCATCCTGTTAGATGTGTTTGCAGCCTCATGTCGGGATGGGCGTGTCTCTGGTGAGATAGTCACAGGAGAGCTTGTTGCGGAGCCTGTTCTTGTTTCCTACAGCTCAAGAACCGTACAGGTTTCTTATCATCCTCACCAAACACAACTTGACAAGTTCGACGAGGATGAAGAGCTTAAATTCGTCGTATTATTTGGATCTCATGCTGTGATGTAATTCCCTGTGCCTCTCAAGCCTACATAACTAACTTAGATACATCACACAATTTCTATTCCTTCGCGGCTAGAGTTGGAATGGAGAGGCACGGAGAGAGCGATATTTATTGATCGGGAATTGTCACATGAAGGTGCCTCATTGGCCCACTGGATTGTGTGGCTTCGATGCACTTCTAATTTGTAGCACATGTACAATAATCTTAGCCGGACATTGATTCGCTATCTTCACATTTATGTGAAGCAAAACCATATACCTGCTGCGTCCATATACTTGCTGCGTCATAGGATCTCAATTTCTCATAGCCACATGCATTCCAACTATAGCTATGCAATTTGCGGATTTCGAAACTTTGCAAGGCTTGGGTCACGGGATGAAATTTTCTCTTCGAATAAACATCATAATTGTAAAAAAGTAGGGACTTTTAGTGCTGGACTTTTTTTTAGAAATCCAAATTATTTTTTATTATTAAACTAACTATATATAGGTACAAAAAAGAGGGAAACGATTGAATTAGACTCCCTTCTTTCTAGGTTTCATATGCACCCAACCGTGGCGTTAAATCCTCGTGTCAAATTGGGTTCATACCTTGTCAATTAGCGGGAAATGGAGCGAAAACCATAAAACAAGGGTCAAGCCCAAACAAACCCCAACACCCTCTCACACCACAACACCAAACCCTGTCAAGATCCAAGATCATGACCACGGTAAGTCTCGTCGAGGCAAAGGCCACCAAAGGCACCATCCATGCAAGCACAAAACAAACGTTGACCTGCTCTGCCAAACTAGCCAGTCTCCAATCAATGCCGGAGAGAAGACGCCACGACTGCTGTGGTAGATGCAGACCTGGGATGCTCCCGGGGAGGTGAAGAAGCCTGCGTTCCACAAGGCCATACACCAGAAGCGACACCAGTCACGCCGATGGACAACACCAAGAGAAACCTTGTCGCCCGCACGATAAAGGTCAAACACCCGAGCTGTTTGAGAACTCCCAAAGCTGCCGCTCCAACTTCCATCACGCCCTACGCGATTCACCGACACCACCTTCCGGGGCCGCCGTCCCGACATACAACCACTCATCCTCGAGCTACGCTGCCGCTGCAGGACCTAGTCACCATCAGCCCACGTTGATTGGGACAACAATCTGCATGACACGTCCGCCACACCATGGAGAGGCAAGTGTAGCAACTGCAAACATGATCTCCAAGGCGACACCAACAACTCAGGGTACCATCGCCTGCTCAAAAACCTGGAGCTAGGATTTCCACCTAGACCTGATGAGCATCTACCGCCATGCATCCCAGAGAAATTACCGCTCGAGCTCGACGACAAGAGAGCAGCAACCGCATGCATGTTGGGTTCATAGTATAGAAAACAAAAAAATCCTACGATATGAATAACTAAGCACCAAGATCTATCTACCTAGATACAATCAACGGGTGAATATACATCCATAGAGAACATATCCTTAAAGAGCGACAGAGCGTTACGAGGTTGTACTCGTGGATCATGTAGTCGTACACTTGCCGATCTCAAGATGGTGATAAAGTCCAGCGAGTCCAGCAGGTCCAACACCAGTAAGTCCAGAACTGCAAAGAAGCGGTGCATCCGTGATCGCACACACGTCCGGTACCCTGACAACCTCCGAGTCCCTGCTCCAGCAAAGCAGAGGAAGCAGCAAATCCTTTCAAAAAAGCTACCGGAAACATGTATCTCGCTAATCCGAGACCATGGGGAATTGCTAGAGGGGGAAGAGAACCTTCGTGAGGAGGTTGTGCAAGAGGAGAGGAGCCATGGGGCTCCTTTTATAGGGGATGGGGCGCCGCCCCATGTCCGTGGCTGGCCGGCCATGGTCGGTGCCCCCACATCTCCCTCATTCGTGTGGGTGGAGTTTCGACTAAGCCCACTCACATAAATTTTAACTCCACTCACTTGCATTTAGTATCCACTAAATTAAATGCATTTTTCTTTTAAATAAAACACTTTTATTTATTTTATTCAGAATTTTGTTAATTACTTTAATTAACAAACATTCACATAAAACCCCTTGCAACATTACGATATCACATGCAGAACCAGTTTCTGCAATTTCATTCGAAACAATTCTAGTTTCCATCAAAATGATTTCAGCGCTTTCTTAAATCTTTATCTGAAACATATTTGCTCCAATGGTGTCGGTATCCCTTAAGTGTGTCACCCAACGGTTCGCGAATAATGCAGACATGATCGAGACCCTTCTCCGATCAATAATCAGCAGCGGGACCTGGAGATCTGTACTGACTTCCACACATTCAACGATGACTCTAGTGATCGTGTGAACCTTTTAACATTGTAACCAAATCTCTTTGTATCGCGATATATTACATGTCCGAGATTTGATCATCGGTATCTACATACCTAGTTTGATCTCGTTATCGACATACACTCTTTTCTCCTTCTTGTGATATAACATTCTAGTGATCACCTCACTTGCTTGCAAGCTATGTCAATATGATATCATCGAGAGGGCCCAGAGTATATCTATCCGTCATCGGGATGGACAGATCCTACTCTTGATCCATGAGCCTCTACATAACACTTTCGAAGTATTTGAACCCACCTTTATAGTCACCCTATTACGGTGTGACGTTTGATGTTATCAAGTTACTCTTCTAATGTTAGTGATTGATATGATCTCATGGTCTAAGGAATAGAATTACTTCGTATGATGTTGTAGGGGTTCCGCGTATGAAAACAATAAATTTTACTCTACGCCACTGAACCCCTGAAGCTGCCAGGACCTATCTGTTAGTAATACAGTAACATGAGGGGCTTTTCGCGAACTTACCCTTGAAGACCAAAATGCGTTGTCAACGCTCAGGAGAGCGTGGTTGATGTAGACGAGCCGAAGCCGACCTCAAGGTCGTGATGAAGTCCTTGCGCTCCTTGGCTCCAACGACTTGAGTGCCTCAAGTGCGACACCTCGCGGGGAGTTACACACGTCCGGTGCCTGACGATGACTCTTGCTTCCCCGATCCAGCAGCAGTTGCGGAAGTAGAGCTTCCGGATCTGAATCTCGCAGCGCGACGGCGCTCCGCGGTGAAGATGTCTCTCGCTCGCTGATGACCCACAAGTATAGGGGGTGTATCGCAGTATTTTCGATAAGTAAGAGTGTCGAACCCAACGAGGAGCAGAAGGTGCTGGCTAGTGGTATGGATCAGGAATTCTCCACAAATACTTAGCAAACGAATTTTTAGGGGTTTTCGATAAAGCAAGTAAACAAAGTATGAGTAAACAAAAGACAGTAAGAATGAATGCAGCAAGTGGCCCAATCCTTTATGCAGCAAAGGACAAGCCGGTTGTAATTCTATAGATGACCAAACGTTCTCGAGGACACATGGAAAAACTGTCAAGTGCTTTCGCTTCATATAGTCAATTAATCTTCTCTAGCTTGCTAAGTGTTGTGTGGGTGAACCTGTGCTAATGTACCGTCCCATCCAAGACTTAATACATAATTGTGATTAAACCCCCTTACAAACATCCGTACGTACAAGAAAGTAATTAAGGTAAAACCTAACCACACCTTTAAACTCTAAGACCCTTACGTCCCTTGTGCAATGGTTTTCTAACAGGGGTTCAGGTTTCTGTCACTCCGGCAACCCCTACGATTAGTAGCCAAATACACAATGCATTCGCCTAGACCCATATAGATGAAGTGTCATATAGTCGATGTTCACATGACACCACTAGAAGAAGTACACCACAACTTAAATAACAATCTATTGAATCTTCCTCAACACAACTCCACTACTAACAACAAGACTTCTCCCATGTCCTCAAGATTAAAGCGAACTACTCACAAGACATCATATGGATCATGATCAGAGATGGAATAATGATGTATAACAATCTGAACATAAACAATAATTCAATGGTTCACTCAATAGCATCAACTACAAAGAGTAATCAACACCGAGAAAGTTTCCCCTATGAACTATAACAAGATTCAACCAATTGTTACAGCAATATGGAGATGGTGGTGAGGGTGCTGATGGTGATGATGATGGTGGTGATGATGATCCCGATGAATTCCATATTGATGGTGGTGTTGATGGCGACGATCTCCCCTCTCCGGGAAGGAATTCCCCGTGAAATCATGCAGGAGAGATCTTTCTCCCTCGGTGTTTTCCGCCCCGCAGAGGCGGCGGAATCTTTATGTGGTCGCTCCCCCAGTCTTAGGGTTTCAGGAGGAAGATATACGCCAGAGGGTAGAGGCTGGAGTGGGCCATGGTGGCCACACCACTCCCTGGCGCGACCTGGGCTTGCCCGCGCCATGGGGTGGTGTGGGCCCCCTGTGGCCCACCTCCACTCCATCTTCTGGCATCTTGAGTCTTCTGGAAAAATAGATTTTTCCGTATATTTTCCCGGATTTTCTGATCTTCGCAAATTTTGCCTCCAAACAACACCTTTTCCATCAGAATCCTGACTGCAGCGGTCCATGCTCCAAAAGTCATCAACCATGCAAAAACAGATGAAATAACATAAGTATCACCTCTCAATACGAAATATATCAATGAATAATAGTGAATTAAGACATATAATAGTGATGCAAAATGGACGTATCAACTCCCCCAAGCTTAGACTTCGCTTGTCCCCAAGCGAAACTGAGCTCAATAAACATGACCTCAGGTTTATGGAGTGAAAAGTCGATAAAAGAATACGGACAAGAAGCATCACATTCATCAAATACATAGATCATAATAGAAGACAACTCAATATTATACAACTCAACTTGCAATGAGTAAAGGAAACACAATAAAGATACATAGAGTAAATTATCATTGGTAATGGCAAACTTAGCTCTTGGTCGAAGAATAGTTGATAATTTGCTGGAGTTCACAAATAGCTGGTGTTTCAATGAAAGCTTTCAAAGTAGTAAACTTCAAGATAAGAGCAATGTGCAAAACAAGGAACATAAGAAACATGATTGAATAAATCATCATATGAATGAATGAAACACATCAACTCAAAATACTTGCTGAGATAGAAGGGAATAGGTTTACTGACTCAACTACAAAGTAAAAGAAAGGCCCTTTAAAGAGGGAAGCAGGGATTACAAGTCTCATAAAGAGCTCCCAAAAATTATGATACTTACTAGCTTTCAGCTCTCATTGCCCCTATCATAGGAATCTTTAGGTGATTAAGGTTAAAGTGAGGTCCAATCTGAGTTATATGCTTGACAGACTATAAACTGAAGATCCCAAGTCCCTTGAGTACGAGGGCCGCTCCTCATGCTACTCAACTTTAGTTACCGGTAAGTTCTTGTCATCGTAAGTATGTGCGTATCATTAAGAACCGCCAACGGGGTACCCCTTGCCCGATGATACGGAAGAATCCCCATATCAAAATGACAAGGCAAGCAGACAATGAGTATCTCAGCAATATTCTTATTTACCATGGGAAAATGGTACTTTTTTCTCTCTTTCCTGTTTTCATAGTATCTCTTTTTTTCTTTTCTTTTTCTCAATAGCTATCTCTCTCTTTTTTTATAAGAAGAATGCTTCATAGATATCATTATGGTTACGCTGCAGGTTTCCACCATGTCAGCATGGATTAGACCAGCGGCCCAGACGTTTCTCTAACACACATACATAACTCCATGGACTTACAAGCTCCGCTTTTATTTCACACCGACGACATCCGCAAACAAAAGAGAAAGGTATCAACTGGGTATATATTTACAAGTATTGAAAGCGTTCCCCGTGACAGCACGGTTATGCTAATCCCCAACCTATAATTTGTAAGCATATAACTTTCATGGAGAGTTCACAATGGTTCAGGTTTATTAAGTGCGGAAAATAAAGTGTGCCATCAAGTTCGTGAGAGCTTTAATCACTAACTTTCTCATAACAAGTTTAATTTGGGAGGTAGACAAAACAGGAATTTACTTGGAATAGCAATAATGCTACTAGGTAGGTATGGTGGACACAAATGGCAAAGGTTTTGGTTTAAAGGAGATGGATGCACGAGAAGAATTCCCTCTCAGTATAGGTTTTTGGCTAGCAAGGCTGGGTAGCAAGTACAAGAGTTGAAGGAAACAACCAAACATACAAGTGATAAAGACAAACATGCAATCTTCCTTGGAAGCACAAAAGATCTTAACTAGAGAATACTAAACTTATGAGCAAATCAAGAAAGAAAGATGATGAAATTATTTTTCTCTCAAGTACTTCTATCTTTTTCTTTTCAACTCTCATAAAGGTGTTGCTACTGACCGAGCCAGGTTTGCCAAAACCAACTAAATTAACTCAAAGATCCCAAAGTGCTACCAATACTAACATAAAGATCAATCATATAACCACGAATTGAAAACTAATATAAGCTATGCAAAAGAGTAAATGATAGAACTTCTCATTAGTACTCCATAACGGCAACTCACACCAAGGGATACATATCTAACGAGAGAGGGGACACTTCCATAATGCAAACCATACTACATAATAACTTCTCTATTCATGATATGACTCTACTAATAAAGTAAAAAGATAGAAGATAGTGATATGATACCGCGGCACTCCCCCAAGCTTGGAACAAACCAAGGGGATGCCAAACCTGATGACGAATTACTCCTTAGGTGGTGGTGGTATCCTCTTGATGAGCTCCTTGATCAGTTTCCCAAAGTACTCAATCTCGAAGGTGAGAGTACGAATCAACTGCGAGTTGTGCTCAATGCAGCCCATAATCATTTCAGTTTGTGGATCCCATCTCTTGTGATTCTTCTTCCATTCTTCCCACTTGGAGTCTTCTTTTCCTGCATGGTTATGGGTAAAGGTATGGAAGGTACTCTTGGTGTTTGGAGAGGGTGTCCTTGGTGCTTAAGCAAGGACGGAGGCTTCCCTCCAGTTGACATCCGTGCCGTCCTTCTGATCTTGGTAGGTTTCACCACTCCAATGCTTGCAATGGTGGTGCCGGTGTGCGGACGTTGGCCTTGCTCCTCTTCACCTTCACTCTTGATCTCCTTCTCCTTCCTGGGGTCTTGGAGGTCTTCCTCCATGGGCTCCTTCCCTTTATCCTTGGCGGACACCATTGTGCTTCTAAGCTCAAAAAGAGTATGTCCTGACAGAAACAGATCGAAACAAAAACACGACGAAAACACAATATACGAACGTCGGAGGATCCGGGGGGTTATATATTACGAAGTTTCATATCAAAAGGAAGGTACTGGGAGAAAATGGGTCGGAGGCGGAGTCCGGAGTGGCCTCACCACCTGGTGGCGCGGCCAGGGGTGGAACCGCGCCATGGGGTGGTGTGGGCCACCCTGACTCCGTTTCCGTCCCTTTTTTGCTTCGTAGCTTTCCTTATTGATTGAAAACTGCAAAAATATAGTTGGATTATATTTTCGCGAAACTTTACTTACCAGAACTATTACCTATTTGAATACGGACTCTGCAGGTCTCTGAATTTGGTATCTAGTAGATCCTTTCGGAGTCATCACTTGAATATCATCGATATCTTCATCTTCATATACTTATTACTTGAGTCATAAAACCTTTCTCTTCCTTATCACACCATTATCTCCACTTTCCTGGAAATTTCTTTCACACAAAACTTCACACAATTCTTATTAGCAACATTAGTATAAGTGAAGTGATAAAACCTTTTGAGTCCAACTTCAACTGAAAAACCATCAAAACAAAATCTACTGCAACAACTCCTTCCGAAAACCCAAAAATAATTCAAAAAGGAAATCGAATAAAGAAGCAAATGCAAGATTGGCAAAATCTATCAAAACAGACCAGCAGGTAAAGATCAATTTTTTCGAAAATCTTCTGTTGCTCAAATCAAAAAGTTCAAAACTAACAAAAGTTAAATAACAACCTGGGGCAGAAGCACAAAAAATTACAGCTCAATCCGACATACAGAGATCTCTCACGAATTTTTACGGTGAAGCACAAAAAATCTGGTTTGGGACAGCAACTTCCCCAAATATTACTTCTCTCTCATTAGAGGTTGATCTTGACACAAAAACCAAACAAAACGGATAAGGAGCGGTTATTACCGAAGTAATAACTTCCAAGACTCAAATAAACAAAAACAAACTGAAAGCATAAACAAATTGGGCTGTCTCCCATAAAGCTCTTTCTTTATAGCCATTAAGATGGGCATGATAATTTTGAAGAAGCTCTCATAGGGATATGATTTAAAGTGAAAGAGAGCATTAAGAAGCAAAAACACACACACATTTAAGTCTAACCCACTTCCTATGCAAGGGGATTTTGTAAACAAACAAGTTATTGAAACCAAAGGCAACTTGCATAAGAAGGCAAAAGAAGTGCAACATAAAAACTTTCAGCATAAAACGGGGAAACTTGATATTATTGAGATGCATAAGAACACTTTTCCCTCTCTCATAATAACTTTCAGTATCATACATAAACTTAACAATATAGCTATCACAAGGACTATCGTAGCAATGATCACTTATTCTAACAGCAAACACGGGAATACTAGCTCTCATAACACTACTTTGTGAAACAATATCAGAGGTATCCTTACAAAGGATAGTGTGTCCCTCTTTTTCATACTTAGCAACAAAGTCTTTCACATTTGCTACAATTGGTTCATCAACCATTTGTTTATCAGGTTCAACAACTTTATTCATACTTTCATCTACCATACTAGCCATCATAGAATGTTCCTTTACCTTAACTGGGAAATGCATTTTCTCAATATAAGGTTCAGGTAAAACATGATTAGTAGTATAAACTTCAGTATTTCTTGAAGGAACACTCTTAGCAATATCTTTATAAGGCTCATGATACTTATTCCACTTCTTTTTAGGCACTTCAATATAGGAAGCAAAAGCCTTAAAATAAGAAGCAATAGCTTGAGAGTCTAGACCATAAGCATTTTTAATATTTTGAAAGTCATCAGTTCCCATAAAAGATTCAATGCATTCATAATCATGATTTATACCTGACTTTCTACCTTTGTCATTCTCCCAAGCTTCATCATTGTCTTGAATACGATCTAGAAGGTCCCATTTAACTTCTTCTTCCATACGAGTGAATGATCCAACACAAGAAGCATCTAATAAATCCTTGTCATGTAGAGGGAGCCTTGCATAAAAGTTATTGATAATGATATTATTGGGGAGCTCATGAATGGGACATTTGAGCATTAGTAACTTCAATCTCCCCCAAGCTTGAGCTGTACTCTCTCCATCAAGAGGCCAAAAGTTGTATATTTGATTCCGATCTTTATGAATCTCACTAGGAGGATAAAACTTTGAGTAAAAGAGAGGCACTATTTCCTCCCATTCCAGAGCTTGACCATTCTTCAGCAGCTTATACCATTCCTCAGCTATTCCTTTCAGTGATAATAAGAATAACTTCTTCTTAACTTGATCTATAGTAATACCTGCACACTTGAACAACCCGCATAATTCGTGTATAAAGAGCAAATGATCACCGGGATGGACAGTTCCATCTCCAACATAGTAGTTATCCATAACACGATCAATAATTCTTGTAGGTATTTTGAAAACATCTTTCTCAGCAGGTGGTGGCTTATCTACTACCTTAGCAATGGTAGTAGCATTACCAAATAAGAAACTCAGCGAATTGTCCATAACAAAAATAAAGCAACTAGCAGAAGTAAACAATACTCACAGTAGAAGTTTCCTTTACCAGTTCCACTCTCCAATAGCGCTTCACTCCCCGGCAACGGCGCCAGAAAATAGTCTTGATGACCTACAAGTATAAGGGGTGTATCGTAGTATTTTTGATAAGTAAGAGTGTCGAACCCAACGAGGAGCAGAAGGTGCTGGCTAGTGGTATGGATCAGGAATTCTCTACAAATACTTAGCAAACGAATTTTTAGGGGTTTTCGATAAAGCAAGTAAACAAAGTACGAGTAAACAAAAGACAGTAAGAATGAATGCAGCAAGTGGCCCAATCCTTTATGCAGCAAAGGACAAGCCGGTTGTAATTCTATAGATGACCAAACATTCTCGAGGACACATGGGAAGACTGTCAAGTGCTTTCGCTTCATATAGTCGATTAATCTTCTCTAGCTTGCTAAGTGTTGTGTGGGTGAACCTGTGCTAATGTACCGTCCCTTCCAAAACTTAATACATACTTGTGATTAAACCCCCTTGCAAACATCCGTAAGTATAAGAAAGTAATTAAGGTAAAACCTAACCACAACTTTAAACTCTAAGACCCTTACGTCCCTTGTGCAATGGTTTCCTAACGGGGGTTCAGGTTTCTGTCACTCCGGCAACCCCTACGATTAGTAGACAAATACACAATGCATTCCCCTAGGCCCATATAGGTGAAGTGTCATGTAGTCGACGTTCACATGACACCACTAGAAGAAGTACACCACAACTTAAATAACAATCTATTGAATCTTTCTCAACAGAACTCCACTACTAACACCAAGACTTCTCCCATGTCCTCAAGAACAAAGCGAACTACTCACAAGACATCATATGGATCATGATCAGAGATGGAATAATGATGTATAACAATCTGAACATAAACAATAATTCAATGGTTCACTCAATAGCATCAACTACAAAGAGTAATCAACACAGGGAAAGTTTCCCCTATGAACTATAGCAAGATTCAACCAATTGTTACAACAATATGGAGATGGTGATGAGGGTGCTGATGGTGATGATGATGGTGGTGATGATGATGATCCCGATGAAGTCCAGCTTGATGGTGGTGTTGATGGCGACGATCTCCCCTCTCCGGGAAGGAATTCCCTCGGCAGAAATCTGTCTGCCGGAGAGATCTTTCTCTCTTAGTGTTTTCCGCCCCGTAGAGGCGGCGGAATCTTTCTGTGGTCGCTCCCCCAGTCTTATGGTTTCAGGAGGAAGATATACGCCAGAGGGGAGAGGCTGGAGTGGGCCAGGGTGGCCACACCACTCCCTGGCGCGACACAGGCTTGCAGCGCCATGGGGTGGTGTGGGCCCACCCACTCCATCTTCCGGCATCTTGAGTCTTCGGAAAAATAGAATTTTCAGATATTTTCTCGGATTTTCTGATCCTCGAATTTTGCCTCCAAACAACACCTTTTCCATCGAATCCTGCAGCAGTCCATGCTCCAAAAGTCATCAACCATGAAAAAACAGATGAAATAACATAAGTATCACCTCTCAATACTAAATATATCAATGAATAATAGTGAATTAAGACATAGAATAGTGATGCAAAATGGACGTATCACTCGCGCATCTAGACTTGGGACCACGGTCACGAGAGAGAGGGAGAGAGAGAAAATATCAATTAGAGGTCCTCCAAAAGTGAGAAGACATTTATTGATTATTGGTGTGTTTAAATTGGCCAAATACCCCCAATATATATAGGGGGAGGGGAGGTACTAGCTCCCTCAAAGTCCTGGGGTGGGACTAAAGGAGAGGAGGGGGAGGGGTGGCACTGCCGGCCACCCCCATGGGCCCTGCGCGGGGGGCTGGCCCACTAGGGCACCGGCCACCCCCTTGGCCCCCTTCTCCCTCTCTCCTTCCCTAATGGACCCTCTCCCTCCGGAAATTATCCCATTAAGCCTTTGACCATTTAAATTGATTTTCTCTTTATTAAATAATTATGAATAAATGATTAAATCAATATTTAACATTCATTCACAGATTATTCAATCTCCGTGGCTATGGAACACCTTCCACCTCCACTCCGGACATCCTCCGGACTTAGCAAAACCCTTCCGGTTTTCTCTCTACTCTTCTTCGGTGATTCCACCGATCCTATAAACACTCTCTAAGCATCATCAAGCCCTTAAGCGTGATACCCCACGGTTCGGGAACACTCTAGACATGGTCGGGGCACTCCCGCACCAATGATCGACAGAGGGACCTGGATGGCCATGTGACCCCTGTGCGTTCCACGAAGATCTTTCTTCGTTTGAACCGGGACAGTCGTGTCTTATTCCCTTTGTCACTCGATACTTGCATTGCCCGAGATCTGATCAATGACATCACCATGTCGTGTTCAATCTCGTTAGTGAACAATGCTACTTGACTTGTTTCGACAAGCGATATCTCCGTGATCAAATCACATGTTGTGCAACTATTGGATATAACTTCTCCGAGTGGGCCCTTGAGTATCTTCCCGTCACATGGACGGACAAATCCCGCTTTTGACATATATTGCCTCTACGGTTTCCTCCGAGTACCTGAACACACCTTTATAACCACCGTATTACCAGATGGCGTTTGATGCTATCTAAGCACTCTCAGGAGACAGTGATTGATATAGCCCCACGGTCTAAAGAATAGTCTACGAGGATCCATTTATAATCATCATAACTTGAACTTCATGACATGATCGGGTCACGATGTTTAGGTTGGGTATTGGTTCATCATCTCTTTTTCAGAATGAGATTACCTCATTTCCAACTGGCATAAATGCCACATGATCAGGAAACATGATCATCCGTTGACCAATGAATCAGTGACTAGAGTTTCACTGGGAACCCCTAGTTGTTTGTATATCACACGTGTATTGATGTTTCTACTCAATATAGTTATAGCATGATATAAAACTTAATCATAAAGTATATAAAATATGATAATAGTCCTTATTACTATTTGTCTCTAGGGCATATTTCCAATAGATGTTATAGCAATTTAAACATAATGGCTTTGATCGTATTGCTATACTTTGGATGAATGTTCATCATATCATTCCACCAATGATGTGACCTCGTTATTAACAACATCCAATGTCCATGATCAGGAAGCCTTGATCATCTTGTTAATCAACGAGCTAGTTTATAAGAGAGGTATAACTAGGAACGATTTATTTGTTTATTAAACACATATTATTAACATTTCCAATTAATACAATTATAGCATGAAAAATAAACATTTATCATAAACATGAAATAAGATAATAACTACTTTATTATTGCCTCTCGGGCATATTCTCTTCAATGCCTCCACCAGATTAGGATCTAGATGCGAGAAGCCGAGAACACCAGGCTGGCAGTGCCCTGAACAGAAGCCTCTGATTTCCGGGATCGCCACCCCAGCCTCCGAGCGCTGGTGATGCGACCTCCACCTCCCAGACGAGTTGGACGGCTGCTAGCACATCGAGCAATACACCCCACAACCTTAGGCAGGAGGGGCCACCGCTACCGCGTCCCACTGGATACTAGGGGGAGTTGTACTGTCCGGCGGCACAGTGCATCATCACCCCCGGTGTCGCTTGGGGAGCGACATGAGGCGACTTTTTTCTCGGGTTATGCTTGGGGGTTTATTGCATCACCTAACATGTGTGGAAGATATGACAGTAGATCTCTTTAGTGTTTAGCCCTCTGTATGTAGCCAACCACATGTCGTTCATATTCACTAGATAGAGACGAGTGTTCAGGGCCATCAACTCGTGGCACTGACGCTCGTGGCTGGACGAACACATGCAAGGATATGGCTATCCATATTGTCATCCTCTTATATGTGTTCGGAGCCTAACGCCAGGATGGGCGTTTCTATGGATAGATAGTAGTTGGTGGGGTTGTTGCGGAGCATGTTCTTGTTTCCTACAGCTAAAGAACCGTAAATGTTTCTTCTCATCCTCAACAGATACAACTCGATATGTAGGATGAGGATGAAGATCTAAAATTCATCGCGTTATTCAGAACTCTTGTTGTAATGTAATTCCCGGTGCCTTTCAAGCCCACCTAACTAACTTAGATACAACACACAATTTCTACTCCCTGTATATGGATGATATTGCTCCACTGCGGCTAGAGGAACTGAAATGGAGAGACACAGAGAGAGCGATATTTATCGCTCGGGAATTGATGACATGAAGATGCCTCGTTGGCCCAGTGGCTTCAATGCACTTTTACCTTTTAGCACACATGGTACAATAATCTTCTCCGGTCATTGATTTGTTATCTTTACATTTATGTGTGGCAAAACCAAATACAGACTGCATCATAGGCTCTCAATTTCTCATTGCCGCATGCCTCCCAACTTGAATTATGCAATTTCCGGATTCCAAAATGTTTCAAAGCTAGGGTTATAGGATGGAAATTTCTGTTCGAATAAAAATCGTATTTGTAAAGTAGGGATTTGTAGTGCTGGACTTTTTTAGAAATCCTAATCATTCATTATTATTAATTGAATAAATGATATTGTGGATTGAATGGGTAGAAGAAACAATATATTGACGAAGAACCTCTATGCCAAAGTTAAACAAACCAATTAGCATGCAAAAAAAAATCGGCTCTCTTTTGTAATTTAGAACAAACATAAACTAACTGAGTAGAAAAAAGAGGGAAAATATCGGATTAGACTCTCTTCTTTCTAGGTTTCGTGTGCACCCAACCGTGGCGTTAAATCCTCGTCCCAAATTGGTTTCATGCCTAATTAGAAAGTATATAGTACCGTTCTATTCAAATGGACTAGACATTGCACAAACACACAAGATTTCACTCAAAAGGAGAAGATGCTACATGATCACAACTGAGCTTGGAAAAGCATACTATTTTCATTTTCAAAAATAGAATAGAAGGGACATATCTAAACATGCCAAACTAGCATGTTGTTCAAGCATCTGGGATTGTGACTTATCCAACTGAGGAATCTACACAATAAAGATATGTTGTCCATATTGCCATGGTGTTTCATGTGTTCGCAGCCTCAGCTCAGGATGCGTGTGTGCATCAGGAAGTGACTGAGCGGTAGGGCATCGGAGGCTGCACCTTGTTTCCCACAGCTGCAATACCCCGAAGGTTTCTTCCCATCCGGGTGAATTGCTATACCATCACAAGCGTGAGGATGAAGTGATGGTGCTAGTCATGTAATGTGACATCGTTGCGAATTCCCGGTGCCTGTCAGGCCTAAGCAACTCATATAGATAGAACACATTTTATACTCTCTGAGTATATGAACAATCTTCATTGAGTGTTCCTAGAGGAAGTACAACTGAGAGGCTTGGGAGACACCGGTATTTATCTGTTGGGAATTGGTGACATGGAGTGCTTCACTGGCCCACCACATTACATGGCTTCTATGTATGCGGTTCTACATGTCTACTGTTTAGCACGTGCGGTAGTTGATTTTCTATCTTTACATTTAACAGGAGTAAAACTATAGATTTGTTGGGTCATGGGCTCTCATGTTACACCCTCCCATCCATGACCATATAATGAACATATTATGGCTAGTCGTGTACTCTAAGCCTACAACTAATCTACACTATCATGTTGTGCTGAGTTGGCAGGTCTTCACAGAATTTGGATGCATGTCTCACTAAACAGAAAATTACTCTTCTAGTCAAATAGACTATTATTATGCGTAATAATACAAAAGGTTCACTAGAAAAGAATAAAATGTCGACATGATCATACCCTGAACTTGGAAATGCATTTTTTCAGTTTTGGAGAAAGATTAGAAGGGGGACTGGGAAAGGTGGTAATTAGACATGCCAAGCTAGCTTGTTTCTAGAATTTGACATTCAACTTATATTTGGGGATTCAACTAAGGACTTTAGGATTACTCTGCCTATTAGTTATTTTGACCAAGGAAATACACTGACTTGTATATATGCCGAGAGTTATTCTATTCTCCATTTGTGGTGTTTACAAAGAAGTATTTCCTGCATTATCCTGGCATCAATGGCCTGATCTATAGGGAGAGGAACGTGACAGCTAAGCCATCAGTCCAGCCCTACACATGGATAGAAAAGTAGGCTCGTGTGGTACCTAGCCCATAGTTTGAACAATTCCAATAGTGGTTGAACTTTGTATGTTAAGTAGACAGTGTGCTACCTAGATACGGGTGAAAGTTTGATCATCTGGTATGTAGACGAATACAATTCAAAGTAGCATTATTGATATGAACACATTTCTACTTTCCTATCAAACCTACATTTCCTTTACAATATGATGGTAGGAATTTCACATCGCAAGACCAAAAAAAGTGAAGAGAAAACTAGGAGCTATTGTACCACGTACAAATGGGGTTTGCAAGACTTAGATGGCTACAAGACCGCATATCTCTGAGTCACATCCTTATATCAGGAATGGAAGGGGCAACTTTCTTGTGGGAGAGTATAATGTGGCCAAAGGATAATTCTGAATGCTTCCTACTCCTATAAATTCTTCCATTTGGATGATATGTGATCTCTACACTACATGATCGTTGACCATCATAGTCTTTGTTCATTAATATAACATGCACTAAAATGGGGGCTTGGAGAGAACGAGTACTTGGATATATCATTTATGTGTATAGTCAATACTGCACACCTGAAGGCACAATGATATCTAGCCTTTTTTATCTTGTTTCTATGTCCACTTTCATAGTGTTGATGATCTAATGAACACATAGATGATAAATGTGCCTGCTATTAGATAAATTTGTTGCTCGAGGATGATGAAGTAAAGATTACCATGGGTAGCATACTTGTAAATTTAACTCTCCATCCAACAATTCAAGCTAATTTCATGTTGAGGCTAAGGTTAGCTTGTGGAGTTTGACCAGGATGATATTGAAAGCTAAAGTAGTAAGACGAGATACCTGTTACATGAATAAATTTAATTGAAAGATACGAACCAAATCATCTATGTCCCCATGCTTCCTAGCGAATCTTATTCTATGTGAACTGATCAACACAAACCCCAAATAAATTTGGAGACCCAGACGACATGTGATGTACTATTGTTCCATCATGGTCATGAATGTTCTTTAGTGCCCCTTTTGACAAAGTCAGTTCAACGCCTCTTCCTTTTTATCAACACCTCTTGTTAATCCTTTTCTTGTGTGTTGGATCTTCTCATACAATATTAGCTTTCATGTAAGGACATTGTCCCAATATTATGCTGGTGGGTGATAAGTAGTCAGAATGTGAGTGCGAGGTCCTAGGGTCAAAACCCATTTGTGTACAAAATGTTCCAAGGTTTTAAGAAAAAACCTATGGTCAAGAGAGAACTTGGTTAGAAACATCGACCGTACAGACAAAAATGGATAGGAGCATGATAGGCTATCCATATTGTCATCATGTTAGATGTTTTCACAGCCTCATGCCCGGATGGGAATGTCGCTGGTCAGATAGTGATAGGTGGGCGTGTTGCAGAGCCTCCACTTGTTTCCTACAACTCAAGAGCCATAAAGGTTTCTTCTCATCCGTGCCATGTACAACTCGATAGGTAGGATGGTGTTGAAGAGCTAAAATTTGTCCCACAAGTCCGACTACCTGTTGTAATGTAATTTACAATGCCTTTCAAGACTATACAACTCATTTGGAGACAACACACACTTTCTACTCTGTGTTGATGGAAGATCTCCATTCATTTCGGCTAGAGGAATTGGAATTGAGAGGCACAAAGAGAACAATATTTATCGAGAGGGAAGTGGTGACGTGAAGGTGCCTCGTTGGCCCACTGGATTGTGCGGTTTTAGTGCGCTTGTGCATTAGCACAATTGGTACAATATACTCTGCTTCGGTCATTGATTTGCTATCTTCACATTTATAGGTGGAAAAATCAAATTCCTCGTCTAATTTTGGGTGAACGCCTTATTCAAAAGTATAGTACAGTTGTATTCAAGTGGATTAGAATGGGCACATTAGCACACCAAAGATTTCACTCAAAAAGATAAGATACTAACAACTGAACTTGGAAAAACATATACTCCATCTGTCCTAAAATAAGTGACTTGGGTATCTAGACATGTTTTAGTATATAGATACATGCGAATCTAGTTAAATCCAAATCACTTATTTTGAGACAGAGAGAGTACTTATTATTTTCATTTTTTGGAAAGAGACTAGAAGAGAGATAACTAAGCATGCCATACTAGCATGTTGTTCAAGCATCTCACGGTGGACTTACCCCTATTGTCATTGTGTTTGATGTGTTTACAGCCTCAGGTCAGTATGTGCACGCTCGTGAGGAAGTGGCCGAGTGGCATGTGCGTGTACTTGTTTCCAACACCTGCAAAATTCTGCAAAGATTTCAGCCCATCTAGGCCAATTGCCATATCATCACAAGTGTGAGGATGAAGTGATGGTACTGATGTTGGAGGTGACTTCATTGCGGTGAAACAATTCCCAGTGCCTGTCAAACCTAAGAAGCTCATATAGATAGAAAACACTCTTTACTCTCTGAATATATGTGGACAATCTCCACTCCTCGTCGGTAGAGGAAGTTGAACTTGGAGGCTTGGGAGTGACCAGTATTTATCGGCTGGGGATTGGTGATATGAAGGTACCCTGCTGGCTGGACCACCGCCTCCCACGGCTTGTGTGAGCTTCTTCATTTTAGGTCATGCGGTACTCTTCTCTAGTCAGATTTGATTTGCTATCTTCACCTCAATGCATGGTAAGACCATATATTTCCGCATCCTAGGATACCATCAGAGTGTATTAACGCCCTCAAATGGTTGTAATAGCCTGGCGGTGTAATTTATCATATGACCAGTCTCCTGTATAATGTTGTGCGGAGTTGGTGAGAGGTTTCAGATGTTATGGTGTCACAGTTCCATGTCCTTGCTTCAATTTTGTTGCTTTTCTTTTCGCCAAGTTTCCCCATGGACGCCTCCCTAGGAGTCTGGTCAAATAGCTATTAACTCTTCTCTTAGATTCGAACTTGCACAAAAGGCATAAAAGATCTCACTCAACACAGAAAATAAAACCGCGAAATGCATATTTTTCATGTTTGATAGGAATACTAGAAGGGATGAACTACACTTGCAAAATTAGCTTGTTGTTCAAGCATCTAATATTTGACTTATATATGAGGATTCTACCAACGAATTCATCATTCACTCTGACTTATTTGTTAGAATTACATTAAAAATTCACCTATTAATGCTATTTTTTACAAGAAAAGAAAACACATCCACTTCTTTATAGGATGGGAGTTATCTCCTTGTGGTGCATGCAAAGTATTTCCCGCGTTGCCTAGGTGTGGCGGTGAGGCGGAGGGTTTCTGTGACTATGGGCTGTGCGGTGGAAGGCTGTGCCTGTGTGTGGCGGTGCGGAAGACGATTGTGTATAGGTGTGGCGGTGAGGCGGAGGGCTTCTGCGACTATGAGCTGTGCGGTGGAAGGCTGTGCCTACGTGTGGTGGTGCGGAAGAAGGTTGTGTCTAGGTGTGGCGGTGAGGCGGAGGGCTTCTACGACTATGGGTTGTGCGGCGGAAGGATCTGCCTAGGTGTGGCGATGTGGAGGAGGGCTGTGTCTATTAGGCATGGCGGTGAGATCGGAGGGTTGTGCCTAGGTGCGGCGGTGAGGTAGATGGTTGTGCCTAGGTGTGACGGAGGGTTGTGCCTACTCAGATCAGTCAATTATAGAAGAGGACGAAGCTAGGATGGATTGTCCACAACATTGACGTGAATCCACGTTTCTCTACGGTGAGCTCACCGAAGAGGTCTACATGCAGCAGCCTGCAGGTTTCGTTGATCACGACAACACCGACAAGGTTCTGAAGGTGCATAGGGCGCTCTACAGGGATCTAACAGGTGCTGCATGCGTGGAATGCGAAAGTTGTTGTTTCCATTGAATATCTTGTCTTCTCCTACCGTTTCTGGATCATGCACTTCAGTGCTCCGAAGGCAATGATTTCTTGGTCGTCGGCTTCTACGTGGGTTACCTTATCATCACCAGTACAAGTAGTGGTGGCATCGATGTATTCAAGCTGCAGATGTAGGAATTATTCCAGATGAGTGATATTGGCGGTTTGAGCTACTATTTGGGCATTTAGGTAAAGAAGGACAGTAATCGGATTCAGTGTGTCAGGCTAGCTACGCAAAGAAAATCCAGCTCATGCCATGTTTCATCAATGGAGAAGGTTCTGAAAATTGGCAAACTCGTTAATGGTGATGTTATTGATGAGGATCTTACAAAAGCTTGATTTTTGGAGCCTCCAATACTTGCTTAATACCAGACCGGATTTGGCATACCATGCAGGGATTGTAAGCAGATAACATGTAGTCTCCTGACAAGCAACACTAGGCAACCTTGAAGAAGATTCTCAGATACGTGCAAGGAACGATCAACTACGGTTGTGTTTTCAAGTCTGGAGCTAGCCCAGTCATCACAAAATTCAGTGACATTCACTTGTCTTGAGATTTGGATGATCGAAAGAGCACTACAGGGTTGGTCTTTCTTCTCGGATCGACTGCAGTTACCTGGGTATCAAACAAACAGAAAATGGTGGCATTTTTCCAACAGTGAAGTGGGGAGGGGGGTGGGTACACTGCGGCATCCACACCTTCCCATCAGGTGATCTGGCTCGAAAGGTTGCTAGGGGAGATGATCAGTAATGAGGAGCAGAGGAAGGGAAAGATGTTTATCACACTTTGCAAATATTCAGTGCATCTTGACAAGAGCAAACACATTAACACTTGGTTCCACTTCATCAGAGGGTACATAGAGGATGGCAAGGTGGACGTCGACCATATCCGTACTAATGCACAATTGGCTCATATTCTCACCAAGTCGCTTGGGTGTGCTAAGTTCATTGAGCCGCGGCAGATGCTCGAAGTGATCAAGGTGAGCAAGATGTGACATGCTTAAGGGGTTGATATGATGAGATAAACCCTATTGCTTTGCATAGGTGTAGTTGCCGTTATAGTTTCAAAATAAACTATTGGGCATTACGCGAATGTTCAAATTCCGATCAATTAGATTCTGCTCCATTTTGGCAGTATTCTAGATGGATGTTGCGACTAGGTATCGTGGGATGGCACGATGTTGCTTTGGTCGTGTTGTTTGTAGTGGCTAGCACACATCTAGCGTCATTGGATGGCATGGCCCATAAAGCTCGCGCCTGGTGGCTAGTGTTTTCGATTAGCTGAATTCGTGGATATCCGGATTCCGGAGTCCATGTATAAATAAAGCGAGAAACAGAACAGTCGAGAGCATCTCTCTCTCATTCCCTCTTCTTCGTGTGTTTGAGCTTGCCCAGAACACCGACTCTGCAATAGCAGAGAGAGCAACACACATTAGCCCGTGTTCATCCGGTAGTTACTCAGTGGTAGGAGCCTGTACTAGTTTCCACAGCTCCAATACCAGAGGTTTTTTCCGTCCTAGCCTATTGCCATGTCATCGCAAGGGTGAGGATGAAGAGATAAAATTGGATGTTCGAGTGCTTGTCATGGCTATAAAGTAATTCCCGGTACCTTTCAAGCCTACACAACACATTTAGACACAGCACACGATTTCAAATTCCTAGATATATTGACGATCTCATCGTTGATGTATTGGAACTGGCAGTCTCAGGAGAGACGAGTATTTATTTGTTGGGAATTGGTCACATGAAAGCGCCTCACAGGGCTTGTGTGTAAGCTTTTACGGTTTTATCACATATGGTACCCTTCTCTAGCTAGCTTTGAGTTGCTACCTTCACTTTTATGTGTGGAAAGACCGTAAATTTTCCCCGTAATAGGTTCTCATCAAATGGTTGTACTAGCCTGACATTGTACATAATCCTGCAACTAATCTCCTGTACATCATCGTAGTGAGTTGCTGAGAGGTGCCAGGATGCTACCACAAAAGATTTCACTAAAAGAGAAAAAAACCAGGAACACTTTATTTTTCAGGTTTGATAGGTATACTAGACGGCGAAAATACCAATGGTGGACATAGGTACACATCCTCATAAATTTCATAGCAACTAAAAATACTATTTCAATTAAAAATATATTGAAATAAATCACGCACATACATAGTGTCTTGATACTTATTAGTGCAAATTTTAAAGAAATAAATAGTATGTCGCCTACACAAAAAAGAGAAAATGAAACTTGGTATTTTCTGCACGGTAAAAATCCAGGTCACTATATGTACTATTCCTTGAACACTTTGTCTTTTTCACACAAGTTACATACTTTCGTATTTTACTTTAAAACTTGACTTGCACATACCTAAATATATTGTGTACACTCATAATTTATGCCAATTTATTATTTATTTAGCATATGTTTATTTTACAGTTCATCAGGGATCACGTGTACCTATGTCCACAACATCCGAGTGAAACTAGAAGGGATGTAATTGCATATAAAAATTATCTTGTTGTTCAGGCATCTAATATTTGCCGTATGTATGGGGATTTTACCAAGGCATTTATGGTTTTCCTCTGGCATATATTAGTTAAATTCGCCCTAAAATATGATCTATTCATGCTACTTTCGAAAAAAGGAAAGAAAATACATGCGCTTCATTATACTTTGAGAGTCATTATATATTGTGGTTTATACAAAGTATTTCCTGTATTGCGTTAACACTAGTGAGTTGATCCATAGAGAGCAACACATATGAGCTAATCAATCAGTCCAACACTAAGCATTGTTGTCAGAGTTAAGCTCGTCTACTAGCCATGCGGGAGTTTGGAATATTCCAAATGCGGTTTAAAGTGGTCTTAAGGTATTGTCATCACGGGAATGCATTCTCATCCTTAGGTCGATCAGGATGTGCGTGGCCGAGTGTCTCCATTCGAAAAGTCACTGGAAAGCACGTATCGTAGCCTTGTGCTTGTTCTGCACAGCCGCAGGGCTGCAAATGTTTATTTCCGTCTGGGCATTGTCATGCAAAGTCAACTGAAGGGAGAGGTTGATGTGGTAGAATTTTTCACAACACTCAAATTGCTTGCCGCAAGGTGACTCCCACTCCCGGTGCCTCTCAAGCCTAGGCAACTCATGTCGATACAGCACACACATTCTACTATGTGGTTACGTGATAATAATTGCTAGAGGAACTGGAACTAAGAGACACACAAGAGATACTGATATTTATCAACTGGGAATTGGTGATATGAAGGTGCCCCACCGCATCTGGATGCTTGTGTAAGTTTCTCCTGTTCTAGCAGGTTGTACTCTTCTCTAGTCTACATTGATTTGGTATCTGCACATTTATGCGTGGCAAAAATACATATATCTGCTGTGTGATAGACTCTCCTCGGCCGCATTCTCCCGACCATAACCATGCTAACAATGGTCATATAATGACTACTCATGTACACTAAGCCTACGAATAATCTGATGTGTATCATTTACTCCTGAGTTGCCGGGATGTGCCACTCCTGGTTCCAAGTCCTTGCTTCAATTTGGTTGCTTGCTTTATCAAACATTAGTGAACTCTTCTATTGAAATAGACTTGAACTTGCACAAATGCATACAAAAATTCACTCGGAAAGGGAAGATGCTAACAGATCATGCCTGAATTTTTCGAATTCACCATTTTTTGGGACATGAATAGAAAGCATGTAATTCAACATGCCAAAATATCACGTGATCAAGCATCTGACATTCAACTTATATATGAATTCCGAGGACTTCATGATTTACTCTGGCCTACTAGGTATTTGAAAAGGGAAATAAATACTTCGACTTCTCTATAAGTTGAGAGTAGTTCTATTCTCCGTTGGCGTTGGCCATGCGCATGGAGAAGTATTTCTTTAATGCCTTGGAACGAATGGCTTGATCCACACAGAGAAGCGCAAGAGGAAAGACGCCAATCCTAATTAAACAAGGATGGCAAAGTCAAGCTCGTGTGCTAGGCAGACCAGAGCTTGAACCATTCCATTAGTGGTTTCAGTTTGTCCGAAGGTTAACTAACTTGCAATTCCTTTGATCGCGCATGATCCTGTGATTTCAGACATGCGTTGGAAGTTTGGTCACCTAAGTAGAGGACCAGAAATAAAACTTGGCGTTATAGATATGAGCAAATTTCTGCTTTCATTCATTCTTTAGGTCGGTCATGTAACCATGATACCAACTCTTAATTCTCACATGGATTGAAATAGTAGAAAGTAACCATTTAGGCTGCTGAATCTCTCATAGTACTACCATGTTGCATAAGAACATTCCAACTACATACTAAATATCTTTCAGTCCTCAGTAAATGTCACAAGGGCCATAAAGAGAAATTATTAAAAAACGATGGAATCTCACATTACAACCAAAGAGGCTTATGGGGTGCGTATTACATATACCGCTAGATATGTACATGGCAGGCATTACATGGGCATTGTGGTCGAGCTAGGAATTTATCGAATCCTAGGAACACCGAAAGCGACGTACTTCACTTCTCTCTACCAAGAACCACATATATCACATATTTGGATAAACAACATACGAGCACAAGAACTAAAGTTTAATAGATCAGAGAGGAATAAAAACACGAGATACAAGAACAAATAAGTTGCTAATTATTTTCCACATGGTTAGACATCTAAAATATGGACGAGTCCACAACAAAAGTTCAATGTTCAACCGGGCGTTTATGTGCATGTGCCATTCTGGTGTATGCACCTGCGATCCCAATTATCGCTATCGGTTGCCGAAGTCGAAGTTTTGGCATCACAACACATACCATTTGTTAATGTCTCCCTTAGCCGATGTCTGTGCTCACTCTCCAAGCTGTATCACGCCGCGCTCACCGCACATATTCACCGTCTCATAGTGGCTGACTAGACAGTGCATTAAGACCCCTTTGTTGTTGTAAAGTAATTCCAGCTGCCTTTTGGGCCTATGAAATCCATTTGAATAGAACTGACATTTTCTATTCTCTAAAAGTATAATCAATCTCTATCTTGTTGCTATAGGAATGAAATTGAGAGGAGGCCCCCCACGGTGTCCCACCGGATTAGCACCCTCTCAACCCTATATATTTTGTTTGATCTCAGGCTATCATCTGGTTCACCCTCCATGAATTCCCATGAATGAGAACTTCATGTTTGCCCATGATGCCCAACAATTTTTAGATCGTTGGGTTCAACTTTATGAAGCTTGGAGAATGGCATCGTTTGGAACTTATCGAAGAATGGGAAATACTCTCCGAAGTCAGATTATCAGACGCAATATTTGGGGGCCACTAGGACCACCATGAAGAGAATCGTTTTGAACGTTTTGGCACAACCAAAAATCAAGCACTTTGATTGGCTTGCCATTCAAATTAGGCTATGGATGGCGGTTCGTTTGGAGAAACATGGATGGCCCAATTGGTCGGTGTCCCACCTTCTTGTCCATTGTCTCTTCACCACAAGATTTTGGAAGATTTTTCAAGAGTGGCTAGGCCTCCTCACACTCAATCTTCACCTTTGGCCGACCCAATCCATTAAGGAGTGGTGGTTCCACATGTCCGACGATGATATGCCAAATCGCAAAGAAATGGTCGTCCTCAAGCTTCATGTGACATGGAAGATTTGGAGTTAGAGAAATGCTCGCGTCTTCCAAAACTAACATGCCACTCCCCATGTAATTCTCGAAAATTAAGCATGACGCCAACCTTCGGGTGCAAAATAGTTAGGTGAAATAATGTCGGGGGAACATTCTTGTAAAGAACTATTCTCCTTACTTAAGAGATGGGGGAAAACCTTTTGCCGTGTTCCGGCAGTTGCAGTTCACCTTCATGTTGTCACTGATCGGGATTACTCGACAAGACGATTGACAGAACTACTTACGATCCAAAAAAATAGGTCTAGCAGGGTTCATGTCATTCCTCTATGGTATGTATGTTGGGATGCGATCTCAGATTAAGATCGACGAATGATGATTTTTGATGATTTTGAATGCACTCGCGAAGCAATAGCATGCTCTAGTTGAGCATTAGGCGATACTGCTCCCTAGCGAAGGGGCCGCCAAGCTGTGGCCA
Source organism: Avena insularis (assembly GCA_023614405.1). Classification (NCBI taxonomy): domain Eukaryota; kingdom Viridiplantae; phylum Streptophyta; class Magnoliopsida; order Poales; family Poaceae; genus Avena; species Avena insularis. The sequence goes on from CM042692.1 coordinate 570,059,310, forward strand.
GCCAGCGAGGGGCAGCCTGCTGTAATTAGCCACAGCGGTTGTTGCCACACACGGCACCCATGATAGGCTGGCCCACATGAGGCATTTTTATTTTTCAAATTTTTTTCCTTTATGTTTTTTCTTATTTTTCCTTTTTATTTTAAATTTTAAACATAATTAAAAACATGAATATTTTTGAAAGTTTCTGAAAAAATTGTGAGCAATATTTTTGCAAAATCATTATTTGTTTTAAAAATCCATAAATATTGAATCTAAGTCATCCGAGGTGAAACATTTCGTTCAAGTCGCCTAAGACCCGAGCTAATGAACATAAAAATCTAACTATGTTTACAGTAGATTTGCACTATAAATACACATTAAACAAGCACACTAACAACATAAATCTTCATGTATATTGTTGAAACCAAAATAAGTATCTGGTGGAACAAAATTTGGATAACCTAAGAGTGTAGTTGAAGCGAAATCGCAAAACATCTTACGTCTCATCTGGAATTAATAATACGTGTATACTTTCAAAAGAATAACTTATGGATTGTATTAACCAAAGTGTAAAATTTTGTAATTTAGTTTTGGCTGTGTGGATTACTAGCAAAAATCATACGATGAGAAGTCAATATGTTCTTTATAGAATGGCACAAGGTAGTTTAGTAAATGTGTGTATGCATTATCCGAGTATGATGTGGTGGGACAACCGCTATGTTACAGCCGATTTAATCTATCATGAGCATTTTTATTGTCTAAATTAATTTTTGACTAACAATCGGTTTTTTGGAACATTTTCTTACAAAATTTGCAACATCATATTTATTAGGAAGCACCTTGGCACGATTATGGTTTGGTAACCATTGACTATATTTTGTCTTAGAAATCCAATATATACTAACACACGAAGAGAGAGAGAGAGAGAGAGAGAGAGAGCTTAATTTAGTATGTATAATGTTTAAAAGACTAATATGGGTAGTTATAATTTTTTAGGGGAACCATTAATTGGTTGTTATGATAATTATTTAAATAATATTCCGAAAGATTAAAATTATATCATGTACATTGTTGAAAACAAAATAAGTATCTCAACTAAAAGGTGAAGTGGAAAAAAATTAACCGACTGGCCAAGGAGCAGCGACCAAGTCATGAACTTAATATTGCCACAAGAGGAAAGGGAGACCTAGGTTAAACCACGCTTATAGATCACAACTATGTGAATTTTAAGTGTAGAGTTGTTGTCAGTGGAACTACATCCCCTTAGAGGGAAACACACATGATGTACGAAATATAATAGAAAATAGACAAAATAAGGTAAGAGGGCAAACATGGAAAATAAAAGCATAGTAAGAAGATGAGTCAATACAAAAGACAGAGGCAAGGAAATATAAGATATTTTTATAGGCCACCTATAAATTAGATGAATATTTATGTTGTATTTAATTGATTAACATAATATCATTTTTACTTAAAATTTGTGTTTACTTCAGATTTCCATGCTTCATTTAGAGTTAATCCTAATTTAATTCAACATAACAAATTACTGTGGTTTACATGGTCCAACTGACTACAATCCAACAAACGAAATAGGTCTAGACATTGAACATATGGTTACAATTTTTTTATATATCTAGCATAAAAATTCTAATGAAATTAACGGAACAACATGCAGGGTTATTCTAATGAAATTGTAAAACATAACATGGTCCTAATAGTTATATCAAACATACTATATAAGTTCATCTAAAAAATAATATATAAACTATACTTTGTAATCTATATATGAGTGTGATCTAAAGCGCATTTATGTTCATGTTAGAGCTATGGTACACTTTGACTTTGAAATGAAGAAAAAATTATAACCAAATAAAGGGACATGATGATATGGTCATTAAATTTCATACATCATACCTCAAAATATGATCATAAATTCATAGTGTAATTTTTTTATATTTGTAAAAAAATTGTATTTTTTAATGGAGGTAAGTGGGAGGAAAATATTTCCAATGAGGATTTCCGCCATAGCTGAGCAGGAGGGAAATATCGTTTCTACTAATACACATAAGTTCCTTTAATCAAGTAGTGGGAAGACTAAGTATTCCTTTAGTTAACCATCATCGTCTAACAAAAAGAATTGTATTCACAGAAAACCCTGGATCCGTGTGGTAAATCCATTTAAAAGGATGATAAGACATAAGTACTTCAAAAATCAAACATAGTAAAGATGGTGCCCTCACATTTGCGAGGGCCAGTGTGCTAGTTTGACGTATAATAATTTCAGGAAACACTTACCTTCCTATGTCAATTAAGGTATCTGACAGGGATTTTTTTAAGACTAAAAGGATTTTTCCCTGGTTTCACTAAAACCAATGAAATCATACAAAGTCTTTGCAGAAATAAAGGTTCAACAGCTAAAACGAAATTAAGTTTAACTAAGATCCCTAATCAGAGCATCCAATGAGGATGTTGGCAGGTCCAACTCCTGGGATCTAATGACGCAGTGGCGGAGGTATACCTTGGATCAGTGCTTGTTGACGCCAACTCGAGGCCGCTTTTGGAGGCCTGCATAGTCACGCGACACATAATTTCACCTATAGGTACATGCAAATGAGAATAAATGAAAATGTATGGTATATTTTGCAAAAAAACAGATGGCCGCGTCAACAACTTAATGGCTTCCCTGAAGAAATGACAAGCAGAGAGCACTTCCACAACTCTGTGACCTGATTTCTACATTTTTTGAGTTGCTGACCATGGCCCAACCTGATAGAAAACTAACGCATTTAAGTCTTTTCTGAAATTAGATTATCGTTGATCACAATAAGTATTTTTTTCATGCCCTAATAACAAAAGTTACATAGATGAGCATACCCATACTTAGACGACTGCAAAACTAGTGATTCTAAGGAGGGTTTCTAGTGATATTCTTCAGTAGCTGAATGCCATGCGTCAACTCTAACCAGTGGTTAGGTGAGAATCTAAACTGAGCACCCTTCTCTATGGGAGAGTTAAGGTCATTGATCTTATGCATCGACATCTCATGTTGTTCGTGTTTCTAAAAGGAATGTGCCTTCATGCGTCACTAGCAACTCGAAACAAGCAGAGCGCAGTTAATGTTCGAATCTAGAGCTCTCGGGTTTAATTCACGACAACTCCTAATCCCATGGTCTCACTAGTTTGTAAATTATTGTGAGATCCTATACTTGACATCCTCAACTCCTTGATTCCTAGAGCAACAAAAATGATTTTTTCTTATGTAAGAAAAGAAACTATATTTCTCTTTCGCTGTTGCACTATGAATGTCCAACAAACTATGATCACCTAGCCCTCTTAACTCGAGTGAGCTAAGACTCTGATTGACCAGTGTGAACATGCACATACTTTCGAGGAACATCCAGACACTTCATCTTGTACCGTTCCTACATGTTGGTAACTGTATTTGAAAGATGGTTGGTCATCATCATTATGCATTGGGACCATTTACTTACTTCACATGAATGCATTTCATTCGCTTCCTTATAGGGATGTAAATGGCGCCTAAACGACATCTGCGAGTCCCATTTATTCAAATGGCTAATTCTTTTTTTGGGGAAAAGCAAACTTTATTGAACTACTAGAGTACTAATAACGGTATTACGCGGGATTAAGTGGTGCGCCGCTTACATCCCGCTTCCTTACCTTTGGAGCTTCCCATACCATTTTTCTTGTGTCAGATGAGCTTAATGGATTAATATTTGGAGCTACCATACGAGTTTGGAGCAATACTACACTTTTCTTGAAGATGTACTAAGCTGTACAATTCATGAACCACTGGGATACTGGTATATGCATGTCGCAAGGGGTGGACCTTTTTTTTTTGAAATGGGGTTGACCCCGGCCTCTGCATCCAAGGATGCACACAGCCCTTTATTACGAAGTCATAAGTTTAAAATTATTACAAATCACGGATCAGATAGGGTTGATACAAAAATCAACCATCTGAATAAAACCAGAAGTCTGACAAGAAGATGTAAGCGACAACTAGACATTCTTCAATCTACTAGTATGTCGCCACGAAGCCAGGTAGTAGATATCCTGAGCGACCATCACCAGACGGTTGCATCCAGAAACCATGGGCTTGCGCATAGGCTCTGGGACAAGAAAAGCCCAGAGCTGGATCCAATGAGCTGCCGAGAGGATAACCTGCAAAAAAGATTGAACTCGAGCCTTGTTAAAAATAATATTATTATGACATTTCCATATCAACCAACATAAAGCCGAAACGCCTATACGAATTCTGGCTTTATTCTCCTTATCCATACCATTTAACCAATTCCCAAACATATTAGTGATATTGGTGGGTGGTGGAAGGTCATAAGTAAAGAAAACAATGCGCCAAATGATTTTTGCGAAAGGGCAGGCAATAAAGAGATGCTCAATAGTTTCATCTTCGTCACAGAAGCAACATTTTTTGCATCCATTCCAATTTCTTTTTGCCAAATTATCTTTTTTCAATAATATTTTATTATTCAGAAACCACATGAAAATCTTAATCTTAAGTGGTATTTTAAGCTTCCATAGGTATTTCGTAGGTAGTCGCTGGTGTTCATTCATGAGGTCTTCATACATAGATTTGACGGTGAAAACCCCATCCGTGGTTAATCTCCACCTAAACAAATCTGCTTCATCCGTTAGATTTATTTGCATAAGCCTCTGACATAAATGCAACCATGCAGTCCATTTTGCCCCCAATAAATTCCTCCTAAAACCAATATTAAGAGGATATTGGGACAAAACGTCATGTACAGAGATGTGTTTTATATGCACGATATTATACAAAGAAGGATATTGTTGGGCGAGAGATGTATCTCCAAGCCAAACATCTTCCCAAAAGCGAGTATCTTTCCCGTTTCCAATTTTGAAAAACCCTCTAGCAAAGAAACCGTCCTTTACTTGCATCAGCCCTTTCCAAAACGGAGAGTCTGTCGGTTTTGCTTGGACTTGTGCTAGGGTCTTATGTTTTAAGTATTTATTATGTAACAACTCTTGCCAAACCCCTTTGTCACATAATAACTTGTGAAACCATTTGCTAAGGAGACATTTATTTTTTAGTTCTAGCACCTCAATTCCCAGGCCTCCCTGGTCTTTGGGTCTGCAAATAATATTCCATCGAGTTAATCTATATTTTTTCTTGTGTTCATCACTTTGCCAAAAGAATCGTGAACGAAAGAAGTCCAATCTTTTCCTAGCCCCTTTTGGTATTTCTAGAAAAGATAACATAAACATGGGCAAGCTTGTTAGTACAGAGTTGATTAACACTAATCGATCTCCATAAGAAAGAAGTTTTCCTTGCCAACAGCCCAATTTTCCTTCAAATCGGTTTTCTACAGGGTTCCATTCAGAATTTGTTAGCTTTCTGTGATGAATAGGTATCCCAAGATATCTAAACGGTAAAGAACCTAACTCGCATCCAAATATATTCCTGTACTCAAGTTCATGTTCCTTAGCTTTTCCAAAGCAAAAAATCTCGCTCTTATGAAAATTAATTTTAAGGCCCGAAAGTTGCTCAAAAATACATAAAATCAGTTTCATATTTACAGCTTTCAAAAGATCATGTTCCATAAAAATGCAAGGGGTGGACCTACGTAAAGCATAGTTGCATCTTCGTTCCTTACAGCAGGCACATATAGAACTTCAAGATTTTATTTAACAATACCTTTGTTTGAAAATGTAACACCTTTTGGTAGAATATTTTACTATACCAAAACATCTTATATTTAGAAAAGGAGATGATAGTACATTCCAAGCCGGAAGTATGCATTGCTTATTCAGGCATTTACTTTACTTACTCCCTGGGTCCCTTTATCTTGTTAGAAATAGGTATATGCATGAATCCTTCCACAGGTACGCTATAACATGAACTAGATGATGATGGCATGCGTTTGCCGCGCCCGTCTATTTTTTCATTATGCTAATTGTAACTTCAAATATTTGTCAGATTAAAGAGGACCTTTATAATTGGCAAGTTCAAAGAGGATTCTGTTTGGAGTAAGAGGATGTCTTTGGCATAAGCACTGATGCAAATTTATTAATTTATAGATTTAGATATAAATATGAAGTGCAACACCTAGCCTATATATGTACATAGCCGAGCACCGAAAAAGGATATAAGAAATATGTGGATAGCCGACAATGCCATAAAATGATTCTCTAACTTGGAGTTGTGCCATTTGCAAAGAAGGCACAATCAACACCGAAAAATCGTCACAATCTACATTTTGCATAGAATCTCAATACATCGATATGCTAGGTGAAATCTAGAAAGAGCAATCTTCTTTTTTATTCTACAATAGATGAAGGAAAACACTCGATAATCACTCTGTCAAAAGAAGGAAGAATGTTTAGAGGGAAAATCCCATCAAAGATCCAGACCAACATGTGATTCCTTTGCAAATAACTAAACCTCAAGAGATTTTTTTTAAATGCCATTATTATTTTAGTTCAAGCTTGGCTAGACTGAACAATCTTACCGAAGAAATAACATGGGTATCGCGAAGACATGAGAGCAAGAATTTCGAAGTGGGTATCTGTTTGGCACCAAATTAACTTATCAAAATTGTTAAGCTCACTCGAGTATATACTTACATTTTTTCATATGAAGTATGTATTGCAAATACATAAATCTGATCATGAAATTACTCACCTCATGTTTCCAAATTTCCGTATTATTCATTATAGTAAATGTGTTCCCTAAATATAAATATCAAATGCTTCTATTGCGAGTGATTGTACACCGCAACGGATCTTTGTTTTTCTTATCTCTCTTGTTTATTTTGTTCTTGGATGTGTGCATCCCTGATGTCTTTGGTTGTCTTGTTGGTGTAAAGGCTGGTTGTAATTGGTATATTCATGATATTAATATATTCCCTTTGTTAAAAAGAATATAAGTATAGAGATTGATTTTAGTGGCACCTTGGTGTTGGAAGCAAAATCCTTGTTCACGAAAAAAGTTTATTTTGGTTCAGTATACCAATCTAAACCATAGTTTTAAATAGTTGGCAATAGTCAGGATATAATGGTTTTGCATGGTGCATCTAAGTGCATTAGGATGCTAAAATGTGGATATATCGGGGCTGTTTTGGCAGCCTGCCACTAATAGCTTTAGCAGGCTATTCAAAATATTAATATAACTCTTTTACCTTACAGGTTTGCGGATAATACTATGCTAAGAGTACACTTGATTTGAAAGAACCAAATTCATCCTAGAACAGTTTAAAAAATTCATCCTGGAAAATCTCTAGATTGCAAATATGGCTACCTCCAGTCCCGATGTACAAGTTGAAGGGACCAAATCGCTCATGGAAATATTTCTGGTAGAATCTTAAGAGACCAATTTACTCCAACAACTAGATTATTCTGACATAAAATAATTCCCAACGCCTTTGAAGGCTACACAACTTATTTCAACAATACTAATCCGAACTGAATAAAGTATGGATGATCCACGTTCAGAATTATTGAAATAAAAAAGAAACCAAGGCTTGGAACAAACAGTCGAGCATATCTTGGCATTGTTGGAGTAAAGGTGTTTTGTTCGTGGCATCTATATATATAGACTTCTGTGGATAAGTGGATACACGGCTTTACAATTTCGGAGCATGTGCATCGGGTACTCCCCTCTAGTCAGTTATGATATCTTATCTTTATCTTGTATGCATGATATATAAAACAATGTTAGGAATAATTTGATGTTTCGTAGGCTTACATATACTTAATACAATTTCCTGGCCATATACCATGTTAGGAATAATTAAACGGCCAGCCGAGAGTTTACTTAGATCTCGATCGATGGCTATTTCTGTTGGCTTGTCTTTAAATTTTTTGTTCAGTTCAGCCCGACTATTTGTTTTTCAAGCCTTATTTTTTGTTGGGAATTTTTTTGGGGTTTTATATTGGTCTGTTTCTTGGTGTCATTTTTTTAGCAAAAAAATATACATTTAAGCGGCAACGCCACATAAGCCCTTAAACGTGGTAATTAGTTTAAACTAGAGTAATTTGCTAAAAATAATGTTACAACTGGCCTAACTAAATTTGACTAAGAAGCGGGTGGATTGCGTGTCGCTCTGGATTAGTATGCAATTATACAAATAGTAATTGAATTGCAGCTGACATGAATTATAATCGAACATGAAACATCGGTGTAATCGCGTCTGAATATTGACATGTGCATAGTGTGTAATTATATAATGATGTGCATTTGCGCATTCGTATGCAATTTGTATAATACTACATAATTTGCACCTATGGACCTTTATATGCAATTGCATCGAGCAATTTGTATAATACTACGTAATTTGCACCTATGGACCTTTATATGCAATTGCATCCAGGTGTGCAATTGCACATTACATGCAATGTTGAACGTTATAAGTTATATTTTTTAATTTAATTTTCCTATAATTAACTTGTGATTGGGCTTGTAGCTGTTTATTTTATAATTGTTACTAGGCTTCTCATTATGCATGGAAAAAAGCCGAGAACAACGGTAGTTCTCGATCAACCGAGGGATAGGTGCATCCAAACAATTGAGCATCGAGCTGCGCTTGATGTACATCTCTTTGAAGATTGGTCTCAACTTCTCACCTTGGCATCCGGCAGGGACGGTGCAAATCCTTCACTTGGATGACGCTGAAGCGGAGGTACTAGAGCTTCCAGCACAGGCACACCTTGGATCGGTGCTTTTCGTGGCCGGCGGAGAGCCGCATGAGAATGTTTGCATAGTCATTTGGCCCTATTTGATGAAGTGCCTCGCACATAACTTCGGGATATTTGACAATTTTCCATGTTTTACTTTGGACCTTGATAATTTGCCACACTTTAAATAACCAATGATCATTTGGGTGACGTTTAGATAACCTATGATCATCTGCCACACTTTAGATAACCTATGATAATTTGGCACACTTTAGATTGGTTGATGATTTGACTTTTTTTACTCTTTTACCCACTTATTAATTTTTTAACTCCAAAAAATCATTGTGAATGACCATATTACCTCTATGGAAAACTTGTATCAGGCTAGACCCAACCAGACCAAAACGATCAAGTGCACCAATTCATTTGTTCCTGTTCGTGAGAAGTGAGAAGTGAGAACCAGAGGAAGTGCTGATGCGTCGCCGGGCGCGCTAAAATTTATGTACACTTTGATGCAGGTTTTCAGAGGATGAATGGACAGACTCTTAGGGAAGTGACGAATTCTGGTTTTTTGTTTACTTTGAGCCATGCTGCAATGTTTTGCTGGAGAAGTTCCGATCGAGAATGATTGGCAAACTCTTGTTTCTGAACTAAACAGCCAAGGCACGAGCAAGTCTGTCATATGAAGCATGGTTACATAGGATAGGTAAATCCTCTATAATCTTCGATCGTGTCCGTGTTTCTCGTGATCCAGTGGTGGTTGCGGGCGACGCAGCCGCCTGACCTATGAATCTCCTCTGCCGCACAAGGGGAATGAGATGAACATAATCATGATTATTTGATCTAGTATGGCCACAATGATGTTTGGAGTATAGAATATCAATAAATCGGCAAAGGAGGAAAAAAGGGAAATCACCGAATAATTAGTGTAAAATATGGCGAATGATCAAGGACCATCTAAATTGTGGCAAGGCCTAAAGTAAAACGTGGCAAATTATCAAATACCCCAATAATTTCGTCTATAAGAATGAACGGATGAGAAGAAGGAAAAATGTACGTTATTGCCAAAAAATAGATGACCAAGTCAACAACTTAATGGCTTCCCTAACGGAATGACAAAAGGATAGCACTTTCGCAACTTCGTGACGCGGTTGCTACATTTTTTGAGTTGGTGACCAGCTCGTGCCAACTTGATAGAAACCGGCGTGTTTAACTCTTTTCTAAAATTAAATTATGCATGCTTAATCAAACGAACTATGAAACTAAGTAGTAGTGTATTGTTTTCTATCTTGAGAACCAAACATGTACAGATCAGCATCCTCGTAATTACACAGCTGCAACATCAAAATCTAACAAGGGATATAACAAACAACACAATAATAGTCACTCTAATATGGAAGGACGCTAGAGATGTTCCCTGGAAGCTGAAAGTCGTATGTTCAAGTTTCCACCTGGTTAGGACATCACCTAATTCAAACACCTTTCCATACAAGCACGTTGAGTCTACTGATCGTGTGCAGCAACATCTTCTGCTCATCGGTCTTGCAAACGCATAATTCGTGCGTGGATGGCCAATTGCTGCAGAAGTAATGAAGGTGGTTAGTGTTCAGATCTATAGCTCTTGGGTTTATTTCTCGACATCTCCTAATCCCATGGTTTTACGACATCCTAAAATCCACGTTCCAAACATCTTTATTTACACAAGAAAAGAATCTTTATTCATCTATGCTGCTACATCAAGACATTGCACCTAACTATGATCACATGGCCACTCAACTAGAGGAAGCTAAGAAATTTATGTACTCCGGTTGGGTAGTGCGAACAGGCACACACTTCATCATCTACACGTTCCTCCTTAGCTGCAATTGTTTTTGGCAGATGGTTGATCATAATCATTATTCATGCGGACCCCACCCCACCAGGTTAAAAACAAGGGACGCGACCCCCACCACCACCAGGCGACCTAGGGTTAGGCTGCTACCACCCCCTCCTGATGCGGGCGGATCATTGCTGGGCAAGCCCGGGCTGGAGAGGATGGTGGCGGCGGAATCATCTTTTGAAATAATTCAAAAAGTTAAATATTATAGACTAGCATAAACTGAAATTCAGAATTTCAACTTTTGAAAATTTTGAACGTTAAGAACCCGAATTATCTTGAAATTTCGAAACTTCCAGAAAAATCAATCTTTAATTTTTTTGTTTTGCGGGATTGAGAAACACATGAGCAGGACCTGCTATTTTAGGTGATAATTCCTCCCTCCGTCTTGAAATATAAAACGTTTTAGCTTTATGAAACTAGATACATTCGTTTCACAAAGCAAAAATGTCTTATATTTCTGAACGGAGGGAGTAGAAAGGAAAACCAAATGGGAAGGTGTCTACCGTATCCTGAATCTTATTGTCCAATGACATTTAAACTTCATAATGAATACTCCGTTTTATTGATATTACCGTAAGACCATCTCTAGCCAAAGTCCTATAATTTACATAAGCAAATCCTCCTTACCACTTATCTTCTCTTATTTTCTCACCTAAAGGAAATAAGTTTCTAACTGACCCCCTATACTTAACTCTCTAAATTTTTTTTGTTGCAAACCAAATCATTTCAACTAAACATAGTGCTTACAACCTGAATCGTTAAATATTAAAAATCGAACTAATAAAATGTAATAAATTAGATTTTTCGAAATCAAAGTGAATGGTAAAGGAACAACTAAAAATTGTTGTAGACATGTGAGTGATGCTCACCAAGATCATATTGTAGCTGAGTATGCTTCTCTTTGTTCTCGATGGTTCGGTGCATTTTGAGGAAGTATTGAATCATGTTTACATCATGCTCGGGCACAATAGGGTCTCCATTTGAGATGTACCGATAGTTATCTAGCATGTCTTGCTCATCTTTAATGATCATGTTATGCAATATGATGCAACATGTCATTATTTGACAAAGTTCTTCTGAAGCACACTGGAAGATCTCTCCACATATGTCCTTGCTGACTATTGACACATTACTAAGTGTGATTTCTTCGGTATGTTTGAAAGATCTCACAGGATTGTCTTCACAAATGTGGCCCCTGTACCATAGATCCCATCAGTAAAGTAGTAACCCATAGTGTACTCATGGCCTTTGATCACATAATTGCAAGGAGGAGGATCACCATTTACATTGCCTGAGAATAGTGGTGATCTCGATATCACATTTAGATCTTTATGAGAACCACGCAATCAAAATAACAAATGCAAAATCCATAGAACATTCAATGCAACTTCCCCGTGCATGATTGTTGGATCCTTGCAGTAGCCTTTGTAATGACCTTTCCATCCCGCTGGACAATTTTTCCATGTCAAGTGAATACAGTCAATTGGCCCAAGAATCCAAGGCCATCCTTGTTCTTCGTTCCCCAAATATTACTTCTCTCTCATTAGAGGTTGATCTTGACACAAAAACCAAACAAAACGGATAAGGAGAGGTTATTACCGAAGTAATAACTTCCAAGACTCAAATAAACAAAAACAAACTGAAAGCATAAACAAATTGGGCTGTCTCCCATAAAGCTCTTTCTTTATAGCCATTAAGATGGGCATGATAATTTTGAAGAAGCTCTCATAGGGATATGATTTAAAGTGAAAGAGAGCATTAAGAAGCAAAAACACACACACATTTAAGTCTAACCCACTTCCTATGCAAGGGTATTTTGTAAACAAACAAGTTATTGAAACCAAAGGCAACTTGCATAAGAAGGCAAAAGAAGTGCAACATAAAAACTTTCAGCATAAAACGGGGAAACTTGATATTATTGAGATGCATAAGAACACTTTTCCCTCTCTCATAATAACTTTCAGTATCATGCATAAACTTAACAATATAGCTATCACAAGGACTATCGTAGCAATGATCACTTATTCTAACAGAAAACACGGGAATACTAGCTCTCATAACACTACTTTGTGAAACAATATCAGAGGTATCCTTACAAAGGATAGTGTGTCCCTCTTTTTCATACTTAGCAACAAAGTCTTTCACATTTGCTACAATTGGTTCATCAACCATTTGTTTATCAGGTTCAACAACTTTATTCATACTTTCATCTACCATACTAGCCATCATAGAATGTTCCTTTACCTTAACTGGGAAATGCATTTTCTCAATATAAGGTTCAGTTAAAACATGATTAGTAGTATAAACTTCAGTATTTCTTGAAGGAACACTCTTAGCAATATCTTTATAAGGCTCATGATACTTATTCCACTTCTTTTTAGGCACTTCAATATAGGAAGCAAAAGCCTTAAAATAAGAAGCAATAGCTTGAGAGTCTAGACCATAAGCATTTTTAATATTTTGAAAGTCATCAGTTCCCATAAAAGATTCAATGCATTCATAATCATGATTTATACCTGACTTTCTACCTTTGTCATTCTCCCAAGCTTCATCATTGTCTTGAATACGATCTAGAAGGTCCCATTTAACTTCTTCTTCCATACGAGTGAATGATCCAACACAAGAAGCATCTAATAAATCCTTGTCATGTAGAGGGAGCCTTGCATAAAAGTTATTGATAATGATATTATTGGGGAGCTCATGAATGGGACATTTGAGCATTAGTAACTTCAATCTCCCCCAAGCTTGAGCTGTACTCTCTCCATCAAGAGGCCAAAAGTTGTATATTTGATTCCGATCTTTATGAATCTCACTAGGAGGATAAAACTTTGAGTAAAAGAGAGGCACTATTTCCTCCCATTCCAGAGCTTGACCATTCTTCAGCAGCTTATACCATTCCTCAGCTATTCCTTTCAGTGATAATAAGAATAACTTCTTCTTAACTTGATCTATAGTAATACCTGCACACTTGAACAACCCGCATAATTCGTGTATAAAGAGCAAATGATCACCGGGATGGACAGTTCCATCTCCAACATAGTAGTTATCCATAACACGATCAATAATTCTTGTAGGTATTTTGAAAACATCTTTCTCAGCAGGTGGTGGCTTATCTACTACCTTAGCAATGGTAGTAGCATTACCAAATAAGAAACTCAGCGAATTGTCCATAACAAAAATAAAGCAACTAGCAGAAGTAAACAATACTCACAGTAGAAGTTTCCTTTACCAGTTCCACTCTCCAATAGCGCTTCACTCCCCGGCAACGGCGCCAGAAAATAGTCTTGATGACCTACAAGTATAAGGGGTGTATCGTAGTATTTTTGATAAGTAAGAGTGTCGAACCCAACGAGGAGCGAAGGTCTTTGGCTAGTGGTATGGATCAGAATTCTCTACAAATACTTAGCAAACGAATTTTTAGGGTTTTCGATAAAGCAAGTAAACAAAGTACGAGTAAACAAAAGACAGTAAGAATGAATGCAGCAAGTGGCCCAATCCTTTATGCAGCAAAGGACAAGCCGGTTGTAATTCTATAGATGACCAAACATTCTCGAGGACACATGGGAAGACTGTCAAGTGCTTTCGCTTCATATAGTCGATTAATCTTCTCTAGCTTGCTAAGTGTTGTGTGGGTGAACCTGTGCTAATGTACCGTCCCTTCCAAAACTTAATACATACTTGTGATTAAACCCCCTTGCAAACATCCGTAAGTATAAGAAAGTAATTAAGGTAAAACCTAACCACAACTTTAAACTCTAAGACCCTTACGTCCCTTGTGCAATGGTTTCCTAACGGGGGTTCAGGTTTCTGTCACTCCGGCAACCCCTACGATTAGTAGACAAATACACAATGCATTCCCCTAGGCCCATATAGGTGAAGTGTCATGTAGTCGACGTTCACATGACACCACTAGAAGAAGTACACCACAACTTAAATAACAATCTATTGAATCTTTCTCAACAGAACTCCACTACTAACACCAAGACTTCTCCCATGTCCTCAAGAACAAAGCGAACTACTCACAAGACATCATATGGATCATGATCAGAGATGGAATAATGATGTATAACAATCTGAACATAAACAATAATTCAATGGTTCACTCAATAGCATCAACTACAAAGAGTAATCAACACAGGGAAAGTTTCCCCTATGAACTATAGCAAGATTCAACCAATTGTTACAACAATATGGAGATGGTGATGAGGGTGCTGATGGTGATGATGATGGTGGTGATGATGATGATCCCGATGAAGTCCAGCTTGATGGTGGTGTTGATGGCGACGATCTCCCCTCTCCGGGAAGGAATTCCCTCGGCAGAAATCTCATCCGAGAGATCTTTCTCTCTTAGTGTTTTCCGCCCCGTAGAGGCGGCGGAATCTTTCTGTGGTCGCTCCCCCAGTCTTATGGTTTCAGGAGGAAGATATACGCCAGAGGGGAGAGGCTGGAGTGGGCCAGGGTGGCCACACCACTCCCTGGCGCGACCTGGGCTTGCCCGCGCCATGGGGTGGTGTGGGCCCCCTGTGGCCCACCTCCACTCCATCTTCTGGCATCTTGAGTCTTCTGGAAAAATAGAATTTTTCGTATATTTTCTCGGATTTTCTGATCCTCGCGAATTTTGCCTCCAAACAACACCTTTTCCATCAGAATCCTGACTGCAGCAGTCCATGCTCCAAAAGTCATCAACCATGAAAAAACAGATGAAATAACATAAGTATCACCTCTCAATACTAAATATATCAATGAATAATAGTGAATTAAGACATAGAATAGTGATGCAAAATGGACGTATCACTCGCGCATCTAGACTTGGGACCACGGTCACGAGAGAGAGGGAGAGAGAGAAAATATCAATTAGAGGTCCTCCAAAAGTGAGAAGACATTTATTGATTATTGGTGTGTTTAAATTGGCCAAATACCCCCAATATATATAGGGGGAGGGGAGGTACTAGCTCCCTCAAAGTCCTGGGGTGGGACTAAAGGAGAGGAGGGGGAGGGGTGGCACTGCCGGCCACCCCCATGGGCCCTGCGCGGGGGGCTGGCCCACTAGGGCACCGGCCACCCCCTTGGCCCCCTTCTCCCTCTCTCCTTCCCTAATGGACCCTCTCCCTCCGGAAATTGTCCCATTAAGCCTTTGACCATTTAAATTGATTTTCTCTTTATTAAATAATTATGAATAAATGATTAAATCAATATTTAACATTCATTCACACATTATTCAATCTCCGTGGCTATGGAACACCTTCCACCTCCACTCCGGACATCCTCCGGACTTAGCAAAACCCTTCCGGTTTTCTCTCTACTCTTCTTCGGTGATTCCACCGATCCTATAAACACTCTCTAAGCATCATCAAGCCCTTAAGCGTGATACCCCACGGTTCGGGAACACTCTAGACATGGTCGGGGCACTCCCGCACCAATGATCGACAGAGGGACCTGGATGGCCATGTGACCCCTGTGCGTTCCACGAAGATCTTTCTTCGTTTGAACCGGGACAGTCGTGTCTTATTCCCTTTGTCACTCGATACTTGCATTGCCCGAGATCTGATCAATGACATCACCATGTCGTGTTCAATCTCGTTAGTGAACAATGCTACTTGACTTGTTTCGACAAGCGATATCTCCGTGATCAAATCACATGTTGTGCAACTATTGGATATAACTTCTCCGAGTGGGCCCTTGAGTATCTTCCCGTCACATGGACGGACAAATCCCGCTTTTGACATATATTGCCTCTACGGTTTCCTCCGAGTACCTGAACACACCTTTATAACCACCGTATTACCAGATGGCGTTTGATGCTATCTAAGCACTCTCAGGAGACAGTGATTGATATAGCCCCACGGTCTAAGGAATAGTCTACGAGGATCCATTTATAATCATCATAACTTGAACTTCATGACATGATCAGGTCACGATGTTTAGGTTGGGTATTGGTTCATCATCTCTTTTTCAGAATGAGATTACCTCATTTCCAACTGGCATAAATGCCACATGATCAGGAAACATGATCATCCGTTGACCAATGAATCAGTGACTAGAGTTTCACTGGGAACCCCTAGTTGTTTGTATATCACACGTGTATTGATGTTTCTACTCAGTATAGTTATAGCATGATATAAAACTTAATCATAAAGTATATAAAATATGATAATAGTCCTTATTACTATTTGTCTCTAGGGCATATTTCCAATAGATGTTATAGCAATTTAAACATAATGGCTTTGATCGTATTGCTATACTTTGGATGAATGTTCATCATATCATTCCACCAATGATGTGACCTCGTTATTAACAACATCCAATGTCCATGATCAGGAAGCCTTGATCATCTTGTTAATCAACGAGCTAGTTTATAAGAGAGGTATAACTAGGAACGATTTATTTGTTTATTAAACACATATTATTAACATTTCCAATTAATACAATTATAGCATGAAAAATAAACATTTATCATAAACATGAAATAAGATAATAACTACTTTATTATTGCCTCTCGGGCATATTCTCTTCAATGCCTCCACCAGATTAGGATCTAGATGCGAGAAGCCGAGAACACCAGGCTGGCAGTGCCCTGAACAGAAGCCTCTGATTTCCGGGATCGCCACCCCAGCCTTCGAGCGCTGGTGATGCGACCTCCACCTCCCAGACGAGTTGGACGGCTGCTAGCACATCGAGCAATACACCCCACAACCTTAGGCAGGAGGGGCCACGCCATCGGCCCCTTGGATACTAGGGGAGTTGTCTTGTCCGTGACAAAGTGCATCATCACCCCCGGTGTCGCTTGGGGAGCGACATGAGGCGACTTTTTTCTCGGGTTATGCTTGGGGGTTTATTGCATCACCTAACATGTGTGGAAGATATGACAGTAGATCTCTTTAGTGTTTAGCCCTCTGTATGTAGCCAACCACATGTCGTTCATATTCACTAGATAGAGACGAGTGTTCAGGGCCATCAACTCGTGGCACTGACGCTCGTGGCTGGACGAACACATGCAAGGATATGGATATCCATATTGTCATCCTCTTATATGTGTTCGGAGCCTAACGCCAGGATGGGCGTTTCTATGGATAGATAGTAGTTGGTGGGGTTGTTGCGGAGCATGTTCTTGTTTCCTACAGCTAAAGAACCGTAAATGTTTCTTCTCATCCTCAACAGATACAACTCGATATGTAGGATGAGGATGAAGATCTAAAATTCATCGCGTTATTCAGAACTCTTGTTGTAATGTAATTCCCGGTGCCTTTCAAGCCCACCTAACTAACTTAGATACAACACACAATTTCTACTCCCTGTATATGGATGATATTGCTCCACTGCGGCTAGAGGAACTGAAATGGAGAGACACAGAGAGAGCGATATTTATCGCTCGGTAATTGATGACATGAAGATGCCTCGTTGGCCCAGTGGCTTCAATGCACTTTTACCTTTTAGCACACATGGTACAATAATCTTCTCCGGTCATTGATTTGTTATCTTTACATTTATGTGTGGCAAAACCAAATACAGACTGCATCATAGGCTCTCAATTTCTCATTGCCGCATGCCTCCCAACTTGAATTATGCAATTTCCGGATTCCAAAATGTTTCAAAGCTAGGGTTATAGGATGGAAATTTCTGTTCGAATAAAAATCGTATTTGTAAAGTAGGGATTTGTAGTGCTGGACTTTTTTAGAAATCCTAATCATTCATTATTATTAATTGAATAAATGATATTGTGGATTGAATGGGTAGAAGAAACAATATATTGACGAAGAACCTCTATGCCAAAGTTAAACAAACCAATTAGCATGCAAAAAAAAATCGGCTCTCTTTTGTAATTTAGAACAAACATAAACTAACTGAGTAGAAAAAAGAGGGAAAATATCGGATTAGACTCCCTTCTTTCTAGGTTTCGTGTGCACCCAACCGTGGCGTTAAATCCTCGTGCCAAATTGGTTTCATGCCTAATTAGAAAGTATATAGTACCGTTCTATTCAAATGGACTAGACATTGCACAAACACACAAGATTTCACTCAAAAGGAGAAGATGCTACATGATCACAACTGAGCTTGGAAAAGCATACTATTTTCATTTTCAAAAATAGAATAGAAGGGACATATCTAAACATGCCAAACTAGCATGTTGTTCAAGCATCTGGGATTGTGACTTATCCAACTGAGGAATCTACACAATAAAGATATGTTGTCCATATTGCCATGGTGTTTCATGTGTTCGCAGCCTCAGCTCAGGATGCGTGTGTGCATCAGGAAGTGACTGAGCGGTAGGGCATCGGAGGCTGCACCTTGTTTCCCACAGCTGCAATACCCCGAAGGTTTCTTCCCATCCGGGTGAATTGCTATACCATCACAAGCGTGAGGATGAAGTGATGGTGCTAGTCATGTAATGTGACATCGTTGCGAATTCCCGGTGCCTGTCAGGCCTAAGCAACTCATATAGATAGAACACATTTTATACTCTCTGAGTATATGAACAATCTTCATTGAGTGTTCCTAGAGGAAGTACAACTGAGAGGCTTGGGAGACACCGGTATTTATCTGTTGGGAATTGGTGACATGGAGTGCTTCACTGGCCCACCACATTACATGGCTTCTATGTATGCGGTTCTACATGTCTACTGTTTAGCACGTGCGGTAGTTGATTTTCTATCTTTACATTTAACAGGAGTAAAACTATAGATTTGTTGGGTCATGGGCTCTCACATGTTACACCCTCCCATCCATGACCATATAATGAACATATTATGGCTAGTCGTGTACTCTAAGCCTACAACTAATCTACACTATCATGTTGTGCTGAGTTGGCAGGTCTTCACAGAATTTGGATGCATGTCTCACTAAACAGAAAATTACTCTTCTAGTCAAATAGACTATTATTATGCGTAATAATACAAAAGGTTCACTAGAAAAGAATAAAATGTCGACATGATCATACCCTGAACTTGGAAATGCATTTTTTCAGTTTTGGAGAAAGATTAGAAGGGGGACTGGGAAAGGTGGTAATTAGACATGCCAAGCTAGCTTGTTTCTAGAATTTGACATTCAACTTATATTTGGGGATTCAACTAAGGACTTTAGGATTACTCTGCCTATTAGTTATTTTGACCAAGGGAAATACACTGACTTGTATATATGCCGAGAGTTATTCTATTCTCCATTTGTGGTGTTTACAAAGAAGTATTTCCTGCATTATCCTGGCATCAATGGCCTGATCTATAGGGAGAGGAACGTGACAGCTAAGCCATCAGTCCAGCCCTACACATGGATAGAAAAGTAGGCTCGTGTGGTACCTAGCCCATAGTTTGAACAATTCCAATAGTGGTTGAACTTTGTATGTTAAGTAGACAGTGTGCTACCTAGATACGGGTGAAAGTTTGATCATCTGGTATGTAGACGAATACAATTCAAAGTAGCATTATTGATATGAACACATTTCTACTTTCCTATCAAACCTACATTTCCTTTACAATATGATGGTAGGAATTTCACATCGCAAGACCAAAAAAAGTGAAGAGAAAACTAGGAGCTATTGTACCACGTACAAATGGGGTTTGCAAGACTTAGATGGCTACAAGACCGCATATCTCTGAGTCACATCCTTATATCAGGAATGGAAGGGGCAACTTTCTTGTGGGAGAGTATAATGTGGCCAAAGGATAATTCTGAATGCTTCCTACTCCTATAAATTCTTCCATTTGGATGATATGTGATCTCTACACTACATGATCGTTGACCATCATAGTCTTTGTTCATTAATATAACATGCACTAAAATGGGGGCTTGGAGAGAACGAGTACTTGGATATATCATTTATGTGTATAGTCAATACTGCACACCTGAAGGCACAATGATATCTAGCCTTTTTATCTTGTTTCTATGTCCACTTTCATAGTGTTGATGATCTAATGAACACATAGATGATAAATGTGCCTGCTATTAGATAAATTTGTTGCTCGAGGATGATGAAGTAAAGATTACCATGGGTAGCATACTTGTAAATTTAACTCTCCATCCAACAATTCAAGCTAATTTCATGTTGAGGCTAAGGTTAGCTTGTGGAGTTTGACCAGGATGATATTGAAAGCTAAAGTAGTAAGACGAGATACCTGTTACATGAATAAATTTAATTGAAAGATACGAACCAAATCATCTATGTCCCCATGCTTCCTAGCGAATCTTATTCTATGTGAACTGATCAACACAAACCCCAAATAAATTTGGAGACCCAGACGACATGTGATGTACTATTGTTCCATCATGGTCATGAATGTTCTTTAGTGCCCCTTTTGACAAAGTCAGTTCAACGCCTCTTCCTTTTATCAACACCTCTTGTTAATCCTTTTCTTGTGTGTTGGATCTTCTCATACAATATTAGCTTTCATGTAAGGACATTGTCCCAATATTATGCTGGTGGGTGATAAGTAGTCAGAATGTGAGTGCGAGGTCCTAGGGTCAAAACCCATTTGTGTACAAAATGTTCCAAGGTTTTAAGAAAAAACCTACGGTCAAGAGAGAACTTGGTTAGAAACATCGACCGCAGACAAAAATGGATAGGAGCATGATAGGCTATCCATATTGTCATCATGTTAGATGTTTTCACAGCCTCATGCCCGGATGGGAATGTCGCTGGTCAGATAGTGATAGGTGGGCGTGTTGCAGAGCCTCCACTTGTTTCCTACAACTCAAGAGCCATAAAGGTTTCTTCTCATCCGTGCCATGTACAACTCGATAGGTAGGATGGTGTTGAAGAGCTAAAATTTGTCCCACAAGTCCGACTACCTGTTGTAATGTAATTTACAATGCCTTTCAAGACTATACAACTCATTTGGAGACAACACACACTTTCTACTCTGTGTTGATGGAAGATCTCCATTCATTTCGGCTAGAGGAATTGGAATTGAGAGGCACAAAGAGAACAATATTTATCGAGAGGGAAGTGGTGACGTGAAGGTGCCTCGTTGGCCCACTGGATTGTGCGGTTTTAGTGCGCTTGTGCATTAGCACAATTGGTACAATATACTCTGCTTCGGTCATTGATTTGCTATCTTCACATTTATAGGTGGAAAAATCAAATTCCTCGTCTAATTTTGGGTGAACGCCTTATTCAAAAGTATAGTACAGTTGTATTCAAGTGGATTAGAATGGGCACATTAGCACACCAAAGATTTCACTCAAAAAGATAAGATACTAACAACTGAACTTGGAAAAACATATACTCCATCTGTCCTAAAATAAGTGACTTGGGTATCTAGACATGTTTTAGTATATAGATACATGCGAATCTAGTTAAATCCAAATCACTTATTTTGAGACAGAGAGAGTACTTATTATTTTCATTTTTTGGAAAGAGACTAGAAGAGAGATAACTAAGCATGCCATACTAGCATGTTGTTCAAGCATCTCACGGTGGACTTACCCCTATTGTCATTGTGTTTGATGTGTTTACAGCCTCAGGTCAGTATGTGCACGCTCGTGAGGAAGTGGCCGAGTGGCATGTGCGTGTACTTGTTTCCAACACCTGCAAAATTCTGCAAAGATTTCAGCCCATCTAGGCCAATTGCCATATCATCACAAGTGTGAGGATGAAGTGATGGTACTGATGTTGGAGGTGACTTCATTGCGGTGAAACAATTCCCAGTGCCTGTCAAACCTAAGAAGCTCATATAGATAGAAAACACTCTTTACTCTCTGAATATATGTGGACAATCTCCACTCCTCGTCGGTAGAGGAAGTTGAACTTGGAGGCTTGGGAGTGACCAGTATTTATCGGCTGGGGATTGGTGATATGAAGGTACCCTGCTGGCTGGACCACCGCCTCCCACGGCTTGTGTGAGCTTCTTCATTTTAGGTCATGCGGTACTCTTCTCTAGTCAGATTTGATTTGCTATCTTCACCTCAATGCATGGTAAGACCATATATTTCCGCATCCTAGGATACCATCAGAGTGTATTAACGCCCTCAAATGGTTGTAATAGCCTGGCGGTGTAATTTATCATATGACCAGTCTCCTGTATAATGTTGTGCGGAGTTGGTGAGAGGTTTCAGATGTTATGGTGTCACAGTTCCATGTCCTTGCTTCAATTTTGTTGCTTTTCTTTTCGCCAAGTTTCCCCATGGACGCCTCCCTAGGAGTCTGGTCAAATAGCTATTAACTCTTCTCTTAGATTCGAACTTGCACAAAAGGCATAAAAGATCTCACTCAACACAGAAAATAAAACCGCGAAATGCATATTTTTCATGTTTGATAGGAATACTAGAAGGGATGAACTACACTTGCAAAATTAGCTTGTTGTTCAAGCATCTAATATTTGACTTATATATGAGGATTCTACCAACGAATTCATCATTCACTCTGACTTATTTGTTAGAATTACATTAAAAATTCACCTATTAATGCTATTTTTTACAAGAAAAGAAAACACATCCACTTCTTTATAGGATGGGAGTTATCTCCTTGTGGTGCATGCAAAGTATTTCCCGCGTTGCCTAGGTGTGGCGGTGAGGCGGAGGGTTTCTGTGACTATGGGCTGTGCGGTGGAAGGCTGTGCCTGTGTGTGGCGGTGCGGAAGACGATTGTGTATAGGTGTGGCGGTGAGGCGGAGGGCTTCTGCGACTATGAGCTGTGCGGTGGAAGGCTGTGCCTACGTGTGGTGGTGCGGAAGAAGGTTGTGTCTAGGTGTGGCGGTGAGGCGGAGGGCTTCTACGACTATGGGTTGTGCGGCGGAAGGATCTGCCTAGGTGTGGCGATGTGGAGGAGGGCTGTGTCTATTAGGCATGGCGGTGAGATCGGAGGGTTGTGCCTAGGTGCGGCGGTGAGGTAGATGGTTGTGCCTAGGTGTGACGGAGGTTGTGCCTACTCAGATCAGTCAATTATAGAAGAGGACGAAGCTAGGATGGATTGTCCACAACATTGACGTGAATCCACGTTTCTCTACGGTGAGCTCACCGAAGAGGTCTACATGCAGCAGCCTGCAGGTTTCGTTGATCACGACAACACCGACAAGGTTCTGAAGGTGCATAGGGCGCTCTACAGGGATCTAACAGGTGCTGCATGCGTGGAATGCGAAAGTTGTTGTTTCCATTGAATATCTTGTCTTCTCCTACCGTTTCTGGATCATGCACTTCAGTGCTCCGAAGGCAATGATTTCTTGGTCGTCGGCTTCTACGTGGGTTACCTTATCATCACCAGTACAAGTAGTGGTGGCATCGATGTATTCAAGCTGCAGATGTAGGAATTATTCCAGATGAGTGATATTGGCGGTTTGAGCTACTATTTGGGCATTTAGGTAAAGAAGGACAGTAATCGGATTCAGTGTGTCAGGCTAGCTACGCAAAGAAAATCCAGCTCATGCCATGTTTCATCAATGGAGAAGGTTCTGAAAATTGGCAAACTCGTTAATGGTGATGTTATTGATGAGGATCTTACAAAAGCTTGATTTTTGGAGCCTCCAATACTTGCTTAATACCAGACCGGATTTGGCATACCATGCAGGGATTGTAAGCAGATAACATGTAGTCTCCTGACAAGCAACACTAGGCAACCTTGAAGAAGATTCTCAGATACGTGCAAGGAACGATCAACTACGGTTGTGTTTTCAAGTCTGGAGCTAGCCCAGTCATCACAAAATTCAGTGACATTCACTTGTCTTGAGATTTGGATGATCGAAAGAGCACTACAGGGTTGGTCTTTCTTCTCGGATCGACTGCAGTTACCTGGGTATCAAACAAACAGAAAATGGTGGCATTTTTCCAACAGTGAAGTGGGGAGGGGGGTGGGTACACTGCGGCATCCACACCTTCCCATCAGGTGATCTGGCTCGAAAGGTTGCTAGGGGAGATGATCAGTAATGAGGAGCAGAGGAAGGGAAAGATGTTTATCACACTTTGCAAATATTCAGTGCATCTTGACAAGAGCAAACACATTAACACTTGGTTCCACTTCATCAGAGGGTACATAGAGGATGGCAAGGTGGACGTCGACCATATCCGTACTAATGCACAATTGGCTCATATTCTCACCAAGTCGCTTGGGTGTGCTAAGTTCATTGAGCCGCGGCAGATGCTCAAGTGATCAAGGTGAGCAAGATGTGACATGCTTAAGGGGTTGATATGATGAGATAAACCCTATTGCTTTGCATAGGTGTAGTTGCCGTTATAGTTTCAAAATAAACTATTGGGCATTACGCGAATGTTCAAATTCCGATCAATTAGATTCTGCTCCATTTTGGCAGTATTCTAGATGGATGTTGCGACTAGGTATCGTGGGATGGCACGATGTTGCTTTGGTCGTGTTGTTTGTAGTGGCTAGCACACATCTAGCGTCATTGGATGGCATGGCCCGTAAAGCTCGCGCCTGGTGGCTAGTGTTTTCGATTAGCTGAATTCGTGGATATCCGGATTCCGGAGTCCATGTATAAATAAAGCGAGAAACAGAACAGTCGAGAGCATCTCTCTCTCATTCCCTCTTCTTCGTGTGTTTGAGCTTGCCCAGAACACCGACTCTGCAATAGCAGAGAGAGCAACACACATTAGCCCGTGTTCATCCGGTAGTTACTCAGTGGTAGGAGCCTGTACTAGTTTCCACAGCTCCAATACCAGAGGTTTTTTCCGTCCTAGCCTATTGCCATGTCATCGCAAGGGTGAGGATGAAGAGATAAAATTGGATGTTCGAGTGCTTGTCATGGCTATAAAGTAATTCCCGGTACCTTTCAAGCCTACACAACACATTTAGACACAGCACACGATTTCAAATTCCTAGATATATTGACGATCTCATCGTTGATGTATTGGAACTGGCAGTCTCAGGAGAGACGAGTATTTATTTGTTGGGAATTGGTCACATGAAAGCGCCTCACAGGGCTTGTGTGTAAGCTTTTACGGTTTTATCACATATGGTACCCTTCTCTAGCTAGCTTTGAGTTGCTACCTTCACTTTTATGTGTGGAAAGACCGTAAATTTTCCCCGTAATAGGTTCTCATCAAATGGTTGTACTAGCCTGACATTGTACATAATCCTGCAACTAATCTCCTGTACATCATCGTAGTGAGTTGCTGAGAGGTGCCAGGATGCTACCACAAAAGATTTCACTAAAAGAGAAAAAAACCAGGAACACTTTATTTTTCAGGTTTGATAGGTATACTAGACGGCGAAAATACCAATGGTGGACATAGGTACACATCCTCATAAATTTCATAGCAACTAAAAATACTATTTCAATTAAAAATATATTGAAATAAATCACGCACATACATAGTGTCTTGATACTTATTAGTGCAAATTTTAAAGAAATAAATAGTATGTCGCCTACACAAAAAAGAGAAAATGAAACTTGGTATTTTCTGCACGGTAAAAATCCAGGTCACTATATGTACTATTCCTTGAACACTTTGTCTTTTTCACACAAGTTACATACTTTCGTATTTTACTTTAAAACTTGACTTGCACATACCTAAATATATTGTGTACACTCATAATTTATGCCAATTTATTATTTATTTAGCATATGTTTATTTTACAGTTCATCAGGGATCACGTGTACCTATGTCCACAACATCCGCGTGAAACTAGAAGGGATGTAATTGCATATAAAAATTATCTTGTTGTTCAGGCATCTAATATTTGCCGTATGTATGGGGATTTTACCAAGGCATTTATGGTTTTCCTCTGGCATATATTAGTTAAATTCGCCCTAAAATATGATCTATTCATGCTACTTTCGAAAAAAGGAAAGAAAATACATGCGCTTCATTATACTTTGAGAGTCATTATATATTGTGGTTTATACAAAGTATTTCCTGTATTGCGTTAACACTAGTGAGTTGATCCATAGAGAGAGCAACACATAAGAGCTAATCCATCAGTCCAACACTAAGCATTGTTGTCAGAGTTAAGCTCGTCTACTAGCCATGCGGGAGTTTGGAATATTCCAAATGCGGTTTAAAGTGGTCTTAAGGTATTGTCATCACGGAAATGCATTCTCATCCTTAGGTCGATCAGGATGTGCGTGGCCGAGTGTCTCCATTCGAAAAGTCACTGGAAAGCACGTATCGTAGCCTTGTGCTTGTTCTGCACAGCCGCAGGGCTGCAAATGTTTATTTCCGTCTGGGCATTGTCATGCAAAGTCAACTGAAGGGAGAGGTTGATGTGGTAGAATTTTTCACAACACTCAAATTGCTTGCCGCAAGGTGACTCCCACTCCCGGTGCCTCTCAAGCCTAGGCAACTCATGTCGATACAGCACACACATTCTACTATGTGGTTACGTGATAATAATTGCTAGAGGAACTGGAACTAAGAGACACACAAGAGATACTGATATTTATCAACTGGGAATTGGTGATATGAAGGTGCCCCACCGCATCTGGATGCTTGTGTAAGTTTCTCCTGTTCTAGCAGGTTGTACTCTTCTCTAGTCTACATTGATTTGGTATCTGCACATTTATGCGTGGCAAAAATACATATATCTGCTGTGTGATAGACTCTCCTCGGCCGCATTCTCCCGACCATAACCATGCTAACAATGGTCATATAATGACTACTCATGTACACTAAGCCTACGAATAATCTGATGTGTATCATTTACTCCTGAGTTGCCGGGATGTGCCACTCCTGGTTCCAAGTCCTTGCTTCAATTTGGTTGCTTGCTTTATCAAACATTAGTGAACTCTTCTATTGAAATAGACTTGAACTTGCACAAATGCATACAAAAATTCACTCGGAAAGGGAAGATGCTAACAGATCATGCCTGAATTTTTCGAATTCACCATTTTTTGGGACATGAATAGAAAGCATGTAATTCAACATGCCAAAATATCACGTGATCAAGCATCTGACATTCAACTTATATATGAATTCCGAGGACTTCATGATTTACTCTGGCCTACTAGGTATTTGAAAAGGGAAATAAATACTTCGACTTCTCTATAAGTTGAGAGTAGTTCTATTCTCCGTTGGCGTTGGCCATGCGCATGGAGAAGTATTTCTTTAATGCCTTGGAACGAATGGCTTGATCCACACAGAGAGAAGCGCAAGAGGAAAGACGCCAATCCTAATTAAACAAGGATGGCAAAGTCAAGCTCGTGTGCTAGGCAGACCAGAGCTTGAACCATTCCATTAGTGGTTTCAGTTTGTCCGAAGGTTAACTAACTTGCAATTCCTTTGATCGCGCATGATCCTGTGATTTCAGACATGCGTTGGAAGTTTGGTCACCTAAGTAGAGGACCAGAAATAAAACTTGGCGTTATAGATATGAGCAAATTTCTGCTTTCATTCATTCTTTAGGTCGGTCATGTAACCATGATACCAACTCTTAATTCTCACATGGATTGAAATAGTAGAAAGTAACCATTTAGGCTGCTGAATCTCTCATAGTACTACCATGTTGCATAAGAACATTCCAACTACATACTAAATATCTTTCAGTCCTCAGTAAATGTCACAAGGGCCATAAAGAGAAATTATTAAAAAACGATGGAATCTCACATTACAACCAAAGAGGCTTATGGGGTGCGTATTACATATACCGCTAGATATGTACATGGCAGGCATTACATGGGCATTGTGGTCGAGCTAGGAATTTATCGAATCCTAGGAACACCGAAAGCGAACGTACTTCACTTCTCTCTACCAAGAACCACATATATCACATATTTGGATAAACAACATACGAGCACAAGAACTAAAGTTTAATAGATCAGAGAGGAATAAAAACACGAGATACAAGAACAAATAAGTTGCTAATTATTTTCCACATGGTTAGACATCTAAAATATGGACGAGTCCACAACAAAAGTTCAATGTTCAACCGGGCGTTTATGTGCATGTGCCATTCTGGTGTATGCACCTGCGATCCCAATTATCGCTATCGGTTGCCGAAGTCGAAGTTTTGGCATCACAACACATACCATTTGTTAATGTCTCCCTTAGCCGATGTCTGTGCTCACTCTCCAAGCTGTATCACGCCGCGCTCACCGCACATATTCACCGTCTCATAGTGGCTGACTAGACAGTGCATTAAGACCCCTTTGTTGTTGTAAAGTAATTCCAGCTGCCTTTTGGGCCTATGAAATCCATTTGAATAGAACTGACATTTTCTATTCTCTAAAAGTATAATCAATCTCTATCTTGTTGCTATAGGAATGAAATTGAGAGGCGGCCCCCCACGGTGTCCCACCGGATTAGCACCCTCTCAACCCTATATATTTTGTTTGATCTCAGGCTATCATCTGGTTCACCCTCCATGAATTCCCATGAATGAGAACTTCATGTTTGCCCATGATGCCCAACAATTTTTAGATCGTTGGGTTCAACTTTATGAAGCTTGGAGAATGGCATCGTTTGGAACTTATCGAAGAATGGGAAATACTCTCCGAAGTCAGATTATCAGACGCAATATTTGGGGGCCACTAGGACCACCATGAAGAGAATCGTTTTGAACGTTTTGGCACAACCAAAAATCAAGCACTTTGATTGGCTTGCCATTCAAATTAGGCTATGGATGGCGGTTCGTTTGGAGAAACATGGATGGCCCAATTGGTCGGTGTCCCACCTTCTTGTCCATTGTCTCTTCACCACAAGATTTTGGAAGATTTTTCAAGAGTGGCTAGGCCTCCTCACACTCAATCTTCACCTTTGGCCGACCCAATCCATTAAGGAGTGGTGGTTCCACATGTCCGACGATGATATGCCAAATCGCAAAGAAATGGTCGTCCTCAAGCTTCATGTGACATGGAAGATTTGGAGTTAGAGAAATGCTCGCGTCTTCCAAAACTAACATGCCACTCCCCATGTAATTCTCGAAAATTAAGCATGACGCCAACCTTCGGGTGCAAAATAGTTAGGTGAAATAATGTCGGGGGAACATTCTTGTAAAGAACTATTCTCCTTACTTAAGAGATGGGGGAAAACCTTTTGCCGTGTTCCGGCAGTTGCAGTTCACCTTCATGTTGTCACTGATCGGGATTACTCGACAAGACGATTGACAGAACTACTTACGATCCAAAAAAATAGGTCTAGCAGGGTTCATGTCATTCCTCTATGGTATGTATGTTGGGATGCGATCTCAGATTAAGATCGACGAATGATGATTTTTGATGATTTTGAATGCACTCGCGAAGCAATAGCATGCTCTAGTTGAGCATTAGGCGATACTGCTCCCTAGCGAAGGGGCCGCCAACTGTGGCCAGCGCAGGGGCAGCCAGCTGTGGCCAGCGCAGGGGCCGCCTGCTGTGGCCACCAGCGCGGTTGTTGCCACACACGGCACCCATGATAGGCTGGCCCACATGAGGCATTTTTATTTTTCAAATTTTTTTCCTTTATGTTTTTTCTTATTTTTCCTTTTTATTTTAAATTTTAAACATAATTAAAAACATGAATATTTTTGAAAGTTTCTGAAAAAATTGTGAGCAATATTTTTGCAAAATCATTATTTGTTTTAAAAATCCATAAATATTGAATCTAAGTCATCCGAGGTGAAACATTTCGTTCAAGTCGCCTAAGACCCGAGCTAATGAACATAAAAATCTAACTATGTTTACAGTAGATTTGCACTATAAATACACATTAAACAAGCACACTAACAACATAAATCTTCATGTATATTGTTGAAACCAAAATAAGTATCTGGTGGAACAAAATTTGGATAACCTAAGAGTGTAGTTGAAGCGAAATCGCAAAACATCTTACGTCTCATCTGGAATTAATAATACGTGTATACTTTCAAAAGAATAACTTATGGATTGTATTAACCAAAGTGTAAAATTTTGTAATTTAGTTTTGGCTGTGTGGATTACTAGCAAAAATCATACGATGAGAAGTCAATATGTTCTTTATAGAATGGCACAAGGTAGTTTAGTAAATGTGTATGCATTATCCGAGTATGATGTGGTGGGACAACCGCTATGTTACAGCCGATTTAATCTATCATGAGCATTTTTATTGTCTAAATTAATTTTTGACTAACAATCGGTTTTTTGGAACATTTTCTTACAAAATTTGCAACATCATATTTATTAGGAAGCACCTTGGCACGATTATGGTTTGGTAACCATTGACTATATTTTGTCTTAGAAATCCAATATATACTAACACACGAAGAGAGAGCTTAATTTAGTATGTATAATGTTTAAAAGACTAATATGGGTAGTTATAATTTTTTAGGGGAACCATTAATTGGTTGTTATGATAATTATTTAAATAATATTCCGAAAGATTAAAATTATATCATGTACATTGTTGAAAACAAAATAAGTATCTCAACTAAAAGGTGAAGTGGAAAAAAATTAACCGACTGGCCAAGGAGCAGCGACCAAGTCATGAACTTAATATTGCCACAAGAGGAAAGGGAGACCTAGGTTAAACCACGCTTATAGATCACAACTATGTGAATTTTAAGTGTAGAGTTGTTGTCAGTGGAACTACATCCCCTTAGAGGGAAACACACATGATGTACGAAATATAATAGAAAATAGACAAAATAAGGTAAGAGGGCAAACATGGAAAATAAAAGCATAGTAAGAAGATGAGTCAATACAAAAGACAGAGGCAAGGAAATATAAGATATTTTTATAGGCCACCTATAAATTAGATGAATATTTATGTTGTATTTAATTGATTAACATAATATCATTTTTACTTAAAATTTGTGTTTACTTCAGATTTCCATGCTTCATTTAGAGTTAATCCTAATTTAATTCAACATAACAAATTACTGTGGTTTACATGGTCCAACTGACTACAATCCAACAAACGAAATAGGTCTAGACATTGAACATATGGTTACAATTTTTTTATATATCTAGCATAAAAATTCTAATGAAATTAACGGAACAACATGCAGGTTTATTCTAATGAAATTGTAAAACATAACATGGTCCTAATAGTTATATCAAACATACTATATAAGTTCATCTAAAAAATAATATATAAACTATACTTTGTAATCTATATATGAGTGTGATCTAAAGCGCATTTATGTTCATGTTAGAGCTATGGTACACTTTGACTTCGAAATGAAGAAAAAATTATAACCAAATAAAGGGACATGATGATATGGTCATTAAATTTCATACATCATACCTCAAAAATATGATCATAAATTCATAGTGTAATTTTTTTATATTTGTAAAAAAATTGTATTTTTTAATGGAGGTAAGTGGGAGGAAAATATTTCCAATGAGGATTTCCGCCATAGCTGAGCAGGAGGGAAATATCGTTTCTACTAATACACATAAGTTCCTTTAATCAAGTAGTGGGAAGACTAAGTATTCCTTTAGTTAACCATCATCGTCTAACAAAAAGAATTGTATTCACAGAAAACCCTGGATCCGTGTGGTAAATCCATTTAAAAGGATGATAAGACATAAGTACTTCAAAAATCAAACATAGTAAAGATGGTGCCCTCACATTTGCGAGGGCCAGTGTGCTAGTTTGACGTATAATAATTTCAGGAAACACTTACCTTCCTATGTCAATTAAGGTATCTGACAGGGATTTTTTTAAGACTAAAAGGATTTTTCCCTGGTTTCACTAAAACCAATGAAATCATACAAAGTCTTTGCAGAAATAAAGGTTCAACAGCTAAAACGAAATTAAGTTTAACTAAGATCCCTAATCAGAGCATCCAATGAGGATGTTGGCAGGTCCAACTCCTGGGATCTAATAATGTGATGGCGGAGGTATACCTTGGATCAGTGCTTGACGCCAACTCGAGGCCGCTTTTGGAGGCCTGCATAGTCACGCGACACATAATTTCACCTATAGGTACATGCAAATGAGAATAAATGAAAATGTATGGTATATTTTGCAAAAAAACAGATGGCCGCGTCAACAACTTAATGGCTTCCCTGAAGAAATGACAAGCAGAGAGCACTTCCACAACTCTGTGACCTGATTTCTACATTTTTTGAGTTGCTGACCATGGCCCAACCTGATAGAAAACTAACGCATTTAAGTCTTTTCTGAAATTAGATTATCGTTGATCACAATAAGTATTTTTTTCATGCCCTAATAACAAAAGTTACATAGATGAGCATACCCATACTTAGACGACTGCAAAACTAGTGATTCTAAGGAGGGTTTCTAGTGATATTCTTCAGTAGCTGAATGCCATGCGTCAACTCTAACCAGTGGTTAGGTGAGAATCTAAACTGAGCACCCTTCTCTATGGGAGAGTTAAGGTCATTGATCTTATGCATCGACATCTCATGTTGTTCGTGTTTCTAAAAGGAATGTGCCTTCATGCGTCACTAGCAACTCGAAACAAGCAGAGCGCAGTTAATGTTCGAATCTAGAGCTCTCGGGTTTAATTCACGACAACTCCTAATCCCATGGTCTCACTAGTTTGTAAATTATTGTGAGATCCTATACTTGACATCCTCAACTCCTTGATTCCTAGAGCAACAAAAATGATTTTTTCTTATGTAAGAAAAGAAACTATATTTCTCTTTCGCTGTTGCACTATGAATGTCCAACAAACTATGATCACCTAGCCCTCTTAACTCGAGTGAGCTAAGACTCTGATTGACCAGTGTGAACATGCACATACTTTCGAGGAACATCCAGACACTTCATCTTGTACCGTTCCTACATGTTGGTAACTGTATTTGAAAGATGGTTGGTCATCATCATTATGCATTGGGACCATTTACTTACTTCACATGAATGCATTTCATTCGCTTCCTTATAGGGATGTAAATGGCGCCTAAACGACATCTGCGAGTCCCATTTATTCAAATGGCTAATTCTTTTTTTTGGGAAAAGCAAACTTTATTGAACTACTAGAGTACTAATAACGGTATTACGCGGGATTAAGTGGTGCGCCGCTTACATCCCGCTTCCTTACCTTTGGAGCTTCCCATACCATTTTTCTTGTGTCAGATGAGCTTAATGGATTAATATTTGGAGCTACCATACGAGTTTGGAGCAATACTACACTTTTCTTGAAGATGTACTAAGCTGTACAATTCATGAACCACTGGGATACTGGTATATGCATGTCGCAAGGGGTGGACCTTTTTTTTTTGAAATGGGGTTGACCCCGGCCTCTGCATCCAAGGATGCACACAGCCCTTTATTACGAAGTCATAAGTTTAAAATTATTACAAATCACGGATCAGATAGGGTTGATACAAAAATCAACCATCTGAATAAAACCAGAAGTCTGACAAGAAGATGTAAGCGACAACTAGACATTCTTCAATCTACTAGTATGTCGCCACGAAGCCAGGTAGTAGATATCCTGAGCGACCATCACCAGACGGTTGCATCCAGAAACCATGGGCTTGCGCATAGGCTCTGGGACAAAAAAAGCCCAGAGCTGGATCCAATGAGCTGCCGAGAGGATAACCTGCAAAAAAGATTGAACTCGAGCCTTGTTAAAATAATATTATTACGACATTTCCATATCGACTAACATAAAGCCGAAACGCCTATCAATTCTGGCTTTATTCTCATATCCATACCATTTAACCAATTCCCAAACATATTAGTGATATTGGTGGGTGGTGGAAGGTCATAAGTAAAGAAAACAATGCGCCAAATGATTTTTGCGAAAGGGCAGGCAATAAAGAGATGCTCAATAGTTTCATCTTCGTCACAGAAGCAACATTTTTGCATCCATTCCAATTTCTTTTAGCCAAATTATCTTTTTTCAATAATATTTTATTATTCAGAAACCACATGAAAATCTTAATCTTAAGTGGTATTTTAAGCTTCCATAGGTATTTCGTAGGTAGTCGCTGGTGTTCATTCATGAGGTCTTCATACATAGATTTGACGGTGAAAACCCCATCCGTGGTTAATCTCCACCTAAACAAATCTGCTTCATCCGTTAGATTTATTTGCATAAGCCTCTGACATAAATGCAACCATGCAGTCCATTTTGCCCCCAATAAATTCCTCCTAAAACCAATATTAAGAGGATATTGGGACAAAACGTCATGTACAGAGATGTGTTTTATATGCACGATATTATACAAAGAAGGATATTGTTGGGCGAGAGATGTATCTCCAAGCCAAACATCTTCCCAAAAGCGAGTATCTTTCCCGTTTCCAATTTTGAAAAACCCTCTAGCAAAGAAACCGTCCTTTACTTGCATCAGCCCTTTCCAAAACGGAGAGTCTGTCGGTTTTGCTTGGACTTGTGCTAGGGTCTTATGTTTTAAGTATTTATTATGTAACAACTCTTGCCAAACCCCTTTGTCACATAATAACTTGTGAAACCATTTGCTAAGGAGACATTTATTTTTTAGTTCTAGCACCTCAATTCCCAGGCCTCCCTGGTCTTTGGGTCTGCAAATAATATTCCATCGAGTTAATCTATATTTTTTCTTGTGTTCATCACTTTGCCAAAAGAATCGTGAACGAAAGAAGTCCAATCTTTTCCTAGCCCCTTTTGGTATTTCTAGAAAAGATAACATAAACATGGGCAAGCTTGTTAGTACAGAGTTGATTAACACTAATCGATCTCCATAAGAAAGAAGTTTTCCTTGCCAACAGCCCAATTTTCCTTCAAATCGGTTTTCTACAGGGTTCCATTCAGAATTTGTTAGCTTTCTGATGAATAGGTATCCCAAGATATCTAAACGGTAAAGAACCTAACTCGCATCCAAATATATTCCTGTACTCAAGTTCATGTTCCTTAGCTTTTCCAAAGCAAAAAATCTCGCTCTTATGAAAATTAATTTTAAGGCCCGAAAGTTGCTCAAAAATACATAAAATCAGTTTCATATTTACAGCTTTCAAAAGATCATGTTCCATAAAAATGCAAGGGGTGGACCTACGTAAAGCATAGTTGCATCTTCGTTCCTTACAGCAGGCACATATAGAACTTCAAGATTTTATTTAACAATACCTTTGTTTGAAAATGTAACACCTTTTGGTAGAATATTTTACTATACCAAAACATCTTATATTTAGAAAAGGAGATGATAGTACATTCCAAGCCGGAAGTATGCATTGCTTATTCAGGCATTTACTTTACTTACTCCCTGGGTCCCTTTATCTTGTTAGAAATAGGTATATGCATGAATCCTTCCACAGGTACGCTATAACATGAACTAGATGATGATGGCATGCGTTTGCCGCGCCCGTCTATTTTTTCATTATGCTAATTGTAACTTCAAATATTTGTCAGATTAAAGAGGACCTTTATAATTGGCAAGTTCAAAGAGGATTCTGTTTGGAGTAAGAGGATGTCTTTGGCATAAGCACTGATGCAAATTTATTAATTTATAGATTTAGATATAAATATGAAGTGCAACACCTAGCCTATATATGTACATAGCCGAGCACCGAAAAAGGATATAAGAAATATGTGGATAGCCGACAATGCCATAAAATGATTCTCTAACTTGGAGTTGTGCCATTTGCAAAGAAGGCACAATCAACACCGAAAAATCGTCACAATCTACATTTTGCATAGAATCTCAATACATCGATATGCTAGGTGAAATCTAGAAAGAGCAATCTTCTTTTTTATTCTACAATAGATGAAGGAAAACACTCGATAATCACTCTGTCAAAAGAAGGAAGAATGTTTAGAGGGAAAATCCCATCAAAGATCCAGACCAACATGTGATTCCTTTGCAAATAACTAAACCTCAAGAGATTTTTTTTAAATGCCATTATTATTTTAGTTCAAGCTTGGCTAGACTGAACAATCTTACCGAAGAAATAACATGGGTATCGCGAAGACATGAGAGCAAGAATTTCGAAGTGGGTATCTGTTTGGCACCAAATTAACTTATCAAAATTGTTAAGCTCACTCGAGTATATACTTACATTTTTTCATATGAAGTATGTATTGCAAATACATAAATCTGATCATGAAATTACTCACCTCATGTTTCCAAATTTCCGTATTATTCATTATAGTAAATGTGTTCCCTAAATATAAATATCAAATGCTTCTATTGCGAGTGATTGTACACATAGCGGATCTTTGTTTTTCTTATCTCTCTTGTTTATTTTGTTCTTGGATGTGTGCATCCCTGATGTCTTTGGTTGTCTTGTTGGTGTAAAGGCTGGTTGTAATTGGTATATTCATGATATTAATATATTCCCTTTGTTAAAAAGAATATAAGTATAGAGATTGATTTTAGTGGCACCTTGGTGTTGGAAGCAAAATCCTTGTTCACGAAAAAAGTTTATTTTGGTTCAGTATACCAATCTAAACCATAGTTTTAAATAGTTGGCAATAGTCAGGATATAATGGTTTTGCATGGTGCATCTAAGTGCATTAGGATGCTAAAATGTGGATATATCGGGGCTGTTTTGGCAGCCTGCCACTAATAGCTTTAGCAGGCTATTCAAAATATTAATATAACTCTTTTACCTTACAGGTTTGCGGATAATACTATGCTAAGAGTACACTTGATTTGAAAGAACCAAATTCATCCTAGAACAGTTTAAAAAATTCATCCTGGAAAATCTCTAGATTGCAAATATGGCTACCTCCAGTCCCGATGTACAAGTTGAAGGGACCAAATCGCTCATGGAAATATTTCTGGTAGAATCTTAAGAGACCAATTTACTCCAACAACTAGATTATTCTGACATAAAATAATTCCCAACGCCTTTGAAGGCTACACAACTTATTTCAACAATACTAATCCGAACTGAATAAAGTATGGATGATCCACGTTCAGAATTATTGAAATAAAAAAGAAACCAAGGCTTGGAACAAACAGTCGAGCATATCTTGGCATTGTTGGAGTAAAGGTGTTTTGTTCGTGGCATCTATATATATAGACTTCTGTGGATAAGTGGATACACGGCTTTACAATTTGAGCATGTGCATCGGTACTCCCCTCTAGTCAGTTATGATATCTTATCTTTATCTTGTATGCATGATATATAAAACAATGTTAGGAATAATTTGATGTTTCGTAGGCTTACATATACTTAATACAATTTCCTGGCCATATACCATGTTAGGAATAATTAAACGGCCAGCCGAGAGTTTACTTAGATCTCGATCGATGGCTATTTCTGTTGGCTTGTCTTTAAATTTTTTGTTCAGTTCAGCCCGACTATTTGTTTTTCAAGCCTTATTTTTTGTTGGGAATTTTTTTGGGGTTTTATATTGGTCTGTTTCTTGGTGTCATTTTTTAGCAAAAATATACATTTAAGCAGCATACGCCCTTATAAGCGTGGTAATTAGTTTAAACTAGAGTAATTTGCTAAAAATAATGTTACAACTGGCCTAACTAAATTTGACTAAGAAGCGGGTGGATTGCGTGTCGCTCTGGATTAGTATGCAATTATACAAATAGTAATTGAATTGCAGCTGACATGAATTATAATCGAACATGAAACATCGGTGTAATCGCGTCTGAATATTGACATGTGCATAGTGTGTAATTATATAATGATGTGCATTTGCGCATTCGTATGCAATTTGTATAATACTACATAATTTGCACCTATGGACCTTTATATGCAATTGCATCGAGCAATTTGTATAATACTACGTAATTTGCACCTATGGACCTTTATATGCAATTGCATCCAGGTGTGCAATTGCACATTACATGCAATGTTGAACGTTATAAGTTATATTTTTTAATTTAATTTTCCTATAATTAACTTGTGATTGGGCTTGTAGCTGTTTATTTTATAATTGTTACTAGGCTTCTCATTATGCATGGAAAAAAGCCGAGAACAACGGTAGTTCTCGATCAACCGAGGGATAGGTGCATCCAAACAATTGAGCATCGAGCTGCGCTTGATGTACATCTCTTTGAAGATTGGTCTCAACTTCTCACCTTGGCATCCGGCAGGGGCAGTGCAAATCCTTCACTTGGATGGCTGAAGCGGAGGTACTAGAGCTTCCAGCACAGGCACACCTTGGATCGGTGCTTTTAAGTGGAGAGCCGCATGAGAATGTTTGCATAGTCATTTGGCCCTATTTGATGAAGTGCCTCGCACATAACTTCGGGATATTTGACAATTTTCCATGTTTTACTTTGGACCTTGATAATTTGCCACACTTTAAATAACCAATGATCATTTGGGTGACGTTTAGATAACCTATGATCATCTGCCACACTTTAGATAACCTATGATAATTTGGCACACTTTAGATTGGTTGATGATTTGACTTTTTTTACTCTTTTACCCACTTATTAATTTTTTAACTCCAAAAAATCATTGTGAATGACCATATTACCTCTATGGAAAACTTGTATCAGGCTAGACCCAACCAGACCAAAACGATCAAGTGCACCAATTCATTTGTTCCTGTTCGTGAGAAGTGAGAAGTGAGAACCAGAGGAAGTGCTGATGCGTCGCCGGGCGCGCTAAAATTTATGTACACTTTGATGCAGGTTTTCAGAGGATGAATGGACAGACTCTTAGGGAAGTGACGAATTCTGGTTTTTTGTTTACTTTGAGCCATGCTGCAATGTTTTGCTGGAGAAGTTCCGATCGAGAATGATTGGCAAACTCTTGTTTCTGAACTAAACAGCCAAGGCACGAGCAAGTCTGTCATATGAAGCATGGTTACATAGGATAGGTAAATCCTCTATAATCTTCGATCGTGTCCGTGTTTCGTGATCCAGTGGTGGTTGCGGGCGACGCAGCCGCCTGACCTATGAATCTCCTCTGCCGCACAAGGGGAATGAGATGAACATAATCATGATTATTTGATCTAGTATGGCCACAATGATGTTTGGAGTATAGAATATCAATAAATCGGCAAAGGAGGAAAAAAGGGAAATCACCGAATAATTAGTGTAAAATATGGCGAATGATCAAGGACCATCTAAATTGTGGCAAGGCCTAAAGTAAAACGTGGCAAATTATCAAATACCCCAATAATTTCGTCTATAAGAATGAACGGATGAGAAGAAGGAAAAATGTACGTTATTGCCAAAAAATAGATGACCAAGTCAACAACTTAATGGCTTCCCTAACGGAATGACAAAAGGATAGCACTTTCGCAACTTCGTGACGCGGTTGCTACATTTTTTGAGTTGGTGACCAGCTCGTGCCAACTTGATAGAAACCGGCGTGTTTAACTCTTTTCTAAAATTAAATTATGCATGCTTAATCAAACGAACTATGAAACTAAGTAGTAGTGTATTGTTTTCTATCTTGAGAACCAAACATGTACAGATCAGCATCCTCGTAATTACACAGCTGCAACATCAAAATCTAACAAGGGATATAACAAACAACACAATAATAGTCACTCTAATATGGAAGGACGCTAGAGATGTTCCCTGGAAGCTGAAAGTCGTATGTTCAAGTTTCCACCTGGTTAGGACATCACCTAATTCAAACACCTTTCCATACAAGCACGTTGAGTCTACTGATCGTGTGCAGCAACATCTTCTGCTCATCGGTCTTGCAAACGCATAATTCGTGCGTGGATGGCCAATTGCTGCAGAAGTAATGAAGGTGGTTAGTGTTCAGATCTATAGCTCTTGGGTTTATTTCTCGACATATCCTAATCCCATGGTTTTACGACATCCTAAAATCCACGTTCCAAACATCTTTATTTACACAAGAAAAGAATCTTTATTCATCTATGCTGCTACATCAAGACATTGCACCTAACTATGATCACATGGCCACTCAACTAGAGGAAGCTAAGAAATTTATGTACTCCGGTTGGGTAGTGCGAACAGGCACACACTTCATCATCTACACGTTCCTCCTTAGCTGCAATTGTTTTTGGCAGATGGTTGATCATAATCATTATTCATGCGGACCCCACCCCACCAGGTTAAAAACAAGGGACGCGACCCCCACCACCAGGCGACCTAGGGTTAGGCTGCTACCACCCCCTCCTGATGCGGGCGGATCATTGCTGGGCAAGCCCGGGCTGAAGAGGATGGTGGCGGCGGAATCATCTTTTGAAATAATTCAAAAAGTTAAATATTATAGACTAGCATAAACTGAAATTCAGAATTTCAACTTTTGAAAATTTTGAACGTTAAGAACCCAAATTATCTTGAAATTTCGAAACTTCCAGAAAAATCAATCTTTAATTTTTTTGTTTTGCGGGATTGAGAAACACATGAGCAGGACCTGCTATTTTAGGTGATAATTCCTCCCTCCGTCTTGAAATATAAAACGTTTTAGCTTTATGAAACTAGATACATTCGTTTCACAAAGCAAAAATGTCTTATATTTCTGAACGGAGGGAGTAGAAAGGAAAACCAAATGGGAAGGTGTCTACCGTATCCTGAATCTTATTGTCCAATGACATTTAAACTTCATAATGAATACTCCGTTTTATTGATATTACCGTAAGACCATCTCTAGCCAAAGTCCTATAATTTACATAAGCAAATCCTCCTTACCACTTATCTTCTCTTATTTTCTCACCTAAAGGAAATAAGTTTCTAACTGACCCCCTATACTTAACTCTCTAAATTTTTTTTGTTGCAAACCAAATCATTTCAACTAAACATAGTGCTTACAACCTGAATCGTTAAATATTAAAAATCGAACTAATAAAATGTAATAAATTAGATTTTTCGAAATCAAAGTGAATGGTAAAGGAACAACTAAAAATTGTTGTAGACATGTGAGTGATGCTCACCAAGATCATATTGTAGCTGAGTATGCTTCTCTTTGTTCTCGATGGTTCGGTGCATTTTGAGGAAGTATTGAATCATGTTTACATCATGCCCGGGCACAATAGGGTCTCCATTTGAGATGTACCGATAGTTATCTAGCATGTCTTGCTCATCTTTAATGATCATGTTATGCAATATGATGCAACATGTCATTATTTGACAAAGTTCTTCTGAAGCACACTGGAAGATCTCTCCACATATGTCCTTGCTGACTATTGACACATTACTAAGTGTGATTTCTTCGGTATGTTTGAAAGATCTCACAGGATTGTCTTCACAAATGTGGCCCCTGTACCATAGATCCCATCAGTAAAGTAGTAACCCATAGTGTACTCATGGCCTTTGATCACATAATTGCAAGGAGGAGGATCACCATTTACATTGCCTGAGAATAGTGGTGATCTCGATATCACATTTAGATCTTTATGAGAACCACGCAATCAAAATAACAAATGCAAAATCCATAGAACATTCAATGCAACTTCCCCGTGCATGATTGTTGGATCCTTGCAGTAGCCTTTG
Source organism: Avena insularis (assembly GCA_023614405.1). NCBI lineage: Eukaryota > Viridiplantae > Streptophyta > Magnoliopsida > Poales > Poaceae > Avena > Avena insularis. Next base: position 570,100,953 of record CM042692.1, read on the forward strand.
TAATGACCTTTCCATCCCGCTGGACAATTTTTCCATGTCAAGTGAATACAGTCAATTGGCCCAAGAATCCAAGGCCATCCTTGTTCTTCGTTCTCATCCAAAATCCTCTCGGTGTCTTCTTAATTGGGTACCCCCAAGTACTCTGGACCGAAGGCATCAATCACGTCTTTTGAGAACCTTCTCACGGCCTCCAAAACTATATCTTCCCTAGTGGGAACATAATCATCAACAGCATGAACTGAACACCCAGAGGTAAGCACTCGAACATCCATCACATACTTCATCGATGGGCTTGCACTGATCTCCGGAGTGGTCACCGGAGTGAACGGCAACGGGATGGATGGTGCAGCAGGAAGGTTATGGGCTCTTGGCGGGGGCAACGGTTGGTCACCGGAGTGAACGCCATCGGGGTGGATGGTGCAGCAGGAAGGTTGTGCGCATTGCTAGAGGAGATGATATTTTCCTCAGTGGGGTCATGGCCACGTACTTTACGAGTCGCCAGGACCAACTCGTAAAAGATTTGGTCATCTAAAGGCTATATGAGTTCGGCCATGTACGGGAGGAGTATAAAGATGAATCTTCTGCTCAGATAAAGCTTTTTAGAAGTTCGGCTAGAGATGCTCCGACCAACCATTTATCTTTGACCAAAACCAACTAAGGACACACTTTACCGATCTCCCCCACAATGTTGCCAAGCTATGCTAGATGTTTATGTTATTTGAGATATTTTAAAATATAAGCGAAACCATGATCTTATTCACCAGATTTGCATGGTTAGTTCAACCAAGTTTCCTTGCTGAGAAGTAAACCTGTATAGAAGCTCCAGAGCGATTGTTTTTCTTTTTTGCGAGACGCTTCAGAGCGGTAGCTACACAGCACAAAAACAAGACCTCTAGTGGACAACACAAAAACTATTCACTCTAGTCCAAGATTAGGTGGGAAGTTGATCCAAGCACCTTTACCTATAGATCGTGTGCAGCAACATCTCCTGCTGACCGATCCTGCAAAGGCATTGTGCGTCCAAGGACCGCCAACAGCTCCAAACGCGAAGGAGGCGTTGAATCTAGAGCTCTTGTGACTAATTCCCTACATCTCCTAATCCCGTGGTAATACCTCCATTTCAAAAAAAAAACTCTCCAAATCCTGTGGTCTCGTCGGCACAAAATTGTTGCGCAAATCACCGATTGCTTGAGGAACTAGAATGGCTTTTCTTTGAAAAAATTATTATTGCTCTTTCTCTTCCGCATGAAGATGGTACCACCAACTAAGATCACCTAGGCCTCTCAAGTCAAGCCGGCTAAGAATTTTATCTACTCCAGTGTGGTTGGCCAGGGTGAACAACCACACACTTCAGTTACTACCTATTGCTCCTTGATTAGTTGAGATTGCATTTAGCAGATGGTCAGTCGTCATAATTATTCATGTGGAGATATATTTTGTTACTTCACATGAACTAGCTGGGCGGCCCTCGGAAATGCGAGGGCAACATATTTTGTGCGCATAAATGACCAAGAAATAAGCCTATGCTTTTACATGTAGTTGATATTGTAAATATCAAATAATGATATAAATCTCTAACCAACGGAATACGTTATGGGAAACAAAAGTATCATCTATGAGATAACTTCACAACTATTGATGCAAGTAAATTATTTCCTAGTTAATATGTACGTCAGATAAATAATACTTCCTATGTTTATAGATATAAGGTGTATTTGTTTTTTGAAATAAAACCCAGAATATAGGGTGTACTATATTGCACCCCTCGTTTAGAAACAAAATTATAGTCTTGATTACATATTTTTATCTCATGGAAACAACTCTATTTTTGCATGTTAGTAAGCCAAAGTAATCTCGTCAAAAACTTCGTGCGTTCTTTAATTTTCAAGCCAAAAACTACAAACCATTCATTTAGGAGCGAAGGGGCAACTGTTATACCTTCTACAAATCTATCCTTCTCTCATTTACTTTCTATATATTTTCCCTAATATGTGGCACCCTCCCACCTTTGAGAAACATGTGACTTCTTAGACTTCAACAATTTTTAAGTTGACCTTATTTCCTATCTGAAATTCTTAATATGTAATCAAGAAATAAATAAAAAATTAGTCATAACCATGATATTTTATTTTGGCAAGCATTTAGTATATATTTATACTCCAATAATCATCGTATGACTACAAGATTGTACAACACTGTCTGTTTTAAAATGGAGATATTACCATTTTGTTTTGTTTAACTCTCTCTCTCTCTCTCTCTGTGGTATCCCTAATCTCTAGTCATGTTTTTAAGCTCCCGATCACATGTAATTTGTCCTTTCATGTATATAAGATGACTATTGCAACATGGATGACTTATTTAGTATACATCATTGTAATGACATATCCTATAATATGATCGTAAACCAAGCAAGTTGACACCAAAATGTGTTAATTTACACTCTAGTCTTGTTATTTAAGCTCCTAATCACATATAATTTGTCTTTTCATGTATATAAGGTTTATATTGCAACATGGATGACTTAGTATACATCATTGTAATGACATTTCCTATTATATGATCATAAACCATGAAAGTTGACACCAAAATGTGTTAATTTAGTCGCTGGAAAGACAAGAGAAGTAATAGGAAATAATATTTGGTCTTGTGATTAATTCCCGATATCTCCTAATCCCATGGTCTCACCAGCGCAAAATTGTTGTGCGATCCTGTACTCAACATGCCTAAAACTCCTCCATTGCTAGAGGAACTAGAACGTTCTTTCCTTGAAAAAACCAGCATTGCTCTTTCTCTGACGCATGAAGATTGTCATCCAACTAATATCACCTAGGCCTCTCAAGTCAAGCGAGCTAAGAATTTTATCTATTGTGGTTGGACAGGGTGAACAACCACACACTTCAATTACTACCTATTTATCCTTTATTAGTTGAGATTGCATTTGGTAGATGGCTAGTCATCATAATTATTCAGGTGGAGATATATTTTGTTACTTCACATGAATGCAGCTCATTCATTTCATTGCCGTTGGAGCTTCCTATACCACTTAACTTGTTTGATGACTTTCAGTGGCTTAATATTTCGAGCAACAGTTTGGATCACTAATACTTTTCCTCCTGAGTTCGAACTAAAACATGAATTTACCTTTCGGTACATTTCATGAACCATGGTGTACTGATACACACGTGGCAATACAAACCAAAACTGTTGGATGAAATAAACGCGTGGCCATGTTTGGAAACATGGTTTGGTGATAAATGCTTACATCCTTGGACATGCTTAACTGACACTCCTCCACGTGTACTATAACATCGTACCAACAACGACAAGCCCGCTAAGCTAAACCGTCCTCAAACTGATCTTGTAAATAGTTTTTTACTACCCCTGTTGTCTCTAAATGTTATGCCAGGTTATAAGTGTTCGACTCCGGTTGTCCAGCACTACAACAAAAACCTACCATAGAGACATTCTCCTTGAGACACTTTCTATTTTGTCTCTCTAAAAATCATGTAGAGACATTTTGCATCCTTTAGAGACAATTTTTGAGACACCTAGGAATGTGTCTCAAATATAGAGACATCACTTAAGACATTTTTTTAAAGGAATGGAATTTTCATTCTAGAGACAACTTTCGAGGCATTCTAAATTATCACAAAAAGTTATATACAGGCAATCATTGAGACACATTGTAAAATGTCTTTACATTTTATGTAAAGACACTATTTAAGGCATTGTTCTTGTTGTCTAGAGACATTTGTTTTATGTTTTACTCCTGATGTGCAATACTCAAAAGAAATTCATTCCAGGTATAAACAAGATCTTGTGGAAGGTTGAGATGGTTAGAGTAATAAGTCTTTATCATTAAGGTCAAGAGTTCAAGGATTCCTTTTGACATGTTTCTCATGATATTTTTACTCTACATGTAGAGACATAATATAATGCCTCTTTATTGTGTCTTATAAGATGTATATGCATTATTACTAGTGTACTTACCCCATAGAGACACTGCCCATAGCGACACTTTTGAGACAATGTGTAAAATGCCTCTACAAGTAAGTAAAGACAATAAAAGTGTCTCTACGGGACAAAAATAGTGCCTCTACGGGCTAGATCTCTTGTAGTGCAGTGTTCACATGCACACACTTCAACTACTACCGATTGCTCCCTGATTAGTTGCAATTGCATTTTGCACATGGCCAGTCATCATAATTATTCATGTGGATAGTTATTTTCTTACTTCACATGAATGCAACTGATTCACTTCATTGCCTTTGGAGCTTATTGTACCGTTTTTCTTGTTTTATATGACTTTAATTGGCTTAATATTTGGAGCAATAGTTTCGAGCTCTAGTGTATACTCTTCTTGAGCTCGAAATTGAGAGTGAATGTACTCTGTTCTATACAGCTCATGAATGCGATGGTGTATATATATGCATGTCACAATACAAATAAAACAAATGCCAGGAATATTGCGGTGTACAAGTACCAAGGGGGTGAACTACGTTGTACAGTAGCATATCTTCATAATTGTAGTACCTGAAGAATTTCACATGGAAATCACTGATTCGTTGATTCTTTGATTCATCTTACACAGCTCGAAGGAAAAGTTTGTTGAAATGGAGAAATCTGATTTCTAGGCTTCTCCCAATCCTTCTCAGCGCCTCTATAGTGTCATGACATATTCTATCTTGGACCATATTATAGCTTGGACCATATACTTTAAACAAATCCAACTTTCTTATTTGATCTTGTTGCATTCAAATATTTGTCTAAGCCATGTTTTAAAAATTAAGATAGGGAATAATATGAATTTCCAAAAATTCTAATGAACATGTTGGAGAAATATACCATTTTGGATTTAGTGGATTTTGCTGAATTTTGGATTTTAAACATATTTAAATCCATCTCCAAATAAGTAATAAAAGAAAAGAGAGGAGAATAATATGACATTCTCAAAATAATGTTGGAAATGATTTAGATATATCTACATTCATTTGTTATATTATATAATTATTCTAGGTTGCTATAATTGTGGAGAGTTCGGCCAGTTGTCTAAGGACTAGAAAGAACGTGCAGATCACATAGGGAAAACTGAGAAGAATGTTAAAGTCGTGACCGCTAGCAATACTAATGGGTATGGTAATTTATTTACTGTTATTTCAGTATTTCAATCACCATGTTCATGGATTGATATGGGTGTTAATGATCACGTGTGTCCTGACATTTCTATGTTCACTTCTTATCAAATCGCTCGGGATACCTCCGTCCTAATACAGAATAGTTCACATGCTTCTATTCATAGTTTTGGCGCAGTGGATCTGAAGTTCACTTCTAGAAAGATCGTGCAACTGAGGAACATGCAACATGTCCCTATTATAAACACGAATATCGTTAGCGGCTCTCTTCAATGCAGAGATGAGTTTAATTTTTTTTAAGAATCTAATGAAATCGTTGTTTCCAAACATGGACAATTTATTGGTAAAGGTTATGAGTTCGTAGGCTTGTTCTGATTTTCACTTTCATATTTTTGTAATAAATCTGTGAATCATATTTGTGGTTGTGTTAATGATGATACTAGTGTTTGGCACTATCTTTTTATGTCAGATTAATTTTGGTATGATGTCTTTGATGTCCAGTATGAGTTTAATTCCGAATTTTACCATTTTCAAAGGTTCTAAGTACCATAGTTGTGTGCAATCGAAGCAACCCCGATATCGTCACAAGTGCCAAGGAGATAAACTGGGCACCTCTAGAACTCATACATTCTGATCTATGCAAGATAAATGGTGTGTTGACCAAATGAGCAAAGCTATTTTATGATGTTGGTTGACGATGCTACTAAATTCTACTATGTTTACTTGTTGCAAATTATATGTGAGGCTTTAGACTACTTTATAATTTATAAGTCCGAAGTTGAAAATAAACTAGAGAAAAAAATCAAGCGTCTTAGGACAGATCATGGTGGTGAGTATTTTCCCAAAATATTTGATGAATTCTGTGAGGAACATGGTGTTATTCATGAGAGGATGCCTCCCTACTCTCCCCAATCAAACAGGATTACCGAGAGGAAAAACTGCACACTAAGTGACTGATGCATGTAAAATGCATACATAAAATTTGTAGTTTGTTAACATGTTTTCCCACATATTTGCATCATATGTAATGTTATACCTATGTTTTGTATTGATTTTTGGGGATTTACCAATGATCCCCTTTATTTTGGATATAACCCGACAGGGCAGAAAAACCTTGTTTTCAATGTTTTTGATGTTTCAGGACCTATACAAAATGGAATGGACCTGAACTTTTGGAAATGCCAATATTTATCCATGAGAAGCTTCTGGAGCACGAGAACCTCACTTAGAGGGCCAGGTGGCCCAAATGAACCCGTGTGGCGTGCCCAGCCTAGGTGGGCGCACCACCCACCCTCGTTTCCTCCTCAGCCGTCCGATCGCCTTGATTCTTTCGTCCACAGAGTTCTCTTGACCTAAAAATCTCTATATAAGGATCCACCGGGGAGTCCTTGAGACGAAAGTCACCAGAGACAAAACCAAGTAATAGAGAGCCAGCAAGCCGCCGCCCGGAGGAAGATTGGAGGGGGAACAACTACCAGAATCGCCTCTGTCCGCGTCTCCTCCTTAACCAACGTCTCCTCATCACTCCCATGATGAGATGGGAGTTGTCCACTCCCTATACTTTTGGTTTATGGTGGTAATTTGATTTAATCTCTCCATGTATGATCATTGTTGAAGTCCATATGATGTGCCTTGCATGATTATGTATCTACCTATGTAATTCCTATGGTGGATATTGTGTTATGAGATAATACTTGTTATTCATTTACCATTGTGTTGGATCTTGTATGATTTGTCATACTTTGAGAATATTCTATGATGCATGTAATGGTTTGGATCTATACATAATGCCTTGTTTATCCATATCATGAGGTGATTGACACCACCAAGTGGGGGTATATGAGAGAGATATGATAATACTAACAACATATCACAACATATGAATCATTGCACTAGTGTTTCGAAAGTTTTCCATTAAGAAGTATGATATATGTAGATAATGGGTCGCCGAGTGACAACGGTATATGTATTGAGTGACAACAATATGGCCCAACATCCTTTATCTAGGGGTAAAAAGGGAGAAGTATGATATGTGGCGTGACACAAACGAAATGCTAGCCTAATTGCAAGGGTGACCTAGCAACACAAAGGAGTACTTCTTTCACCTATGTGTTTTACGACATGTAGCCACCATAAAAGTACCATTAACACATTGGAATTGTGTGTACCTTTACTATCCATGACATGATAATCACCATAGATGGAGAAGAGAGGATTAAGTGAACCCATGTCCATTGTTCCCATAATAGAAAACCCCTTGTCATGTCCTCTTGCATTGAAGAGGATTGGGGCACTTTTATATTCTTTTTTTGTTACATTAAACCTCCAACCATTAAAACAACCATCTTATTCCTTAAAACTTATTTAGTGAATAATCAACTAAAACTTGTGACACTTTAGTTATAGAGAATACATAGCTCTTCCTTCTTGCTCCTGTGGATCGATACCCTACTTCCACATTGAGAGATACTACAGTGATCCCCTGCACTTGAGGGTTATCAAGATGCTTTTATGGCGCCGTTGCCGGGGAGCGTAGCGCTTAAGTTTCTATTCTTGTGTGCACTAGCCTTTAGATTTTTTTAGTTTGTTTTCTATCTTGCAATCATCTAAGCTTGGGGAGGTTTCTTTAACTTGTTTGGTTGCGAGTTTCTCATTAGATTTACTTTCAGTTTTTACTTTCCTTATATCAAAAACACATATAAATTATTATAAATTTTACTATGGATGATAAAGATGGACATGTTAATGAAAAATATATTTCAACTAGTTCTCAAGAGACACCTAGTGAAGAGGATATTGATTTCACTGAAGATTTTATGAGTCTTGATCTAGTTCACTTGGATAAATTTGAAGAAACCTTGAGTACCTTTTCTCTATGAAAACTATTTCCTATTACTAGTAAATGCAATGAACCTGCAATATTCATTAAAGATAATGATTATGATTTTGAAGTTAACCCTAAAATAATAGAAAGAGTTGAAGCATATAAGTTCTATGGTAAAGAAGAAGAATTTCCCTATGAGCACTTAATGAATCTAGAAGATACTGCTTGCCTATTTGGAAAAACTGAGATACAACAACACTATTATTTCTTAAAACTTTTCCCCTTCTCTTTAGGAGGAGATGAAAAAACTTGGTACAAATCATTAGGTCATAAGTCCATTAATAGTAAGGAAGCATGCTTGTATTTGTTTTTCCATAAGTATATCTCTGATAGTAAAATACATGCTATGAAAATTGAAGTTAGTAGCTTTACACAAAACAAAGAAGAAAGTATCCCCCAAGCTTGGGGGAGGTTTTGTGCCATTGAAAGGAGATGCCCTGCGCATGGTTTTAAGGATATTGAATTGCTTGATGCATTTTATACTGGACTAACTAAAAGTTCTAGAACCTATCTAGATAGTGTTGTAGGAAATATATTCAGGGACTGGACTATTGAGGAAGCTAAGGAATTATTGAATACTATTACTCAGAATTATCATGATTGGCATATTCACGAGGAGAAGAATGAACAACAAGAAGAAGATACGGTCCAACCTAAGCTTGGGGATGTATGGGAACCTCATGAAAATGATAGTAACACTCAAACTCAAAACTCATTTGTCATTTATGAGAACCCATGCTATAATAATTGTGCAACTAAGAATTCTACGGTCATCTTTGATAACCCATGCTATTATGATGAAACTAATAACGCTCCTTCACTTTCAATAATGCTACTACTCAAATTATTGATGGTAATGAGGAATTTTGTTTAGACATGCTATATGATAATACTTTAGATGATGGACCTATGTCTATTAACAACCCTCCATGTACAATGCATGAGGATGAAGATGACATACTTGTTGTCCATGATGATACTCTTGTTAGCAAGAGTCCTATAATATTCTTGAACTCTCCTATGTTAACCATAGAGGAGAAATATGCACTTGATAGAACCTATATATGTGATTTGCAATTACCTTATGTTGAAAATCATCATTGCAACCATGATCTTAAAAATCAAAATAGTAATAGCAACGATTTTTAAAGAGGAAAACATGCAAATGAATTCCATGATAGTTATAATGATCCTCTTCACATAAAAAATTCTATGAACTTGCTTGCTTTGGATGCTTACAATGCTAGAATTGCTTCTAGTAAATGCAACTATTATGAAAGTGCAGGTGATAGGTGCCCTCATTATGCTTATATTTATTATATGTTGTGTCCACCTATTGAGGATATGGAAAGGTAGTCTTCTACTTGTTGTTATTTAGTCATATATAAAATACTTGAACATTATTTTGATTGGCATGAGCACACCATGGTACCCTGGTATAATGTATGGAACACTTTCCAAGGAAAAAGGTGGTAGCAAACAAACTCAAGCTATCCCATGAATTCCATATCACTTAACCCAAGTAAGTAAAGCCTAGCTATATGGCTATAAAGAAAACGCTTTGCGGGAGGCAACCCGGTTATTTTGTTTTGGATTTTTGTTTTCGAACTCTTGCTGTAGCAACAGAGTTTTCTTTTAGTTTGTTTTCTGGAGTTTTTAATAAAGTACCAAGTAGAACCCATTTTGGATGTTAAAAGGTTGTTAAAACATATGGAGTAGCAAATCCCTGTAGAACAGTTTTTAGTGCAAGAATTTATAATTTTTCTATAACTCCGATTGCGCTCACATTTACACAGCATTTACAAATTTCATCCCCTGTATGCACAAAAATTGGTTAATATTCCCGAGATGTTTAAGTGGGCGAAAGAAATTCGTTTTTCTGCTGTTGAAAATCTAGACATATGATGCCATGTTTTGGTTTAACCATTCCCAAGTCTCCTAAAATGATTGTTATGAGTCATATTATATGCTAGGGATATGTAGAAACATTATATACTTGCTGGAACATTTATAATGAATTTTATCTTTGATATATATGCAGCAACTATTATACTTTTGTGCCACTAATACCACCACTCAGAAAAGAGATGGGAGAAAAAGTTTTGTGTTGAAGTTTTTTGACATGGAATAGAGGAACATCACACCAAGAGGAATCCAAGTATGGTGAAAACCGTAAGCTTGGGGATGCCCAAGGCACCCCACTGGACCTATTAAACTCTCGGTTTGCAAACCTCTAAACTTTGTTTTTCGAACAACATAAAACTATCATAGAAACTTAAAGCGTCTGTTTTGTTTATTTTATTTTTGTTTTGCATTAAGAAGACCACCATCACTATTATTACAAATGTTTGTGCCAGAGCTGCTGAAAAGAAAATTTCCTTAATGAGATTAAAACTGAATAAGAATGCCTTGAAGTAAAAGAAAAGGGGAGATAAAAGCAAAAAAGTTGAAATTAATGTTGTGTCTAGATCTTAAGCTCAAGTACTTTATATGAAGTATGATTTATTTTGTGCCTATTAATTTGTATCCTTTGCTTGTGTATATTTATTTCAACATTAAGGAGCAAGGTGAGAAAATAAATGTTGGCATCATGAACTAGATGGCACACTCTTTAGATCTCTTTTTGCTAAGCCTTCACAATACAAGCTAAGATTTGTTCCAAACCCCATAAACTAGACTAGCCATATCCAGCTATTTGTGGCAAAAGCTACTTTCAAGTATAGTATGTATGTTAATCCTCCAAACGTTCTTAAAACAAGTTATTCATGTATTTTAAAGCTCATAAGAAAGTAAGGTTTGGGGTGATACCACTATGGAAATTTTTGTTATTTACATCTTATTAGTTGTTGTTGGCCAAACATGCTGTCATCGCACAAGATTTCAATGTTGAATGTTGATGATTAACCATGTTAAAGTTCCTCCTATGGATTGAATCGATGTGAAATAAAATGTGCATACTGGAGTAGGCATGTTGAGAGAAAACGCTTCTGAAACGTAGTCAAATACATGCGTCATGCGACAACTCATGGTGAAAACTTACAACATGATGATCTTGTTGATATGATTCATATGTTTTGTTTTCTTATTCTAGAGTAGAGATACTTCCCCCTCCCACCTTGAACATGACCAAGGAATTATATTAACTCCTATGCTAAATAAATAAATACAAAAAGGGGGCATATAGCTACTCAGGGACCTAGAGATACTTCAGTGATGTGGTTTCTAAGACCAACATGTGCATATAATGATAGGCCTAAGTTGAGTAGCATGAGGAGTGCAAGGTCATAGGTATGGTGGATGAAACAATCAACTTCTATGATGTTTAGCACATAAACCATATGAAGCTTTGAAATAAAAGTTACTTGTAACCCCATCCTTATTAGTATTGTTGACATGAACTAATAGCTCAAAAACTTTATTTTTACATTCTTTATTATGGAGGATTAACATATGTATTCAATGCTTACTTTCGTTACGAGATGCAAAACATCTCAAGGGAAGACATGAAACTAAGAAGTGAGTCTTCCAGTAAAGGGCATGAAACTAAGAATTAGCCCAAAAAAATATAGGCATAAAACTCGAATGCCAATCATGAAAGGAGTCTCTTATTCCATAGGTCCATCAAAGTGTGCTTGAAAGTTTGTTTTGTTCAACATTTGTTTTAACACACCATTACTTATTGTTTAACATGTTTATAGATGTGTAAAAGATACAACTTGATAGTACACTTGCATATTATGTTTCATTGAAAGGAATTGAGCCTATGAACTTCACATGATAATGAAAGAAGAAAAGGTAACAAACTCCATGATGGCTCAAGATATGTAGAGCTTGTTGGGAACCCCCGGAGGAAGGTATGATAAGCACATCAGCAAGTTTCCCTCAGTTATGAAACCAAGGTTACCAAACCAGTAGGAATAAGGAAACAACTCCAAGGTGTTGCTAGCAACTTGGAATCCTGCACAACACAACCACAGAACTTTTCCCCAACTTACAGTGAGGTTGTCAATCTCACTGGTTTTGCTGAAACAAAGGATTAAACGTATAGTGTGGAAGATAGTAATTGCTTGCAGAAAGTAAGCAGTAAACGGTAAACAGTAGATGGTATATTAATGGTAAAGGAATGGACTGGGGTCAATAGTTCACTAGAGGTGTTTCTCCTTAAGATAAATAGCATGTTGGGTGAACAAATTACAGCTGGGCAATTGACAAATTGAGAAAGCATAACAATGCATATACTAGACATCTTGACTCCTACGAGATTTGATTGGGCATTACAACATAATACATAGACCGTAATCCAACTACATCTATGACTAATAATCCACCTTCAGGTTATCATCCGAACCCCTTCTAGTATTAAGTTGCAAGCAACAGATAATTGCATTAAGAAAAGTGTGTAAAGTATACAATACAATTTCCCCATGGACAAAGTATTGTTGTTTTCTCCCTAGTAGCAACATCACATCTATAACCTTAGAGATTTCTGTCACTTCCCTAGATTACTAGAGGCATGAACCTACTATTGATCACAAATACTCCCTCTTGAAGTTACAAGCATCTACTTGGCCAAGATAGCAACTAGCAACGGAGAGCATGCAAGATCACAAATAACATAGACATGATAGAATCAATAATCAATCTGACATAGCATATCAATATCCATCGGATCCCCACAAACACAACACATAGGATTACAAATAGATGATCTTGATCGTCAACGGAGCTCACAAGATCTAAACATGATAGCACAAAGGAGGAGAACCAACCATCTAGCTACTGTATGCACCCATAGTCCAAGGGTGGACTACTCAAGCATCACTCCGGAGGCTGGCATGGTAATGAAGAAGGCCTCCGGGATGAGCTTTCCCCTCCGGCAGGGTGTCGGAAGAGCTTCGGATCCCCTCGATCTAGGGATGGAGATGGCGGAATCTACAGACTCTTTTGTGGATTTTTGATCGGGCCCTTATGATTTCTGCATCATGGTACTTTTATAGGCGAAGGGGCAAGATCGGTGGGTGCCCGAGGGGCCCACACCATGGGGCGGCGCGCCCTAGGGGTTGGCCCTGCCAGTCCTAGGTGTGGTCACCTCGTGGCCCCACTTCGGCTGCCCTTCGGACTCCGTGTTCCTTCTGGTAAAATATTGACTTTGGCTTTTGTCCCGTCCAATCCCGAGAATATTTCCTTACTAGATTTTCTGAAACCAAAAACAGCAGAAAACATGCAACTAGCACTGCGGCATCTTGTTAATACGTTAGTTCTAGAAAATGTATAAAAATACCTCAAAGTATAAACAAAACATAAGAAAGTTGATATAAAACAAGCATGGAGCATCAAAAATTATAGATACGTTTATGACCTATCAAGCATCCCCAAGCTTAACTCCTACTCGTCCTCGAGTAGGTAAGGGATAAAAAGAATAATTTTTGAGGTGACATGCACCATCACAATATTGATCAAGATATTTGTAAAGCATTGATAGTTGGGATCAAAGTACTCTAAACATGAGCATGAAAGATAGAGTTCTAACAATAAGACATAGCAACTATGTTGTAACATGAAAAGGTACAAACAAAAGATCATGAATAACAATGCATTAAAAGACGTTTGTTTGTTTCACTTATAGAAAACATAATAAGAGTGGTATTCAGCTTGTCCCTCATGGTATAGCAAAACATAAATGCAGAGGACACCTTCAAAGTTCATAAGGGTGACTAGATACAAATAATTTAAGAACAAGCAATATCAAAGTTATGAATCAATCAACAAGTTTTGGGACAATGCATATTAAACTAAGAATGACCACTATGCTCTCTCTTAATTGGTGCATAAATATAGAACATGGAGACTCAACATAAAAGTAAAAAAGAAAGGCCCTTCATAGAGGGAAGCAGGGATTTCAAGTTTCATAAAGAGCTTCCAAAAAATTGTGGTACTTATTAGCTTTCAGCTCTCATTTCCGCTATCATAAGAATCTTGAGGTGATTAAGGTTAAAGTGACACAAATATGAGGATATGCTTGACAAGTTATAAGTTGAAAATCTCATGCCCCTTGCTTACGAGTACCGAACCTCATGCTACTCAACTTTAGTCACAAGTAAGTTCTTGTCATTGTAAGTACATGTGTATCATGGAGAACCGCCAACGGGGTACCCCTTGCCCCATGATGCAGGAGCTTTCCCATATCAAATTGACAAGGCAACAGACAATGAGCATCTCAGCGATCTTTTTATTTGCTATTTGCATAAGTTTTTATTGAGGATGCTTCATAGAATGCTCACTATGGTTATGTGCAAGCTTCCACCATGATTAGGCATGGCTTAGGCTAGCCACCTAGGCGTTTCTCTAACAAACATACAAACTCCATGAGCTTACAAGCTCCCCTTTTATTTCACACCGTCGGGATCCATAAACAAAAGGACGTGATATCAACTGAATAATAGGTGCAATGTTGAAAGCGCTCCCCATGGTATCATGGTTCTGCTAATTCACAACTTATAAAGTGCAAGCATATAAGAAACATAGATGGACACAATGGTTCAAGTTTATTAAGTGCAAGAAAATAAAGTGTGCCATCAAGTTTGTGAGAGCTTTAATCACTAATTTTCACATAACAAAAGTTTAATTTGGAAGGTAGATAAAAACATGAATATACTTGGAATGGTGTAACACACCATGCATAGTAATTTATAGTGGACTCTTTGGAATAACTTGGTTTTCTTGGAGGTTGTATGCATGAGTGGAACTCATACGTGGTACAGGTGGAGGCTAGCAAAAGACTAGGAGAGACCAACTAAGAGAGCAATAATGGCCATAATCATGCAAAGCGACAAAACATTATTAATTAAAGCATAAAGTGATATTATAAGTCAAAAACTGAATGATCATAGAAGCTAAGGTGACTAGTTCATAGTCCTAACATGGTGTAAGCATGTGCCAAGTCAACCCAAATAAAGCATCAATGGAGAATACCACAATATTATGCTTTGTATGCTAAAACAACGCATGATTCTTTTAAGGCACATTAGGAAATCTCAATTGTTTGGAACAAGTCATACTACAACAATAATCACTAAGCATAAGGTCAAAGCAACATCAAACATGACATGATAATATCTAGGCCGCAGTCAAAACAAGCTCCTTTTGTACCACTTATAAGCATGAAGCTTCCTACTCTTTTCCAATACCAATCAAATTATTTGAAACAACATATGAATGAGGAGGTCCAACCAATTTATTTAAGCAAACCAAACAAAATAAAACTAAAAATCAAAACAAAGACGCTCTAAGAACAACACAATTATGCATGAAACAATAAAAATGAAGTGTTTTGGAAGAAAACCTAAGATTTTTATTGATGAAGAAGGGGATGCCTTGGGCATCCCCAAGCTTGAGATTTTGTCCATACTTCATCTCATCATATTATTCTTCCCTACACTTGAAAATTTCCTTCATATGAAACTTCACACAATCTTCATTAGCAACATTAGTGTATTCAAGATAATAAGTCTTTGTGTTTAGTTTCAACACAAGTAAAACTTCTATTAAAATACAAGATACCGTAGCAATTCCTTCTAAAAGCTCAAGTGATCAAAGAGAACTCAAAGAGAAAGAGATTAAGAGGCAAATGCAAATAATGGCAGAAATCTGTCAAAACAACAGCAGGTAAAAACCGATTTTTTTGGAAGACCTTCTGTTGCTCAAATCGAAAAGTGCGAAACAAACGAAAGTTAGATAATAACCTATGGCATTAGCACGGAAAATTACAGCTCAATCCGATGTACAGGGATTTTTCACGATTTTTTATAGTGAAGCACACAAATCTGTTTCGGGACAGCATCTTTCCCAAGTCTTAATTTTATATCATTAGAGGTTATTCTTCGCACAAAAACCACACAAAAAGGATAAGGAGAGGTTATTACTGAGGTAATAACTCCCAAGACTCAACAAAATAAAAACTTGCTGAAAGTAAAAATAATTTGGGTTATCTCCCAATAGTGCTTTTCTTTAACGCCTTTCAGCTAGGCATATGAGCAAGATTCAAGTATTTTCGAATGAAGAAGCATTAAGATCAATACCAGAAATATCTTCAACGAGGCAAGTTATCTCATCCAAATAATTTCTAGATGACCCTCTCTCAATACTCTTAGGTTCACTATTTTCATCAAACGGGTTTTCAGGAACAATCCAATCAAAATTCTTTTCCAAGGCTTCATGCATTCCTACAAGTTTAAAAGGTATTGGTATTTTAATTTCCTCTCCATTTTTGGGTTTGGTTTTGTCCAACTTTTCTAGTGTACTAATAACATCTACACATGATACTAGCATATTAAAATGATCAAAGACCTTTCTAGCTTCCTTAACAACATCATTGAATTCTTTAAGCAAAGTTTCTAGAATAAAATCTCTCTTTTTAGTATCCTCAGTATCTTTAATTTTAAGAAACATTACTTTCATCATGGGGTTAAGGTTAACAAACCTAGCCTCCAACATGTGAACTAAAGAAGTTCAGCAATTTCATAATTTGGAGCAAGTTCTGCTAAGGATCTATCCTCAATATCCTTATGCTTGCTAACATGATTAAAGAATTCTTCAATATTATCTTTCCCAATTATAGAGCCACTACCTATTGAAGGGTCTTCTAGGGTGAACTTAGGGATCAACATGGTGAGCTAAGAACAAGGTGAAAACTATAGAAAGAACTATTTTTTTGTGTGTTTTTGATAAAGAAACAGGCAAAACAAAGAAAAATAAACTAAGCAAAACAAAACAAAGTAAAGGGATTGGTTGTGACAGACTCCCCTTACAAGAATCTTCTTTCTCCCTGAAAAGTGATTGACGAGGCGGAAGAGATTGAAGTTGTCCTTAACTCCCCGGCAACGGCGCTAGAAAAGTGCTTGAAGGCTCAAGATATGTAGATCTTGTTGGGAACCCCAAGAGGAAGGTAAGATGAGCACATCAACAAGTTTCCCTCAGTTATGAAACCAAGGTTATCGAACTAGTAGGAGTAAGGAAACAACTCCAAGGTGTTGCTAGCAACTTGGAATCCTGCACAACACAACCATAGAACTTTTCCCCAACTTATAGTGAGGTTGTCAATCTCACTGGTTTTGCTGAAAACAAAGAATTAAACATATAGTGTGGAAGATAGTAATTGCTTGCAGAAAGTAAATAGTAAACAGTAAACAATAGATGGTATATTAATGGTAAAGGAATGGACTGGGATCCATAGTTCACTAGAGGTGTTTCTCCTTAAGATAAATAGCATGTTAGGTGAACAAATTACAGCGGGGCAATTGACAGATTGAGAAAGCATAACAATGCATATAGTAGACATCTTGACTCCTACGAGATTTGATTGGGCAATACAACATAATACATAGACCGCAATCCAACTGCATCTATGACTAATAATCCACCTTCAGGTTATCATCCGAACCCCTTCTAGTATTAAGTTGCAAGCAACAGATAATTGCATTAAGCAAAGTGTGTAATGTAAACAATACAATTGCTCCATGGACAAAGGATTGTTGTTTTCTCCCTAGTAGCAACAGCACATCTACAACCTTAGAGATTTCTATCACTTCCCTAGATTACTAGAGGCATGAACCTACTATCGAGCATAAATGCTCTCTCTTGGAGTTACAGGCATCTACTTGGCCAAGATAGCTACTAGCAATGGAGAGCATGCAAGATCACAAATAACATAGACATGATAGAATCAATAATCAATCTGACATAGCATCTCAATATCCATCGGATCCCCGCAAAAAGAACATATAGGATTACAAATAGATGATCTTGATCATGAACGAAGCTCACAAGATCAAAACATGATAGCACAAAGGAGGAGAACCAACCATCTAGCTACTGTATGGACCCATAGTCCAAGGGTGAAGTACTCACACATCACTCCGGAGGCTGGCATGGTGATGAAGAAGGCCTCTGGGATGATCTCTCCCTTCCAGCAGGGTGCCGGGAGGAGCTTCGGGTCCCCCAATCTAGGGATGGAGATGGAGGCGGCTACAGACTCTTTCGTGGATTTTTGATCGGGCCCTTAGGGTTTCTACATCGGGGTACTTTTATAAGCGAAGGGGCAAGGTCGGTGGGTGCCCGAGGGACCCACACCATGGGGCCACCTGATACGTTCACTACAACATGATCCCCCTTCAGCAACGCATCGATGCATTGCGAAAGGTCTATATAAGCGTTGGTGAGGTCTATACCAACGGATTTTTATGTGTTGGCGTTGGTGGCGTTGCTAGGGTCTACAACAACGCAAAAACATGTGTTGGTAATCGATGTCTATAAGCGTTGTTAGATAGCAACATATATAAGCAGAGGCTAACCACACTTTGTACGCGTTGGTAGTACCCTACAGGAATGGTCGAAACTGGTATAACAAAACTTTGTAGCACTTAAAAACAATGCTACATTATCATAACCAGTTAATAATATTTCACGTATTGTTAGCAACAATCACTAGTCAATGGAAATAGTACACACATGAGCCACGATATATGAAACGGAAATATTTCTATATAGTATGCCAACTATGTTGCATTACAAAGAAAAAGATCCGGAGAATACAAATTATCCAATACTTGCATTCTTACAAATATATATGTTCTATTCTAAATATTGATCATGAAAAAGAGACTCGAAAACATAATCTAAGCTATCGTGTAGTAGCTCCAGTGTCCATCTTGTAATCAACACCTTAACCATGCATCATCAATTTTTCTTGGAAATCTACAAGAACAAATATTGAGAAGAGTAAAGAAAACTCATCAGGTTATGAAGTAGTAAAATTAAGAGAGGGGTAAAATTTACAAAAGGGTACCATACATATGTTGACGGCCAACCCATAAATAATCTGGCTGCATGACCAATAATCTTGATCTTTTTCTGTGGGCGTATAAACTCATTCCTGATTTTGCAAATGTAGCATAAACACTCACTTCCCATAATTTATTTCCAATTTTAACTCCTTCAATTGTATATTCTGGGTCTCTACATTTTATTGTAGCAAGAACAACATTCTTGTTTGGATCTTACAAAATCTTCAAAAATATGATAGTGCCAACCTTTTACATAAACAAAAGTAAATGCGTAAACAAGTTCCAATGCAATTTGAAGCTTGTGAAAATCATGAATAAAACAAACATAATGCAGATACATCTATCGAGTTGGTATCCAAGCAATTTTTCATAATGCATGGTTGTTTCTGCATATAATATAGTCAAACATTAGTACGCAATAAACTAAATCATAAGAAAACTGGAAGTAAATGAACCCTCTAAAAGAAGGCAATGCCAAAAAAAAAAATAGACATTCAGGGAATATGTGCTTTTTACTAACCTTTCTGGTATGAGATTTGACCCAATTCTTCAATGGAAGGCATTTATTAAATATCCCAATGGCGATGAATGCCATTCTTGTTATTCAGCAAAAAATATGTTCTTTGCAGCCTCCTGCAGTAGATAGCTATGAATACTCTATATATACAACCTATTTAACAGAAGTGTGAGCAGCTCGGATTTGGTTCATACATACGTTGGCCTAAGTTTCTCTAATATTAGTGATAGAAAATAATGAAAAAAAATCCATGAGCCGCGTGTGTAAGTATTTCATATATGATAGTATGTAATAAGCGTGCATGAAATTACCATATAAGAGAGAGAGAGTATGATGTTTGTGTCCTTGGTCTTGACTCTTGACCGCTGTGCTTCCTTATTATGAAGAAACTACAACCTCCAAGCTCCAATCATCTAACTTTTGTCTTACCTACAAAAGTAAAACCTCAGGGGTAGTTTCCCAAGTATCTAGAAAAAGCTTCAGGATCATGGTAAATTGGTGTAGCACGTACTAGGTTTTGTGCTACTTTATCACTAAAGAAAAAATTTGATTAGAAAGTAGTACAACCGTATAAGATTAAATCTCCTCCAGGAAGTCAGCGTCCATGTAGGGTTGAGCGTCGTGTATCTCCACCTCCATGAAGTCATCTTCCAAGAATTTGGCCACGAACGCCCACGACATGTACGCTTCCTCAAAGTTTCTCAAGAACCCTAGTGTTGTTCGTCGCGTGGATACTGGATACCCACCTTGCCGCTCCTGTCGCTTCTTTGCTCGAGGACGACGTTTTGGTCGGCAAACCGTAGATGAGGGAGATGTAATCCGGTCGGAAAGCTTCCACACTAGCGCCGTCACCACCTTCTCCCCCTGCCAGTCGTACACCCACTCCGGCTGCTGCCCATCAAGAACTTGACACATATATCGAAATACTGCAAAAATAAACATACGTGATGGCATGTTTACAACTGATTTCTTAACAATCAGAAACAACAAGTTTGTGTTGTATAGAAATTTGCATCGTAAAAGAGCTCACTGCTATATGATGTTGCCAACCCCTACAAACTACACTGCTACACAAATTCAGCACACGCACCGTCCTCCCCAGGTACAGAATTATGGGGGCCAATTCCTGAGAACTAGGATCTTGAGCAACAACTCACTTCCCGTGGAGAGAGATATGTGACTGACCTTGAACTTGAATACATAAGGATGGCGTACGCTAGGGCGAGGAATAGGTCGCCCCCAGATCCTCGGTCGCCACCAGATGTGGCTGCCCCTCCAACAAGAGGCGTAGCAGGGTGTGGATGTAGTGGAGTCGGTGCTACCCGGATCGGAGGTCAGGAGGTGTCCATGGTCCAGGATCGCATCGATGAGGATGGCCGAGCGTCGATGTAATTGTGGCCTCGTAGATCAGACTGAGATCCAGCCGATGGCATGCTGCGTGGTGGGTGAGACGAACGGGCAGGGTAGCCAGATGAACCATATAGAAGGAAAGTAGAACCATGGGAGAGGAAGCACTGACCTTCAATCGAAGATAATGGCTCTAAATCGCCCGCCGCCACAAGCCATCAGAGGTTCCCTAGAGATTCTGTTGGAGTAGAGAAGGCACGACTTGTGCATTTGAGATGGGGAGGTGCGGATATTTAGAGGCAGTTACCTTAATCTTTTTTCTTTGCATTTTAAGTAAGCCAAGTTTAATGACTATGGTAGGTGGGGCCACTTAACTAATACCGTTCCATTCGGAACTTCTTCACTTTAAACTAAGAGAAAAACGCGCGTGTAATCATGTAATCAGTAAAAGTCTAAAAGAATTAGAGGGAAATGAAAAAAAAGGAGGGAGAAATAAAGGGAAAGGGTAAATTCAAGGCAAAATGGAGGGAGATGAAATTAGTTCTCCACGACTCCACCTCAACAATTGTCCAGTTTAATTAGCTTGGGGATTGGACGTACCAGAAAAAAGGGTGGATAACAGCCCAAACCTGATACTTTTGGGGTATTAAATAGATTAACTTCTTTTTGGAGATGCAAAAAGAAATTCTTTTTTTCCTCGAGATGTAGTCCACGAGTTCCCTTTTTCTAGAGATGCCGCCCAATATCGGAAAGGTACTTACTAAGATTAATGGAATAGAAAGACCACACAAACATTTTTTCTATCCTTTATTATGTACAGTCATACGGGTCAGCAAACCAGTTGGTATACGCACACCTCATGAGTATTGGTCTTTTCCAACACATAGGTTGCAACACATGGTATCCGTTGTCAGTCGTATGGCCGAGAACGGATTGACTTACCAACACAAATATGCATAGCTACTAACATATTTTGCAACACATTTTTAAAGGATTGCAAAATATGCATTGCTATATGTAGGATCTTGTTGTAGTGGTTGCAAACGTATCCATAATTTTTGATGTTCCATGCTTGGTTTTATCTACTTTCTTATGTTTTGTCCATACTTTGGAGTACTTTTCATATGATTTCTTGGACTAACCTATTAACAAGAGCCACAGTGCCAGCTGCCTGTTTTCTGCTGTTTTTGGTTCCAGGAAAGTCAGAAAATGAATATTCTTGGAATTGGACGGGACAAAAGCCAAAGTCAGTTTTTCACTGAGGGACACTAGGAGCCAGAATATGAGACGGAGAGGGGCTGGGGCCCAGCCACACCACCTGGCCGCGCCAGGGGGTGGTCTGGCCGCCCTAGACACCCCCTCGGTCTCCCTCTTCGCCTATAAGATGCCTTCTGACCTAAAAACTCAGGGGGGTCGACGTTTTTCCAGAAAGAGTTCTGCTTCGCCGCCACCACTAGATTCCATGATTCGGAAGCAGAAACTCCGTTCTAGCACCCTGCCGGGACGGGGAATTGGAGGAGATCATCGCCATCATCATCTCCATCGCTTCTGCATCGACCATCCATGTTTCCCCCATCTACGAGTGAGTAATTCCCCACTATAGGCTATGGGGATGGTAGGGATTGGATGAGATCGTTAATGTAATGGCATCAGATTGTTAGGGCATGATGCCTAGTATCTTCTATTAGTGCTTTTTGACTTTGTTGCGACTTGTTATGCTTAAAGCTTGTCACTAGGGCCCGAGTGCCATGATTTCAGATATGAACATGTTATTGATTCGTTATGATAGTATTGTTTATGGTCTTACCTGCAAGTTGTATACACACGTTGTTGTCAGGAACCAAAGGCCCCGTGTGATAAATCGGGATAACGGAGGAATGGCTTTGATGTGAGGATCACATGTGTTCATGGAGTGTTAATGCTTTGCTCCGGTGCTCTATTAAAAGGAGCACCTTAATTGCCAGTAGTTCCCTTGAGGCCCTGCTGCAAATGGGCTGGTAGGAAAAAAGATGTTGTGCAAGTTCTCATTGCGAGCACGCATGACTATATATGGAACACATGCCTAGGATTATCTAGTACTTGGATGCTTTACCTTATTTATCTGCAATTGCCCTATGTTCTGATTGCCATGTGAATTGTCTTGTCCATGCAACGCCCGTCCATCCATCCCTATGCCTACCGCACTCGAATCCTACTGTTTGCTGCTATTGTTACTACTGTCTTTACTTTATTACTATTGTTACTTCACTACTCCTACTACAAAACTGTTGCTACTGATAAACTGATGTGAGCAAGATTGTTTCCAGGTGCAGCTGAATTGACAACTCAGTTTTTAAGGCTTATAAATATTCTTTGGCTCCCCTTGTGGCGAATCAATAAATTGGGTTTCACTTCCCTTGAAAATACTGCGATACACCCCCTATACTTGTGGGTCATCAAGACTATTTTCTGGCGCCGTTGCCGGGGAGCATAGCTTTATTTATCAAGTCCACTTGGAATCACTATTGTTCAAGCTTAGTTTATTTCCTCCTTGTTTGTTTGTTTCTTTATCAAAAATACAAAAAAAATAGCTCCTACTCTAGTTGTTCTTTTCGTTGGTCTGTTATTGTCTTGCTTTATCATGCTTTCTATCAATGGTTGGTTTCTTTGAAACTGAATATTATTGGCAAGGTGGGTTCACGGAAGAACAAAAATATTATTATAAGGAACACCGCTTGTCACAAAAAGGGAAACACTTATGGGAACTAATTGATAAATTTTATACCATTGCTATAAACGTGTGCTCTACTTATAATGTTACTTATTGCTTTGATAAATCTTGTTGCTGCAGGAGGTACAAACACCTCCCTTTTCAATGTGAGTATAATGATGATGTTACCATATCTTCTTATGTTAAGGGAAATTATGACTTTTATGATGTGGAACAAATTGAGGAATTTATTGCTTGGAAGGGTGCATTTGAACTTGCTAGTTTGCTTGAAAATATTGATGATTCACCTTATAAATATGAGGTTTATGATATACTTAAATTTTGCTTTGATAATTACAAGGAAGAAAATGGCTATATTCTTGAATATATTAATAGATGCTTTCCACAAATGGAATAGACTAATGCCATGCAGGATCTTATGGAAGAAGAAATTGATAAACCTGAAAGCTCATTAGATGAAAAAGAGGAGGAGAGTGATGAACAAAAGGAGGAAGAATGGATTAGCTACCCATGCCTACCTTCTAATGAGAGTAACACTTTACCCCTTACATTATTTGATTGTCCCCCATGCTTACCAAAGGAGGATGAATGTTATGCTCATGTTATCTGTGATAATCCTTTATTTGTGCCTAACTTCGAGATGCATGGTACTAAAGATTTTTTCTTAGAAATTGTTTATGATAAAGCTCTAGACGATGGTCCTATATTGAATGATCAGTCATCGTGTTATAGAATTGTTAAAAGTGGGTTTGAAGGTTTTAATCCCACTATTTTTGAGCTTGATAAAAATTATGTTTTTGTAGAACATGAAAAGCATGCTTTATGTGATAGTTATATTGTTGAGTTTATTCATGAGGCTACTAAAAATTATTAAGAGAGAGAGGAAAATATGGTTGTAGAAGTTTTCATGGTATTGAAACACCTCTCTATGTGCTGAAATTTTGAAGTTACTCTTGTTTTATCTTCCTATGCCTGTCACTCTGTTCTCTGTGAATTTATTTGCATACAAGATTCCTATGCATAGGAAGTGGGTTAGACTTAAATGTGTTTTGAATCTGCTTCTTGATGCTCTCTTTTACTTCAATTCATATTTCTTATGTGAGCATCCTCTCAAACTATCATGCCTAACTTAAAGGCATTAAAGAAAAGTACTTATTGGGAGATAACCCAAAAGTTTTAGATGAGTCTTGGAAGTTATTACTTCAGTAATAACCTCTCCTTATCCTTTTTATTTGCTTTTTGTGCCAAGAGTAACCTCTAATGAGAGAGAAGTAATGGTTGGGAAAGTTGTTGTCCCGAAACAGATTTCTGTGCTTCACCGTAAAAATTCATGTAAAATCTCTGTATGTCCGTTTGAGGTGTAAATTTGTGTGCTTTGGCCCCAAGTTGTTATCTAACTTTTGTTAGTTCAACACTTTTCGATTTGAGCAACAGAAGGTCTTCTAAAAAAATCGTCTTTACCTGCTAGTCTGTTTTGACAGATTTCTGCCATTATTTGCATTTGCTTCTTGTTGGTTTCTTTTCGAGTTATTTTGGGGAATTGAGCTTTTTGAGGAAGTGCTACAGTAGCTTGTGTTTTAATGGAAGTTTTATTGGTGTTGGAACTGAACCCAAAGAATTATTATCTTGAGTGCACTAATGTTGCTAATAAAGATTGTGTGAAGTTTTGTATGAAGGAAAAATTTCAAGTGTATGGAAGGAATGAGTAATAAGATGAAGGATGGACTAAAGCTCAAGCTTGGGGATGCCACCCGTGTCACCCAAGAAATATTCAAGAGGTACAAGAGTCAAAGCTTGGGGATGCCCCAGGCATCCCCTTCATCAATAAAAATCCCAGGTTTCTTCCAAACACTTCATTTTTATTGTTTCATGCACAGTTGTGTTGTTCTTGGAGCGTCATCTTTTTCGTTTTTGTTTTGGTTTTTCGTTTGCTTTGTTTTCTTAGTTTGCTGAATAAATTGGTTGGACCTCCTCTTTCATGCATTGGTTTTCAAATAGTTTGGTTGGATTGGCAAAGAGTAGGAAAGTTCATGCTTAAGTGGTAAAGAGAGCTTGTTTTTGACTGTGGCCTATGCTTTGTCATGTCATGCTTGATATTGTTTTGGCTTTAGGCTTAGTATTCTTTGCTGTATCATGAAATGTTATAAACAATTGAGATTGCTTAATGTGCCTTTGAAGAATCATGCGTTGTTTTAGCATATTAAAGCATAGTATTGTGGTATTCTCCTTTGATGCTTTATTTGGGTTGACTTGGCGCATGCTCACACCATGTTATGACTATTCCAAGTCACCATAGCCTTGATGATCCTTTAGTTTTAAACTTGTAGTATCACTTTATACTTTAATTAATGATGTTTTGTCGCTCTGCATGATTATGACCATTATTGCTCTCTTAGTTGGTCGCTCCCAGTTTTTTGCTAGCCTCCGTAACCAAGTATGAGTTCCACTCATGCGTCCAACTCCTAAAACCAAGTTATTCCAAAGAGTCCACCATACCTACCTATTAGCTCATGCTATTCCAAGTATATTCATGTTTTTATCTACCTTCCGAATTAAACTTGTTATGAGAAAACTAGTGATTAAAGCTCTCACGAACTTGATGGCACACTTTACTTTTCTTGCCCTTAATAAACTTGAACCATTGTGTCGTCTATGTTGTATATGCTTGCACTTATTTGTTGGGGATTAGCAGAACCATGCTGTCATGGGGAACACTTTCAACATTGCACTTGTACTTTGTACGTAGTTGATATCATGCTCTTTTGTCTATGGATGTCGTCGGTGTGAAATGACAGGGGAGCTTGTAAGTCTATGGAGTTACATATGTGTGTTAGAGAAACGCCTGGACCATTGGTCTAATCCATGCCGTCATGGTGGAAACCTGCAGCGTAACCATAATGAGCTGTCTATCAAGCATTCTAGTTATAAAAAAAGAGTCAAATATTGAGAAAAAGAAAAAAAGAAAAAAAAGAGATGTGAGAAAAGAGGAAAGAGAGAAAAAGCACCATTTTCCCATGGTAAATAAGAAGATTGCTGAGATGCTCGTTGTTTGCTTGCCTTGTCATTTTGATATGGGGATTCTTCCGTATCATCGGGCAAGGGATACCCCATTGGCGGTTCTCTATGATACGCACGTATTTACGATGACAAAAACTTACCGGTAACTAAACTTGAGTAGCAAGAGGAGCGGCCCTCGTATTCAAGGGACATGAGATTTCCAGCATATACTTTGTCAAGCATATACTTCATAGTTTGTTCACTTTAACCTTAACCACTTCAAGATGCTTATGATAGGGGCAATGAGAGCTGAAAGCTAATAAGTACCATAATTTTTGGAAGCTCTTTATGAAACTTGAGTCTCTACTTCCTTCTTTGAAGGCCTTTCTTTTACTTTTATGTTGAGTATCCATCTTCTATCTTCATGCACCTACTTTAAGAGCATAGTGGCCATTCTTAGTTCTATGTGCATTGTCCTAAGACTTGTTGATTGATGCATAGCTTTGATATTGCTTGTTTACTCTTATGAACTTTGAAGGTGTCCTATGCATTTATGTTTGCTACTCTATGAGGGATAAGCTGAATGCCACCATGCTATATTTTCTTTATGTGAAACAAACAAACGTCTTGCAAAACATTGTTATTTATGAATTTTTTGTTTGTGCCTTTTCATGTTGCAACATAGTTGCTTTGTCTTATTGTTAGAACTTTATCTTTCATGTTATGTTGAAGTACTATGATCCCAGCTATGAATGTTTTACAAATACTTTGATCAAGTTTATGATGGTGTATGTCACCTCAAAAATTATTCTTTCTTTTTATCACTTACCTACTCGTGGACGAGCAGGAGTTAAGCCTGGGGATGTTGATACGTTGCAAACGTATCCATAATTTTTGATGTTCCATGCTTGCTTTTATCTACTTTCTTATGTTTTGTCCACACTTTGGAGTACTTGTCATATGATTTCTTGGACTAACCTATTAACAAGAGCCACAGTGCCAGCTGCCTGTTTTCTGCTGTTTCTGGTTCCAGGAAAGTCAGAAAATGAATATTCTCAGAATTGGACAGGACAAAAGCCAAAGTCAGTTTTTCACTGAGGGACACCAGGAGCCAGAATATGAGACGGAGAGGGGCTGGGGCCCAGCCACACCACCTGGCCGCGCGGGCTAGGCCTGGCCGTGCCAGGGGGGTGGTCTGGCCGCCCTAGACACCCCCTCGGTCTCCCTCTTCGCCTATAAGATGCCTTCTGACCTAAAAAATCAGGGGGGTCGACGTTTTTCCAGAAAGAGTTCCGCTCCGCCGCCACCACCAGATTCCGATTCGGAACCAGAAACTCCGTTCTGGCACCTTGCCGGGACGGGAAATTGGAGGAGATCATCGTCATCATCATCACCATCGCTTCTCCATCGACCATCCATGTTTCCCCATCTATGAGTGAGTAATCCCCCACTGTAAGCTATGGGGATGGTAGGGATTGGATGAAACCGTTCATGTAATGGCATTAGATTGTTAGGGCATGGTGCCTAGTATCTTGTATTAGTGCTTTTTGACTTTGTTGCGACTTGTTATGCTTAATGCTTGTCACTAGGGCCCGATTGCCATGATTTTAGATCTGAACATGTTATTGATTCATTATGATAGTATTGTTTATGGTCTTACCTGCAAGTTGTATACACACGTTGTTGTGCGGAACCAAAGGCGCCGAAGTGACAGAAATCGGGATAACCGGAGGAAATGGCTTTGATGTGAGGATCACATGTGTTCACGGAGTTATAATGCTTTGCTCTGGTGCTCTATTAAAAGGAGCACCTTAATTGTCAGTAGTTCCCTTCAGGCCCCGCTGCCAACGGGCTGGCAGGACAAAAGATGTTGTGCAAGTTCTCATTGTGAGCACGTATGACTATATATGGAACACATGCCTAGGATTATCTAGTACTTGGATGCTTTTATCTTATTTATCTGCATTTTCCCTATGTTCTGATTGCCATGTGAATTGTCTTGTCCATGCAACACCCGTCCATCCATCCCTATGCCTACCGCACTCGACTCCTACTATTTGCTGCTATTGTTACTACTGTCTTTACTTTATTACTGTTGTTACTTCACTACTCCTACTACAAAACTGTTGCTACTGATAAACTGCTGTGAGCAAGATTGCTTCCAGGTGCAGCTCAATTGACAACTCAGTTGTTAAGGCTTATAAATATTCTTTGGCTCCCCTTGTTTCGAATCAATAAATTGTGTTTCACTTTCCTCGAAAATACTGCGATACACCCCCTATACTTGTGGGCCATCACCACCTCGTGGCCCCACTTGGGCTGCCCTTCATACTCCGTGTTCCTTATGGTAAAATATTGACTTTGGCTTTTGCCCCGTACAATTCCGAGAATATTTCCTTACTAGCTTTTCTGAAACTAAAAACAGCAGAAAATAGGTAATTGACACTGCGACATCTTGTTAATACGTTAGTTCCAGAAAATGTATAAAAATACCTCAAAGTGTAAACAAAACATAAGAAAGTTGATATAAAAGAATCATGGAGGATCAAAAATTATAGATACGTTTATGACGTATCACTCCAAAGTCCATGTTTAGTTTTTATCACCTTCATGCTCGAGGACGAGCATAAGTTAAGCTTGGGGATGTTGATACATGTAAAATACATACATGAACTTTGTAGTTTGTTAACATGTTTTCCCACATATTTGCATCGTATATAATGTTATATCCCTTTTTTGTATTGATTTTTGGGGATTTACCAATGATCTCCTTTATTTGGCTATAACCCGGTAGGGCAGAAAAACCATGTTTTCAATGTTTTTGATGTTTCAGGACCTATACGAATTCAAATGGACCTGAACTTTTGGGAATGCCAATATTTATCCACGAGAAGCTTCTGGAGCAAGAGACCCTCACCTACAGGGCCAGGAGGTCCAAACGAGCATATGTGGCGCGCCCATCCCAGGTGGGCATTGCACCCACCCTCTCTTCCTCCTCGGCCATCTGATCGCCTTGATCCTTTCACCCACGGAATTCTCTTGACCTAAAATTCCCAATATAAGTATCCACCCGGCAGTCCTCGAGACGGAAGCCACCAGAGATGAAAACCAAGTAACAGAGAGGCAGCAACATGCCACCCAGAGGAAGATTGGAGGGGGAACCGCTGTCGGAATCGCCTCCAGCCGCGTCTCCTCCTTCACCAATGCCTCCTCATCACTCTCAATGATGAGAGGGGAGTGGTCCACCCCCTGGACTTTGGATTTATGGTGGTAACTAATCTCTCTATGTATGATCATTGTTGAAGTCCATATGATGTGCCTTGCATGAGCATGGATCTATCTATGTAATTGCTATGGTGGATATTGTGTTATGAGATAATACTTGTTATTCATTTACCGTTGTGTTGGATCTTGTATGGTTTGTCATACTTTGGGAATATTCTATGATGAATGTAATGGTTTAGATCTATACATAATGCCTTGTTTATCCATATCATGAGGTGATTGACACCACCAAGTGGGGGTACATGAGAGAGATGTGATAATAGTAACAACATATCACAACATTCGAATCATTGCACTAGTGTTTAGAATGTTTTCCATTAAGAAGTATGATGTATGTAAGTAATGGGTGGCCGAGTGACAATGGCATATGTATTGAGTGATAGCAATACGACCCAACATCCTGTATCTAGGGGTAAAAAGGGAGAAGTATGATGTGGCACGTGACACAAACCAAATGCTAGCCTTATTGCAAGGGTGACCTAGCAACACAAAGGAGTACTTCTTTTACCTATGTGTTTTACGACATGTAGCCACCATAAAAGTACCATTAAAACATTGCAATTGTGTGTACCTTTACTATCCATAACATGATAATCATCATAGATGGAGAAGAGAGGATTAAGTGAACCCATGAACCCATGTCCATTATTCCCATAATATAAAACCCCTTGTCTTGTCCTCTTGCATTGAAGAGGATTGGGACACTTTTATATTCTTGTTTTGATACATTAAACTTCCAACCATTAAAACAACCATCTTATTCCTTCAAACTTGTTTAGTGCATAATCAACTAAAATTTGTGACACTTTAGTTGTAGATAATATATAGCTTTTCCTTCTTGATATGAATGTTGGTACTATAATGGAATCTCGTGATGCAACATTCTTTGAGAATATGTTTCCTACAAAAGATATGCATAGAACTACCAGAAATTCTTCTGAAATCCTTCCTGAATCTAGTGCATCTATTGAGAATTTTGAACAACCACATGAGGAAGTCCTTGGGAAGGATTATGATGAACCTCCCACGAGGAGTAAGAGACAAAGGATTAGAAAATCTTTTGGTAATGATTTCATCATGTACCTTGTGGATGAGACTCCCAGATCCATTGCCGAGGCATTTGCATCTCCTAATGCAGATGCTTGGAAATAAGTTGTCGAAAATGAGATGCACTCGATTCTTTCTAAAGGAACAAGAAGAATCTAAGGCCTAGTGGTATAATTGAGAAGAAAAAAGCACGGTTGTAGAGAAGGGCTACACACAAAATGAAGGTATAGATTACTTTGACACCTATTCACCTGTCGCTAGACTGATGAACATTCGAGTAATACTTTCCCTGACTTCCTCTTATGGTCTTCTCGTTCATCAAATGGACGTGAAGACAACTTTCGTTAATAAAGAGTTGGGAGAGGAGATGTATATGGATCAGCCAGATGGGTTTGTGGTAAAGGGTGAAGACACAACGATGTGCAAGTTACTAAAATCTTTATATGTCCTGAAACAAGCACATAAGGAATGGCATGTGAAGTTTGACATAGCTCTACTTTATGATGGCTTTTTCATTAACGAGGTTGATAGGTGTGTTTACTATCGCCATGGTGGAGGTGATCATGTTATATTATCTTTGGTACAAACATGAAAGTGATAAATGAAGTCAAGTCTTTCCTATCAAAGAGTTTTGATATCAAAGATCTGGGAGAGGCTGATGTGATTATGAACATCAAGCTTATTAAGGTCGAGAATGATTACTTTAACACAATCTCATTATTTTGAGAAGGTCTTGAGACAATTTTCCTATACAGATAGAAAGACTTCTCCAATAGAAGAGTTAGAAGGAACCAATAGATCTGTTGAAATATACAAATAGTTGGTTCACTCATGTACTTAGCAGGCACTACCAGACCCGATATCTCTTTTGCTATGAGAAAGTTGAGTAGGTTCATTTCTAACCCGAGTAATGATCATTGGCATGCACTTTAAAGGGTCATGCACTATATATATGGTTCAATGAGCTATGAGATTCACTATTCAGGACACACTGCTATGCTTAAAGAAAATAGTGATTCAAACTAGATATCTGATGTTGATGAACTCTATGCCACAAGCGGGTATGTGTTTACCCTTGTAGGTGGCACAATGTGATGGAGGTCACGTAGACAGACCATATTGACGAGGTTAACCGTGGAAGCAAAACTTACTGCTTTAGACACAACCACTATTCAGCCAGAATGACTGCGTGAGCGCTTGATGGATTTGTCTGTGGTTGTAAAATTTGTGATGACAATCCTTTTGAACTGTGATAACATACTTCTATTGTAAAATTGAACAATTCTAAGGTTAACGCGAAGTTATCAAGACATGTAAAGAGACGCTAGAAATCTGTCAGTAAATTGAGAAGGGGTGCCCCACAGGTAAGTTGTCGTGGCACATGTTTATGAGGTGCCCTACTAGTAGATCACTTACCCGTGACGCATCCCCTAAGTGGTGCGCTACGGGTAAGAGAGGGCCATGCTGCTAGAGGACGCACCCCCTTACCCGTGAGGCACGATATAGTGGTGCGCCACAGGTAGGGAACATACCCGTGGCGTACCACTATGTGGTGCCCCACGGGTAAGTGTAGCTAGCACCAACTCCCCCTCTCCTAGATTGCCTTTCTGTTTTGATTAAAATAAAATAAAAATTATAAACACTTGGAAAATAAAATCATTTCATATAGATGTAGGTTATGTGATCTAGTTTGTAGGGATTAATAAATATGAATTCTTACTTTTTTTACAAAAAAATGTTTACGTGGCGGTAAAACATCTATAACTTCTGCATATGATGCCGAAAAAAAAATTAATATATCAAAATGATGATCACGAAATTTTACACTCGATGGCATCCATCTTAGATTGTTTATCGCATTTTTAGAATCTCAAAATTCGAATATAAAAAAAATATTTCAAAAAGATATTTTTTCCTTAAAAAAGTTAGATCTCACTTACCCATGGTGCACCCTCATAGTGGTGCGCCTCGGGTAAGTGAGGGCAGGATTCAAATTCGAATCCCCACCCAGCCACCTACCCCCTTCTCCTAAACTTCTCCTTCACCTTCCCCTCCCATTATCTTCCTCCTTCTCCTCTTCCCCTCCTCCTTCTCCTCATCCCCTTCTCCTCTTATCCTCCCGTTGTCCTTCACTATCTCCTTATCCGACCGCATCTCCCTCCTTCAACCGCACCTCCTTCAGATGTACCCTCATCCGATAGCCTCGGGTGCCACCTCCTACCGCCTCAGCCCACCACCTCCCACCCACACTCACTCCAGGCCGACGAGGACTAGCGCAGCCATGACCTCCCACACCTCCCTGTGTTGGTAGGTTGTGGCCGCAACCACGACCACCATGCTCGAGCTCCAGCAACACAAGGCCACGACGGCGAGCGCGAGGCTCAATTGCTTTTGCTTTTCAAATTTAGGGTGTTTTTGTAATTTTTCTGTTTTTCAAATAATATACCCGTGGTGCACAGAATACCCATACCCGTGGCGTACTAGGTGGTGCGCCACGGCTAACTTTTACTACCCATGGCACACCACCTAGTGCGCCACAACTACACGGGTTTAGTGGCGCACCGGTAGTACGTCACGTGTAACGAAAATAGGTGCACCATGGGTATGCTGTTTTCTAGTAGTGTCTGGAGTAATAATTGTTATGTATATTCAAACAACAAAAACCGACAGATCCCTTTACAAGGGGACTATCACAAAATGTGAAAGAAAGTGCATCGAGGGAATGGGGTTAAGACCCATGGATGTCACACTATAGTGGTAACCCAACCTATGTTATCTGATACCCATGAATTAGGACCTGAGAAGAATAAGCTAGTGGTTTAACTAAGAAGAGTATTTTATAACCCTCTTTATGTGAAGATGCATAACTCTCAAAATTTGTAAAGCTGAATGGCAACATGCATTAATGTATTTCAACTGTATATAACTAACAAAGATGATGTCCTACATGGCATTCTCGAAAGAACACACCTATATAAGCTCAACTGTAAACATCGAAGTCTACGAGATTCGGGTCATCTCTAGTAAACTCATGAAGAGAACAGGGAGTATGACACATATGCTCCAACCCACGGGGTAGGCTACTGGCAACTAGGTACTAGTTATGATTTTGAGCTATTCACACCTAACTTGTAATTCAAGGTTCAATCATTGTTCAAGTTGCTGATAGACATAGCTCAAAACTCTAGGCAGAAGTTCAGCGTAACATAATCTGCTGAAACGCTTGTATATAATCAAGTAGCAAGATTTGGCAAATATTGAAATAGGCATTAGAGATACATTAGGGAATTTTTAGAAATAAATGGGATAAACTCTTTTGTCCCTTGTAGATTTCAGATTTTCCCTAAATCTCAAAACCCATGAGTGTGGAAGCCCATATATGATTTGACCCAAGTTGTTGGAAGCTCACATGTGTGTGGAAAGAGGAGTGAGAGCTAAAGTTTATTCCAACATGTAAACTTGGAGGAGAGTTGCACCACCTTATAAGGTGGAGGGTCTCACCACTCTGTAAGTGAGTGACAAGAGAAGTGCTACACACGATCTCCTCCTCCTCCGACGCCGCTCGCTCGCCCGCTCGTCTGATCACGACGTGCATGCGCCTAGCTTCGCGGAATGAGCCTTGAGCAGACATATCAACCGTTAGTTGGTTCTGGTCGCTGTCGATCATTGGCTACTATAACCAACCCTAACTCGTGCGTGACATGGCCTCGGCCCACATTCTGACCTGTGCGGCTTTCCGAGCCGCTCTATATAACTGCATGTGCGGCTTCCACCATGGACACCACCGAAAACAATCCAAGGTTTTGCCAGCTTCTAGTCTACGCGATCCCGCGTGCCGGTGTGCAGTGGTGAACGGGTAAGAAGGTTCTGAAACCACTCGCCTTTACGATCTTATACGGAAGAGGGAGGATAAGGTTTTTGTGAAGCGCTCCGCGCGACTACTCAAGTTCTTTATCACAGCTCGTCTTCCTGGTCATCAAGAGCATCCGCGTGCACGGCGTCTGCTGCGTCGACTAATTTGACATGCCACTGCAACCTCTAGACCAATGTTAACTTCATCAGTAACCGATCGGTACGTATACCGTGATCCGACCTGTTGATATACTATGGTTGTTCTTGCATATGTACTGCTACTATTTATGATGATTAATACATCTAGTATGTTACAGTTTCATACGATCGTAACTGCTGTAGTCATGATTTATATTCAGGAAAATTATGCCTAATAATCCAATAGTGGAGGGGAGTGGAATCGTGATATCTTTTAGCTGATACTATGATAGAGAGAATGAATTGACCACACCGTGGTGCAGGTTCCTGGTATCGCATATGTATGAGCAATTACACTAGGTATACAAGAAAATGAACAATACAAATCCTAACCATATTGGTCTATTTAATATCAAATATTAACACACTAGTGCACACGGCCCCCTCTAACACCGGTTTGGAGGGCCCTCTAACAGTGGTTGTAGAACCGCTGTTGAGGGTTCGGTGTTAGAGGGGCCCCCCTTTAACACCGGTTCTTATACGAACCGGTGTTAAAGGGTGGCGCACGTGGGGCTGCCGCAGGGCTCAGGCCCCCCCCTTTAACACCGGTTCGTAACGGTTCTGTGCCGCGGCAGGAAAAGGAGATAAATCTCTGCCACGGCAGAGTTCTGCCGCGGCAGGAAACGGCCTAAATCTCTGCCGCGACAGAGTTCTGCCTCTGCCCCGTTCTGGGCGTATTTCTGCGGCGTGGCGGGGACAGGGAGGGGGGAGGGGGAATCGATCGGGAGCAGTATACACATACATCGTCATCGGTACATACGAGTACATGAATAATTAAGCAACTATATTATACACAACATCGTCATTGTGTGGTATTCTCCGTAAACGTTGAAGCATCAAGTACAAGACAAACACGTTCAATCATATATACAACGTTCATTTTGGTGGATATCTAAAGAGTTCTCCGCCAGGCGTGACGACCTCATCAAGTATGAACCCCGCCAATTCCTCTTGAATGGCTCGTATGCGGTCAAATGGTAGGAGTTGGTCCCGCATCCGTTCGATCTGAATATATATGAAGAATGGGGTCAATATATATATAAGAATAAAACTCAACACAATTGATGGTAATAAAATAATGTTGTGTACTTTGTTTACTTACTCTAAGTTGTTCTAGTGCGGCTTGGCCCGTCGCACATATCGTGTTGCGAATGAACTGGCAAACATAGTACCCACATAAGTTATTGCCGTGTCCCTGATGCGCGCACTTTACGAGAATAGAGAGTTCAATCAAAATAATAATCAATAAAGCATGATATAATGGAATTGGAAGCAGAATCAAAGAGATACGCAGACCTAGCTAGCTAGTATTACTTACATTTTGGTCTACAAATTTTAGTTCTTCTGACCATTCACCCACGGCCCTGCCCGTGAACCTTTTCCAAACCCTGTCCAGCAAAGAAAATGGATAAAGGAGTAATTAATTACTTGTTGTCACGAAAGTTGCCGATCTAGTGCGATAATATGATTGAAATTACCTCTGGAGCATCTCTCTAAAGTATGACCATCGCTCTTTTTCTTTTCGTAACGAGTCCATGACAAGGACTTTTCCTGAGTCAGGTTGAATGACTAGCAGAATAAAATGGAACCTACGCACGCATAACTCATCATCAGTTACACTTAACATCGAGTAAGCCGAAACAAAATATGTACAGGAGAGGGTAACAGTACTCACGAGAAGTTGTAAGGAAATAGTATTTCCCTTGTGGTTTGTTGTCTCAGTAAAGACCTTAGCAATAAATCTTCTGTTTGCCCGGGTTTGGTTCTTACCACTTCTTCATGAACTCTATTTGGGTCAACGAACCCAATGTCAAAAGGTCCTCCTTTCATGCATTCCATAACCTTTTTCCTGCATAATAGTATATACATATATGGTGAGCATATATATATACATGCAATTAATAAAGTGAATGCGATGAGATAGAAAATACAGAAATAGTACTTACACACAATAAAGGCTGATGGCAGCTTTGTCGAGTTCCTTCTAATTGAATAGAAAATGCAAGTCTTGAATGTTGAAGGCGATCTCGTCGTCTCCGCACAAGAAAATCTGATCTCTTATATGCGCCGTGATCCATTCTTCCTTTCTCGTCTTGCAGAAATCAAGGTACCACTTGTGCAATCTTTGCATCTTTGTTGGTAGATTCTTGAGCTCCTCTTTCTTGACGAGATTCTTCCCATACTTCCATGGCTGTATGGGGTTGGCATCGCATTTGGGCAAGTTGTCTCCCATGATGTTCAAGTATGCAATTTAAGTCATCCCCATCTCATTGGCCTTTCTTTGTAGCTCTGCCTCGTAATCATTTATGGGAGGAGCGTCCCGTGTGTCGAACACTTGGAGCGGGG
Organism: Avena insularis; assembly: GCA_023614405.1. Lineage (NCBI taxonomy): Eukaryota > Viridiplantae > Streptophyta > Magnoliopsida > Poales > Poaceae > Avena > Avena insularis. Next base: position 570,138,109 of record CM042692.1, read on the forward strand.
CGCATGATTGGTTTTCCTGCTCCCCGAGCATGGGAACTATTTTCTGGGGTGCCGCACGACTGCTACTTTCAGTCTCCCTACGGCGCCTTGCATCCGCCTTCAAAATCTGGCGCCTAGTCCGGCAAGTGGGGTTTCAGGTTTGAAAGATTTTGTAAAACTTCTCCACCACCGCCGGATCTATTTTCTCCTTTGGCTCGGCCCGTCTAGGTGCAAAGAATTTCTTGACCTCTTCTTCCGAGATCCTATTGGTCTCCTCGTCGCTGCGATTCCACGGTAAAACCGGCAATGGCTTAGCGGAAGGCTAAGGGACGTAGTTTTTTGAACTATTTCTGGCAGTGCTAGTGATGCTCTTCGTGGCAGTGCTCTTCCGCTTACGCTGAGGAGATGGCTGACGGGCAGGAGATGGCTGGCGCGCCGGAGATGGCTGACGGGCAGGAGATGGCTGGCCTTGAGATGGTGGCGACGGAGATGGCTAAAGCGCGGAGATGGCTGCCAGGAGATGGTTGAAGCGGCTCGGGATCACCGACGCTCTGGAGACGGTAAGTGCAGTGGCCTCCAATTTGGAAGCACGATGTGTTCCTTCTTCCAAAGAATGGTTGTTTTCACTGCAAATTTGAGTTGAGTTTTCCCTTCACCTGTAGCATGGTCAAGCTGTGCTTCCTCATATTCCTTCGCAACCTCATCCACCCCGACAATAGCATAGCCATCTGGAATCGGTCGGCAGTGGTAAGTTCCACCAGCTACAGGAGGTAAGGCATAGCCGACAACCACCTGAATGGATAAGCCCATTAATCTCACATGCAGCTCAGCATGTTCGCTCTCCGTGATATCATCCACGGGGTATCGAGGACCCGCCATTTCAAGCGTGGGCTGCACTTTCTCCGTGGAAGCCACGCTGCTTTTCCGCGCAGAGTATGGGCCGCCGGCAGCTTCCAATGCAGGCTCTTCGTGCCGCTGAGATGGGCCGGTAGCTTGATGGCTCTGTTGTGCATTCACTTGCGCCTTCAGCGCCACAAGTGCATGTTCTATCTGTGTCATCCGCTCTGTATGCTCTTTTTCTTTTCTGCCGTGCCATCTGTAAGAGTCGCTCCACTCGGCAAACCCATCCTTCCACGTCATACCCCCTGTGCCTCGTGCATGTCCAGGGTGTTCTTTTTTATCGATGGCGCGTGTGAGCTGGTCATTCTCTCTGTCGGGATGGAAGGTCCTGGCGGCTGTTTCCTCGTATGCCGTGATGAGTTCAGTGACGGGTTTGGCAAGGAGGCGGGTTGGGAAGATACACAATCCTGTTTCTGGGTCCAACCTTGCCCCGATTCCGTAGAACCAAGTCTTTGCACGTAGGTCCCACCCATGTGCAGGTGTGATCCTCTCATCGCAGGGCCTTCTCAGCTTCCTCCCACTTAGGCCTCGAGATATGTAGCCACGACCACGTCCTCTGGTGATATTCCTTCTTCTGGGCATTTAGCGTATTGGTTTCTGACCTCTTTGTAGCTATAGCACCTTCCTTGTATGCCACAAATTCGCGCCAGTGAGGTCTTATCTTCACATAATATGCGTCTTTGAAATTTGGAGTCTTGCGAGCTTTTACAAATTTGTTCAATTTTGTCTTCCAGTTGCGGAAAGCGTCAACCATCTTCTTTAGAGTCCACTCTTTGACCTTTTCCTTTATAACCGGTTTGTTTTCATCCTCCTCTGGCGGAAGGGTGAAATTTACCAACAGCAAATTCCAAAGCGTTTCTTTGGATCTTTCATCGACAAAGGTACCGTCGCCATTCTTTGGCTTATTCCAATATTCAATTGTGATTGGGATTTGGTCCCTAACAACAACTCCAGCCTGACGTACAAATTTGTCTGCGACATTCTTGGGCTCCATCGGCCTGCCATCAACACGGACTGCTTCGATCGTGAACTTTGCACGATCTTTCAACCGATGGCTCGCGCCTCGCTTGCTCTTTTTCATAGAAGAAGATGGTTGCTGGCTGGTCGATCCAGAGGGCTAAAAGAAGAAAGAAGCGTTAATTAATACATGTAGAAGAAGATTGTTGGTGGAAGTCAGCAGAGGCTTAATCAATGCATATACCTCGCCGAACTTTGTAATCACTAAATTGCGTTCACCGGAGTCTTCATCTTCTCCATGACTACTTGAGTTGTCATCATGTCCCTCCAAGTCTAGATATTGTGAGGTGTCCTCATCGATAATGTTCTCCATTATTTCTTCTTCTTCAAGGTTTCTACTAAGTGGATCCATAGTTTCTAAAACAATAATATTATCTAGAGTAAGAGAGTAAACATTCAAGTGGACTTGGATTCATACACAAATATACATATTATTCATACAAAAATACACAAATAGGATAAAGTACATAAGATAAAGTACATTATTAATACATCACCGGAGAATAGCTCGGGTGCATTATAGGATAAAGTATAAGATAAAGTACATTATTAATACATCACCGGAGAATAGCTCGGGTGCATTATAGGATAAAGTATAATATAAAGTACATTATTAATACATCACCGGAGAATAGCTCGGGTGCATTATAGGATAAAGTATAAGATAAAGTATATTATTAAGATAAACTAGCGAACGCGGCTGCCGCGTTCTATGCTACGGGAGCTCTGCAGCCACAGAAGAGGAACCATCACCGGAGAATAGCTCGGGTGAGATCCGTGAAGCTGCCAGATATTGGAGAACCTAGTCTCCAAAAGATACATGTATCGCCGTACATGCTCGTCCTCCTCCCTAATACGACGACGTACCACCTCCTCGGGGGCTGGCTCCCTCTGCACCGCTCCTGGACCTCGTGGATGCCACCAAAGAAGCTCCGGGTCGACGATGATACCCGGATTCCTCACCAAGGTACGAGTCCCGACAGGTAGCACCTCCCAGTGCCAACCTGGCGGAGCCCAGACTCGGACATCCCCGACAGAGTCCAGTAGGCTCGGACGAGATGGACGTGGCATAACTAAATAATAGCAATAAACAATCATAAAACATAAATAGTAACTAAATCACTAAGTATATATTGCCCTAATAACAATAACCCTAAACCTATCACTAATAACAATAACGCGGTATTTACCTAACTAATACTAATACTAACAACTAATACTAATTCTAATTCTAACTCTAAATTAGCCTAATAATACTAATACTAATTCTAATTCTAACAACAAAAACCACCTTTAGTCCCGGTTGCACCCACCAACCGATACTAAAGGTTAGCCACCCCCCAGATAAGGCCCTCCCAGATAAGCCTCCCCCAGATAAGGCCCCCCCCATCACCTTGGCAGGAACCCTCTTCCTGAGTCTTAAAGAAAAATAGCGGGAAGAAAAATGGCAGGAATAAAAATGGCGGGAAAAAATGGCGGGAAGAAAAATGGAGGAAAGACATAGAAGGAAGAAAAATGACTCATTTAATACATATACTGTTAACAGAAGAAATATGACATTGATTTCCATGTTGAGATACATATGTGTGCCAAAAATGGCTCAATTAATACATATAGTCAATCTTATGATTGCGTCGGCCGTAACCATGGAGTATCAACACCGTTTAACAGGATGGTTGGGTCAGTCTTCACTCTGAAGGGCGGAATTTCATTAAACTTACTATAATCTTCTGACATGTCTGTCTTGTCCTCCACTCCCACGATGTTTCTTTTCCCTGAAAGAACTATGTGATGCTTTGGCTCATCGTGTGATGTATCTGTTTGCTTATTTTTTCTTTTTTCGGTTTGGTAGACATGTCCTTCACATAGAAAACCTGAGCCACATCACTGGCTAAGACGAATGGTTCGTCTAAGTTCTTGTCTACCTTCATAAGATTGTTGAGATCCACCGTTGTCATTCCGTACTTCTTGTCTACCTCAACCCCCCCTCCTGTTAGCTTGACCCATTTGCATCGAAACAAGGGGACCTTAAAATTAGGTCCATAGTCAAGTTCCCATATCTCCTCTATGAACCCATAATACGTGGTCTTTTGCCCATTGTCTTCTGCTGCATCGAAGCGGACACCACTATTTTGGTTGGTGCTCTTTTTATCTTGGCCTATCGTGTAAAATGTATTCCCATTTATCTCGTACCCTTGGAAAGTACATACAGTCGAAGATGGTGTCCTGGCCAACAAGTGCAGTTGATCCCCAACAGTGGTGTTATTCGTGAAAAGTCTTTGCAGCCAGCCGCCAAAACTCGCCATGTGTTCACTTATAATCCATTCATCAGACTGCCCCGGGTGTTTGAGGCGTATTAAATTCTTGTGTTCATTGATATACGAGGCAACCAAGATAGATCTTTGTAAAACCGTGTAGTGTGCTTGATTGAGAGAATGCCCGTCCCTACATATCATTGCTTTACATCCTAGGGTGCCTTTTCCACGTAGTCTCCCCTCATGTCGTGATTTCGGAACACCAATCGCCTTAAGGTCAGGAATAAAATCAACACAGAACTCAATGACCTCCTCTGTTACATAGCCCTTGGAGATGCTTCCTTCTGGCCTAGCACGGTTATGAACATATTTCTTTAAGACCCCCATGTACCTCTCAAAGGGGAACATATTGTGTAGAAATACAGGACCGAGAATGGCAATCTCTTCTACTAGGTGAACCAGGAGATGCGTCATAATATTGAAGAAGGATGGTGGGAACACCAACTCAAAGCCGACAAGACATTGGGCCACATCATCGTAACCTGGTAGGCTTTCTGGATCGATTACCTTCTGAGATATTGCATTGAGGAATGCACATAGCTTCACAATGGGTACTCGAACATTTTCAGGTAGAAGCCCCCTCAATACAATCGGAAGCAATTGTGTCATAATCACGTGGCAGTCATGAGACTTCAGGTTTTGGAATTTTTTCTCTGCCATATTTATTATTCCCTTTATATTCGACGAGAAGCCAGACGGGACCTTGATACTGCTCAGGCATTCAAAAAAGATTTCCTTCTCTGCTTTAGTAAGAGCGTAGCTGGCAGGAGTTAAGTGGCATTGTTTACCCTTCTCGTTCTCAGGATGCATAGGCTCTTCAGGGTCTTTCAGACGTTGCTGGTCCTGCCGTGCTTCCGGTGTATCTTTTGTCTTCCCATACACTCCTAGGAAGCCTAGTAGGTTCACGCAAACATTCTTCGTCACGTGCATCACGTCGATTGAAGAGCGGACCTCTAAGACTTTCCAATAGGGTAGGTCCCAAAATATAAATTGCTTCTTCCACATGGGCGCGTGTCCGGCATCGTCATTCGGAATAGATAGACTGCCAGGACCTTTTCCACAGATTACTTCTAGCTCCTTGACCATACCAAATACCTCCTCACCGGTACGGAGGACAGGCTTCCTCCGGGGTTCTGCCAGACGTTTGAAATGCTTGCCTTTCTTTCTTACTGGATGCAGGTTTGGAAGAAATCGACGATACCCTAGGTACACAACCTTCTTACATTTATCCAAAAATACACTTTCAGTCTCATCTAAACAATATGTGCATGCATTGTATCCCTTGTTTGTCTGCCCTGAAATGTTACTAAGAGCAGGCCAATCATTGATGGTTACGAAAAGCAATGCTCGTAGGTCAAATGGCTCCTATTTGTGCTCATCCCACATACGTACACCTGGTTTGGCCCATAGCTGTAAAAGTTCTTCAACTAATGGCCTTAGGTACACATGAATGTCGTTGCCGGGTTGCCTCGGGCCTTGGATGAGCACTGTCATCATAATGAACTTCCTCTTCATACACAACCAAGGAGGAAGGTTATAGATACATAGAGTCACAGGCCAGGTGCTGTGACTGCATCTCTGCTCACCAAAAGGATTCATGCCATCTGTACTTAGACCAAACCTTAAGTTCCTTGCGTCACGTGCGAAGTCCGGGTACTCTCGCTCAACTTTTCTCCACTATGACCCATCAGCGGGGTTTCTCAACATCGCGTCTTTCTTACGGTCTTACATGTGCCATCGCAACAACTTGGCATCTGAAGAGACGTTTTAACCGTGGTATTATAGAAGCATACCACATAACCTTGGCAGGAACCTTCTTCTTAGGGGACTCGCCCTCAACATCGCCAGGATCGTCTCGTCTGATCTTATACCGCAGTGCAGTGCATACCGGACATGCATCCAAATTTTCGTACTTGTCACCGCGGTAGAGGATGCAGTCATTAATGCAGGCATGTATCTTCTGCACGTCTAATCCTAGAGGGCAGACAACCTTCTTTGCTTGGTATGTACTGTCGGGCAACTCATTATTTCTTGGAAGAAGATTCTTCATTTTTACCAACAACTTTGAAAATGTGCTGTCAGTCACACCGTTCTCTTCCTTCCATTGCAGCAAATCCAGTGTGGTACCTAGCTATTTGTGGCCATCTTCGCAAGTTGGGTACAACAATGTTTTGTGATCCTTTAACATCTGCTCCAGCTTCTCCTTATCCTTTTCAGTTTCACATTCTTCCTTTACATCAGTAATGGCCCGACCAAGATCGTCATCAGCGGGCCCATCTGCTGCCTCTTGATCTTCATTATCTACCCCCGTTGCAGTATCATCATATTCAGGATACATATTATGATAGTTGTCATCATCCTCTTCTTCTTCGTTGTCTTCCATCACAACCCCTTTTTCTCCGTGCTTGGTCCAACAATTATAGCCGGGCATGAAACCGGATCAAAGCAGGTGGGCGTGAATGGTTCTGGTATTTGAGTAGTCTTTCTTGTTCTGACAGTGAACACACGGACAGCACATAAAACCATTGTGACCACGGTTTGCATTAGCCACAACGATGAAATTTTGGAGGCCCGTAATGTACTCGGAAGTGCGGCGGTCACCGTACATCCATTGCCGGTTCATCTGCATTAATATATAGTATATATCAAAAAATAATAGGGAGATGACCATTTATATATATAGTACATCAATGACACATGAGACGATAGTTGCCGACCTCGACCGAGAAGGAAAGAGCAACGAGAAAACTTATTTTGAGCTCTCGGGCATTTCACCGAACACCTCCTGTGCATACGAAAAAACACAAACTAGCACACTTCACACCCTCTTGCTAGGCCCCAAAATGAGATAGTGAAAAAATGAAAGAGTGGGGTGTCGGCTGCGGTGTCTTATATAGCCCCCCCTTTAACACCGGTTCAAGCCACGAACCGGTGTTAAAGGGGGGGCTGCGCGGGCCACTGGTGCAGGGGCCTTTAACACCGGTTCGTGCCACGAACCGGTGTTAAAGGGGGGCTCCTTTTTGCTGCATGGGCCACGCTGGTACAGGCCCCCCCTTTAACACCGGTTCGTAGAAGAACCGGTGTTAAAGCCCATTTCCAGGCTCAACCAAAGGCCTCGTTTCCACTAGTGACAGCAAGTAATGGCTGGATATAACTGAATAATATAGGATTTTCGGTTGCCTAATAGGCATCTGTTTTGTGTTGTCCTGGGATCTTCTTTCCCCCTGCGTGGGTGCTAATTAAGCTCTTAAGCTCTGCAACAGTTTCCTGGCACTTTTGGCTTTTCTATTCGTAGCTAGAACACCCTGGGTGTTTTGCTTCTTTAAAGCAGGGCAGTGTTGAGCCTCTTCTCTCAAAAAAAAGTACTTGGTCGAAGAAACGAACGTCTATGGTCTTGCTGCCTCACATAGATTTCCACTCTCTTTATTGTGTCAAGTGCAAGCCCCATTGAAGAATGAGCATTTTCCACACAAGAATGCTGACTTCCTACAAGAAAGTGACGTGAACATAACAGCATCCGCTAGTGCGTGCGTTTTTATGCAGCAGCCGAACAACAGGATGTCCGGCTCGGTCTAACAACTTTGGAGCCAACACCGGAGTAGTCCAAGTTTGCGTGCTTCCACCCGAGCAAAGTGTACCTTACATAAGTGAGCCACTGACATGTACTCCCTCCGTTCATACATAAGTGAGTACTTCCTCCATTTATTTTAGCTTTTGTGAAACAAATGTAGTTAGACATTTTAGTGCCTAGGTTCGGAGTAAAGTTACGCACTTAAAGGTGAGATCTTGTAGTGTGCAAGTTTGGAGTGAACTCAGCCACTAAAAGATATCCAAATACATTTGTTTCACAAAAGGTAAACATCATATATTATGAAATGGAGGTACTACATAGCTGACTAGCTAACATTTTTCATTTCGATGAAATGGAAATAACAAGTCGATCGGGAGGGTTGCTTCGGCTCGGTGCCATTCGCACGTCGATGTTGTCCGTGGAATTCCTTGTCCTGGTGCACCTTTCCGCCATGGTGCAAGATTCTCCAAGGAAAATCTCTAGTGCAAAACCACTATAAAAACCCTGGTGTGCTGAAACGATACACGTACAAATTGAAAGCTTGATACAGCCCACACATACGCACAAACAAAACTATCAAGCATGGCTCCCAAGCTAGCCGTTCTGCTCGCCCTAGCCATGGCTGCCGCCATGGTCGTTAACCCCTCCCAGGCGCAGAACTCGCCACAGGACTACGTTAAACCCCACAACACCGCCCTCTCCACTGTCGGCGTGGGTGGTGTGAGCTGGAGCACGAAGCTGCAGGCGTACGCCCAGAGCTACGCCAACCAGAGGATTGGCGATTGCAAGCTCCAGCACTCGGGCGGGCCCTACGGGGAGAACATCTTCTGGGGAGGCGCCGGCGCGGACTGGAAGGCGGCGGACGCGGTCAACTTGTGGGTCGGCGAGAAGAAAGACTACGACCACAGGACCAACGGCTGCGCGACGGGGAAGCAGTGCGGGCACTACACGCAGGTGGTGTGGCGCGCGTCGACGACCATCGGCTGCGCTCGCGTGGTCTGCAACGGCGACCGCGGCGTGTTCATCGTCTGCAGCTACGAGCCTCGGGGGAATATTGTTGGACAGAAACCATACTAACCGCGATTGGTTTCATCAACGCACATGCATTCGTCTTATATATACGGGGCACACCCGTGCAAGGGTTCAGGCACGTTCCTGTCTCTAACTATAGATAAATAAAGTGAATGTCGGAATAAACTATGTACTTCTGGCTTGGAACGTAATAAATAAAACTTGAAGTTCCATACGTGCCTGCTGTAAGTAACAGACTTGCAACGATGAACTACCTAAGATCCAACAACAGTTACAACAAGCAGATTTACAGTTTTGCTAATTCTCGTTCGAATCAAATTTAGATGAAAAATAATTAGATTACAAATTACTAGTTAAATGCCCGCGCGTTGCTACGGGTTGTCAAGTTTTTCCCGCCACATGTGTAAACATAATAGCAAAATACTCGTCTTTCATGATCATGCTAATTAATTTCTGCATTTGTATTCTAAATAAAAAAATTGCCGGCAACTTTGTAAGAAAAGACAATGCAGCAAATCGTGTAAAAGACAATGGTTTTTAGGGCATCATATTGCAGGAGACAAATTATGCTATTCACGATATCTTGTACTACCTCCGTCTCAAAATAGGTGTCTTAGATTTGTTAAAATTTGGATGAATCTAGACACTATTTAGTATATAGATTCATCCAAATTTTGAAAAACCCAAGACATCTATTCTGAGACGGAGAGAGTATTTATGACACCGAAGTGCTCATATACAGTAACATGAGAGGTACAAAATCGAAAATGGGAGAGTACACATGTAACAACATTACAAATGTGTGCAAGAGAGTTGTCGACTACAACGATTGATAACACCATGTTTGGACGAATACCTTTCTATTATTTCCAAAACCAATTTCTTCAGTTGCAGCCTGGTCTTGCATGGACAAAGGCATTGTAATCAGGCTTCCTATGTCAGCAAACAATAATGAGAGCACTGAGAACATAACTGAAATATAGTGTTTTGATTTGTGCACTTAATTTCCAGAATAAGCTGAATGTTACGACGGGCGGCGAAGATTGAATATAGAATTTCTTTGGCAAGAGGTAAGCATGGATTGTATTACCATCCAGGGAAAAGGGCCCTCTTGAGGGTATAGCAGAGGATGAAATCCTAATGTTTGATGTCGGTACAGTAGCCACAATGCTTGCCGAGTTAAGCAGTCCCATCGATAAGACAAAGTTAAGAAAATCCTAGAAAATAGCAGTATGATGCCATTCAGGTCAGACCATTAATCAGCAGGATGCTCATTTATCTTGCAAATATCATGAATACGGTGATTTATCAACATTAAAGCTTGAATGACATATCTATAAAACACATACTTGATAGAAATAACGTGTGAGTCTTGAGACATTTACCAGCTAGTCATAGGTATCTCGTGCTCCCCCCTTGGTGTAGTTCTGAAGCCCATGATGAGCACCAGTAGCCTATTCCCGTAATTGAAGGTTTCAACGAATGACTCGCCGACGGTCACCCTCCCTTGCCTGTATTCGAAGCAGTTCTTAAGGAAAACATGTCATATTCTTTTTCCTTCAACTGTAAAGTTTGATTAGCATGAGAAGTAACAAAGAGAGACAAACTTTATTTTTCTAATGAAAAATGAAGAAACGTGTAGGAAGAACTACATGTTTATTAACAGAGAAGATATGGTGACCCAAACTCGAATTTATAGTCAATCTCATCTGAAGCAGGAAAGTAAAAGGTTCTTACCGCAGGGATGAGGAGTTGTATCTGTTCTTATTGCAATTTAAAAACTCCTTTCCTTCCTCACAACTTCCAAATGCGATACATGAAAAAACATCTCCACTCAAAGTGTGGAATTCTTTATGTACAATACATTTATCTCAAACTCAGCGCAGGTTTCTGGTATCTAGTCCTACAAAAAATCTAGAAGGAGTAGGAACAAAAAGCGTGCATTTCACTTCTACAATTCATGACATCCCGTTGTACCTGAGTATTGATTGAACAAAAGCCGACCAGTGCCATGGCCGCGATCAGCACGTAGGCATTTAGATCCCGACGGAATACCACGGAGATGCTAGGGATCTGAAGGTCAGGCCTTGATGGAAGCGCTCGTTCGGCTGGTGTAGGAGTCCCGTGGTAATCGCTGTCACTAGCTGCCAAATTCCGGCCAAACCTCATCGGCCCGCCCGCTTCCCATCACCAGACGCTTCCCTGCTTTTTTTTCGAAAAGGGGAGTAACCCCGGCCTCTGCATCGGTTGATGCACACATCCTTTATTAAAAATAGCATCCAACATCCATCATCCTAGAACTATTACAAATCATGGATCGCTTAAAGTTGATGCATGGATCAACCAGCGAAACAAAAGGAGACAAAAAATATTACACATCCTGTAATCTATTACGCTGTAGCCAAAATGATTGGCTGAATATGTGGTGCACGACCATCAACAAATGGCTGCACCCAGTAGCCATAATATCCCGTTGGTCATGGGGTAGTAAGAACGCCCAAAGCTGAACCCAATGCGCCATCATATGGATAACCTGCAAAATGTTAAAAGCTTTTGTTTTGTTAAAGATAATGTCATTTCTACATCCCCAAATAGACCAACATAAGGCAGAAACACCAATGCGAAATCTAGCCTTAGATGATTTATCAACTCCATCCAACCAACTTCCAAACATATGTGAAATATTATTTGGAGGTGATAGGTCATAAGAAAAATTGACAATACGCCACAGGAGACGAGCAAAAGGACATGATATAAACAAATGTTCTATGGTTTCATGTGCCCCACAGAAACAACATTTGGTACATCCTACCCAATTTCTTTTAACAATATTATCCTTAGTGAGAAGCACTTTGTTATGAAGGAACCAAATAAAAATTTTAATCTTAAGTGGGATTTTTATTTTCCAAAGATATTTCTGAAGGAAAACCGTATGATCATTCATAAGATCTTCATACATGGATTTAACTGAGAACACCCCAGACGAGCTTAAGTTCCATACGAACTTATCTTGTTCATCTGACAACTGAACCATCACAAGTCTTTGGCACAAATGAATCCAAGCAGTCCACTTTTCACCATTGAGCACCCTCCTGAATCCAATGTTCAGTGGTACTTGAGATAAGACTTGTGCTATGGTGACATTATTCCGATGTACAATGTTGTATAATGATGGATATTGTTGCGCTAGCGGTGTATCTCCTAACCATATATCCTCCCAAAACCTAGTATTTACCCCATCTCCAACCTTGAAATGACCTCTAGCAAAGAACTCTGTCTTTACCCGCATAATTCTTTTCCAAAATGGAGAATCAGTTGGTTTTTCTTGGACTTCAGATAATGTTTTCTGACTAAGGTACTTATTATAAATCAGTTCTTGCCACATGCCTTCTTCATTCATTAATTTGAAGAGCCATTTGCTCAATAAACATTTGTTCTTAATTTCCAATACTTCAATGCCTAGGCCACCCTGATCCTTTGGTCTACAAATAATATTCCATTTTGTAAGTCTATACTTCTTTTTATTCTCATCACTTTGCCAAAAAAAGCGAGATCTATAAAAATCTAATCGTTTCCTTACCCCCTTAGGTATCTCTAGAAACGACAACATAAACATAGGTAAACTTGTTAATACATAATTAATCAAGACAAGTCTATCACCATAAGATAGTAGCTTGCCCTTCCAGCAACTTAATTTTCCTTCACATCGAGTTTCTACTGGATACCAATCTGAATTTTTAAGTTTTTTATAGTGAATGGGCACACCCAGGTATCTAAAAGGTAAAGATCCAGCCTCACAACAAAAAATTTGTTTGTATTGCTGCTCCTCTTCTTTTGCTTTACCAAAACAAAAAATCTCGCTTTTATGGAAATTAATCTTCAGTCCCGATAGTTGTTCAAAGATACATAATATTAATTTCATATTCACGGCCTTCAGTAGATCGTGTTCCATGAAAAGAATAGTATCATCCGTATATTATAGAATTGAAACCCCTCCATCAACAAGATGTGGAATGAGGCCTCCCACCTGACCATCTTCCTTAGCCCTTGCAATTAGGATAGCTAGCATATCTACAACGATATTAAACAGAATCGGGGATAAAGGGTCACCTTGCCGTAGCCCCTTTCTAGTTTAAAAGTAATGTCCGATACCGTCATTAACCCTTATTCCGACACTCCCTCCCTGAACAAATTGCTCAATTAGTTTACACGACCCAGGTGCAAAACCTTTCATACGAAGCGTTTGTTATAGGAAGGACCATTTGACTTTATCGTAGGCTTTCTCAAAATCAATTTTAAACAATACTCCATCCATTTTCTTTCGGTGAAGCTCATGGATAGTCTCATGAAGGATAACCACCCCTTCAAGGATATTTCGCCCAAGCATAAAGGAAGATTGAGTAGGTCTAACTACTTTCGGAGCAATCCCCGAAATACAGTTAGTACCCACTTTAGTGAAAATTTTGAAACTAACATTCAATAGACATATGGGTCTATATTATTGAATTTGAACCGCATTTTATTTTTTGCGCAGTAAAGTGATGACACCAAAGTTCAGTTTAAACAGGGACAAGTTCCCCGAATAAAGATAACTAAATAGTGCCATAAGATCACTTTTAATGACCTCCCAGAACACTAGAAAAACTCTGCCGGGAACCCATCCGGACTAGGAGCTTTATTATGTTTCATTTGAGAAATAGCTTCAAACACTTCCTTTTCAGTAAAAGGATCTATCAGAATCTTGTTCTCGAACTCAGATATTTGCGGTATATCCTCAATTAAGTCCTCCCTTAACGAAATATCCGTGTGGGATGGTGCTCCAAACAATTTTTTGTAATATTCAGTAATATAAGTTTTTAGGTTATCTTCTCCCACAATGGTTCCCTCATCCTGCTCTAACTAAAAAATCTTTTTCTTTCTGTGCTTACCATTCGCAATCAAGTGGAAGTACTTAGTATTGTTTCCACCTTCCTGAACATGTTTAACTTTCGCTCGTTGAGCCCATTTGGTCTCCTCATTTCTCCTAAGGTTGGTGATGCGCTCATTAGCATCTTTTAAAGTATCACGCTCTCAAACTGTTAAAGGTCCTTGTTCTGCCTTCACATCAAGCTCGTCAATAACTGAGAGTAATTTTTCTTTTTCTTTTTTGTATTTTCCACTTAAGTTTTTCGCCCAACCTTTAAGAAAACGCCTGAGATGTCTAATTTTATTTAACCATTTTTCCATAGGATCACTTCCTTCATTCACAGCTTCCCATTCTTTGGCAATCATTTCATGAAATCCTTCTTGTCGTAGCCAATACAACTCGAAGGAAAACCGGGGATTATTACCTAAATGTGCTTTCACTCCGAAATCAATAAGAAGTGGTGTGTGGTCTGATCCAGCACGAGTAAGAGCCCGAACCGTGACCAGTGGGAATTTTTGTTCCCACTCGACGCTCGCTAGAATTCGGTCTAATTTTTTATAAGTGGGCGTGTCTCTACGATTAGCCCAAGTAAATTGTCGACCTGAGAGCACAATTTCTCTCAGGTCTAAACTTTGAATAATCGCATTAAAGACAAAGGGCCAATGTGAGACGCTTCCCTGCTGCCTCCCCTATCCATTCGTAGCTTTATCTGGTCGAATCCAGCGCCCCACGGCCACCATAGACGAAGGCTATGTCCACCATTGACAGCAGCTGATTCCGCAGCCTACCGCCATCCAGGCGAAGATCTGCATGGCGCTGGCCAGGATCTGCTGGATGGGGAGCGAATCGGGGAGGAACAACCCTAGTCAGCACGGCAACACAGGTATTTGGGGCCGCTCACCGTGCGTGTGCTCCGCTGTCGCTGCCCGCGTGTGCTCTGTTGCTTCACGCGTCGAACCGATGAATCACCACCCTGACGGGCAGTGCCCCACATCCCCATCCTGCCAATCGAGCATGGATGCCTCGCCTGCCGTGGATCAGGAGGGGGAGGTTAGAGCGGCGGTGGATGGTGGCATAGAAGGAAAGGGAAGGGGCGCCGGTCGGCCGCTCCCGCTTGCCCCGCACCGCCAACCGGCGACAGTGTTAACAGCACACTAGTAATCCAGATCAATCACTCATCTATTCGAATTACAAGCCAGGATTCAGCTAGTTCCAGCATCAACAGGGAAGAAAATGAACAAGAGAGGAAGGAGACAGAAGCGATGGAGGCCGAAGCCGTCCAGTTCCAAGCCGCCCCGTTCTGTAGGTGTTCTGCCCGTATATATCTGTCTCCTCCTCGTCTGGTTTCTAAGCCGGCCTGGCCCAACACTGACGGCCCACCTCCTGGTAGAATGGTTGCGAACATTCCCCCCTCCGTAAATTCTGGCTTGTACTCAAGCCGATGCTCTCTCGAACCACCTTGGTCCCATTGTACTTGAAGCTTCCTGACTTCAACGAGGTCGAGGCGGGTGTCGTTGTCGAGGTAGACCTTCACGTGGTTGATGTGGCAGATGATGCAGACTTGTTCAATGAATACACCAAGGTAATAGTCGTGGCTGATTTGCACTTGATCATGGAAGACGTCCATGTAGTAGCTTTGGTCAGCACATACCATGTCGAAGTACGAAACATTGTCAAGGCAGCGGACACAACAGAATGTTGGAGCTTCAACCTTTATCCTTGATGTACCTTTAGCTTGTGTGAAGGACTCAAATGTTGCTGTAGAAATTAGGTGTCTAGATTTCTTGTCAATATGAGAATACTCCAGAACCATTGGCCATGCAGTCTCCCATAGGAATAGTCTGTAACGATCGTCACAACATGGCCACGTAATCTCTCAAAGAAATAGTCTTCTTAGACAACTGAACTCCAACACGTGAAGATAGGCTAGTGCTCTGTAATGACAACTATGCGGCCACCAGGATACTATGATAATTGCAACTCTTCACTAAGCAGTATCACTGAGACTAAATAAAGGAAGCACTCACTGAATGTATCACCTGGCATGGTACGTCTAGCAAGATACAAGGGAAATTGGACATCTAGCACTCTTGATAGCTGATCCACTGTGTCAAAAGAACTTACCACAAGCTTGCAGTTTCGAATTGAGAACACGCCACCAGAACCATAAGCAGAACCACCAAGGCATCCATTGCCAGATTTGCAAGACTAGAACAGGTGATTCAGTAGCGAGGGGCTAATCAAGGCCAGAACTGAACCTGGGAGTGGTGAACAGTGCGGCACATTCTTGCAGTTAACAAGTACCACCTTCCATAGGGAAATCCAAGTACGAGAATGAATACCTCCAAGACCCCACAACTTCTCATGACGAACCCCATTGATCATCTCACGACTGTGCACATAATTTGCATTATCTCCATGAATTAACCATTCAAAATCGCTCACCCAAGTTCCACCAATATAGCAGCCAAACCAAGCATCTAGGCAGTAGTCAAAAATGACTAGCACTATTGATGTTGCTTGGTGTGGTGGCAGTGCCGCTGCCATCCATCTCGGTCATGCTCGAGCGACGGCCATGGCAGTGGTCGTGTCTCGACTCCACCATCTTGTAGACACTTGCCCATAAGGTTCCCACTGTATTTCTGATCTGGGCAACTAGAAGCGTTTCCCACTAGCATCCATGCAATTTCCCAGAGAAAATATTTTGGACCCAAACGAATGACACCTTTTGACATGAGTATTATACCATGAGAGTACTCCCCTTTTTGTCCACTGAAATTAACTCTTGTGTTAGCAGGGATGTAGTTGTTCTTGTCTGGAGGTTCAGCCATCGGTATGAATAATCGTGATAGCACAGCAGTTAATCTGTACCTAGACTGCTTATGGTGGTCGTGATTGTCGAAGAAATCTGCATTCAATTGCTTAACACATGCGCCACAAGCAATACCTCTGGTAAGGATAGAATCTCTCAGCACCCCAGATTCCTCTCCTGGGTCCCATGGCAACAAGGATGTCACACCCCAAACCAGGGCCTAGCTAACTTGACAGTCGCCATATGCTTATAAACCATTGGACTTATAAGCATATAAGGCAAATTGTAGAACAATTTGGAGTATGAGGCAAAGATGAACTTTATTCAAAACTTGTAGGCAACCAGTACATAGATGTGTTCAGCTTCCCAGACAGCAGAAGCTGGACATTTATTCTCTTATTGAAGCAAACTGAAGGTAACTACTCTTATTGAAAGCCTCTATGCCAAGACGTCACTCCCCAAGCCCTTCAATCATCTCATGTTCCTCATTATCATATGTGCATATCAGCAAATGACATTATGAGTATGGGAATACTCACCAAGATTTAGTTAGAGGTGATAATAATATCGAGCAACCAACATAAAGGTTCTGTTTACCAACAGAACAAAATAGAAAGCAGCAAGATCATATGTTAGCATGAATCTCCACCAAGTTTATTCTCGACAGAAAAGATTTGTTAAAGTTAGTCATCCATCATAACAGCCACCATTGGTAGTACCCCTTCTCTGAGAACCGCGCCACCGAGTTCCCTACTTGTGTGAGGATGCCCATCTCACCCTGACACCGGCCTGGCCGCGCGTCGCTCTTTCAGGAACCGGCCGACTCAGGCTAGGTATACCATATCTTTCCCATGTTATAATAGACGATGTTATGTTTTACAACACATTGGGTCAGTTGGTGTTCTTTTATTCTTATAAAGTCAGTGTTAGACAACAGGGTAGCACATAGCAGACTCATGTAAGAGTTCCGTGTCATAACTCGTTCTTCATCCAAGGATCAGTCAAACGTTCTCAAGATCAGTGTTAGAAGGCACATCACATAACATAAATCATTTAAGTGTAATTAGTGTTTGATTCATCAAGTTTTATCTGATATGCACAGCTTGCCTTGTCAAGTTGTAGATCAACCTCTGTTCTGAACCTGGATACCTAGTACAAGAAATAAATATACGGTCTTTAGCAAAATTGGCATCTGGTTCTAGCAGTACAAAACTCTGCTGCGTTTTACAGGGATTCAGAGTCCAAGAGTTTCCTAGATTAAAGCTAGATATTAAATCATGAAGGATGAAGCAGAAATAAATATGGTACACTCTCCTTTTTTTTTAGCTCAGTCCTTATATATAAGCATGCATCTAGTGGCCTCTAGTACTAGTATCGATGCCATCCTTGACTAAATATGGTTTATCCACATGATGCACGGGTATGTATATGCTAGCTCTTGGCCCCCAGTATCAAATGTTCATGTTGATTCCTCTACTAGTACAAGCAGATTAATAGATAGGGGGTGTATGTAGCAGCCAAATCCATGGAAGTTTATTTCAGCAACAGCCAAAAGGCTTAATCAGGAGAGACAAGGGTCAAGAGATGCAAAGAAAAACTAGAGGTTAGGGTGGCGATGCATGCACAAGACTAACCGAATCAACTTTCTCAGTACTAGTCCATGGCTGCCACTACTGTAGAAGACAGAGATTCAAGTGAAGAAGAGCAACAACAAGGCAGTGTATCTAACCTCTTCCCAAGAGCTGACCTCCTTCAGCTTCACCCATAGTACTACTACTCCTGGATGCACTTCACAGTGTGCGTGTGTGAGAGTTTTGGGTGTGGCCTAGTGTACATGAGGGGGTATTTATACTACAACGCTGTGTGTGGAACACTCCCAAGGATAAGTACGATGATTCCCCCTTTTATTTTAATCACTACAGTGATCCTTATCCAGTAACAAAGGCGGTTCATGAAAAAATCTGCTATGAAGACAAGAAATCCAAAAACTTAGCTTGCAAGGTATCGAAGGAAGGATTTTATGTTTGCTGATTAGTCCTGCTAATTAGGTAGCTTCTAAAATTTGTTCGTAAAAATTATTTTTATACTGGGTTATTACAAAGGACATTAAGTGAATCGTGGCACTGGAGCATCTAAGACCAGAGCACATACCACTGTACTGTGCATGAAGTTGATTCAAATATGTGCTCCATGTGACCATGTGTTGACTGTATTGTGGCAGTAGAGGTGATACATTCAGCTCCTTGCTCTTGGGCAATGGCACTAACAGCTTGAGCGGCAAAACGACTTTGTGCTTATTGGCGACACAGCAGTTGTCGACACTAAGTGTGGCCAGAGTTTATGGAAGTGCAGACATGCCAGTGACGAAGTTGTGATCATCCGCCACATCCCTCGCAGCAACGAGTGCGAGTGATCGTTCCACGCTAGAACCAGCCAACAACCGCTCATCCTCATCTGTCACGACAGTATCAGCACCTTCAGGTGTGTCAAATTGCACCGACATGGTCACAACCGCATCAGAGTTGTTGCCTTTGGAGTCCATGATATCAAGCATGGCATGAGTGAGCACGACCGCTGGCACAACATGGATAGGGTCAGGGGACACCACACAACTAGTTGTTGGCGACAATGTGAAGAGGTCGGGCTCGAGCGGTGCTGATGCCCAGGCACCCGAAACATCTAGTGTGGAGATCCGAGTTGAGGCTGCGGCTACTGGGTTGGGGTCAGAATAGCAGCCCTCGGGGACGACACCGATGGTGATCTCAGATGAAGCTGATGTCATAACAGAGGGAAGCGCTGACACCGGTATGGTGACATCTCGGCGTGGACATTGGGTCGAACAGGTGATAGACGCCATGAGAGCAACCTCAGAGTTGTTGCGGATGGATGTTTCTCCCACGATGGAGTCAGCTGCCGCCGCCGTCTGGATGGACGTGGACCTCTTGGAGGTGTCGCTCGCTGCCGAGGCGTGTAGATCGGACAACGAGCAGGTCGGAGTCGAGGCCGTGCCCACTTGCTCGAGGTCGTAGTAGCAACGCTCGGGGATGATGCCACCAGTGCTCATGGACGATGTTGGTGCTGCAATCGCGGTGAGTGCAGACACCGATGAGGCGACGACGCGGGTTGGGCAACTCGTCGAACAGGTCGTGGGCATTCGAGTGATGTGGTTGCCATCGCTCACCACACACGCAGCTAGGATGGTGGCAGGCATGATAGATTGTGAGGTCGCCATCGCCACCTTCTCCGCAAGATGGAGTCATAGAAAGCAGCATGACGCCTAGCCAACTTCTCCGCATACACCGGGTCACGCCTCACCCTGTCTTCTACGAGCTGGATGCGAAGCCACCTCTTATGGGGCCGTGCCGTCTCTTCCGCGGACTCCTTGATAGTCGCACACATCGATCTATCGACGGCCGCCTCGATTGAGGAGACGAGCTGGGCTTTCCACTCCATGGAACTGAGAGGAGAAGGGTGGTGGAGGTGGAAATTTTTTTGGTGGGATTTCTGGGGATTATTGTGTGGACGAACGGATTGGCTCTGAATACCAAATGATAACAGTACACTAGTAATCCAGATCAATCACTCATTTATTCGAATTACAAGCCAAGGATTCGGCTAGTTCCAGCATCTACAGGGAAGAAGATGAACAAGAGAGGAAGGAGACAGAAGCGATGGAGGCCGAAGCCGTCTAGTTCCAAGCCGCCCCGTTCTGTAGGTGTTCTGCCCGTATATATCTGTCTCCTCCTCATCTGGTTTCTAAGCCGGCCTGGCCCAACACTGACAGCCCACCTCATGGTAGAATGGTTGCTAACAGACAGACGCCGGCCAGATCGGCCGCCCGCCACCCCAGCCTCCTCCTTTCTCTGCTCGTCGACCGTCTGTCGGCTCTTCGCCCCGCGAGATCTCGACGCGGTCGCCTCCGTCTCCACTCCGTCCTGATCTGTGGGAAGGGATAGGGTTGAGGGGCTGAACTCGGGAGGAGCTCCGCCGGCCCGGAGGAGTAAGGGAAGAGAGAAAAAACGAACTGATTGACTTGCAGGTGGCACCGGTGGGTAATTCTTTTCTATTAGAGAGGCAAAACCGTCAAAAATACGGCAGATGGAAATTTTCGGTGCGCGACGAACGCACGTGAACGTAAATAATAGTATGAATAGCAGGGAAAAAATGATTCAACAGTTCGCTCGTCCACTGCGGACTAACGTGGCAAAGCCCTAGCCCCCATCTCCCTAGGCCCCTCGTCATTCGCCCCTCCCCTGCTGCTACCGGCGAGAGCTTCGAGGCAAAGCGTGTACGTCACGGGCGTAATGACCTCTCTTGCCCTTGTTGGAAGCCGTGTTCTTGGGCGCCCGCATAGTCACCGCAGGGAATTCCCAATCAGTGTCCATAAGACGTGATCTAGTTTCTCATATGTAAGTTCAGGAATATTGTCGATCATATCATATTGTCACTTTTTTTGCGAATAGAAATTGTATTGATCAAATTACAGTATTACAGTCGACTGAACAGAGTTCATGTATATTTGCTGGGCCAGATCGAAGCCACATAACAGTTCTAGCTTCCCCTCCCAATATTGGCTAAAACATGACTAACTGAGTTCTGTTCTGAGAAGTCTGTGTATTTCATGTATAAGGAACATGTAAGCTCAGCGAGCATCCTCCTCCTATGTAATAGAATTTACCGCTTCTAGACAATCCATTTCAATTTCCAGGGGCAAGTTATTAGACCATTGTTGAGCTAGAGAAATCCCTTCCAAGCATGCTGATAATTCAGCCTCAACCGGAGATGAGCAGCGGTGTAGATATCTACAGGAGGAGAAAATGATGTCTCCCTTGTCATCGCGAAGTGTCATGCCTGCACCCCCATGGCCCTTCTCCAAGTCATACGAACCATCCATATTAAGCTTCGCCCATCCCGTTCGCGTCAGTGTCCACCGCAACGCCTTCTGGGCCGACCGAGGTAGCCTTCCTGAAACCATACAAGTTGTAGACAATTGGTCCATTGGCGCCTTCCCTTTTACTCTATCCAGCTGTGGATTATATTTGATTGACACCAAAGAGTTCAGATAACTGCATAGGAACCGGCAAGATGCCTCCACCGGCAGGGCCGGCTTGTGGTGGACGACCTCATTGCGGACATGCCATATTCTCCATAACACCATGAGGATCATCGCACATTCCACTCTGTCTTCCCTGAGAGTAGCTGGAGAAGCCACTCCGTACCAGCAGAAGGTGTGGAATGTGTCCTCGCATTCAAGTGCACAAATCACACAAATATTAGAGACCTCTAGATTCCGATTATGCTTATTTTCCCAAGTAGGAAGGGTATTAGTAGCGAGCCTCCACACGAAAGTGCGTACCTTTGGGGGGAAGGTCACCCCCATACGGTCTTCCAGATGACCCGATGGCCATCCGGTGCCCTACTAGTGGCGCCTATAGAAGGCCGTTGGCTCTCCAATGCCAACCAGTACGCGCTCCGGACAGTGAAGATGCCGTTCTTGTTAGGAGCCCTGGCCAGAACATCATCAAGAAGCCATGTAGACGGCTTGATTTTTAAGATATCCTTGACATGCATTGGCAAGAAACACCTCTGGAGTAAGTTCACCTTCCAGCTGCCTTGATCATCAAGGAGTTCAGACACCCTTCTAATCCGATAGTCTGCCTGTCTAGAAATTGGCTTGAAATCATTGTGTCTAGGGATCCAAGGATCCCTCCATATAAGGACTATCCTGCCACTACCAATTCTCCATATGAGCCCTTTTTTAAGAAATTATAATCCATAGTGAATCGCTTGCCATGTTGTTGAAGCGTTTCTAGTAAAGACCGTGTTGTAGCCGCCCATTCGGAAAATACTTGGCCTTCAAAACCATCACACACAAACTATCAGGATTAGTCAACAGACGCCATGCTTGACGCGCAAGTAGTGCTTGGTTGAATATCCGAAAGTCCCTGAATCCCAACCCGCCACACGACATGGGTTTAGTAATTTGCTCCCATGACATCCAATGTGTCTTCCTCTTCCCATCAGACGAGCTCCACCAATAGTTCCTAACCATCCTCGAGAGGTTATCACATACTGACATAGGTAGTTTAAACACACTCATAATATAAGCTGGGATTCCTTGAGCGATTGCCTTAATTAGCATCTCTTTGCCAGCACTCGATGGGTAGTCATCTCCCCAAAGCATCATTCTCTTCAAAAGTTTCTCCTGCAAATTCTAGAATTTCTCCTTATGCATGCGCCCCTCCAGAGTTGGGAGGCCGAGGTACTTTTCTTGTGACCCATCAGTCTGCACTTGCAGGACACTCTTCATGCGCTCCTGGACATTGTGCATACAGTGATCGCCAAAGGATATTGAACACTTGTTTCTGTTTATTAGTTGTCTAGTAGCAACCGCATATATGTCAATAATCTCATTTACTTTGCCCGCTTGCTCCTCTGAAGCCTTGAAAAACATGATAGTATCATCCGCAAAGAGCAGATGTGAAACCCCAGGAACTCTCGAGCAGACTTTAAGAGGAACAACTTCATTATTATTCAACGCACGTCTCAACAAAGCCGAAACACCATCAGCCACAAAGAGGAATAAAGGGGACAAAGGATCACCTAGCCGAAGCCCACGCGACGGTGCGAACGAATCCAAGAGGGCTCCATTTAATTTTACAGAGTACCTTACCGTGGTGACACACTCCATTATCCAATCCACCCAACGGCAAGCAAAGCCTAACTTTTGCATCATTCGCTCCAAGAATCCCTAATACACTCGATCATACGCCTTTGAAAGGTCCAGCTTGTACGCACAAAAATTATTGTTCACATTCTTCTCCGTCTGTATGTAGTGTAAGCATTCAAAATCCAACAAAGCGTTATCTGTGATAAGCCTACCAGGGCAAAGGCGCTTTGTTCTGCAGAAAGAATGTCGCTCAAAATAGACCGGAGACGATTCACTAAGCACTTTGACACAACCTTGTAAATAACATTACATAGGCTAATAGGACGATAGTCAGACATTTTCCTTGCTTCATCAATCTTGGGGATTAGGACCAATGCAGTGTCATTAACCCCAGTAGGCATCACACCTGTAGCAAAAAGTGTCTTAACCGCAGCCACGACCTCCTCTTGGAGGACATCCCAGTTTCGCTCAAAAAACGAGCAGGAAAACCATCTGGCCCCGGAGCCTTCAAGGGGCCGATTTGAAATAATGCCTCACTAATCTCCTTAGCTGAGAATTTAGCACATAACATCTCAGTCATCTCCATCATTACCTTCTCATCAAACAGATCCACAATCTGCTCTGGATTCAGAGAAGGGTCATTAGTAAAAAGGTTTTGGAAATATGCATTAGCCACTCCCTTCATAGCCGCAACGTCAGTATGCCACAAACCATCATCATGTTCCAATCCCTTTATTTTATTTTTCCGTGCCCGCCTCACCGCTTTTTGGTGAAAAAACTTTGTGTTGCGATCACCATCCCTCAACCAGTTTATCCTAGAGCGTTGCAACCACGTCATCTTCTCCCAGTATAGTAACTCATTCATGTGATCAGTAACAACTCGAATCTCCTGACGATCAGCATTCATGGCCATTAGCTGGTCCAAACGAGTTCTAGACTTCTCAATCTCTTTAACAATGGATCCACAGCTCTTTTTACTCCAGACCTGGAGCTAGCCCATCACCATGCGCAACCCGACACCAATATCACCCAAATTGTGCTTAGCGCCCGCCTCAGTCCACTCCATAGAAATTCTCTAAGGCAAGCTAGGGTCACGCTCCCACATAATCTCATAGTGGCATCGGACAGGTTTCAGCCGTACTAGGTCTTCCTTTATGCATTGTAAAAGAATCGGTGAATGATCCGAGCATAGGGACACGAGGTGTGCCACCATATCCTCAGCAAAAATGTTACGCCATCCATTTGTTGCCACAACTCTGTCCAGACGGACTCTAACATTGCCTCTACCTGCCCTCTTGTTATCATATGTGAACGGCAGGCCAGAGAACCCCAAGTCCACCAGTTTGCAGACCTCCAATGTATCTCTAAAGGCGATCATCTGTTGCTCCAATCTTGGGGACACCGAGAAATGCTCAAAGGACCACATAGCTTCATTAAAATCACCCAAGACACACCATGGCAGATCTGATTTTACTTTCATATCCCGCAGGAGGCTCCACATGCGATGACAATTCTCAGAACGAGGTTCACCGTACACACACGTAAGACGCCACATAGGTTCATCTTGTCCAAGACTGATGTGGACATCTATATACCTCTCATGCACCCCCTGTACATCCACATGGAATTGTTCGCTCCAAAAAAGAGCCAGACCACCACTTAGGCCATTACTGTCATGACCAACAAAGCCTCTCAACCCCACCCTATTCCTTATCCTTCTAACCTTGTCACCTATTTGCCTAGTCTCACACAGCAACACAAAACTCACACGGTTGGTTCTCACTAAACCAACGAGCTCACAAACTGTTCCCCGCGCCCCGACAGATCCATCCTAAGCAATTCATTGTTCCCGGCGGTCATCCTCGAAGGATGCCGCCGATCCACTGTCAATATCAGAAGCACTCAGCCCGTCACCCTTTTTTGGCTTCTTGCAGAGTTTTCCAAGATCCTCAGCCCCATTATTCACCTCCACTCTCTTTGGGGGTGAGCTCGGTGAACACCACTTCATTGGACACAGCGATCACCCAGAGCCACCAACAGGGGATTTCACACGTACTAAAATCAGGAACCATGCTTCTCCTCCCAACCACAGAAATCTTACCAGCTCAGAACGTCAGCAAGCCAAACCCAGGATCAGACCACAGTACAGTGATCACCTCGATGAGCAACTCTGCACGTGAATTATTGATACCAAGTAGACTAGAAACAGCCTGGCAACCAATCTAATGCACCACACCACGAGGC
Source organism: Avena insularis (assembly GCA_023614405.1). NCBI lineage: Eukaryota > Viridiplantae > Streptophyta > Magnoliopsida > Poales > Poaceae > Avena > Avena insularis. The sequence goes on from CM042692.1 coordinate 570,163,555, forward strand.
TTCAGGGTTAAAGAACCTAGCCCCGTCTCCTAGTTATGTTGGAGATTAAGGACCAAAGACCACCGGTAGGTGATGAGTAGTCGACACCGTATTCAGCAACGACACCCCGCTTTGATTCCGAGGAGGGAAGTAGACCTCACGTCGCCGTTGCCGACACGGAGGGGAAAAAACCTGACAACGCCGTTGCCGACGCGGAGGAAAAGGGAGATGCCACACAGACAAGGCCGGGGAGGAATAGAACCCTAGGCGTTGGCCTTAGGGAAGGAGACCAGCGTCGGTGACAGCACCGCCATTGACGGCGGCGTCAAGCCCTAGATCGCTTCCATAGTCGCCTCACATGGGAAAAAACACGCTTTGTCTCACTATATATCCTTGACTAGTTATATCTTTCTTTCTTTCTTTCTTTGGAAAAGAGTATATATTAATATCACAGGGATACCAATTACACCCAGCCTCTGCAACAACACATGTCCTAGAGGCCCTACGGATGCACACAACCCAGAAAAAAGAAAGAAGAATTACAAAAAAGAAAAGTCCCGCTACAGAGAACTAATCCTCAAAGCAACAACACTGACACCATCAGAACAACACCAGTAGTCCTCCACTGCAATAACAATGCCTTCAAGAAGGAAACAGTGCCCAAGCGTCATTGTTGCCCGATCAAAGATCATAGGTTTTCACCCTGGAGAAAGTCCTCGCTCACAAAGCAATGCCTTCCACAAGGACATTGCCAGGCACAACTAGTTAAGGCCAGACCTTGGATTTTCACCCTGCAAGGTAAGACTGGGAACTCCCCCTGTGTTGTCTTCCTGCACCAGCAGTCGCTGCAACGAGTCCCAGATCACGCAGCTAGATCCGTCGCCACAAGAACTAAAATCAGCATCCCTACCCTCATATATCTGCTTTCCTGACATTCTCCGCATCTGACTTCACCATGGTTCTAAGATGGCACTTGGTGGGAACAAACAAGAAAGCTTCGCAACGCTCCCGCTGAAACCAAATGGCCAGAAAAATAAGGTGCGCATGACCGAATACCTTCCGATCCAGCAATCTCCAGGCATAATACGTCGATGGGAGTTCGCCGGCAGAGCCTTCCGGAACCCGTCGCTCCAGACCAGATCAACGAGGACAGACAACAAGCAGACCTTCGTCATCGTGCGAAAGAAACCAAAGGACCACCACCTTTATTTGATTCGACACAACGATCCTCACACCTTTGGACGGTTTCCGAGGAACGGATCGAGCAGGCCGACCATCGGTGCTGATGAGCAGCCGGCGCGCGAGGAGTTAGTGACAATATGATATAACTAGTCACTGACAACGCTTCACGAGATAATGAATTTTCTTCACAACTTTACGAGAGAGCATCGTCATAGTTTTTACTCAAAAACAAAATAGAGGATCAAATTGATAACCAAGCATCATTCAGTTGTTTAATGCTTTTACTAGATTGGATGTTTAAGTTACGGGGAGCATTTTAAAACCTTCAGCATCAACTGCTAATTGTCGAATTTGATTTCTATGTAACTAAATGGAAACAAACCTCTATAAAGATCCAGAATTAATGCTACATACACATAAACAGTTACCAAAAGTACAATAATTAGTCATAGTAGAAAACCACAGACAAATTCTAATATGTTCAGTGGCGCATTTCTTCATATGCGCCACAGAAAGCATATGTGCCACAGACATATTTTATATATGCGCCACTGACTATATAACATATATTCAAAGTAAAATACGTTTCTGGTGTATAATCAGGTATTTATACAGGATTTATACAGTATTTATCCAGATCAGTATAAAATATACATTGCACAAGTAGTAGATGCATGAAAACCAACATATAAGACAAACACAAGTATAATGTCATCACACTTAGAGCCCGATTGAGATACATATATAGTGTCAAGTGCCGAATTTTTACACAAGTGCCGAATACAAAGTTCACATTATCTCGCATTACAAATATGAAGTGGTCATCGCCACCTACACTAGGATCAAATAGAATATAGCTGTGATGATGGTGAGAAAGAGCATGAGCCTGACCAATATCTTCATCCGGTTCTTCTTCCACAGTTGGTTCCTCCACTTGGCTATCGCCTCCTCTCTAGTCGCGTATCCATTGTAGATGTTGCTGCTGAATTTGTTCACTTGTTTGTGACAATCCTCCCACTCCTCGTAGACTCCTGGAACCCTACCAATGTACACCACATACCACCTCGTCGCCATCTCTATAGACGACAAGGCATATTAGTAAAATTGCAATGAAAAGAATTAATAAAGGGTTCACATCCATATATATATATATATGTTCACAAAATATAAAACAAAGGATCCATAAACCTAAAATATAGCATATCGCGATCATCATAGAAGTAATAAGTCAACGACAACACGACCACAAGATAGTTTAAGTCTAACAACAACGACCATTTCGACCACAAGATAGTAAAGTTTATGACACACACACTACAGCAGGCGTCCATCGAGAATATACACACACTGGATCATGCTAGAGGCACACATCGGTCATGAAGACTTCTTCTCCTCGCTCGGCTTCGGGAACGGTAGATAGCCCTCTTTCGTCATCCACATCCTTGTGTCACCCTGCTTATGGAGGCGCTCCTCGATTTCCCTCTTACTCAACCCTCTGGCTTGTTGTAGGCCCCCCCTTGTGTTGACATCTTCAATAATGATTTACAACAACTTCTGCCGAATGTGATGGAAGTCTTCTCTAAGATCATCATCGTCGCTTCGTGCCAAAGTTTCGGCCCATCCTCGGAGACTAGATGGCAGCGTTAGGTTCTGGCAATCCCGATAATAGCCTTTAAGGTGACGTAGAAGGCCTCCTTGGCGCCACCAGTAGCCGGATGCTTGACGGAGGGGCACTCAAGCATGTGATTGAACACGTGTTTGCCATCCTTTATACATCCCCCTTATCTACGAAGGTGCATCCCTTCTTGGTGTAGCCCTTGAGAGCCTCATTGAGAACGCCCCTTATTCTGGTGTAGTCTTTCTTCTTCGTCAAACTCCCCGAGTCGAAATACGTGGCTAGCGAATACCTCGGGGCAAGGACGATGAGTGTGCAGTATTTGTCTCTGCACAACACAATTGGAACGGAATGTTAGAAAAAGAGCAAAGGAAGAAATCTATAAGAAATGCAAAAGTTACGGTTGCGATGAGCGAGTGCGTACTTACTCGGGAAAGAAAGGCAAAAGAAGTGTGTCCTTCCTCTTGTTGTCCACCATGAACTTCTCGAGGTATGCCATCGCCTTGGTCCGTCTCTCTGATCCTTCGACCAACTGGTTGTCCCGCATGTAGTAGGGATCCACTATCGCGACTTTCGGGGTACTCTCTCTTGATCTTGATCACCATATTGAGCGCGTATAGGCGGACCAAGTTATAGTCCAGCCGTTTCGTGAGAAACAGCTTGAATATGTCCTCGCCATCACCTACTACTTGACTTTCTTCCTCATAAGAGTCCACTTCTTGACTTTCTTCCTCAATGCAGCTGTGTCGACACCATCCTCATATTCTGGCAGGGTGAAATGTGTCATGAGGTCATTCCAAAGACACTCTTTATACCCGTCGGCGACATACTCACCCTCTTCCACCCCTTATGTCCTATTCCACTCTCGAACAGTGATCGGGATGCGATCCCTAACCATAACTCCACATTGTTGTACAAATACATTTTTAGCCTTTTTGGGTTCCAAGGGTTCACCCCGTGGTGATACCAGCGTAATTGTATAACGCGTAGATGCGTCCAACTTTTTGGCCGGGCCTCGTTTGGAATATTTTTGGCTCGATGTGGAGGCCTAACATAAGAAACATTCATCAATTTATATATCTACAACTCAATTAAAGCATCTATTGATCACCGAACTTCTAATATATACCTCACCAGACTTAGTTAAGAGTCCATCGGAGCCGTCGGCTTCTCCATCATCGGATCCATCGGCTTGTCCCTGATCATTTCGTCGACCTCCTCACCCGCACCGGAGGGGTTTAGATATATCGATGGACATTCGGGTGGATGAACATGGGGCGCGTCATTGATCATATTCTCGAGAATTTCTTCTTGTTTCAAGTCTCTGCGAATTGGACTAGGTGGATCCATAGTTTTCTGCAAAATGCACACAATATAAAACAATACTAAATAATAATATGTACACCTAATTTGCTACAATAAAACCAAACAATAACAAAATTCTAGTGATGCCTCGGTGGGACCTAAGTCCGGGGGACCGCGAGCACTACCACCCTAACCCTAAGTCCGGGGCCTGCGAGCACCACCACCCTAACCCTAAGTCCGGAGGCCCGCGAGTACTACCACCCTAACCCTAAGTCTGGGGGCCCGCGACAACCACCCTAACCCTAAGTCCGGGGCCCGCGAGCACTATCGCCCTAACCCTAAGTTTGGGGGCCCGCGAGCACTACCACCCTAACCCTATGTCCCGGGGCCCGCGAGTACACCACCCTAACCCTAAGTCCGGGGGCCCACGAGCACCACCACCCTAACCCTAACACCGGTCACCTGCGAGGGCCACCAACCTAACCCTAACTCCAGGGGCCCGCGAGCACCACTATATATTATATATACACTATATATTATATTACACTAAAAATATATGCACTAAAAACACTATATATTACACTATACACTATATATTAATAATGACATATAAGAAAAAATAGTAATAATAACATATATACTATATTTTTATACACTATATACTACATACTACACTAACATACTATATACTACACTAACATATAAGAAAACATACTATATACTACATACTACACTAACATACTATATACTACACTAACATATAAGAAAAAAATACAAGAAATAAATAAACAAAAATAGAAGTGGCCGGGGTCGCCTCCCCGACCGTCCTGCTCGCTCGTAGTGGACAGCACCGCCACGGTGTGCACGGCTGCCACCTCGACCTGTTCGCCCATAGTGGTTGGCGTGCACGTACGGCTGCCGTGTCGCCCATACCGGACGGGGGAAAGGGAGGGGTGGTGTACCTGGCCGGGGACCGACGCGCATGGTGGGTGGAGGTAGTGGTGTCGCCGGAGAGGGGCGACGCGCGGCGCAGCCGCGGTTGGAGGTGATAGCGGTGGCACGAACAACCGGAGATCAGGGGGCGGCACAAACACGCGGAGAGGGGGCAACGCGCGCATGGCGGCGGTTGCGGGGTGGTGGCAGCTGGAATGGGGGACGACGCGTGCGTGGTGGCGGCCGAATAGTCTTTCGGGCAGCCTGCCAGCGACCTGCGTCGTCGTCCTTGTGCTTCCCCTGCTGCAGTACGTAGTGAGATGGTGATTTGGGGAGTGAAGTGGCGCGGAATATAAGGGGATGGACCTTTAGTCCTGGTCTGTGGCACGAGCCGGGACTAAAGGGACCGGGACTACATGTATGATATTTAGTTCCGGATCGTGCCACGACCTGGGACTAAAGGTTTTTCGGCACCAGCCCACAGGGGCGTGATACATTGCAAATGTATCTATAATTTTTGATGTTTCATGCTTGGTTTTATTTACTTTCTTATGTTTTGTCCACACTTTGGAGTACTTTTCATATGATTTCTTAGACTAACCTATTAACAAGAGCCACAGTGCCAGTTGCCTGTTTTCTGCTGTTTTTGGTTCCAGAAAGTCAGAAAATGAATATTCTCGGAATTGGATGGGACAAAAGCCAATATGCCTATTTTTCTCGAAGACTCACGGAGCCAGAAGACGAGACGGAGAGGGGCCACACCATGTGGTGGCGCGGGTCCACCCTGGCCGCCACCAGGTGGTGTGGGACCCCTGGCCGCCCACCGACCTTGCCTCTTCGCCTATAAGATTCTTCCCGATGCGAAAACCCTGGGGAGTCAACCAGAAATCCACAAAAAGTTCCGCTACGTCGCCGCCACCGAAGGGGAGATTCGGGGGACAGAAAGTCTCTATTCCGGCACCCTGCCGGGACGGGGAAGTGCCCCCGGAGCCATCTCCATCGATGTCCACCACCATCTCCATCGCCGTTGCTGATTCCCATGATGATGAGGGAGTAGTTCTTCCTCGAGGCTAAGGGTTCTACCGGTAGCTATGCGTTCATAGCTCTCTCTATGCATGATCATATTGTGATCATGAGCTTGTAATCTATAGATCTACCTTGCTACTCAAGTGCTTTATTATATCTCTGCTCTCTCCATGTGTGTGAAAGTGACAACGTGCACACCATGGTGGCACTTAGGCTAGAGATTACAATTACTTGTTATGAGTTATATTTGGTGTAACATTCCAAGTTTTACGATTGCAGATGTTACTAGTAGCATGCATCATATCATTGCATCATGGCATCACACAATAAGAAGCTGCGTCAAATATTTTTCCCTAAACCCTATAGTCATATAAAGACAAAGAAAGGGGTTAAACAAAATCAATCCTCCTAAACCCTTGCAAAAGTGTTATTTGATAACCCCTTACTAATCTTCTTCTTTTTACAAATTTTTAGAGACCAATCTCACTTAATTCGGAGTCCGATTGCAAAAGTTATGACACAAATAGAGAAAAAAAGAATAAAAAATATCTAGCCTAACGGGCCGGCTAGACCAGCCCGATATAGTGGCGCCTGCGGCCCGGCCAGCAGCGCCAGCAGACAGCCAGCCAGCGCCCGTGAGCAGCGACACGCGGCCCCACCTGTCATCCCCCTCCCTCATCGAGTCCAGGTCGAACACGGCGCACGGCCGCGTCGGCGCCGACCTCCCCGGCCGAATCGGAACGGATTCCGTGAACCCCGCGCCAAGCAAGGCCGCCTATAAGTACCCTCAGCACGCCTTCCAAGAAAACCCTAGCTTTTCCTTCACAAAACGCCACCGGGCTGCCGCCTTGGACCTCGAGACCGATCTCGCCGGAGCCGCCGTCACCAAGCTCGACGGACAGGGTTCGAGACCACCCCTTCCCCTTCTCTCTTCCTCCCTGTCTTCCCCATTAAGTACCGCATCGATTCATGTGTTTTCCCCTTGAGCAGAGCCCCGTGCCGCTTCTAATCGGTCGCCAGAGCCTCGCCGGAGACGGGAGAGATCAGCGGAGCTTCACCACGAGCCAAGGCAGCGAGAGCCGTCGCCATCCTTGTTGGAAGGATCGCGAGGAGCTGCACCTCGTCATCCACACCACCTCCTCGGGGGACCACCGGGCCACCGTCGAGCGTCACCACCCGACGCGCCGCCACCGTTCATCGTCGTCGACGAGTCACCACCTCTGCAGGTGAGTCTCTTTTGCTCCTGACCTTTAGATCTGAATCCGACGGTGTAGATTAGATCATCCTACCGAACCGGTACCGACGAGTCATGTAGAGCCATGTGGCATGTGCCCGCGTCATCGCCGCGTCAGCATCGCGTCAGTGCCGCGCACCCCGCTAGACCAATCCCGAGCCGCCACCTGTCGCCGCGTAGCTGGCGGCCGTTCTGTTTTTCTTTTAATAGGCAAAAAGTGTTTTAATCTCGTATAATTCATAGTAATTCAAGTTTTTGTCCAAAAGTTGCGTATAATATACCGTTGGATTCGAAAAATTGAGTAGAACAAAGACCTACAATAATATTGTTGGTTTACTGCAGCAATCTTGCAGTAGGATTTAAAGTTTAGATTAGAGTATTTTAATTCTAGAAAAATATCCGTAGATCCATTTTAGTTGATTCTTGTTGCGTCGGTTTTGTATCTACGAGATCTTCTGTGGAAAATTGTTATCACTTGCTTAGAGTGTTCAGATCTGTCTCGAGGTAGATTGGAGGTGTAGATCTATTTATGAGCTTGTTTATTTAGGTATTAACCCAAAATACTTAAAATCTGTGGGGAATCAATACTAATGACATCCCCAACTCAGCAACACCCCAGAATAAAACCCTTTGGTCGAAATTGAATCCATCCTTGCATATTACCATGAGACATGCATACATTTTCATCTTCGTGACATTGTTTTGTGCAAATTGTGATTGGATCCATGTTTGTGTTTTCGTTAGATTGCTCGGAGTGCGCTGAGGAGTACTGTTGTGTAGAGTGCTGCTCGGATCAAGGCAAGTTACACCACTTGTACATATTATGTCCTAGTTTTTGACTATGCATGTTGTACTCTTCAAATCTTGTAGTATGCATGTGTAGGTCTTTAGTAGATTTTCTTATTACTATTTTTGCAAGTGCGGTTTTGTAGTATGCCATGAGTAGCTTTATACTTAGGAATTTCCGTCCTAATAGGTTTCCCCTGTTTTGCTAAGTATTGCTTGCTATGCTATATATATATACTAAGTACTGTTGGGGGGTTCGAAAGACTCACAAAAAATTCTAAGTATGAGAGCTCTCTTGAGCGAACTTTTCTTCTCAAAACCCCCTTCAAAATAAAACTAAGTTTTCTTCTGGGCGGAATGGTTGTCGGGTCAACGAGTGGAACTGTGGTGGAGGACGGCCGCCTAGGAATCAAAGAGGTCTGCCATGTTTCAGAATTCAGAAGCTTCTAGTGCAACCACTATACATATGGGCTCTGTCTTGGCTTAGTACTTAGTGGGAAACCTCACCGGGGTACCAACATTTGGAGGTTCTTGGCACGGTTGGATCTAGCTGGTAGAGGGGCTACTAAGGGAAGGCTTCGCCATGGTCTTGTCTGTAAAAGGACTTGATTGTGGATTGTGGGGAAAGTGCACAACCTCTCGAGAGTATTGCAATCTGATCGATCAGTCGAGTTCACGGAAAAGAAAACTTTGAGCATCTGAAGGATGGAGCCTCTGAAAGATCTTCCTCTCTCTTTTCCAAACCTAAAGTTTTATAAACCCCAAGGCGTGAGTAATATCGCCATTGGGTGGGATTTTGGGGACTTGGTGTGTAATATCCAAGTGCTAGGTTGATTGGACACTTGGTGAGTAATATCCTCGTGTTTCACTCGACCCTATATTACTTAAACAATGTTAACAAAGTAGGGTAAACTCTTCCTCTTTTCTTCTTACTTAACGAAAATTGGCCTTATGCAAAAGAACCCCAAAGCCTACACTTAGCCTTGCATGTAGAGATAGTCTTATTCTTTCCTTGGTGTAATTTGCCAATACATTCAAAATATTGACCCAACTTGTTGGCTGCACGTCTTATGTGCAGAATTCGAAGACTGAAAGGTGCGTAGGGATCGCGGGTCTTCACGCAACTAGCCTGAGGCGTTGATGGACTCAAGTTTTACTTAGTTTCCGCTGTTTTATTCGAGCTAGCTATAAGCTATGCAAGTTGTAATATTTATACTTTGGATTATTCGTGTAATAATGACTTGTGTTTTACATGATATTCATCGACTGTGAAGTGCTAGCTATTGATCCAGGGACTAGCATGTTATTCACAGGGACTTAGGATCCTTAACGATCCGAGGTCGCAACAGATGGTATCAGAGCACAAAGTTGCCTGTAGGACGTGACCCCTAGGATTGGAAACCACCTTTACCATTGTGTGTTTTTTCTTTCCATATTCTTCTAAGCTATCTATGCTCTTCTAGTAATTCTCTTCCTTATCACTTTGTGCCTAATTTTCATTCTCCTAACCTAAAGATGACGGCCTTCTACTACGACACCGCCGAAGACATCAAGTGCCTGCACTTTGGGGAATGCCTTTTGGACATCATCAAGACGTTGGAGTTGCCCATGCCGTCAATCAAGGGGAGCGAGTTGAGGAAGATGCACAAGGAAGGATGCTGGGCGATTGAAGTCATCCAACCGGGGCGCAACGAGTTTGAACCCAAGACGGAGGCCATTGTACTCAACGTCACCAGCGACTCCAAGGAGAAAGGACTTAGCATTAGCATGCAGGAGCTCATTGGACGCCTTTGTGGACGTCACCATGAAGAGGTTGAAGGATACTACATCAAAATCTTTGGAAGACATGATGAGAAGGGAGTTCCAATCGAGTTAACCCCGGGGGAAAGGGCGACATGCAAGCGTCAAAGGATCCAATACCAAGACTTGGAGTGCCACATCAATGATCTTGAGAAGGGGAGCTGCCTTGAGATCATGAGGAATGACGAGCTATGCACCCTAGTCAAGGAGAAGGACAAGAAGATCGAGGAGCTGGAAGAGAAGATCAAGTCCCTAGGAGGGGATCTCAACGCCCAAGACAAGAAGTTCGCTAATCAAGAGAAGAGGGTGCAGGATAAGAACAAGAGGATTAGGGAACAAAGTCTTGTGCTCGCAAAGAACGAGATGGAGTTCAAGAACTTTGCCACCATGCTGAAGGACCTGCGAGCAGCCAAGAGGAGCTTGGAGGAGAAGATCACGCCCATGACTATGGGGTCAAGCTTGATCAAGAAGCTGCAAAAGGAGAAGAAGGAGCTTCAAGAGAAGCTCGAAGCTGCTACCCAGGAGCTGCAAGAGGTGAAGGAACTTCAAGAGAGGCTCGAAGCTACTACACCGGAGCCGCAGGAGGTGAAGGAACTTCAGGAGAATCTTGAAGCCACGACGAAGGACATGGAGTTATACAAGTCACTGCTGGAGAAGGAAGGCTTCACTATTGAGGATGAGGAAGTGGATGATGAGTAGAGTAGATAGTTGGACCACCTTTATTTCTATAGTCAAACTTTGTTCGTGATTGTAATGAGTACCAAAACTATTTTGGTTTAGTTAAACTTGGTTGACTTGTGTTAAACTGTGTGCTATGTGCGCCTTGCTTTTCTCGTGTGCTTTTCTCATGTTTACATAAGGGTAGGAGTTTATTCCTTAGGCTTTCTATCTATTTCTTAACTTGTTTCCCAAACCCCACAGATGGCGAGACGTGGGAACAACAACAACAACAACATGCCCCCAGAGATAGCACAACTTCTGAACTCCCAGAATCAGCCGATCCAACTCCTCACTCAAAACATGCAAAACAACAACAACAACAACAACAACCCGCCGCCTCCACCACCTCCATCGCCCCAACAGGATCGTCTGGCTCGGTTCTTGAGGTTGAACCCTCCTATTTTCTGAAGTAGTTCTGAGCCAATTGTGGCAGATGATTGGCTCCGCACCACCAACAAGAAGTTACACACCGTCCAAGTTGTTGGAGCTGACAGGGTGCTCTTTGCCGCGCACCAACTTGAGGGACCAGCTGCTGAATGGTGGGATAATTACCAGGTCACCCACCCTGATATTGAAGCTATCACCTGGAACCAGTTTGAGGCGGCCTTTCGTACTCATCATGTAGCCGCGGGTGTCATGTCACTAAAGAGACATGAGTTCCACGACTTGAAACAACTGCACCGCTCTGTCTCCGACTATGGGGACCTTTTCAGCAAGCTGGCACGTTATGCACCTGATGATGTTTCCACGGATGCCAAGAGACAGGAGAAGTTCCTAAGGGGACTTAATGATGAGATATCCATTCAGCTTGTGGCTCTGAAGTTTGATAACTATCAGGAACTTCTGGACATGGCAGTTGTAGTTGAAGCAAAGCAAAGGAGTATAGAGAACCGCAAGACAAAGTCCACCTCACACAAGCACAACTCAGCCCCATATCAGAAGCAACGCACTTCATCACCACCACCCCACAACCACAATGGCCACAACCACAATGGTCATCGTCATGGAGGACATAACCACAATGGCCATAGACACCGCAATGGAAATGGCAATGGGAAGGATCTGAGTGAAGTGACATGCTTCAAGTGTAACAAGATAGGGCATTATGCAACTACTTGCCCCGAAAAGATGAAGAATGGTAATGGTAATGGGAATGGCAATGGACACAACCATGGTAATGGTAATGGAAATGGGTAGAAGCCTAATCCATTCGTCAAAGCCACGGTGAATCATGTCTCCGTGGAGGATGCTCGTGAGGCACCTGACTTCGTGATTGGTTAGTTCAAGCTTAACTCCACCCCCGCAGTTGTTATTTTTGATACTGGTGCATTGCATTCATTCATATCAAGGGTATTTGTGGATAGAGGCCAGATACCTACGGAGACTATTAGTACTCCCCTAAGGGTAAGTTCTCCTAGAGGAGAAATAGTGGCAAACTCTGGATGCCGTGGGTTAGAACTAAGGATTGGGGCACACATCTTTCGCACAAGTCTAGTCGTTCTGGAGTCACAAGGCTTAGACATAATTTGGGGCATGAATTGGATAACCGAATATGAGGGAGTCATAGATTGTGCCAAGAGAACTGTCGCACTCACAACTCCGGATAAGAAGAGAATCTGCTTTAAATCAGCCTTTGCACTCAAAGGAAGTATGGTGAACTCCCTTAAGGGGGTTATCTTGGAGGATGTGCCAATTGTCGAGGAGTACCCAGATGTGTTTACGGAAGAATTGCTAGGGATGCCTCCTGACCGAGACATCGAGTTTCTCATTGACTTGATGCCTGGTACTGGACCGATAGCAAAGAGACCGTACAAGATGGATGTTGATGAGTTGAAGGAACTTAAGAAACAACTTAGGGAGCAATTGGACAAAGGCTTCATTCAACCAAGTGCGTCGTCTTGGGGAGCGCTCGTCTTATTCGTGGAGAAGAAGGATAAAACCAAGAGACTAGTCGTGGACTACCGGTCGTTGAATGAAGTGACAATCAAGAACAAGTACCCTCTACCCAATATCAACAACCTATTCAATCAATTAAAGGGAGCTAGTGTGTTCTCTAAGATTGATCTCCGATCAGGTTATTTCCAGTTAAAGATCTGGGAACAGGATGTACCCAAGACAGCCTTCACCACAAGATATGGATTGTATGAGTACACCGTGATGTCGTTTGGCCTAACCAATGCCCCAGCATACTTCATGACTATGATGAACAAGGTGTTCATGGAGTACTTGGATAAGTTTATCGTGGTATTCATTGATGACATACTTATATATTCCAAGGACGAGAAGGAACATGAGAGGCATCTGTGCCCAATTATGGAAAAGTTAAGGGAACACAAGTTGTATGCCAAGTTTAGGAAATGTGAGTTCTGGTTAAAAGAAGTGGGATTCCTTGGTCATATTGTGTCAGCTAAAGGAGTTGCCGTGGACCCAAGTAAGGTAGCTTCCGTGACAGAATGGGAGTCACCTAAGAATGTGGGTGACATCAGGAGTTTCTTGGGCCTTGTAGGATATTACCGAAGGTTCATTGAAAACTTTTCCAAGATAGCAAAGCCTATGACAGAATTGTTGAAGAAAGAAAAGAAGTTCCAATGGACCGAGGCATGTGAAGCAAGTTTTCAAGAATTGAAGAAGCGCCTAGTAACAACACCAGTTTTGTGTCTCCCTGACATCCAAAAAGATTTCCAAGTCTATTGCGACGCTTCCCGACAAGGACTTGGTAGTGTATTGATGCAAGATGGTAAAGTTGTGTCTTACGCCTCTCGACAACTTAATAACCATGAGAATAACTACCCCACACATGATTTGGAACTAGCATCAGTTGTGCATGCGCTCAAGGTATGGAGACATTACCTCATAGGCAAACATTGTGATGTGTTCACGGATCACAAGAGTCTTAAGTATATCTTCACTCAAAAGGAGTTAAACATGAGGCAAAGGAGATGGATTGAGCTCATCAAGGACTATGACTTGGACCTACAGTACCATCCTGGAAAGGCCAATGTTGTGGCTGATGCCTTAAGCCAGAAGGTCTATGTAAATGGACTTACCGTGGGAGAACTTCCAAAGGATTTGTGTGAGCAGTTCAAGGATCTCAGGTTGGAAATAGTTCCGGAGGGATACTTAGCGACTATGGAGATAGTGCCAGCGCTTCTGGACCAAATCAAAGAGGACCAAAAGGGGAACAAAGAGTTGCAAGAGATAAAAGCTAACATAAGCAAGGGTAAAGCAAAAGGGTTTCATACGGATGAACAAGGGATACTTTGGTATGAGAAGCGTTTGTGCGTTCCCGATGATCCCGATATCAGGAAGTTAATTCTTCAGGAAGCTCACGATTCACCTTACTCAATTCATCCTGGTAATACAAAGATGTACATGGATGTGAAGGATAGATTCTGGTGGAATAACTTGAATAGAGAAATTGCTGAATACATCTCCTTGTGTGACGTATGCAACAAAGTCAAGGCCAAACATCAAAAACCAGCAGGGCTGCTGCAGCCATTACCTGTGCCCGATTGGAAGTGGGACAAGGTAGGCATGGATTTTATCACAGGACTACCCCGGACTCATTTTGGGTATGATTCTATCTGGGTAGTAGTCGATCACTTCACAAAGGTGGCCCACTTTATTCCCGTAAATACCACCTATACAAGTGCTAAACTTGCCAAGATTTATATGTCAAGGATCGTAAGTCTTCATGGTGTACCCAAGGGGATTGTCTCTGATAGAGGTACCCAATTCACCTCGAAGTTCTGGCGACAGCTACACGAGTCCCTAGGGACACGACTGGAGTTTAGTACTGCTTTCCACCCGCAAACAGATGGACAAACGGAAAGAGTTAATCAGATCTTGGAAGACGTGTTAAGATCCTGTGCACTAGACTATGGGTCTAGCTGGGATGATAATTTGCCATATGCGGAATTCTCATACAATAACAGTTACCAAACTAGTATCAAGATGGCTCCATTTGAAGTTCTATATGGCAGAAAGTGTAGAACTCTGCTACTATGGAATTGAGTTGGAGAAGTAGTTTGTTCGGACCTGAACTGATCAAGGATGCCGAAGAAAAAGTAAGACAGATTCAAGACAGGTTAAAAGTAGCCCAATCTAGGCAAAAGAGTTATGTTGATTCCAAGCGCAGGGATGTAACTTACAAAGTGGGAGACCATGCATATCTCCGAGTTTCACCACTACGAGGAGTTAAGAGATTTGGAATCAAGGGTAAGTTGGCACCTCCATTCATAGGACCCTATAGGATTTTGGCTCGTAGAGGGGAGGTTTCCTATCAGTTGGAATTGCCCGAAGTGTTGACTATTCATGATGTATTCCATGTGTCACAACTAAAGAAGTGTCACCCGGAAATGGCTGAAACACCACTAAAAGATACGGTTCCCTTGGATGAGGTTCAACTGGAAAACAATCTCACCTATGAGGAAAAACCCACCAAGATTCTAGAAACAGCTGAGAGGATTACTCGTACCAAGACTATCAGGTTTTGCAAAGTTCAATGGAATCACCATTCCGAGGAATAGGACACGTGGGAACGTGAAGAAGACCTGAAGAAAGAACACCCACACCTATTTGCTAACCAACCTAAATCTCGGGGACGAGATTCTTCTTAAGGGGGGTAGGTTTCTAACATCCCAATTTTTACGATTGCAGATGTTACTAGTAGCATGCATCATATCATTGCATCATGGCATCACACAATAAGCAGTTGTGTCAAATATTTTTCCCTAAACCCTATAGTCAGCAGCAGCTAGCCCGCACCCCGCAGACGCTGACGCCATGGCCCCACCTGTCATCCCCCTCCCTCATCGAGTCCAGGTCAAACACGGCGCACGGCCGCGTTAGCGCCGACCTCCCCGGCCGAATCAGAATGGATTCCGTGAACCCCGCACCAAGCAAGGCCCCCTATAAGTACCCTCGGCACGCCTTCCAAGAAAACCCTAGCTTTTCCTTCGCAAAATGCCACCGAGCTGCCGCCTTGGAGCACGAGACCGACTCGCCGGAGCCGCCGCCGCTGAGCTCGACGGACAGGGTCCAAGACCACCCCTTCCCCTTCTCTCTTCCTCTCTGTCTTCCTCATTAAGTACTGCATCGATTCATGTGTTTTTCCCCTTGAGCAAAGCCCCGTGCCGCTCCTAATCGATCGTAGGAGCCTCGCCGGAGACGGGAGAGATCAGCGGAGCTTCACCACGAGCCAATGCAGCGAGAGCCGTCGCCGTCCGTGTTGGAAGGATCGCGAGGAGGAGCTGCACCTCGTCGTCCACAACACTGCCTTGGGGGACCACCGGACCACCACCGAGTGTCGCCGCCCGACGCGCCGCCGCCGTTCATCGTCATCGACGAGTCACTACCGCCGCAGGTGAGTCTCTTTCGCTCCTGACCGTTAGATCTGAATCTAACGGTGTAGATTAGATCATCCTACCGAACCGGTACCGATGAGTCGTGTAGCGCCATGTGGCATGTTCCCGCGTCAGCGCCGCGCGCCCCGCTGGACCAATCCCGAGCCGCCACCTGTCGCTGCATAGCTGGCCGCCGTTCTGTTTTTCTTTTAATAGGCAGAAAGTGTTTTAATCTCGTATAATTCATAGTAATTCAAGTTTTTGTCCAAAAATTGCGTATAATATACCGTTGGATTCTCAAAATTGAGTAGAACACAGACCTACAATAATATTGCTGGTTTACTGCAGCAATCTTGCAGTAGGATTTAAAGTTTAGATTAGAGTATTTTAATTCTAGAAAAATATCTGTAGATCCGTTTTAGTTGATTCTTGTTGCATTGGCTTTGTATCTACGAGATCTTCTGTGGAAAATTGTTATAACTTGCTTAGAGTGTTCAGATCTGTCTCGAGGTAGATTGGAGGTGTAGATATATTTATGAGCTTGTTTATTTAGGTATTAACCCAAAATACTTAAAATCTGTGGGGAATCAATACTAATGACATCCCCAACTCAACAACACCCCAGAATAAAACCCTTGGAGGAAATTGAATCCATCCTTGCATATTACCATGAGGCATGCATACATTTTCACCTTCGTGACATTGTTTTGTGCAAATTTTGATTGGATCCATGTTTGTGTTTTCGTTAGATTTCTCGGAGTGCGCTCAGGAGTATTATGTCAAGGCAAGTTACACCACTTGTACATATTATGTCCCAGTTTTTGACTATGCATGTTTTACTCTTCAAATCTTGTAGTATGGATGTGTAGGTCTTTAGTAGATTTTCTTATTACAATTTTTGCAATTGCGGTTTTGTAGTATGCCATGAGTAGCTTTATACTTAGGAATTTCTGTCCTAATAGGTTTCCCCTGTTTTGCTAAGTATTGCTTGCTATGCTATATATATACTAAGTACCGTTGGGGGGTTCAAAAGACTCAAAAAAATTTCTAAGTATGAGAGCTCTCTCGAGCGAACTTTTCTTCTCAAAACCCCCTTCAAAATAAAACTAAGTTTTCTTCTGGGCGGAATGGTTGTCGGGTCAACGAGTGGAACTTTGGTGGAGGATGGCCGCCGAGGAATCAAAGAGGTCTGCCATGTTTCATAATTCAGTAGCTTCTAGTGCAACCACGATACATATGGGCTCTGTCTTGGCTTAGTACTTAGTGGGAAACCTCACCGGGGTACCAACATTTGGAGGTTCTTGGCACAGTTGGATCCAGCTGGTAGAGGGGCTACTAAGGGAAGGCTTCACCATGGTATTGTCTGTAAAAGGACTTGATCGTGGATTGTGGGGAAAGTGCACAACCTCTCGAGAATATTGCAATATGATCGATCAGCCGAGTTCACGGAAAAGAATACTTTGACCATCTGAAGGATGGAGCCTCTGAAAGATCTTCCTCCCTCTTTTCCAAACCTAAAGTTTTATAAACCCCAAGGCATGAGTAATATCGCCATTGGGTGGGATTTTGGGGACTTGGTGCGTAATATCCAAGTGCTAGGTTGATTGGACACTTGGTGAGTAACATCCTCGTGTTTCACTCGACCCTATATTACTTAAACAATGTTTACAAAGTAGGGTAAACTCTTCCTCTTTTCTTATTACTTAACGAAAATTGGCCTTATGCAAAAGAACCCCAAAGCCTACACTTAGCCTTGCATGTAGAGATAGTCTTATTCTTTCCTTTGTGTAATTTGCCAATACATTCAAAATATTGACCCAACTTGTTAGCTGCATGTCTTATGTGCAGAATCCGAAGACTGAAAGGTGCGTAGGGATCACGGGTCTTCACGCAACTAGCCTGAGGCGTTGATGGACTCATGTTTTACTTAGTTTCCGCTGTTTTATTCGAGCTAGCTATAAGCTATGCAAGTTGAAATATTTATACTCTAGATTATTCGTGTAATAATGACTTGAGTTTTACATGATATTCATCGACTGTGAAGTGCTAGCTATTGATCCAGGGACTAGCATGTTATTCACAGGGACTTAGGATCCTTAACGATCCGAGGTCGCAACATTTGGAGTTGGATGTCTCTATGAAATTGTGGTGTTTGTTGGAACCATTTAGTGCTCAAGGTGACATTGTGGGGTTATCTATATGGGAAAGGCTTACTTTGAGGTGTGTTGTTATAGCCCTACCATGGATTACAGTGTCCAACCGGAGTGTAGTTCAGAGTAGTATCATGAAGATAATATATTTATATGAGAGTGTTCACTAGTGAAAGTATGATCCCTAGGCCTTGTTTCTAAGCATTGAAACACCGTTTGCAATTAGATCTGTTACATGTTTGCTTTCTTCCATCTTTATTTCAGTTTACCTTTAGTCTCTTTCACGCCATTAAGCTATTTTCTGGCACCGTTACCACTTATAATTATCCATACCACTTGTATTTCACTATCTCTTCGCCGAACTAGTGCACCTATACACCTGACAAGTGTATTGGGTGTGTTGGGGACACAAGAGACTTCTTGTATCTTGATTGCAGGATTGCTTGAGAGGTGATACCTTTTACCACTTCCTGCCTGAGTTCGATAAACCTTGGGTGATCCACTTAAGGGAAAACTTGCTGCTGTTTTACAAGCCTGTGCACTTGGAGGCCCAACAACTGTCTATAAGAATAGAAGTGCGTAGACATCAAGGTATTTTCTGGCGCCATTGCCGGGGAGGTAAGGTAGGTACTCACATCCTCCGGTGCGAGTGCTTGAAGTTATTTCCTTTAGATTCTGCAATTTTGTCTTTTTGTTTCTTGTTTTCACTAGTTAGGCTTAATGGAAAACAAAAAATAATTAGAGAGCTTTATAGTATTTATCTTGAGTTAGGACATGAAGTGTTTGAAGAGAAAATTAAAAAACCAATGGAACTTTATTTGCATGCTAATAGCAATGTTGTTAGTATGAATTCTTTAGACACCATTATTGCTAATGCTATGGAAAAGTCTAAGCTTGGGGAAGCTAGTTTTTATGAAAATGATCTTTTTAGTTCCCCAGCTTTGGAAGATAGCTATTCTATTGCTTATGATGATACAAAACCTCCAATATATGATGATTACAATGATGAATATGATATTTTCAGTCCACCTACTATTGAGGAGAAATATAATTATGATTACAATATGCCTCCTATATTTGATGATTATGGCGATGAGAATAACAATGATAGCTATTTTGTTGAATTTGCTCCCACTATAATTAATAAGAATGACTATTCTTATAGGGAGAGTAATAATTGTTTTATGCATGTGGCTCATGATAAGAATGTTTTATGTGATAGTTATATTGTTAATTTTATTTATGATGCTACTGAAAGTTATTATGAGAGAGGGAAACATGGTTTTATGCATCTCAATAATATTAAGTTTCCCCTCTTTATGTTGAAAATCTTGAAGTTGCACTTGTTTTGCTTTCTTATGCTTATTGCTTTGTGCTTTCATGTCTTGTTTCTTTACAATATTCCTATGCATAGGAAGCGGATTAGACTTAAATGTTCTTTGAATTTGCTTCTTGATGCTCTCTTTTACTTAAATTCATATTTCCTATGTGAGCATATTCTCAAACTATCATGCCTAACTTACAGGCGTTAAAGAAAAGTACTTATTGGGACATAACCCAAAAGTTTTAGTTGAGTCTTGGAAGTTATTGCTTCAGTAATAACCTCTCCTTATCATTTTTGTGTGGTTTTCGTGCCAAGAGTAACCTCTAATGAGAGAGAAGTAATGATTGGGAAAGTTGTTGTCCTGAAACAGATTTCTGTGCTTCACCGTAAATATTCGTGTAAAATATCTGTACGTCCTTTTGAGGCGTGAATTTTTGTGCTTCTTCCCCAGGTTGTTATCTAACTTTCATTAGTTCAACACTATTTGATTTGAGCAACATAAGGTGTTCGAAAAAATTCGTCTTTACCAGCTGCTCTGTTTTGATAGATTTCTGCCATTATTTGCATTTGCTTCTTGTTGGTTCCTCTTTGAGTTCTTTTGGGGAATTGAGCTTTTTGAGGGAAGTGCTACAGTAGCTTGTGTTTTCATGGAAGTTTTATTAGTGCTGTAACTGAACCTAAAAGACCTATTATCTTGAGTGCACTAATGTTGCTAATAAAGATTGTGTGAAGTTTTGTATGAAGGAAATTTTTTAGGTGTATGGAAGGAATGAGTAATGAGATGAAGGATGGACTAAAGCTCAAGCTTGGGGATGACACGTGTGTCACTCCAAGAAATATCCAAGAAGTACAAGCATCAAAGCTTAGGGATGCCCAAGGCATCCCCTTCTTCATCAAAAAAAATTCCAGGTTTCTTCCAAACGCTTCATTTTTACTGTTTCATGCACAGTTGTGTTGTTCTTGGAGCGTCTTCTTTTTCATTTTAGTTTTGGTTTTGGTTTCTTAGTTTGCTGAATAAATTGGTTGGACCCCCTCTTTTATACATTGGTTTTCAAAATAGTTTGGTTTGGTTTGGAAAAGAGTAGGAAAGTTCATACTTATGTGGTAAAAAGAGCTCGTTTTTAACTGTGGCCTATGATTTGTCATGCCATGCTTGATATTGTTTTGGCTTTATGCTTAGTATTCTTTGCTATAGCATGACTTGTTATAAACAATTGAGATTTCTTAATGTGCCTTGGAAGGATCATGCGTTGTTTTAGCATATTAAAGCATATTATAGTGGTATTCTCCTTTGATGCTTTATTTGGGTTGACTTGGCACATGCTCACACCATGTTATGACTATCCCAAGTCACCATAGCCTTGATGATCCTTTAGTTTTCAACTTGTAGTATCACTTTATGCTTTGATTAATGATGTTTTGTCGCTCTACATGATTATGGCCATTATTGCTCTCTTAGTTGGTCGTTCCCAGTCTTTTGCTAGCCTCCACAACCAAGTATGAGTTCCACTCATGCATCCAACTCCTTAAACCAAGTTATTCCAAAGAGTCCACCATACCTACCTACTAGCATATGCTATTCCAAGTATAGTCATGTTTTTATCTACCTTCTAAATTAAACTTGATATGAGAAAACTAGTGATTAAAGCTCTCACGAACTTGATGGCACACTTTACTTTTCTTGCCCTTAATAAACTTGAACCATTGTGTCGTCTATGTTGTATATGCTTGCACTTATTTGTTGGGAATTAGCAGAACCATGCTGTCATGGGGAATGCTTTCAACATTGCACGGGTACTTTGTACCTAGTTGATATCATGCTCTTTTGTTTATGGATGTCGTCGGTGTGAAATGAAAGGGGAGCTTGTAGTCCATGGAGTTATGTATATGTGTTAGATAAACGCCTGGGCCGCTGGTCTAATCCATGCTGACATGGTGGAAACCTGCAGCGTAACCATAATGAGCTGTCTATGAAGCATTCTTCTTATAAAAAAGAGTCCTATATTGAGAAAAAAGAGAAAAAGAAAAAAAAGAGATTATGAAAAGAGGAAAGAGAGAAAAAAGCACCATATTCCCATGGTAAATAAGAAGATTGCTGAGATGCTCGTTGTCTGCTTGCCTTGTCATTTTGATATGGGGATTCTTTCGTATCATCGGGCAAGGCGTACCCCGTTGTCGGTTCTCTATGATACACATGTACTTATGATGACAAGAACTTAGCGGTGACTAAACTTGAGTAGCATGAGGAGCGGCTCTCGTATTCAAGGGACATGAGATTTCTAAATTATACTTCGTCAGGCATGTACCCCATAGTTTGTTCACTTTAACCTTAATCACTTCAATATTCTTATGATAGGGGCAATGAGAGCTGAAAGCTATTAAGTACCATAATTTTTGGAAGCTCTTTATGAAACTTGAATCCCTACTTCCTTCTATGAAGGCCTTTCTTTTACTTTTATGTTGAGTCTCCACCTTCTACCCTTATGCACCTACTTTGAGAGCATAGTGGCCATTCTTAGTTCTATGTGCATTATCCCAAGACTAGTTGATTGATGTATACCTTGATAGTGCTTGTTTTAAACTATTTGTATCTAGTCACTCTTATGAACTTTGAAGGTGTCCTATGCATTTATATTTTCTACTCTATGAGGGACAAGCTGAATGCCACTATGCTATTTTTCTTTATGTGAAACAAACAAACGTCTTGCAAAGCATGGTTATTCATGAATCTTTTGTTTGTGCCTTTTCATGTTGCAACATAGTTTCTTTGTCTTATTCCTAGAACTGTGTCTTTCATGTTATGATTGAAGTACTATGATCCCAACATTGAATGTTTTACAAATACTTTGATCAAGTTTATGATGGTGCGTGTCACGTAAAAAATTATCCTTTATTTTTATCACTTACCTACTCAAGGACGAGCAGGAGTTAAGCTTGGGGATGTTGATACATTGCAAATGTATCTATAATTTTTGATGTTCCATGCTTGGTTTTATCTACTTTCTTATGTTTTGTCCACACCTCGGAGTACTTTTCATATGATTTCTTGGACTAACCTATTAACAAGCGCCACAGTGCGGTTGCTTTTTTGTTTTGGTTCCAGAAAGTCAGAAAATGAATATTCTCGGAATTGGACGGGACAAAAGCCAATATGCCTATTTTTCTCGAAGACTCACGGAGCCAGAAGAAGAGACTGAGTGGGGCCACAGGGTGGCCACACCATGTGGTGGCGCGGGTCCACCCTCGCCGTGCCACCAGGTGGTGTGGGCCCTCTGGCCGCCCATCGACCTTGCCTCTTCGCCTATAAGATGTCTCCCGATGCCAAAACCCTGGGGAGTCAATCAGAAATCCACGAAAAGTTCCGCTGCGCCGCCGCCACCGAAGGGGAGATTCGGGGGACAGAAAGTCTCTGTTCCGGCACCCTGCCAGGACGGGGAAGTGCCCCCGGAGCCATCTCCATCAATCTCCACCACCATCTCCATCACCGTTGCTGATTCCCATGATGATGAGGGGGTAGTTCTTCCTCAAGGATAAGGGTTCTACCGGTAGCTATGTGTTCATCTCTCTCTATGCATGATCATATTGTGATCATGAGCTTGTAATCTATAGATCTACCTTGCTACTCAAGTGCTTTATTAGATCTCTGCTCTCCCCATGTGTGTGAAAGTGACAGCGTGCACACCATGGTGGCAGTTAGGCTAGAGATTACAATTACATGTTATGAGTTATATTTGGAGTTGGATGTCTCTATGAAATTGTGGTGTTTGTTGGAACCATCTAGTGCTCAAGGTGATAGTGTGGGGTTTTCTAGATGGGAAAGGCTTACTTTGAGATGTGCTGTTATAGCCCTACCATGGATTAGAGTGTCCAACCGGAGAGTAGTTTAGAGTAGTATCATGAAGATAATATATTTATATGAGAGTGTTCACTAGTGAAAGTATGATCCCTAGGCCGTGTTTCTAAGCATTGAAACACGGTTTGCAATTAGATCTGTTACATGTTTGCTTGCTTCCATCTTTATTTCAGTTTGCCTTTAGTCTCTTTCACGCCATCAAGATATTTTCTGGCACCGTTACCACTTATAATTATCCATACCACTTGTATTTCACTATATCTTCGCCGAACTAGTGCACCTATACACATGACAAGTGTATTGGGTGTGTTGGGGACACAAGAGACTTCTTGTATCTTGATTGCAGGATTGCTTGAGAGGGGATACCTTTGACCACTTCCTTCCTGAGTTCGATAAACCTTGGGTGATCCACTTAAGGGAAAACTTGCCGCTGTTCTACAAACCTCTGCACTTGGAGGCCCAACAACTGTCTACAAGAATAGAAGTGCGTAGACATCAGGGCACGCCAACCGGACCCCTTTAGTCCCGGATCGTGACATGACCCGGGACTAAAGGTCCCTTTTTTAAAAAAAATGACTGAAATCTCGGTTTCATGCCTTATTGCATACAATTAAGCTAGTATATCAATATTAAACTAGTACAATTAAACTAGTATATCAATATTATTAAAAATGATGGGGATTTTGGGGGAGGGTTCCAGTTTAGGGTTTTGGGTTTTGGGTTTAGGGTTAGGTTTTAGGTTTAGCGTTAGGGTTTCGGGTTTAGGGTTAGGGTTTGGCCGAGTTAGGGGCCGGGTTTCAGGTTTAGGGTTTAAGGGTTTAGGGTTAGGGTTAGGGTTTAGGGTTTAAGGGTTTAGGGTTTAGGGTTAGGGTTTAGGTTTAGGGTTTCGGGTTTAGGGTCAGGGTTTTAGGTTTTGGGTCTAGGGTTTCGGGTTTAGGGTTTAGGTGTAGGGTTCGGGTTTAGGGTTAGGGTTTAGGGTTTAGGATTTAGGGTTCTAGGGTCTAACTATTAAAACTAGTAATCGGGACTTATAATATTTTGGGGCCTTTAATCCTGGTTGGAGATAATAACCGGGATCATGCTTTCCCGCTATTTCCCTCCGCTTCCAGCCATATTTTCCCGCCTTTTCCCTCTATATTGAGGTCAGCCGCCATGGCCATCCACACATCCACATCTTCCCCTCTCACAATAATGGACACCGCATACTGGGCCATTCTGACCCTCGAGAAGACCGAGGCTCTGTGGGCCTCCAGCTACCCATGCCCGCCAGGCTACCGTCTGCCCACCGACTGGATGCTGAGCGTTGGAGGAGTTCTTGTCGCTCCTGTGCCTCAAGGTTCCGCCTGCTAGGCGGCCATCACGAACCACTTCTACCTCTAGCTCATGCCAGAGCAGCGGATGGATCCCTATTGGGATCCCGACAACTATGACATCTGGATTGCCTTATTTGCTAACCGGCAGGAAAGGGAGATCGCTAGGTACGAGGGCAATGTCCCTCCCCCGTTGAACCACAACGAGGTTGGTCGCCGCCTGTGGTGGGCAAACCGGACTATCGCTAGTGTTATGCGCTACATCGCCCAGGGAGATACGGTGCCCACACTTTGACCCTCCACAAAGCCACAAGAAGGGTGGGGATGGTGAAGGCCACGGGCTACGTGACATCGTCATCCTGGAGCCCCCTCCCTCACGCGTCGTGAATCCGAGGCCAGAGTGGCAGGTACCTCTGGAATATGCCATGGCTGGGCTTAGGATCCAGCCGCGTGCGCCTAGCAACGACGACAACGATGATGATGAAGACGAAGACGACCCTGGAGCTGTGTACTATAGGGCTAGATATGAGTATGACTAAAGGGGGCCTTTGAAGGAGATATGCCCTAGAGGCAAATAATGAATAGGTTTTTATTTTCATATCTCAATTAGTTTATAATAGTTTCATATTGTGCTATAACTGTGCCAAGTAGAAACATTGGTACTTGTGTGGTATGAAACAACCAAGTCCCTAGTAGCCTCTATTCATACTAGTTCGTTGATCATGAGGATGACCTGGGTTTCAAGATCATGGGCATTTATGCCAATTGACAACGTGGTCATTTCATTGAAGAATGATGTGATGGACATTCCTCGAAGGATTGCAACACGATCAAGTCATATAACTTGATTGTTGCAACAGTTATACCTAGACTCCTTTTCCTTAGACCATGAGCTCATATTATTCACTGTTTCCCGAGGCTGCTTTGACTGCATCAACCGTCATCTGGTAATACGGTGGCCATAAAGGTATACGTTGGGTATTCCAAAGGAACAGTTGATGACATGTGACTGCAAGACCAGGATTTGTTCACCCACATGACGGGTAAAGATACATACGGCCGGCTTGGTGAGATTACATCCATAAATGTTGCACCATGTGACTCGGTCACGGGGATGTAATATCACGATAACAAGAAAACAAAACTTGTTGTGAACGAGATTAAACAAGGTATGTGATACCAATGATCGGATCTCGGAAAAGTTGTATCGAGAAACAAAAGGAATTGGATGCTACATTTAGCGGTTCAAATGACATTGTCATCAGGAATGCATAAGGGTCACATGGATTTCCCTGGTCCCTCTGTTGATCATTGATATAGGTCATGTCTAGAGCATTCCCGAGCCGAGAGAGGATACACTTAAGGGTACGATGAGAGCGATCATTCGTAAGACGGAATCACAGTAGAGAAAGAGAAAGCCGGAATTGTTCCGCAGAGAGATCTGAAGTTGTTCGGAGAAAGAATAAAGGAAAAGATCAGGAAACGTGTTTTCGGATAAATGGGAATTTGAATATACATTTAGTATATGTTAATTATGAATTAATATATTCTAAATAATATTTATATTAAGATTTGTAAAAGCAACTTTTATATTAGGCCAAATCTCCGGAGGGAATTAGCCTAGAAGAAAAGCTGGAGGAAAAGAAAAGGGAAAAAGAAAAACAGCCTAGCTCACGTGGGCAACGGATAATATCCACCGCACCAGGCAACACGCAGCTGGGCTGCGCTCGTCGGCGGGCGGCGGATAAAGGGCGCCGCATAGGGCGGGCACCAGCTTGCCGCCGCCGTAGCCAGGCCGACTCAACCCGGCCCAATGGGGCTTGGGGGGAGCAGCCAGGGCGTGCACGCCTGGTCACTGGGACTTGCCCACCGGCCGCCTCTTCCCTTGCTCGGCATTGGTCAAGGGCACCATCCCACCCGGCTGTGTTGATGTCATTGTCGTTATTTGTTGGCCCGGCGGTGGCTCCTTTTTGCCTATTTTCCTTTGCCCTTTAGTCCCATATGGCTAACCCTTTGAGAAAGGCACACCCCCTTAGCCTATATAAAGGGGTGCCCATGGGTGGGATTAAAACACACCAATATTTGGAGAAGTCCTTTGGTTGACTTCCTCCTTTCCTCTCTCTCTATACCTTGTGACCATGGCCCCAAGTCTGGTTGTGCGATCAAGGCACACCTGCAGTACGCCATTGCGCTGCAGGGATTCCTAGCCGGATATCAACTTCCGCACTCCCGGTGGGATCGGGGAGCCGGAGGTCTCATCGTGCACCGGATGTGTAGGAAGACACGAGGCGCAACACTTGGGGCGCTTAAATGTCGTGAGCCGAAGCTGCTGCACAATGAAGATGAACAAGGAGCAAGGGGTGACCTGCGAGGAGCTTCGCGACCTTGAGGTCGGCTATGACTACGACTACTTCAACCATGTTCCCCGCGGAACGTTAACCGCATACGGTCTACAAGGGTATGTATTCTCTACGCATCGGCCGTTACCGCATTACTACATAGATAGATCCTAGGCAGTTTTTGGGGTTCCAACGTAGGAATTTTTTTGTTTTCTGCTGCGGATCCCCTTCAGTGGTATCAGATCCGATCTATGCGTAGGAGTGTTGTAAGGCCAGTATGCACAAGTATTGTGCGGGCATTGAACCCTTAGTTGTTACCATCTAACGTGTAGTTGTTTATATCGCGATATTGTTTGATAAAGCGGCCCGGACCGACCTTGCGCGTATTCCTACGTGAGACTGGTTCCATGCTCAACATATGGCTTGTGCCGTATAAGTGGCTAGCGGGTGTCTGTCTCTCATTCAATAGTTGATATAGCATTTATAACAGAGGGCCCCGAAAGGGGTGTAATAGAGACAACTGTTGGATCCATGTTGTGGTTGGAAAGTTCGTAGACTAGAAGCGGTTCTTTTGCAAAAGCCCTAACAACCACGTAAAACTTGCAATAGATAAAGTAGAGGCGTCTACAAAGGTCAAGTAGTTTACTTTTCTGTTACTAAGTAGTATAGTGATAGTCATCGTTCCGAGGGCAAGATGGAGATCATGGCGGAGCGCTCGATGGAGATCAAGGCGCAAGAAAGACCATATCATATCACATTATACATATGATGTTGTGATTATACATATGATGTTGATATATGTTTTACATCTTATTATGTGCTAGTATTTAGATACTCAACGGTAGCAAATAAGATAATCCCTATTGAATTCCAATGTTCTGTGTTCCCCTTGTGTGTGCACCACCAAGAAAGTTCTTTGGTATAAGGCGATCCATGGTACAGGCATGGGTGTCATACATATCTATGTTTGCATAAAGTGGGTGTAAGCCATGTTGCACAGCGAATACACATAAGTTAGATTTGGCGAGCCTAGCACGTTAGAGAGACGTGGCCTCGGAACACAAGAGATCGAAGATCGAGCATGAGTCACATGGATGATGTGATTGACATTATTGAATGTCTACCTTTGATGCTGCATTGATGGCCGTGACGATCGGGGAAGGTGCAGAGAATAGGGATCATGTGATCACTAAAATTGTCCAGGGGATGACAATTTTAGTGGATACCAATTATAAATTGATCTCTTATTATAAACTTAGTCTAGATGTCTATTTACAAATATCTTATTATATCTTGGCCTATCCCATTGAGGTCTCTTGCGACCATGGGAATATATTTCTTAATTTGGTACTTAGCAAAAGGGTCCAACTTCATAGATTAATACCCACGCCTGAGGGATATCCTCGTAAAAGGTGATCTTCTCTTCTTGATACAGTAACCATTAGGAGATAATTCGATGACTCTAGAATGTTTGTGATTTCTCCATAATCATCCAATAAGCCATTCTCCATTCGATGGAGAGTTGGGCTACATTTTGTATTCTACAGAATAAGGCACATAGAGTATGAGCCATTGTATGGGTTTTCCTCCATCATGGATGATAATAGAATGTTTGGAAAAACACTTAGTGATCTTGCATTAAAACTTGAGAACTCTTAGAAGGGCTCGATTGCAAAAGGAGGTCATGGATGAAAAAGGTATATGTTAGATATACAAAATTATAAATGTGGTTCTTGAAAAACTCGTTGCAGTTTGCAAAGTATTTGATACTTGTCCCGTTTTGTGAAAACAGGAGGATCTGCTTGAGAGTTGCTGGTTTTGAGGCAATGTGACTTGATGACGGCAAGCAAAACAGTTGATGGCCGACATCACCTCTTTCCTCAAAGTTTATCATTTGGAGTAGTGGACTTGAATATAATTTGTAATCCTTGTTTGTGTGTCTTGCTTTTGGCGAGACGATTATTCATATGAAAAAGTTACAAGTCAGTTTGTACTATTCTTATGAACAATACCGTTATGGTCATATTACGATTACAAACAATTTATTCTCATCACTATGTTAATGATAATAGTTTAAACATTTATAAAGGATTAGAATGCTAAAAGATATCCAAAGTTTAATAATGAAATGACACTATAGTTTAAGTCATTTTGGTTATTGCATGTTCTTAATGAAGATCAGGGTCCTACATGCTTAATCTAGGGACTTTGCAAAACCATGCCTCTTGGGCAGAATGACTAAAACTCCGCATTCTGGTAAAACGGTGATATGCGAAGAAATGTTGAATCTTATACATAGTGATGTATCGTATTTTCAACAAGTAATGGAAATCATTTACTGTGGACTTAAGTGAATAAGCGTATTTACTTAATGAAACATGAGTTCGAAATGATTTGAATTGTTCAAATGATTTCACAACAATAAGAGGATATTGAAATTAACAAGAATACGAAGTCTCTTCGATTTGATCGACACGACTGAAGTATTCAAGTTAAGTTTAGCATAAAAGGGACTTGTGAAGGATGTTTCAAAAATTATGATAATTGGATGAATTCAAACTGTGTTGAAATATCTAAACATCATAATCGTAATGTATTAAGATACATATGGTATAATATCATCTCTTATAGGGGTTATAGTTGTCGTTTAGAGTTAAAGATCGAAATAAGCAAACACTCATTTGAAATACAAAGGAATATCTAAAAGATTCGTGGAAACAACACCATAAGTGTTATGGCATGTTCGAGTTTCTGGAGATTTCGATAAGTTGAAGTCGTGGCGAATAAACAAGTCTTTGTAGAGCATTTTTAGGAAGCTATGAATGCATCTTCCACAAAAGGTCAAACATTCTGTTGTCCAAAATTGACGTGTCTTGATGAAGATACAAGTGGAAGAAAGTAAAAGATCAAAACAAGGTATTTGACCTTGCCTCCAAATTGTTGAGTGGCGCAGTGGAATTTGTTTCGTGAAACCAAACTCTACAAATAGAGGAGAAACTAATTATAATAGTTATAAAGTTTCAAACAAATACTTTTACTAAAGAAAGTAGGATTCAACTATATATTGTACAAGTTTGTGGAATTATATTGTTGATTCACTTGTCATGTTTTGAACAAGACATACCTACAAGTTACAAAGAAGTGTGATGGACCCGAGTGCGAGAAATGACTAGGAGTCATAAAATCCTATATTAAGTTACATTTAAGATTGCAAAGTAACATGTTACTTGATCTTATTAAAGTAAAGAAGTTTACTTGATATTTCTGAATGACTGCAAAGTCATAAGAAGGAAATGAAACTTAATGAATGACAAAAGGCTTGATTTGTCACAAGTTTGGACAAATTCAAAGAGTTGACTACAACCGTAGTGATGCTTAAGTATTTTGGATTTACACTAGAAATATATGGATATTGAAAGTCTCGTCATTGGAATTCTCAAATTGATGATGATCAAAGAATTTTGGAATGTCCAAAATTATCGAGAGGACATGGTTTTGAATGGGAGCAAATCAGCTTGGATAATTCATAATATGTAGCTGGCATATTTTGAGTGGGAGCTAAGTGAAATCCCTAGATCTCAAACATGAATGTCATTTTTGAGTGGGAGCTGAGTGAAATCCCTAGATCTCAAACATGAATGTCATTTTCGAGTGGGAGCTGAGTGAAATCCCTAGGTCTCAAACATGAATGTCATTTTTGAGTGGGAGCTCAGTGAAATCCCTAGATCTCAAACATGAATGTCATTTTTAAGTGGGAGCTAAGTGAAATCCCTAGATCTCAAACATGAATGTCATATTTGAGTGGGAGCATGAAATCATTCTAGGATATGTGGACGACATATATGAATGATGTGATTGGTGGTAATAATGTTTAAGTTAGATAAATAAGGATGAAGTTGAAGTTATTAAACAATAAGATCTATCGAGATTGATTAGTGAGTTTAATAAACACTGAATGTCGAATGATTCCTGGATTTGATTCTGAAAGATGTTCAGAATGTCCTAAGACAAGATTCTGAAGAGCTCAGAATGGAACAAGGTAAGAAAGAAGTTCTTACTATATGAACATTGAGTTAGTATTGCAACTATGGTTGAAAGAAAGAGATGCGTTGCATCTCCTATGCCTCAGTCATAGGTTCTTCCATATAACCATGTTGAATACTCGACGTAAGGTGACCCGAGGTTCTGGTTGATAGGACAAAGTCTAAACTATAAGAACATGTCTTTAAGTGATTCCTGAGTTGGTCACTGATGACCCACAAGTGTAGGGGGTGTATCGCAGTATTTTTGAGGGAAGTGAAACCCAATTTATTGATTCGACACAAGGGGAGCCAAAGAATATTTATAAGCCTTAACAACTGAGTTGTCAATTTAGTTGCACCTGGAAACAATCTTGCTCATAGCAGTTTATCAGTAGCAACAGTTTTGTAGTAGGAATAGTAAAGTAACAGCAGTAGTAAAGCAAAGACAGTAGTAACAAAAGCAGTAAACAGTGGGACTCGAGTGCGGTAGGCATAGAGATGGATGGACGGGCGTTGCATGGACAAGACAATTCACATAACAATCAGAACATAGGGCAATTGTAGATAAATAAGATAAAGCATCCAAGTACTAGACAATCCTAGGCATGTGTTCCGTATATAGTCATACGTGCTCGCAATGAGAACTTGCACAACATCTTTTGTCCTGCCAGCCCGTTTGTAGCGGGGCCTCTAGGGAACTACTGGCAATTAAGGTGCTCCTTTTAATAGAGCACCGGAGCAAAGCATTAACACTCCGTGAACACATGTGATCCTCACATCAAAATCATTCCCTTCCGGTTATCCCGATTTCTGTCACTTCGGGGCCATAGGTTCCAGACAACAACATGTGTAAACAACTTGTAGATAAGACCAAGAACAATACTATCATAATGAATCAATAACATGTTCAGATCTGAAATCATGGCACTCGGGCCCTAGTGACAAGCATTAAGCACAACAAGTCGCAACAAAGTCATAAAGCACTAATAAAAGATACTAGGCACCATGCCCTAACAATCTGATGCCATTACATGAACGATCTCATCCAATCCCTACCATCCCCATAGCCTACAGCGGGGGATTACTCACTCATAGATGGGGGAAACATGGATGGTCGATGGAGAAGCGATGGTGATGATGATGGCGATGATTTCCTCCAATTCCCCGTCCCGCCAGGGTGCCAGAACAGAGTTTCTGGTGTTGTTTCGTGGAATCTGGTGGTGGCGGCGGAGCAGAACTCCTTCTATAAAAACATCGAACCCCCGGAGTTTTTAGGTCTGAAGGCTTCTTATAGGCTAAGAGGGAGACCGAGGGGGTGCCTAGGGCCACCACACCATGCCCTGGCGCGGCCAGGCCCAGCCCGCGCCTGGGGGTGGTGTGGCCAGCCCCCCTCCTCCTCCTCTCTCTCGCTCCAGGAGTCTTCCGGAAAAATAGGCACTTTGGCTTTTGTCCCGTCCAATTCCGAGAATATTCATTTTCTGACTTTCCTGGAACCAAAAACAGTAGAAAACAGGCAGCTGGCACTATGGCTCTTGTTAATAGGTTAGTCCAAGAAATCATATGATAAGTACTCCAAAGTGTGGACAAAACACAAGAAAGTGGATAAAACCAAGCATGGAGCATCAAAAATTATAGATACATTTGCAATGTATCAACATCCCCAAGCTTAACTCCTGCTCGTCCTCGAGTAGGTAAGTGATAAAAAGAAAGAATAATTTTTGAGGTGACATGCACCATCATAAACTTGATCAAAGCATTTGTAAAACATTCAAAACTGGGATCATAGTACTTCAATCATAACATGAAAGACAAAGTTCTAGCAATAAGACAAAGAGACTATGATGCAACATGAAAAGGCACAAACAAAAGATTCATGAATAACAATGCCTTGCAAGACGTTTGTTTGTTTCACATAAAGAAAACATAGCATAATGGCATTCATCTTGTCCCTCATAGAGTAGCAAACATAAATGCATAGGACACCTTCAAAGTTTACAAGAGTGACTAGATACAAATAGTTTAAAACAAGCAATATCAAGGTATGCATCAATCAACAAGTCTTGGGACAATGCACATAGAACTAAGGATGGCCACTATGCTCTCAAGAAAGTGCTCATAGAATGTGTGGGGACTCAACAAGGAAATAAAAAGGTTTTGAAAAGTTTGAAAGGCTTCCAAATGCTGAAAGTATGGTACTCATTAGCTTTGAGCTCTCATTGCCCCTATCGTAGGCATCTTTAATGTGGTTAAGGTGAAAGTGACACAACTAAGAGGATATGCTTGACAAGTTATAAATCAAAGTCTCATGCCCTTACTTACAAAGACCGATCCTCATGCTACTCAACTTCAGTCACGAGTAAGCTCTTGTCATTGTAAGTATATATGTATCATAGAGAACCGCCAATGGGGTACCCCTTGCACATGATACAGGAGCTATCCCATAATCAAAATGACAAGGCAAGCAGACAATGAGCATCTCAACGATCTTTTTATTTACTATGTGCATAGATTTTTATTGAGGATGCTTCATAGAATGCTCATTATGGTTATGCTGCAAGTTTCCACCATGATTAGGCATGGCTTAGGCTAGCGGCCCAGGCGTTTCTCTAACAAACATACAAAATCCATGATCTTACAAGTTCCACTTTTATTTCACACCGCCGGGATCCATAAGCAAAAGAACATGATATCAACTAGGTACAAAGTACCTATGCAATGTTGAAAGCGTTCCCCATGATAGCATGGTTCTGCTAACTTCAACTCATAAAGCGCAAGCATATGCGCAACAAAGAAGGACGCAATGGTTCAGGTTTATTAAGTGCGATAAAATAAAGTGTGCCATCAAGTTCGTGAGAGCTTTACTAACTAAATTTCTCATAACAAGCAAACATTTTATTCGGAAGAAAACAAGGCATATTGAATATGTACGGAAGTAGAAAATGATGCTAATAGGTAGGTATGGTGGACACTTTGGCAATATTTGGTTTAAGGGAGTTGGAAACATGAGTAAAACACTCAGTGTAAGTGAAGGCTAGCAATAGTAAGGGAGCGACAAACGAGAGAGCAATAATGGCCATAATAATGCAGAGCAACAAAACATCATTGATCAAAGCATAAGGTGATACTACAAGTTGAAAACTAAAGGATCATAAAGGCCTATGGTGACTTGGGATAGTCATAACATGGTGTGAGCATGTGCCAAGTCAACCCAAATAAAGCATCAAAGGAGAATACCACTATACTATGCTTTAATATGCTAAAACAACGCATGATTCATCCAAGGCACATTAAGCAATCTCAATTGTTTATAACAAGTCATACTACAACAAACAATACTAAGCATAAAGCCAAAACAATATCAAGCATCGCATGACAAAGCATAGGCCATAGTCAAAAACAAGCTCCCTTTACAACTTAAGCATGAGCTTTCCTACTCTTTTCCAAACCAAACCAAACCAAACTATTTGAACACCAATGCATGAAAGAGGAGGTCCAACCAATTTATTCAGCAAACTAAGCAAACCACACAAACGAAAACCAAAACGAAAAACGAAAAAGAAGACGCTCCAAGAACTACACAACTGTGCATGAAACAATAAAAATGAAGTGTTTGGATGAAACCTGAGATTTTTATTGATGAAGAGGGGGATGCCTTGGGCATCCCCAAGCTTTGATGCTTGTACTTCTTGGATATTTCTTGGGGTGACACGCATGGCATCCCCAAGCTTGAGCTTTAGTCCATCCTTCATCTCATTACTCATTCCTTCCATACACCTGAAAATTTTCCTTCATACAAAACTTCACACAATCTTTATTAGCAACATTAGTGCACTTAAGATAAATAAGTCTTAAGGTTCAGTTCTAACACCAAATAAACTTCCATTAGAACACTAGCTACTGTAGTACTTCCCTCAAAAAGCTCAATTCCCCAAAAGAACTCAAAAAGGAACCAACAAGAAGCAAATGCAGAAAATGGCAGAAATCTGTCAAAACAGACCAGCAGGTAAAGACGAATTTTTTCGAAGACCTTATGTTGCTCAAATCAAAAAGTGTTGAACTAACGAAAGTTAGATAACAACCTGGGCAGAAGCACAAACATTCACGCCTCAAAAAGACGTTCAAAGATTTTACAAGAATTTTTACGGTGAAGCACATAAATCTGTTTCGGGACAGCAACTTTCCCAATCATTACTTTTATCTTATTAGAGGATACTCTTGGCAAAGTAATAACTTCCAAGACTCATCTAAAACTTTTGGTTTATCTCCCAATAAGTACTTTTCTTTAATGCCTTTAAGTTAGGCAAAAGCAAAAACTGAAAATGGATAAAATAGAAGTAAGCGGAGATAATCATGGTGAAAACATTGTTTTGTTCAATGAAATCCTTTTGTTAACAAGGTTGATCAGATCTTGTTACCAAAACAATTTCATATGATACAAAACTTTGTATTCCACTAATGATTATGTTACCTCAACCTTGATAGCAATGGCCCCAATCATAATAGTTTCAAATTTTTCTCTTGGTATGGGACAATATATTTCACCAACTTGAATGCCCTCAACATGTTCAATTGAATTCAAGCCATAAGTCCTTTCAATCTTCTTGGGGAAATAGACAATATGTTCCTTGCCATTAACATCGAAGGTCACCTTCCCTTGATTATAATTAATAACAGCTCCTGCAGTATTTAAGAAAAAGGTCTCCCAAGAATAATAGACATATTATCATCTTCAGGCATAATAGTTTGAGAGGATGCTCTCATAAGAAATATGAGTTGAAGTAAAAGAGAGCATGAAGAAAAAAATTCAAAACACATTTAAGTCTAACCTACTTCCTATGTATAGGAATCATATATGCAAATAAATTCACAAAGAACAAAGTGACAAGCATAGGAAGATAAAACAAGAGTAATTTCAAGACTTTCAACACATAGAGAGGTGTTTCAATACCATGAAAACTTCTACAACCATATTTTCCTCTCTCATAATAATTTCCAGTAGCCTCATGAATAAACTCAACAATATAGCTATCACATAAAGCATGCTTTTCATGATCTACAAGCACTAGAGCTTTATTATAAACATTTTCAAAAGAATCCTCAGGAACATAACATTCATCCTCCTTTAGTAAGCATGGAGGACAATCAAATAATGTAAGGGATAAAGAGTTACTCTCATTAGAAGGTAGGCATGGGTAGCTAATCCATTCTTCCTCCTTTTGTTCATCACTCTCCTCCTCTTTTTCATCTAATGAGATTTCAGGTTCATCAATTTCTTCTTCCATAGGATCCTGCAAGGCATTAGTCTCTTCCATTTGTGGAAAGCATCTATTAAAATATTCAAGAATATAGCCATTTTCATCCTTGTAATTATCAAAGCAAAATTTAAGTATACCATACACCTCATATTTGTTAGGTGAATCATCAATATTTTCAACAAACTAGCAAGTTCAAAAGCACCCTTCCAAGCAATAAATTCTTCAATTTTTTCCGCATCATAAAAGTCATAAATTCCTTTAGCATAGGAAGATATGGTATCATTATCACTATACTCACATTGAAAAGGGAGGTGTTTATACCTCTTTCTGCAACAAGACTCATCACAGCAATAAGTAACATTATAAGTAGAGCACACGTTCCTAGCAATGGTATACAATCTATCAATTTGTTCCCATAAGTGTTTCCCTTTTTGTGACAGGCGGTGTTCCTTATAATAATATTTTTGATATTCCGTGAGCCCACCTTGCCAATAAGCTTGAGTTTCAAAGAAACCAACCATTGCCAACAAGCATGATAAAGCAAGACAATAACAGACCAACGAAAATAACAACTAGAGTAGGAACTAATTTTTTTTGTATTTTTTATAAAGAAACAAGCAAACAAGGAGAAAGATAAACTTAGCTTGAACAATAGTGATTCCAAGTGAACTTGATAAATAAAGCTATGCTCTCCGACAACGGCGCCAGAAAATAGTCTTGATGACCCACAAGTGTACGGGGTGTATCGCAGTATTTTCGAGGGAAGTGAAACCCAATTTATTGATTCGACACAAGGGGAGCCAAAGAATATTTAAAAGCCATAACAACTGAGTTGTCAATTCAGCTGCACCTGGAAACAATCTTGCTCACAGCAGTTTATCAGTAGCAACAGTTTTGTAGTAGGAATAGTAAAGTAACAGCAGTACTAAAGCAAAGACAGTAGTAACAAAAGCAGTAAACAGTGGGATTCGAATGCGGTAGGCATAGGGATGGATGGACGGGCGTTGCATGGACAAGACAATTCACATAACAATCAGAACATAGGGCAATTACAGATAAATAAGATAAAGCATCCAAGTACTAGACAATCCTAGGCATGTGTTCCGTATATAGTCATACGTGCTCGCAATGAGAACTTGCACAACATCTTTTGTCCTGCCCGCCCGTTTGCAGCGGGGCCTCTAGGGAACTACTGGCAATTAAGGTGCTCCTTTTAATAGAGCACCGGAGCAAAGCATTAACACTCCATGAACACATGTGATCCTCACATCAAAGCCATTCCCTTCCGGTTATCCCGATTTCTATCACTTCGGGGTCATAGGTTCTGGACAACATGTGTAAACAACTTGTAGATAAGACCAAGAACAATACTATCATCATGAATCAATAACATGTTCAGATCTGAAATCATGGCACTCGGGCCCTAGTGACAAGCATTAAGCACAACAGTTGGCAACAAAGTCATAAAGCACTAATGAAAGATACTAGGCACCATGCCCTAACAATCTGATGCCATTACATGAACGATCTCATCCAATCCCTACCATCCCCATAGCCTACAGTAGGGGATTACTCACTCATAGATGGGGGAAACATGGATGGTCGATGGAGAAGCGATGGTGATGATGATGGCGATGATCTCCTCCAATTCCCTGTCCCGACAGGGTGCCAGAACAGAGTTTCTGGTGCTGTTTTGTGGAATCTGGTGGTGGCGGTGGAGCGGAACTCCTTCTGGAAAAACGTCGAACCCCCGGAGTTTTTAGGTCAGAAGGCTTCTTATAGGCGAAGAGGGAGAGACCGAGGGGGTGCCTGGGGCCACCACACCATGCCCTGGCGCGGCCAGGCCCAGCCCACGCCTAGGGGTGGTGTGGCCAGCCCCTGGCCCTCCCCCGTCTCGTATTCTGGTTCCGTGAGTCATCTGGAAAAATAGGCACTTTGGCTTTTGTCCCGTCCAATTCCGAAAATATTCATTTTCTGACTTTCCCGGAACCAAAAACAGCAGAAAACAGGCAGCTAGCACTGTGGCTCTTGTTAATAGGTTAGTCCAAGAAATCATATGAAAAGTACTCCAAAGTGTGGACAAAACACAAGAAAGTGGCTAAAACCAAGCATGGAGCATCAAAAATTATAGATACATTTGCAATGTATCAATCATTGAACCAGAATTAAGTTTGTACTTAAATAGCAAGAAGCAAAGTAAGTGGCATAGTTGCATTTCATGCACTAGGATCCACATAGATATAGAAGTATAAAGGCTCCATCTGATGTGATGTATAATGTTATGGCGGGGCTTGTTCTGTTTTAACGTAGAATGATCTAAAGTCACTATAAGCTCCTGGAATCCGGCCTCGTTCTATTGCCATGACTACAGTATATACACAAAGGATAGCAAAGTGTGTTTCAAAGTTTAGATGACAATGGTGAAAACGACCGTCATCATAAACACTAGAAACAAAGTCTTCCTTTGTCGCCAAAAAATGCTTCGACCCATTATAAGATAATGGTGTGAATGTCAAAGTTAGGAAGACATTAACGATTTGCAAAAGACATTATGATCTGGTAAAATAGAACATGGACATGAAGTTTCCCATGAGAATGCATGATCTGTAAACGCATATGGTATATGGTTTATATGAGTAAAATACAAGCTAGATTATTTGTACTCTAGTGTAAGTGGGAGACTGAAGGAGATATGCCCTAGAGGCAAATAATAAATATGTTTTTATTGTCATATCTCAATTAGTTTATAATAGTTTCATATTGTGCTATAACTGTGCCAAGTAGAAACATTGGTACATGGGTGGTATGAAACAACCAAGTCATTAGTAGCTTCTATTCATACTAGTTCGTTGGTCATGAGGATGACCTGGGTTTCAAGATCATGGGCATTTATGCTAATTGACAACGGGGTCATATCATTGGAGAATGATGTGATGGACATTCCTCGAAGGATTGCAACACGATCAAGTCATATAAGTTCATTGTTGCAACAACTATACCTAGACTCCTTTTACTTAGACCGTGAGCTCATATTATTCACTGTTTCCCGAGGCTACTTTGACTGCATCAACCATCATCTGGTAATACGGTGGCCATAAAGGTGTACATTGGGTATTCCAAAGGAACAG
Source organism: Avena insularis (assembly GCA_023614405.1). Lineage (NCBI taxonomy): Eukaryota > Viridiplantae > Streptophyta > Magnoliopsida > Poales > Poaceae > Avena > Avena insularis. Next base: position 570,202,861 of record CM042692.1, read on the forward strand.
TTGATGACATGTGACTACAAGACCGGGATTTTTTCACCCACATGACGGGTAAAGATACATACGGTCGGCTTAGTGAGATTACATCCATAAATGTTGCAACATGTGACTCGGTCACGGGGATGTAATATCGCGGTAACTAGAAAACAGAACTTGTTGCGAATGAGATTGAACAGGGTATGTGATACCAATGATCGGATCTCGGGCAAGTCGTCTTGAGAAACAAAAGGAATTGGATGCTACATTTAGCGGTTCAAACGACATTGTCATCAGGAATGCATAGGGGTCACATGGATATCCCTGGTCCCTCTGTTGATCATTGATACAGATCATGTCTAAAGCATTCCCGAGCCATGAGAGGATACACTTAAGGGTACGATGAGAGCGATTATTTGTAAGATGGAATCACAGTAGAGAAAGAGAAAGCCGGAATTGTTCCGCAGAGAGATCCGAAGTTTTTCGGAGAAAGAATATAGGGAAAGTCTCAGAAAAGTGTTTTCGGATAAATGGGAATTTGAATATACATTTAGTATATGTTAATTATGAATTAATATATTCTAAATAATATTTATATTAAGATTTGTAAGAGCAACTTTTATATTAGGCTAAATCCCTGGAGCGAATTAGCCTAGAAGAAAAGCTGCAGGAAAAGAAAAGGGAAAAAGAAAAACAGCCCAGCCCACGTGGGCGACGGATAGTATCCACCGTACTAGGCAACACGCAGCTGGGCTACGCTCATGGGCGGGCGACGGATAAAGGGTGTCGCACAGGGCGGGCACCAGCTGGTCGCCGTTGCAGCCAGGACAACTCAACCCGGCCCAATGGGGCTCACGGGGAGTGGCCTGGCGGCTACGCCTTGATTGGGCAGCAGGCTTCCAGCTCACCCCGGGCCACCTCTTCCCTCGCCACTTTGGGCCTTTGGCGGCGCCCACCGGGATCTTTCTGTTGGCTGCTGCTGTAAGCGGCTGCTGCAAGCTGGGTCATGGGTGGCCAGCCCACCCGGCCAACTGCAGTGTTGGGCTGTGGCTTGTTGTCCCAGCCGGCTGGCTGGCTCCTTTTTGCCTATTTTCCTTTGCCCTTTAGTCCCATATGGCTAACCCTTTGAGAAAGGCACACCCCCTTAGCCTATATAAAGGGGTGCCCATGGGTGGGATTAAAACACACCAATATTTGGAGAAGTCCTTTGGTTGACTTCCTCCTTTCCTCTCTCTATACCTTGTGACCATGGCCCCAAGTCTGGGTTGTGCGATCGAGGCACACCTACAGTACGCCGTTGCGCTGCAAGGATTCCTAGCCGGATATCAACTTCCGCACTCCCGGCAGGATCGGGGAGCCAGAGGTCTCATCGTGCACCAGATGTGTACAAAGACACGGGGCGCTTAACTTGGGGCGCTTAAATGTCGTGAGCCTAAGCTGCTGCACGATGAAGATGAAGAAGGAGCAAGGGGTGACCTACGAGGAGCTTCACGACCTTGAGGTCGGCTACGAGTACGCCTACTTCAACCACGTTCCCCGCAGAACGTTAACCGCGTACGGTCTACAAGGATATGTATTCTCTACGCGTCGGTCATTACCGCATTACTACATAGATAGATGCTAGGCAGTTTTTGGGGTTCCAACATAGGAATTTTTTTGTTTTCTGCTGTGGATCCCCTTCAGCCTTTAGTCCCGATTCCTTAGTCCTAGTTTTTTAATAATAATAAATGTCTTCAGTGTTAGTCCCAATTTATGGCTGGACCGGCGGGACTAAAGGGGGGGGGGGCTTTAGTCACTATTCCGTAGTCCTAGTTGGAAACCGGGACTAATGGATCATTTCCAACTAGTGTTGGTCTCTCTACAACTTTCCCGAACTATGAATATGTTCTTCTATTTCTTGTGTCGGGGAGCTAACTAATTTCACATATTAGGGAGTACATCTATGGCCAACTTGTTGGAGATGCCAGAGGACTGGCTCCGCCAGCATCTCGCTCAAGTTGGCCATAGTGGTGTCCCTACTCTCGCACACCATCTTGTAGTTCATAACTTCTCTAGCTAGATCAATATGCCAAGGAGCTAACTAATTTCACATATTAGGGAGTGCCTCTATGGCCAGCTTCAGAGAGATGCCTGGCGACTGGATCCTTAGGCATCTCCCTAAAGTTGGCCGTAGTGTTGTCCCTGCTCTCGCACACCATCGTGCTTCACATATTAGGGAGTACATCTATGGCCAGTTTGTTGGAGATGCCGGTGGACTGGGCTCCGCCGGCATCTCCCTCAAACTGACCGTAGTGTTGTCCCCGCTCCTTCACACCATCTTATTTGCATTTGATAACTTCACAGGGATGCCTATTTATAGATTAAGCCGCACAACATAGTGTCGACACTCACGACATAATGTCGACACTCACCCCTTAAGTCCTGGTTGGTTTCTTCAACCGGGACTAAACATGCTCGCGCTGGCTCTAGCCTACCGCAACCCCTTAAGTCCCGGTTGGTTTCTTCAACCGGGACTAAAGATATTATGTGACATAGTTGCAAGGAAAAATACCAAACTTGGCTCATCCTCTATCTTCAGAACAATGTTGCATAGATTTATTACATAAAAGGTTCAATACATTATTACACATCACCAACATCTAGTGTTGTGGTTTTCTTCTGCATCGTAGCCATGGAGAATCTTAATCTTTCAATAGGATGCTTGGGTCAGTTTCCACTTTGAATGGCGGAATTTCATGAAACTTATTGTAATCTTCTGACATGTCTGTCTTGGCATCCACTCCCACGATGTTTCCTTTCCCTGAAAGAACTATGTGGCGCTTTGGCTCATCGTATTCTGTATTCTTTTGCTTATCTCTCCTTTTTCTCGTTTTGGTAGACATGTCCTTCGCATAGAAAACCTAAGCCACATAATTGGCTAGGACGAATGGTTCATCCATGTACACAAGATTGTTGAGATCCCCTATTGTCATGCCGTACTTTTGGTCTACATGTACCCCGCCTCCTGTCAACTTGACCCATTTGCAACGAAACAAAGGGACCTTAAAAGTAGGTCCATAGACAAGTTCCCATATCTCCTCTATGTACCCATAGTATGTGTCCTTCTGCCCATTGTCATCTGTTGCATCAAAGCGGACACCATTGTTTTGGTTGGTGCTCTTTTTATCTTTGGTGATCGTGTAAAATGTATTCCCATTTATCTCGTACCCTTGGAAAGTACATATAGTCGAAGATGGTAACCTGGCCAATGAGTACAACTGATCTCCAACAGTGGTGTTATTTATGAGATGTGTCTGCAACCAACTGCTGAAATTCTTCTCATGTTCCCCTTTAATCAAGGAGTCAGGCTTCCCCGGGTTTTCAGAGCGTAGAATATTCTTGTGTTTCTCAATATATGGAGCCACCACAGTGGAATTGTGTAGAACTGTTTAGTGTGCTTGAGTGAAAGAATACCCGTCCCTACATACCATTGATTTCCTTCCTAGTGTTCCTTTTCCAGTCAGCCTCCCCTCATACCGAGAACCAGGAACACCAACCGGCTTAAGGTCAGGAAGAAAGTCAACACAAAACTCAATGACCTCCTCTGTTCCATAGCTCTTGGAGATGCTTTCTTCTGGCCTACACGGTTATGAACACATTTCTTGAATACTCCCATGAACCTCTCGAAGGGGAACATATTGTGTAGAAACATAGGACCGAGAATTCTAATCTCTTCGACTAGGTGAACTAGGAGGTGCATCATAATATTGAAGAAGGATGGCGGGAACAACAACTCGAAGCTGACCAGAGATTGGACCACATGAATTTGTAACCCTGATAGACATTCTTGATCGATTACCTTCTGAGAAATTGCATTGAGGAATGCATATACCTTCAATATGGCGAGTCGGACATTTTCTGGTAGAATTCCCCTCAATGCAACCGGAAGCAATTTCGTCATAAGCACGTGGCAGTCATGAGACTTTAGGTTTTGAATTTTTTTCTCTTTAATACTTACTATTCCCTTTATATTCAACGAGAAGCCATACGGGACCTTGATACTGAAAAGGACTTCAAAAAAGATTTCCTTCTCTTATTTGGTAAGAGCGTAGCTGGCACGCCCTTAAAACTGCCCTAGATGCTTGCCGTCTCGTCCTTTAAGATGTTGCTAGTCCTTCCGTGCTGCCTGGGTATCTTTTGACTTCCCATACAAGCCCAGGAATCCTAAAATATTCATGCAAAGATTCTTTGTCAGGTGCATCACGTTGATTGCAGAGCGGACCTCATACACTTTCCAATAGGGTAGCTCCCAAAATATAGATTCCTTCTTCCACATGGGTGCGTGTCCGTCGGCATCTTTCGGAATAGGTTGTCCTCCAGGACCCTTTCCAAAGATTACATCCAAATCCTTAACCATACCAAATACATCAGCACCAGTACGGGGGATAGGCTTTGTCTGGGTTTCTGCCTTGCCATTGAAATGCTTTCCTTTCTTCCTTAAGGGATGACTCGGCGAAAGAAACGACGATTGTATAGGTACGTATTCTTCCTACATTTATCCAGATATATACTTTCAGTCTCATCTAAACAGTGCATGCATGCATTGTATCCTTTGTTTGTCTGTCATGAAATGTTACTAAGAGCAGGCCAATTATTGATGGTTACGAACAACAATGCTTGTAGGTCAAATTCCTGCTGTTTGTGCTCATCCCACACACGTACACCTGGTTTGGAACACAACTATAAAAGTTCATCAACTAATGGCCTTAGATACACATCAATGTCGTTGTTGGGTTGCTTCCGGCCTTGGATGAGCACTGGCATCATAATGAACTTCCGCTTCATGCATAACCAAGGAGGAAGGTTGTAGATACATAGAGTCATGGGCCAGGTGCTGTACCTGTATTTATGCTCCCCAAAAGGATTCATGCCATTCGTATTTAGACCAAACCATAAGTTCCTTGCGTCATCAGCAAAGTTCGGGAAGTCTCTCTCGATTTTTCTCCACTGCCGACCATCAGCAGGGTGCCTCAACTTCTCGTGTTTCTTATGGTCTTTCATGTGACATCGCAACAACTTGGCATGCTCTTTGTTTCTAAACAAACGTTTCAACCGTGGTATTATAGGATCATACCACATCATCTTGGCAGGAACCCTCTTCCTAGGTGGCTCGCCCTCAACATCGCCAGGATCATATTTTCTGATCTTATACCACAATGCAGTGCATACCGGGCATTTATCCATATTCTCGTACTTCTCACCATAGTAGAGGATGCAGTCATTAGGGCATGCATGTATCTTCTGTATGTCTAATCCTAGAGGGCAGACAAGCTTCTTTGGTTTGTACGTACTTTAGGGTAATTCATTATTTCTTGGAAGCATCTTCTTCATTATTACCAGCAACTTTTCAAATCCCGAGTCAGTCACACCGGTCTCTGCCTTTCACTTCAGCAATTCCAGTGTGCTACCTAACTTCTTCTGCCCATCTTCACAAGTTGGGTACAAAAATTTGTTGTGGTCCTGTAACATCTGCTCGAACTACAACCTCTCATTTTTTGTGTCGCAGTCTCGCTTTGCATCAGAAATGACCTCACCAAGATCATCAGCAGGCTCATCTAGTTCCCGTTCTTCACCCCCTTCTTCATCATTGTCTTCCATTGCGGTATCAACGTATTCAGGAAACATAGATCGGTAGTTGTCATCATCGTTCTCTTCTTAATCGCTGTCTTCCATCATAACCCCTCTTTCTCTGTGCTTGGTCCAAACATTATAGCCGGACATGAAATCGGACCGAAGCAGGTGGCTCAGAATGACTCTTGAGGAAGTGTGAGCCTGTTCATTCCGACATTCAACACATGGACAACACATAAAACCATCCTGCCGCTTGTTTGCCTCGGCCACAAGGCAAAAAGAATGCACGCCTTCTCTGTAAGTGTCAGAGCGTCGGTCACCGTACATCCATGGATGGCTCATCTGCATCATACAACCATATATATCAAACGGTGCTCAAATTAGTACCCTGAGGTCGAAACGAGAAAATTGTTGCTAACCTTGTAGGACACTTCGAAACAAAGAGGAGAAACCTTAAGTGTGGTTCGGGCACCTCCTATCATGTTTGTCTTGTGTGAACTCAGGTGGCATCGCTCTCACAGGCATTTCATCGATCACCTCTAGTGCATAAGAGAAAAAAACCTAGCACAAACTTTGCCACACCTTCACCCATGAAAAAATAGAGGAGAGCATGTGTCATATATATATGGCCAGCCCATTGATCCCGGTTTAAGATACAAACCGGGACTAATGGGTGTGCAAGGGCCGCGTAGCAGGCACCAGATGCTTTAGTCCCGGTTTGTATGTCAAACCGAAACTAAAGGTCACTTATGGGCCGGAACAAGTGATTTCGGGGATTCTAGCCGTCCGGTTCAGCCAATTAGTCCTGGCCCCAGCCATGGTCGGGACTAATGGCCCGAACCAAAGGCCTTTTTTCTACTAGTGATTGCCATATTTAGAATTTGCACCCTCACTAGTAAGGTCCTTGAATATCAGAGGGGCAATGACACTGCTGAAGCTTCATTCCAGATGTGTCCGAACCCCAAAATTCCAGACCACGCAACCCACTCGGTACTCGACAAAACTGCGAAATTGGATGTTTCTAATATAAGCGGACTGCAAAACTGATGGTGACGCAAAGGCCTGTATATATACGCATCAAGGAAACTATAGGCATCATGCATATGCGTGGTTGTGAGGCGTTATTGGGAGACAAATTTGTTCTTAAAGAAACATTAAGTGTACACATGTTATGGATGCTTTTTTAGTTCGGTTTTTATCGTATCTTTACACCATGAATGGTCTCTTACATGAATCTTTAAGTCATAAATAATTGTGTCTACCTTGGACAGGACAACCAACTATATGTTGAGTAATCTTCTTTTAAGTATCCACGGAAATGCAAAGTAAAACCAAAATGTGATGTCCATTGAAAACTCTAGATAATGTTATTGAGTAAAAAATAAGTCATAAATGTTGACTACTTTATCTAGTGTGTATTAATCTGTATCTAGAAAGGTCTCATCTATCTAACAACGTATACACAAAGGATGGACCACCACCGCCATCATCAGGAGTCCCCTCACCCCTGTACATGTGCGGGAAGAGGCCGTCCCGCTACCCCTAGCTCCGCATGGGCATGTCGTAGAGTTCCAAGCCGTCGTTCACTGCAGGGGAGGGGAAGGTGTGGGGGCTTGAAAAAGGTAGGGGCAGTAGGGTTTGCGTCCACCCCTCGCCCCTCCAAGGGGGAGAGGGGGAGAGCGAGCGAACGAGTCCTTGGTGCTCTCCCAGTAGAATATGGCATGGTTCAACCTCTGACAACATTCAGTAGTCCCACAATAGAATATGGCAGCGGCAACTCGAATGATGATGGGATAAGAATGATTCTCGATGCCCCAATCCTAGATGATTAATATATTGATTACCACTTTGAAAGAACGCGGAAAAATAAACTCCAACACTAATCCGTGGTAGTATTTATGGTTGTGCATGTTTTTTATATTATGTACATGCATGTAGAAGTATTCATTTTTGTTAGACTATTGTGCGTATATGTTTATTATGGCAGTATAGGATAGAGATAGGATACGTTTTCATATAGTTCTAACTCGACTTGTATTCCAACATGATCCTCTGTACGCCTATGTATACTCGTCCATCTGGCTCAAAAATAATTTAACATATATCGCCAATCCCTCTCTATCGTTCTACAATTTATACTTTAGATATTATGTAATCTTTCTATTGGTTGTCCTAGACTAGACTCCGGTATATATTCATGTATTCAAGAACTGTGTCATTTTCACGTCATACGAGTCCCTGAGTAGAGTGAGTAGAGAACTGCTATGTGCGTACTCATATTGGACATCGGGGTCGACCGCCGCTCGCCCTTTGGGCTTCGATGGACCTGAGTCCTTACAGCAATCAGGCTCGACATGTAACACCGTTTGACGTTGATCCTAGGAAAGCCATGGCATGGCGCCTTCTTTTATGGTTCAGCACGAGTTTGCATCATCGCCATATTTAGAATTTACATCATCACTGGTGAGGTCCTTGCATATCAGAGGGGCAATGGCACTGATGAAGCTTCATTCCAGATGCCTCCTAACCCCAAAATTCCAGACCACACAACTATCTCGGTACTCCACAGAACTGCGAAATTAGATATTTCTAATAGAAGCGGACTGCAAAACGGATGGCGAGCAAAGCCCTGTATATGTACGCATCAAGGCATCATGCATATGCGTGGTTGTCAGACATTATTGGGAGATAAATTTGTTCTTGAAGAAACATTAAGTGTACACATGTTATGGATGCTTTTTGCGTTCACTTTTACTTCGGTGTCCCCCCTCCCCTTCCTAAAACATCACCAAACATAAATGCATGGACATCTAGAATTGTATGTTACTGTTTCAGTGCGAAGCTCGTACAAACCCACTCGAAGACCGTACGGGCTGCTTGGATGTACACAGACGGTACAACGGGTGCACGTGTACATGTGTGCTCGGGTCCACGAGAGGTGGAAAGTCTAGGTCTATATAACGACGTCGCCCGCATCATCTGGATATGTGGACGCGAAATATACCCTACTCTATCTTATATACTACTAATAAGCGGGTATACATGGTATGGGTTTTGCCGGGCCAAAAAACTGCCCGGGGCAAACTTGTTCCTTCAAGTTCCAGTGGTGGATGGGTGGGGAGGGGAGGACACCGAAGAAAGCCTCGCGTTCACTATAGAAACGGACAGCAAACATGCTGGCAAGGAAAGACATTGTATGTTTATGCATCAAGGCATCATGCATACATATGTTCTTGAATAAACATTAAGTAATACACATGTGCGAGGAAAGACATTGTATGTTTATGCATCAAGGCGTCATGCATACATATGTTCTTGAATAAACATTAAGTATACACATGTGGCAGATGAATTTGTTAGTTCTTTTTCATGTCGCATTTTTAAGTCATGAATGGTCTCTTATATGAATATATAAGTCGTGAACAATTGTGTCTTTGTAGGATAGGACAACAGCGAGATGTTGAGTAATCTGGTTTTAAGTATGCAGAATGAGCAGCGGGTAGTGGTGGTTGATCCATCTTTTTATATAGGTTTACTGTTTGAACGAACCATACGAGACTCTATGTTAATTGGATCCCACGGTGGTACAAAAGCATTTTCCTTAAAAATTCCAATTGGTACCTTTAACGTATCATATTTGCATTGGGAGGCTGTAGGAAATCCGAGTTGTTTACTACTGCTAACAACAAGTCCATAAGAGAAACTTTATTCGGCAGGTGTAAAGAAGATACGTTCAAAAAATAGTTGCAACACAAGCTGGACGCTCACTATGATGGGTTGTGGATGGGCCTGTTGTTACCTTAAAATAGCTTAGGCTCAAGACGTTCACGCTAGCTTGTACGGGGGTGATGGAGAAATGGCAGTCCGCAAGTGGACGACCAGCAGTGCAGAGCAGGCGCAGCTTCTACGCTAGTGCTAAAAAGCCACTTCCAGAAAATTCTACGCCATCCAACCATGCCTTCTCGCAATGTTATCGGACAAGTCCTAAAGGATCAGTTTTAGGAAGCCACTCATAATGCCAGTTCATTAGCACTATAAGACACGTATCACGGGATCTGCCAAGAAATTTCAGAGCAAAGAGGCCAGCAGTCTCCACACCAATGATTTGCTACCATCCCGATGTCTCCGATTCTCATGTGTGTTTGGTTCTTCTATTATGTTCTTGTTGTTGCTACCTACCTTATGTGATATTCAATTTGTTAAAGAATGGACCGGCATATATATATAAGAGGAACGCAATATTTATTCGTGTTAAAGGGTGAAGGTTGGTTGAGTCGTGGAGGGTATTCATTATGTACTTGTTCACGTCATGAAGTTGTGCCGAAGTAATTACATATTGTCTCTTGTTGGTAAGTGAAGCTATCACTAGTACAAACTCGTTTTTTTCTCGAAATGGGAGAAGCCCCCGGCCTCTGCATGAAGAGGATGCACACAGCCATCTATTAAATTAACCAGCAAGTATTGAGTACAAGAAGCCTTACAAATTATACGTCAGATAAGGTTGATACAAACACCAACCATCTAAACAAGGCAAGAGGTCTCACAAGAGAAATCATAAAACAACTAAACATCTGTCAATCTACTAGAATGACACCACGAAGCCTGGCTGAAAAAATCTAAAGTAACCGTCACAAAGTGGGTGCACCTAGAAATCATGGGTTGTCTCCGATGCTCTGGGAGAAGGAAATCCCAAAAGTTGAATCCAATGCGCCACCAAGGATAACCTGTAAAAAAGATGGAACTCTCGTCTTGTTAAAAATAAAGTTATTTCGTATTTTCAAATGGACCAACATATGGCCGAAACGCCATTACGAATTCTGAGTTTATTCGCCTTATCCACTCCATTCAGCTAATTCCCAAACATATTAGTCATATTGGTAGGAGGCGGTAAATTATAAGTGCAAAAACCATGCGTCAAATGATTTTAGCAAAAGCACATGCAATAAATAAATGCTCGATTGTTTCGTCTTCGTCACAATAACAACATTTTTTACAGCCATTCTAGTTCCTCTTAGCGAGATTATCTTTAGTTAATACTACCTCCGTCCCAAGGCTTAAGGCATTTAATTTTTTTCAAAAGTCAAACCAACTAAAGTTTGACCAAGTTTTTAGAGAAAAATATTAATATTTACACTACGTAATCCATACCCTCTCATGCATCATGAAACATATTTTCACATGGTATCTATATAATATAATAGTTCTTAATAAATTTTTCTAAAAGTTTGGTCAAACTTTACATGGCTTGACTTTTCAAAATAATTATATGCCTTAAGCCTTGGGATGGAGGGAGTAACACTTTATTATTGAGAAACCACATGAAGATTGTAATTTTTTAGGTATTTTAATCTTCCAAAGATATCTTGTGGGGAAGCACGGAAGCCCGTTCATAAGATCCTCATACATAGACTTAACTGCGAATACTTTATTCTCAGTTAAACTCCACAAAAAACTATCATGTTCATGAGTGACGGTTAATTCCTTCAGTCACTCACAGAGGTGCAGCCATAAATCCCAAGTATTTCTAGCTGAATTCCTCCTAAAATTGATGTTTAGTGGATTATGAGACAAAACTGAATGAATAGAAACATGTTTCCTATGAACAAGGTTATATAAGGAGGGGTATTGTTGGGTGAGAGGCATCTCTCCTAACCAAGCATCCTCCCAGAATCTAGTACCTTTCCTATCACCAATTTTGAAAGTACCTCTAGAAAAGAACTCATCTTTTACTCTCATTAGTCCTTTCCAAAAAGGTGAATCAGTCGGTTTGGCCTCAACTTGTGCTAAAGTTTTGTATGTCAGATATTTATTGTGAAGCAACTCTTGCCAAACTCCTTCTGACAACAGTTTATGTAGCATTTATTCTTAAGTTCAATTACTTCGATACCTAAACCACCCTGATCTTTGGGTCGGCAAATAATATTCTATATTTCTTCTTATGTTCATCACTTTGCTAAAAGAATCGTGAACGATAGAAGTCTAATCTTTTCCTTACACCCATTGGTATTTCAAGAAAAGACAGCATAAACATGGGCAAACTCGATAGAACTGAATTAATTAGGACAAGTCTATCCCCATATGATAATAACTTACCTTGCTAGCATCCCAGCTTACCCTCAAATCTAATTTCAAGCGGGTTCCATTCAGAGTTTCTAAATCTCCTGTGATGTATAGGTACCCCAAGGTATCTAAACGGCAAAGACCCTGCCTAACAACAGAAAATTTCCTTATAAATGTGCTCCTGCTCCACCGCATGACCAAAACAATAATCTTGCTCTTGTGAAAATTATTTTTTAGGCCAGACAGTTGTTCGAAAATGCAAAGAACGAGGTTCATATTTACTGCTTTCTGAAATCATGTTCCATGAACAAAATTGTGTCATCATCATATTGTAGAATGGTCACTCCCGATGGGGTATCAGTCTGCTACTTGGCCATTCTCTTTTGCGGGCGCTATGAGAATAGCGAGCATATCCGCAATAATATTAAAAAACATAGGAGAAAGGGGATCACCTTGACGGAGACCTTTTTTTTGTCTGGAAATAGTGACCTATGTCGTCATTGACAGGAATGTCAACGCTTCTATCCTGCACAAAATTATAATTCCATTTGCACCAAACTGGATCAAATCCTTTCATGCAAAGAAGTTTTTGTAAAAATGCCACTTTACCTTATCATATGCTTTTTCAATGTCAATTTTAAATAATACATCATCCATTTTCTTTCTATGGATCTCATGAATGGTCTCATGCAGAATGACCACTCCTTCGAGTATATGTTATCCAGGCATAAAAGTTGTCTGAGTTGGTCTGATATCTTGTGAGCAATCACAAAGATAGGATTTGTTGGAACCTTAGTAAGAAAATTGGAACTCACATTGAGAAGACAAATGGGTCTATATTGTTGTATTTGGATTGCATTCTCCTTTTTGGGAAACAAAGTAACAACTCCAAAGTTGAGTTTAAAGAGGGGAAAATCGTCTGTTTTCAACTGTGCAAAAAGTGCCACTAGATCATGTTTAATTACAGCCCAAAAAGATTGATAGAATTTCGTAGGAAATCCATCAGGTCGAGTTGCTTTGGTATGCTCCATCGAGGAAATGGCATCAAAAACTTCATGTTCACTAAAACCAGTAGTTAAAATCTCATTCTCTTCTTAAGAGACCCGAGGAATATCATTATTCCTATCCTCCGAAAGAGTAAAACTATTGGGAGTCGGCTCCTGAAACAGTTTCTTATAGTAGTCAGAGATGTAAACTCTCAAATTTTCCTCACCCACAATGGTCCCTTAATATTGTTCTAGTTGGATGGTTTTATTTTTTCTAGTACAAACTCGTTATTTAGAGACTATGCATAGAGCCAGTTTACCCTGAAAATACAAACTATAGGTGGTGTTCATCATCCTCAGGCGGTCATAATGTTTTGACCACCTCTAACTCTAACCTCAGACGGTTGTTAATTTGCACCGTCCCTAGTACGAGTCCCCCTCATCCGGTCTTAAAAAACCGTCTCTAAATTGAACCCGAGATGACGGAAATTATTGGCCGTCACTCTAGATCACCCAACCACAGCCGGTCAGAAATATTAATCGCTTCTAGGTGTCTACTGAGGCAGACCATTATGCGGCCCGTCTAGAAAACTAGCGTCGTACACGTTCCTAAAGTATCATGTGCGTATTGTTAATACAGTTAGAAAGTAGAGATCGTGCACTATCCCTAAAGGGAATATGCCCTAAGAGGCAATAATAAAGTTTTTATTATCGTATTCCAAGTATATGATAGAGGTTTATTTTGCATGCTATCATTGTATTGATTGGAAACTTTAATACATGTATATTTAATAAAAAATAAAGGATTCTTACTTATGCCTCTCTTATAAACTAGCTCATTGATTAACAAAATGATCAAGGTTTGCTGATCATAGACATTGGATGTTGTTAATAACGAGGTCACGACATTGGTTGAATGATGTGATGAATATTCATCTGAAGCATAACAATACGATCAAAGTCAATGTATTTAAATGGCTATAACATCATACGAAATAATTTTAGTCCTTAGACCATGAGATAATGTCAATCACTAACACTAGAAAAGTAACTTGATAACATCAAACGTCACACCGTAACAGGGTGATTATAAAGATGGGTTCAGATACTCCGAAGGTGTTATGTAGAGACTAATGGATTAAGGCAGGGATTTTTCCATCCCGATAACGGATAAATATACTCTGGGCCCTCTCGGTGATATCACATTAACATAGGTTGCAAGCAAGTGATGTGATCACTAGAATGTTATATCACGAGAAGGAGAAAAGAGTGCATGTCGGTAACAAGATCAAACTAGGTATTGAGATACCGATGATCGAATCTCGGACATGTAATATATCGCGAGACAAAGGGATTTAGTTACTAGCGTTAAAGGTTCTCACGATCACAGAAGTCATCGTTGAATGTGTGGGAGTCAGTATGGATCTCCAGGTCCCGCTACTGATTATTGATCGGAGAAGTATCTCGATCATGTCTGCATTATTCGCGAACCGCAGGGTGACATACCTAAAGGATACCGACAGCATTTGGAGAAAATATGTTCTAGAGAAAAGGATTGCAAAGCGCTGGAATTATTTCAATGAACACCAGAATTGTTTCGGGTGAAAATGCTAAAATTGGTTTAGCATGTGATATTGAAATATTGCAGGGGGTTTTATGTGAATGTATGTTAATTAAAGTAATTAACAAAAAATTCTGAATAAAATAAATAAAATAGTTTTATTAAATGAGACTTGCATGTGAGTGGATGTGTGAGTGGGGGCATGTTTATGTGAGTGGAGCTTCCACCCACATGAATGAAGGAAGATGTGGGGGCATCTCCATGGCCACCGGCCATGGAAGGGGGCTGCCCCTCTCTCCTCCTCACAAAGTACACCTCCTCGTGAAGGATATCTCTCCTCCTCTAGAATTATTTCCCCATGGTCTCGGATTAGCGAGATACATGTTTCCGATGGATTTTAGTCTGGAAGGAGTTCATGCTTCCGCTGCATCGCTAGACCGAGGAGGCGGAGGTTGTTCGGTGGACCGGACGTGTGTATGATCATGGATGCGCTGCTGATTTGTGGTTCTAGGACTTCCTCTCGATTTTGAGATCGACAAGCAATCGATTACATCATCCACAAGTCCAATCTCGTTACACTTTGTAGTCTTCAAGGGTATGTTCTCTATGCATGTATATCCACCCGTTGCTTATATCTAGATAGATAGATCTTGGTGCTTAGTAGTTCCCATCGTAGGATTTTTTTTTGTTTTCTATTCTGCTAACCCAACAAGCCCCCCACCCACACGAGTCCATACCCACATGTCAACTCGAGGAGTACCAACGGTCCCACGTATATAAACCCGCTCGCCCTTCTTCTTTCACGAGATCGTGTCATTTTCTTCAATCTGTCTAGTCACAAAATCCCAATATGCACATTCCACGCGCGCCAAAGCTCCTTCACTTACACCACCACCCTCCCTAGCTGCATCATGAAGCGTATGCGTGGAGACAAGCCGGAGGTGAAGCCAGTTGGAGGCGCAGCAGCAGATGGCTTGGTCGTCACCGTGCAGGCAGAGGCGGCTTCTCCGGGCACACACGCCACGCCGTCGAGGCTTCCGGCTCCGTCCATCAAGTAGCCATCACCGTCGAGTAGAAGGTGGCAGACAACATCATTGTGCTAGCGGAAGATCTGGATGAGGGGCATGCGGCAGGCGGAGGCAACCCGGTGCTCTACATCAATGATCCCATCCCCCACGAACAACTCCTCAACGCAATCGCGGAGAACGACGAGTTCGAGGAGGAGGTCTCCGATGAGGCGTCTGAGGTCGGCAGGCAGAGGAAACCCGGTGCTCTACATCAACGGCCCCATCCTCTACGAACAAATCCTCGATGCAATCGCGGAGAATGACGAGTTCGAGGAGGAGGTCTCCAATGAGGCGTCCGAGGTACTACTTTTTGTGAATGAAAGAGTTTACTAGAATTTACTTGTACCCACCAAGCCGGACTAATACGTACGTGACAGATATATGTATTTCCTTGTACACATTTAATGTTGTACGTAACACTTCTTAACCCATGGAGTAAATCTGTATGGCTAATTTTAGATCTAACGGTAGATAATAATTATGATGATGTGGATTAACGCGGTGTCTTCTAAAAACCTCTTATATTCCTTTTAGTATTAACTAGCAAGGTGGCCCTCGCAAATGCGAGGGCATAATCTTTAGTTACTTGTTCACATTTGGAATAGAAATTTTGATGGCCATATTGCCATGAATAACATTCTACTATCAAGAGTATCAATTTTTCATGTAAATTTATTATTTTATTCCATTGATTCCATTTCCATAAATAATGGACTATTGGAGGCATTTATTTTATTTTTATGTTTATTCAGATTTTAAACAATTATTTTGCAATCGTTAGTGGGGGAATACTCAAGTTTTATCGGTACAATCAATTGTTTGTCCTTCCAACCTCAGTGGCTCCCTCACCTTCAACAATGACCAGGTGACTGGAGGCGGGGAAATGTTTATCAACATTTGGGCTGTAGTTAGAAACATTATTTGGTTTGTGTGTTCATTGAAATTTCATTTGGGTGGTGGATATGGCACCATAAAAAATGAATGTCTCCTAGATTCACCCCCATCTTGGCCTGGCAATTGTAGTCTATGCCATATAGCTAGTGAAACTTATGTGTCATTTTGGTCTTCGGTCCTCAACAATATGGGGATGTATAGAGGGTTGCCACTTTGTTGTACATGAAGTGTGCCCTGGGGTAAAGTGCATCAATAATATTGTGGTTCCATATTCCTAGATTGACCTCGTGGCATGTGGCTCTATTAAACCAGGAGGTTGGCCTAGATTTTGTATGTAGGCAGGGGAAATGTTTATCAACAGTTGGTGTGTAGTTAGAAACATTATTTCGTTTGCATGTTCACCAAAATATCTTGTAGGTGTTGGATATGGCACAACACAAAATGAATGTCTCCTAGTTTCATCCCTATCTTGGTGTGGCAATCGCAGTATTCTTCCTCAACAATATGGAGATTTATATAAGTTTGGCACTTTGTCCTGCGTGAAATGTGCCCTGGGGCAAAGTGCATTTAACGATATTATGGTCCCATATTCTTAGATTGACCTCCTAGCATGTTGCTCTATAAAACCATGAGGTTAGTCTAGATTTCACATGTTTTGCCTTATCTCATTGTGTAGACGTGTGGACGTAAGTCTAAATGCGAAGGAAGAATCTTGCAAATTGACTTCGAGGGACATTGATGTTGCTTGATTTTATTAAACATATTAGTTATGTGTGTTCAATCCAATTGTCTCGATCAATATTTGATGAATAATAAGAAAATCCTTGTTAAAAAAGAATAATGTCTTAAAAACATTTTAGGAAGTTGTGTCCTAAGATTTGTAGCCTATACCCCGGTCCACTGTATATTAATTTAATCCTCTAGAGGAAAGAACATTCTCTCAGCTCATAATTAATTTATGATTAGAAAATTTTATAAAATAATTCCTACAAACCTAAGTAAAATCATTGTGGTAGAGAATAATTTGCTAACCTAGCAAAAATACAATATTTGTGTCTCGAAAAATACAGTATAGATGGTTATCTTTGTCAACTGAGGGATAAGATATTCTTCAACAATTAATAATTACGAAAGCTAGTATTGTGTTTAGGTCGCCATTTATTTTAATTAATTTTGGACAGATATGTTTGAAGCTCCCAAGAAAAAAGTTTCAATCCTGGGGCAATCGTAGGCATGTACTCTCTCCATACAAGTTTATTTGGCTAACACGCAGTTCAAAAAATAAGTTTGACCATAAATTCAATGATATAATTTTTCTGACTTATGATTCATGTTTGCTTGACCAAATGTAAGTTCAATTTTTTTTTGTCTATCTCCATGTTATGCTAACCGGTATAGAGGGTATTGTACGTGAGTAGGATTCAACTTTGGATTTCATTTTGAACATCCGTGCTCTACGTGGACTCTATGCATGAGTGCAGATCCCGTAATAGGCTAATAGCTATTACATGAAAAACATGTTGCCTAATTTTCACTAAATTGTGACCATACATTAGAGACACGTAGGCATGTCTTGCACGTGCATAGGAACGTTAGGGACTAATTAAATCCTGCCACCAAACTAAATATACTATACGTGTACATGTAAAAGTAAATAGGGTGCGGTCTATAAAATCATAACGATCAGTCCCGGGTCTGGAGGGAACTCCCGCACGTGAATAAGAAACAAATCTTAACCATCAATTCTGGGGATATGGTGTGTGTGAAGGTAAACGTGAGGGATTAGAACTGAAGTATAAGATTTGTACGTGTATATGTCAAAGTAAATAGGACGTGGGGTCTAAATAAATCTTAGCCTTTATTTAAAGATCCAACAGATAATACAATTTGGGTGATGTGGATCAGGCGTCTCTAAAAAACCCCTTATATTGCTTTTAGTATATAATAGATAGATAGACTAGAAAGATAAGTTGGATCAAAGCTCTATACAAATAATTTACTTCGAATTTACCATTCTCTATAAGATTCCAAGAGAACTCACCGGGGCCATCACACAATTGTATTGTTGTTAAAAGTTATAACAAAATGATCCACGAATTGAGTCTGGTTCCAAATAAGCTACGGTTGAATGACACTTTCGGAGGAGAAGCAGCTAAAGTCAAGGCAATAGTATCCCCTTTGTGACGTACAATGTTATAAAGAGCATGATATTGTTTCCTGAGAGTGGCATTACCAAGCCATTTATCCATATAGAAACGTATGTCCGATCCATCTTTAAATGAAAGAAGTGTTTCTTCATTGCCATAAGCGCAACCCAAAAATGTCAATCTCCTGGCTTCCAGAGCACTTGAGACAATGCCTTTTGAACAAACTTAGTTTCTTTTAAAGAAGGTTTGCCAAACACCGTCCTCTATGAGTAGCATGAGTCTAGAAACTAAAATACATAAACAACAAATTTTCTTCACAACTTTACGAGAGGGCACCGTCAGAGTTTTTCCGCAACAAGAAAATAGTTGCTGGAACTAATAACCAAGCATCACAAAGCTTTCTAATGATTTTACGGATTCAATGTTCAAGTTGGAGCATCTTAAGACCTCGAACTTCAAAAATTACATATCGAAATTGGTTTCTATGTAACCCAATTGAACCAAACCTCTGTAGAGATATGGAATTAATGTTGCAGACACATAAACAGTTACCAAAAGTACAACATCAAGTCCCGGTAGAAAAAACACGGAAAAATTCTAATGGTGAGTTGGTGCAGGCTTCAAAGATGCTCACCACTAGCTAGGTAGTAATCCGAACAACATGGGGCAATCATCACGGTGGACGAATTAAAGTAGAAACCATGTCTCTGGATCATGTAAAAGAATTGTGCTTATGTTGATCTATTTTGGCTAACTTTGATTTTAACTCTCGTTCCTTCATAATCCTGCACATGCAGCTCACCTGGCTTGCCAATTATCATGTGTTCTGGTCGATCTCTAGGTGAACAAGTAGTTGGGAGTGCATATCGGTCGACAAAGGAACATGAGGTATCAAAGAAGCTTGAGCAGTTGATCGATGTTTTGTTGATGTATTGTGTTACTCCTTTGTAATATATGTAGACTCCATTACCCTCCAATGTATAGATGTAGCCGCCGAAGAGCATTCTAGTCTATATTTATCTACCAGACAATATGTACTAGTTCTGATTTTGTGAGCATTGTATTCATTGTGCCATAGAATCATAGGTACTCTATGGTCTTTAGATACAAGCACGTACACATGCACACGTTGCATAAGTGGTGTAGGCTTTGAGATATTTATAATCTCACAGCTACGCTAGATAAAACCGAAGAGTGCAAACCACAGTTAATTCAGTTGAAAGTTCTACTGATCGAATGTCAAATGCTTTTGCTTGTTTTTCTCAGAGGGGAAGGTACAAATATACATAGAAATTACATGTCTTTCGTGGACAAAAAATAATTTTTCAGAGCACACGTATACTCATGTGTTTCGTTTCTCAGGCAAGCAAGCAATCGATCCAAAGGAGATGCGATAAGATCATTTGTTCGATTAATAGTTCACTGCTTGACATAGTAGCACTAGTAGAAACCGGGCCATTTGCCCCGGTTCATAAGGGCCTTTAGTCCCGGTTTGCGAACCGGAACTAAAGGTCCAAGCTTTAGCCCCGGTTCAGTTACGAACCGGGGCTAGAGGTCCAACCACGTGGCCTGCTAGGCGCGCTGGGCGGCAGGACATTTAGCCCCGGGTCGTGTTACGAACCGGGACTAAAGGTTACCTACCACGGCAGCATTTTGGGCCATTTGGCCGCCGCGGCAGGGGATGGGGTTTTAGGGTTTTGTGTTTTTCTTTTCATTTTATGTTTTGTGTTTAATTAATTTTTATTCTGTGTTTTCATTAGAAACAAGTTTTCATACAAAACGCTACTACACAGTACTTGTACATATTGACGCAATATATAATATAATTTCTCTTACAAGCATATATGGAGTCCCAACCGGGTCCAGAGCATATCTATTTGATTACATGGAGATCATTACATGGATGCTTTAGGGTCTATGTATAGAGTATTCTCCGCGTGGGTCTATGACCTCGTCGACAAAAAATGCAGCAAATTTCTCTTGGATTGCTATTAGGCGGTCCTCTGGTAGGATCTTGTCCCGCATCGCGTCTAACTATATAAAAAGGAGATCGTATGAATTAGACTCAACACAACTTTTTGTAATAAAAGTAAAGGGTGAATATATTGTTTACTTACTCGAACATTTTCCGAGGGCTAATCAATACTGATGCGAATGAACTCGCACACGTAGAATCCACATAGATTAGTTCCCTGTGGCTGCCTCGCAAACTTTACAAGAATAGAATTCAATCAAATAATAACGCTAGCATGATAAATGCACATACACTAGAATTAAATAGATGCGCGGACTTAGCTCGTACTACTTACCGAGAGTGTTTTAAAAAATAGCTCCTCACGCCATTGACCGCGGACATGTTTCTTGAACTGTGTCTAAACCCTACCCGACAAAGAAAATTAATGTATGAGTTAATACCTACTTGATATCCTAGAAAATGAACGAAAGAAACCGATATAGTGCGATAGTGGTTGAAATTACCTCTGGAGGGCATCGATAATGCTGCGGTAGTTTTCAATGTCTTTCTTTAGTGAGTCCATGATGTGAACTCTTCCCAAGTCAAGTGAAATGCTTAGAAGAATCCAGTGGTACCTATGCAAGGTTTATATACGTTAGTAACTCATCATTTACACTGAACATAGAGTAAGCAAAAGTTCATGTGTACAAAAGTTCACTTGCTGTCGTGGTAAGGAAATAGTATTTCATTCCAGAAATGTTGTTTCGTGAAAAACCGCAACAAGTTGTGTTCGGTCTCCAGTGTTTTATCCTTTAGTATAGCTCCATGAACTCGATGTGGGTCAATGAACCCAAATCCGTTGATAGCCTTTCTTTTACAATCGAGCATCTTCATTCTGCATCATTATATATAGCGTACAAAAGAATATAGTGAGTATACTTACCGGCAATGAATTGAACAAGCTGAGTTAGAGACCTAATTACATAAATAAAGTAATCACTTACAGACAATACGAACTGAGGATAGTTTTGTCGAGTTCCTTTAGATTGAATAACTGAAATAATTCTGTAAATTCAATAGGGACCTCGTCTTCAATGAAGTAATGCGATTTTCGAACTTTCAGTATGAGCCAATTTCGCTGTTCTTTTGATGCTTTCATGTACCATTCATGGAATCGTCGCATTTGTGTTGGCATATCCCGAAGCCTCTCAGAACTGACCAGAGGCTCGCCGTTAACAAATTTGGGTGCTACCTCAGCCTTGGGCATATCGCCGTGAATAATTTCATGAATAGGCATACCACATTGCTCGGCCAATATCCTAGCCGTTTCCGGATCCATAGGTTCTTCCTCATATAGTTGAGGTTCGGGTATGTTCACCTGGAGTGGGGGGAGCGATTGGTTTGCTTGTTTCCCTAGCTGGGGAACATCTCTTTTGGTTCTTCGGCTACCACTCGATTGTTTTGCTTGTTTCCCCAGCTGGGGGCCGTCTGTTCTGATGCTTCCGCTAGCACTCGATTGTTTTGCTTGTTTCCCCTGCTGGGGAACCTATTTTTTGATGATTCCTCTACCGCTTGATCTCTTCTGTTTCAGTGTCTTCTGAAGACATCGTGTATAGTCATCTGGCGCATTTAACTGAGCTTGGGATGGCTGCATCAGTAATTTCCTAAAGTGCTCCTTGGTTTCCGGTTTTATTTGGACCTCTGGCTCAGGTTGTTTCTTTTTAAAATGAGCATCCACTTCGGCCCGTACGACCGCATCGGTCTCCTCATCGGTCAGGTCGTAAGCCCTCTTTGGAGGAACCGGCGGTACTCTTGGGAGGGGCGACAACTGTCGCTTCGGGCGTTGGTTATCGCTCTACGGAGCGGTGGTATTCTTCCGCTTTTGGCCCTTAGTGGGTGGAGGCGGCTGCGTAGATTGAGATGGACTCGTGTTGGGGTCATGGATTGGACTATTACTGGGAGGAGACGGTGCACTAGGAGGAGACGGTTGCCTTGGAGGTGATGGATTGTTTCTCGGTGGAGAAGGTGGCCTTGGTGTCGAGCCTGGAAACTTGATGTATTCTTTTTTCCAAAGAATGAAGCCACTCGTGACTTCTCCCAGTGCCATCTCCCTTTCACCTCTAGGGATGTCAAGCTGTAGTGACTGACACATAGGTGGAATTTCATCCACACCGACACGAGCATAGCCAGCTGGAATCGGATTACAATGGTAGGTCGCTCCCGGTGAAGAAGGTAAAGCAAAGCCGACCGCCACCTTCATGGAAATATTCTTCAGTTCAACATGTAGCTCATGACTAGTCTTCTCCTTAATTGCATCCACGGGGTACACATCCATCGTTGCATCATTACCGTGGCCCTCCGTGGAAGCCACGCTGCTTTTCTGTTGCGATGGGCAGACCGTACTGTCCGGTGTAGGATCTTTCTGTCGAAGTCCTTTAAGTTCATTAAGCTCCTGGCGATGCTCCTGCAGCATGGCTTCAAACCCCGCGAACCGCTCCGTATCCTCCTCTTTTTGCCGCTTTGTTCTTCTCGATCGGCTTCTGTACGTGTCACGGTGCTCGGGAAACCCGATAACCCATGGATAAGAAGGTCCGAACCCTCTTGTTCGTCTAGCCTTTTCAGGATTCCCGAGAGCCTTTGTCAGCTCATCATTCTCTCTGTCGGGAACAAATGTTCCCTCTTCAACCTCTTTTATCACTTTAACAAGTTCTTTATTGGGTGAAGAAATTTCTTTGGCTACAACAATCTCGCCTGTTTCTGGGTCTAATGATGCCCCATGCCCGAATACCCAATTTGTTGACCTCAAGGGCCAACTAGACGTTGCTGGAGTGACCCCTTTAGCCTCCAGGTCAGCCTCAGCTCTATCCCACTTAGGCATGGCACTCCTGTAGCCACCTGTGCCCATATGATGGTGATATTTCTTTTTGGCTGCAGTTAACTTATTTTTTGTTGATATTGCCTTAGCTGGTTCCGAGGTCTTGTATTCCACAAATGCAGCCCAGTTATCCTGCTGCAACTCTAGTGGGCCAACGAATGGAGGAGTTGTTTTCTTCAAGACATACTTGTGGTACAATCTTTTTTTCCATTCCTTGAATAGTTTGGCCATCTTCTTAAGAGCAAAGTGCTTGACTTTCCTCGTCATTTGCTGTGTGAGCTCATCAGTCTCCAAGACTGGTAGCGTGAAATGTGTCATGAGAGAATTCCACATCGTATATTTCGCTCTGTCATCTACCAAACTAGCCCCACCTGGATCCTTTTTCTTTCCTGGCTTGTTCCAATTTCGCGTGGTGATCGGGACTTTGTCTCTAACAATCACTCCGCATTGACTTGTAAATGCATTCGCAGCTTCTTTGGGCTCTAGCGGTTGACCCTGCGGAGATACTAATTCAATGCTAAAACAGACATCAGCGGGCAACTTGTGTGTCGAGCCTCTTGTATTTGTAGAAGATTGGCCGGAAGCGAAGGTCTAAGAGAAGAAACATTCGTTAGTACATATATACGAATCAATTAGTGCATCTATACTAGTGAATGATCGATAGAGGCTTTATATACCTCGACGGAGTTTGTCATTATTATGGTGTCTTCACCATGGTCTCCACCATGGTCAGCACCATCATCTCCACTATTTTCTTCACCATCGTCTCCTCCAGACAAATTAAGATATTTGGAGCCATCATAATAAGACCCCCCAGTACCCTCATCTATCATGTTGATAAGCTCCTCTTCATTCTGTCTACCGTCCATATCTTAACTAATACAGAAAAAGAATATTGCATTAAGTAAAAGAATATTACAACCGCGACAACTCGGATACAGTACTTAGTGATTAAGATAAAGTACAATAATATAAGATAAAGTACATTATTAATACATCACCGGAGAATAGCTCGGGTGCATTATAGGATAAAGTATAAGATAAAGTACATTATTAAGATAAAATACATTATTAATACATATCAAACTAGCGAACGCGGCTGCCGCGTTCTGTGCTACGGGAGCTCTGCAGCCACAGAAGAGGAACCATCACCGGAGAATAGCTCGGGTGAGATCCGTGAACCTGCCAGATATTGGAGAACCTAGTCTCCAAAAGATACATGTATCGTCGTACATGCTCGTCCTCCTCCACGATCTGACGTACCACCTCCTCGGGGGCTGGCTCCCTCT
Source organism: Avena insularis (assembly GCA_023614405.1). Lineage (NCBI taxonomy): Eukaryota > Viridiplantae > Streptophyta > Magnoliopsida > Poales > Poaceae > Avena > Avena insularis. The sequence goes on from CM042692.1 coordinate 570,227,277, forward strand.
ACACCGCTCCTGGACCTCGTGGACGCCACCAAAGAAGCTCCGGGTCGACGATGATACCCGGATTCCTCACCAAGGTTCGAGTCCCGACAGATATCACCTCCCAGTGCCAACCCGGTGGAGCCCAGACTCGGACATCCCCGACGGAGTCCAGTAGGCTCGGACGAGGTGGACGCGGCATAACTAAATAATAGCAATAAACAATCATAAAACATAAACAGTAACTAAATCACTAAGTATTGCCCTAATAACACTAACCCTAAACCTAACACTAACTAAACTAAACCTAATTAACTAAGTATTCTAACTAACCCTAGATAAATACTAATAACACTAACACTAACACACTAACTAAAACACTAATACTAATACTACTAATAACACTAACACTAACACTAACACACTAACTAAAATACTAATACTACTAACTAACACTAACCAAAATACTAATACTACTTATTTACAAACACTAACACTACCACTAACCAAAATTAACTAATAACACTAACTAACCAAAATACTAATACTATTAACACTAACACTAACACTAACTAATTAAAATACTAATACTTCTAACTAACACTAACCAAATCCTAATCCTAATACTACTATTAACCAAAATCCTAATACTACTAACCAAAATCCTAACACTACTACTAACTAATAACCAAAATTAACCCTACTACTAACTATTAACCAAAATCCTAACACTACTACTAACTAATAACCAAAATCCTAATAGTACTACTAACTAATAACCAAAATCCTAACACTACCCTAACTAATAACCCTAGCTAATTAACCCTAAATAATAACCAAAATTAACACTAACACTAACCTAAGGCGGAGACGACGGCGAGGAGGCAGGGCAGAGCGATGGCTAGGCGACTCTCGGGCGGGAGAGGCAGCGCAGGCGGAGATCAGGCAGGCGTGGCGCGGGGCTCCTTCTCATGGGCGCGGGCGGCGGCGCGGCGGACGGCATGGGCGTGGCGTAGAGAAGAAACGGCGATCTTCGGGTCGTGCCACGACCCGGGGCGGGGGTGGGGTATTTATACCACCCCCACTTTAGCCCCGGGTTGTAGTGCCGGAACAAAAAAAAATGTTTTTACCCAGCACTTCTCATGGGCATAACCCTTTAGCCCGGTTTGTAATACAAACCGGGGCTAAAGGTTATTTTTGGCGCCAAAACCAAAAATGGTTTATAGTTTTCAGAAAATTATTTTATTATATATCAAATTTTTCAGAAAAAGAAGATCTATAATTTAAATTAATTATCATACTTTATTATACAACTTAAATGAAATTATCTATTATTTAACAAGTATTATATTTAGTAGAAATGTTCACAAAAATAATAAAAATATAGTTTATTATTTAAAAATGGAAAAATACATATAATATACCAAAATATTCTCAAAAATATAGTAGAAATGTTCTCCCGCCATTTCCCCCTCTTCCCGCCATGTTCTCCCGCCATTTCTCCCGCTTCCCGCCATGTTCTCCCGCCATTTCCCCCGCTTCCCGCCATGTTCTCCCGCCATTTCCCCCACTTCCTGCCATGTTGTCCCGCCATTTCCCCCGCTTCCCGCCATGTTTCTCCTGCCATTTCTGCCTCTTCTCGCCATGTTCTCCCGTCATGTCCCTCTATATCTAGGCCGACCGCCATTTCCATCGACACATCCACATCTTCTCTCTCACAACAATGGACACCGCTTACTGGGCTTTTCTGACGCTCGAGGAGATCGGTATGTCGCGATCCAGCTACCCATGCTTTCGTCAAGTCTTACCCGCTGGCTAGATGCTGAGCGCTAGAGGGGTTCCTGTTCCTCCTATGTCTCAAGGTTCGGCCTGCCAGGCGGCCATCACGAACCACTTCTACCTCGAGCTCACGCCAGAGCAGCGGATGGATCCCCATTGGGATCCCGACAACCTCGACACCTGGAATGCCTTCTTCGCAAACCGGCAGGAAAGGGAGCTCGCCGAATGCAGTGTGATGGCCCGCCCATGAACCTAGCGAGGCTGGTCGCCGCCTGTGTTGGGCGAACCGGACTATCGCCCGGTGTGATGCGCTACATCGCCATGGGAGACCATCCTCGCCTGAGGTACCCGCACTTTCACCAGCAGCATAGCCACAAGAATGGTGGTGGTGGTGAAGGCCTAGGGCGTACTGGGGTCGTCATCCGGGAGCCCCCTCCCCCTCGCGTTGTGAATCCGAGGCCGGAGGATCCATCCGCGTGCTACGAGGAAGGGCTGAGGATCCATCCGCGTGCTACGAGCGACGACGATGACGATGACGATTCCGAAGACGACCTAGAAGCTGTGTACTACAGGGCTAGATATGATTATGACTAATTTTTATGTTTTAATATTAATAAATGTCTGGCCACAACAAGTTGCAATACTACCTATTGAGATTGAGATAGTTCATATCCATATACATATAAGAAGATCATTAAAAATAAAGGTTTAATAATATTGTACATCACCAACATCCACACATGTTAGGGTTTTCTTCTAATCCGTAACCATGGAGCATCTTCCTTACTTAACGGGATGCTTGGGTCATCCTTCACAGTGAAGGGCGGAATTTCATGAAACTTATCATAATCGTCTGACATGTCTGTCTTATCCTCCACCCCCACGATGTTTCTTTTTCTTGAAAGAACTATGTGGCACTTTGGCTCATCGGATGTTGTATTTCTTTTGCTTATCTTTCCTTTTTCTCGGTTTGGTAGACATGTCCTTCACATAAAAAACCTGAGCCACATCATTGGCTAGGACAAATGGTTCATCTCTATACGCAAGGTTGTGGAGATCCACTATTGTCATTCCGTATTTCTTGTCTACCTTAATCCCGCCTCCTGTCAGCTTGACCCATTTCACCAAAACAAAGGAACCTTAAAAAAGGTCCATAGTCAAGTTCCCATATCTCCTCTATGTAACCATAATATGTATCCTTTTGCCCATTCTCGTCTGTTGCATCAAATCGGACACCACTGTTTTGATTGGTGCACTTTTTATCTTGGGCGATCGTGTAAAATGTATTCCCATTTATCTCGTACCCTTGGAAAGTCAATATAGTCGAAGATGGTGACCTGGACAACAAGTACAACTGCTCTCTAGCATTTATGTCATTCATGAGATGTGTCTGCAACCAACCGCCGAAAGTCCTCATATGTTCATCTCTAATCCAGGAGCCAGGCTTCCCCGGGTTGTTGGAGTGTACAAAATTCTTGTGTTCATCGATATACGGAGCCACCAAGGTGGAACTTTGTAGAACTGTGTAGTGTGCTTTAGTGAGAGAATGTCCGTCCATACATATCCTTGCTTTCTTTCCTAGCGTGCCTTTTCCACTAATTCTACCCTCATGCCGTGATTCAGGAACACCGATGGGCTTAAGGTCAGGAATAAAGTCAACACAAAACTCAATGACCTCCTCTGTTCCATATCCCTTTGAGATGCTTGGCCTAACACGGTTATGAACATATTTCTTTAACACTCCCATGAACCTCTCAAAGGGGAACATATTGTGTAGAAATACAGGACCAAGAATGTTAATCTCATCGACTAGGCGAACTAGGAAGTGAGTCATAATATTGAAGAAGGATGGTGGGAACACCAACTCGAAGCTGACAAGACATTTGACCACATCTTTATGTAACCTTAGTAGACTATCTAGACTGATTACCTTCTAAGAAATTGCATTGAGAAACCCACATAGCTTCACAATGGGTACTCGAACATTTTCCGGCAGGAGTCCCCTCAATGCAATCCAGGCAATTTGGGTCATAAGCATGTGGCAGTCATGAGACTTTAGGTTTTGAAATTTTTTCTCTACCATATTTATTATTCCCTCTATGTTCGACGAGAAACCAGACGGGACCTTGATACTGTAAAGGACTTCAAAAAAGATTGCCTTCTCTTCTTTGGTAAGAGCGTAGCTAGCAGTACCTTCAAACAGCTCTGGATGCATGCCGTCTCGGTCTTTTATACGTTGTTGGTCCTGCCGTGCTTCAGGTGTATCTTTGCTCTTCCCATACATGCCCAAGAAGCCTAGCAGCGTCACGCAAAGATTCTTCGTTAGGTGCATCACGTCAATTGTAGAGCGGACCTCTAGGACTTTCCAATAGGGTAGCTCCCAAAATATAGATTTCTTTTTCCACATGGGTGCGTATCCGACATCGTCCTTTGGAACAGATTGTCTACCAGGACCCTTTCCAAAGATTACTTTTAAATCCTTCACCATGTAAAATACATCATCACCAGTACGGCGGATAGGCTTACACCGGCTGTCTGCCTCACCATTGAAATGCTTACCTTTCTTTCTTAGGATGTGCGAGGGCGGAAGAAAATGACGATTCCCCGGGTACACATTCTTCTTACATTTATCCAAATATATACTTTCAGTATCGTTTAAACAGTGTGTGCATGCACTGTATCCCTTGTTTGTCTGTCCTGAAATGTTACTAAGAGCAGGCCAATCATTGATTGTTATGAACAACAACGCTCGTATGTCAAATTCCTCCTGCTTGTTCTCATCCCACACACGTACACCTTGTCCGTGCCACAACTGTAAGAGTTCTTCAACTAATGGCCTTAGGTACACATCAATGTCGTTGCCGGGTTGCTTCGGGCCTTGGATGAGCACTAGCATCATAATAAACTTCCGCTTCATGAACAACCAAGGAGGAAGGTTATAGATACACAGAGTCACAGGCCAGGTGCTACGATTGTAGATCTTCTTCCCAAAAGGATTCATGCCATCTGTACTTAGACCAAACCATAAGTTCCTCGCATCACCTGCAAACTCCGGAAACTCTCTCTCGATTTTTCTCCACTGCGACCCATCAGCGAGGTGTCTCAACATCTCGTCTTTCTTACGGTCTTCCATGTGCCATCGCAACAACTTGGCATGCTCTTTGTTCCTGAATAAACGTTTCAACCGTGGTATTATAGGAGCATACCACATCACCTTGGCAGGAACCCTCTTCACGCGGCGCTCGCCCTCAACATCACCAGGGTCATCTCTTCTTATCTTATACCACAATGCAGTGCATACTGGGCATGCATCCAAATTCTCGTACTCACCGCGGTAGAGGATGCAGTCATTAATGCATGCATGTATCTTCTGCACCTCTAATCCTAGAGGCGTATAACCTTCTTTAACCGTAGTCTTGGCGGGCAGTTTGTTATACTTTGGATGCAACTTCTTCATTATTCTCAGCAACTTTTCAAATCCTTTGTCAGTCACACCGTTCTCTGCCTTCCATTGCAGCAATTCCAGTGTGCTACCCAGTTTTTGGTGCCCATCTTCACAATTTAGGTACAACAATTTTTTGTGATCCTCTAACATCTTCTTGAACTTCAACCTCTCCCTTTCAGTTACCACATTCTTCCTGGGCATCAGCAATGGCCCGACTAAGATCATCATTAGGCAGATCTGATGCCCGTTCTTCATCTTTTTCTTCATCAATGTCTTCCATTGTAGTACCATCGTATTAAGGGTAGTCGTTGTCATTCTCTTCTTCTTCGTTGTCTTTCATCATAACCCCTCTTTCTCCGTGCTTGGTCCAACAATTTTAGCCGGTCATGAAACCGGACCGAAACAGGTGGCTGTGAAGGACTCTTGAGGAAGAGTATTCTTTATGATTCCGACAGACACCACATGTACAAGACATAAAACCATTCCGCTTGTTTGCCTCGGCCACAAGAAGAAAAGAATGCACGCCTTTAATGAACTCGTTAGAGAGTCGGTCAGCGTACATCCATTGCCGGCTCATCTGCAATATATAATTAATTAAGTACATCAAACATAATCATAATTAATTAGTACTAATCTAAAACCAGCAATCGGGACTAAAGATATGATGAACCATTCGTCCCGGTTGGAGGCACCAACCGGGACTAAATGTGGATGTGGAGACAACATGTCGACACTATGTCCTCAGTGGGCAGCACTAAGCCAGTAAATTAAATGCCGACACTATTTTGGGTGGGTATCAGCACTATGCCAGCGCGAGTGTGTCGACATTATTTCATCAGTGCCCGACACTATGTTGTGCTGCTTAATCTATAAATAGGTATGCATTCTTGTGAAGAACTACAAGATGGTGTGCGATACCAGGGACACCACTACGGCGGAGCTTCTCGAAGATGTCCTCGTCGTAGAGGCACTCTCTAATATGTGAAATTAGTTAGCTCCACCAACATACTGATTTAGCTAGAGAAGATATAAACCAAAAGATGGTGTGGGAGAGCAGGGACACCACTACGGCAGAGCTTCTCGAAGATGTCTTAGGATCCCGTCCTCAGACATCTTCGAGGAGCTCGCCATAGAGGCACTCCCTAATATGTGAAATGTGATGTCTTCTTATCAAGCTTTTATGAATTAACCCTATCTTTGTTACAATTTTTTCAGTTTGTTGAACGCAGGTAGACGAAGAAGGATCTTTTGCCCATCTAGCTAGTTAGAATGATGAACTCATGCATGTGTGTGCTTCTAAAATCAAATTTCGAGACTATGTGCCAAAACAAGATATATATAAAGATAGAATCCACATATTGTGATATTTACCTTAGAGTTCCTTACATTAATACAAGATAGATATAATCTAAACATCAATCTCATGCTATCATTGCAAAAATTACTACCAAACTAAATCCACAAATCCATCTATAAGATAGAGCATGAAATGAGCTAATATAACAATGAGAGTTCAAAGGATGAAGTTGCTCACCTTTTAGAACCTTTGGATAGATGGAGCACCACAAAATATAGACAAATCTTGAGGAAAAAAAGGGCATGAACTCGAGCTTGAAGCAAGAAAGAGAGAGAGGAGACCCACCAGCTTGAATGGTGGCTCGGGCAGGGGAAGAAGATAGAGCCAGACCTTTAGCCCCGGTTCGTGTCTAGAACCAGGGCTAAATGTCCCCTTTAGCCCCGGGTTGTATAACAAACTAGGACTAAAGGGTCTGGCGCCGGACCTGGCCTGCCTGAAACCCTTTAGCCCCGGTTTGTTACACGACCCGGGGCTAAAGGTCCCGTTCGAACCCGGGGCTAGTGTCTGCCACCCCCCTAGGGCCAGTTCTAGCCGTTGGACCGGGGCATTAGTCCTAGTTTGTAGCAAAACCGGGGCTAATACCCCTGGACCAAAGGTCTATTTTCTACTAGTGTAGGGTCCCTGAAGAACACCGACGTGATGGATCATTGGATAAGATTGATTCCGGATTTCTTGTAGCCCCAAAAGGAAAGCATATATTCTTGGTAAGAGATGGATCTCTCTGTGCGAGTATAGGAGATCTCAGTGAGAAACAACACTTGAAAAGCTCCAACTTGTTCACGTCTTGGAAATTGTGTCTATATATGCATGCACATCATTTTTTCGAAATGGGGAGCGGAGCCCTGGCCTCTGCATCAAGCGATGCACATAGCCTTTATTTTTATTAGGACCACATTGTTTGGCAAAAGCCATTACAAAGATGATACACACCGGAATCACCAACTCTAAACACTGAGCAAAAACGATAACCGTTGCCACTCGCCAAGAGAGGAGTGCCTTGGCACCGCGAAACGAACTCAAGTGAAAGGAGTCCTAGAACCGCACACCATATCCACAGAGTTGCACCCACGCACTCGCTCCGGATGTCGCCGCCTCCAAAATCTTCCGCCAACCCATCGTCAGCATGTATATCAAAGCGCAGACTCTTGCCACACCAGCCACCGACACCGCCTCGGTGCCAAGCAGCACCACCCCCCGCGCGCTAGCCGCTCCATCCTCCTACCGCTTCCATCCAACACTGCTCCACAAGCGATACTCCCAGGAGAGAACGCGATACCGACACCGCGTCACCGCCATCGCTCGACCCGAAGATCTTAGGGTTTCCCCCGGAGTAGCACGATTGAGTTTGACACAAGGTGAACGGAGATTCCTTCATCAAGGTAATGACGTGGTAACGCCACCATGCCTGCCAATGGCTCGGTTTTCACCGGCACCTATGTCTCCTCGCCTCGCTGCTGGGACTGGAAGACAGATCGCGAGATCTGCCAGACCAGCTGTAGACCAACCACCTCAACAAAGAAGATGACCACCTCCACCAAATCCAGGGCATCCGCTGATCCCTAGAGCCGGTGAGAACTGCAAAAGAGATGCCCCCAAGAGGGGAACGATGTACAGGACACCTCCATCGCTCGATCCCTCGGGATCTGAGGTTTCCACTGGAGATTTCTTGGCTAGAGGGACGAGGGGTACTAGATCACTGTCCGCCACGTCGCTGCTCCTCCGGCTATGCCGCAGCCGCCACACGCCAGAGATGCCACGCTACTGAGGTGCCCGATGCGCACCCCATCTGCAACGAGGATTGGCATCCCGTGCCGCTGATCTACACCAGGGAAGACGAGAGATCCCCCCACCACTGGCAGTGCCCAGGCTTTGCCTGGCCACGACCTTGGTGGCAGCGGGGGAGAGAGGAGGGAGGGGAGTTGGAGGGAGGCTGAGGAGGCGGTGGCTAGGGTTTCCCCCCGTCGCCACACGGGGGCGAGCACACAGGGAGTTGGGTTCCATGCATGCACATTGTTACTATCCCTCTATTTCTAAATATGAAACGATTTGGGAGTTTATCGATCTGCTGAAATGTCTTATATTTTAAGAACACGTGTAGTAGCTTTTAGGAGGATATTCAGTTATTGTCTAAATGTCCACATAGCTTTGATTAGTACCATAGCATTGGTGCACTTTCAGTCCCTTTGGTACTCTTAGCAGTGTTGGATAATTAGGCACAATTTCCATGATTAATTCCAGAATATTAAACATGACAATACCAGCTACTAGCACATGTAACTCGAATATACTAGATGTACTAAACAACAAGATGAACGGAAACAGGCAGCAGCTAAACATGTACTCGCAGAACATGATGAATAACCAGACAGCAGCACGTTGCATGTACCGTTCGATTGCAGTAGTCGCATCAGTAACTTTGGGGAAGATTGATCGAAGCAGATGGCGGTGAAGACGATGATAAGCAGCACCGCCCGACTTGGATGGAAGACGACCCGTGATGAAGAACTCGAGCAGTCGCGCAGAGCGCTTCCCAAAAACCTTATTCGCCTTCTCCCGTACAGGATCGCAAAGGCGAGTGGTTCCGGATACCTGCTCTCCCGTTCGCCGTTGCATGCCGGCAAGCGAGATGGACTAGACTACGGTGGCGGCGCAAGGCAGAGAGGAGGCAAAACCCTAGATTGGTTTTTCGGCGTATTCCTGGTGGAAGCCACACTAGCGTTTATATAGAGCGGCTCGGGAATCCCACATAGGGCACGTCGTGGACCAAGCCCACGTTGCGCACGTTCGGGTCGGTTACAGATAGCCCACGATCCGGGAGAGACCCGAATAGGCTGATTGTTGACACGTCTGTCAAAACCACACAAGTTTTCCCAAGCAGCAAAAATAAACCTCGACTCGGCGAGATTCCCGCAACCTGCGGCATGCGCACGCGTCAAGACAAGACGAGCGGGCGGGCGTGTGTACGAGCGGCTGCGTCGTCGGAGGAGGAGCGCGCGTGTAGTTCTCCTCTTCTCACTCACTTTACTAAGTGGTGAACCACTCCACCTTATAAGGTGGTGTAACTCTCCTCCAACTTTTCATGTGGGACTAAACTTTAGCTCTCACTCCACTCATATGTGAGCTGCCACCACACTGGGCCAAATCACACATGGGCTTCCACACACATGGGCTTTGAGATTTAGGAAAAAACTGAAATCACATATGGGCTTAAATAGAATAGCCCATTATTTCTAACAATCCCCCACCAGATCTCAAATGCCCATTTGAAGATTTGCCAATCCTCGCTACTTGTTTATATTCCAGTGTTTCAGAAGATACTGTTAATTTGAACATCTGCCTAGAATCTTGAACTACGTCTATCAGCAACTAGTACCTGGCTGCCAATAGACTACCCCGCGGGTTGGAGCATATGCGTCATACTCCCTGGTCTCTTCATGAGTTTACTAGATACCACTAAAACATTGCAAATGTATCTATAATTTTTGATGTTCCATGCTTGGTTTTATCCACTTTCTTGTGTTTTGTCCACAATTTGGAGTACTTTTCATATGATTTCTTAGACTAACCTATTAACAAGAGCCACAGTGCCAGCTGCCTGTTTTCTGCTGTTTTTGGTTCTAGGAAAGTTAGAAAATGAATATTCTCGGAATTGGACAGGACAAAAGCCAAAGTGCCTATTTTTCCGGAAGTTATCAGATGCCAGAATACGAGACAGAGAGGGGCCAGGGGGCCACCACACCACCTGGTCGTGCAGCCCATCCTGGCCCGCACCAGGGGGTGGTGTGGCCTTCTCTGGCACCCCCTCAGCCTCCCCTTCCGCCTATAAGATGCCCTCGGGACGAAAACCCTAAGGACCCGATCAAAAATCCACGAAAGAGTCTATAGCCGCTGTCATCTCCATCCCTAGATCGGGAGGGATCTAAATCTCTTCTCGGCACCTGGGAGAGAATTCACCACAGGCCTTCTTCATCACCATGCAAGCCTCCGGTGTGATGCGTGAGTAGTTCATCCTTGGACTATGGATCCATGTAGTAGCTAGATGGCTGGTTCTCCTCCTTTGTGCTTTCATGTTTAGATCTTGTGAGCTCCGTTCATGATCAAGATCATCTATTTGTAATTCTGCATGTTGTGTTTGCGGGGATCCGATGGATATTGAGATGCTATTTTAGATTGATTATTGATTCTATCATGTCTTTGTTATTTGTGATCTTGCGTGCTTTCCGTTGATAGTAGCTATCTTGGCCAAGTAGATGCTAGCAACTCCTGTTGGAGATATGCCCAAGAGGCAATAATAAAAGTGGTTATTATTATATCTTTGTGTTTATGATGAATGTTTACATCCCATGCTATAATTGTATTATTAGGAAACACTAATACTTGTGTGTTTTGTAAACATAAAAGAGTCCCTAGTAAGCCTCTTGTTGAACTAGCTTGTTGATTAATAGATGATCATGGTTTCCTGATCATGGACATTGGATGCCATTAATAACAAAGTCATGTCATTAGGAGAATGATGTGATAGACACACAACCATAGTAAGTGTAGCATAAGATCAAGTCATTTAGTTTGTATTGCTACAAGCTTTCAAATGCATAGTAACCTAATCCTTCGACCATGAGGTTATGTTAATCACCATCACCGGATGGGTGCTTTGATGACATCAAACACGCTTAATCGCCAGGTGGTTATAAAGGTGTCATTGGGTATTCTGAAAGTATGTGTTGAAGCGCATGGACCAAGATTGGGATTTGTCCATCCATATGACGGATATATATGCTCTGGGCCCTCTCGATGGAATGTCATCTAGTTAGCTTGCAAGCATGTGACTAGGTCACAAGGGATGACATATCATGGAACGAGTAAAGAGTACTTATCAATAACGAGGTAGAACTAGGTATGGAGATACCGACGATCAAACCTCAGATAAGTAGAGTATCGCGTGACAAAAGGAATTGGTTTCGTATGTTAATGGTTCTATCGATCACGAAGTCATCGTTGAGTATGTGGGAGCCGTTATGGATCTCCAGATCCCGCTGATGATTATTGATCGGAGAGGTGTCTCCATCATGTCTGCATATTCACGAACCGTAGGGTGACATACTTAAGGTTCGATGCTGTTTAGGTAGATATGGAATGTGCGTTGGAGACCGAATGTTGTTCGGAGTCTCGGATTGGATCTGGGACATCACGAGGAGATCCGGAATTGTCCGGAGTATGAGATTCATATAATGGAGATCATTTTCTAAGTTTGGAAATGTTCCGGAGTGTTTATATGGGGGTTCTAGAAGGTTTCGGAATGTTTCGGAAAGTTCCAGAAGGTTCCGTGGACTTTACTTGAAAACCAAGAAAGGAAAAGGGGAGACTTGGGGGGGGAAGGAATCTCCCTCCCCCCTCTCCCTTCTGTGTCGGCCCTAGGAGGTGGGCCTAGGGGTGGGAACCCTAGGCCGCACCCCTCCCTCTATATATAGAGGGGTGGAGGCGCCACCCCCCTTGCCCCTCCACTCTTGCCCTAGCCGCCTCTCTCCTCCTCCTTCTCTCTGCTCAGGCTTAGGCGAAGCCCTGCAGAATTCTCTACTCCACCACCATCACCATGTCGTCGTGTTGCTAGGATTCCGTGGAGAGATCTACTACCTCCGCTACTCGCTAGAACAGGGAGAGGAAGGTCTGCATCGACTCCGCACGTGTGACCGACTCCGGAAGCGCTACCGGAACGCGGCGCCGGAAGGATCATCTACTCGATCTTGAGATCGGCAAGTGATCGTCTACATCAACCACGAGATCTGATCTCGCACAAGGCTTTCGGATCTACAAGGGTTAGTACAGATATATCTCGTTGCACATGTCTAATAGATTAGATCTTGGCTTTTATCTAGATTAGATTTGTTCGTTCTTGCGGTAGAAATTTTTTGTTTTCCATGCTACGAACCCATCAGTGGTATTAGACACGTGTCTATGCGTAGATCTATTGCACGAGTAGAACACAATGGTTTTGTGGGCATTGGTGCTCGTGTCGTCTTTTGCTTTGTGTACTTTGCATCTTGCGGTCTGGTGGGATGAAGCGGCTCGGGCTAACCTTACATGTCATAGCACATGAGACTTGCTCCACGCTTGACGTGTAACTTGCTTTGCACAAATGGCTTTGCGGGTGTCTGTCTCTCTCACCATAGTATAGATCCAATTTACACTTTGCACTTGATAGCACTTGTATCAACGTTGTGGTTCAGTTTCGTAGGTTAGATCCGTTCTTATTCGAAAGCCCCAAACCACGTAAAATATGCAAAGAAAATTAGAGGCGTCTAACTTGTTTTTACAGGGGTTTTGTGATGTGATATGGACATCATGTGATTGTGATTATATTTGATGTATGCAATGATCCTTGTTGTAATATGGCAACCGGCAGGAGCCTAATGGTTGTCTTTAATTCTGTTAAGACCTGCGTGTCTATTCATCTTGTAATAGCTTTATTCCAAGTAGTTGTAATAGTTGCTAGTGATGATGGACAACCATGAAGCGGCGCCACTGACCTTGGCCTTAATGCTGGTGATGATGGAGATCATGTCCGTGCTTTGGAGATGGAGATCAAAGGCATAAGAAGAAAGGGCCATATCATATCACACTAATTATGAATTGCCTGTGATGTTAATCCTTTATGCATCTTGTATTGCTTAGATCGCGACGGTAGCATTATAAGATGATCCCTCTCACTAAATATCAAGTAATAAAGTGTTCGTCCTTAGTTGGCACCGTTGCTAAGACTCGTCGTTTCGAAGCATCTCATGATGATCGGATGTGATAGATTCTACGTGTGCATGCAACGGGTGCAAGCCAGATTTGCACATGCGGAAACTAACGTTAATCTTGATGAGCCTAGCATGTAAAGACATGGTCTCGGAACACGGAATATCAAAAGGTAGAGCATGAGTCATATAAATGATATGATGAACATGAAGATTGTTCGCCGATGAAACTACATCTTCTCTCGTGAAGATCGGACTTGGTGTAGTGGATTTGGTTCGTGTAATCACTATGACAACGTGAGGGATGTTGTTTTGAGTGGGAGTTCACCTAGCTAATTTAATAATTAAAATTGGACTCAATTTATCATGAACTTAGTCTAAACTACTTGCAAATTTGTTGTAGATTGTCGTGAACCTCTCCATCAATTTCAATGCATTCCTAGAGAAAGAAAAGCTTAAGAACAATGGAAGAAACTTCATGGACTGGCTCCGTGGACTGAAGATTGTCCTCAGGGCTGGTCAGATGACCTATGTGCTCGAAGCACCGCTAGGTGACCCACCTGCAGAAGATCCCACCGATGACGTAAAGAATGTTTACGCCACTCGGAAAAATCACTACTCCACAGTTTAGTGTGCCATCCTGTATGGTTTAGAAACAGAGCTTCAGAAGCGCTTTGAGCACCACAACCCGTTTGAGATCATTAAGGAGCTCAGGCTGATTTTTGAGACTCACGCGGCCGTGGAGAGCTATGAGGCCTCCGAAAAGTTCTTTAACTGTAAGATGGAAGAGGGTAGCTCCGTTAGCGAGAACGTGCTCACCATGTTTGGGCATGAAAACAAGCTCCAAGAGTTTGGGATAACGATTCCTAATGAGTTAGGGATTCACCGTGTCCTCCAATCACTGCCACTGAGTTATAAGAACTTTGTGATGAACTACAATATGCACTGCATGAACAAGACGTTGCCTGAACTATCGTCCATGCTGAAAACTGCTGAAGTGGAGATCAAGAAGGATCACCAAGTGTTGATGGTCAATAAGACCACCAATTTCAAGGAACAGGGCAAGCCTAAGAACAAGGGCAACTTCAAGAAGGACAGCAAGAAAGCTGCCACACCTGCTAAGAAGCCCAAGGTTGGTCCAAAGCCTGAAACTGAATGCTTCTACTGCAACGGTGCTGGTCACTGGAAGCATAACTGCCCCAAGTACCTGGCAGATCTGAAGAACGGCAACATCAAGAAGAAAGGTATATTCGATATACATGTTATTGATGTGTATCTTACTAGTAATCGTAGTAGTGCCTGGGTATTTTATACTGGTTCGGCTGCTCATATTTGTAACTCGAAACAGGAGCTGTGGAATAAGCGGTGGCGAGGCGAGGTGATGCGTGGAAAATGGCTCCAAGGTTGATGTGATCGCTGTCGGCACGCTCCCTCTACATCTACCTTCGGGATTAGTTTTAAATTTGAATAATTGTTATTTGGTGCCTGCGTTAAGCATGAACATTATATCTGGATCTTGTTTATTGCGAGACGGCTACTCTTTTAAGTCCGAGAATAAAGGTTGTTCGATTTATATGAGTAATATCTTTTATGGTAATGCACCTGAGATGAATGGTTTATTCTTACTGAATCTCGATAGTAGTGATACACATGTTCACAACATAGATGCTAAACAAACAAAATTGAATGATAATTCTACATACATGTGGCACTGTCGTCTTGGTCACATTGGAGTGAAGCGTATGAAGAAACTCCATTCTGATGGACTTCTTGAATCACTTGAAAGATGCGAAGCATGTCTAATGGGAAAAATGACTAAGACTCCATTCTCTGGAATAATGGAGCGAGCTACAGACTTATTGGAAATAATACATACCGATGTGTGCGGCCCAATGAGTGTAGCGTCGCATGGTGGATATCGTTATGTTCTCACTTTCACGGATGACTTAAGTAGATATGGGTATGCCTACTTTACGAAACATAAGTCCGAAACTTTCGAGAAGTTTAAGGAATTTCAAAGTGAAGTGGAAAATCATCGTAACAAGAAGATTAAATTTCTGCGTTCTGACCGCGGAGGTGAATCTCTAAGTTATGAGTTTGGCATGCATTTAAAGAAATGTGGAATACTTTCGCAATTGACACTGCCGGGAACACCACAGCGTAATGGTGTGTCCGAACGTCATAATCAAACTCTCTTAGATATGGTTCGATCTATGATGTCTCTTACAGATTTACCGCTATCGTTTTGGGGCTATGCATTAGAGACAGCCGCATTCACTTTAAATAGGGCACCATCTAAATCCGTTGAAACGACACCGCATTTAATTGTGGTTTGGAAAGAAACCTAAGTTGTCGTTCCTTAAAGTTTGGGGTTGCGAAGCGTATGTAAAGAAGTTACAACCTGATAAGCTTGAACCCAAAGCGGAGAAATGCGTCTTCATAGGATACCCTAAAGAAACAATTGGGTATACCTTCTATCATAGATCCGAAGGCAAAGTTTTTGTTGCCAAGAATGGATCCTTTCTTGAGAAGGAGTTTCTCTCGAAGGAAGTGACTGGAAGGAAAGTAGAACTCGACGAGGTTATTGAACCTTCTCTCGGAGTTGAGAGTAGCACAGCACCGGAAGATGTTTCTGTGCCGCCTGCACCAATTGGAGAGGAAACTCATGATGGTGATCATGAAACTTCGAACAAAGTTGTTGCTGAACCTCGTAGGTCAACGAGGGTTCGTACCACTCCTGATTGGTATGACCCTGCCTTGAACGTCATCTTGGTGGACAACACTAATGACCCTGCGACATATGAAGAAGCTATGGTGAGCCTAGATTCCGATAAATGGCTAGAAGCCATGAAATCTGAAATGGGATCCATGTACGAAAACCAAGTGTGGACTTTGGTGGACTTACCGGATGGCCGTAAGGCTATCGAGAACAAATGGATTTTCAAGAGAAAAATAGATGTTGATGGTAATGTTACCGTCTATAAAGCTCGACTTATCGCGAAAGGGTTCCGACAAATTCAAGGAGTTGACTACGATGAGACATTCTCACCAGTAGCGAAGCTAAAGTCTGTGAGGATTTTGTTAGCAATTGCTGCATATTTCGATTATGAGATTTGGCAGATGGATGTCAAAACGGCGTTCCTTAATGGAGACATTGAGGAAGAGTTGTATAAGGTACAACCCAAGGGTTTTGTCGATCCTAAAGATGCTGACAAGGTATGCAAACTTCAGCGCTCCATTTATGGACTGAAGCAAGCATCCCGGAGTTGGAATCAATGTTTTGATAAAGTAATCAAAAACTTTGGATTTATACAAACTTATGGAGAAGCTTGTATTTACAAGAAAGTGAGTGGGAGCTCTATAGCATTCCTAGTACTATATGTAGATGACATATTGTTGATTGGGAATGACATAGAACTTCTTAATAGTGTCAAAGCCTATTTGAACAATAGTTTTTCAATGAAGGATCTTGGCGAAGCGGCATATATTCTAGGCATCAAGATTTATAGAGATAGATCAAGACGCCTAATAGCGCTTTCACAAAGTACATACTTGGACAAAGTTCTAAAGAAGTTTAGAATGGAAGAGAGCAAGAAAGGGTGCGTGCCCATGTTGTCAGGTAAGACCTTGAGTAAGACTCAAAGTCCAGCTACGGCAGAAGATAGAGAGAAAATGAATAATATTCCCTATGCCTCGGCCATAGGTTCTATCATGTATGCCATGCTGTGTACAAGACCGGATATAGCACATGTTGTTAGTTTGACTAGCAGATATCAAAGTGATCCTGGAATGGAGCCTTTGGACATGATCAAGAATATCCTAAAGTACCTAAATAGGACTAAGGATATGGTTCTTTCTTATGGAGGTGATGAACAGCTTGTTGTAAGCAGTTACTGCGATGCTAGTTGGAACACGATCCGGATGACTTCGAATTCACGATGCTGGATTTATTTTGAATGGTGCTGCAGTGAGCTGGAGGAGTGCCAAGCAAAGCGTTGTGGCGAAATCTTCAACTGAATCGGAATACATAGCTGCTTCGGAGGCTGCACAAGAAGCCATATGGATGAAGGAGTTCATTACTGAACTTGGCGTGGTTCCTAATGCGTTGGACCCGATGGCCATCTACTGTGACAACACAGGTGCCATAGCTAATGCACAGGAGCCAAGGTCACATAGCAAGCTGAAGCACATCAAGCTACGTTTCCATGCTATTTGTGAGTATGTCCAAGATGGTGACATAAAGATTTGCAAAGTACACACTAATCTGAATGTGGCAGATATGACTAAACCTCTCCCTAGATCAAAGCATGACCAACACCAGAACGCCATGGGTGTTAGGTATATTACCATGCAATCTAGATTATTGACTCTAGTGCAAGTGGGAGACTGTTGGAGATATGCCCAAGAGGCAATAATAAAAGTGGTTATTATTATATCTTTGTGTTTATGATGAATGTTTACATCCCATGCTATAATTGTATTATTAGGAAACACTAATACTTGTGTGTTTTGTAAACATAAAAGAGTCCCTAGTAAGCCTCTTGTTGAACTAGCTTGTTGATTAATAGATGATCATGGTTTCCTGATCATGGACATTGGATGCCATTAATAACTAGGTCATATCATTAGGAGAATGATGTGATGGACACACACCCATAGTAAGTGTAGCATAAGATCAAGTCATTTAGTTCGTATTGCTACAAGCTTTCAAATGCATAGTAACCTAATCCTTCGACCATGAGGTTATGTTAATCACCATCACCGGATGGGGTGCTTTGATGACATCAAACACTGCTTCGTAACTGGGTGGTTATAAAGGTGTCATTGGGTATTCTGAAAGTATGTGTTGACGCGCATGGACCAAGATTGGGATTTGTCCATCCATATGATGGATAGATATGCTCTGGGCCCTCTCGATGGAATGTCATCTAGTTAGCTTGCAAGCATGTGACTAGGTCACAAGGGATGACATATCATGGAACGAGTAAAGAGTACTTATCAGTAACGAGGTAGAACTAGGTATGGAGATACCGACGATCAAACCTCGGATAAGTAGAGTATCGCGTGACAAAAGGAATTGGTTTCGTATGTTAATGGTTCTATAGATCACGAAGTCATCGTTGAGTATGTGGGAGCTGTTATGGATCTCTAGATCCCGCTGATGGTTATTGATCGGAGAGGTGTCTCCATCATGTCTGCATATTCACGAACCATAGGGTGACACACTTAAGGTTCGATGTTGTTTAGGTAGATATGGAATGTGCGTTGGAGACCAAATGTTGTTCGGAGTCTCGGATTGGATCCGGGACATCACGAGGAGATCCAGAATTGTCCGGAGAATGAGATTCATATAATGGAGATCATTTTCTAGGTTCGGAAATGTTCCGTAGTGTTTATATGGGGGTTCTAGAAGGTTTCGAAATGTTCCGGAAAGTTCCAGAAGGTTCCATGGACTTTACTTGAAAACCAAGAAAGGAAAAGGGAGACTTGGGGGGAAGGAATCTCCCTCCCCCTCTCCCTTGTGCGCCGGCCCTAGGAGGTGGGCCTAGGGGTGGGAACCCTAGCCCGCACCCCTCCCTCTATATATAGAGGGGTGGAGGCGCCACCCCCCTTTCCCCTCTACTCTTGCCCTAGCCGCCTCTCTCCTCCTCCTTCGCTCTGCTCAGGCTTAGGCGAAGCCCTGTAGAATTCTCTACTCCACCACCATCACCACGACGTCGTGCTGCTGGGATTCCGTGGAGAGATCTACTACCTCCGCTGCTCGCTGGAACAGGGAGAGGAAGGTCTGCATCGACTCCGCACGTGTCACCGACTGTGGAAGCGCTGCCGGAACGCGGCGCTGGAAGGATCGTCTACTCGATCTTGAGATCGGCAAGTGATCGTATACATCAACCACGAGATCCGATCTCGCACAAGACTTTCGGATCTACAAGGGTTAGTACAGATCCATCTCGTTACACATGTCTAATAGATTAGATCTTGGCTTTTATCTAGATTAGATCTGGGTTTTGTTCGTTCTTGCGGTAGAAAATTTTTGTTTTCCATGCTACGAACCCATCAACTCCAGGAGTTAGTATTTATGCTCGATAGTGGGTTCATGCCTCTGGTAATCTGGGGAAGTGACAGAAATCTCTAAAGTACTAGATGTGTTGTTTCTACTAGGGAGAAAACAACAATCCTTTGTTCATAGAACAATCGTATTGTTTACTTTACATGCAGTTCGTAAAGCAATAATCTGTTGCTTGCAACTTAATACTAGAGGGGGTTCGGATGATAACCTGAAGGTGGATTATTAGTCATAGATGCAGTTGGATGTCAGTCTATGTATAATGTTGTAATGCCCAATCGAATCTCAAAGGAGTCAAGATGATTAGTATATGCATGTATTGCTTTCTCGATGTTTGTCAATTGCCCCGCTATAATTTGTTCACCCAGCATGTTATCTATCTTAAGCAGAGCCACCTCTAGTGAACTATGGATTCCGGTTCTTGTGTTTTACATTCAATCTATAAATTGTTTACTTCTTTGTGTTTACTTTCTGCAAACTTTTACTTCTTTCCATTCGATACATTTAATCCTTTGTTTTACGCAAAATACGGTGAGATTGACAACCTCATCGCAAGTTGGGGACAAAGTTTTGTGGTTGTGTTGTACAGGTCTCCAAGTTGCTACTAGCACCGGTAGTGGTCATACCTTGAGCTCACTTAACACCTTTGGGGTGTTTCCTTGCTCCTACTGGTTCGATTAAACCTTGGTTTCATAACTGAGGGAAACTTGCTGCTATGCTCATCATACCTTCCTCTTGGGGTTCCTAACGAGCTCTACATCAACACCGGACCAGCACTTTTCTGGCGCCATACACAGAGCCATCAAGCATTTTTCTGGCGCCGTTGCTGGGGAGTCAAGGACATCTTCACAAGGGGAGTCCCTCATAACCAATCTCTTTACTCTGTTTTTTTGTTTTGCTTAGTTCCTTTTTGCTTTGTTTGGTTGTTTCTTTTTCAAAAACACAAAAAAAATAGTTTTACTTGTTTGCTTTCTTATTTGAAAACACAAAAAAATGACTACTCTTGAAAACACTAAGTTGTGTGACTTCACTAGCACCAACAACAATGATTTTATGAGCACACCTATTGCTCCACACATGCTGAAGATACTTTCTTTGAGATAAAACCTGCTTTGCTCAATCTTGTTATGAGAGAACAATTTTTTGGTATTGGTAATGAAGATGCTGCTTCCCATCTAAATAACTTTGTTGAACTTTGTGAGATGCAAAAGCATAGGGATATAGATGGAGATATTATTAAGCTAAAATTGTTTCCTTTCTCTTTGAGAGGAAAAGCTAAAGAATGGTTGAATTCCTTAACTAGGAATAGTATTGATTCTTGGACTAAATGCAAAGATGCTTTCATTGGAAAATACTATCCTCCTGCTAAGATTATATCTATCAGAAGTGAAATAATGAAGTTTAAACAACTTGATAATGAACATGGTGCTCAAGCTTGGGAAAGAATGAAATATTTAGTAAAGAATTGTCCCACTCATGGACTGACTGCTTGGATGATCATCCAAACTTTTTAATGCAGGATTGAACTATTCTTCAAGGAACCTATTGGATTATGCTGCTGGAGGTACCTTATGACCATTACTTTGGGTGCTGCAACAAAACTTTTGGACAATATGATGGTTAATTATTCTGAATGGCATACTGAGAGAGCTCCACAAGGTAAGAAGGTAAATTCTTTTGAGGAAACCTCCTCCTTGAGTGATAAAATTGATATTATTATGTCTATGCTCGTTGATTGGAAATCCCATATTGATCCAAATAATTTTCCTTTAGCCTCTTTGGTTGCTCAAGAAGAGCAAGTTGATGTGAACTACATAAGAAAATAACAATTTTGGCAACAATGCTTACGGTAATAATGCTTATAGGAACAATTTTGGTAACAACAATTATAAGCCATATCCTCCCAACAATGGTAATGCTTATGGAAATTCTTACAACAATAATAAGAGTGCTTGTCAGGGGGATGATCCCCGGGTACCCCACCCAAATAAGAAACAGGACAGCCGGATCGCGTCCGGCTGACCAGATGCAGCCGGACAGGTTAGGATGGGCCGGCTACCACCCAGTAGCCGGATCATAAAGAGGCAGCGGATCTGACGGCGTGGCGATCAATCGAGAGGCAGACGGCGTGCGTATCGATTGCAGTGCGCCTGTCGATGATGTGAAGACAGGCAACCACCCGCCCATGCCGAAGACTTTGTGTGGGTGACGCTGGAACAGTGGCCTGTGCTGACGACGGGCTCGCACGGCGTCCACTATGCCTATGACAGCCATACCGCTCATACACCGAAAGGACAAGCCATGCTGGACACTGTAGATGACTAGTCGGCTGGGACCTGCCTGTGGGGCCCGCCAGTCGGACTAGCCAGCGAGACCCTCGCCTCTCTTCCTATATAAGGAGAGGCAGGGCCTCAGTAGAAAGGGTTGGTCTAAGTGCATTTAAGGCAGTAGCTAAAGAATACAGCTCGAAGAGCACTTGTAGCTCGTATATCCCACATAGACAGATCATGCAGGAGTAGGGGCTTTACCTCACCACGAGGGCCCCGAACCCGGGTACTTCTTGCGTCCCGCTACGCTTGCTTGTATCCAATCCCGCCTGCGGACGCCGTCGATAGCTTCCCTGCTAGTCCCCACACCTCTATCTAACCTCCCCAGGTACTGCCGTTCCCAATACAACGACAGTTGGCGCCCACCGTGGGGCTGATGGCTTCGACCGGAGTCACGTTCCGCATGGGACCCCGCACTTCAGCCGGTGTGCGCGTGGCCTCCGGCCTGGTGCTCATGCTCGGAAAGTTTGACTGCGCCATCGACAACGCCTCCTGCTTCGCCGGAACTTCCTTCCCAGCGAACGGCACCGTCCTGCTATTCGGCGATCTCCCCATCTACATCGCCATCGTCCCGGAGCGTTTCCCTAGGGAAATCGTCTCTGTCGCGGTGCCGCCGTGCTCAGACGGCGGCACCTCTGCCGCGCCTCGCGGCGTGGAGGTCATGATGGCCGGATCCAGCTCGCATCCCCGCCAGCCGCGGGAAGCGGCGTGGGCGAGTCGGAACTTCGCTCCCCGCATCCACGGAACCCGGTGGAGGATGCCATTGATCGGCTCGGCGCTGTTAACCTCGGGACAACCGGAGAAGCGGAGGCCAACTTCACCATGGAGAGGCAGATCCTCCTCCGAGGCCATGGGCCAGCGGCGCCATAACAGCTGGATATCACTAAGCGCGAGTATGACGCGTGCGGCCTCACTCCGGCTCATGGAGCCGAGCAGCCTTGACCAGGTGCGGCATCGGGCGGTGAGCTGGGTGGTAGGCTGGAGAAGGGCGGAGAACGGATCCGCGCCTGCCCCACGGCCCACCTACAGCCGCCCATCAAGAACTGCGCGGCGCGACGCAGCGAAGAACTACCCAGCACGGAGGCGAGGCGAAGCCGCCCGGCCGCTCGCGTCCAGGAGCTCCTCAGCGTCATGAGCAGCAGGCCGGTGCCAACCGTGAGCCAGAGGACCTTAGCTACTCCAGAGTAGGCAAGCTACCTGCCAATAGCAGGGGCTCACCGCGTGACACCCAGCAGGGGTCCTCCCCTCAGCCGCCCAGGGCCCGTAGCAGGCGTCGCAGCTCCAGCAACAGGGGCCAGCCACGCCAGGAGCAGACGGTGAACAGCAACCCGCCACCTCCCCCACCACTAGCCAGAGCGCCCAGACCAGCCGGTTCTCGCCTCTCAGGCCGGGTGGGCGCGCCCAACCCGGATTGTCCGGATGCCCGCGACCGCATCGAGCTCCTTGCTCAAGCGCGCATCACGGAAGAGGAAGATTCTATCGGTCCGGTTTGTTTCGGACCCCGCATCCTGAACGAGCCGTTTCCGGATAAATTCGCCCTGCCCAGGGACACCACCAAGTACGACAGCAGCATGAAGCCGGAAGACTGGCTGACCGACTACGCTACTGCAGTCGGCATTGCCCACGGGAATAAGCGCACAGCTATGCGCTACGTCCCTCTCATGTTAACCGGGTCGGCAAGGACATGTCTCAATAGCCTTGTGCCCAACAGCATCAACGCCTGGCCCAACTTCGAGAAGGTGTTCGTCCGCAACTTCATCGGCACATACAAGCGTCCAGGGCGCCCGCACGACCTGGCCCTGTGCGTCCAGGGCGACCGCGAATACCTCGCCAAGTGGACGGAGCTCCGCAACACTTGCAAGGGCATTCTGGAGAGCCAAGCCATCATCTTGTTCATCGAAGGATGCCGAGAGGGCACCTTGCTTCGCCACCGGCTACTGTGTGACGAGCCAAAAACCATGGCGGAGCTAATGACGGTTGCGGACCAGTACGCCATGGCGGATGCCGCCATGAAGAAGCCCCTCCGAGTAAACGCGGACGGCCGTCCGACTCCCAAAGAGCCGGCTCGCGACCGTCCGAGCAACCCGACTGGTGAAGCCGGATCCTCCAGACGCCACGACAACGACAACCGGTTCCATGGGGACCACCAGGCCGGACAACAGAAGCCTCGCTACCACGCGCGGCAGGTCAATGCTGTGGAGGGTGCGCCCGACGCACCGGCTAACGACACAAGAAGGCAGAAGCCCCGACTCACCTTCGACCAGATGATTGACGGCCCGTGCAAGTGGCATAGCGGTCCCTTCAAACCGGCTACCCACACCACCCAGAACTGCAGCTGGACTCACCAGCTAAAGGACCAGGGCAACCAGCCTCGTCTCCCACCTCCCCCACCGGGTGGACCCCTGCCGCCGGCTAGGGGAGCCGGGAATGACGGCAACGGCGGCAAAAACAACGGCTACCCCCAGCCGCACGCCGCTTACCACATCTTTGAGACGGAGCAAGACAACAAGCACAGCCGCAGGCCACACTCCAAGGAGGTCAACGCCATCGTTTCTCCGGTCCCCCAGTACCTGGATTGGTCGGAAACCCCCATCACTTGGAGCCAGGCAGATCAGCCTGAGCATCTGCCGACTCCCGGGGGCTACGCCATGGTGCTCGACCCCCTCATCGTCTCCAACGCGCGCACCTACCGATTCTCGCGCGTCCTCATTGACGGAGGCAGCAGCCTCAACCTCCTCTACCAGTCCTCGCTGGAGAAGTTGGGAATTCGCGAAAGCGACCTGCGCCCGACTACCACGATGTTCCACGGCGTACTGCTGGGGCCAGCCTGCGCTCCGCTGGGAAAAATCCAGCTGGACGTCATCTTCGGGACCGAGGAGAAGTTCTGCCGCGAACCAATCTAGTTCGAGGTGGTAAATTTGACGAGCTCCTACCATGCTCTCCTCGGGCGCCCCGCCCTCACCAAGTTCATGGCCATCCCCCACTACGCGTACTTCAAGACAAAGATGCCAGGACCCCACGGCGTGATCACCATCGCCGGCTGCTTCAGGCGATCGATGGAGTGTGCCTCAGCCGGTTCCAAACTAGCAAAGGCCCTCATCATAGCCGAAGAAAAACACGCGATCATGTGCTATGTGGGCATGGCCCAGCAGGACATCCCGGCTAGCAGCAAGCCAGCTGGAGAAGGAGCCTTCCAACCGGCGAAGGAGACGAAGAGGATCCTGCTCGACCCCTCCGACCCGACTAAGTTCGTCACCATTGGTGCCGGCTTAGACAGCAAATAGGAAGGCGCGCTCGTTGACTTCCTCCGTGAGAATCGGGATATCTTCGCATGGTCTCCCAAAGACATGCCGGGTGTGCCGAGGGAGTTTGCTGAGCACTCACTTTATGTGCGTCCGGATGCCAAGCCGGTTAAGCAACCTCTACGCTGGTTCGCAGAGGAGAAGAGAAAGATAATCGGTGACGAGATCACCTGGCTCTTTGCAGCCGGGTTCATCATGGAAGTGTACCACCCAGACTGGCTAGCGAACCCAGTCTTGGTGTTGAAGAAGAACAAGACCTGGCGCATGTGTATCAACTACACCAACTTGAACAAGGCATGCCCGAAAGACCCCTTCGCCTTGCTCTGTATCGATCAAGTCATCGATTCCACGGCCGGGTGTGATTTGTTGTCTTTTCTAGATTGTTATTCCGGGTACAATCAGATCAGGCTAAACCCGGCTGATCAGATTAAGACATCATTTATCACCCCCTACGGGGCTTTCTGCTATGTAACCATGCCTTTCGGCCTAAAGAACGCAGGCGCCACCTATCAGCGATGTATGCAGAAATGCTTGCACTCGCAGATAGGACGAAACGTGCACGCTTACATTGATGACGTAGTCATCAAAACCAAGGAGAAGGGCACCCTCCTCGAAGATCTGAGAGAAACATTCGGCAACCTCCGCCAGTACCAGATGAAGCTGAACCCGGAGAAGTGCATCTTCAGAGTACCATCCGGCTAGCTACTCGGTTTCCTCGTATCTCAACGAGGCATCGAGGCGAATCCGGGGAAGATCGCAGCCATCGAGAGGATGCAGCCGCCCAAGAACCTGCTTGGAGTCTAGAAGTTCACCGGATGCCTGGCTTCCCTCAGTCGTTTCATCAGCCGGCTGGGGGAGAAGGCACTCCCGTTGTACCAACTGATGAAAAAGACGGACAAGTTCTCCTGGACTTCGCAGGCCGACACCGTGTTTCACGACCTCAAGCGCATGCTATCCACAGCGTCGGTTCTAGCCACGCCGACCAGCAAGGAGCCGATGTTGCTCTATATAGCAGCCACCAGCCGGGTCGTCAGCGTCATCCTGGTGGTGGAGCGCCCTGAGGAAGGCAAGGCTCAGCCGGTTCAGAGACCCGTCTACTACCTCAGGGAGGTTCTCTCCCTCTCCAAGCAGAACTACCCCCACTATCAAAAGATGTGCTACGGCGTGTACCTGGCATGCAAGAAGCTCAAGCACTACTTCCAGGAGCACCCGATCAAGGTCGTGTGCACTGCACCCCTTTCGGAAATCATCGGCAACAAGGACGCCACCGGCCGAGTTACCAAATGGGCCATCGAGCTCGCCGCCTACTCCATCTAGTACGAGCCCCGACTCACGATCAAGTCACAGGCGTTGGCGGACTTCCTCATCGACTGGGCCGAGACCCAGTATCTCCCACCGGTGCCGGATTCAGACCACTGGCGGATGCACTTCGACGGGTCGAAGATGCTCGAGGGCTTGGGAGCCGGCATCGTGCTCACCTCGCCCAAGGGAGACCGGTTGAAGTACGTGTTGCAGATCCACTTCAAGGCCTCCAACAACGTAGCCGAATACGAGACACTGGCGCATGGGGCTCCGGCTGGCCAAGGTGATCGGTGTCAACCGGATCCTGTGCTTCGGTGATTCGGACTTGGTGGTGCAACAGGTGTCCGGGGAATGGGACGCCAGAGATGCCAACATGGCCCTCTACCGGCTCCACATCCAGAAGCTCAGCACCTCCTTCGACGGGTGTGAATTTCATCACGTCCCCCTCACCAACAACGAGGCATCCGACGCACTCTCCAAGATAGGATCCACCAGGCAGGCCATCCCACCAGGGGTCTCCTTGGAGCATTTGCGCAAGCCATCCATCAACCCGTCGCTGGAATCAGATTCCATTGTCTGGGCGGGAAGCGTTCTGGCGACCGGAGCAGCGGAAACGGAGCCGACATAACCGCCAAAGAAGAAAACCCGCGCTAACTCTGGCCAGGCAGTGCCATCTGGCTCGCAAGACCCGGGGGCTGCCGGCTTGCCCAGTGGCTCGGTGGCTGCCGTCCCGGATATTCCACCTGGACGACCCCCCGACACCCGTCAGCCGGAGGGCAGGAGCGTCCTCGTCATCCGGGAAGTGCCATCCTGGGCACAGCCCTTCATGAACTACATCGCCAACAGCGAACTCCCGGACGACGAGGTAGAGGCTAGGCAAATCCGACGCCGCGCGCATAGATACACCATCATAAACGGCGAGTTGTACAAGCGCAGTGTATCTAGTATCTTCCAACGATGTGTCGATGTACACACAGGTTACCGGCTACTCAAGGACATCCACCAGGGTGAGTGTGGGCACCACGCTTCGTCAAGGGCGATAGTCGCCAAGGCGTTTCGCCATGGTTTTTATTGGCCCACCGCCCTCGAAGATGTCGAGCAGCTGGTCCGCGCGTGCAATGGGTGCCAACGCTTCGGGCAGCTCAGGCACATGCCAACCTCGGTGCTCAAGACCATACCGATCACCTGGCCCTTCGCAGTTTGGGGCCTCGACATGGTCGGACCCTTCAAGCGAGCTTCAGCTGAATGACCCACCTGCTGGTAGCGGTGGACAAGTTCACAAAGTGGATCGAGGCCAAGCCTATCCGGAAGCTGGATGGAGGGACGGTTGTTACCTTCTTCACTGACATCATCAACCGCTTTGGCTACCCCAATATCATCCTCACCGACAACGGCACGAACTTCGCCAAGGGGGCCTTTGCCCGGTTCTGCAGCAACAAGGGCATCCGGCTAGACCTCGCCTCCGTCGCACACCCGCAGTCCAACAGGCAAGTCGAACGCGTAAACGGCTTGGTGCTAGCCGGCATCAAACCACGTCTCATCGAGCCGTTGGAGCGGTCACCCGGATGTTGGATCGAGGAACTTCCGGCTGTGCTGTGGAGCCTCCGCACCACACCGAACAGGTCAACCAGCTACACGCCATTCTTCCTGGTCTACGGATCGGAAGCCGTCCTCTCCGCCGATATCGAATTCAACTCCCCTCGCAAGCTCCTCTGCGACGAGCAAGCCAACAAGGAGGCGCAGGAGGACGGGGTGGATCTCCTGGAGGAGGACCGCGAGCTGGCCCTGTCCAGATCTGCCTTGTACCAGCAGCGACTACGCCGCTACCATTCAAGCCGGATTCACCCAGTCGCATTCCGCGAGGGCGACCTGGTTCTCCGGATGGTGCAAGACACGAAGGGCACGCACAAGCTATCACCACCCTGGGAGGGCCCCTTCATCATCAGCCGGGCGCTGCCCAATGACTCCTACTACCTCATCGACGCACAGCAGCCACGCAAGAACAAGATGGACAAATCGGACGAGGAGACCGAACGTCCTTGAACGCTGCCCGTGCCGTTTACACCTAGTCGCCAGCGGTGTATGTATCCGAAAACCCCATGAATGAAAATCACGGACTCCACGAGAATCTCGGGGCTCCTTCTAGAAATGTGCGCTTTTGTTCTTGGTTCAAATTTTCCGGCTCCGGCAACCCCTACCCGGGGGCTCGCCGGCTGGCCCGGCCTGTTAAGCCAACAAACCGGCTAAGTAGTGTGCGATGATGTCAGAGGCCCACTCTTCGTCTCAGCTACAGACCGCAACCCGGCTGTCCGGCTAGCAAGAGCAAAAGCCCGAGGCATCCCAAACGAAAAACGGGGAAGAGGCGTGACAGATCGGGCGTCCCGGCCCCGCAACTAGCTCAAACCAATCCAGCTGCTAAGCCGCTAGTACCGTGTGTAATGTACTGTCAGCTCCCTTCGATTCCGGCTGCAGACCGCAACCCGGCTGCCCGGCAAGGACGCAGCGAAAACAGCAGAACACGCGAGAAGGCGACTAAGTGTCTAGAAAGGAGCATGCCAGTTTTTGAAAAAATAAGCCGTTTTCCGGCTATGATTTGATAGACTAACCTATTAACCTGTGAAGATGTATGTGTATGCACATGTGCGTTCTTGTCCGACTAGTTCGAGTCGGAATTCAGGAGAAGGAAAGAAGATTCGAAGTCCTTGCCTTCATCAAGCACTTTGAATCTCGGGGGCTACACCCACTGGGTGCGCTCGCACGCCCCCAGTGGAATCTTGTAGTTCCTGACCGGCTAAGGGCGTTTAGCCGGCCGCTCGGAGCCCAAGTGAGGGCAAGGACGAGAGCAAGAAAAGACAAGAAAGATTCGAAGCACCGGGCTACGCCAGCTACACCGAATCTCGGGGGCTACACCCAGTGGGTGCGCTTGCGCACCCCCACTGGAATGTTAGTTCCCCCGGCTGAAGGCGTCCAGCCGGCGAAAGCGGCCGACTAGGACGGGGCCAGTCGGATAAAGTTAGAAGACTTGGCAGAAAAGACAAGAAAGATTCGAAGCACCTGGCTACGCCAGCTACTCCGAATCTCGGGGGCTACACCCAGTGGGTGCGCTCGCGCGCCCCCACTGGAATGTTAGTTCCCCCGGCTGAATGCGCCCCCCGGCGTGAAGCGTCGACCGGGACGGGCCCCGGATAAAGTTAGAAGACTTGGCAGAAATAAGAAAGACTCGAGGCACCTGGCTATGCCAGCTACTCCGAATCTCGGGGACGACACCCAGTGGGTACGCTTGCGCGCCCCCACTGGAGGTGCAGGTCGCCCGGCCAAAGGTGTGTAGCCGGACTAAGTTAGTCGAGCAGAATGCGTAAAAGGAAAGCTCAACGCACAAGGAAGATTCAAGAATTTCAACAATAATAAACAAGAACGAGACGAAGCTCTCATAAGTTACCCGACATCACAGATAGCCGGTACAAACGAACAAAGTTCACAAACATACAAGGCAAGACAAATACACCCGGCATCCCGGGGCAGCAGCTAAATGGCAGGACCTTTGCCGTGGGGGAGTTCTTGGCCGGCAGAAGCTGAGGGCGGGGGGGAGCCGCAGTACTCGTTCCGGCTCCGGCGCTGGCAGGCGGGGCACCGGGGCCTCCACATCCGGAGTGCCGGTGGACTCCAAGTTGGTGAGCACCTCGTCCGGGTCCACATAGTCGGCGATCTTGATGGCGGACCCGCGAATCTACGGATGGGCTTGGTGGATGGCGGCAAGATCAGCTCCGGCACGGAAGCCCCCGTCGATCTTATCGACGCGAGCGTCCTTATACTAGGAGAGCATCAGTGCCAGGGCCATCTCCGCCCCACCCAGCCGCCAGTCCAGCCAGTCCACATGATCCGGTACCTCTCCCACCTTCGCCGCCAGCTGCGCCATCGTCTCCGGGACCGGAGCCTCCGGCCACACGAAGGAGAAGACGCCCCGCGCCGCCTGACAAAGCTTCACAGCTTCCTCGCCAAGAAGGACGATGAGCTCCTGAGCCGTCGGCTGTGCTCCCGGCCAGTTCTCCTGCAGCCGGTTGTAGGCCAGTAGGTCTATGCCAGGGTAAAAGGCTGTCAGAAAATAGGAGTCAAATCCGGCTACTGGATCCGGAAAGAAAAGAAGACGGAAAAAAGAACTCACCTTTGGCAGTGTGGCCGACCTGCATCAGCTCCTCCACCAGTGCCTTCTCCTTGACCACTAGCCGTTTTATCTCTTTCTCTTGGTCCTTGTTCTGGGCCTCGAGAAGGGAGAAGGCTTCGGCCCGGCTAGCGAGCGAGGCGTCGCTCTCCTTGACGGTGGCCTCCAAGCCGTCTACTCGTGCGTGCCAATCCTTGTTCTGTAGGCGCAGAGTGGAGTTGGACCTGCTCAGCCGGTCGTTTATTTTCTTCAAGCGATGGATCTCACGCAGAGCGCACACGAGGATAGCTGCAACGAAGCCAGCTATCAAAAAAAAAATGAGCCAGACAGATAAAGCGAACTTACTCTAGGAGGTCCTGTTGGTGGCAGCAAGCTTCTGCTCCAGGGTCCGGTTCCCACCGGCTGTGGCCTCAAGCAGCCGGATCTCCTTCACCGCCAGCTCGAGCATGACGGCAAGATCCGATAGCGAAGCAGCGGAGTAGGCGTCGTTGTCCACGGCGTTGACGACCAAGGACTCCTTCACCACGAGCACCACTGTTCGCCACTCCTCCCCAAGCTCCTCGTCGGAGTTGTCGTCGCCAACAACGACGAGCTCCTTGCCAGCAGCCCCCCGCGTGCCCGCGGAGGAACCT
This sequence comes from Avena insularis, assembly GCA_023614405.1. Lineage (NCBI taxonomy): Eukaryota > Viridiplantae > Streptophyta > Magnoliopsida > Poales > Poaceae > Avena > Avena insularis. The sequence continues at coordinate 570,258,360 of CM042692.1, forward strand.
TCCGGCTGGGAGTGATCCGCTTCCGGCTGGGGATTCTCCGGCTGGGAGGGGGTAGCCGGCTCAGCTTGAGGAGGGGGCGGAGGCTGCGCCTCAGAGGAAGGAGAGGCGCCGGTTGGATCAGTCGGGGCACGAGGCGGCGACCCGGCTGGCGTCCGGGCCGGGCTCATGGCTCCGAAAGAAACCAGCGCGCTAAAAAGAAGGAGGAAAAGGCAAGAGCAAAACAAGGCAAAGTCAGAAAAGCAAGAAAGAGGATAAACAGATAGAAAGGACCAAAGGATGGGGGAGAAAAAGTACCCCGGCACGACCGGGGCGGCCCTTTCTTCTGGCCAAGACGGCTTGGCAGCAGGGCGCCGATCCGGCTCCTCTTAGGAGCCGGCTCCTCCGCCGCAGGCCGGCGGGAGCCGGAACGGCTGGAGCCGCTCCCACCTGCTTCGCCGTCCGTCGCAGAGCGCGTCACCGGCTCCGCAGTCGGCCCGGCCTCCTCCTCCTCGTGCACGTCCGCGTGCGGGTCGGCGGTCGGCTCGTCGTTCCGGCTGGGGAAGGCGTCGCCGTCCCCATCCGATTCCTCGCCGGATCGCCGAGCGCACGGCTCGGGCAAGTCCGGCGCGAATGCCTCGAGGGGAGCCTCGCCCTCCTCGTGAAGGATGCAGGCGAAGATCTGACGAGCGCAAGAGGTCAACCAGACGGAACAAGGAGATAACACGGAGGGAATAAGAAAAATTTCCGGCTACGAGAACTTACCCGGGGCACGTGGTTCTCCCGGCTGTAGGGCGCCAGGCTAAACTTCCAGTTCTCCCGCAGCCGCTCCTTGCTGATCGTCCACAACCACTCCTTCAAGTTGTGGTAGCGGGGATCACGGCGCGACAGCCGGGTCGGGTCCAGCCGGCTGGAGTAGAAGCACATCTTATGCGCCCGCTGCTGCAGCGGCATCATCAGCGGGGACATCCAGCTAAGAGTGATGTCCCGACCGGTTAGCTGGCAGGTGACAAGGGAGCGCATGCATGCCAGCATCGCATCCATCTCCGCCTTGTCGCCATAGATCTTTAGGTCCCAGTGCTGCCGGCTGGACTCGACGTCTTGGAAGGCCGGCAGGTTTATCCGGCCGACGTCGGTGACGTTCTTGACATAAAAATACGACTGTTGCCACAGCCGTACCGTGTCCTGGAGCAAGAATTCCGGGTAGCCGGATTAGGTGCGGGAGTATATGGAGGCGCCACCGCAGACGACTAGCGGGCCCTTTGTGTACTGCACCTGTGGCCGAACTCGGAAGAGCCCGAGATCCGGCTGGATCCCGAGGTAACTCTCGCAGAATGCCATGAAGTGCGCCAGCGTTCCGATCGCGTTGGCGCCGAGGTGGTGGAGGCGGAGGTCGAAGAAGGCCAGGAACGTGAGAAAGAAGGGATGCAGCGGCAGCGCAAACCCGCGCGCCAGGTGCGAAAGGAAGATGACGTGTTCCCCCTCCGCCGGATGCGGAGACACCTCCCCCACCGGTGCCAACCGCACCACCACCTCCTCCGCCGACGGGAAGACGCGGGTCACGCGATACTTCGCGATCTGGTCCTCGGTGATGGAGGAACCGCACCAGGCTCCGCGGTCAGCGGCCATTTCCGGCTGAGGGAGAGGAGCGGCAATGGAGGAGTGACGGTGGCCCGTAATGTCGATGACGGCAAGCGGGCGGCGCAGAGGGCAAGGGTGCAGGAGCAAGAGCACGCGCGGGAGAAGGAGATTGCAGCGGGGGAGCAAAGGAAAAGAACAGCCTCCCCCGCGGCATCCCTTTAAAGGATCGGAAGGGCAACCGTCGGCAGGGCCACGTGGCGCGCATCCGGGCAACCCACATCCCAACCACCGCCTAGATCCCGTGTGCCAGGACAAGATGCGCAGAAGATCCTGGAACGAGAACCGAAGCGCCGGACAGCAGTTCCCCGAGGCGACGTGCGACGGGACGTTACGCTGCCCGCCACAGAGCAATGATGGCGCGTGCGCGCGTGGCCGGCGTCAGCACTAACGTCACGGGTAGCGCAACCGCCAGGCTCAGCCGGATGAAAAATCGAAAAGCAAGAAGGAGCACACGCACATTTCGCCTAAGGGTGGAATCCACACGCGCTCGGGGGCTAGTGTCAGGGGGATGATCACCGGGTACCCCACCCGAATAAGAAACAGACGGGGATCCGGATCGCGTCCGGTGACCCTTCTTGGACAGGTTAGATGGGCCACCACCCAAGAGTCCGGATCATAAAGACGCAGCCGGATACGACGGCGTAGCCGGATCCAATCAGAGAGACAGGACGACGTGTGCACGGCATGCATACGATGACGTAGACAGTGCAACCACCCGACCATGCCAAGACTTTGTGTGGGTGACGCTGAACAATGGCTCAGGTTGACGACGCAAGACGCAAGGCCCATTGTGCCTATGACAGCCATACCGCTCATACACCGAAAGGACAAGCCATGCTGGACACTGTAGATGACTAGTCGGCTGGGACCCGCCTGTAGATGACTAGTCGGCCAGGTACTGCCGTCCCCAATACAACGACAGTGCTCCCTCTGAACTTGAAGTTATGCTTAAAGTGTTTACTAGTAAACAAACTAATTTCAATAAAACTACTGAGGAAAAACTCTCTAATGCTGAAAGAAATATAGCATCTTTGGCTGAAGCTCAATCTTCTTTGAATAAAATAGCTGCTAAACCTGAAACTAATGATAATCCCTTTGCAGCTACTAATGCTATACAAGTAAGAATTGATGAAAATGTTAGACTATTAGCTGAATTACATGCTAAGTGGGAAAGAGAAGATGAAATTGCTAGAAACATTATTGTTTCTACTATCACCACCACTAGTTTTGAGGCTAGTAATAGTTCTACCACTTTAGATGATAAGTATGGTTTTGATCTTGATGGTTGCAATATCTCTGAAGTTATTAAGTTCCTACAAAAGCTTGCTAAAAGTCCTAATGCTAGTGCTATGAACATGGCCTTTACAAAACACATTACTAATGCTCTCATAAAGATTAAAGAAGAAAAGATGAAACATAAAGCCTGTATTCCTATAAAACAAGAAGAGGGTTGGGAACCCATCATTAATATGAAAGTGAATGAGTTTGATTTCAAAGCTTTATGTGATCTTTATAGTAGTGTTCCTATTATGCCTAGAAGGATTTATGATATGCTTGATCTGCCTCCTCTTGAAGTATGTTATTTTAATGTCCCACTTGATGATAATGCTAAAAAGAAACTCATGGGGAGTCTTAATGATGTTCTTATTATGGTTAACAATGCCTATGTCCCCGTTGATTTCTATGTTTTGGATGTTGAATGCAATGCTTCTTGTCCTATTACTTTGGGAAGACCTTTTCTTAGAACTGTTGGTGCCATTATCGATATGAAAGACACCATTAAATATCAACTCCCACTCAAGAAAGGTATAGAACACTTCCCTAAGAGAGAGAAGATTTCTTTTTCTTCTCCTATGAAAACAAAATTTGGTCTTAATGCTTCTTCATTTGAGAACACCTGATTCTTTCTTGCTTCTGATGCCTAACTTAAAGGCATTAAAGAAAAGTACTTATTGGGAGATAACCCAAAAGTTTTAGATGAGCTTGGAAGTTATTACTTCCGTAATAACCGCTCCTTATCCTTTTTATTTGCTTTTTGTGCCAAGAGTAACCTCTAATGAGAGAGAAGTAATGATTGGGAAAGTTGCTGTCCCAAAACAGATTTCTGTGCTTCACCGTAAAAATTCGTGTAAAATCTCTGAACGTCTTTTTGAGGCATGAATTTTGTGCTTCTGCCCCAGGTTGTTATCTAACTTTCGTTAGTTCAACACTTTTTGATTTGAGAAACAAAAGGTCTTCGAAAAAATTCGTCTTTACCTGCTGGTCTGTTTTGATAGATTTCTGCCATTTTCTGCATTTGCTTCTTGTTGGTTCCTTTTTGAGTTCTTTTGGGGAATTGAGCTTTTTGAGGAAAGTGCTACAGTAGCTAGTGTTCTAATGGAAGTTTATTTGGTGTTAGAACTGAACCTTAAGACTTATTTATCTTGAGTGCACTAATGTTGCTAATAAAGATTGTGTTAAGTTTTGTATGAAGGAAAAATTTTAGGTGTATGGAAGGAATGAGTAATGAGATGAAGGATGGACTAAAGCTCAAGCTTGGGGATGCCACGCGTGTCACCCCAAGAAATATGCAAGAAGTACAAGCGTCAAAGGTTGGGGATGCCCAAGGCATCCCCTTCTTCATCAATAAAAATCCCAGGTTTCTTCCAAACGCTTCATTTTTATTGTTTCATGCACAGTTGTGTTTTTCTTTGAGCGTCTTCTTTTTCGTTTTCGTTTTGGTTTTTCGTTTGCTTTGGTTTTCTTAGTTTTCTGAATAAATTGGTTGGACCCCCTCTTTCATACATTGGTTTGCAAATAGTTTGGTTTGGTTTGGAAAATTGTAGGAAAGTTCATGCTTATGTGGTAAAAAGAGCTCGTTTTTGACTCTGGCCTATGCTTTGTCATGCCATGCTTGATATTGTTTTGTCTTTATGCTTAGTATCCTTTGCTGTAGCATGACTTGTTATAAAAAATTGAGATTGCTTAATGTGCCTTGGATGAATCATGCGTTGTTTTAGCATATTAAAGCATAGTATAGTGGTATTCTCCTTTGATGATTTATTTGGGTTGACTTGGCGCATGCTCACACCATGTTATGACTATATCAAGTCACCATAGCCTCTATGATCCTTTAGTTTTAAACTTGGAGTGTCACTTTATGCTTTGATCAACGATGTTTCGCTCTGCATGATTATGGCCATTATTGTTCTCTTAGTTTGTCGCTCCCAGTCTTTTGCTAGCCTCCACAACCAAGTATGAGTTCCACTCATGCATCCAACTCCCTAAACCAAGTTATTCCAAAGAGTCCACCATACCTACCTACTAGCTTATGCTATTCCAAGTATATTCATGCTTTTATTTACCTTCCAAATTAAACTTGTTATGATAAAACTAGTGATTAAAGCTCTCACGAACTTGATGGCACACTTTACTTTTCTTGCCCTTAATAAACTTGAACTATTGTGTTGTCTATGTTGTATATGCTTGCACTTATTTGCTGGGAATTAGCAGAACAATACTTTCATGGGGAACACTTTCAACATTGCACTTGGTACTTATACCTAGTTGATATCATGCTCTTTTGTGTATGGATGTTATCGGTGTGAAATGAAAGGGGAGCTTGTAAGTCCATGGAGTTATGTATATGTGTTAGAGAAACGCCTGGGACGCTGGTCTAATCCATGTTGACATGGTGGAAACCTGCAGCGTAACCATAATGAGCTGTCTATGAAGCATTCTTCTTATAAAAAAAGAGTCCTATACTGAGAAAAAAGAGAAAAAGAAAAAAAAGAGATTATGAAAAGAGGGAAGAGAGAAAAAAGCACCATATTCCCATGGTAAATAAGAAGATTGCTGAGATGCTCGTTGTCTGCTTGCCTTGTCATTTTGATATGGGGATTCTTCCGTATCATCGGGTAAGGGGTACCCCGTTGGCGGTTCTCTATGATACACCTGTACTTAAGATGACAAGAACTTACCGGTGACTAAACTTGAGTAGCATGAGGAGCGACCCTAGTATACAAGGGACATGAGATTTCTAACTTATACTTCATCAAGCATGTACACCATGGTTTGTTCACTTTAACCTTAATCATTTCAAGATGCTTATGATAGGGGCAATGAGAGCTGAAAGCTATAAGTACAAAAAATTTGGAAGCTCTTTATGAGACTTGAATCCCTACTTCCTTTTACAAAGACCTTTCTTCCACCATTATATTGAGTCTCCACCTTCTATCTTTATGCACCTACTTTGAGAACATAGTGGCCATTCTTAGTTCTATGTGCATTGTCCCAAGACTCGTTGATTGATGGATAACTTGATATTGCTTGTTTTAAACTATTTGTATCTAGTCACTCTTATGAAGTTTGAAGGTGTCCTATGCATTTATATTTGCTACTCTATTGAGGGACAAGCTGAATACTATTATGCTATGTTTTCTTTATGTGAAACAAACAAACGTCTTGCAAATTATTGTTATTCATGAATCTTTTGTTTATGCCTTTTCATGTTGCATCATAGTTTCTTTATCTTATTGCTAGAACTTTGTCTTTAATGTTATGATTGAAGTATGATACATTGCAATTGTATCTATAATTTTTGATGTTCCATGCTTGGTTTTATCCACTTTCTTGTGTTTTGTTCCAACTTTGGAGTACTTTTCATATGATTTCTTAGACTAACCTATTAACAAGAGCCATAGTGCCAGCTTCCTGTTTTCTGCTGTTTTTGGTTCCAGGAAAGTCAGAAAATGAATATTCTCGGAATTGGACGGGACAAAAGCCAAAGTGCCTATTTTTCCGGATGTCATCAAGTGCCAGAATACGAGACGGAGAGGGGCCATAGGGCCACCACACCACCTGGCCGTGCAGCCAGGCCTGGCCCGTGCCAGGGGGTGGTGTGCCCGCTCTCGGCACCCCCTCAGCCTCTCCTTCCGCCTATATATTACCCTCTAGACGAAAACCTTAAGTGCCCACTCAAAAATCCATGAAAGAGTCTGTAGCCGCCGTCATCTCCATCCCTAGATCGGGAGGGATCTGAAGCTCTTCCCGGCACCCTGCCGGAGAGGGAAATTCACCCTGGAGGCCTTCTCATCACCATGAAAGCTTCCGGTGTGATGCGTGAGTAGTTCATCCTTGGACTACGGATCCATGTAGTAGCTAGATGGCTAGTTCTCCTCCTTTGTGCTTTCATGTCTAGATCTTGTGAGCTCCGTTCATGATCAAGATCATCAATTTATAATTCTACATGTTGTGTTTTCAGGGATCCGATGGATATTGAGATGCTATTTCAGATTGATTATTGATTCTATCATGTCTTTGTTATTTGTGATCTTGCATGCTTTCCGTTGTTAGTAGCTATCTTGGCCAAGTAGATGCTAGCAACTCCAAGAGTTAGCATTTATGCTCGATAGTGGGTTCATGCCTCCGGTAACTGGGAAGTGACAGAAATCTCTAAGGTACTAGATGTGTTGTTGCTACTAGGGAGAAAACAACAATCCTTTGTTCATAGAACAATCGTATTGTTTACTTTACACGCAGTTTGTAAAGCAATAATCTGTTGCTTGCAACTTAATACTAGAGGGGGTTCGGATGGTAACCTGAAGGTGGATTATTAGTCATAGATGCAGTTGGATGGCGGTCTATGTATAATTTTGTAATGCCCAATCAAGTCTCAAAGGAGTCAAGATGATTAGTATATGCATGTATTGCTTTCTCGGTGTTTGTCAATTGCCCCGCTGTAATTTGTTCACCCAGCATGTTATCTATCTTAAGGAGAGCCACCTCTAGTGAACTATGGATCCTGGTCCTTTTTCTTTATATACAATCTACAACTGTTTACTTCTTTGTGTTTACTTTCTGCAAACTATTACTTCTTTCCATTCGATACGTTTAATCCTTTGTTTTCCGCAAAACACGGTGAGATTGACAACCTCATCGCAAGTTGGGGACAAAGTTCTGTGGTTGTGTTGTGCAGGTCTCCATGTTGCTACTAGCACCGTAGTGCATCGCCAAAGCTCAGCTAGTAACACCTTTGGGGTGTTTCCTTGCTCCTACTGGTTTGATTAAACCTTTGTTTCATAACTGAGGGAAACTTGCTGCTGTGCGCATCATACCTTCCTCTTGGGGTTCCCAACGAGCTCTACATCAACACCGCCATCAAGCATTTTTCTAGGCGCCGTGCATTGAGCCATCAAAGTACTTTGATCCCAGCTTTGAATGTTTTACAAATAATTTGATCAAGTCTTTGATGGTGCATGTCACCTCAAAAATTATTCTTTCTTTTTATCACTTACCTACTCGAGGACGAGCGGGAGTTAAGCTTGGGGATGTTGATACATTGCAAATGTATCTATAATTTTTGATGTTCCATGCTTGGTTTTATCCACTTTCTTGTGTTTTGTCCACACTTTGGAGTACTTTTCATATGATTTCTTGGACTAACCTATTAACAAGAGCCATAGTGCCAGTTGCCTGTTTTCTGCTGTTTTTGGTTCCAGGAAAGTCAGAAAATGAGTATTCTCGGATTTGGACGGGACAAAAGCCAAAGTGCCTATTTTTCTGGAAGTCATCAGATGCCAGAATACGAGACAGAGAGGGGCCAGGGGGCCACCACACCACCTGGCCGCGCAGCCCAGCCTGGCCCGCGCCAGGGGGTGGTGTTGCCGCCTCCGGCACCCCCTCGGCCTCCCCTTCCGCCTATAAGATGCCCTCGGGACGAAAACCCTAAGGGCCCGATCAAAAATCCACGAAAGAGTCTGTAGCCGCCGTCATCTCCATCCCTAGATCGGGAGGGATATGAAGCTCTTCCCGGCACCCTGCCGGAGAGGGGAATTCACCCTGGAGGCCTTCTTCATCACCATGCAAGCCTCCGGTGTGATGCGTGAGTAGTTCATCCTTGGACTACGGATCCATGTAGTAGCTAGATGGTTGGTTCTCCTCCTTTGTGCTTTCATGTTTAGATCTTGTGAGCTCTGTTCATGATCAAGATCATCTATTTGTAATTCTACATGTTGTGTTTGCGGGGATCCGATGGATATTGAGATGCTATTTCAGATTGATTATTGATTCTATAATGTCTTTGTTATTTGTGATCTTGCATGCTTTCCGTTGTTAGTAGCTATCTTGGCCAAGTAGATGCTAACAACTCCAAGAGTTAGTATTTATGCTCGATAGTGGGTTCATGCCTTTGGTAAACTGGGGAAGTGACAGAAATCTCTAAGTTACTAGATGTGTTGTTGCTACTAGGGAGAAAACAACAATCCTTTGTTCATAGAACAATCGTATTGTTTACTTTACACGCAGTTCGTAAAGCAATAATCTGTTGCTTGCAACTTAATACTGGAGGGGTTCGAATGATAACCTGAAGGTGGATTATTAGTCATATATGCAGTTGGATGGTGGTCTATGTATAATGTTGTAATGCCCAATCGAATCTCAAAGGAGTCAAGATGATTAGTATATGCATGTATTGCTTTCTCGATGTTTGTCAATTGCCCCGCTGTAATTTGTTCACCCAGCATGTTATCTATCTTAAGGAGAGCCACCTCTAGTGAACTATGGATCCCGGTCCTTGTATTTTACATTCAATCTATAAACTGTTTACTGCTTTGTGTTTACTTTCTGCAAACTTTTACTTCTTTCCATTCGATACGTTTAATCCTTTGTTTTCCACAAAACACGGTGACATTGACAACCTCATCGCAAGTTGGGGACAAAGTTCTGTGGTTGTGTTGTGCATGTCTCCATGTTGCTACTAGCACCGGTAGTGCGCCCTGCCAACGCTCAGCTAGCAACACCTTTGGGGTGTTTCCTTGCTCCTACTGGTTCGATTAAACCTTGGTTTCATGACTGAGGGAAACTTGTTGCTGTGCCCATCATACCTTCCTCTTGGGGTTCCCAGCGAGCTCTACATCAACACCGCACTAACACTTTTCTGGCGCCATACACAGAGCCATCAACCACCCAAGTCTCATAGACCGCGATTGAAATGGATCGTATGGGCACCTAGAGGGGGGTGAATAGGTGCTCTACCAATTTTTAATTCTTTTTCAATTTTAGGCTTAGCACAAAGGTAAATTCTCTAGATAAACTAATGTGGGGAATTTCCCTATATGCAAACCTATCTACTAGCGGGTAAGGAGCGAGTGGAAGAGGAACGAGTGAACCGAAGTGAAGCACGCGGAGAAATAGGATTTGTTTGCCCGCGGTTCCTTCCTTGTTAAGGGAAGTACGTCTGCGTTGGAGGGGTGGGCGGTACTAAGACCACCACGCCACAAAAGGCATCCCCTGTTCTCCGATGGATCTCGCCACAACAGGCCTGATCCACCTTCCACTATAGGTACCCTTCGAGGCGGGCACCGGTGCCTTTACACAACTGGCGGGGCAACAACTCCACAACAACTTGGAGGCTCCCGAAATGACAACAAGCTGCCACAAGAACAAAGTTGTCAAACACAATAACAAGATCTAGGTATTGACAAGAATACTAGATCAGGGATTTCTCCAAGTGAATGGAGAGGAGTTGAAGCGCTTGATTCTTGATGTTGATGATGAACTTCTCCTCCTTCAATTCCACCAAAGATCAAGACCTTCGAGTGGTTGAAGTGGGAGATTGAGAATGAGAGCTCTTGCACAAGGTCTGGTCAATTTCGAATGAATCAAGAGTTCTGGACGTTGGGGAAGAAGGGGTACTTATACCCCTTTCCAAAAAACCAGCCGTTACACACTTTGGGGGCTGGATTATCCGGCCCAAGTGAGGGCCGGATTATCCGGTCTGGGGAAACTCCGCCCCAGACTCGGAATATCCGGCAGATAATCCGCCACCTCTCTGAGCGTCGCGCCGAGCTTGCCATTGATCAACTTTTGGGGGCCGGATTATCCGGCCCTATGCGAAGGCCGGATTATCCGACCTGGGGAGAAAAAACCGCCCCAGTTCGGATTTTCTGTTAGAAAATCTGATCGGATACTGAGCGACGCGCCTTGGGTCCTTTTGCTCGAAAACTAGGGGCCGGATTATCTGGCCCTTGCGAAACCCGGATTATCCGGCCTGGGGAGGAAAAACCGCCCCAGTTCGGATTTTCCGGGAGAAAATCCGCTTGGACACTGAGCAACGCGCCTTGGCTTCCTTGAGAGATGAGGTAGGCCAGATTATCCGGCCCTTGGAGGGGCAGATAATCCGGCCCCCTCAAAACTTCCTGCACACTTAGCGCACATGAAAAGTCTCCATAGTATTGTTATCTAACACGCAAAACATAGGAAAACATGAAATGCTCTTTCAGCGACGTTTACAGTCGAGCTCATATAGGTGTGTTCTTTCAAGAATTCCCTATAGGACGGCATCTTCGCTAGTTATAGCCAACAGAAACACATTAAGGCATGTTGCCAACCTGCCTTACAGATTTGAGAGTCATGCATCTTCACCTAGAGAGGGTTACAGAAGTATTCTCCTCAGTCAAACCACTAGCTTGTTCTTCCCAGATCCTAATTCGCCGGATCTCCGATCACATAGGTTGGGTTACCACTATGGTGCGACATCCATGGGTATCAACCCCATCTCCCTCGATGCATTTTCTATCACAATTCGTGATAGTCCCTTTGTAAAGGGATCTGCCAGGTTTTTATCTGTTTGAATATACGTAACAGTTATTACTCCAGAGTTTCTCAATTTCCTGACAGATTTCAAACGTCTCTTGACGTGTCTTGATGACTTCGCATTATCCTTAGAATTGTTCACTTTGACAATAATAGTTTGGTTGTCACAATTCAAAAGGATTATCGGCACAGGTTTTTCAACCATAGGCAAGTCCATCAAGAGTTCACGTAGCCATTCCGACTCAACGGTGGCTGTGTCTAAAGCAGTAAGTTCTGCTTCCATAGTTGACCTCGTCAATATGGTCTGTCTACAAGATCTCCATGAGACTGCGCCACCTCCAAGGGTAAACACATACCCACTCGTGGCGTAGAGTTCACCAACATCAGAGATCCAGTTCGAATCACTATATCCTTCAAGCACAGCAGGGTGCCCTGAATAGTGAATCCCATCGCTCATTGTACCACATAGATAGCGCATGACCCTTTCAAGTGCATGCCAATGATCAATACCCGGGTTAGACATGAACCTACTCAACTTGCTCACAGCAAAAGAGATATCGGGTCTTGTAGCGCTTGCTAAGTACATGAGAGAACCAACAATTTGTGAATATTTCAACTGGTCTGTTGGTTCCTTCTTATTCTTTCACAATGTCAAAGTAGGATCATAAGGTGTTGGAGGAATCTTGCCATCAATAAAGCCAAAATGGCTCAAGACCTTCTCAACATAATGAGATTGCGTTAAAGTAATCCTATTCTCGTTCTTAATAAGCTTGATGTTCAGAATCACATCAGCCTCTCCCAGATCTTTCATATCAAAACTCTTTGACAGGAAAGACTTGACTTCATTTATCACATCCATGTTTGTACCAAAGATTAGAATATCATCCACGTACAAACATAATATAACGCTATCGCCCCCACCATGGCGATAGTACACACACCTATCAGCCTCATTAATGACAAAGCCAGCAGAAAGTAGAGTTCTATCAAACTTCTCATGCCATTGCTTAGGTGCTTGTTTCAGGCCATATAAAGATTTTAACAACTTGCACACCTTTGTCTCTTCACCTTTTACTACAAATCCATCCGGCTGATCCATATAGATCTCCTCTTCCAACTCTCCATTAAGGAAGCTGTCTTCACATCCATTTGATGAACTAGAAGACCATAAGTGGCAGCCAGGGACAGTAGTACTCGAATGGTGGTCAGTCTAACGATAGGTGAATAGGTGTCAAAGTAATCTTCGCCTTCTTTCTGTGTGTAGCCCTTTGCTACAAGCCGTGCCTTGTACTTCTCAATAGTACCATCAGTCCTTAACTTCTACTTGAACACCCACTTATAGCCCACAGGTTTGCAACCATAGGGTCGTTCTGATAGTTCCCAAGTTCCATTAGAAAGAATTGAGTCCATCTCATTTTGGACAGCTTCTTTCCAATCATCTGCATCAGAAGATGCATATGCCTCTGCAATGAATCTGGGAGTATCGTCCACAAGGTACACGATGAAATCATTACCAAATGATTTTGCAATCCTCTATCTCTTACTCCTTGTGGGAGGTTCATCGTCATCCTTCTCTAGGACTTCCTCATGTGTTTGTTCAAAATTATCAATAGATGCACTAGATTCAGGAAGTATTTCAGAAGAAATTCTAGCAATGCTATGCATATCCTTCATAGGAAACATATTCTCAAAGAATGTTGCATCATGAGATTCCATTATAGTATCAACATGCATATCAGGAACCTCAGACTTAACCACTAGAAATCTATAGCCTATACTCCGTTGAGCATATCCTAGAAAGATACAATCCACTGTCTTAGGTCCAAGTTTGAGTTTCTTGGGAATCGGTATGTTGACCTTAGCCAAACACCCCCAAGTGTGCAAATATGCAAGTGATGGTTTTCTCCCAGCCCACTCCTCATAAGGGGTCTTTTCTTTATTCTTGTTAGGAACTCTATTCAGGACATGACATGACGTCAACAAAGCTTCCCCCACCATGTCTTTGATAAACCAGCAGTGGCTAGCATGGAATTCACCAAGTCAGTCAGCGTGCGATTTTTCCTCTCGGCAACCCCGTTTGATTGGGGCGAGTAGGTGATGACCCACAAGTATAGGGGGTGTATCGCAGTATTTTCGATAAGTAAGAGTGTCGAACCCAACGAGGAGCAGAAGGTGCTGGCTAGTGGTATGGATCAGGAATTCTCTGCAAATACTTAGCAAACGGATTTTTAGGGGTTTTCGATAGATCAAGTAAACAAAGTACGAGTAAATAAAAGATAGTAGGGATAAATGCAGTAAGTGTCCCAATCCTTTATGCAGTAAAGGACAAGACAGTTGTATTTATATAGATGACTAAACGTTCTCGAGGACACATGGGAAGACTGTCAAGTGCTTTCGCTTCATATAGTTGATTAATCTTCTTTGGCTTGCTAAGTGTTGTGTGGGTGAACCTGTGCTAATGTACCGCCCCATCCAAGACTAATACATACTTGTGATTATACCCCTTGCAAACATTCGTAAGTACAAGAAAGTAATTAAGGTAGAAACCTAACCACAACTTTAAACTCTAAGACCCTTACGTCCCTTGTGCAATGGTTTCCTAATGGGGGTTCAGGTTTCACTCCGCAACCCCTACGATTAGTAGCCAAATACACAATGCATTCCCCTAGGACCATATAGGTGAAGTGTCATGTAGTCGACGTTCACATGACACCACTAGAAGAAGTACACCACAACTTAAATAACAATCTATTGAATCTTTCTCAACACAACTCCACTACTAACAACAAGACTTCTCCCATGTCCTCCAGAACAAAACGAACTACTCACAAGACATCATATGGATCATGATCAGAGATGGAATAATGATGTATAACAATCTGAACATAAATAATAATTCAATGGTTCACTCAATAGCATCAACTACAAAGAGTAATCAACACCGGGAAAGTTTCCCCTATGAACTTTGCAAGGTTCAACGCAATTGTTACAGCAATATGGAGATGGTGATGAGGGTGCTGCTGATGATGATGGTGGTGATGATGATGATGATGATCCCGATGAAGTCCATCTTGATGGTGGTGTTAATGGCGACGATCTCCCCTCTCCGGGAAGGAATTCCCCTGGCAGAAATCTGTCTGCCGGAGAGATCTTTCTCTCTCGGTGTTTTCCGCCCCACAGAGGCGGCGGAATCTTTCTATGGTCGCTCCCCGAGTATTAGGGTTTCATGGGGATGATAAACGCCAGAGGAGAGAGGCTGGAGTGGGCCAGGGCGACCACACCACTCCCAGGCGCGGCCTAGGCCTGCCCGCGCCATGGGGTGGTGTGGGCCCCTTGTGGCCCACCTCCACTCCATCTTCTGGCATCCTGAGTCTTTTGGAAAAATAGGATTTTCCGTATATTTTCCCGGATTTTCTGATCTTCGCGAATTTTGCCTCCAAACAGCACCTTTTCCATCAGAATCCTGACTGCAGCGGTCCATGCTCCAAAAGTCATCAACCATGCAAAAATAGATGAAACAACATAAGTATCACCTCTCAATACGAAATATATCAATGAATAATAGTGAATTAAGACATAGAATAGTGATGCAAAATGGACGTATCAACTCCCCTGTTTAGACTTCGCTTGTCCCCAAGCGAAACTGAGCTCAATAAACATGGCCTCAGGTTTATGGAGTGAAGAGTCGATAAAATAATACGGACAAGAAGCATCACATTCATCAAATACATAGATCATAATAGAAGACAACTCACTATTATATAACTCAACTTGCAATGAGTAAAGGAAACACAATAAAGATACATAAAGTGAATCATAATTGGTAATGGCAAACTTAGCTCTCGGTCGAAGAATAGTTGATAATTTGCTAGAGTTCACAAATAGCTGGTTTTTCAATGATAGCTTTCAAAGTAGTAAACATCAAGATAAGAGCAATGTGCAAAGCAAGGAACATAAGAAACATGATTGAATAAATCATCATATGAATGAATGAAACACAACAACTCAAAATACTTGCTGAGATAGAAGGGAATAGGTTTACTAACTCAACTACAAAGTAAAGAAAGGTCCTTAAAAGAGGGAAGCAGGGATTTCAAGTCTCATAAAGAGCTCCCAAAAATTATGATACTTACTAGCTTTCAGCTCTCATTGCCCCTATCATAGGCATCTTTAGGTGATTAAGGTTAAAGTGACACAACTAAGAGGATATGCTTGACAAGTTATAAGTTGAAATCTCATTCCCCTTACTTATGAGTACCGATCCTCATGCTACTCAACTTCAGTCACGAGCAAGCTCTTATCATTGTAAATACATGCGTATCATTGAGAACCGCCAACGGGGTACCCCTTGCACATGACACAGGAGCTATCCCATAATCAAAATGACAAGGCAAGCAAAGGAGCATCTCAGCGATCTTTTATTTTCTATTTGCATAGGTTTTATTGAGCATGCTTCATAGAATGCTCACTATAGTTATGTTGCAAGTTTCACCATGATTAGGCATGGCTTAAGCTAGCGGCCTGTGTTTCTCTAACACATATAAACTCCATGATCTTACAAGTTCCACTTTTTATTTCACAATCACGATCCATAAGCAAAAGAACATGATATCAGCTAGGTACAAGTACCAATGAAGTGTTGAAAGTGGTCCCCATGATACATGGTTCGGCTAACTTCAACTCATAAAGCGCAAGCATATACGCAACAAAGAAGGACCCAATGGTTCAAGATTATTAAATGCAAGAAAGTAAAGTGTGCCATCAAGTTCGTGAGAGCTTTAATCACTAATTTTCACATAACAAGTTTAATTTGGGAGGTAGATAAAACAAGAATTTACTTGGAATATCAATAATGCTACTAGGTAGGTATGGTGGACACAAATGGCAAAGGTTTTGGTTCAAAGGAGGTGGATGCACGAGAAGAATACCCTCTCAGTACAGGTTTTTGGCTAGCAAGGCTGGGTAGCAAGTATAAGAGTTGAAGGAAACAAACATACAAGTGATAAAGACAAACATGCAATCTTCCTTGGAAGCACAAAAGATCGTAACTAGAGAATACTAGACTTATGAGCAAATCAAGAAAGAAAGATGATGAAATTATTTTTTTCTCCAGAGTACTTTTGTCTTTTTCATTCAACTCTCAAAAATAGTGTTGCTACTGACCGAGCCAGGTTTGCCAAAACCAACTAAATTAACTCAATGATCCCAAAGTGATACCAATACTAACAACAAGATCAATCATATAACCACGAATTGAAAACTAACATAAGCTATGCAAAAGAGTGATTGATAGAACTTCTCATTAATATTCCATAATGGAAACTCGCACCAAGGGATACATATCTAACGAGAGAGGGGACACTTCCATAATGCAAACCATACTACAAAATAACTCCTCTATTCATGATATGACTCTACTAATAAGGTAAAAAGATAGAAGATAGTGATATGATACAGCGACACTCCCCCAAGCTTGGAACAAACCAAGGGGATGCCAAACCTGATGACGAATTACTCCTTTGGTGGTGGTGGTATCTTCTCATCTTCGTCCGTCTTCCAGGGTAAAGGCTTCCCATCAACAAAGGACATCGTGGTTTCCAACATCCTGAAACTTGTAGCAGCACTTATGCGTTTAAATCTAGCCTCATACTCACAGTTTTGATTTTGAACGTCATAGAACTGTGCTTGCAGTTCGTTGGTTGTTTGGCAGAGTGAGAGGACTTCGTCTTTGAGTTCAGCAGTCTCCTTTTGGTGCTCGGTGATGAGTTCGGAGCAAATCTTATGGATGATATCCACTTCGCGCTCCGCCATCTTCCTGTACCTAAAGACTTCATGCTCCAGTGCTTCCATCCTGTCCTCCAGACTTCCTTCACCTTTAGGGCCTTGAACCTCTTTAATCCGGACCTCTCCACCTTCGAGCAACAACTCCTTGGGATGAATCTTCAATTCTCTCATGTACAGGTTGATGATATGTTCTAAGGAATCTCCCTTGGATGATCCAGAGGAAGACATTGTGGCTCCAAATCTGGGATTTTTACCTGGCAGAAACAGATCGAAACAAAAACACGACAAAAATACGATATACGAACCTCGGGCGATCCGGGGGGTTATATATTACGAAGTTTCATATCAAAAGGAAGGTACTGGGAGAAAACGAGTCGGAGGCGGAGTCCTGGGTGGCCTCACCACCTGGTGGCGCGGCCAGGGGTGGGCCCGTGCCATGGGGTGGTGTGGGCCACCCCGGCTCCTGTTCCGTCCCTTTTTCGCTTCGAAACTTTCCTTATCGACTGAAAACTGCAAAAATATAGTTATATTGTATTTTCATGAACTTTTCTTACCGTAATCATACCTACATGAAAACGGACTGTGCAGGTCTCTGAATTTGGTCCTCAATGAATTTCTCTAGAGTTATAACTTGAAAGGCATCAACATCTTCATTGTAAGAATCTCCAGCAATATAGTGTTTGAGTCGCTGTCCATTCACTACTTGTGTAGTATTATCTTTTAGAGAAGAAATTTTTATTGCTCCTGAACGGTATACTTCTTCAATGATGAAAGGTCCTTCCTATTTTGATAGTAGCTTACCTGCAAAAAATCTGAGACGAGACCTATACAACAGAACTTTCTCACCAACATGAAATTCTCTCTTAAGTATTCGCTTGTCATGCCATCTTTTAACTTTTTCCTTAAAGAGCCTAGCATTCTCATAGGCTTCACTCCTCCATTCATCTAAAGAACTTAAGTCAAATAATCTTTTCTCACCAGCGAGCTTACAATCTCTATTTAGTTCTTTCACTGCCCAGTAAGCTTTGTGTTCTAATTCTAAGGGTAGGTGGCAAGATTTCCCATAAACCATTTTATAAGGAGACATTCCCATAGGATGTTTGTAAGCAGTTCTATAAGCCCATAAAGCATCATTCAACTTCTTAGCCCAGTTTTTTCTAGACCTATTAACAGTCATTTGCAAGATAGATTTAATTTCTCTATTTGATAACTCTACTTGCCCGCTAGTTTGGGGGTGATAAGCTGAAGCAATTCTATGATTAACATCATATTTAGCAAGGGTCTTCCTAAAACCGCCATGAATGAAATGAGAACCCCCATCAGTCATGAGATACCTAGGCACTCCAAACCTAGCAAAGATAACATCCTTAAGCATTTTTAGAGAGGTTTCCCCATCAGCACTTTTCGTAGGAATGGCTTCTACCCACTTAGTAACATAATAAACGGCAACAAGAATATGAGTGTAACCCTTCGAAGGAGGGAAAGGACCCATAAATTCGAATCCCAACAATCAAAAGGTTCAATAACTAGAGAGTAGTTCATAGGCATTTCATTGCATCTAGAAATATTACCAACATGCTGACATTCATCACAAGATAAAACAAATTTTCTTGCATATTTAAAAAGGGTAGACCAGTAGAGACCTGATTGTAGTACCTTTTGTGCAGTTCTATCTCCTGCATGATGTCCACCATAGGCGCTACCATGACATTTATGCAATATCTCTTTTTGTTCATATTCTGGAACACATCTTCGCATAATACTATCAACTCCTTTGTATAAGTGTGGGCCATCCCAAAAATAATGCCTCAAATCATAAAAGAACTTTCTTCTTTGCGGAGCTGTAAAAGTTGGAGGCAAAAACTTGGAGACAATAAAGTTAGCATAATCAGCATACCAAGGGCTTCTTCGCGAGCTCACCCCTACTGCGGCTAACTGTTCATTTGGGAAACTATCATTAACAGGCATAGGATCAAAAGAAATGTTTTCCAAATGAGATAAATTATCAGCTACAGGGTTTTCAGCACCCTTCCTATCTACTATGTGTAGATCAAACTCTTGTAAAAGCAGTACCCATCTAATAAGCCTAGGCTTAGCGTCCTTCTTCGTCATAAGATATTTAATAGCAGCATGATCAGTATGAATGGTTACTTTTGAGTCCACAATATAGGGCCTAAACTTATCACAAGCAAAAACAACAGCTAGAAATTCCTTTTTAGTAGTGGCCTAATTCCTTTGAGCAACGTCTAGAGTCTTACTAGCATAATGGATAACGTTTAACTTTTTATCAATACGTTGCCCAAGGATAGCCCCTACAGCAAAATCACTAGCATCACACATTATTTCAAAGGGTAAACTCCAATCAGGTGGTTGAACAATAGGGGCTGTAGGTAAAGCCTTCTTAAGAGTTTCAAAAGCTTCCCTACAATCATCATCAAAAACAAAAGGTACATCTTTTTGAAGAAGATTAGTGAGAGGGTTTGATATCCTAGAGAAGTCTTTAATAAACCTCCTATAGAAACCAGCATGACCAAGGATACTACGAATACCTTTGATGTCTCCTGGGCATGGCATCTTCTCAATTGCCTCAACCTTAGCTCTATCAACTTCTATGCCTCTTTCAGAAACTTTATGCCCAAGAACAATCCCTTCATTAACCATGAAGTGGCATTTCTCCCAATTAAGAATAAGATTAGTTTCTTCACATCTCTACAAAACTTTATCAAGGTTCTGCAGACAATTATCAAAAGAAGTTCCATAGACAGAAAAGTCATCCATGAACACTTCTACAATTTCCTCACAAAAACCATGAAAGATAGCAGACATGCACCTTTGGAAGGTAGCAGGAGCATTACATAAACCAAAAGGCATACGTCTATAAGCATAAGTTCCATAAGGGCAAGTAAAAGTAGTTTTTTCTTGATCTTGTTGTTTAACAGCAATTTGAGAAAAACCAGAATAACCATCAAGAAAACAAAAATGGGTCTTTTTAGACAACCTTTCCAACATTTGATCAATAAAAGGAAGCGGGTAGTGATCTTTCTTAGTAACTTTATTGACTTTCCTAAAATCGATGCACATCCTATAGCCTACCACTATTCTTTGAGGAATAAGATCATCATTATCATTAGGGACAACGGTAATACCTCCCTTTTTAGGAACACAATGAACAGGACTAACCCATTCACTATCAGCAATAGGATAAATAATACCAGCATCAAGGAGTTTCAATACCTCATTCCTTACCACCTCCTTCATCTTAGGATTTAAACATCATTGGTGTTCCACTACTGGCTTCGCATCTGGTTCTATGTTGATAGAATGTCATATATAGGTGAAATCCCTTTTAAATCATCCAGAGTATAGCCCATAGCTCCTCGGTGTTTCTTCAAAACCTCCAACAGCTTTTCTTCTTCCTTTCTTGAAAGTTTAGAGCTAATAATAACAGGATATATCTTTTTATCATCAATATAAGCATATTTAAGATCATCAGGGAGAGGTTTTAGATCGAAGACCGGATCCTTTTTAGGTGGTAAAGTGGTACCCAAGTCTTCTACAGGCAAGTCATGCTTAAGCAACCTGGGTTGACGACGGAGGATCTCGTCAATCTCATTCCTTTCTTCCATGAAGATCTCACTTTCGTGATCTTCCATAAATTGCTGCAAAGCATTGTTAGGAGCAAGAGAGATGGAAGCAAGTTGTTCAACTCTAAAATCCTCATTATGGGTTTCCTCTTCGCAAGGTTCTTTAGTAAATTTCGAAAAATTAAACTCATAAGGTTCCCCATCAAACTTAGTCAAGATTTTCTCCCTCTTGCAATCAATAATAGCTCCACAAGTACTCAAGAAAGGTCTACCAAAAATGATAGGATAAGTTTTACTAGCAGCTGAACCAAGTACTAGAAAATCAGCAGGATACTTGATCTTACCACAAAGGACTTCCACGTCTCGTACGATACCAATTGGAGAGATGGTCTCTCTATTAGAAAGGTGAATAACCACATCAATTTCTTCCAACTCGCAGGGACTAATTTCATGCATAATTTCTCTGTAAAGCTCATAAGGAATAGCACTGGAACTTGCACCAATATCACATAAACCATAATAGCAATGATCACCAATTCTAACAGAAATCACAGGAACACTAGCCTTTTTAGTTCTATTAGGATGTGAAACAATATTAGAAGAATCCTCACAGAAGACTATGTGCCCATCTTCTATGCATTTAGTGACAAGGTCTTTCACAATTGCTACTACAGGTTCAATGTTTATTTGTTCATCAGGTTTTACAGTTCTCTTTTCACTTTTAGTGATTACATTAGTTATCATAGGATGATCCTTTACCTTATCTGGGAAGGGAATCTTCTCGATATAAGGTTCAGGTAAGATATGATCAATAATGCAACACTCAGTGCTCCCAACAGGAACACGGTCAACAATATCTTTATAAGGTGCATGGTACTTATTCCATCCCCTTTTTGGAATTTCAAGATAAGAAACAAAAGCTCTAAAGCAATCCGTAATAACTTGCAAATCAAGACCATAAATATTACTAATATTTTGAAAGTCATCAGTTCCCATAAAAGATTCAATGCATTCATAATCATAATTTATACTTGACTTTCTACCTTTGTCATTCTCCCAAGCTTCAGCATTGTCTTGAATATGGTCTAGAAGATCCCATTTAGCTTCTTCTTCCATGCGAGTGAATGATCCAGCACAAGAAGCATCCAATAAATCTTTATCATGTAGAGGGAGCCTTGCATAAAAGTTGTTGATAATAATATTGTTGGGGAGCTCATGAACGGGACATTTGAGCATTAGTAACTTCAATCTCCCCCAAGCTTGAGTTGTACTCTCTCCATCAAGAGGCCAAAAGTTCTATATTTGATTCCGATCTTTATGAATCTCACTAGGAGGATAAAACTTTGAATAAAAGAGAGGCACTATTTCCTCCCATTCCAGAGCTTGACCATTCTTCAGCAGCTTATACCAATCCTCAGCTCTTCCTTTCAGTGATAATGAGAATAACTTTTTCTTAACTTGATCTGTAGTAATACCTGCACACTTGAACAACCCGCATAATTCATGTATAAAGAGTAAATGATCACCGGGATGGACAGTTCCATCCCCAACATAGTAGTTATCCATAACACGATCAATAATTCTTGTAGGTATTTTGAAAACATCTTTCTCAGCAGGTGCTGTCTTATCTACTACCTTAGTAGTGGTAGTAGCATTACCAAATAAGAAACTCAGCGAATTATCCATAACGAAAATAAAGCAACTAGCAGAAGTAAACAATACTCATAGTAGAAGTTTCCTTTACCAGTTCCACTCTCCAATAGCTTCACTCGACAGCGGCGCCAGAAAATAGTCTTGATGACCCACAAGTATAGGGGGTGTATCGCAGTATTTTTGATAAGTAAGAGTGTCGAACCCAACGAGGAGCAGAAGGTGCTGGCTAGTGGTTTGGATCAGGAATTCTCTGCAAATACTTAGCAAACGGATTTTTAGGGGTTTTCGATAAAGCAAGTAAACAAAGTACGAATAAATAAAAGACAGTAGGAATAAATGCAGCAAGTGGCCCAATCCTTTATGCAGCAAAGGACAAGCCGGTTGTATTTCTGTAGATGACCAAACGTTCTCGAGGACACATGGGAAGACTCTCAAGTGCTTTCGCTTCATATAGTTGATTAATCTTATTTAGCTTGCTAAGTGTTGTGTGGGTGAACCTGTGCTAATGTACCGCCCCATCCAAGACTAATACATACTTGTGATTATACCCCTTGCAAACATCCCTAAAGTACAAGAAAGTAATTAAGGTAGAAACCTAACCACAACTTTAAACTCTAAGACCCTTACGTCCCTTGTGCAATGGTTTCCTAACGGGGGTTCAGGTTTCTGTCACTCCGGAAACCCCTACGATTAGTTGCCAAATACACAATGCATTCCCCTAGGCCCATATAGGTGAACTGTCATGTAGTCGACGTTCACATGACACCACTAGAAGAAGTACAGCACAACTTAAATAACAATCTATTGAATCTTTCTCAACGCAACTCCACTACTAACAACAAGACTTCTCCCATGTCCTCAAGAACAAAACGAACTACTCACAAGACATCATATGAATCATGATCAGAGATGGAATAATGATGTATAACAATCTGAACATAAACAATAATTCAATGGTTCACTCAATAGCATCAACTACAAAGAGTAATCAACACCGGGAAAGTTTCCCCTATGAACTATGCAAGATTCAACGCAATTGTTACAGAAATATGGAGATGGTGATGAGGGTGCTGATGATTATGATGGTGGTGATGATGATGATGATGATCCCGATGAAGTCCAGCTTGATGGTGGTGTTGATGGCGATGATCTCCCCTCTCCGGGAAGGAATTCCCCCGACAGGAATCTGTCTGCCAGAGAGATCTTTCTCTCTCGGTGTTTTCCGCCCCACAGAGGCGGCGGAATCTTTCTGTGGTCGCTCCCCGAGTCTTAGGATTTCGTGCGGATGATATACGCCAGAGGAGAGAGGCTGGAGTGGGCCAGGGCGGCCACAACACTCCCAGGCACGGCCTAGGCCTGCCCGCGCGATGGGATGGTGTGGGCCCCCTGTGGCCCACCTCCACTCCATCTTCTGGCATCCTGAGTCTTCTGTAAAAATAGGATTTTCCGTATATTTTCCTGGATTTTCTGATCTTCGCAAATTTTGCCTCCAAACAGCAACTTTTCCATCATAATCCTGACTGCAGCGGTCCATGCTCCAAAAGTCATCAACCATGCAAAAATAGATGAAATAACATAAGTATCACCTCTCAATACGAAATATATCAATGAATAATAGTGAATTAAGACATAGAATAGTGATGCAAAATGGACGTATCAGTAGGGAGGCGTCCTCTCGTGAATAATGCCATGTTCCTCACAGAACTCGTCAAAGATTTTGGGAAAATATTCACCACCACGATCCGACCTAAGATGTTTGATCTTTCTCTCTAGTTGATTTTCAATTTCGTCCTTATAAACTTTAAAGTAGTCCAAAGCTTCATCTTTAGTGCGCAGCAAATAAACATAGCAGTATCTAGTCGCAACATCAATCAATGTCATGAAATGTCTCTTTTCACCTTTTGTCAACACACCATTCATCTCACATAGATCAGAATGTATGAGTTCTAGAGGTGCCAAGTTTCTCTCCTCGGCAGCCTTGTGGGGCTTTCGAGGTTGCTTTGATTGCACACAACTATGGCACTTAGAACCTTTGGCAATATTGAAATTCAGAATTAAACTCATGCTGGACATCCGAGACATCAAACCAAAATTAATGTGACATAAACGAGAATGCCAAACACTGGTATCATCACTAACATCACCACAAATATGATTCACGGATTTATTACAAAACTCTGAAAGAGAGAAACGGAACAAGCCTCCAAGCTCATAACCTTTACCAATAAATTGTCCATGTTTCGAAACAACGACTTTATTAGACTCTAACACAACCTTGAACCCATCTCTGCATAGTAGGGAGCCACTAACGAGATTCTTGTTCATAGTAGGGACATGTTGCAGGTTCCTCAACTGCACGATCTTTCCGGAAGTAAACTTCAGATCCACCGTGCCAACACCACGAACAGAAGCATGTGATCCATTCCCCATTAGGACGGAAGAATCCCGTGCGACCTGATAAGAAGTGAACATAGAGATGTCAGAACACACATGAACATTAGCACCTGTATCAATCCACCAGCATGGTGATTGAAACACTGAAAGAACAGTAAATAAATTACCATACCCATCCGTGTTGCTAGCGGTCACGACGTTGGCAGTCTTTCCACTTTTCCCTCTGTGATCTGCATGTGCTGGGCAGTCCTTGGAGAAGTGTCCGAGCTCTCCACAGGTAAAGCATCCTAGCTCGGCCTTGTTCGGCTTCTTCTTCTTCTTGAAGGTTGTACCTACAAGAATTGCCTATGTTTATCGCATCGGCTTCATCGCATCGGCCAAGTGTCCTATGTTTATCTCGGAAAATTGCCTATTATAAGGTTTTTGGATTGTTGGATAATTAGGCACAATTTCCATGATTAATTCCAGAATATTAAACATGACAATACCAGCTACTAGCACATGTAACTCGAACATACTAGATGTACTAAACAACAAGATAAACGGAAACAGGCAGCAGCTAAACATGTACTCGTAGAACATGATGAATAACCAGACAGCAGCACGTCGCACGTACCGTTCGATTGCAGTAGTCGCAGCAGTAACCTTGGGGAAGATTGATCGAAGCAGACGGCGGCGAAGACGACGATAGGCAGCACCGACCGACTTGGATTGAAGACGACCCATGATGAAGAACTCGAGCAGTCGCGCAGAGCGCTTCCCAAAAACCTTATTCGCCTTCTCCCGTACAGGATCACAAAGGCGAGTGGTTCCGGAGACCTGCTCTTCGGTTCGCCGGTGCATGCCGGCAAGCGGGATGGAGTAGACTACAGTGGCACAAGGCAGAGAGGAGGCAAAACCCTAGATTGGTTTTTCGGCGTATTCCTGGTGGAAGCCGCACTGGCGTTTATATAGAGCGGCTCCCGCAACCCGCGGCGTGGCGGGCGCCGTGACGAGGCGAAGCGGGCGTCGGCGGAGGAAGCGCCATGTAGTTCTCCTCTTCTCACTCACTTTACTAAGTGGTGAACCACTCCACCTTATAAGGTGGTGTAACTCTCCTCCAACTTTCCATGTGGGACTAAACTTTAGCTCCCACTCCAGTCATATGTGAGCTGCCACCAAACTGGGCCAAATCACACATGGACTTCCACACACATGGGTTTTGAGATTTAGGAAAAAACTGAAATCACATATGGGCTTAAATAGATTAGCCCATTATTTCTAACAAGCAGAACACAGGTAGGGGCATTTGTTTTTTGATAAACACAGTGCAAGCGCAGACGTTCACAATGCGTATATACACTCACCCCTATGAACACACGCACGCACACCCTACCCTATGAGCACCTCCGAAAGACTGAGCCGGCAGGTCTTGACATTGACGAAGTCACCGCAGGCGCCTCGCTATCGACGGAAACGTCGCCTTCCATTGAAAGAATATTTCGCCTTTATGAGACACCAAAGCGTCAAACCCGGAGTTTAAACTCTTGTAGGGACATATTGATGGGACATCTGATACGAAGATTACATCCCGTCCGAAAACTAAATGCAGGAACAAGGGAGGAGCTAATCGCGTCAAACCATGGCGTGGTCCTAAATTTTCATTGCGTTCTTAGGTGTATGTGCTGCTGTAAAAGCATTCTATCAATCTAGCACCTAAAAAACCAGGAAAAATAAAGCTACCCACAGAAATGTATAAGAAAAACTAAGCGAAGTCCCGCTGAATCGAAGCCAAACTAAATTTGACAGCTGAAAACTTGGATCGGGGGTCCTTAGTAGATTTTTTTACAAATATGCCTCCCTACAACTATCCATCGTCAGAACTGCCCTCCACCCCAGTCAATTAGCAAAAATACCGTGGCGGGATATGAAAAAAGTGCCACGTGGCACATGCTGACACTGCCTAAGGCGGGCCACACATCCCGCCACGGCTACAGGCGGAAGGGCCTTCGCGCCATGGCCACTGGAGGAAGGAGGCGTGGACATGTCGACGGTGGCGGTAGGACAAATTCCCGCTGGCGGAAAGGGGTGTTCATCGCGCGCAATGGCGATTTTTTTACAAATATGTCTCTCTGCGTTTTGGCATTGTCATAAATACCCTCTAGCAAATTCTATTTTCAAAACTATCCTGGCGAAAGGTGGAAAAGCCAACACGTGGCACCTCCCGCCGCCATGCCTGGCGGAGCAGTGATCCCGGCAACGGGACTGGCGGAAGGTTCTTCCCGCCCCTGGTACTGGCGGGATGTGGTGGACCCGGTGACAGCACTGGCGGGAGGAAAGTGCCGCCCTTGCAGTTGGCGGGATGCAGGGAGGGAGTGATAGGCCGGACCCCGCTGTCGTTTCTCCACTATATGAGGCGTGTGTATGTTTCTGACAGGCTGGATAGCCAACAGAATGGGCTCAGTTGTCACGGTCTGCATGTATGAAAGCAGCTGGTCGGAGCGCATGTGTGTGTGCGGTCGAGCTAAGCTCCGTCGAGCATGTAGTCGTGCAGTTTTTGGATACGTGTCATGCGTATGTGTACTCTGTGTAGGAGGCGCCCAGCAATACTATTCGTTTTGGTTTTCTAAACTGCGCATCGTGGTGGGGTTTTCAACTCATCTGTACCCGTGCATGGTGATTAAGCTGCATATGTCAGTTTGGAACTTGATTGGATTCTTTATTAGAAAGAGAGGAGAGAGAAGTATTACCACTTCAGGCGTACCCTTCTGCTCTTTTTAAAATAAACGGGCGGTACTTTATGCACTTCAGGGAGCAGCGATGGGACGGTACTGCAGAAAACCCTACACGCGTTCCTCCCGCCAGCTGACAAGGCGACACGTTCCTCCCGCCAGTCCTGCCACCCGGTCCCACCACATCCCGCCAATGCCAGTGGCTGGAAGGCCCTTCCGCCAGCGCCCGTGACGGTATCTCCGCTCCGCCAGGCATGGTGGCGGGAGGTGCCACGTGTTGGCTTTTCCACCTTTCGTTAGGGTAGTTTTAACAATAGAATTTGCAAGAGGGTATTTTTGATAATGCCAAAATGCAGAGAGACATATTTGTAAAAAAATCTCCTTAGTAACACCTGATTGATGGATTTACAAAGTGTACTAAAAAATAAGCAACGGGTCAACTTCCATTTATGTAGGTATAGTCCAAACAGAATTTCAACGAGCTGACCATAGGAATGGGACTCACCCTCGACAACCGACATCACTGCCCACTGGATATAGTACAGTCGCTTGATATAGTAGGAAGGTAATAATGCTTGGGTGGGATCCAGTGATTGGACGCAGTCATGCCTACAAATCGGTCGAGAGCTATGTCTGCGATGCAATTTAGCGGACACCATATCACGAAGGGACAGGTTGGTAGACGTGCCAACAATGCCAACCAAGTAGAGTGAAAAGCCTACAATCAGCTTGGCGACAGTATGCTAATCTTCTGATGCCTCCAAGTCCTGCATGCATACATTCCCTGACAATCGCATCCCATCTCTCTGGTGGTTTTCTCATCTTCCCTTATCGGCAGTTGTTGTCTATCTGATGTGCTTACAAGGACCAATTAAAACCAGAGGTACAAATACTAGCGATGATGAATGGGCAATGTGGCTTGCTATCTACGTCATTGAATACTGGTTTGTATATATATTTAAAAAGAGGACAGGCAGAGAGCGATGGTTGGTTGAGTATTCATTATGTGTCCATGCGGTGAATAACCATGAGTTTCCATAAGAGGCCCTTGACGTACGTGTTGGTCAGCATCTATACTTCAAGTAACACACTTTAGCCATGCATAAATGTGAAAAACAAACGACAACCTAGACAGCATACTGAAGAGGAAAATGGTCTATCTCCCATTCTCGTTCCGATTTCAGAGGCTCCGGTACCAGGTGCTTTTCTGTGCATAGTGGACCGTACCGAGGAGGCAACTTCCAGGTCAAGCCATCATCATGAGAGAGATGGACCTCAAAGTGTAAAGATCGATCTAAACTGCATACAACCTTGTGACACGGCTGGCCATAATCATGATTTTTCGCAGTGCCCATAGGACCATGGAGCAAGCAGCTGTTGTACTCCTGTTTTTCTTTTTTAAATTTCAGTAACCACTTAAAATTTATTAAATTAAAAACTCCTTTGCATGGGTAAAACTCCCTTGAGTGAAAAGTTGTCGGTAAAACTGGTTTTTTGGGTGGGTTTCGGGTTTGATCTGGACCGGTCTCGTCGTTTTGATCCATACGCATGAGGTCGTATGCATACGTGGCCGGAGTATAATACGGAGATGATGTGTAAGGGGACCCCAAAGCCGATTTTCTGATCAACGTTTCCCTCGAGGGGGAGGGGGGACACCGAAGCAAGCCTCAATTAGAAAAACTTAGTGGCACATGAAGATGTGACCACGCCACTGAACTAGTGATGTGTTACAACGTGTGTCAAAAACAATTCCATGCCATCACTATATTTTGTTGGGTGGACTGCTAGGTCCCACATACACTAGTAGAAAAGGGGAATTTGGTCCAGCCCCCAAAGCCATTCATCTCGGTTTGAATAACAAATCAGTACCAATGTCAGGCATCGGTCCCGTTCCATGTCGCCAGGACATCGGTCTCGGTTCATCTTGGGGTATTGGTCCCGGTTCAGCGAAGCATTGGTCCCGGTTCATGCCATGAACCAGGACCAAAGGGTCCCTTTTTAGTCCCGGTTCGGGATATAAATCAGGATAAAAAAATCGGAAATTCTCACTTTGTGCTTCTGCGCGGCAGAAAAACCAAAATCCTGCATGCAGAGAAAATCCTCCCCGAATCGCCTTCTAGTTTCAAAAACATGTCGCAGAAAATTGTAAAAAAATCAAAAAACAAAATCCTTTCAATTGTAGTTGTATTTGGTGATACACTTGTCATGAAAACTAACAAACTTGAATTTTGACTTATTTTGCAAAAAAACATTACTCCCTCCTACCCAAATTAATTGACTTGGATTTGTCTACATTCGGATGTATCTAGCACTAAAACATGTCTAGATACATCCGAATCTAGAGAAATCAAAGTCAATGAATATGGGTCGGAGGGAGTATAAAAACTTCAGATGGCCGCCATTTGTGCATACGATGTTGGAAAAAACATATAATATATCAAAATGATCGGCAAAAAATTCCATTTCCATTCCAGTTCCTCTTAGCGAGATTATCTTTAGTTAATAACACTTTATTATTGAGAAACCACATGAAGATTTTAATTTTGTAGGTATTTTAATCTTCCAAAGATATCTTGTGGGAAAGCACGGAAGCCCGTTCATAAGATCCTCATACATAGACTTAACCGTGAATACTTTATTGTCAGTTAAACTCCACAAAAACTATCATGTTCATAGTGAGGGTTAATTCCTTCAGTCGGTCACAGAGGTGCATCCATGCATCCCAAGTATTTCCAGCTAAATTCCTCCTAAAACTGATGTTTAGAGGATTATGAGACAAAACTAAATGAATAGAAACATGTTTCCTATGAACAAGGTTATATAAGGAGGGGTATTGTTGGGTGAGAGACATCTCTCCTAACCAAGCATCCTCCCAGAATCTAGTACCTTTCCTATCACCAATTTTGAAAGTACCTCTAGAAAAGAACTCATCTATTACTCCCATTAGTCCTTTCCAAAAAGGTGAATCAGTCGGTTTGGCCTCAACTGGTGCTAAAGTTTTGTATGTCAGATATTTATTGTGAAGCAACTCTTGCCAAACTCCTTCTTACAACAGCTTATGTATCATTTATTCTTAAGTTCAATTACTTCGATACCTAAACCACCCTGATCTTTGGATCGGCAAATAATATTCTATATTTCTTCTTATGTTCATCATTTTGCTAAAAGAATCATGAACGATAGAAGTCTAATCTTTTCCTTACACCCTTTGGTATTTCAAGAAAAGACAGCATAAACATGGGCAAACTCGATAGAACTTAATTAATTAGGACAAGTCTATCCCCATATGATAATAATTTACCTTGCTAGCATCCCAGCTTACCCTCAAATCTAATTTCAAACGGGTCCCATTCATAGTTTCTAAAGAGGTACCCCAAGGTATCTAAACGGCAAAGAACCTGCCTAACAATAGAAAATTTTCTTATAATTGTGCTCCTGCTCCACCGCATGACCAAAACAATAACTCGCTCTTGTGAAAATTATTTTTTAGGCCGGACAGTTGTTCGAAAATGCAAAGAACGAGGTTCATATTTACTGCTTTCTGAAATCATGTTCCATGAACAAAATTGTGTCATCAGCATATTGTAGAATAGACACTCCCCTCTCGACTAGATGGGGTATCCGTCTGCTACTTAGCCATTCTCTTTTGTGGGCGCTATGAGAATAGCAAGCATATCCGCAATAATATTAAAAAACATAGGAGAAAGGGGATCACCTTGCCGTAGACCTTTTTTCGTCTAGAAATAGTGGCCTATGTCATCATTGACACGAATGGCAACGCTTCTATCCCGCACAAAATTATCAATCCATTTGCACCAAACTGGATCAAATCCATTCCTGCAAAGAACTTTTTGTAAAAATGCCACTTTACCTTATCATATGCTTTTTCAATGTCAATTTTAAATAATACATCATCCATTTTCTTTCTATGGATCTCATGAATGGTCTCATGCAGAATGACCACTCCTTCGAGTATATGCCGTCCAGGCATAAAAGCTGTCTGAGTTGGTCTAATTATCTTGTGAGAAATCACAGAGATACGATTTGTTGCAACCTTAGTAAAAAATTTGGAACTCACATTGAGAAGACAAATGGGTCTATATTGTTGTATTTGGATTGCATTCTCCTTTTTGGGAAACAAAGTAACAACTCCAAAGTTGAGTTTAAAGAGGGGCAAATCGTCTGTTTTCAACTGTGCAAAAAGTGCCACTAGATCATGTTTAATTACAGCCCAAAAAGATTGATAGAATTTTGTAGGAAATCCATCAGGTCGAGGTGCTTTGGTATTCTCCATCGAGGAAATGGCATCAAAAACTTCATGTTCACTAAAACCAGTAGTTAAAATCTCATTCTCTTCTTAAGAGACCTGAGGAATATCATTATTCCTATCCTCCGAAAGAGTAAAACTATTGGGAGTCGACTCCCGAAACAGTTTCTTATAGTAGTCAGAGATGTAAACTCTCTAATTTTCCTCACCCACAATGGTCCCTTAATCTTGTTCTAGTTGGATGGTTTTATTTTTTCTAGTACAAACTCGTTACTTAGAGACTATGCATAGAGCCAGTTTATCATGAAAATACAAACTACAGGCGGTGTTCATCATCCTCAGGCGGTCGTAATGTTTTGACCGCCTCTAACTCTAACCTCAGACGGTTGTTAATTTGCACCGTCCCTAGTACGAGTCCCCCTCATCCTGTCTTAAAAAACCGTCTCTAAATTGAACCCGAGATGACGGAAATTATTGGCCGTCACTCTAGATCACCCAACCACAGTCGGTCTGAAATATTAATCGCTTCTAGGTGTCTACTGAGACAGACCATTATGCGGCCCGTCTAGAAAACTAGCGTCGTGCACGTTCCTAAAGTAGCATGCGCATATTGTTAATATAGTTAGAAAGTAGAGATCGTGCACTGTCCCTAAAGGGAATATGTCCTAAGAGGCAATAATAAAGTTGTTATTATCGTATTCCAAATATATAATAGATGTTTATTTTATATGCTATAATTATATTGATTGGAAACGTTAATACATGTATATTTAATAAAAAATAAAGGGTTCTTAGTGGACGCTACCAGGAAACATCTCTCCCAGGTCCAGCCATCATCATAAGCGAGGTGGACCTGAAAAGTGTAATCCAAACCGCATACAACCTTGTGACACGGATGACCATGATCATGATTTCTTCGCAGTGCCCAGAGGACCATGGCGAAAGCAGCTGTTGTACTCCTTTTTTTACTTCTTTAAATTTCTGTAACCACATAAATTTTACAAACTTAGTTACCCATCAAGACGTGACGACACCACTAAACTAGTGGCGTCTTGCAATGTGTGGCAAAAAAAATTCCACGCCATCACTATATTTTGCCGGGAGGACTGCTAGGTCCCACATACTTGTAGCGTGCCACGAACTTGCCACACCACTGGAATAGACTTATTGCTATATCAGTGGCGTGTGTTAGAAAAAATGACACGCCACCACTATTATCAGTGGCGTGTGTTAAAAAATATAGACTAGCCCCTTTCCATCAGTTCGGGTACCCAAGTGCACTTGCTATAATCATTAATAAAATATACATAATATTTATTTCTTCCAACTAAAGTTGGAGCAGAACCCCATATATCTGAAAAAACAAGTCCTAAAGGAGTAGAAGACACACTAGAAGACTTATGATATGGTAACTGATGATTCTTTCTCTTTTGACACGCATCACAAACCGACTCTTTATTAGACTCTCTAAAAGGAATTTCATTATCTCGAAGAATCTGATGAACCATAGCGGATGAAGGATGTCCTAGGTGCTCTACCAATGCGAAGAGGACTGAACAACAAAAGCTTGCCCGGTCCTTGAAGAAGAGTTTCCCTCGTGACAGGTCCTCTATAGAGAAAAATTTGACCAAAATTCTAAGAAAGCATGCTTATCTTTTGCAAGATGATGAACAGAAAGAAGGCTTTTGGTGGCATAGAGAACATGCAAGATATTATTGAGATGAAGATTATGCTTAGGGGTATAATATAATGAATGACCAGTATTGTGTATGTCCATACCTTTATCATTGGGCCCATGGATTTGGTCTTGACCATTGTAAGCATCGCTCATGGTCAATTTGTCCACCTCTCCGGTTATGTGATTGGTGACACCCGTATCAGGGTACCAATTTGAATCCACACCATATGATCCCACAGGAACATGGAGCAAGCAGTTTCGTGGTTTCTCTTACTATGAGTTGCAACTGGACTTATAACTGTTTTTTTCGGGAAGTTAAAATTTAGATTGATTTTATCGTTCATTTCTTCCTATCATTTGCAACTGGATATGCAACTGGCTTTTTTCAGGGAGTTGCAACAGAGGAATTTTTCACGGTCCCTATTTGCTACGAGTTGCAATCATACTTGCAATGGGCTTTTATCAACAGTGGCAACTGCAGTTGCAACTGAGGATTATTGCTACTGGACTTGCATCTAGCTTTTCTCAGGTAGTTGTAAGTCGAGTTCTAACTAAGGATTATTTTTTGGTCCCTTCTTATGACTTGCAACCCGAACTAGAAATGACTTCTCTCGGCAGTTGCAACTGAGTACTGAAATGTCATTTTCTTATTGCGTTGTCTCTTCTTACTATGAGTTGCAACTTGCTTTCTTGAAGACTCGAAGAGTTGCAACTGAGAATTAATTCCCGGTCCCTTGGAGACTACATCGTTAAGGTAGTTGCCACTGAAGGACCAGTAGAAAGGGTAGAAGCGATAGCTGGGAAGTAGTACCATGCCCTTTGCTCTTGGAGACTGCACCGTTAAGGTAGTTCCCGCCGACGGACCAGTAGATCCCTTCGCAGAGGCGCCTGATCTAGATTGGGAACAAAGGCCTATTTAGTATCAATGGCCAGTCCCTTCGACAATGCATTCGAACAATGTAGTCGCACACATAGTCAATGATCTACTTGGGGCAACGTTTGACATTTCCTAGCCATTAGCACAACGAGGTATGGATCAAGGAATCTGTTGAACACTTTCAGGTCCTAAACTCTGGTGTTTTTTCCTAAGTCCATTCTCTACCATCCCTATGTCTCCGATTCTCATATGTGCGTGCACCTCTCTGGTTCATCTCCCCGTTGCATGTAGTTATCTCCTATCTAAATACACTCTTTGCCTATTAGATAAAGCCGTGGAGGAGCTATTTGTTATGCTATCCAGCTTGCTGAAGATGGAGTACTATATATAAGGGAAAAACAATATTGACACCCATGTGACGCTGTGTGGAGCCATGGAGTGCTCAGCTATCTGTAAGCATTGATATCTTACCTTATAAGCAGTGAAACACAAATTGACAACAAAGTCGACAATTACTACTGGTGTGGTGTTGGTGGCAATTCTTATTTGTCACCATTAGCGAATCCTATCACAGCTATGCTTACCTGAACAGTAAAATGGTCGGCCCATTAGCTCTTGCAACGTATTGCCCCATGAACCTGCTGGTTTCTAGCGATTTTCTGGTTTTTGTTTAAGTTTTCATGTTTCTCTGATTTATTATTTTTTGGAATTTATTTTTTATTTTTCCATATTTCTAGTTTTCGTTCCTTTTCTTTGTAGATGCTTTTTTTACTTTATCCTTTCCTTTTTCTAAATACATATGTTTTTAGAAATCACATATTTTATATACTAAGAAATTTTTATTTCTTGTCCAGCTCTTGAATATTTATTAAGGC
Source organism: Avena insularis (assembly GCA_023614405.1). Lineage (NCBI taxonomy): Eukaryota > Viridiplantae > Streptophyta > Magnoliopsida > Poales > Poaceae > Avena > Avena insularis. Next base: position 570,293,373 of record CM042692.1, read on the forward strand.
GTGTATGAACATTTACATCTATTCTGATATATGTAAACATTATGTGTTGTACAATACACATTTTTCACAATAAAGTTTATTTAATAAAAGTATATGTACTTTATAAAAACTAACATGCAATGTATCATGCAGATGTGGCTGCTTATTTAGGAGCGCTCTCATTCTACGGGGTGCAACTGTCGCTATGGAAATTAAGTACAACTTCACCATATTGTTGGTTACTACTACTTCCTCTATTTCAAAATATAAGATGTTTTAGCTTTGTGAAAGAAGTGTATCTAGACTCTTTTAATGTATAGGTTTAGAGTAAACCTATATACTAAAAGGGATCTAGATACACTCTCTTCACAAAGCTAAAACATCTTATATTTTGAAACGATGAGAGTATTTGTTAATTAGTAGGGCTAAGAGCATCTCGACGGCGTACCGCAAATATTTGTGTGGAACAGCCAAAATATTGTCCTGTTTGGGGCCGTGTGTGAACATGTCCAGACTGACGGAGCAAGTGCCCCAGTGTTACCCTATTAGTTTTGGTCATTGCACGTGCCATGTTTTGTTCCATTCTCATATCGGGTATTTCATTCCTATTTGCTACTTTTGTGAATAAAATATTCCTGAACTAAAAGCACACAAATATTTAGCTATACAATTAGTTCGAAAAATTAAGTTATGGACGAAGTTCAGGCACCAAGTTTGGCCATCTCAAACAATATTCAATCCAAACATTGTTAGAATACTATACGTGAATAGAGTAGAGATAGACTATGACTCTACATCTTGTACTTCAAGTCTCTACCTACCTCGTGTACCTCTATATAAACCCCTTAAGGATGATTGCAATTTAAAACACAATATTCTAGGAATTCTATAATTTTTACATGGTATCAGAGCGGTTAGCCTGACGGCGCCGATCTTAGGACTTCCTCCATTTCCGCAACGCGCGCCGCCCCCGAGGAGATCAATCTCCTCTCCTCGGCGCGGCATCCGATCTTGATCAAAGACTAGATCGGTTTATTAGACTAGACTAGCTGAATGTCCATGCGTTGCCATGGTCATTTATAATTTTTTATCGCACATGGATCACCTTTTAATATAAAACACACATAAATAATATTCTGTATATAAAAGGTAGACACAATGTATAAAAAGTTATAATCTGTTCATGACCATTCAATGTTCAAAGATGCCCCGCACAATGAAACATAGAGCTAAAACATAGAGCTAACCATTAGAGAATATCGACGCCAACAGCAGGAATGGTCTGCCCTTGCGCCTTGTTTGTTGGCATGAAAATGTTGAGACTGGCCGGAATTTGAAAGGGGACATGTCATCATGGAAGGTGCAAAGATGTATCGAAGAAGAAACACTCTTCACACAACGTGTTGTGTTTGCACGATCTATGTGTCGATAGTGTTCCTCATAAATCCACCAAGCATACCATAATTTTTATGGGATAGATTGATACCAGAATTCTTTTAATCTTTAACTCATACGAGACCATATTTCTACTTCCTTTTTTTTGTTGCTTGGCTTAGTCAGTATATACAACCCTTTGTTTTGAAGGAATACAACTTTTTTATTAATCCAGTGCCTCGTAACAAATAATATTTATCTCATCTTGGCAAAGGTACCATATATAATCTTTTTATAAAATCTAATGGCCTCTACTTTTTGATACACTAGAGACAAAAAAAGAAAAGAGGCACACTAAACATGCATGGCGGATATGTGGATCAATTTGCGCCATGTGCTGTATTCGTTGTAGTTGTGTAAGTGCATCACATCTCTTTCTTCGTCTCACTTTTCAGCAGGTCTAACCACCGGTGCTTGTTGGATCAACACTTTGTAAAACTGGCTGCTGGATTGAGACGTGGCTCTCCTGGCCTGCCTCATCCCTACCGTGGTGATGCTCGCGATCTTCACATTGAATCTACGGAAGTTTTGATGCTCTGTCTCAAATATAGTTCAGACAAAGTGTGGAGTGGAGTTCAGTTCAGTTATTTCTCGACGGAAAAAAGAACGCAGCTCCTTGTCCTGGTCAACCTCGACAATCCTCCGCCTCGCCGCGCAGGCCAAGGCCATCGACCGCCTCCTGGCCATCCTGCTCTGGCCGCCGGCCACCAGCAGAAGCTAGGCTCGCCGCCTGCTACAGCACGCCGTCATCCCCATCCATGTCGCCCCGGCCGCTCCGGCCGGCAAGCTCGTCACTCCATATCGCTCCACCGCCAAGCTCGTCGATGGCCCCGTCCGTCTACAAAGACCACACCGACCAGCATGCCTCGCCGCCTATGGAGCTGGCGCAGGCCTGCAGCGTGCACGCGAAGGTGAGCAGTTTGCTTTCCTACCACTCTCCACTTTGCTCCCCACCGCCGCGCCGTCGCTTCAGCCACCCATGTCCAGATGGTTCGCGTTTCGTGACCGCCTCGTCGTCTTGTACCTCCATGTTGAAGGAATCAAGCCAAGGCTAGGAGGGGACGCTTAATGCGGAGGCGATTTGCGGCGGGAAAGCCGGGTCGCGAGCAGAGATCTAAGTCGACGCGATAGGCTTGGCCCATATGCTAACGAGGAAGAAAACGTAAACCGAACGGAACGAAACGTATTAGGACGAATCTACCTCAACGTAAATTACTCAACGTATAAATTATAGTATAGAAGATAGATAGATAGATTAGTTTCAATTTCAAATTCTCCCAGTTCACAGATTAGATTCAATTAGCCACCGAATAAATCCCTAGATCATCGCTACCTTCATCCGGTGGAAAACAGTGCAGAAATCGGTACATCGGCGACGCTACTTCGGTCTCTAGCGCACCGAATTGGAGATGACGGAAGGGCGAACTCACACACGCGGACACGAACAAGCTGGGGCAAGCACGAGGCAAGATTTGACGTCTCCATCTACAGGCAAGATTTGTACGTGTCCATTTACAGGAAAGATTTGGAGATCGATCCAGCCTCTCTTTGCTAGCAAGGGACGTCGATACCGCGAAGGCCCGCCTCTTCGTTAACACCGGGAGGACCTGCGTCTTCATCCACTCACGTCGCATGCACCAGACACAATCTTCTCCAATCCAACTCCATCGATCTCCTGCACGCCGGTGTCTACGGTCAAGCTGTACGAGTCTGCACTGCTTCGACATGCGACTACACCGACCTCATGATCTACACTACACCGACACCAAGATCTGCACGGCACCAAGCTGGACTATATCGATCCGAACATCTACGTCAAGTTGAACGACTACACCAAGATCTTCGTCGAGTTCTACATCGCCAACAAAAATCATCGCCAAGGTCTACATCACGTGGTCAAAACCGTCACCGCCACAGCCAGGCGCTCTGCTAGGGCGATCATACGATCGCCTCGCCCGCCTGGTTAAAACCCCACCGCAGCCGCCATAAAAACCATGCCGCTGCCGCTTTCCTTGTGCCCCGACCGCCGCCTCCAAAACCCTACAACCAAAAAAACTTGTTCTCGCCGCAGATCTCTGCCTCTGCCGCACGAAAACCCGCCGCTACCGCTAATTCATGTCGCCGCTGCACTATGACCAAGAAACCTGCCGCCACCGCAAATTCCCGCCGCCGCACAAAAAAAATAAAACCCTACTACACAAATTCCAATTTTTTGGGCCTCCGGCTACGACTACATCACGACCGGCTACTTCGACATCGACATAAAAAACAACGTCTACAACAATTTAAGAACTCCAGCCACCAGCATCCACGTCGTCACTTGCGGCCACACGCTACTCCGACTGTGATTGTGGGAGGGAAGAGAGGCACTAGAAGGGGACACAGTCATCGCCCCTAGGTTCAAGCCATGATCATGTCCATGCAAGTGGAAGACTTCAAATCCAGTCGCAACCGTCCTCTTTACTCCCTCTATGGTTGAGGGGTGTGTTATAATACGTATATGTGAATAGACTAGAGATATACTAGGACTCTAAATCTGGTACTCCAAGTCTCAACCTACCCCGTGTACCTCTATATAAATCCCTTAAGGGTGATTGCTAAAACATAATATTCTAGGGATTCTATAATTTCTACAAACACATCACTTTTTTTTAGAAAAGAGTATATATTAATATCGCGGAGATACCAATTACACTCAGCCTCTGCAGCAACCCATGCCCTAGCGGCCTTACGGATGCACACAACCCAGAAAAAGAAGAAGAATTACAAAAAGGAGAAGTCCCGCAACAGAGAACGATGCCTCGAAGCAACGACACTAAGACCACCAGAACAACACCAATAGTTCAACCACTCCAATAGCAACACCTTCAAGAAGAAAACAGTGCACAAGCTCCATCGTTGCCCGATCAAAGATCATAGGTTTTCATCCTGGAGAAAGTCTTCGCTCGCAAAACAATACCGTCAACAATGTCATTGCCAGGCACAACAAATTAGGACAGACCTTTTTCACCCTGCAAGGTAAGACTAGGAACTTCTCCTGTCTTGTCGCCCCCACAAATAGTCGCTGCCACAAGTCATAGATCAGCCAGTTCCTCGTCGCCTCAAAGACTCAAAACATCATTGATGCCCTCATGTTCCTGCTTTCCTGACATTTTCCACATCTGACTTCACCATGGATCATCGAAGACATGAAACATGATGGTAACAAGCAGCAGATCTTTGCAACGCTCCCGCTGAAACCAAACGTCTAGAAAAACATGGGTACGCACAACCGAATACCTTCCGATCCAGCAATCTCTAGGCATGGGAGTTCACCGACGGAGCCTTCTTTTTCTTGGCAATCTCCAGGGCAGATCAACGAGTGCAAGCAACAAGCAGATCTTTTTCTTGGCACTGGCGGAACGCTAGAACCGTCCGCCATTATTGGACAGAACAACAGGCCCCCACGCCGCCGTCCGCCGCCCGCCCCCTCCGACGAAAGAGGAGACAAGCCTGCAATAACCATGCGCCCCCTGCCGGTCCGTTAGCCCAAGCAAGCAACATCATGCCGCCTTTCCACGCACCTTCAGGCAACCAAAAGGCCGCACCGATGGCAGATCCAAGCGGAAGCCTAGACCTACGACCACAGCTTCCACACCTTGTGCCGATACCTGGTGGGTAAGCCGCCGCCGCAACACGATCCTGGCACAGGCCCAACCGCCTCAAGCAGCCGACCTCCACGATCGGATCTCACGCCCAGGAGCAGCCACCGCTGCCACACGACCAGGGGCGCCGCCCTGACCGCCGTGCGCAGCCGAATCACCAGCGCCGACCCCATCCGCCACCAGCAAACTGCCGCCGCGATCTGCTCTCCCCGGCCCCTTCGGTGTCGGGCCCGCCTCCACCGCGGCTGGTGCCGGCGGCAGTGATGGAGGGGTGGTAGATCAGGGAGAGGGTGTTTGGCACATGGCATATACATGAAAAATCAGTTGGTGCGAGAAAGTTTACGGCTCAAACAAAGCTTTTGACTTTGGATCCATGTTGCTATTGTAGTTGTGAAAACCTTCACCTTCTAGACCATTTGTGCAACCATCGCTTGCTTTGCCTCTCATTTATCCTTGAGTTTTTCCAGTTATGCAGTGATCTTGTCTGTTTCAAACATTGCGTCATAAAACCTACTCCCTCTGTTTCATAATATAAGATGTTTTAGCGTTGTTAAGATAATGTATCTAGACACCTTTTAGTGTATAGTTTCGGAAATATTCTCTCCGAATCTACACACTAAAAGATATCTAGATGCATTACCTTCACAAAACTAAAATATCTTATATTTTGAAACGGAGGGAGTAGGCTTTTGCGTTTCAATGTAAATATGTTTTTGTCCATATCAATTTCTCTACGGAGGGTCCGGGTCGATGGGCAATGAATTGTCGTTTTCGAGAGATAAATGCGTCAACCCCGATGCACCTCTGCCTTCATGTAAGAAGGACGGGGAAGCCGCTGAAAACTCTTGCGACGTTCTCCTTCAAATGGTACATCATTCCCCCTTGGAATCCATCAGCCTCCCAATCGTCGATACCGCTGGTAGGCTCCATGAGGTTCTAGGGGAGGCCCATTGCCTGAGCAATAGCCATGTCCTTTGTTGCCTCACATTCGGGTCATGCACCCGTGCTCGGGTCTCTATGAGCTTTTCCTTCTTCTCGATAACCGCTGACAATGAATTGGTGACAACTGCGATGGAATGGACGCAATGGCACACGAGGACGAGACGTGACGGCACCAAATGAGATGTGGTGGCGGCGTCTGCTAGAATGGATCGTCAGCAAGTGTGGCAGGGAAATGAGTGGGGTAAATAGGGTTTGCCGGGACAAGTTGGACCCATGCTCGGACATGTCCAATCAGCCCTAATTGGTCCCGAATGTTGGGCGGAGGAGTGCCTAGAAAATATTGGCCCATATTTTTGGCAGATTGGGTGGCTCGATGGATCTTATTCTGTGTCCATACTACAAGTGCGGCGGTGCAACAATATTCTTGATAGAGTACGCGCTAAGGTTGGGGCAGTAGCTGTTGACGAGATCACACAGCCCCTCCAGCCACTTGTAGCTGCTGATGACGTCGTTCACGGTGTACATGGCGTAGGACAAGCCGCCGGTGAGAAGCTACCCAAGGAAGGAGCAGCCTGCGTCGGTGCTGTATTGCTGCCTGCAGCTATGAGCACGTCATCAGACCATGCGTTCTCACTTCCTTCGGAGGCTGTAGGACATGACATCCAGGATAACCTTGCGGTTGACTTCCATATGGCAAGTACATTAGCACGAGGAGACATGTATGAGGTGATCTATCAAAAATATTCTAGGCGGAAATGCCTCTAGTTCCAACAGCCACGCTTTTGTACCATCCCGATGTCTCCGATTCTCATGTGGCTTTACCTCTCTCCTGTTACTTTCCTTGTTCATGTAGTTTGTCACCTATCTAATGTGATATCCAGTATGTTAAAGATGGACCAGTGTATATATACAAGGGCAAATTAATTGTTTCTATACTCAAGGATGAAGGTTGGTGGCGCGGTGGATTGTTCATCATGTTTGTGTTAACATCATGAATGTCCAAGGGTTGATATTAACATCATGAGCACATGACTCCTTCGTAGATATGGCCCTTAACATCATGAATAATGACCAAGGGTTACTTCATGTTAATTAGTGTGGCTAATATTAGAAAAAGATAAGATACCTTTCCCGACCCCTCCCGCTCCCGCTCCGGCGCAGCGCCGGGCAAAGCCCGTGTGGCGTCGTGGCGGCGGTGGCTCTCCTTGACAAAGGTTCACATCATGGCGACGACGTTCCTTCTCCGGCTAATTGGTGGCAATGCGGCGGAGTGGCGGCGGCCAGGGGTGGTTATGCTGTGTGGCGGCGCTCAGGATCAGTGGGTGGCGGTGCGGTGGATGGATCCAATCTGGCCAGATGGGCTCGGGAGGGCCATGATCGAAACTGCTGCCTACTACATCTCACCTCCAACGACATCATGAAGGAGCTTATGGGCTACTTATGTGGCACGAGGACGCCTAGGGTAGCAGCCATGCGTATGACGATGGCAGCCTCCTTCTTCACTGTAGGTGGTCGGCCAGGGCTGGTTGTGGTGTTTATCCCACTTTCAATACCGACGGCGAGTTTGGGAGGTGTGGCTGCTGGTGTCGTCCTATGACCCCAGTTGTGGCAGGCGATGGTAGCGTCTTCTCGTCGTTACCTTGCTGAAGGCATCGCCACTGCAGCTGACGTCTACCTTCTCGTGTTGCTCCGGGGGAAATCCTAGACCCGGGTATTCCGGATCAGATGATGGTGGTGCTCTGGTCGTCGCTCTCCCTCTTGGGGGCGTCGGTTTTGGAGCAGTTGCCGGATGGTGGTGGTAGGTAGGTGGAGCGGTGTACATCTAACTCATCAACGACGACAAGGCTTGGTGACATGGTGCAGCTGAGTCTATGGAAGACGTGTCGTGCTGACCTCTGATGAGTGCATATTTGCATCATGCTTTATATTATTATATTGCATTGTACAAGTAGGATCTTGGTATTTTACGGTGCTCGCGCATATTTTATGTCTGTTTTCACCAGGATCAGGATAGAATATGGATACAATTCTTGAAGAAGTTGTACCGAGGAGAAAATGAGTCAAAAACAACGTAAATCGCTTATTTGGAAAAATACTAATATTACCAGAAGAAAACCAGAAGCGAATAAAGGAGACAGAGGGTTCAACGACCAACTATACGGCGGGAATAAATTTTTCGGCCGTATAGTTCTGGCCCTATAATTGGCACCTCCTCCGCCTCCTCAAATAGTTTCACTCCGTGCAACTGGATCGAGGAGACGACATATAGAACACCCAGAAATCACCGAAACCTCACCTCTGGAAGGCATGTGGAGGGGAAACTCATCCGCCGGGGATCCATCTTCAACCTGCACAGATCCGGGAGGCCAAGGCGTCGATCTTCATCATCCACCGCTGCATCACCACCATCTCCATCCATCCCATCTATATCTTGTCTAGATCTTACTATAATTCCCGTGCTCGTTGTGGATTTATACAAGTACTATTCATCTATGATTGTTCCCAATTACCATTGCTATGATGTTGATTACCTCCATATCTTAGTAGATCTCTAGTTCTTGGGGAGATGGAGAAACCCTAGCATTGATTGAGATGAGATAGAGATTATTATGTTATACATCATTATGTGTATGTGTTAATTGTCTTCATCTTGATGTTGGGAGTTGTGCACCTCCTTAATATTTGCCTCATATGGGGACTCGATGAAGGGGATTACTTGTTGGTAGACAGAGGGATGATAGCACTTACTGTGACTATAAAGCTGTTGTCAATCCTTACGTGCTAACTTAGGGAATCCTGCTCCCGCTCCGGCGCAGCGCCGAGCAAAGCCCGTGTGGCGTGGTGGCGGCGGCGGCTCTCCTTGCCAAGGTTCACATCGTGGCGACGACGTTCCTGCTCTGGCTAATCGGCAGCAATGCGGCAGAGTGGCGGCGGCGGCTCTCCTTGCCAAGGTTCACATCGTGGCGACGACGTTCCTGCTCTAGCTAATCGGCAGTAATGCGGCAGAGTGGCGGCGGCCAGGGGTGGTTGTGCTATGTGGCGGCGCCCAGGATCAGTGGGTGGCGGCACGGTGGATGGATCCGATCTGGCCAGATGGGCTCGGGAGGGCCATGATCGAAACTGCTGCATACTACATATCACCTTCAACGACATCATGAAGGAGCTTATGAGCTACTTATGCGGCACGAGGACGCCTAGGGTTGCAGCCATGCGTATGACGATGGCAGCCTCCTTCTTCACCGTAGGTGGTCGGCCAGGGCTGGCTGTGGTGTTTATCCCACTTTCAATACCGACGGCGAGTTGGAGAGGTGGGGCTGCCGGTGAAAATCGTGCTATGACCCCAGTTGTGGCAGGCGATGGTAGCGTCTTCTCGTCGTTACCTTGCTGAAGGCATCACCGCTGACGTCTACATTCTCGTGCTGCTCCGGGGGAAACCCTAGACCCGGGTATTATGGATCAGATAATGGCGGTGCCACTACTACGGAAAAGCCTACCGCCAGCGCACCAAAATAGCTTATCCCCGGCGAATTTGGGTTCGCCGGCGACCATCTTGCCGGCGGTAACGACTTACCGCCGGCGCATAGCAGTTCGCTGGGGCATAATTAGCGCCGGCGCACTGACCCTGGGCGCCAGCAGTAGTTCGTAGTGCTAGCGGACTGATCAGCTGTCTTGTTCGCCAGCAGTATTGCATTTGGCATTTAAAAAAATACAAATACAAAAAAGTATTTTATTGATCACGCAAAACTCTGTTTCGTACAAATATTCGAACGAGTTGATGTCCCAATTATTTACATGCATGTGATTGCATGCATGCAGCTACTTCCTACGTACTTGTCAGCTCGCCAGGCGCACCGCCTTCTCGCCAACAGCTCTGTCTCGGTTCGCCGGTGACATTGTCCGTCTCAGCTCACCGGGGACACCGCCTTCTTGTCGACAACTCCGCCTCAGCTCACCGGCGACGCCGCCTTATCGTCGACAGCTCCGCCTCAGCTCGCCGAAGACGTTGCGTTATTCTCAGCTTGCCGGCGATGCAGTCGAGATGTGACGAGCAACAAATAGAACATCAAATGGATAAAGTCCTTGCTTCCAAGTACCGACTGCAACCAACCCTAAATTGCAGCCATATTCAACTCCCTTTGTTTCTTCATGCAGCAAAAACAAGAATTAATTCAACCAGTCATCAGGGGAAGAAACACAACCAAAATAAGATGAACCATTCAGTCAGACAGGTACTTCCCCAATAAGTTTTGTAGTCCCTCCGGCCCGATTTAGTTTCGCCAGATTTATCAAACTACCACCATGAGCAATAAGGCGAGCACCAACAAGTTCACCAACAGGCGCAGTCAAGTTGGGAGCAAACGGTACCCGCAAAAAAAAATTGGGAGCAAATGGTCATTATCTAGTGTATGGCATGTAGGAATAATCACATAATAATTCAGTCAATGTAATATAAGATGGTCATATTCACAACTCAATATGTATCTGCAAGATTTACATCTACAAGACAAACTGTTTTAAAGGTAAACTGGATGGTATCTACAATATTCACAACTCAATATGTATTTGTAATATTTAAAATGCTAAATTCAGTGGTAGTTTGTTTGTGCCGGCAAGTTAGTGTTGAGTGCGCGGGGAGTAGTTGCGGTTCGAGCGGGGTTCAGTTTTGCATTTTCTTGCTACTGGTATCACTAGCGAATAGGCACCCGATTCGCTGGCGGTAGTCTAGACAGCGCAGGCGCATGCAAGTTTGGTTCGCCGGTGGTAATATGCGGTGTTCCTGGAATGGGTTACCGCTGGCGGCCCAAAGTTTAATTCGCCGGTGGTAGCCCAATCAGCCTCAGTGTTGCCCATCTGTGTTTGCCGGTGGTAGCGTGAGGCGGGCCTGGAAGGCCTTACCTCCGGTGACCCCGGGCCACTTCGCCGGTGGTAAGCCATCCGGCTATAATCTTTTCTCTACTAGTGTGCTCTGGTTGTCGCTCTCCCTCTTGGGGGCGTCGGTTTTGGAGCAGTTGCCGGATGGTGGTGGTTGGTAGGTGGAGCGGTGTACATCTACCTCATCAACGACGACAAGGCTTGGTGACATGGTGCAACTGAGTCTATAGAAGACGTGTCGTGATGGACTCTGATGAGTGCATATTTGCATCATGCTTTACATTATTATTTTGTATTGTAGAAGTAGTATCTTGGTATTTTACGGCGCTCGCGCGCATATTTTATGTCTGTTTTCACCAGGATCAGGACATAATATGGATACAATTCTTAGAGCAGTTGTACTGAGGAGAAAAGGAGTCAAAAACAACGTAAATCGCTTATTTGGAAAATATTAATATTATCAGAAGAAAACCAGAAGTGAATAAAAGAGACAGAGGGTTCAACGACCAACTATACGGCGGGAATAAATTTTCTGCCCGTATAGTTCCGGCTCTATAGTTGGCACCTCCTCCGCCTCCTCAAATAGTTTCACCCCGTGCAACTAGATCAGGGAGACGACATACAGAACACCCAGAAATCACCGAAACCTCACCTCTGGAAGGCATGTGGAGGGGAAACTCATCCGCCGGGGATCCATCTTCAACCTGCGTAGATCCGGGAGGCCAAGGCATCGATCTTCATCATCCACCGTTGCATCACCACCATCTTCATCCATCCCATCTACATCTTGTCTAGATCTTGCTATAATTCCTGTACTCGTTGTGGATTTATACAAGTACTATTCATCTATGATTGTTCCCATTACCATTACTATGATGTTGATTGCCTCCATGACTTAGTAGATCTCTAGAGATGAGATAGAGATTATTATGGTATACATCATTATGTGTATGTGTTAATTGTCTTCATCTTGATGTTGGGAGTTGTGCACCTCCTTAATGTTTGCCTCCTATGGGGACTCGATGAAGGGGATTACTTGTTGGTAGACGGAGGGATGATAACACTTACTGTGACTATAAAGCTGTTGTCAATCCTTACGTGCTAACTTGGGGAATCAAGGAGAACTCATCAACCCATGTCCATGCCACGGGAGAAATCCCTTAATAGCGGGTTAATACGATTGATGTCGTTTATTCGTCAGCTGTGGTTATGAAGGATGATGTGAGCAGCGGTTGCCGCCTATTCATCCATATATGGAACTCCTCCCACATACATACACATTATGAGAATATTCATTATAATAATCTTGATTGCTTAGTCTAAATTGCTAGCGGTGTATCCACCACTCTCCAAGAACGCCTTTTTCCCCATTTCAGATCCAAAGTTCTATTACACACGTGATTCTTCCTCTCTGCATTAAGGTTTACTTCACTTTAAATTACCTTGTTCAACCAAAAACCCAAAAACAACTCAACCTTTCTTGCATCTTAAAGTTATTTCTCAAGTACTTCGTTTAGTTGTAATTAAAAGAATTTTAGTCTTTCGCCTATTGCTCCCTGTGGGATCGATATCTTTATTTCGAAACTAGCTACAAATGATCTGTGCACTTGCAGTCATCAAGCTATTTTCTGGCTCCGTTGCCGAGGAGCTTAGCGCTATAAGTCACTTTACTTTTAGTTATTTATTTTCGTTGTACTAATTTTTACTTGAGTTGCAGGACCTCAACAATGGACAACACTCAGAATTTAAACCAGCTTGAGGCAGTAAGGAAAATGGGTTCGCCCATGGACGCCTTTATAACTATCAATAAAAGCATAAATCCGGATGGAATCAAGATCCATCCTTTATTATTTGAACTATTGCACTCTAAGAAATTTGCAGGAACCAATGAAGAGAGTTCATATGGGCACTTACAATTCTTTGAAGACATTATCAGTTCCTTTATTTTTTACGACTGTAATCTTGATATGGTTAAAACCCAGTTGTTTAGACAAACTCTCTCTAATAATGTTTGAGACTGGTATAAATCTTTTTGTGCAGAAGCACCGAGGATTTAGAAGGAATGGACACCAAATTCCTATCAAAGTATTATCCAGAAAGCAAAACTCATAGGAGGAGAGGTATTATTATCAGTTTCAAAAATAATCCTGGTGAGGGCTTATATGAAGGATATCTAAGGTACAAAAGCTATCTAGACAATTTCCCCATCATCGCTTGCCTGATTGGTTAATCACCCATACTATTTATGGAGGGCTAAATATTGAAAATAGGATGAATCTAGACACTGCTTCTAATGACAGTTTTCTATCTTATACCTATGATGAAGCTTGGAATCTTATAATAAAAATGAGAGAAGCAACGGAAAATCTTAAAGATAAGGAAAACATTATAAATGGTTTTTCTGAATATGCTTGCATTAACGATTTCCTTGCAGATGAAAGGACAGATGCAATGATTAAAACCCTCGGTATTGATTCTTACTCAGTAAAGAAAATTATTGAGAATTATGCAGGGCATTTGCAGGTACCTATAGAATGGGAGCCGTGTAAACCCCTCAAAGAAAAGAAGCGTGCAAGAGCGCTGATGGAAGAGTTCTCCTTGTTACCTATTCAAGGGATCATCGAGAAAAGGAAAAAAGAGGAAGAACAAATAAAGAAGAGATCAAAAAAACCAGAAAGGAACCCCAAAGCTACCAATATAAATAATGTTATATTAAAGGATCTTATGAAGGCACGAATAGTGGACAATAAAGTGGTTATGCTAGACCTTGAAACCTCACAATACATCGAAGGTAAGGTTCGAGGTAATGAAACTTTCTAAACCAATGACCCCTATATATTGTGGATAAACTTTCTTATATGGAATTTGTGAGCCAATTTCCACTATAAATATTATGCCTTCATCACTTTATGAGGAACTCTGCTATAATTTAAATAATCCAGATGTGGAACCGGTAGACACTACTATGAAATTGTCTAATAGGACCAATATAAAACCGGAAGGAGTGACAAAAAATATCTATGTATTTATTGGGTCACTCATGTACCCCCTTGATTTTCATATTGTTGATATGCCTCGAGATTCTTTTTGTCCTATCTTTTAGGCTGGCCTTTTATTTCCATCACCAAAGCTCGAGTTGATAATAAGAAGGAGACTATTTCACTGATGTTTGGGGAAGACGAAATGACATTCCACTTCTCCAAACTAAAGAAGAGACCATATGAAGTGGAGGATATCAAGGAAGAGAAAATGATTGCCGATCTAGCAACAATTCACTTTAGTACTCCACAATATAAATTAGAGAGGATCATGATTAATTGGGAGGAAGCACTAGAAGATGAGGAGAAAGAAGACATGGATGATTATCTTGATTCAGTTCCGGAAGCTCAGAACCCACATGACTATGAAGAACTGGTAAGAAAAGGAGATGAAGAGCCTCCACCAATTGAATTGAAACAACTTCCAAACGATATGAGGTATGAGTTTTTAGATGATGAAAATAAATGTCCTGTTATTATTAGGAAGAATCTATCAGAAAATGAAACAAATAAACACATTTCAATTTTGGTTAAGCATCGTGAAGCCTTTGGATATACACTGAGTGATATTAAAGGAATAGGTCCATCTATCGTAACACATAAGATTATCATGCTTGATGATGCTGAACCTGTAGTAGATATATAAAGAAGGCTTAATCCTAAAATGAAGGAAGTAGTAAGAAAAGAGGTTATACCCTTACTAGATGCTGGTATAATATATCCTATTTCTGACAATAAGTGGGTTAGCCTGGCTCATTGCATACCAACACAAGGTGGTCTCTATGCTACTATGAACGAGGATGGTGAGATAGTTCCTGTAAGGCCCATTGTAGGATACCGTATGTGTATTGATTTTAGGAAGCTAAACCCCGAGACACAGAAAAATCATAAACCTGTACCATTCATGGATAAAATTTTATAAAGACTTAGTAAGAATTCTTATTTTTTTCTTGATGGTTATTCTAGATATTCTCAAATTGCCATACAACCGGAAGTTCAAGAGAAAAAAAAGTTTCACTTGCCCTTATGGCACATATGCTTATAGATTAATTCTGTTTGGCCTATGTAATACAACAACAACTTTTCAAGAATGTGTTTTAAAGATTTTTTATGATTTTTTTGAGAAGACTATGAAAGTTCTAACAAATGATTTTGTTGCTTGTGGAACAACTTTTGATAATTGCCTCTACAATCTGACCAAAGTTTTGCAGAGATGCAGGCAATCAAATTTGGTTTTGAATTGGGAACAATGTTGTTTCATGGAAAGAGAAGGTGAAGTTTTCGTGCATAAAGTTTCAGAGAAGGGAATAGAAATAGATAAAACTAATGTAAATGCTATAGAAAATCTTCTAATACCTCAGGACATTAAAAACCTAAAAACCTAAAAATATTTCTGGGACATGCAAGTTTTTATAAGCGATTTATAAAAGATTTTGCTCAAATAGCTATGCCCGGAGCGGCCGCCATTGTTGTTGGTGTCGGCGAAGGGGCGCCCCCCTCCACGGCCGTTGCCTTGCCGCGTCGCGGCATTGGCGGAGGTGGAGAACTCATGGGCGAGGGCGTTTTGCTCCTTGAGAGACTCACAGGAGAGGAGCATGGAGTAGAAGTCCGACAGGCTAAGGTTGTCGGCGCCTGCGGAGGCCAGCACCGTGAGGGAGTGCTGGAGGGACTCGAAGTGAGGCCCGAGACCGACAACGATGTAGTCGATCAACTCGTCATCTTTGATAGGTGACCCCACCTAGGCCATGGCATCCGCGAAACCCTTCATCTTGTGAAAGTAGGCGGCGGCGGTGAGGTCGTTCTTCTTCAGCGTCGTGAGCTGACGCCGCATCTGGCGCACGCCCGCCCTGTTCTGCACCGAGAACATGGACAGGAGGCACGCCCACATGGACGACGCAGTGGTGCAGCCAACGAGGTGGCCGAGGATCTCCTCCGTCATGGATCCGACGAGGATGCTGAGGACGTGCTGATCCGTGTAGAACCACAGGGCGTAGTCCGGGTTAGCCTTGGTCACGGCGTTGGCACCTTCTCCTTCGGTGACCGTGGCCGGAGGCGCTTCGCAGGAGCCATCGAGGAAGCCGTACCATCCCTGGCCGGCGATGTTGGGGATGACCTGCATTTGCCAAAGAAGAAAATTAGTGCGATCTAGGCGCACCGTTATGGTGTTGGTGTTGTGGCCGGTGGGGGCGGAGATGATGGCGCCATCGGGGATGGATGGGGAGGATGACGAGGCCAACGCGCCGGCAGTGGAGAGTGACAACGTGGAGGAGGACATCGCGTTGAGTGGTTGCGGCGGTGGCACGTGCAGGGCACGGGCGGCGGCGGCGGAAGTGCTGGGTGCGGGCAGAAACCCTAGGTCGGGTTGGCTCGCTCTGATACCAAGTCAAAAAGAATTATTTGCCGTGGTTAGCCCCAACCGACTAGCATTGATTTATATTAGTGGATCAACTTGTACAACAAGGAATTACAGACCGGTTACAAACCGATACATACACGCACACGTATATACAACTCTAACATGTAGTTGGACATATCATGTAGATCTGTTTCGAGAAACTTGTACTGAAAATACCAGTCGGATTGAGTGCTTCAGTTAATTAAGTCGATACAAGAAATGTCACACCCACCACGTCCTTGCTACCGGTGATTATCACAAAGTGTGGTGGTGCAGCAATAGCTCTGGTCTAGGATGCTGGGGACGAAGCAGTAACTTTGGAAAGGACCCTACGGTCTCTGCTCCAAGACCTGGCATCCGCTAACGTTCATATCGTACGATCGACGCGCGCTGAACCATTCGTTGGTGGGAAGCTTCCCGGTGGAGACACAGCCTCCGTCGGTGCCGGCCGCAGAAATACGTTCTGACTTTGTAGTTGAACATGTCATGTAGAATTAGTTTGAAGCAACCTTTCATGCGGCCAGTCCATCAACACTAGGAGGCATGCATCACAGGTTATGTCCAAACTATTCTTGGAGGGAAGGCCTGCAGTTCCCACTGCCACGGTTTCCTACAATTCCAGTGTCTCCCATTATCATGTGTGGCCTTACATCTCTCCGGTTGTTCCTCGTAGTTCATGTACTTGCCCACCTAGCAATTGTGCTACACAATTTGTTGAAGATGAACCAGTATATATTAGGGGGAAGCCTTATTCATCCACAAGAGATTGAAGGTTGGTGGAGCCACAGATGTTGTTCATTACTTATGTGTTCGATGATAACTCCCCAAGGGGTTTATAAATTGGAGATAAATTGGGAGTTAAGCAGCGGATAACTTAACCATTTGTGTCAATGATAAATAACTTCACATATTAACCTATGTTACGGTGCATTTACTACACATTTAAGTGCATATTATATGACATAATTGGAGGGTCTAAATTAAATTGGTTAGTTCTAGGCCAGACTCTAATTAGCTAATTTTCCCACAATTTCAAGCGTCAATATTGGATTTTTAGTTATAGAAACACGCTAAGTACTACATATTTTATGTGTAGACTCGTATCGTACATATAATCGGGTAGACCATGCTCCCTCAGCGCAGCGGTGACGCGATAAACCTTGGATAGTCAATGGTGAGAACAAGGTTGTCGTGGTTTGTGTCGGTGAACAGCAGCTCAAGGTAAGTGTAGCCTCCACCGGTGCCAGAAAGCTCCCCCAGACAATACCCATTTCATGCGACAAAGCGTCTGCACAATTTTTACAGACATGCGATGTGAGCTACAAACTTGAGCAAACCTTTCATATGGCAAGTCCTTTAGCACTACATTGTATCTATCACAGGACTTGAGCATGTTTTTGGGGGCGAAGATGGCTGAAGTTCGCACAATGAGTATTTGCTACCATCCCGATGTCTCTAATTCTCATATGGCCTTAACAGCTCTAGAGTTCTTCCTATTTCATGTAGTCGCCGCGTGTATCTGATGAGCTATGCATTTTAATGGAACCATTACTCATTCTCTAGCGTGAAGATTGGTAGAGTCGTTGAAGTTATTCATTATTTATGCACCACGTGATGAATGCTCAAGAGTTGATTTTATTTGAAAAATAGGAAATATCTATATTAATATCGTGGATATACCAATTACACTTAGCTTGTGCATCAACCAAATGTTGAAAGACATCAGGATGTACACACCCAAAAAACGAAAAAGAAGAAGAAAAAGAATGTCACACCTCAGTGAACTAGTATTCCTTTAACTAGTCCATTATCATGTACAACCAATTAAGTTCAGACATTGGATTTAACCCTCTACAACGTCACACCCTCACCTACGAGCACCACTTACCATATCCTCACCACCTGGCACCCCTACGGCCATGTCCGGAGCGGCGATGACGGTTACCATGGGCTTCCTAGCGTTGTGCGATGGGTGCCAGGCTCAGTGTGGCTAACGTTGTATGACACAGGTACCCGATGGTGTACTCCATGACGGTGCTCATGTAGCTTGTCATATTCGTGCAGGTGGCATCTCAGTGTCATTGTGGCTATCGTCGTCGTCTATTGTGCACGCGAGATCCATGATACATCATCATCCAATCAGAATAGGCATTCAATTTTATTCAAGATCTCCCGATGATCTGGTTGGTGCGATTGAGAAGGTGGTGGTCATGTCAGGGACCGGGTACCTGATGTTGACCTATTTCCGTGGATAACAGGGGTCCGGCGTTTAGCACTCGGTCCCAGCTGGTTTACCTCACTCACTGGAATCCATTTATTCGTCCACCGCGCGTGAACCGTCTCGCTGGGAACGCATATTTGCTTGGCGTACACGTACGCATTACTCTATCTTGGCCTTCGGTGCTTCATGCGGGCTTCTCGAGATATGTGAAGCCGACATTACTTTGTTGGGGGTCATTAGAAGTTTATGCAATAGTAACAGTCCATGCATCCTAGCGACCAATTCAATGTCTTTTCAGTATCCATGGGGCCCACGACTAGACACACCCATGGCATCTGCTTGTATGTCCATGTCAGTATATAAACCATTTGGGGACTACATGAATTCATTATTGGGAATGAATATAAGATGGGTTATTTTTTTCTTGATAAATATATGCTGGAGCTACTTGTATGGAATGGAATGATTTAATGTTTGAAGTTTCGATACCACAAATTAAACCAAAATTTGTTAGAGACTAGCATAAAACTCAGATTTTATGTTACAACATTGTTTGTTCTGTGTGGAAGTCAGATTCCATAAAACAATATTGTGCGTTCTATGTGGAAATTTAAATTCCATATATCAAGTTTTTTCTATTCAATGGAAAACATAGATTGGATTAACATCCTTCTTCTATTTGAAAATATTATGTGGAACTATGTCTCTTGTCAACTCGTAGTTGTAGCACACCACGAATTCACACCTATAGTGCTATGTGACTCCGGAGTTAGCATAACTAACAATTACAGAGAAAGAGGTAATCAAAGATTGATTAGGTGTTCACCATACGAATCCAGAGGAAACTGTGCGATCACGATAACGATGTGGGAAGACGGAGGAACAAGGTGTGCTGCTCCTGACGCTACAAGAAGCAGATGTTCACGGAGACATGAGAGCAACAGAATATAGTGTGAACCTGGTTTCTACAAGGATTCACAGTAGACAGGTTGAGGATGCAAGAGAGTAGTAAAGGTTGAGGATGCAAGTCTTCTACAATCTAAAGCACTTACTTCACACCGAATCGTCCAATAAAACCAACCAAGTAGAACTTCCATGTGTTTTTTGAACCCTTTTTATAGTGGCGTTATAAAGATGACAAATGTTCTGGTTGTCAACGGGCAATGGGTAGACAATTGTTTCTTGCTCCTTTTTGTAGTATAAATTTAGCGAGATGCTTCAAATATTTCTATCTCACTTGCCAGCTACTTAATTCGAGGCCAACATTGTGGTTTAGTTTTAGGTTACACTAGGTTAGATTGTCATTAAGCTTCATAATTCTCAATACATCACTTGAAATTCTTTAGCTTTAAAGTTTCATGTAATACCATGCTTTATAATGAACTGTTGAGAGGGGTTCCTACAATCTGTGGTCACTTCCTAACTACAATCTAGCTATTCATTAAGTTACCACTTCTTAAAGTTTTTGTCTTACAATGGGTGTTTTTGAGGAATCTATGCTGCCACTAAGAAACTGGTATAGCAACAATGTTGCTTCTTTAAATTTTTCTAGCATCTTGTTGCTATGTAGCCTTTGGATATGATACTATGGTAGTTAATCTTGTACAAGCCGTAATTTTTCCCACATTCGAACACATACGAGATTAACTAGGAGAGCAAAACCATTGGATACAACATGTATAGAAGTTTAGCCTCATGTACCAATCATATTAAGTCTATTCAAGCCATGTTACTATAAAAAGTATGGTCACCTCATATTGGAAGACAAATTATTGTACACAATAATCTTTTGTTATTTCACTGCAGTTGGGCTGCACACACATGGAGGGTGAGATACTTTAAAAGGCAGACAACAATAGCAGCGACAGAAGCGAGCTGGCTGGTTTAGACAGCGATGGGCTGGTGAAGATGTTGTCAATATTTCTCAAATCTATCAAGTGTCATGTAGTCCTGAAGCTCAGTCTATCAAGGGTCGGTAGTCGTCAAGCTCAACTCTGATGTTGACTATCGAGGTACCGTTTAAAAGACGTTCAACTTTAGTTGTTATAAGGTATATCGATTAACTTAAAAGAAAAATATACACCTAGCACCTCTTAAAATACAAGTTAATTGCCCTTGACTTAATGAATTTCCGTTTAATTGATTACATTGATCTATGGACTTGATTTCATCTGAAGTGCTTTCCATGTATTTATTCGAACTATACAAAGGATGGTCCATATTTGAGGTTTGCAAATGAGACACTATGATCAATTTTAGCTTTTTAACAGTTAGGATATTCAATTTATCCTCGAGGCTTGTCTATTGTTGCAGGATGTTCACGTACGCCACATTTTTATTGAACAAAGTACTCTTACTCTTCTAGTGATACAGACTTTAAATATTTAGATAATTTTCTTGTATTTGATGATTGATTGCAGATGACAAACATGCATTGTCTAGAGGGTGACAGTTGTGAGTGAATGTTGTCAAAGCGGGCGAATGCGACATACAAGAGTATACTATAAGCGGAGGATTCTTTGGAATTTTCAGTATACACATTCCCTTTAGAACAACAAAGCCAAGCGAAGAGGAGAAATAATTGAAGATTAACATAAAGCAAGAAATCGAAGAAAAACACGATATTTTGTTATGATGTGGTAGATCATATGTATACTACCTACAACACATATTCAATCAATTTATATGTATTACACACATACTTTTATTTTTATTCCGTAGCAACAAACAGACCTTTAGCTAGTTACTAAAGAAATCAGGATTAGTTGGCCGGTCCAAATTGGTCAGACCTGATGTTCCTCATTTCCAAAAAAAACCCGGGTTTTATGTCCCCTTTTCACACAAAAAGACTTGAAAATACACGTACTCAAAAGAACTGTATAATTCGGCGGGATGCTTAAATTTACTGACCATACATTGCCATGGCCGTCTAGAGGAATATTAGTACTAGTTAGAGGATGACTCACAGTTAGTATTCAACATTGGTAGAGCTGTCCGGGCGCATTGGGGGCCAAGGAAGTTGTAGCTGCCTCTGCCGGTGCTGCCTTTCCATTTGCGGCAATGTCCATGTCATGCGAGATGCGACTACGCATTTCCTACCATCCCGATGTCTCTGATTGTATACGGATTTTACATCTATCCACGTTTTTACCCCTCTTCATGTAGTTACTCACCTATGTGTATTTGCAACCACGGAGCAGCCAGGTGCTCGACACGTATCTATGGAATGTCTAGTGCGCTTTGGAAAAAGGTGACGCCAATGGATCATCAATGCACTTCACAAACTGCACGAAACTGCTCACGAGCGCAAGTATCCCCATGATCAGTGGTCATCACCATCACGAGCTTGTGTATACAAGAGCGACGACATTGTGTAAGAGTTTTATTTGTGGCGATCGAGCACCAGACTCGAAAATACCTGTACTCAAAATACCAATGTAGTTCGCTGGAATTCTCAAGATCACTGACTCTACAAGCAATGCCCATTCACATTGACATGGATGACTAGAGGAATGAATCCAGAGGAATACTAATACTAGACGATGACTCACAGTTAGAGTGCAACAGTAGTGCTGGCCGAGGGCATTGGGGGCTAGAGCATCATTTGTCGAAGGGATTCTACACTCGGTGCTCCAGGGAATTGTAGCTTCCAGTGTCATTCAAGCTGTACAACTCGGCGAACCACCCGCCAGTGAGCAGTTACCCAGGTAGGCGCAGCATGCAGCGGTGATGCCTTGCCACTTGCAGCAATACCCACGTATTCCGACCACGCATTATCACTACGTTGTCGGACAAGTCATCTAGTTAAGGGTGACGCAACCTTTCGTATGGTCAGTCCATTATCACGAGATCTGTGCAAAACATTCTGGGCGAAAATGCCTGCAGTTCCCACTGTTAGAGTACGTATACGTGTATAGACTAGAGATAGACTAGGACTCTACGTCTTGTACTTAAGTCTCCGCTTACCCCATGTACGTCTATATATACTCCCCTTGAGGGTCAAATCAAAACACCGAAATACTAGAGATTCTATATTTTCTACATGGTATCAGAGCGGTTAGCCTCACGGCGCCGATCCTAGGTTTTTCCACCACTTCCGCAACGCGTCGCCCCCGGGAAGATTACTCCTCGGGGGCGCGCCATCCGGTCTAGATCAAAGATCAGATCGGTTCCATAGTCTAGATTAGATCAATTCCGTTTCTTAGATTAGATTCAATTTCAAAAATTACCTATTTCATAGATTAGATCCGTCCAAATAAATCCCTAGATACACCCGACAATCCTCAACGCCGGCGAGAAAATCAGAAGAAAACCGATGACACGGCGCGCTACAGGTCATCTCCATCAGCGGCCCTCTGCAACTAGGTGCAGACATCGGATCACGGGAGGGCGAGTGCTCGAAACAAATCCGCCGCGCATCTCAAAGTGGTGCTGGCGTCCACACGCGAGCACCGACCAAGCATCCGCGGCGGCCGGGTGTCCTGCCGATCGAAGCGCCTCCACGACCAGCATCACACAACGGCACGTTGGCTACATGCACCTGCATGCTTGCATGTCACGAGAATCGATCCAGGACAAGCACCAGGCACGTGGTTCAAATCTTCAATAACAGATTCAATCTCCAGATTTTAGGTCTGATGCATGGAGGCCTAGCTTTGCTGTTGTATGCAGTGCAATACTTCGTCAACATGGAGCACACTGTGTCGCCCCTTCCGCCGACACGGTCGATCTGCACCGATAAAGACACCATCGTGCTAAACTACGCCGAGCCGGACATCAACGTCAAGACTACGCCGGGCTACAAGCCAAGATCTTCGTCGAGCACATCTACGGAGAAGCGACATCAACGTCATCCACACGTCAGGCCGGTGTGGAATACTACTACGCCGACTTCTCCGACATCAAGGCTTCGACATCATCGCCGCCACAAGGGACGCCTTCAAGCGACGATCATCGCCGACACGCCTACTACTTCATCGCCGACACATCATCGCCAAGGTCTACATCAACGTGGTCTTCATCAACATCTTCGTCGACACATCACCGTCGCCGCTATACTCGTCCACATAATGTACATACGACTACGACGCCCTCTGACAGTACACGTACTGCAAGGCACGACGACGGCATCGCCGCGTCCACGACCCTGACGACTGCAACAACAAACCGGCATCACAATTGTGACGCCCCTACGACCGCGCATATGGTTCTGGCAAAACCTTGTGTGCTTGGTGGGTTCCTCCGGTCCTGGCAAAACCGGTGGTCTCACTTATGACCGCGTCCAAGAGACGCCCCGACGGTACCTCTACAAGGTGCAAAACGTCCACAACTGCAGCTTCGTCAACAACAACAAAAAAACCGGGCAATTTTTTGCGCCTCCGGCAATGGCGGCCACACCACTACGACGACTACGACATCGACCACACCTACCTCAACCACGACTACATCACGATCGGCTACCTCGACATCGATATCAAGAACAACGTCTACAGTAACTCAAGAACTCCAGTCAACAGCGTCCGCGTCGTCACTTGCGTCCACGCCACTCCCGTTGTGACTGCGGGAGGGAAGAGAGGCACTAGAAGGGGACGCAGTCACCGCCCCTAGGTGTCATCCATGATCATGTTCACGCAGGTGATGATTACAAAGAGGTGAAGACGACGGAAACGCAAGACTTCAAATCCAGTCGCAAGCGTCCGCTTCACTCCCGCTCCGACCGAGGGGGATGTTAGAGTACGTATACGTGTATAGACTAGAGATAGACTAGGACTCTACGTCTTGTACTTCAAGTCTCCGCCTACCCCGTGTACGTCTATATATACTCCCCTTGAGGGTCAAATCAAAACACCGAAATACTAGAGATTCTATATTTTCCACACCCACATCCATGGTTTCCTAGTTCCTGCCATCCCGATGTCTCCAATTCTCATGTGACCTTACTTCTCTCCTGTGCGTCTCCCCTGTTCAATTCTCATGCGGCCTTTCATCCGTGGATGCCTACCTATTTAATGGGATATCCAATTTGTTAAAGACTAGTCGGTATGTATAAGGGCAAAACATTATTCTCACAAAAGGTGAAGGTTGGTGGACCAGTCGAGGGTCGTGATTTATGAGTTCACCTAATAAGGAATGGGCAAGGGCAGATATATATTTGCTCTCAACTTGGCTGTAAGTGAGACATACTTTAAAAAATTAACATCACGTACGAAAATATGGCCGGTGGATATTTACCATATTTTTTCTAGAAAAGATATATTTGTATCGAGAAATTAACACAAGTGCACTGGATCATACGAAAATACTTGTGAACACCAAACATTGCTGCGAGAACTAAAAATGTGCCGATGGTATAGCTGAGGATGCAGGTACTGCTAGTACGTGTGAGATGTAAAACATAAAACAACATGGAGGAAACACACAGTTAGGGAAGTAGAACCATCTGGGATATGATGACTAAAGCAGACAATTTGGGTCTCCCAACTGTGTGTGGAAGTAGGAAAACTCATATGACTAACTATTATTAACCGTTGCGGGTACATGACCAACAAAATAATAGACGTGTGTGAAGTGGTTCGGATTCGCACACGAAAATATGCGAAATTGGACCGGTCGCACATGGTTAAAAAATCCGTGTGTGAATTTTGGGCACTTCGCCTACCCACTCATTGTGACAGTTTCGGAAAACATGTAGGATTTGAAATTTCAGCCGTGTGGGATGGCCTGATCTCTACTAGTAGTTGCACAGGACACACCAATCTGGTCAACAGTCGTCATGTATCCCCTTGATCAATGGTCATCACCATGACAAGCTTGTTGTGTTACAGTAGGGATGACGCTGCGTAATCATTTGATCTGTGGAGACTGACGCCACATCTCGACAGATGCAGTTGTATACAGAATGGCTCTTCCGGACTTTGCTCGAGAGTTGAACTGCTAAAAACCTGATTGGCTGGAACGCTTGAGTTCACTAGTTCTATGGAAGAATCGCCCCTTCCGAAGGCCATACACGTCCCAAGGAAGGAGGGCGTCGAGGAATACTAGTACTGCGTGTAGGAAAACTACTACGTGTAGTAATACATGCAGCTGTTGTTGCTTAGGTTGTACGACGTGTAGGATCAACCATCGGTAAGCAACTACTTGCGGTAGGACTAGCCTCCGCCATATTGCTTCTTGCAGCAACGAGTACGTCAACCCACCATGCGTTTTCACCATCTTCAGTTTTTGTAGGACATGGCTTTCAGTATTAGCTTGAGACAACTTTTTGTCTGGCCAGTCCATCGGCACAGTGAGGCATCTGTCACGAGGTATGTACAAAATATTCTTGAGGAGAAGGCCTGAAGTTCGCACAACCACGGTTTCTGACAACCCCGATGTCTCCGATTCTCAAGTGGCGCCTTACATCACTCCATTTCATCTCCCCTGTTCGATTCTCATGTGGCCTTTCATCTCTCTAGTTCCTCTCACTTGTTCATTTGTTGCACACTTACCCAATGTTCTATCCAATTTCTCAAAGATGGATCTGTATATATAAGGGAAAATTATTATTCTCACAAACGGTGAAGGTTGGTGGAGCAGTTGAGGATCATTATTTATTTGTTCACGTATGAAGGAATTCCCAAGGGGACAAGGGGTGATATATATTCACTCTCAACTTGGCGGTGAGCGAGGCATACTTTCAGTCCATATATAATGAAAAATTGATATCACATGGCTGGCCGGAAATTTACCAATTTTTTTAAATAAAATAAAACTTTACTAATCAATTAACCAAAGTGCATTAGATCGAATACGTAAAATACTTGTGATCATTAACACTGCTGATAAAACTAGAAGAAACATTAAAATATTTCAAATCATCATCTCCAGCCACTTCTTTGACAAATTTATTCATCCTAAGCATCCCACTCATGTATGTTGACTTCTCCCTTCTCTCTATGGCCCTAAACAGGACCCTCATGCATGGTTCCAACGCTTTTCATCGTTTGCGCATTCTATAGGCCTTGTTGAATCCAAATCTGATATCTCTCTCTTTAATTTCTAGATGGTGCTGATATCGCGCACCTTCTTCATTATGTTGATGACGTAATCCGCACCACTTACACGACCTCTCTCCTTACATGTATTACCACTACTCTCAGTCGTGAGTTTTCCATGAAGGATCTCAATCCTCTCTATCACGTTCTTGATATTTCTATCACCCCTACTCCCACGGGTATTCATCTTTCGCAACATCAATATCTTGTAGATATTCTCTCTCGTACAGGTATGCGCGATTGTCATCTATTTCTCACACCCATCGATACCAAATCCAAGCTCCCTTTAAACACGGGATCTCCTGTTTTCAATCCCTATCTTTATCAAGTCTCGCCGGTGCTCTACGATATGCAACGTTGACTCGGCCTGGTATCGCCTATGTTGTCCAACATGTATGTCCTGGTATGCATAACACCCGTGAACCACACTTCTCTATTATCAAATGTATTCTTTGTTATCTTAGAGGCACGCTTCATCACGGTCTCATTCTTCATCATTCATCCTCTCATTCTCTCGTTGCCTACTCGGATGCAGATTGGGATGGCTTCCCAGATACGAGACGCTCTATGTCAGATTATTAGATCAGTTGGTATTCACATTGTCAGACTATCGTGTCTCGGTCAAGTGTCGAGGCCGAATATTGTGTTGTGTCGACGATAGTTGTTTAATCGTGTTGGGTGGGGCAGCTACTTCAGGAACTGCATCGTCCTGTTGAGACCGCGTGCTGTTTATTTATTGGTGAATCTGGTCGTCAGCGTACCAAGCACATTGAGCTTCACTAGTAGAAAACAGGACTTTCACCTAGAGCCCTCCGGAGCATTAGTCCCGGATGTGTTAAGAACCGGGACTAATGCTCACATTAGTCCCAGTTCCAATAGCTAGGACGCCGACAACCTTTAGTCCCGGTTCGAACGGGTTCTTTAGTCACGGTTGGTAATACGAAGCAGGACTAAAGAGATGGAGACGGGTGCGAACGTGGGAAACACCCTTTAGTCCTAGCTTGTGTCTCTAACCGGGACTAAAGGTCTATCAACCGGGTACTAAGATAGACCTTTAGTCCCGGTTTGAGACATCAACCGGGACTAAAAAAATTGGCAAAAAAAACTTTGGCGGGTTCTGCCACGGCAGGAAAATGGGCAAAAATCCTGTCGTGGCAAGAAATTTCTGTCCACCACCCCCCAGATCACCTTTTCTAGTTTCGGAAGCATGCCACAAAAATATAAAAAATTCCAAAAATAAAATCCTTCGAACTGTAGTTATATTAAGTGATTTAGTTGTTATGAAAATTAAAAAACATGAATTTCGATATAATTTGCAAAAAAATGCCATGATAAATTCAAATGGCCATAACTTTTGCATACGATGTCATGAAAAATTCAAATGGCCATAACGTTTGCAAATAAAATCCTTAGGCCGTTTTGGATTCTTTTAGATTCTTAAAATTCAGAAAGAAAAAAAGTTATTTCAAAAATTAAAATTATTTTAGTAAATTTTTTATGTCATATTTTAATTTCTCACATTTTTCTAATAATAATGGATATATTATTTGTCGAATTTCGATTTACAGATTTGAAGATATTATTTATGTCATATTAAATGAATAAATGGCAAAAAACGAATAAAATATTAATTTAATTAGTTTTTTATTTTCATTGGAACAAAATTTTATTATTACTTATTTATTATTTTTTACTTAAATACTTGTTTGTGATTTCAAAAAATAAAGACGGTTGACATATTGATATGAGTTAATAGGATTGATATACTAGTCTTGACAACAAGGTATAATGGTTCTTCGCGTGAGGTGGAATTTGGAAGCTAAGCGTCCTGGGGGTGGAGTAGTTCTAGGATGAGTGACCGACCGGAAAGTTTAATCATAAGTGTAATTTGACCTAAGATTAAGTATAGTTAGTGTTAAAAATGAGAGATCTGAGAGATTAACGAGTCAGATAATTCAAAAGTTTAAGAAAAATTTGAAACAAAAATTAAAAAAAATGTAAAAAAATATTTAGTCCCGGTTCGTAACGCACGCTCGACGCAACTTGTGAGGACCTTTAGTCCCGGTTTGTGGCAGAACCGGTACTAAAGGGGGTGACCTTTAGTCCCGCCTTTGTAGTCCCGGTTGGCAAACCGGGACTAAAGGCCCTTACAAACCGGGACTATAGGCCCGTTTTCTACTAGTGCTTGATATACATTTTGTACAGGAAAATATGCTCTTGTTGTTGTCTAGGTTCTTCTTGTACCTTTGTCTTCATAGTTTGCTGTTATTTTAAGTAAGGGTCTTCCTACACTTATGTTTCGAGAGTTTCGATCTAGTGTTCACGTCGATTCTCTCCCTATCTCAGGCCCGCGGGGGGATGATAGAGAAGGATCTATCTACGGATCTTTTGGAGTACACACCAAGGCAACAAGTCCATCTTGTATATGTCTTTGCTAATTGTTATCGTATTGTACGTGTACTCTGACCATATCTATCAATTCATGTGGGAGACTGAGGTGATCAATCACGCAGCCCAGATTCACTACAACTTTCAACAAATTGCAGAAGACTAAGCTTGCAGAGGTTGCACTTAACTAATAGAAGAAGCCACTTGAGTCATTATTAGGAAAAGGCTTATATCAATCATTTTTTAGTGGCATCTGAAATAAAATGGGCGCCACTACCGCAAGTCAAAATAGTGGCGGCGTTCAGGAAAATGTGAACATCGCCACTACCTTTTAGTTATGGCGTTCCAGGTTGACCAAACACCGGCACTAATTGGGGACCACGAGGTGATCTTGGACCAATATAGCCTAGGCGTTCGTCACCTTCGAACGCCGCAACTACGATTTAGTGGTGGCGTTTGGTATATGCTAGACGCCACCACTTTGTCGTCCAAAATTCTCTTAAAGGGACCGTCCTCCCTGCACCCCTTTTCATTCCGCACCACATCCCTTCTCGCTCGTCCCTCCAAAATCGCCGCTGCCGCCCCACCCCGCCCACTCTAGCCTTGCCACCGGCCCAACCCCGCAGTGGTCCAGCCTAGCCCTGCCTCCACCCACACGCGCCTCCCAAGAAATCACCGCCGCTTTCCCATTCCCGGCCGCTGCCCCGCCCTGCCGCCGGCCTAGGCCTGCACCAGTATGCGTCATGACATACCTACCAGCCCCGTGGTGACACCATCCTCTCCGCCCCCATCCTCTCCGCCCCCATCCTCTCCGCCGACCCGCGTCTCTCCCGACCTCGCGGCATCGCAGGTAGACTCATGTCCCCCTCTTAGTTAGTGTATTTAGTTTAGTGATTTTAGGTGATTTTGGATGTATAGAAAATTTAGTTGTTTTTATTATAGGGGTACAAAATTTCGATGATTTTAGATGTATAGCAAATTTAGATAATTGTAAGGGTACAAAATATAGATGAATTTAGGTTGATTTTGGTTTTCTACTTCCATATGGTTGATGATTAAAAATGGTAGGATGCGATCTCAGGGATGGTGTGAGAGAGTCCTATGAGATGCCCAAATAAATAATTTGTGCATCCTACTTAGCTCGCTTGTGTTGTCTCTGAAATTATTTCCCGTCCAATGCGAATGTGAGGCCCTACTTTTAGTGTCGTTGTGGCATCTTGCATTTGTAAGATCATTTGCTTGCCTTTATGTTGGAGTTTCTTAATATATTTAAACATATATATGGATACTTGAACATATTTAATATATTAGATGAACATGCGGCAACTGCATCGTTGCATCAAAGGTGGCCATGAAAGTTGTCAGGATAAGAAGTTTATCATATTGCTTTCCAGACACTTCGAGACTATGGTGGTATGTTTAGCTTAATTATGATTTTCAGCCTTGCATGCATTTTGATCGAAACTAATTAACTATTATTTTCATATAACTTTTTCTCAGACCATCCCTTGCCACACAAGAAAGGACTTTCTTGACCACGTGAACAGACGTGTCAATCACCAGGGACAAAATTTGGGGTCACCTTGGTGGAAGAGACAATACCGAACAAGACTTACAAGATTCTAGTCGTCAACGAGACGAACCAAACTTACTTTACAGGACCACTTTGGACAAAAGTGGTAGAAAGGTATGGGATGCATGCCAAGATGAGGTTGAGAATCTAACTTTACAAAACTTGTGGAGTCATCTTTTTCTCTTACGAGATCCCTAACTCAGAGTCTTCTGACTTTAAAGATCATTCCCTTAGGTAGAACTAGTCTTCTAAATTAGAAGACCATGTCTTTAGCTAGAACATGCTAGATAGTCTTCTAAGTTAGTTGTTGTATCGTTGTGTTCTGAATGATATCCGGTATTAATTGTTGTATCATGTTATTTGATATTGCTGCTATAATCAAGATTTTCAGATTTTTTTAATTTCCAAATTACAGTTAATGTTAATTGAGTTCAGGCAGTCTCGAACATCACTACAGGTTAACTTACTAGTGGCGTTTTGTTCGCACGTCACTAGTACCTAACTTAGTACTGGCGTTCACCCGGCACGCCACCACTACGACCTATCAGTGGCGCGAGGTTGGTGGCGTGCGGATTAAACGTCACGAACTCCCTTTTTCGGACACCGCAACTAAACCTTTTCCTACTAGTGAGTTGGCCAGTAGTGGAACTAATTTTGTTAAACGTGTTAGGAATGGACACACCCCTTGCAAGTTAGGTTGTTAATCCACAGATTTACCGTTGTACATCTTTAGAAGAATTTTGCGAGAACCAAAGAATGAAACATGTCACCACTGTCAAGATGACCAAAAACCCAGACGATAAACCTAACACTTATGCTTCGGTGCTCCCCCTAAACTCCTCCATAGCGGAGATTAAAGTGTAGCCCTTTGTAATAAAGGGTAGGATTGTCTTCAATTTTGTTGTAACACAAAATTAGCCTCCGCATATATCGGTGCGATTCGTGCGTACGCAACTCGCATCGCTGACC
The DNA here is from genome assembly GCA_023614405.1 of Avena insularis. NCBI lineage: Eukaryota > Viridiplantae > Streptophyta > Magnoliopsida > Poales > Poaceae > Avena > Avena insularis. Next base: position 570,324,861 of record CM042692.1, read on the forward strand.
CGCTCCAGAGTCGATATCAACCATGAGATCGCAGGAAGCAGTCGGCCTCATATACAAGATCTGGATAGGCAAGCAGGAACTTGTGGCCAGTCTACGGTAGCACACCCTCGGATGTGCTCTGCTCGGCCAGCGTCGTTCAGTCGCCGGCTCCATCGCATGAGGAATCTACATCCTTCAAGTCGCCACGAGGCCACCCACTAGTTTTGGAACCACCCGTCGGCACATTCGGGTGTCTGGGTCTCCATCATGCTCCCTGTGTTATCGCTCCACAAGCTAACCTATCATTTCTGTCATATGCACCTTCGATGACCCCAATGCTCCTTGATAAGTCACAACGCCCTAGCCACCCTCCGTATGATGCGCAAGGCATTTTTCAAAAGATACGGAGTAATCCCCACTCAACAATCATGAGAAGGAAGACGACAGCATGCACACTCCGCAGCAACACCAAGCCAATGGTGAGGAGGACATACTTAATGAGTACTGGAAGGAGAAGGAAATACCGAACTGTTTTTATTTTTTCTAGACAAATTGACTAATTAAGATGAAAATACCATGTTGCCCTTATGAACTTTTGTGTTATAAACGCGACAAGAAAATAACGAACTACGAACAAGAAATCACAGTAGGAGACATAGGATTTAACATGGAAAAATCTCTCCAACAAATAGAGGAAAAACTTCGGGCGCTGTAACACCCCGTCCACTCCTGGGTCCGGGGGTGTCACTCCTGGCAGCTTAATAGGATATCTAGACTAGCCTCACAGACCAACACTAGTCTTTTCTGCGCACTTTGTCCTCACTTGTGCGCACCCGGTTACCCACTTCCCGGTCGGTCACCCATCCTAGAATTGCTCTAGGCCAAGCACGCTTAACCTTAGAGTTCTTTTCGAATGAGCTTCCGGAAAAGAAGTTGCAACTTGTTGATATGGGTATCCTATCAATCCTATTAAGCCATGTGCCTGGATCTCACAGGCGCCAGCCAGCGAAACGTTTACACTATACGGGGAGTGTTTACACAATGCCAGGGATTTGATAAAAGCAACTTATCCCAACAAGCGGATTACAAGAGGTATATATTGACCCAACAAACTCTAGAAGTTCCTCTCGTCAGAAGTTAGCCTTCTTAATGAATTTAAATCATACTTCAACAAACTCCACCTTGAGACAAATTTCTTCTTGTAGAATCAACAATAATCATCTCCCTGAACAACAACAAAAATACTTTCAGTGCCAAAACCTACTTGGACTAATCAGTTAAACCAACCAAGTTCGAGCAAAGCTCAAACTGAACAACAAGACCATGTTTATTCATCATATCAGTAGGATTATCATGAGTGCTGATCTTGCACACCTTTAGTTCTCCTTGAGCTACAATGTCTCTAACAAAATGGTACTTGACATTAATGTGCTTTGTTCTATCATTGAACATCTGATATTTTGTAAGGTATATGGTACTTTAAACGTCACAAAGCAAAATAATGCATGAATCATCTCCATAAAGCTCAGTAACCAAAACTTTCAACTAAACAGATTCTTTGCAAGTTCCATGTATTCAACTTTCGTGAAAGATTTGACAACAATAGCCTGTAATATCGCCTTATAGCTAACATCACAACCATTAATATTAGGACAACATGAATGTATGGGCCCGTACTAATCTGTTTCCGGCCCGCGCGTTGGTGGCTGTTCACCAGGCCAAACCACATCTCATGGGCAGCCATAGTCTTCCAAGATATTGTCGGAGCATATCAATGGGAAAATAACTCATGAGTGGATTTTGCATGATGTTTAATTTTACCATGTGTTCTTCCAATAGTATTGTGAGGAATTTGTTATTTTACCATGCAAGCGCGCACCCTTTCTATTGATTTCCAAATTATTCTAGAATTAAAGAGGTAACTGGCCAAATCAAGTAAGGAGATCATTCTTTGACACAAATATGCTGAATGGAAGACATAAATGCCTTTCATATAATCATCCACGCACCCAGGGGTCAAGGAATGGAGGAAATTCACGGATCAAGGGGTCGTGGTAATTTAATAACCAACGGTACAGATTGGCATTGCTGTACCATGGCTCATTGGAACCGCCTTGTTAAATAGTTTCACCTTGTGCGATCAGATCAAAAGTTAGACATACATACAAACAGAGACCACTAAAACCTCACCTTCGCAAGAGATTCGGAGGGGGGCTCGCAGAAGGGCATCCATCTCCACTATATCTCGAATCTGGGAAATCACCTCATCAATCTTCATCATCATCTTCATCACCATAAATAAACCCTCCATCTATCTCGTTGTAATTCAAAACCATGGTGTGGATTTGCACGTGTACTCCTCTAATACTTCATGCTCCATTTATATTATTATGATGAATTTTATTTCCTGTGTTCTTGGGGAGAAGGTGAAACCCTAGCACCAAAATGAATTGAAATAAATTTGTTGATTGTTTTTACTTGTATATACCCTTTGGGGACATGGAGGAATTTATAATTGGTGTATGGTGGATGAGGCCGGACGTAATAGTGAAATAAAATGTTGACATCCTAAGCCATGCATTAACAAGGGAGAACAAAAATCGAAGAGTGTATATCCACAACCATGGGCTAACTCTTACTACCTCTGTTTGGGATTATAGGTCCCGAGAGCTTTTTTATATTGTTTGAGATTATAAGGGCTATCGCATTTAGTAATCTCTCTCGTCCAATGTATGTTCTTCTTTTTCTCTCACTTCCCTCATGCATGTAAGACTATTGGTGCATGCATATATTAATGGGAGAGTTATGGAGTGTCTTGGTATTAGCAACTTGGTCCTTAGGACTAATAATCCCAAACAGAGATAGTAATTGCTACTGATCTCCTAGAATTGCATTAAGAGGACTAGCCGTGATTGCACGGAATTTCTAGCAGGGTGCGATGAACGAGATTTATGGGCACACATTTGAGTGGTGCTCCGCACATGCACATGTAATGCAAATATAATATTATACATTCTAATCATATTCTACAAATACTAATGGTGAATCCAGCACTGCCGAAAACGTTTTTAGACCTATTGCAGTTTCACAATCATTTACATCGCTTATTCTCTTTCTACTTTCAACTGGCTTTCTTTACAAAAAAATCCCTCTCATTCACAAACCTTTTTGACACTCTTTTTATTTGGACCACAGATAATTTCTAGGTGCCATTATAAATTTGGTGTTTAGATAATAAAAATGTTTGTTTCAAAGAATGGAAGCTCACTTTGGTAAACAAAATCCATGGCAATATATAACTCCGTCCAAAAAATGGACCCATTATCTGAAAAATTATTTTTTAATGCATCTCATGCAATTTGAGTTTTAAAACAGTGTGTGATTGCCACCTACATCATAAACCTTTTTTAGAAAAGTACTAGCGTTGATAGAAAGCTTGCAAATTCCTATGAGTGGGCATTATCTGGAAATATAATCTAGTTTTTTTCCTGAAATTTGAGTGATGCCATTTGGACAATAATCCTTGTGTTTGCTTCAAAAATATCCTCATTTTTTGGCACTTAGAGAATTCAAAATGATTTTGTCAAAAAACTTGCAAACACGATTTGGCAATGTTGTTTGTCATCACAATATACACCTTCCGTGTGCAATGGGTGGCTTGAACAGCTGGATTTGTACCGGGTGCCGTGGCGTGTCCATGGAATATAAAAAGAAGAGAAGAACCTTAACGAAAGACTAAGAATCGAATCAAAAGATGTGTCTGTTATGTTTTATTGCTTGTTCAGCAAAGAATCAAAGACGGACCAGTTGCTAGGGATCTCGCCAGCTGCTTTACTACTTTCTTTAAGAAAACCCATGGCCCCATACCTGGTATGTCATCGTGAACGGGCGAGGTTTTAGAAAGAGTAGCTGAACTCTTGGGGGGTACACCACAATTTTAGAACAGAATTATTTGAAATTTTTCACAAGATTTTTACATAATTGGCTGCTGGGATGCCGGCTAGCTTGTTAAGAAAGCTCGATTGAAAGGAGGCCAAGCCGAGTAGAGCATATCCAAGTCATTAGTATCTAGAAATCTAGTGTTGTGACCAAAGGAAAAAGTTATGGACCAATCAAAAGAAATCACAGTACTACCAAATTGTCTAGTAGCTCTAATATCTCCGTCGATCCAAGTCTTCATCTCTTCATGGGTGGAGATACATGCACTTTTGCTCATGCATGTTCTGCCGCGTGAGGCTGGCGTGGGGCCGATAGATTACTTGCGTGCAAGTACTGCACTTCCGCAACTGCTATCTGCTGGTGTAGGCAAAAGAAAAATATATTATATGCGGGTAGAGTCCTCTGAAAATACAACATATCTTAACTGAAAATACATTGTACGCATGTAGATTCCTCTCATACCACATATGATACCTGAAATAAAGAAAAGATGACAAGTCCTATCTGTTACGGGACCTTTTTTTAGATGTTGGACACGACAGTATGGATCGTATCAAACAGCACTACACAATATATATGCAACTACTAAAGCAACTATTAATCTCTTGTTAAACCGTGGCCACAAGTTTTAGATCTAACTTTTCTACATATTTTAGGTGATACGGATCAACCTAGTGCCTCGAAAAGCATCCTTATATTGCTTTTAGTATATAATAGATGCTATGAAACTATATGAATATCTTTGAAACATTGACTTGATTTCAGACTTTTGACACAGTAAAGTTAATGCCCTCACACGTACAATGGAGATATATAATATATACACTAAATATTTTCACTAGAGTGATATTTTACGTACCATAAGAAGTAGGATATCTTTGTAATCATATCATTTCCAGTCAAATTATTTAAATAAATTGAAACCATAATTTACTTCTGAAACTTAGTAAAGATGATGACCTCGCGAGGGCCCCTATGCTAGTTTTAGAAACGTCCCAGCCTGTGAACCTGTGACCACGTCCTATGCTGTTCACAAGGTAGGGACCTTTTTCTGTCAAAAAAAAAAAGAAGGTCGGGACCTTTTTCTTTGGAAGGAAAAAAGGAAAAGCTAGGTAGATACTTGCCTTAGCATGTGGAAAAGAACAAGTCATTGCCTCGTACTACATGGATGCACACACATAACTAAACGCATCACAAGTTTGCCTCCAGGCCCTTGCAGAACTGATTTGAACAAAACACGAAACGTCTGGCCAGCACAGCACAGCGAGCTAGGTAGCCATGGCCGATTTCGTGGGAGGCGCGGCGAGCTCGCTGCTGGGAGTCATCCGCAGCGAGGCGCGGCTGCTCGGCCGCGTCCGGCATGACGTGCAGTTCATCCAGGAGGAGATGGAGAGCATGAATACCTTCCTGGAGCACCTGCCAAGGAGGCAGCCCAGCAGCGGCGAGCGCGACGAGCAGATCCGCACTTGGATGAACCAGGTTCGCAGGCTCGCCCAGGAGAGCAACAACTGCATCGATCTCTACCTGTACCGCTGCAACCCCGAGATCCATCGCGCCAGGAGCGGCCTCCGGCGCTACGCTTTGTGGATTCCATGGTTCGTGCGGAAGATGGTCGCCCAGCATCGCACGGCTATCCAGCTGAGTGCGCTCAGAGACCGGGTGCGTGACATTGGAGAGCGGCGGTTGAGGTAGACCTTCTTTTATTACTTATTTATATTTATTTATGCCTTATAGTTGAAGTCACATGCATGTGATAGAAAAAGAAACATAACCTACAAACTCTCACGAAAAAAACATTGCTACATATTATCTATTTGGTGGACCTTCTTTTTCTTTGTATCAAATAGATCTTAGACTTTTTTAATTACCAAGAAAATAATAACCGTTTGATTTTAGTTATCGAATTTAAATATCAACTAATGTATCAATCACTACGGGAAAAAATGGCGCTGTCGTGTAGACACGGCTTTGCTGTGTGCCAAATGGATTGGAACACGGCAAAGTTTGTCTTTGCCGCGTGCAACCTAGAAAGCACACGGTAAAGTACGCGAACATGACAAATTTCTGAAAAAGAACATGGCAAAAAAATACACGGCAAAGAACTATAAAGGAACACGGCAAAGTCGACAGGAGCACACGGCATAGGTGTCATCACGGCAACGAGGTGGGACCCGTGACCCCACAGGTCCACTTGACGGGAATGAGCTAACGGCTGTAGACGGTGGCCTCTTTGCCGTGTACCCTCACCGGCCCTTTGCCGTGTGTATTCTGCAGTATATATGGCAACGGGCCTTTGCCGTGTGTATTCCGTAGTATACACGGCAAAGGGTCTTTCCGTGTGTATTGCGCAGTATAAACGGCAAAGTTCTTTTTTTTATTTTTTCCCTTTTATCACATTACTCTTAGGAAAATCATAAAAAAATATTCTAATTCACAAAAATAAAAATAATATATCAAAATTTGCAGAAAAATAAGATATATCTATCTCCACTCAAATATTATATATTTATGTTGAATATGAATCCTCATGCTCGCCATTTTGACCATATTTTAATACAGGCATAAAAAATTTAAAAATGGTCGAAACAATGTGAAACCTTCGCGTGGAGTCATATTATGTGACATAGTTGGGAGGAAAAATATCAAACTTGGTATATTGATTATGTCTCAAAAAAAACCTTCACAAAATGATCTATCTCATTCGAGGATTCCTGACTTTCGGTTCAAATGAGAAATGTTATGGCTAGAATCGCGACATAGTTTGTGATAATGTGTCCATATTGTGCATGCATGTGCATCATGGGATGGAGAACAATGTTGCACCAGAAAGTTTTCCTTTTTGTCGCACGAAAAAGCCATTTTTCTATTTTTGGAGCGCAAAACTTGGGACGTTTTGTGAAGCAACACCAATTGTTCAATTCAAAAATGCTACCACCCCATTTTTCAAAAATACTAGACCACCTTACATGAACAATGTCGCAACCGGAGATTTTAAAACATTTCCGTTCACCCCTGGTGAAAAAGACAATTTTCTACCGAATCGATAGGAAGTGGGTCAGATATGAACTGCGGGTACATGATCTGATGCTTATGATTTTTTACAAAAGTTATTTTTAGGTTCACAATATGATATTTCTTCAGAGATCCAATACAAGTTTAGCGAGGCTCAGCCCGAACTAAGAATCTTTATGTCCGCCGTTCGATTAGGATATGACGATAGTTTCAAATGACCATAACTAAATCAAAAAATTGAAAGAATGTGAGACCTTCGCGTGGTGTCATATTTTGTGACATAGTTGGGAGGAAAAATATCAAACTTGGTATATTGATTATGTGTCAAAAAAACCTTCACAAAACAACCTATCTCATTCGAGGTTTCCTGGCTTTCGGTTCAAATGACCAATGTTATGGGCAGAATCGCGACATAGTTTGTGATAATGTGCCCATATTTTGCATGCATGTGCATCATGGGATGGCGAACAATATTGTAGGAGGAAGTTTTCCTTTTCGTCGCACGGAAAAGCCATTTTCTATTTTCGGAGCACAAAAATCAGGGCGTTTTGTGAAGCAACACCAAATGTTCAATTAAAAAATGCTACCACCCCAATTTTTCAAAAATACTAGACCACCTTACGTGAATAATGTCCCAACCGGAGATTTTAAAACCTTTTCATCCACCCCTGCTGAAAAAGACAAATTTCTGCCGAATCGGCAGGAAGTTGGTCAGATATGAACTATAGATACATGATCTGATGCTCATGATTGTTTACAAAAATCATTTTTAGGTTCATAATATGGTATGGATGTCATAGTTGGATTCCTCTCATTTTTCTGATTGATTTAGATATTTTGTTTGTCGAATTCCGATTTCTAGATTTAAATATATGAATTATTCCATATTAAATAGAAAAAGGCAAAAAAATAAAATCGTTTTATTTTTTATTTGAATTCAAGATTATTATTACCTATTCATTGTTGTCTACTTAAATAATTGTTTAGAATCTAAAACTGAGATGTGTGATATCATGGTCCAAGAGTAAATAGGATTGATATGAAATTATTATCGACAAGGTATGATTTCTTTCTTGGAATCTCATTCGGAAAGAACGAAGGAGTTAAGCGTGCTAGGACTAGAGTAGTGTTACGATGGGTGACCGTAGTGAAAGATTAATCATGAGTGTAGTTTGACATAATATTAAGCATACTTAGGGTTAAAAGTATTCCATATGAGATTAACAAGTAAAAAATATTCAAAAAAGTTTGAAAAAACACAATTGAATTTTTTTTTCAATTTATTTTGAAAAGGCAGCCTCTTTGCCCTGTACGAGACACACGACAAAGGCAGCTTTTGCCTTGTAGGATTTATGGGCGACACACGGCAAATGCAGCCTTTGCCGTGTTGGATTTATGAATGACACACGACAAAGAATAGACACCGCCATATCCAAGCGAAGAGTCATCTTACTTTACTTTGATGTGTCTACGCGTCAGACACATGGCAAAGGCTTTGCCGTGTCTTATTTAAAAAACACACGGCAAAGGGCCTTTGCCATGGAAAACATTGTTGTGTGGCATTTGCCGTGTGTATACACACGACAAAGCCTTTGCCGTGTTTCAGAAGGCCCACACGGAAAAGGGCCGCTCTGCCGTAGTGAATAATGGAAATTAGGAAACTGAGAGTCCGGGCCGTGAAGAACAGTCCGATGATGAGCACATGCACAGACTGGCTAGCTAGGCTGATTGTGTTTATTCGCATCAATCGAATCCCGTATGTCCATGAGAAAGTGATATCTCTTGTGGATCATGCACACACTCCCGCGGTTGATATTAGCATTTTAAAAATAAGTAACCTTTTCCATACTCATTGATTAAGACATAAAGTAGACAAACATATACACAAAATAGAATGTGCCTATGCTCCCTGCATCGTATTTTCCATGTATCTAGCTCCAACGATGGCACGGTAGGCCACCACAACTTTGATATGGTTGACGGTAGCTCCATGGATCTGAGTTCATGTTGATGGGATTCTACCATGAAACATAATATTTTTTCTTTTATAGATCTTTCTCATTTGTTTATTGTATGAAAATATGTTGAACCTTCTATTCCAAATCGGATAGTGTATGAAATCTCCGTGAATCTTATATGGTTTTGTTGGATCGTGTATGGTTCTTGTGTGAATCTTGATATTAACCTGTAATGCTAATAATCTATAATGAAAAGTTGTTGGTATTAATCTTAGTCGATGCAGAGTACAGAAAATCAATGCAAAATTCAATTTCTATATGAATCTTGACATGGTGAACTAAAAAAGGTACAGTTTCTAAAAAAGCATGTATATTGTGAGGGAAACATGAAATAAAGTCCTCTGAACATTAAAAAAATGGGTTGAATCATTCTGAACATTAAAAAAATGTGTTGGAGAGCGGGGCGGTTGAGGTAGCGTAACACCTTCTATTACTTATTTATTTATGCCTTATAGTAAAGTCAAATGTGATAGAAAAGAAAGATAACCTACAAATTCTCACGGCAAAAACATTGGTACATTATCTATTTGGTGCACCTTCTTTCTTTGTATCAAATAGATCTTAGAAAATTTTAATTATCCAAAAAAATAACCGTTTGATTTTCATTATCGAATTTAAGCATCAACTAATATATCCATAATGAAAATTAGAAAATAGAGAGTCCGGCCGTGAAGAACAGTTTAGTGACGAGCACATGCACGGACCGGCTAGGCCAATTGTGATATTCGCATCAACCAAATGTCGAATGTTCATGAGAAAGTGATATCTCTTGTGGGTCATGCACACAGAGCTGCGGTTGATATTAGCATTTTAAAAATAAGTAACTTTTTCCATACTCATCGATTAAGACAGAAAGTAGACAAACATATATACAAAATAGAATGTGTCTACGCTCCGTGCATCGTATTTTCCATGTATCCAGCTCCACTGATAGCGCAGTAGGCCACCACAACTTTGATACGGTTAAAGATGATCATTTTGGGGTAACACTAACTGCAAAAAGCTTACGCATTTATCTCATTCCAAATCTCTTGCGAAACTAACATGGCGATGGAAGCAATTACCTTCCTCGAGGAGTTTAGATAACTTGTGACATGCATCTGAAAACACATAATTGTGGCCTTTGTTTCCAATGATGAAATATCAAGCTGATGTAATCCGAGCCAATCTTAGATCTCGTACCAGATGCACATAGTTAAGCGGCCTTAGAAGAGAAGGTGGGTCAAATTCTCGAAGTGACTTTTGCAAAGGGGGTAGTTCCCATAGTTAGGGAACCCATTCCTTTAAAAGTTTATCAGTCGAAATCCTGTAGGAATCACCTTCAGGATGGCTACTTTGGATCTTTGAACCAATGGACGAAAATGTAGGAACATAAATTAATCCTTTGCTACTCGATTTTGGTTGAACTTTCCTTTGATACCCACTAGCTAAGTGTATATTTGTTGCTACAGAGTGATACAAAAATCATGGCGTCATTTAAGATATTTAGTGACAATTTTATTAATAGGCTCTAAATTGTGCATTTGAGAATTATCTCTCCTTGCACGCAGCTGTTTTTCTATTACAGGTGCCTTCGTATTTTTTATTTATGTGTATGTGGCTATTATGCATGCCTTTGTTTGTTTGTTATGCAAGTGAGTGGCTGTTGTTAATGCATGTGTGTCTTTATTGTTTATTGTGGGAAAACATAGTTCACTTGAAACGCGACGGGGGTTCTCGTTTATTTGGTAGTTCACTTCAGACAAAGGGTAAAAAAATCAGAAGGGTGTTTGATAAAAGCGTTGAAAAAAGTTCAGACAAAGTTCACAAGCATTGAAAAAAGTTCACTCTGATGTCTGAAAAAGTTCATTTGGATTCTTGTTTAGTTTAGTTATACAGGAACTGCTTAACAGATTGGTATTGATAATCCTAAGGTACAACAATGTATTTAGGCAACTAACCAAAACCGATAAACTTCATTCAACATGGAACTCTTGAACCATTTTATCAATACACATGAAACGATATATCTTATTAATTGTACATGACATATCCTTATTAAATAGACCATGACTAACTAATCTTATTAACTATATATACATAAATGTATTCAAGAAAAAATATCTATTATATACTAAAAGCAATATAAGGTTGTTTTTCGACCCATCAGGTTAATCCACATCATCCCAATTATTCTAGACAATCAGATTAAAACTTAATGGTTGGATTCTATGTAGGATATATAGGTAGTTACCGTGTACGCGCACACGTTAGTTAGGTTCATTACGGATAGGTCAAGCCAGAAAAAAAGTAGAGAGTCTTTGACAAATACGACAGTGGCAATAAATATCGTTTGGTTTAATAAACGACTACTCCTATTTTTGACAAAAGTCCAAAACAAACCTTGAAGTCATGGACAAAAGATAAATCGAACCTCAAACTTGTAATCCCTGAAATCGGCACTCTGAACTTGTTAATCCTTGTCTATTTTGAACCTTGGGTCTGTTTGGCGCACCGGGAAAGTAACCGGGATAGCTTTCTAGTCTCACTGACAGTGTGGGCCTACCTGTCATATCCATCTTCCTCCTTGCCACACTGAAATTCCCAACAAAATCCGAAAACAATCCAGATCCATCGCTCCTCTCTCTTACCTGTGCCCCATGCTCCACCCCAGCGCAAGCCAGCTACCCCTGCCCGCTGCCCCCTTGGCTCCTCCCGTGTCCACTGAAGTCCTCGTTGGGCGCCTCCCGTGTGCCACCGGGCCGACGACGGAGGTAGGAGCTTTGGAGGGCCAGGCAGTGGAGTTTGGTAGGGCTAGGCCACGCAGTCGCCGGGTGCTGTGCGACAGGTACGCCAGCCATGGCGTCGGCTGGCTCGAACTGGGAGCGCGCGAGGCCAAGACCAACATGGCCGATGACGCCTCCTCCTCTGTCCATTATTTTCCCAATCGTTTATCTTCATTGGAATGCAACACCGATTTAGATGTTTCAGTATGCGCATCAATTTTGTCTACGTATATCTAGTTCCAGTAGGTGCTGTTCACAAAGACTTCATCTCAAGTGTCAGCAAAACTAAAAACTAAAGCGACAGTTCATGAATGGAAGGTGCAAGATGAATATGACATGTGGGTCCAATTTGTCAGTGAGAGAAACAAACTATTTGGTTTAGAATATTTTTATTTCTTACGTGCAAAAGAGTCCCAGGGTTTAAAATAGACCGGGATCGATAAGTTTGGAGTGCTGATTTCAGGGATTACGAGTTGAGGGTTCGTTTTAGCTTTTACCTATAAATTCAAGGTCTGTTTTGGACTTTTCTCCCTATTTTTCAACAAAGTTGCACACACAAATAGGTAACCATCTCGGTCACGTCAAATTCTCCTATTGATGATTTAGAGACTAGACTGGAATTACGGGACAGAGTTGCTATATATTTCGGCAAGACTATATTGCAGCACTCAATCAGGCTCACTGCTCATGTACGGATGATTTTAAAGCAAAAAAACACACCGAATCGAACAAGGAAAAAAACAAAGCATGTGAAGCTATTAAAACTGTGAGGACCTAATGAATTCTAGCTCGCATTCTCACCCATGATGAGGTTGTATACGTAGTAATTTGAGCCGCTATATTCTTTTCTCCCATATTCACTTGCTGATGCGATGTAAATTAAATACAGGGTATACCAATATCTTACGACACAGATATAAATGGTTTTTGATAAAGGAAACTTTATTGAAAAACATAAATGTATAAGGGTAAATGTATATCTAAGTGGATTCATATTTTCTAAAATCTTAATAGATAAAGGTATTGTTGGCAAGTACTCCCTCCGCTTTCAAATATAAAATGTTTTAGCTTTTTTCTAGAGCAAATGTATTAGATATCTTTAGTGTATAGGTTCACTCATTTTGCACTGAATCTATCCAATAAAAGACGTCTAGACACCAACTTGAGCATGGGTTTCAAGACATATATAACTATATAAGTTACTCCAAAAAAAGACATGCACGTCTCAAATCAAGTGTAGAATTGTGCCATGTGAAATTCCCAAGCTATTTTTTAAATAGTAGATGGTACATGCTAGGATATATAGTGCAACTTAGATACATCAACGAGTATATATAGGAAATAATTTGGAAAAGTATTTTTAATTAGACTGCATAGCGCAAAACAAATAAATCATTTTAAAAGCTAATTGATAAAACATTTTCTCATGTTTTCATGAACCTTTCTTTTTAACACATCTCCAGCTTTATCGATTCATGAAATAAAAAAACAACCATACCTTAAGTCGTCATGCGGGAGAGATTGAAAGTGAGAGTGATATGTGCAACTATTTATCTTATTGTTACTAGGACAAGGTTCAAAGGCTGAGATTGAGATGATCAGGCATGTAGGAATCAATGGATGGTGATCAAGAAATTATTGCTCTATATAACCTTAAGAGTTAATGTAAAAAGTGAACTTTTTTGGATTTTTTAATATTAAATGAGCTTCACAGTCAAGCATAAGGTATTTGAACAATTTGTGTGTGTGTGTGTGTGTGTGTGTGAGAGAGAGAGAGAGAGAGAGAGAGAGAGAGAGAGAGAGAGAGAGAGTTGGTGGTAGGTAATTAGTCATGTAAAATCCCAAGGGAGAAGATTGATATCATTGAGAAAGAACAATATCAACATCAATGGCTTGTGAGTTTCTATATTTTTCCTACGACATCACAGAAAATGTATACCCTTGTGTTCTATGATTCATAGCCCCTTAACTATTTAAAAGGACATTCACTCAAATCAACGACTTATTAGTAATGTTAAAACTAATATTCAATCTCAAGAAAAAACTAATATTCATTATACCATAGTCATGATACATTATACAAAAAATATAAATGCACGTGAGAGATTAGAATTCGAATATAGGGGATATATAGGCAAAGAATCAAGCAAAACAAAAAACTGCTATGCTACGTTGGTTTCAAAACAAAAGACTATCTAGAAAAATTACTATTAAACTTCTCTAACTTTTTATAGAAATATCCATACATAAAACTAAGGTCAAAGATGCATCCTGGAGAATTTTAATGTCCTATACATGATTTATACTGTAACAAATGGAATTTTATACTCTCATACGTGGACTTGTGATTCAAAAAAGATTTGATGGTGAATGATATACCAATCCATTTGTATTGCTTTCATCAGAAGATATTCAAAGTCAAACAATGACATGAGCAAGCATCTAGGTAATTTAATGTCAAAAGGTGAATTCAATTCGATATTTCATAGGATATGAGCTTCACTGTCACCCATATTTAATGGCACAAATGGAAAACTTCACATATTTTAAATCAAAAGAAGATGTTCGTTCATTTTACGGTGGACGAAATAGAAGAGATTTGATTTTGGCACAAAGTATAATGATAACTCTTACTTTTGATTGGCCATTGGAGGATAAGTTATTTTCACTTAGTTTATTCTGTGGCCACTAGAAAGATCATCTAGACATCATATAGGCAATTTATCTGGTAGACCCTAATTATTATCTGTAATTTTAATATACATCTAAATACATCAAATCATCAATTTTAATGTTAACCTGGAAATTCATAATATAACAACTCATAAAACTACTGAGTTGATCATAATTTATTGTAATTTTATATGACTATAAAGAGTATTATTTCATTCATATAATGTGAATATTTTCAAGAAACTAATTTTATTTCCCAGACCCTTACAAATAGTAAAGATGGTGCCCTCGCATTTGCGAGGGCCACCTTGCTAGTTATTTACAAATAAACATATAGGTTTAACATCGTATTGAAGTAACAACAAATAAAACTACATACTAACTTGCATAGAAATTAATTCCATGTACTAACTTAAAAGTAAAAACTTCATACTAACTTGCATATACGACGACGTACAACAAAAACATATAGTCATCGATACTGTATTCCTTTATTTGGCAACATTAATTATTCTCCTACAAACTAAAGTTGAATACTTATGGTGATTATAGAACCATGCTAATCATAATCACTTAATTACGGTTTCTATGTCATGCCTAATCAATTATGGTTTCTACTCCATACATAAAAGTTTTCAAGCTTAATCAGATGTTGTCCTTGCATCTGGGAGGGATAACGTGCTAGCTAAACTCAATCAAATATTTCTGCACATGGACTACAAGTCTACACCACTTAATCCATAAAGGCAACCACCCAACACCAAGCAGGTATGCCGCACTATGAAAGGATAAACCAACAAAAATGAGAAATAATGTGCAAAATCGGTCATTGAATGAGGAAAGACCATACAATAAATTTCCATTTCAAATCTGACAGAATAAATAAAAAACAAATATAACCAAGCCACACAAATGTGTGTGATACCTACAATAAGTTTGTTCCTTAATATTAGATGTTTTACTAGATTAATATAGCCTATCAAAATATATAAAGTTTAGAACAAAATGTAGTACTCCCTCGGATCCACAGTACTTGTCGCTCAGTTAGTACAAAGTTTACACTTATTATGAATCGGAGGTAGTAGTTAATTTGACCGTGCTACCTAGCATCGTCACATTTCTAATCCGAACGACGCTGGATGAGCGTGCCATGTTACTTGATAGTGCATATTAAATGTCCTTGTCCTGCTGGGTCCGAGCGATAGGGGTAAGGATGTCGCGCTCCTGAACCTCCTCTTTGTGCATGTGATGCAGTGACGTAGGAGGATCAACCCATCTAACATTTTCAGTTTGGATGATGTCGCGGTGTTGCTGCCACATGAGTCATGCTTGGTGTTGCCGGCGATGTAGCGAGTCGATGCTAGATGTATTTACTTCTGCTACTATAGATTCTTTTTTGGTCACCGGTGACTTCTCTGATGTCTCCGGGTAAGTTGGTTTTTCTGCAGTAGTATATTTCTTTTCCAACCATGTCTCGGGCGAGGTACCAGGCGAAGTCTTCGACAAGGCTATTCTTTTTAGTTTTTTTTTTTTTGGAAATGGACGCATATATTACTTTAAAGCAATGTTTACACCCGGCCTCTGCATAACTAGGATGCACACAGCCGTTCAACCACACACGACAGATCCAAAGTTAAAACAAGATTACAAATCATAGTACTAAGAAAAAGCGCCTCCATCTAATGTTGATCTATACGAAGATCACGCTGCCATCCATGTCGGGACAAAATATCCCTCGCCGTGTCCTCCAATCGCGTACACCCCTCCACAAATAAGTGGCGGAGATCCATACGTTGGAGAGTAGTCCATGATCGGAGAATAGCTGTAGCTCGATAGATGACCTGCAAAGAAGAAGACACAGTGTTATTAAAAATCTTGTCGTTCCTACATAGCCAAAGCGACCAAATAATGGCAAGCGCTCCCACCATAAACACAGTCCCATATTTATCATGTATCTCATACAACCAGTTGCCAAAGACATTGACAACCGATCGAGGGGGCGATAAACCCGAGGCCATTTGGATGATAGACCATATAGAGCGAGCAAATTTGTATTGGAAGAATAGATGCTTAATTGTCTCTTCCTGATGACAAAAACACATTGAGTACTTCCGTGCCAATTCCTCTTAGCAAGATTATCTCTTGTAAGAATTACCCCTTTACGAAGATACCATGCAAATATTTTTGTTTTAAGGGGTATTTTCATCTTCCAAATTTTACTACTATTAACGACTGGAATATCAGGTTGAATCAAAGCTCTATACATCGAATCCACTGAAAATTTACCACTCTCTAGTAAATTCTATTTGAACTCATCCACCCCCTCCAACAACTGTACCGTGGTTAGTCGAGCTAAAATATTATTCCACGATATTAGTCTGGGGCCTATTAGACTTCTTTTGAATGTCACATTAGGAGTATTATTTTCCATTACCATGGAAATTGTATCTCCTTTGTGTCTAACGATCGAGTAAAGAGCAGGATATTGTTCTCGGAGAGTAGTTTGGCCAAGCCATTTATCCTCCCAGAATCGAATCTGCGAACCATCCCTAATATTAAAAGTACCAAATCGGAAGAATTGTTTTTTGGAGGCCATGAGCCCCGCCCAAAAATGTGAATCTCCCGGTTTCCAAACCATCTGAGACACCGCTTTGGATCCAACATACTTCCTCCACAACATAGTTTGCCAAACACCCTCTTCAGTAAGTAGTTTAAATAACCATTTACTTAATAGTGCGGTGTTTTTGACTCGCATATCATGTATGCCTAGTCCATCATACTCTTTGGGCCGACAAACCACATTCCATTTGGCCAGTCGATATTTCTTTTTTTCACTATCCCCTTGCCAAAAGAATCTTGATCGGAAATAATCCACTTTCTTCAAGACCCCTTTCGGCAATAGGAAGAATGAAATCATATACAATACCATATTGGTGAGTACTGAATTTATGAGAACTAGTCTTCCACCAAGGGATAGTAACTTGCCTTTCCAGCTATTTAAATGTTTTTGGAGTCTTTCCTCTACGAGTTTCCATTCAGCAACAGTGAGACGCCGATAATGTATCGGTATACCCAAATAGTTGATTGGAAATTGCCCATGTTCACAGCCGAAAAGTTCAGCATACAGGTGTGCCTCGCTCTGGACCTCGCCAAAACAATACAATTCACTCTTATGGAAATTAATTTTCAATCTAGAGAGTTGCTCGAAGGCTGAAAGTATTAACTTCAGGTTCTTAGCTTTCTCTATATCATGATCCATAAATAGAATTGTGTCATCAGCATATTGAAGGATAGACAGTCCTCCATCCACCAGATGTGGGACTAATCCTACAATTTGGCCCTCAGCTTTTGCCCTCTCAATAAGAATAGCCAACATATCCGCCACTATATTAAATAGTATCGGCGATAGTGGATCCCCTTGCCTCAACCCCTTCTTAGTCTGAAAGTAATTGCCCGTATCATCATTGACTTTTATGGCAACGCTACCACCAGATATAAAGGATTGTATGAGAGCACACCACTCATTTGAAAAACCTTTCATTCTGAGTGTTTGCTGAAGGAAAGACCAATTAACTTTGTCATAGGCCTTCTCAAAATCAATCTTGAACAACACCCCATTAAGTTTTTTGGAATGTAGCTCATGGATTGTTTCGTGAAGGATTACCACACCATCCAAGATGTTCCGTCCTTAAAAGCAGTTTGAGAAGGCCTGACAACATGATCGGCAACTGTATTTAGTCTAAAAGTGGTAGCTTTTGTGAAAATCTTAAAGCTAACGTTAAGAAGGCAGATAGGACGATACTGTTGTATACGCTCTGCATTAGTAACCTTAGGCAGTAGAATTATATTGCCAAAGTTTAGTCTAAAAATATCAAGTTGCCCATCATGCAAAAAGCTAAATAATTCCATCAAGTCCAGTTTAACTATTTCCCAGAAATGTTGGTAAAATTCAGCTGGGAAACCATCAGGACCTGGTGCCTTGTTATGTTCCATCTGGAAAACTGCTTTCTTAACCTCTTCCTCCGAATAAGGGGCGGTCAGAAAGCTATTTTCCTCGGCAGATACCTGCGGAATGTCCGCGGTATTAGCCTCATCCAGAGTGAAAGAAGTCTCTGGTGGTGGCCCAAACAAGGATTTGTAATAACTAGTAATGTAGGACTTGAGATGATCCTGGCCCTCAATGATACCTTCATCCTGGTTGAGAGAGTGAATACATTTTTTCTTGTGCTTGCCATTGTCAATAGCATGGAAGTATCTTGTATTCGCATCTCCCTCCAAAATAATTTCGCTTTAGAGCGTTGATACCACTTGAGTTCCTCCTCACGCTATAGTCTGGCCATCTCCGCATTGGATTGGCTTTTAAGGTCAATCTCATGTGCAGATAATGGTCTAACTTCCGCATAGGCTTCAAGATCATCAATAATAGAGGAAAGGCGAATTTTCTCCTTTTTCAGGATGCCAGCAGTATTTCGAGCCCATCCACGAAGGAAATTACGTAAAGCACGTATTTTGTTGTTCCATCGTTGAATTGGTGTATGACCACCGACTGGTTTTAACCAAATTGCCTTAACCAACTCAGGGAACCCGTCACGAAACAGCCAACCTAGTTCACACTTGAACTCGTGCTTGGTATGTCGTGGCAGCGACCCAACAGACAAAAGGATAGGGGCATGATCTGACAAAGCTTCAATATGTTCAAGGGCCCTTACGGTTACCATGGGGTACTTCACTTCCCATTCTGTATCCATAAGTATCCTATCTAGTTTTTCGTATGTCGGCTCCGGAAGACTATTTGCCCAAGTAAATTGTCTTCCTATCATTGTAACCTCTCGCAGGTTCAAGCTGTCTATGACAGCATTAAACATGAAGGGCCAATGACCATCAAATCTTCCCCGACTTTTCTCATGAGGGTATCTCGTCAAGTTAAAATCCCCACCTATAAGAATAGGGTACGGATTATCCTTTGCAAGATTTACCAACTCACGCAAAAAGTCAGCTTTAAAAACTTCCTGGGAAGCTCCATATACGGCGACTAGAGACCATGTGAAATTATCAGCCTTGTTACGGACATGGAGTTTAATAAAAAACTCCGACCGAACTAGCTAAAATTTCCATGGTTTCATCTCGTACACCTAACAGAATACCCCGGAACGACCACGTGGTGGACGAGATACCCACGTAAAGTCCACTCCACCAGAAAGGCGATTGAGTAGAGCTTGTGAATAGTCTCGTCTACCCGTCTCAGAAATACCCAGAAAATCCAAACAATGATCTCTCACACAATCGGCAAAAAACAAATGCTTAGCCAAGTCACAAAGACCTCTGCTATTTGAAAACATGCCATTCATTGAGAAGCAATAGGTTGTTTGGATACACGAGGTCTCTTCCGCAACTTTTGGCTCTTTGATTTCCGACCTGAGGCTTTAAGCTCATATAAAGCATCAAGCCCCATCTCATCAAAGCCCACATCCGTCACTTCACCAACTAAGTGAGAAAGGAGTTGACCATCTACTGTGGCATGCAACTCCTCCTCCTCAGATGGTAAATAGTTAGGTAACAATAAAACTTTAGGAGTAACCGTTAAACGGTCAACCTCCATATGTCTCAAAATAGAACTAGAAATATTAACTTCCGCTACAGAACTACCCAACTTGATACCAACATTGGAAAGCTTATCAACAATCACAGGATTAGAGAAAGAAAGGAATGACTTCGAAGAACCCTTAGTCTCCTGAGGATCAAGGTTCATTTCCGCCTTCCTCCTCATAGCCTTACCTAGCGAATCTTCATCCGTAGCGGAAGCACCTAGAGCATCGGTGCCGTGTCGAAGGCTGCGTCTCGCTGGAGTCCCGTCCATCGCCCCCTTGTGACAGGGTGTGGCCGCGTCGGTCCTCGGCGAACCCAACCTCTCCTGGGCCAGGTTACCATGGCCGATCCTCGACCCCTCCTGGGTCGGTGCACCACGACGCCTCCCCGGCTGGGGCTGGGCGCCCTCGCCCACCTGGTCCGCCTGGTCGAAGCACAGCGGAGGAGTCCCCAACCCCTCCTGGGTCAGGGCTCCCCCACCAAGGCGCGTCGACGGGGCCTGGGGAGTGCGGGTCGTCAGCCCCTCCTGGGCCAACCCCGCGCCATGCAGCAACCCCTCCTGGGCCACCACCACATCGTCGCACGCAGTAAAGAAGGATCCCTGCGGACAAAGTCGCTCGTGACTGTCCACCACGTCCACTGCTAGCGCCACAGTGGTCCTAGGTGAAGCACCCGAGGGCGAGACCACGTCCCTACACGGAATAGTCCTGCCGAGCACATTCGGGCGAGATCTGGCAGGAGACGGAGACGCCCTATAGGGCCTAGCGAAGTGTAACACCTCCTGAAGCTAAGAATGAGTGACCCTCGGTCCAGCTCCCGTGGGCGAAACCCCACGAAGAGGTGAGTCAAGCGGGAGAGCATCCAACAACTCCTTTCCACGCGGCGTAGCCGGGGTGGAGTTGAAAGGGGTGATAGCATACACCTGAACAACTGTCTGACGAAAAGATGTCGGAGCTGAAGCACCCTGTCCTGACGGCTGCACAGCCGAAGACCCACCCGCCGGTGGTGTAGGAGCCGCCTCAGAAGTATCCATCACATCATCACCACTCGGCCCAGCACCATCATCCCCAGAACCATCAGGGCCCTTCCTCCAAAGAAACGGCGAGAAGTCAGGCTCCGGTACAAAACCAGCAGGCTCAATACGAAAACGTAGCTCGTAACCCTTCAGCAGCACCACAACATCAGAAGTAAGATAAGCTCCCAATGCATCCTTCTAGGTAAACTTTTTTCACTACGTGTCAGCACCATGACCTGGAAGCTGGAAAGTTTTCCAACCTCCGGAGGTGTTCGGTCCTATCCATAAACTAAATAACATCCAATTTCTATATGGCTTACAATGTAGGATTCATTATTTTTTGAGTTATGGTTGAATCTTCCTTCTAACTATTTCTACCCCATCCTATCATAGGTACGGCGTCAAGGTCCCAATGAAGGTTGCGGCAGCGGAGCAGTCACATGCTGCTCTATTGGACCATACTACGGCTGCAATATCTACTTCTTTAAAAGACAGACAATACGATAGTGATGATGAACTCACGGTGGGCGGTCACTATCGTCAAAGATGGGCGCTATTCAGCCATCTTACGCCAGAGGACAACGTAAGGTTGAAGCTAGCAGACTGGATAAAGTTAGCGGCGAAACGCAACATCACTGGGGATAACTCTGTACCATCCATCGCCATCGTGACACCAGATAAGGAGGAGACCCGTGCTATTGCAGATGAAGCTCTGGCTTTGGGGGAAATTGCATGCACAGTGTCTTGGTCGACATCCCAGCAGTGCACTTCTTTCCTCATTTGCTAGGATCCCAGGACATTCTCTACTACATCTTGCGGGAGCTGCAGTCTGCCCAACAACAACAACAACAACAACAACAACAACAACAACAACAACAACAACAACAGGAAGATCAAATCAGTGGGCAGGAGGAGCAGGATACCTTGGATGGTAGGAAAAGAACCATTCTCTCGGAAAAATTGAAGTTGGTCGGTGAAATCATGACAAATATACAAGGAATGAATGTTGATGAAAACTTTTCACGACTCAAGAACACTGTTGAACAGATGAAGTATGGCAAGCTGCAGCTCAACCTGCCGGAATCTGCTAGAGATGAGCCCTTGGACGTACTCCTCTTAGCACTGTGCCTGCTCAAGTCTAAGCCAGCTGAATATGTGTTAGCTACCAAAGAAGGCCAAGAAATGAAGGAAGCCACACGTTTGCACACTGATATCATTAAGGTAACGGCCGAGCGGCTTGAAGAGTATATGGAAGAAGAAGCACACTCAAAGCTGATTCGTCTCGAGGAAGCTCATTATGAGCACATCCTAAGGGAGGTGTTCCCCGTGACCACCAGAATGCCCCCGCAGATCCGCCGGGAGCAAAACCTTATGCAAGACACCGCTGTCATCCCGACCGGAACTATTATATTGGTAGAGGACCAATTCAAAGAAATGATGCGCAAGGTCCTACAAGAGCTACTGGAAGAAAAATCCGTGAAGAAACTAGATGCAGCTGATGTCAAACCAGCTGAGGAGAATAGTGTCCCAGATGCTCTTATTGATGAAACCATGAAGAAGATCAGAGAAATCCAGTGTAAAATTAAGGAGCATCTCAAGATCAAAGCGATCATGGACAAAATTAATGATTGTTTTGGGAGACAGCACGTTAATCAGATCCTGGTTATCCTCAAACTTGACGAGGACTATGCATCCGGGTGGGAGCAGACCAGAAGTGCTTTGAGCCTGTTGGGTTGCATAGGCGGTGTACTGATGTTGACCACCACAGTAAACAATCAACGAGCCAGAGAATATTGCTATCCCCCACAGCAGCCTATAGACTATTCTCTTCTTGGCCTCTATCGAGATACTTTGCTCGACCATACAAACCAGCAGATGAATAAAGGGAGGCAACAAATTTGTCTTGATATCTTGGAAAAGTGTAAGGAACATGAATTCTGCATGAAGATCTTCGTGCATTCTTTGTATGCTAACCCTAAGAGGGGCAGTGAAGAACTAAGCAAGTTGTACAGAAGCCTGGAGGAGGTTTCGGAGAACTCATTCCACAGCATTGCTAAAAAGATGTTCAAGTTCTCATATAGTGATCTGCCTAAAGAATACAAGTCCTGCTTGCTGTACCTAGCTATTTTCCCTAAACAACAAAGCATCAGGCGCTCAACCTTGATTGGACGGTGGGTTGTGGAAGGGCTGTTAAACAAGGACGATTGGACCAGTTCTGTGCGTCATGCCCATCGATGTTTTGAAGATCTCGTCGATCGGTGGCTTGTTTATCCTGTTGATATTGGTGCTATGGGACAAGTAAAGAGCTGTGAGATAGGTGATCTAGTTCATGGATTCATTACCAAGATTGCAAGAAAGCAACACATTGTGGAAACACAACTATCACATCACTTGGCTCGCCACTTCTCCATTTTCAATAATATCCAACTCCGTGGCTCTGATGATATTGGAAGATTCCTGAGTAAGCTACATGGTAAATCAGTTCGAGTATCCCTTATCAAGGTACTCGATCTAGAAGGCTGTCAATGCTTTGGTGGGTACAAACGGCGCTACCTCAAGGACATTTGCAACAAGATGTTACTGCTCAAGTATCTGAGCCTACGGGGAACAAATCTTACCCAACTGCCTAGTGAAATAAACTACCTCTTTGAGCTTGAAGTATTGGATATCCGAGGGACATATATACCTCAAAGTGCAATAACCGATCTCCTACTCCTGAAGCTGAAGCGTTTGCTGGCAGGTTGTACTGTTATGGGTTCAGGTAGTACTGAGCTATCTAGTGTGAGAATTCCTGAAAAGATCGAAAAAATGTTTAACCTGGAGGTATTGTACAATGTCAAGGTACAAAATAATCAAATTCTGAGAGATATTGGAAAGTTGTGGCATCTGAGGAAACTTGCTGTGGTTATTGACGACAAGGTAATACACCTCAAGAATTTACTTCGAAGTATCAGTGACCTCCATGAGTGCCTCCAGTCTTTGTCAATCACTCTTCCAGTTGCTGACGAAGGCCCTCCCAACAGAACATTTGAAGAGGAAGATCTCCGTAGGATGGTAAACTGTCCAAATCTTCTTGAGAGCCTACGCATTAGTGGAACCACACAAAAGGGACAACTTCTTGAATTGTTGGCCAGAGATAGTGACCGACTTGCCAAAGTTACTCTAACTAGAACCTGGCTAAAGCAGGTTGATCTGAAGATCTTGGCATGGCTACCCATGTTAGCCTGTGTTAGGCTCCGAAACAAGGCATACACGGATTCTGAGATCACCTTCAAAAAGGAAGAATTTGAAAATCTCAAGTGCTTTCTTGTTGAGGGTTCCAACATGACTGTCATCAACTTTGGAGATGGAGTGGTTCCTAAGCTAGAGAAGGTCATTTTGTGCTCCACTCATAGTCTACAGTCTATTACTGGAGTGGAATACCTTCTAGGACTGAAAGAAGTCGAGATCAAGAGCTGTAATAAGATTTTATTATTTGGCAAGGCGGAAAAACTATCCAAGGTGACTATTTTTGGTACCACTCTGAGCCAAGATGAGGTAAAATTTCTTGCCAAGATACCAAACATGCGATGCCTAGTCCTAAAGTATACAAGTTATGCCGAAGGCCACCTTATCTTCAACAAAGACGAGTTCCCAAGTCTGAACTTTCTTACTGTCGAATTTTCTATCATCAGAGCGATTAGCTTCACAAGTGGATCTGCTCCTAAGCTCGAGAAAATAGACTGGTCCTTTACCAAGGAAAACGTGAGTACTATCACCGGCATTGACAACCTTCCAAGACTGAAGGAGCTCGTGTTGAATGGTGACTTCGTCCCCAAAGAGGTGCAAGAAGATATTACCAACCTTAAAATTCGTCTTGTACACAAAAAATTGGAAAACCAAGACTCAGAAATCATGCCCATGGGAAGAAAGAGAGATGCTGCAAGATTCCCATTTTATTGGAAGAGCCAAGTTTGATGCCAGATGAGACTTCCTTTCACTAAATAATCATAAACTCAAAATCCCGTGGTGTGGTTTTATATGTGCTATCTAGTTTTCTCATTGTGTGTTTCCATCCAAAACTCATGTGATGACATTTATATTATGTATGTATGTTTGTTGAATGAGTGACTGTATATCCCTACTTAGTTACAGCGCATTTGGTTGATTTGTGGATTCTGAAAAAGCTATTGTAAGCTGTGAACTGTGGATTTTTCGGAAGTTGTTTGGTCATAGCAACTATGAAATGTGTGTTTGGTTAGAAATCTCTATAATGCTCGAGTCCCATAGAAGACTATTTATATGCTAAATGATCGTAAAACATCGATATATGCATTGTTTAATATATAAATCGACATATATAAAATATATGCAGCAAATGGTTCTGACGACAATATATAAATGGTTCACACGAACGTACACATGACATAAATTATTCACACACAACACAAGCAAATAGATAACTAAAATGTTCTACGCGTGCTTCATCTTCTTCTCAGGCTCCCTCTCCAACAAATCAAACCGTCCTTCTTTTGTTGGAAGCAAGCTAAATATCTCCCTAAAATCCGGCTTCACGATCATCATAGTGGTTGTGTGCATCAAAGCGGTTTCTTCTTGCACCCCATGATCTTTCACCATCTGCATAACATCTGCAATGGAAGGTACATGGTTTGTTGGGGGAGCTGATGATGCTTCAGCACTTGTTGAAATCTTGTCAGCTGCAATTCCTATCTTTTTCATATGTACCTTCATACACTCGAAAGAGCGGGCTATTCTCATCTTTTCCTTTATTGGCATTATAGGATTCCTTGTGCTCCTTGTTAGTTTTCTCTTCATTGCCATTAGACGATTCCTTGCGCTTCTCGTTTCTTTTTCTTTATTCAAGGAATCTAAATTTATTTCGGGACTGCCATCAGATTTTTGTACCATTGCCATATCATCATCACTACATCCAGCACTGGATATATCTCCAGGACATCTTGCACCAGCCCCTGTTACATGGTTCTTCTGGAACAATAAGTGCATATCATTCAAGTGATTTTGTCCACACTTCCTGTAACTCATATGGTTGTATTTTATACCTTTCTTGGGATTGTTGCATATCTGAAATTGAATATTTATATGCTAGATAATGCATATATAAACACATAGCTTCTGAAAAAAAATTGGTATTGTTGGAACCACGTGGAGGAAGTGAGGCAGCCATGGTCGCGTGCGCGAAGGAGATGTGACCGGTCGTGAGGGCCAGTCAGGCGGACAATAGAGGCATATGAGGGAGGAAACCTGGGTAGAGGAGGTGTGGATGGTCGAGGTGGATAGGGATGGCTTGCGGCGGAGGAGGCAAGCAGACGGACTCGTGCTAACATTGCGTGCGTCTATGGCGGCGACCTTGCTATGTGTCGGGGTTTAGTTGAGGCACGGCTAGAAAGGACACCTATTGGAGGAGGCCGATCGCGGATGCGAACGTTAAGTCCTCAGGCCGAGTAGTGGTGGTGTGGCATGCTGTAGCAGACGTTAGGTACTGGAAGCGTGATGCAGTGTAGCACCATATGCGCCCTGGTCATTTTTCTGCAAAAATCAATTATTTTATATGTGTTTTCAACTAACAAACACCAAAAAGGCTAGTTTCTATATTTATAACCTATTTGTCAAAAACATGAAATTAACTTAATTCGCACGGATGCATATATAAACGTGGATTGGAGATCGGTAGTATATGTTCTACATCATAATTATCAAATTACTTAATATGGTTAATTAAAGTGCGTACGCATAGAAAAGAGATACAGTAATAACTATGCTGATCAGCGTCATTTGACAATCTTCTCCATGGTGTCCCTAGTCTTCTTGAACTTCACTAGTAGAAAACCTGCCTTTCATTCAGAGCCTCCCAAAGCTTTTGTCCCGGTTCCGTCATGAACCGGGACTAATGATCGCATTTGTCCCGGTTCAAGGTGCCCGAACAACGCACCGGAGCCGGGAGGCATACGTCCCGGTTCGTAAGGGACTATTCGTCCCGGTTCATATTATGAACCGGGACGAAAGATCGTGCGTCAGACACGTGGCCTGTCGCACACCTTTAGTCCCAGTTTGAAATACGAACCGGGACGAATAGTCCGCCTATAAATGCGCCACTCCAGCCAGCACCTCAATCTTTTTTTTCTTGGTGGAAGGAGTGAAGTGTGTGTGCTAGTTTTTTTCCTATGCATATTAGGTGTTCGATTAAATGTCTGAGAGAATGATACTTCTTGATTTCACACAAAACAAAAATGATATGAGGTGCCCGAGCCACACAAAACAAAAATGATATGAGGTGTTCGATTCCACCGTGACCGCTCCGCCAGCAGGGCCCAGCTGCCCCTCCCGGGCCGCCCGACCAGCGCCATGGGGCACCATCCCACTAGGAGCCAGCACAGGCACCGCCTCATCTTGGGTCGCCATAGGGCCTAGCCCCCCAAGCAGCTTAGAGTCGCCAGCTGCCTAGGCCGTCATCGAGCTGGGATGCACCACCTAGACCCGGGTCGGCATGGACGATCCTCCCTGGGCATGGACAGGGCACTAAAGAGCCACGAGGGCCAGCCCAGTAGCTCTTGGGCCAGCCCCTCCTAGGCCAGCCTCCGCACCGAAGACCCACCGACCACCTCCTGAAGTACTGGTTCCAGCACCGGTTCCACCTGCCTTGGAATAGATCGACCCATCATGTTAGGTCTATAGCGCGTGGCATACACCAAAAGTGGTGAGGCACGAGCCTTCTCAGCATAATCACTGGCCACATGCAAAGCTTCATGTAGCTCTGAAGGAGATACACGAGGCGAACCCAAAACAGGACTACCACCACGAAGAGGAGAGCCCACCGAAAGTGCCTCCAAAAGTTCCTTTCCACGCGGCATAGAAGGATTATCATTAAAAGGGGTGACCGCCATCACATACAAAGGATCCTGTCTCGATGAAGAGGGTGCATCAGCTAGTCCAGTAGGTGACCAGATTTCCCATCCCTAGATGGTGTAATCGTCGGATCTAAAATGTCCAACTGAGACCCCTTGATACGTTGCTAACGTATCCATAATTTTTGATGTTCCATGCTTGGTTTTTATCTACTTTCTTATGTTTTGTCCACACTTCGGAGTACTTTTTATACACTTTCTTAGACTAACCTATTAACAAGATGCCACAATGCCAGCTGCCTGTTTTCTGCTATTTTTGGTTCCAGGAAAGTCAGAAAATGAATATTCTCGGAATTGGATGGGACAAAAGGCAAAGTCGGTATTTCACCGAGGAGGACACGAAGCCAGAATACGAGACGGAGAGGAGCCAGGGGCCGCCCACACCACCTGGCCGCGCGGCCAGGCCTGGCCCGCGCCAGGGGGTGGTGCGGCCACCTAGGATACCCCCTCGGCCTCCCCTTTCGCTTATAAGATGCCTCCGATACAGAAACCCTAAGTACCCGATCAAAATTCCACGAAAGTGTTTGTAGCCGCCGTCATCTCCAGCCCTAGATCGAGAGGGATCTGAAGCTCTTACCGGCATCCTACCGGAGGCCTTCTTCATCACCATACAAGCCTCCGGCGTGATGCGTGAGTAGTTCATCCTTGGACTACGGGTCCATGTAGTAGCTAGATGGTTGGTTCTTCTCCTTTCTGCTATCATGTTTAGATCTTGTGAGCTCCGTTCATGATCAAGATCATCTATTTATAATTATACATGTTGTGTTTGTGGGAATCCGATGGATATTGAGATGCTATTTATTGATTTTATCATGTCTTTGTTATTTGTGATCTTGCATGCTCTCCGTTGTTACTAGATATCTTGGCCGAGTATATGCTAGCTACTCCAAGAGGGAGTATTTATGCTCGATAGTGGGTTCATGCCTATAGTAATCTAGGGAAGTGCCAGAAATCTCTAAGGTACTAGATGTGCTGTTGCTACTAGGAAGAAAACAACAATCCTTTGTTCATAGAACAATCGTATTGTTTACTTTACACGCAATGCATAATGCAATTATCTGTTGCTTGCAACTTAATCTTGGAGGGTTGGATGATAACCTAAAGGTGGATTATTAGTCATAGATGCAGTTGGATTACGGTCTATGTATAATGTTGTAATGCCCAATCAAATCTCATAGGAGTCAACATGATTAGTATATGCATGTATGCTTTCTCGATATTTGTCAATTGCTCCGCTGTAATTTGTTCACCCAACATGTCATCTATCTTAAGGAGAACCGAACTATGGACCCCGGTCCTTTATTTTACCATCAATCTAAAACTGTTTACCGCTTTTTGTTTACTTTCTGCAAGACTTTTACTTTCTTCCACACAATACATTTAATCCTTTGTTTTCAGCAAAACCGGTGAGATTGACAACCTCATTATAAGTTGGGGGAAAAATTCTGTGGTTGTGTTGTGCAGGATTCCAAGTTGGCAATAACATCTTGGAGGTGTTTCCTTGCTCCTACTGGTTCGATAACCTTGGTTTCATAACTGAGGGAAACTTGCTGTTGTGCTCATCATACCTTTCTCTTGGGGTTCCCCAACGAGTTCGAGATATCTTGGGCCATCAAGCTCTTTTCTGGCGCCGTTGCCGAGGAGTCAAGGACATCTTCACAAGGAGAGTCCTGCATAACCAATCTCTTTAGTTTGTTTTATTTGTTTTGCTTAGTTTATTTTTGTTTAGTTTGCTTGTTTCTTTATCAAAAACACAAAAAATTAGTTTTACAAGTTTGCTTTCTTTATTAAAAACAAAAAAAATTAAGTCTTACTATAGTTGTTACCTCTTTCTTAGCTCATCGTGTTGATCCCTAAATTCACTGACCTTTCAATAGGTAGTGGCTCTATAATTGGAAAAGATAATATTGAAGAATTCTTTAATCATGTTAGTAAGCATGATGATATTGAGGATAGATCCCTTGCAAAATTTGCTCCAAATTATGAAATTGCTGCAGCTTCTTTGGTTCACATGTTGGAAGCTAGGTTTGTTAACCTTAACCCCTTAATGCACGTATTGTTTCTTAAACTTAAGGAAATTGAGGACCCTGAAAAGAGACATTTTATTCTGGAAACTTTGCTTAAGGAATTTTATGATGTTGCCAAGGAAGCTAGAAAAGTCTTTGAACGTTTTAATATGCTAGGATCATGTGTAGATGTTATTGGTACACGAGAAAAGATGAACAAAACCGAACCTAATGGGGAGGAAATTAAGATATCAATACCTTTCAAACTTGTAGCAATGCATGAAGCCATAGAAAAGAATCTTAATTGAATTGTTCCTGAAAACCCGTTTGATGAAAGTAGTGAACCCAAAAGCATTGAGAGAGGCTCCTCTAAAACTTATTTGGATGACATACCATGCCTTGTTGAAGATATTTCTGGTATTAATCTTAATGCTTCTTCATTTGAGAATACTTGATTCTTTTTCTTGCTTCTTATGCCTAACTTAAAGGCGTTAAAGAAAAGTACTTATTGGGAGATAACCCAAAAGTTTTAGATGAGTCTTGGAAGTTATTACTTCAGTAATAGCCACTCCTTATCTTTTTTATTTTCTTTTTGTGACAAGAGTAACCTCTAATGAGAGAGAAGTAATGATTGGGAAAGTTGCTGTCCCGAAACAGATTTTTGTGCTTCACCGTAAAAATTCGTGTAAAATCTCTGTACGTTGTTTTGAGGCATGAAGTTTTGTGTTTCTGGCCCAAGTTGTTATCTAACTTTCATTAGTTCAACACTTTTCGATTTGAGCAACAGAAGGTCTTTGGAAAAATTGGTTTTTACCTACTAGTCTGTTTTGACAGATTTCTGCCATTATTTGCATTTGCTTCTAGTTGGTTCCTTTTGAGTTCTCTTTGGGGAATTGAGCGTTTTGAGGGAAGTGCTTCAGTAGCTTGTGTTTTAGTGGAAGTTTTATTTGTGTTGAAACTGAACCCAAAAACTTATTTGTGTTGGTAAAAAATATTGTGTGAAGTTTTGTATGAAGGACAAATTTCAGGTGTATGGAGAGAATGATGTAATGAGATGAAGAATGGACTAAAGCTTAATCTTGGGGATGCCACCTCGTGTCACCCCAAGAAATATTCAAGAGGTATAAGCGTCAAAGCTTGGGGATGCCCAAGACATCCCCTTCTTCATCAATAAAAATCCCAGGTTTCTTCCAAACACTTCATTTTTATTGTTTCATGCACAGTTGTGTTGTTCTTGGAGCGTCTTCGTTTTTGTATTTGGTTTTCATTTGCTTGGTTTTCTTAGTTTGCTTGAATAAATTGGTTGGACCCCCTCTTTCATGCATTGGTTTTCAAATAGTTTGGTTTGGATTGGAAAAGAGTAGGAAAGTTCATGCTTAAGTGGTAAAAGGAGTTTGTTTTTGACTGTGGCCCATGATTTGTCATGTCATGCTTGATATTGTTTTGGCTTTATGCTTAGTGATGTCATGCTGTAGCATGACATGTTATAAACAATTGAGATTGCTTAATGTGCCTTGGAAGAATCATGCGTTGTTTTAGTATATTAAAGCATAGTATTGTGGTATTCTTCTTTGATGCTTTATTTGGGTCGACTTGGCACATGCTCACACCATGTTATGACTATCATAAGTCACCATAAGCCTTTATGATTCTTTAGTTTTTGACTTGTAATATCACTTTATGCTTTAATTAATGATGTTTTATCGCTTTGCATAATTATGGCCATTATTGCTCTCTTAGTTGGTCGCTCCCAGTCTTTTGCTAGCCTCCATAACCAAGTGTGAGTTTCACTCATGCATCCAACTCCTAAAACCAAGTTATTCCAAAGAGTCCACCATACCTACCTATTATCATTTGCTATTCTAAGTATATTAATGCTTTTATCTACATTCCGAATTAAACTTGGTATGTGCAAATTAGTGATTAAAGCTCTCACGAACTTGATGGCACACTTTACTTTCTTTCACTTAATAAACTTGAACCATTGCGTCCATCTTTGTTGCGTATATGCCTGCGCTTTATAAGTTGAAGTTAGGAGAACCATGTATCATGGGGAACGCTTTCAACATTGCACTTGTATATTGTACCCTGTTGATATCATGTTCTTTTGCTTATGGATCCCGGCGGTGTGAAATAAAAGGGGAACTTATAAGATCATGGAGTTTGTATGTGTGTTAGAGAAACGCCTGGGATGCTAGGCTAAGCCATGCCTAATCATGGTGGAAACTTGCAGCATAATCATAATGAGCACTCTATGAAGCATCCTCAATAAAAACCTATGCAAATAGCAAATAAAAAGATCACTGAGATGTTCATTGTCTGTTTGCCTTGTCATTTTGATTATGGGATAGCTCCTGTATCATGTGCAAGGGGTACCCCACTGGCGGTTCTCTATGATACATATGTACTTACAATGACAAGAGCTTACGTGTGACTAAAGTTGAGTAGCATGAGGTTCGGTCTTCGTAAGTAAGGGACATGAGATTTCGGCTTATAACTTGTCAAGCATATCCTCTTAGTTGTGTCACTTTAACCTTAATCACCTAAAGATGCTTATGATAGGGCAATGAGAGCTGAAAGCTAATAAGTACCATAATTTTTGGAAGCTCTTTATGAAACTTGAATCTCTACTTCCTTCTATGAAGGCCTTTCTTTTACTTTTATGTTGAGTCTCCACCTTCTATCTTTATGCACCTACTTTGAGAGCATAGTGGCCATTCTTAGTTCTATGTGCATTGTCCCAAGACTTTTTGATTGATGCATAACTTTGATATTGCTTGTTCTTAAACTACTTGTATCTAGTGACTCTTATAAACTTTGAAGGTGTCCTATGCCTTTATGCTTGCTACTCTATGAGGGACAAGCTGAATGCCACTATACTATTCTTTCTTTATGTAAAATAAACAAACATCTTGCAAAGCATTGTTATTTATGAATCTTTTGTTTATGCCTTTTCATGTTGCAACATAGTTGCTATGTCTTATTTGTTAGAACTTTATCTTTCATGCTATGTTGAAGTACTATGATCCCAGCTATCAATGTTTTATAAATACTTTGATCAAGTTTATGATGGTGCATATCACCTCAAAAATTATTCTTTCTTTTTATCACTTACCTACTCGAGGACGAGCAGGAGTTAAGCTTGGGGATGTTGATATGTTGCTAACGTATCCATAATTTTTGATGTTCCATGCTTGGTTTTTATCTACTTTCTTATGTTTTGTCCACACTTTGGAGTACTTTTTATACACTTTCTTGGACTAACCTATTAACAAGATGCCACAATGCCAGCTGCCTGTTTTCTGCTGTTTTTGGTTCCAGGAAAGTCAGAAAATGAATATTCTTAGAATTGGACGGGACAAAAGCCAAAGTCGGTATTTCATCGAGGGGGACACGGAGCCAGAATATGAGACGGGGAGGGGCCAGGGGCCGCCCACACCACCTGGCCGCGCGGCCAGGCCTGACCCGCGCCAGGGGGTGGTGCGGCCACCTAGGGCACCCCCGGCCTCCCATTTTGCCTATAAAATGCCTCCGATAAAAAACCCTAAGTACCCGATCAAAATTCCACGAAAGAGTCTGTAGCCGCTGTCATCTCCATCCCTAGATCGGGAGGGATCTGAAGCTCTTCCCGGCAACCTGCTGGAGGGGAGAATTCACCTTGGAGGCCTTCTTCATCACCATGCAAGCCTCCGCGTGATGCGTGAGTAGTTCATCCTTGGACTACTGGTCCATGTAGTAGCTAGATGGTTGATTCTTCTCCTTTGTGCTACCATGTTTAGATCTTGTGAGCTTCGTTCATGATCAAGATCATCTATTTGTAATCATACATGTTGTGTTTGCGGGGATCCGATAGATATTGAGATGCTATTTCAGATTGATTATTGATTCTATCATGTTTTGTTATTTGTGATCTTGCATGTTCTCTGTTGTTAGTAGATATCTTGGCCGAGTAGATGCTAGAAATTTCAAGAGGGAGTATTTATGCTCGATAGTGGCTTCATGCCTCTAGTAATCTAGGGAAGTGACAGAAATCTCTAAGGTACGAGATGTGCTATTGCTACTAGGGAGAAAACATCAATTCTTTGTTCATAGAACAATCGTATTGTTTACTTTACACGCAATGTGTAATGCAATTATCTGTTGCTTGCAACTTAATACTGAAGGGGGTTCGGATGATAACCTGAAGGTGGATTATTAGTCATAGATGCAGTTGGATTATGGTCTATGTATAATGTTGTAATGCCCAATCAAATCTCATAGGATTCAAGATGATTAGTATATGCATGTGTGCTATCTCGATGTATGTCAATTGCTCTGCTGTAATTTGTTCACCCAACATGTCATCTATCTTAAGGAGAACCACCACTAGTGAACTATGGACCCCGGTCCTTTCTTTTACCATCAATCTACAACTGTTTACCGCTTTCTGTTTACTTTCTGCAAGACTTTTACTTTGTTCCACACAATACATTTAATCCTTTGTTTTCAGCAAAACCGGTGAGATTGACAACCTCATTATAAGTTGGTGGCAAAGTTCTGTGGTTGTGTTGTGCAGGATTCCAAGTTGGCAACAATACCTTGGAGGTGTTTCCTTGCTACTACTGGTTCGATAACCTTGGTTTCATAACTGAGGGAAACTTGTTATTGTTCTCATCATATCTTCCTCTTGGGGTTCCCCAACGAGCTCGAGATATCTTGGGCCATCACCCCTGTCTGGTAGACAGTGGCGCCGAACCCCCCCCCCCCCCTGACCAGGCAAGACCGAAGAAGAAGCAGGCCCAACAACATGCAAACCACTGCCCAAATCAGATATATCCATTGCATCATCAAAGGGCTTCCCATTGGCATCATCATCAGGATCATCATCCCTCTTTCTCCACAAGAAAGGTACAAACTCACACTTCGAAACGTATCCATCAGGCTCCAACCGGAAACGAAACTCAAAGGCCTTAAGCTTAACCACATCATCCGACAAGAGATAATGGCCCAACGGATCATGCAACTTCAAGAAAACCCTAGTATTAGTCATAGCAATTAAAAATCCGAACGACTCCACGCTTCCGCAAGCTGAACAAATCAACATCTAGAGTAGTCCCCATGAGACCTCCAACAGCCCATAATCCCTAGAAAGAGCGCAAAGAGTGAGGACCCCATCGACATGGATCCAAACCTGCTTGAGCTCGAATTTGTGCGGCACTTCCTAAGTCCGGTAAACAGAAAAATTAAGTTGAGAGGTGCTTAGAGGCACCGAAACCCGAATCCCGTCAATCCTATCACGATCCTCAAAAGACGGGAAGCTCACTAAGAAGGCAGTCTCTCCATAAGGCATAGCCTCCCACTTCCACTGATCACGAATAGGACATATCTTGGCAATTTGTCGTTGAACAACATCTGCGGAAACCATCTGTCTAAAAACACGCACAAGAGATATGGGAGTCTGATTAGTTGCCAGATGATCACGAACCACACTATCAGGAATTTGAGAGAACAAAGTCAGCTCATTGCCAATACCAGCCATGTAAGGAGTAGAACACGGTTGCTTATTTTTCTTCTTACGCTTTGGAGGCAACCGCAGCTACACCCACTACGAATTGTGGTGCAGAGGGTTATGCTGCACCGACGCCGCGCCAAACTGCCCTCCTTGCTGTCCAAAGCCTGTCCCACTTCCATACCCTGTGACAAACGCATTTGCAGGTGGCCTGGCGTATGCTGCGGGATTAGGACCTCTATACGGCGGTTGAAGAGGTAGTGGAGCCTGGTTCAAAAAGCCCACCCCAGCCGGATTCAGCGGTGGCCGGTACATGGAAGGAGGCGGCATAAACGGTGGAGCCGCCACCGCTTGAGGCAGTGCAACGGCTGTTCCACGCGGCGAAGGAGCAGCGGCAGGTCCCCGAGGCGCAGGTGCTGCAGCAGGACCCCGGATTGGGGCAGTCGCAGGTCCCATTGCAGATGGTGCGGCGGCGGGGACCCGCGGAGGAGGAGCGGCGGCACTGGGAGGCGCAGAGCCCGGCGGCCAACTAGGGTTCTGCACAGACATGACGGACGAAGCAACCAGCACCGCGAACGTCTTGCCCGTAGAGATTGGTGAGGACGGCAACGGCACAAGCCCGACGGCCGGCGATGTCGGTGGCGAGGGCGATGCAGCGGTGGAACCAGGCGCGGCCGGAAAGTCAGGAGACGAACACGGCACGGAAAAAGTCGAGGACGAGTTGGAAAGTGATCCCGCGATCGAGGCTGGAAATAACTTGGACCAGGAGAAGATCGGGTCCTTCACGGCCTGGCCCATGGTGCTATACATACACGTCAGCACTGCCAGGCCCCATCTCCGGCGTAACAACCAGACCGTCAGCACTGCAAGGCCCCACCTCCGGCGTAACAACCGGATCAACGGCCTGCCCGATCGCCGCCGCGATGAATGCTCCGAAAACCGGCGGTGCAGACGCCCGTCTCGGCGGCAGCGTGCCTCTCCACGGCCTGATCCTAGGTCGACAGAGAGCCAGCCCAAGGGGAGACGCGGAGGCGCCCCAACAAATGAATTGTTGGCGTGCAACTTACAGCGTCGTCGCCGGCGACAACTCCCCTGGGGCCAGGGCTTTCCGCCGGTGCCCTCTCATTTTCTTTCTATGCGTGGCCAATCTCTAAAAATCGTCCGGTGTCTAATAAATTCAGTTAGCGTCAGAGTCGAGTTAGTTGTAAGGGTTTCAGTTTAGCTTCACCTATTTGCTAGGGTACTAAATTTTAGTACACCATAATTTTGGCTATATGTAATTAATCTATATGCATAACATGATTTTGTGTTAGACAAATTAATTTATACCATTTAGGACTTAATCAAACGGTTTTGAAGAGAAAGAAAGAACCGTTTTGTTCCCATCATCTGTCGCACGCGCGGCTTCTATGACTACACCCTCTAGTGGTGCGGTGGCCACCCACGGACATGACAGTAAAACGGAAAAGCTAGACTTACGGGATCCTGTTTACGGAAAACTCCTACGGACGGACGTGCTCACAGCTGATTGGTTTATTTTTTTCTCCTTCCGTGATTTTCGGGCCGTGAACGCACGACGTGATTCCACCTGAGTGCGTAAGTCTATTTCCGTAAGAATTTGTCTGTAGGTGTAGCGTTACTCCAGTAAAAATTAGCGGTGTGTTGCCTCTCCTCTTCTACGCAGGTGCGCACTTTCGAATCACGAGCTGGCTTACATCGAGGTACGTTTACTTCGTTGTGTTCATGTTTCGGCAGCTCCTCCTCACTATCGCTGCGAGACGGTTCTCCACTTTATGTGTGGTATGTTCCTTCTTCCTTTTTTCTCTGCATGGCTCTGTTTGTTGTTTTTATTGGGTATTAACGATTTTATCCTAAGGCCACTTATTTGTATTCTTTGTTTACTTTTCTAGGTTTCGACGTCCAAGGCGCGCAAATGGCTGCCATGTGTCCATGTTCTTCTTCGTTCACGACATTTGTTGGCCAGGCTTTGTAAAAGTATGTGCCCTTGGCACCAGTATTCTTTTGCTTAACTTTTTTTCGTTTGATGTGTTTTTCGTTCTTTTGCAGATTTGTCTACTGCCTATGTACTTGCATGGCGCGAGAACGAGAAGGCGATTGGAGTATGTTGGCAAGGGTTCCTCCCGTATCGTCCACGAGATCTGTCCGACCTTCTCCTTATGGTGACTTTCGGCGAGTAAGAGAAACGGGTACAGATGGACCGGATAGAGGTATGCTGATGTTTTTCCTCCATGGCATCAACGACTCTGTGCTTCCTGCTGGGGTGATACCGAGAAACAAGCAGCCACTTGGGGCACCACAGAGACTGGGACGACAATCGTGCAGCCACTGCAGTATCGTTCATGCGAAGCGTGCTCCTTGCGCTTCCTACGACGCCTCGCTCTTCCCCGCTATGGCCCTTGCTGTCAATGCGAAGAAGCACAGACGAGTGATATCAGATATATTTTTGAGTGAGAAAATTCCTTATTTGACACTATTTCTCAATATGTTTCCTTATTTGGCACTAATTTTTTTTACTTTCTTATTTGACCATTTGTGTAAATTTTTTGCCTCGTCTGACACTACGTCGGTTCCGCTCGGTCAATTTGTTCCCTGCTGGACCGAAATGCCCCTGGACCAAACACTGGACCCGTACATGTTCGCTTCTCTACGACCGGACTCTCTCTCTTGAGTGACCCGTCCGTGTTCGCTTCTCTCCCCTGTCCCATACCCCATCCATAGAACCCTAGCAGCGGTAGCGCGGCGCTGGTGGCCTTCTTGCTAGCTGCGGCGACGGTGGTGGGGGGCTGATCCCGAGGGGCCCCTTCTTCTGGTGATGCACCAAGCGCGGCGGCAGGTGCAGCCACGGGTTCCGCGGAGGGCGGCCAAGGTGGGGACGCCGAGGGGAGCTCGGCACCGGACGGGCATGGCGAGGAGGGTTGTGCTGCGAGTGTGTGCTCAGCCACAGGTGCGGCCTCGCCTGTAGGTTCAGATTGGCAAGATGGATAAGTATTTGGACTAATTACTCTCCAAATGCAGTGTAGTTTAGTGAAAAGTAGTAGCAATGTTTATGAATTTCTCTGCCATTAGCAATAGTACCTTCTGTTTGTTCTCGTGGCTCGGACGGATCATTTCACCAGACCAGAATGTCAACATAGTTTCAGTTAGCTCGGTGCCAAATTCTCCATTCTCTTGATTAT
The DNA here is from genome assembly GCA_023614405.1 of Avena insularis. Classification (NCBI taxonomy): domain Eukaryota; kingdom Viridiplantae; phylum Streptophyta; class Magnoliopsida; order Poales; family Poaceae; genus Avena; species Avena insularis. The sequence continues at coordinate 570,363,462 of CM042692.1, forward strand.
TAACGGTAGCGACCTGAAAGAGAAAATACAGAAAGTAAGCGTACAGTACATACTTTGAATTTTGTCACATTATATATTCGCAAATGACATGCACGGTCTCATTCTCAAGTGCACATGCTTTGAATTTTGTCACATTATATACCAAGGGCAAACGTCTTTGTAGGTCCCAAGTTAACCCCATTAGCTCTCACAATACACTAAAGTGTCATATAAGGCAAAAGTTTTACACAAGTGGTCAATAAGGAAGTGAAAAAAATTCGATGTCATATAAGGAATCATATTGAGAAATAGTGTCAAATAAGGAATTTTCTCTTTTTGAGTATCTAACACAACGGGACACACAATGTTGTACAAATACATAGGTTAGTTTAGAACGTGCATAGCCGACTTGGTAGTATTATGTTTAGTGGAGTGACATTATCTGTGTAGCAGAATCTCCGTGTACACCAAATGTTGATGAATGAAATAAAAGATTTATTACTTACATCATTTTTGTGTTTTCTAATCTAATCCTGCCTTTATGAGTCTGCTACAAAAAATGGTAAAGATAAGGGTTGTGTGTGGCATGCTTTGAGGTGCGATATGGTTTCTACCAATTACAGTTTTCGTACTTACCCAGTGTGGCGTGCAATTTTTTTGTCTTTGCCTATTTTGCATATAACGAAAACCCGACATGATTCCTTCGTCGTAAGAGTCACATGTCCAGCGGTGGGTCCTGTGGTGGAAGTTCGCGAGGATTCCGTATAAAGTTGCTGCCTCCTTTATTGTAAGTATCTCCGTTTTCCTGCCGAAGTTCAACCAGTTTGTCTCTCTTCGACCGAACTCTTGCGATGTCCGGTGTATCCTCTCGAGTCTAGGCCGATCCTTGGAGCTCCACCAATACGTCTCTCTTCGACCGAACGGTCGAAAGCTCCGGCATCTCTCTCGAGTCTAGGCCGATCCTTGGTGCTCCCTCACTTCGTATGGCATGCATACTAGGTATGCCAATATTAATACAAAAGGCCTGTTACCAACGAGGAGCAAACATGCACCAAGTGTCTGGGATGTGTACATTTTTCAGTAGATTGTAAAATGGGCATATGATGGAAGCTATGTAAAATGGACATATTCATTGATGCGTCCTGGTTTAGGGCTCTTTTTTTCTTCATAAAGTGGATCTATGCTCCAGTGATTTGCCTACCCACCAGCACTGATGGTTTGTTACAAGTGACCGATATTCCCAATGTGCAATCCCTGCCTTCTTTTGTTGATGCTTCTGAAAGTGCTTTTTTTTGTTCAATTTCGTCTCTCTGTCATAGCAACTATTCTCTACAAGAGGTTTCTGGACAGATCGCTTATAGAGGTTGCAGAGAGAATTTCAGTTAAGCCAACAACAAGAGCATGGAAAATATATTTTAGTAATATGTGATTAAATGAAGACGGGACACTAGTATGTGATGATGGTGTCTGCTAGGGTTGATGCACCTCGTGTGCACATTATGGGTGGTGACAATATATTTCACCTTATTACTTAATTCTTCTGCTGACAATACTGTGTTGGGGGATTCTATGCTACCTAATCTAGCTAATCTAGGTTTTTTGACTGGCATGGAGGATAATATCTCCGAAGTACATTACTCTGATGGGTTTGTTTCTCCCCTGAGGTTGCTGGACGACGTGATCAGGTGTGATTCCATAGATGAGGTTCAGAGTGAAATTGTTTCTTACTCTGATACCCGAGTCCCATGTAGATGACCCTTTGGCTCAAGCCTCTTCGAAGTACTAGTTCAAGACACTGATACTGAGCTAACAATCGTCCAGACTTGTAATGACTTGGCTTCCCCAAACCTCTCGTATTCTAGTCAGGTTGTCGAGGCTTCTGACGCTGGAGGACCTTCTGCTCCATCCCGTGCTCGGGGTCGCCCTCACAAAGCTTCTATGCCTCAAGTGGAAACTCAAGAGCGTCAATGTACCGGTAACAATAATGCAGGATATATCTACGAGGAGCTTCCTGATTGTGATCCCCGTCGCGAAATTTCCTACTTCCCAAAGGCACCACACCTCTGAAGTGCTTCAAATTTCTGAAATGCAGAGACTTGGTGTTGAGGAATGCAACATTGACCCAGTTGAATTCACTTAAGAGGGCCTTAGGCAGAAGCGAGCATATTCTCTGTGTCTGGTATATCTGCTCTATTATCGAATTTTTGCTATGAATTACCTGAACCAACTTTGGAAGGTTTTAAGTTGGAACACCCGTGGGATTAGCGGTATGGCCTATTATTCGGAATAAAATTGAGGAATATGCTTTATCCATCATTTGCCTGTAAGAAACAAAAGGAGGATAGTTCTATTTAAATTTTATCAAGGGATTTGCACAACGGCGTTTTGATCAGTTCGACTTCGTTCCCTCTGATGGTGGTGCCTCTGGGGGATTCTGGTTTTATGTGCTAGTAACATGTTTCATGGACAAGTTCTCCTCCAAGATAGCTTTGTTACTGTGGTGTTTTTTACCTCTGTATTTTCTTCCAACCAGTTTACTCTTGTGAATGTCAATGGTAGAGCTTGTAAAGCGCGTTGGGCCGAAGCAGAAGCTTCCCAGAATCGCATCTGGTCCCACATCTGTTGTACCAGGACAGAGACAGATCAAAGCGGTAGAGGTCCAGGCCATTAAGGTTATACAAGGCACTACCGCCGATGAAGTAGAAAGTCCCTTCGCACAGGCTATCGATCTCTGTCGGCAAACACCGTCACTGCCGGAGCAAAGGCCGCGCCATCGGATATTGGGTTCCCACAACGGAGTCAGGCGTTCTCGACCGCTTCAGCTTCAGGCAACCTTTCACATAGCTAGTCCATTAGCACAACGTGGTATGTATGATAGAATTCACGGAATACTTCCAGGGATGAAACTACTATATTTCCTGTAACAGAGATTTGTTACCATCCCGATGTCTCCCATTCTCATGTGTGCTTACATCTCTCTTATTCTTCTCCCCTGTTCGTGGAGTTGTGGCCTATCACACATGTTATCCAGTTTGTTAATGACCCCTATACTATTTATAAGGGCAAAACATTTTTCACACACAAGGATGACGGTTGTTGGAGGCGTCGAGTGCCCATTATGTATGTCATTATATGTTCACAGGAATTGGATGAATGGCCAGAGCAGCCGGAGTATAATGTTGTTCGTGGCGTGCAGTTCTGCTGGTATAGCTGGTCAAGGAGAAGCTCGATGAAGAAGGCTGCAAATCAGTCTTACACCTTGGGCTCCTGAGCTTGTTTGATCACTCTGGAGAGCTGCTGGCTAGAGCGCCGAGAACGAGGAATCGGATGTACGCTCGGAACGATGAATAAATCCATTAGCCTGATTCCAAACGTGGAAAAACTGCATATAGTAAGTTGAGTAACAAGATTAGCGAGGTGAATATTAGTTCACTTTTTTTTTGGAAAAAGAGTAATATATTTTACTTTTTTTGCGAAATTCCACCGATCTATTAATAATCATCAATAGCAGTATAAAGAGTTTTAAAAGTAATAAAATTATAACCAGGTTATTGGACCACCTAGCAACGACTACAAACACTGGCACGAGCCGAAGACACGCCACCGTCTTCGCCCCTCCATTACCGTAGCTAGTCAAAGGTTGTTGTAGTAGAGCTTGTTATAGTAGATGGACGGGAAGTCGTCGTGCTAAGATCCCAAAGCAGAGAAGCAACTAATACCCTAAGAATAACAAGTACACCCGGCCTTTGCAACAACATGATGTGAAGAACTAGTCGCGACACGAGATGCATACCGCCAGAAAACAAAAAAAGGAAAACATGGAATTCATGCTAAAGTGTTCATTTGTGTGGAGCAGCAAACCTCAACATCAACCCCCAAACTAGCAACCAACACTACGAAAAGGTTGTCCGAAAACAACCCTCCATGAAGGATATGACGCATGAGCGCCACCGTGGCTTGATCCAACAATACGCCAGATCAAGGATTTTGACTCGAAAGAGAAAGTCTGACTCCAAGCAATGCCTTAAATGATAGCACGAAGTGTAGACATCATCATTGCCAAGTAGAACAATGAAGGTCATGCCTAGAGTTTTCACTCTGGAGCTCGAGACCCGGTACACAAAAGGCACCACCAAGGTGAAGTCATCACTACTAGGAAAACCCTTACCACCGGTGCATAGGGTTGTGCCAGCGATCATCACGCTAGTGGTATCATCTTAGCGCCGGCGCGCCGACACACCGCGCCTGGGGCGCGCACACCCTAGGCGCCAGGGTATTGCGTGCTAGAAGAAGCGTGTGTGGTACTGCGAATCGTGCTCCGGCGATAGACAGTACAGGTCCAAAAAAAACACTGGCAGTATACATTGTTTTTCTATAGGAAATACAGAAACACGTTTACACAGGCAGTATAGAAATATATGAGTTACTATACGAATAGTAGCTAGATAGTGTCAATACACAAATAGTATAGAAATAGATAAGTTACAACCGAAATAGCTAGATATATCAGGATCAGAGTAGCCACATAGATCACAAATAAGCGACAAAGTTACTACACAAATACACGGTCTCGCCCAAGTTATAGCTCGCAAGCTAGCTAAGACAACTAAAGTAGGAACAGATAAAACGGAAGTTCATCCACGATGAGCATCGTTATGACGAAGGTGGAGGTCTACATCCGGTTCCTCCTCCTCTGTCCCGCTAGATAGCGCACGAAACAGCTTCCACCTCCGCCATAGTATTGTACCCTTTGTAGTTGTTGCCATTGAAATGGTGCACCCGTCTCCGACAGTTTCCCAATGGTCCTAGACTCTGGGAACCCTTCCGTTATACACGATATACCACATCATCTACATACACAAGACAAAATATGTGTCAGTAGCAAATTTACAGATAACATATATGAAACATATAGCTATGCAACGAAAAGCGACGAGTTTAGGACTAACATTTCACATGGAGGAAAACTTTGGATGGGAGGTTACTTTGTGTTATTTAGTGGGGCTAATATATGGAAAAAGATAAGGTATGCCACATTTACGTGTTACTTCGTGAGAGCTCATGACTCCTTGACACTTCCAAGCTACAATAGTACAAGCAAGAATGGTGGGAATGGGTTATCTACACAAATACACTCGGAGGAAAACTTTGGTGTTTCTTATCATGCTCACGTCTTGGCAGATTTTGGAATGAGCCCAATGCGAGAGATTTTAGAAGTGTCCTCTACGCAAATCTTAGTAGTCGACAAAATCAAGTTAGAGGCGGCCCTTTGGATGCCGACTTACTAAACCTTTTGAGACTTGCTACTTTTAGTGTTTCAAAAGCATGGGATTGATCTCCAGAATAACAAAGAAAATCAATTCTAACAAGGTTTTCAATCAGTGAAATAGCATAATGTTTCCACTATTTTACATGTCCTACTACAAGGACACTTACTCCACAAACAAAGAAATCTATCTATCATGGCTTGATCTAGGAACCAACGGTCCAAATGCTCCCTAGGACCGCATCCGACGGCTGAGAGGCTGAAATAGCTGTGAGAAGCCCATGGGGTGTACCAATTATACCTTTAGATATCCTAATGAGGTAGACACGATTATTAATTTGTATAGCATCGCGTAACCTAAATTAACCTAAATATCCTAAATTAACCTTTAGCCCTAGCGATAACCTTAAACGACGACGATAAGATTGTGAATCTGAAGCTGTGCAACTACTAAAATCAATATTTCTTGAAAGGTTAAATAAACTAATTACACGTAAGTACATGGAGGAAAAGTCTGTCATGAATCGTCTCGATTTTTTCGCTTCCGCCAAGATATAGTCAAGACGCATCCTTAGACCAGGTAGTCATACATGATTATGTTCACTCGTTCATTTCATTTCATTTCAGCAAATGATTTTCTTTTCATGTAATAAACATAATTTTACTTTGGGCATTTTATTTATCAGGCTTTAAAATTTTTCTTCCTCACATGTAGCTCATTCTCTCCTTCACTTACACATATTTCTCTCTCTCAATCCTCTGTTTCATTATGGACGCAAAACATAAAGTAGACGAACGAAATAAGAAAACCTACTGATATTTTTTATGTGTGAAACGAAAGGAAGAGTAGAAGGAAGAGAAAAAAGGAAAAGGAAACATATTTTTTATGTCATCCATGTATCTTCAAATATTTTCTCAGAGATGTTGATTTTGCAAAAAAGAAAAAATACCAAACACGAAATAAGGAGAGACAGAATACTTGCCAAATTGCAAGGAAAAAATAAACTCGGAAGAACAAAGCGAAAAGTTAGGACAGAAAGCTTTCTTCAGTGTTTTTTTTGAAAAGCTGTGAACGCAAAACACCAAAAGGAAACCAAGATCGCCGCCACCGTCATGGAGAGCTGATCATACAACCGCACGATGGTGCGGGAGGCTACAGCGAACCTAGGAAGCAGCAGCGGGCAGTGATCGGAAACGTCGTAGAGAATCAGCCGGGGAAGGGCAGGCGGATCAAATGAGAAAAAAAATAGAAGAACTGAAAAGAAGGGAAAACTCCGAAAACAGCATAGCAAGCACAACGTAAAAAAATTATAATAAGAATGACAAAAGGAAAAAACACGTCATTGCCGATGCACTCTCCTTCTGCCGGTACCAAAGCGAAAAGGGTCGCACGATGCACATAAGAACCACTGAGTTTTTATGAAGACACTTGTGTCAAGCGCTACCGCCGACCATACAGTAGAGCATTTGCAAAAGCATACACATGAAACAGTGCGGTATCTGTGCCCACGATGATGAACGTTCCGCGCTTCTCGCTCCTAAAAAGTGACCGGAGGAGCAGACACAGGATGATCATGAACATCACACTGCTTTGTGAGGCCGGGGCAGTGTTCCCCATTTCGAAAAAAAAAATCACACTGCTTTGTGGTAGGGAAGAGAAGAGAGGAAACTGCTTTGTTGTTAGCTCACCTGCCCGTGGACAGCTGCAACGCTAGGTCCGGGTGTGAATTTTTTTAAACTGGAGGTCGTAGCCCTGCGTTAAATTAATAACGCCGAAACAGCAGATACAAGGTGCTGAAAGACAGCTTACAGGCAACGCACACAAGAAAGAAAAAACAACATGATAACACATCTTGATAAGCGAGGCCTTCGTCCATCCGCGCTCGTAGCTCGAGAGGAGACGCCGTGGGAAGTGCACGCCACCGGAGAAGATCCTGTCATTGCCAACTCCCGACACGCTGTCGAAAACTCGCCATATGCCTCCACCTCCGAAGAAGACACCTATCTTCTCACCCTGGTTCGAAGGGCGCCGTACCGTCAGCAGGCAGAGCAGATCCCCTGAGCACACATGGCTACCCTCGGCAAGGCAGCCGAGAGGGGAACCTCGCACACGATCACCTCTTCGCACGAGCCACCCACAAACCTCTCCACCCACAGCAGTCGCAGCCCATCAAGACGCAAGCTTCAGGATGAAGTCACAGACGAACCCGCTGCTCTGGCAATACTCGACCGCCACCACTGAGACCCAAGGCAATGTCTCCGTGGAGGGAACGACGCCACAACGTCACTATCGCCCAATCCGAGGGATTTTGGGTTTTCACCCGGGCTCAAAGGGGAGGGGTGGGGATGGGCCTCCACATTGCCTCCAAGAAGGGACACGGAGTCGGAGCGTCGTCGATGTCGTGACCGTCGATGACAGTCAAAGGTTTCCCCTAGCCAATCCCCACACCCAACCTCCAAAGTACCAGATCTGGCGAGACCGAAATCCTAGGCCATCCTGGTTCGAGCAGACAGCAGCAGGCCACGACAACAGCAAAGGAGCTCGATGGATCCCCCATACCGCGACCCTAGACCACCACCCTCTTGCCGCCCCTGCGGCTGAGAAGGGGGACCAACAGCACCGGTGGGCGTCCCCTACCACCGGCTCGACGCCGCCCACTCGGTTAGAGGCCGCCACCTCCAGATCTGAGCTCCCACGAAGCCACCACCGGCCGGAGCCGTGGGGACATTGAAGACGAGCGGGCCCCGTCCAGCGCTAGCATTCGCCTCCCTACCGCCGTGATGGGGCCGGGAGGCCAGATCCCCGCCGCCCCCATCACCGGCGCCGCGCACTTAGGCCGGCGGCTCACTGAGGGCGACGAGGATGGAGAGGGATGGAGGGGGAGGGGGTGGCGGCGAGGCTAGGATTTGGCCCCCTCGGTTGCCAGGAGGGGGCGACGCGAGGGAGAGGGGGAGGTTCGTTCGGTCCGGGTGTGAATAACAGAGTGATGCATGAGAATGGCCATACGAGCGAGATAAAACACATCAAAGGTGGGAGAGGAGAGAGGATAACTATCGCATTGGCGAGATAAGGGTTCGCGTGGCATCTTTTTTTTATCGAAAGCATTGGAAGTAAAACCTAGAACGAGCAACGCATAAGTCATGGCTGCTCGAGGAGAAGCGCGGCCTTGCCGTAACCTCGACCGTCAGACGATGACAACATGAATCATGGAGCTTGGCCAGATCCTCGCTTACGGACATCGGACATGAGACCCATTTTCCCGCGCGAGCAGGCCCCCACTTCACAGTCTTGCCGCGAGAACACACAGACTGTGGGAACACGCAGATGGTGTGGGCCCACATGGCAGAAAACCGTACAAAATGTGTCCTCCCCCACATTTACGGTGTACGTTGGCCGGAAGCGAGGCCCGATTTCACACAACGTCGATGAGAAACCCGTGCGGCGCGTGGGGTGACCCAGATTTCCATGCGGCGTGGGAGGGTACAACGGCGATACATGAGAGCTATTTTCCCGCGCCAATGGTTTAGTAGCAAGGTCTCGCCGCAAGGACCAATAGAAGCAGAGAACTTATCATTTCCACTTGAATGCACAATGGTCCCCACCACACCATGTGGGTGCGAAGCTCTCTCGCACTCCAAACATGTCTCACCAGGTCATACATACTCGTGATCGATGACACCGGTCCCATGGCGCATGTGTTCCAACGTCGGCGACACAAGGCAGGAAAGGGGTATCTCGCCTTTGTCCCTATGGCGGGACTGTACCCCGGGAGATAGGGGCTCACTATGATGGCGACACACGTCCTCCACGACATACATCCCACGTCCCTAAAGAATCGGGATGTGTCGTGTGCATGAACACGAACATCACGGATACTACATACACCTTTTAGTTGTTCGCAGAGGAGTGGCAAGTGCGCCCGCACGTTTATTCCCTTGGTGGTTGCTGAAGTACAGAGATATAACCAGAGACAAAGAGAGGACACAATGACACGGGGTTTACCCACATTAGGCTGCCGTGATGGCTAACAACCCTCTTTCCTGCTTATTGGTGGTATTGCTCATATGGTGTATATGATTACAACGGTAGTTCTTCCCAGCTAGAGAGATCTAGCATATCACCGGCAATGGCGAGGAGTCATTGCCGGTGTCCTTCTTCATCCTTCTTTCTCTTGTTCCTCTAGTGCTCCGGAACCTTGGAGACCTCATCTATTCTCCACTACTCTTCTATCTTGTTTGTTCTCCTCTCTCTCTCACTAAGGCCTTGGCCCTCTTTTTACATGGCAAAGGGGTAACCACAATGGCTTAGGATACTTGGTATGCTACCATCATGGAGGGAAAACGCCTCCAGCTGGAGACCAGGGCACACACCTTTCTATGTCCGCTTTACTCCATCTTGCACCCTTTTGGCGCTACCTTGGCTCTTTCTTTCCTTGTAGACTGATCCTGCGCCTTATCGCCTTGTGCAGGTCCAATTGGTTGGCCTGCTACTAGCCCTACGAACAAAGGTGGTGCTACATGAGATCTTTTAATTTTTGACATAAAGAACCATCTGCCTGGACGAATCTATCTATTATATACTAAAAGTAATATAAGGATGTTTTTCGAGGCACCACGTTTATCCACATCATCAAAATTATTCCGGTGGTTAGATTTAAAACTTATGGTTAGGATTTAATCAAATACACCCAGCACGTACGGCAGGTCTATTTACGTTGCCACGTCTGGCTATTATATATGAATCCACGTACACGATTGTTCTTAGATAAAAAAAAAAGGGGCACACAGCTCCTACACGTTTCTAATCTAAGTTTTCAACAGGTACAACACGTTAGAAATAAGGAGACCGCCTCCATCCAATGAATACATATAATCATATAGTAGTAGTCAGATTTAAGCCGACAAATGCACGGTATACATTCACTTAATTCTGTTTAACGTACAATACCAGATTTTCTACTAAAAAAATACAGTCGAGATTTACTTCTATATACTAGGTTACAAACACAGATAAATAAAGAGTCATTTCCCTACACGGCTGCATGAGAATTGAGATACGTGGATAGGAAAGTTAAACTGACCGGGTGATGAGAGCATGTTTTATTTTGTTTAAATATGTTGTATGCAACATTTGGACTTTTCCAAAGGAAATACATACAGGACGCAGCACACGAACCCATTCTAGACTACGAACTCAAATTGATATATAAACCCAGACACGAGTGAGTATACAAAAAAATCGGTGATGAATTGTTACTTTAATTCTATAATACAAATAGTGAATCATATGATGTGCATGCAGGTATATATAAATATTCAAAAAATTATAGGCAGATAATTATCCAGACAAAATATTATGTAGAAATAACCAAAACTCACTAGGAATTCAATTAAATTCAGTGTGTCGATGCCATGTAGGAATAGTATATCTCGACTCCACGTACAAACTGAGCCAGATATTTGTGCTGACAAAACATTATGTAGAAATAACTAACTCGCTAGGAATCCAATTAAATCCAGTGCATCGATGCCACGTTGGAATGATATATTGACTCCACGTACAAATTCCCCACTGCTTGGTTCACAATGTACAATTGTAGTATTTGGAGAATTATACTTACATTTGCATGCAGCGTTAAAATCCGATAGAGGTGAAATAAGTGAAGAACCCAAGCTTAGACGTGAAATATACATATCTACGACACATATTAGAAAGAGAGAGAAAAGAGAAATTCAAAGTACAAAATAAATAGATAAACATGATTTAGGAAACAACTGAAGCTGTTATTTATTGAGAATCATAGCTTGTATATGCATGTAAGTTGTAGATTTATAAAATAATAGTAGCTGCCATTTTTCAATAACAAAAATCATTTGTGTTGTTCAACAAATAGAGATCACATTGACCCACGCAAGAACTAGAAGCTAATTGGATCATAAAAATAATCGTCACCATTGTGGTTTTAACAATTGTCTTACTAACAGGTGCATACACATTTAATTTAAACTTCACAACAAATGTCTTGCTTCTGGGTAGATAAATTAAGAGGAATTTTGTGGTCAAACAAATTTAACAAATAAATTGAAAGTTGCGCTACAATGCTAGATAGCAGGAAATCTGCAAATTTTTAGCAATAATAGCACTTTTCCTTATGGTGCAGAAGGAGAACATAAAAATATGTATGACACATATTTTAGGCTAACCTATTAGTGAAAAAAAAGGGATGAAAATACTGTTACAAACACAGATATAGATAGTTCAGTCACAAGTATTGTGAGAATTTATAATATCTAAAAAACAATTAGGTGGTAATCAGTGAAATTTAAAGCCATATATGAGAATTTTAAAAGACAGCCAATTGTGATCGCTTAAGTTGTAGTTTGATAGTGTTAAATGTTTTTTCTAAATTCCTAAAGTATTCGCGTTAATTTTCAAAGCAAATGATATAGTGGAATATGCATAAATTAATATGTTGAACTTTAATAATATTTGAGAAGAAAAACATTATTGTTACTAATAAGTATGCACTCTAATATAATAGAATTCGTATTACATAGACAGAAAAATATCATTGGCTTTAGTAGTTTTTTGTAGAAAGAAGGATCGTCTTCCATGGATTACTAAAGAAACAACTAAACTTCTATCACAACACAAAAAAGCTCATCAATTGTAGTGAGAGAGAAAAAAAGAGACTATTTGACTCAAGCAAAGTCTAAGAACTTTTAAATGTTTTTACGTAACATATGACACTTTGAGTAACATAAATATAGGAAGAGCATGACATCGACATGAAAAAAACTCTTAAGTGTACTTAAATATTAGTTGGACGACAAAAACCTAGGAATGTTACACCTGATCTAAACATATTAGTCGTCACCACACATACATTCTAATATAATGCAACATACATATATAGATGGTTGTATCGCTATACATAATCACAACCAATAGAATATTTGCATATATCATCTCAATGTTATGTAGACAATCGGTACTAGCTGAGATGTATCATTTCAGAGGGGAGATTCACCAAAAAAATGCTTTAGCAGTAACTAAACACTAACATTAGTACCAACATAGAGTATGAAATTACTCGAATCAATGTCCTAAGGGTCTACCGGTCATTAGATTGTTAAATTTGTTGTTTATTTATACACCGATGGATCCTAATTGTATTTAATTAGACTTGGGCAAGCCTATCTTTCTTCATCAAGTATTATGATATCAACAAGCATACTGAATTATGCCATCGAGCGTACGCTAATTGATTTACCACGCATGCAAATTACGGGTTCTGTTGGAGTACATGCAGCTAAATTGACTTAAACAAGATTTTCTTCAGGAATGTATCATGATTATGTTTATTTTGTAGAAACATAGGCATACAGGTTGAGAGAAGTTGTCTGGAGACTGCACTATCCACAATATTTGGTTCGATGCAGTGTCCCCTCAACTGTTTCAAGGAAAAATGTTTATTTCCTAAATTAAAGAAAAACAATGTTCAGATCGCAAATTGAATGATTGGAATTGTCCGTGTTACACAGAATTCTTGTTTCATTCATTCTTAGGCCTTAATATTTTGTTTTCAAGTTTGTTGCATTTGTTATTAGAATTCTTCCTATACCTTTCATTTCTACGTCTCTTATTACTAATTTATGCTTCTAGTTAACAGAGATATGATACCTGAATGCTGCACTTGAGCATTTCTTTTTTTTTTTAAATGATGACGGGTGCGGAGCACCCGATATATTGCTGCATTGAAGTCTCTGGAAGATACAAGAAGGCCTAAAAAGTAAAAATTACATAGAGGCCTAGAAAACACACACAGAGGACCCAAAAGAAAGCTTGAAAAAGCGATCAGGTCCCTAGTCTTTGTCTTCCAGATCGACGACCACCTCTGACGCCGGCCTGCAACCGCGCCACCGGGAACGCACCACATGGGGCGAAGAGCAGTGGAGCCAAACACACAGAGGAGAGCAGCGGCGGGAGCGGCAGCCCTACTGCCATTGGGTCCGGCGCGGTGACGGACATCAAGCCGACCATAATCGCCGGAGAGAAGCTCCAAGACGAGATCATCATAGCACCACTTAGGCAGAGTCCAATGAAGATCGGTGCAGAAGCAAACCATGGCAGCCGCCCTCCTCGCAACCTCGGCAGGCCAGGGACAGCTGGAACACAACTCACATCCGCATCAGTCGACATAGGCGCAGAACCGAGCGAAACCCCGAACTCAGCATCTCATCCCAGCTCACCCTCGCCACCACGGCCGGCCGCAAGCCAGAATAAGAAGCTGAAACAGAAGCACCCTCCAAGAAGATCGAGCAGATCAACCGAGCTGCAACACGATGCAACCTCCAGGTGTTGCTCCTGCACACCGGGAGTAACTCGCGCCGAAATCCAACCACACCATTGCAGACTTCACCCTCTCCCTCACCACCTCGGCCGGCCAAGAGAGCAGAGTCGGCAGACAGGCGACATAGAAGACGGTGGAAGCGCTTATTAGGGAGGCTCGCCTCTGAGAGCCACGTCGCCGTCCTCCACCAAGAAGGCACCGCCCCGAGGCTTCAGAGGCAACCCATGGCGCACGCAAAGCACCAACAGGGAAGCCATCCCGGCCTTCGTCCAGACGGCGCCCAACTCCGCACCTCACCCGTCTGCCCCCCGCCACCATGGCCGGCCGGTAAGGAAGAAAGAGAGGGAGAGAGCACACCAACTGAACGAGGACCAGGCCTTATTCAAGGGGGCGGAGCTCCCCTCCACCTCCGTCTCCGGCAACCGGAGCACCACACGGTGGAGATCGAGACACCACAGCTTCCGCCCCATCTCGGCCAACAGACGGACGGAATCCGGCGGAACGCAGCCGCCAAACCCGGGGACGAAGCCCCAACCACTAATCTACACCTAAACTACACCCCCCCCCCCCCCCTTAGCCCCGCTCAGCCGGCAGCACCGGTGAGCAAGGCCTCGGGGTGGCGTGGCGCAGGGAGAGAGACGGAACTGTAGCGGGTTGGGAAGGAGAGGATAAGGTCGGGGCTGCGTGCGGTTCGTGGACGAGCCCGGTGATGTGTTGTGCACTTGAGCATTTCATCCATCCGTTTCATTTGTACCCGTGGTAGGAAGACCTGGTCTAATGGCTTTCCAAGAGGAGATACCGGCAGAAATTTTGCAGGGGCACAGAACCGTAAGAAAATATAAAGACCAATCACAACCCGATCCTTGCGTATGTACAAACCGTTTGTTAGATGCACGGTGTAATGCATAATATGTAGTTACATTTTTAAAACTTGTTACATCGAGTAAACTATGTTGCAAGACAAGGATAAGTGTGATGTACTTACGTTAGAAGTATTGCATCCACGCACATGTTGCCTTCATTGCAACTGGAATCTGAAGCAACAAAATTGGTTTTCTTTTGGAATATGGATTGTTGATGATCGCAAATCTAGGAGTGAGTAAATACATTTTATTTTATATTGATATATTGCAGCTAGCTCGATGGAAAAGCGATTACCTGATGGTACATGAAAAGTCATTTTTCCTTAAAATCTGACATGTTTAATCATTTGGTCCTAATAAATTTTGTTTGACGCCGACAGTCTTCCTTGTCCACATCATCAGTTTTCACTTGTTCCTCAATAAACATGCATCGCCTTTTGTAGTTTATCTTCACCAGATTATTAACCGTCCAAAGTAACTCCTTCGTATAGCTATCCAACACGCCTCGCATGCGTTCTTGTGTCAGTTGTAGTCGTCTCGGCTCCAGTACAGTTGGAGGCTGTGCGACAAAGCATCCTCATGTTTCCTGTATTTCCTGCATAACATATCATGAGAGCCTATAAATAAGCGGAAAATATTGCTGGCAACCTAATGAATCTACCTACGAATTTATATCCGGACAGACAAGAACATAGAGAAAACAATTGAGTGTAGACTTGCCCCCCAATTGCGACCGTACCACCTCATCAAACCTACATCCCAGACTATTCCCCTGTCGACCGACAGCGCAACAGCCAGCACGAGCCTGACACTTGACACAACTTCATCTAGGCACGAGGTTGTGGGTCCCTGTATGATCTCCCTGTAACCGGAGACACACACAAAATTTCGAACATTTTTTTTTGACTTTCGTTTGGCATTGATGGGTAATTTCCATCAACTTTAAGGGTAAAATAGCCAATTCTGTATGGATAAAGGACATAAATGCTCCTCCTTTTATTATTTATTAGGTGTAGAAAGGTAGATTTATCATTAGTTCCGATACTACTAAAGAATACGCAGTATAAGTTTCATGTTTAGAGCTTTCTCATGATTATGCTCAATAAATCTTATCATTGGTCTATCGCAATATCGATATTCCCCTTTCTACCAAGTGTGTGATTAATCTAACAACTTCGCCATCCTCTTTTGCCCTAGCAATAATAATGGCTAGCATATCCGCAACTAGTTAAATAACAGTAGAGATAACACGAGTCACCCTGACGCAACCCATTTTGCGTATGGAAATAATGTCCGATCGATTAATTTACTCTAATACAAAACTAAACTGGAAATAAATCAAGCACGAACAATGGGCAAAAATCACTCAATCTTAGTAATCGAAAAAACTAAGAATATACCAGTTATGATGTCCACAAAAATCAGTCGCAGGAGAGATTTAATTGATCCCTCACGTGACCATGGATCCGGAAGCAGTCCATGGAGGAATACTATAGCAAGATAGATAGCTGCACGTTAAGTGCGGACTGCGAAGATGAAAACCTTGCAATGGTAGAGCCGTTGGAATGGAGTAGTAGCTTCGCAAGCGGATGCACACCCGTTAATGCAGGGACCTCAATCCGTCGACGCTAAGGTTGAACAAGGTGCATGACCACCCATCTGGGAAAAGCTTCCCAGTGTAGGCGCTGATACCGACGGAGTTGAACATCACTTTCCACAGATTCCCGATCTCTATTGGGAAACACGTACGGTCCCTGCCGGAGAAACATAGACATCTTTATATTAAGCTCGGACCGCAGGGATGTAACTATTGCACTGGTAAAGCATGCACGCTAGGATGGAGTAGTAGCATCGCAGGTGGCCGCAAACCCGTTAATTCAGAGACCTCAATCCATCGACGTTGTTAACGTTGAACAAGGTGCAGGACCTCATAGAGATCCCCGGTCTCTGTCAAGAAAAATGGTCCCTGCCCCCAGCAATACCGACCATGCATTCCCACAACATAGTCCGACATGCTGGCGAACTTATACTTCAGCCAAGCTATTGTATTGCTAGTCCATTGGCACAACGAGGCGCGGATCACCGTAACAGTGGAAAACTTTCATGGCTGAAACTACAGCATTCTTATCATTGACGATTTTCTACCATCCCAATGTCTCCAATTCTCATGTCTGCTTACATCTCTCCGGTGGTTCGTCTCCCCATTTCATAAAGTTGTTTCCCATCAGAATAGGTTTCCAGTTTGATAATGATTGACTACTATTTATGAGGGGGAAGCGTAATTCGCACACAAGAGTGACGGTTGTTGGAGCAATGGAAGTAGGACAGGTATACTTTAACTCTCTATACTCAGTGAAATCAAATTTATCATCACATAGTGCTAGTACTACCCATATATATGGTAGGTTACTTCGTGGTATTTGGTGGGGCTGATCTCTAAAAATGGTAGGTTCCTTCGTGGTATTTGGTTACACCATATTTCTCATGTTTTTCTTGCTTTCTTGACTGCCATAAACCCATGACTCCTAGACAGTTTCAAGCCACAGCAAGCGAGAGCATGCAGCTTGTAGCAGCCAACAGAGGTCGATCATCAATACACACAAGGGGAAACAAAAATGCTGCCTGCTTATTTTTAGATATATTTGGGCGGTGTCTGGAAAATCTTAAATCTTTACAAAATTTCGATGATGAAGTAATGTTTGCGATATACGGTCAAAACAATATCCAAACGAACTGAACATGGAAATGAGCTCCGTCCTCTACACCTACATCACCGTCCTCACTCCCGGTCTAGTAGTCGTTTTCTAATAAGAAGTAGTGACGCATGAGCAGTATCAAAAACGCACTCGTCCCTATCGTCGTAGAGCTGCATCACTCGGGTGTGCACTTCTGCAATGCATTTAGGGGATATCATATCACGAAGTGTCGGGTTGGGACAACAACAATGATAATTTATTAGCACTAGGAGCTTGTTACAGACAGATGTTTCTGAACTCGACATCTGAGACAGGATAGTTAAGCTACGTCGCAGATTTAATGATCCCGTCTTATGAATATCCTACACAGCTTGCTTTGAACTGGCAGGTAGCCGTCACCTTTTGTAGTGGAAACATATTTGTCTTTGCTATCATTGTAGAAGCCATTTTTGTTTTTCCGTTTCTCTCCTTCGGTTCCCGGAACCCTTTATTGAATCTACTTGTCGATGTCAAGTTTCTGAGTGTAGGTTCTTACAAAGGCATGAGTAATACGACCTATGGAGAACCTAGTAAACTGAACGGCCTGCAAACTCATACAGAACAATTACATAATCTTCTGATGTCTTCAATTCCCATATGGATGCCTTGACAATCACATCTCCTCTCTACATTACTTTATCTTCCTACATATGTCATTGTTGTCTATCTCATGTGCTAATATGTAGTACGTGCAGAAATCGGAGAGGTGAAAATATCAGTTAGAATAAATGGACAATGTGGCTTCTAATGTACATGAGTGGACATTGGGTGGTATATGTATAGATGGAGCAGATCAGAGCCCATTATTGGCATATAAGTGTAAGAGGTTGGTTGAGTAGTCATAATGTCATAATGCACGGTCCTTGTATGTAAGTCATTTCATTCCCTTGACATACTTTTTGGTAAGTATTCAGTCTTCATGAAGCCACACTTAAGCCCTACATAAATATCAATAAAATTATACTTTATTGCTCATTCTAAGTGTACCACACGCACCCACCGATAGGTTAGTGATAGTAGGTCCACCGTTCTTGATCCAGTTATGGTTCTCATTCGGACAATGGAGGCTTTTGGTACACGTTGAACTGCTTGGGCTGTTATATATACAAAGTAATTTCCGGTGAGCAAGAAATGGAAGTGCAACTATCGATCCAAACCATACGCAGCCGAACGACACAGTTATGATTTCTTCGTAGTGCCAATCTAATACAACTACTACTACTATTGGGAGCCCAATAATTCCCATACTTTGACACCTTCTCACACCT
The DNA here is from genome assembly GCA_023614405.1 of Avena insularis. Lineage (NCBI taxonomy): Eukaryota > Viridiplantae > Streptophyta > Magnoliopsida > Poales > Poaceae > Avena > Avena insularis. The sequence goes on from CM042692.1 coordinate 570,381,927, forward strand.
AGCTAGCTGATAACAACAGAGGCAATAGGCGGCGGCTATGGGGGTGGTCGGAACCTTTTTCTGGCAACAACAGAGGCAGGGGTGGTCGATTCTACGGCAATACCAACCAGTCCAATGATGGATCTGGAGGGAACTATTTTGCTGGGGAAACTAGCGGAGTGACAGCTGGACGTGATTTTGGGCAGAGATTTGATTTAGGTAATCAGAACAATTTTGATAACCAATCTAATCTGTGCGGAGGATACTTCGGAAGTTTTCATGGTGGCTCGGGTTTCAATAATTCGGGTCATGATCATGGATACCAGAATCGCAGACGATATGAATTCAGAGGGGGTAGAGGTGACAATTGGAATCGAGGAGGTTATGGTGGCAGAACTAATCAAGGTGACTTTGGTAATAGAAACTTTCGTAACAATAATGGTGATACTCAGATGAATGCAAGGAACACTGTTGATCAGAGTTTGATCAAACAAGTGGTTCAGGCTATGGCGGTGGCGGCACAGAAAGGGTCCTTATTTTTGCCAACTGGCGTGGCTGGTAGTCAAGGGGGTGGCGCAACTGTTGTGGCTGTCCAAGGGCAGATGAGTGCGGCTGGGACTGCTCCTGCGGTAGGGGTGGGTACCTCGAGTGGGGATAGCGCGGTACAGGCCGCTGCCACGGCACAAAATGTTCCTGCCGCGGCAGGCTGCCGTGGCGCGAAGGCAGCCTGCCATGTCTCTTTTCCCTGCCGCGGCAGAGGGGACCTCGGCTTCGAAGGACAATGAGGTGATTGACATGGAGATTCTTGATTCTGATGTCCCTAATAAGAAGGCAAAGAAGACTGAGAAGTTGAGGTGCTTTCGTTGTGAGCAACCAGGGTACTTTCATGAGGATTGTACGGTTGTTATATGTGACAATTGTGAATCACCTCAACATGTGTCTGCTTCATGTCCTTTATTGTCTGCTCCTAAACCTACAATGATTGTTCATGGTTTTGGGAGTGAGAAACTAATGTTTCTTGAGTTACCAACAACTGGGACCTTCAGACCAAGGGTTGAGAATTCTAGGGTCGGAAGGGTTCTGGTTGAAGGTGGTCCTCTGTCTATAGCTCAAATAACTGAACAGCTGAAGAAATTGGTTCGATCTGAGAACTATGTATGGGAAGTAATGGAATTTCAACACAATGTTTACAAGGTTAAGTTTCCAACTAAGGCAGAGGTGACACGTATGAAGGAACTGAGGCAGTACCAGATCCCAGATACTCTCATCTTTCTGAAGTTTGACGAATGGGGAGTGGCTGAGGAACCTATCTTTTCCCTTCCTTTGATTTGGGTACAAATTGATGGAGTCCCTAAGGATGTGAGAAGAGACTTCTTGGCGCTTTGGGGATTGGGTTCTATTTTGGCAAAACTTGTGCGGTAGATATGCTGTTTACAATGAAGCATGGTGTTGTGAGAGTTCAGGTTCATTGTGTGGATCCTAAGCTCATACCTGCTGATCTCGATATTTGGATTAAGAGAGGGTTTTTAGGATGTCTTTTGCAGTTGAGAAGACTGATATGGGAGGGTCACAGTCTGATAATACTAATGACTCACAAGACAAAAAAGATGGTGATGATGATTGAAATAACGGAGATAGAAATAGTATGGAAGAGGATGATGTTGCTAGAAGGATTAATCATGAGTCAAAGGCAAAGGAGGCAAGAGAATATGGGGTTTCTGGGGGCGGAACCAAGCAGACACAGTTGTCGGTGGGTCCGTTATTTCATGTAGGCGCGTTTGCCTTGTACAAACAAAAGGTACCTCTTATTTGTTCTAAAAAGAATGATCATGAATCTTTGGATTTGTTAAAGTGTGACAATGATTTTCAATGTAATGTACAGGAGCTTGTTTTACCTCTTATTGTGTCACCACGCACTGCTGTGGTTGAGACACTGGACGAATGTTCGATTCCATCTGCAGATACAGACAATGTTCAGGAAAACGAACAAGTGGATGTCAATTTGCTGAGGATGGATGGGTTGGCTGGGAATGATGCATCGGCTGTGGGGCAAGCATCCCCTATGACGTGCAGTGTGGACAAGGTCCATGTGAATGTGAATTTACATTCGGTTCTACCTACTTCATCAGTCATTGATGCAAGCTATCTGACTTCACCAATACAAAAAATTGGTGGTTCGGTGCTCATTCCGGGGTGTGGATCTGATAAAAGGAATTATGTTGCTAAATCGCCACCTACTTTGGCTAAGGTGATTGCCTTTGGAGGCATCCCTTCACCCTGGTATATCATCTTTACGATCAAGTGATCGAATTTATTCTCAAACTAATGCCGATGCTACACAGTTAGAGCGGGCTGCTGAACTGACTCAGCGTCATTTTGGGGATCAAGGTACCTTCACTAATTCTAAAAACTCCATTATGTCTTTTTCAAATGATGATATAGTTCAAAGGGCAAGTGCGATTGCGGTTTCAATGGGGAAATCATCTGAAAAAAGAAATGTTGCTGCTAAGATTATTCAAGATATTGAGTTTAGTAGAACTCTGACAGTTCTAAAACATAACACTCAACATAATAAAGAGGATCAAACACCTGCTAATCATTTTGTTTCAAAAGTGTCAAATCTCTTGACTGTTTGAATGAGGCTATTAACCTTGAGGTTAAACGTCCACGTAAAAACAAAAAGAGACAATACAATAGCTCTACTATTAGAAGGGGGACAAGGGTAAGAGGAAAGAAAGTATTATAGATGCAGGGTTTAAGAGGGCTTGTTTGGAATAGTGATGGTTTTACAGATCCAGCCGAACATCATTTTACCTCCGAGGTAGAGTAAGCTAGATTTTATCGTCTTGTTGGAAACAGGGAGATCTAACTTTGATATACCCTTTTTACAACATCTGACACTAGGAAGAGAGTTTGCATGGTTCTGTCTACCTCCTCACTTCCGCTCAGGTGGAATCCTTGTAGGTATTAACGTGTCATCCTTGCAAGTAACTAAAGTGGACACGGGAGACTATTGCATTAAACTATTTTTGAAAAATTGTAATGATGGATTCCAATGGATCTTTTGGCAAAGTGATGAACATAAGAATAAATATAGACTAGCCAAGTGGAATATTGTTTGTAGACCCAAAGATCAGGGTGGATTGGGAATTGAGGTGTTAGAGCTTAAGAACAAGTGCCTTCTTAGAAAATGGCTATATAAAATTCTAAACGAACAAGGGGTTTGGCAATAATTAATAAAGAATAAATACATTAAGAATAAGACACTTGCACAGGTTCAGGCTAAACCGATTGATTCTCCTTTTTGGAAAGGCCTAATGCGTGTAAAGGATAGTTTCTTTAACAAAGGTTCTTTTCATATTGGGGACAGGGTTTCGACTAGGTTTTGGGAGGATGTTTGGTTAGGGGAAGTTCCGTTGGCTCAACAATATCCTACTTTATATAATTTAGTACATAGAAAACATGTCTCTATTAATGCGGTTTTATCTCACAATCCTTTTAATATTGGCTTTAGGAGGAATCTCATTGGGAATAACTGGGTTGTATGGTTACATCTTTGTTAGAGATTAATGCATGTGTCTTTGTCTAAAAAATCTGACACTTTTAAATGGAATTTAACAGCGGATGGGGTTTTCACAGTTAAATCTTTGTATGAGGATCTGATGAATGATTATCAGAGTCTCCCAACAAAATATCTTTGGAAGCTTAAAATACCTCTTAAGATTAAGATCTTTATGTGGTTTTCAAATAACAAGATTTTGCTAACTAAAGATAATCTTTCAAGAAGAAATTGGTATGGTTGTAAGAAATGTTGTTTTTGCGATGAAGATGAAACTGTTGAGCATCTTTTTTTAAATTTTCCATTTGCTAAGATTATTTGGCGCATCGTTTTCTTTACTTTTAACCTCCCACCTCCAGCTAATATCACTAATATGTTTGGAAATTGGTTGAATGTGATGGACAAGACTGACAAAGATAGATTACGTATTGGGATATCTGCTTTATGTTGGTCTATATGGAAGTGTCGAAATGATATTATTTTTAACAAGGCTCGAGTTTAATCTTTTTTGCAGGTTATTACTTCGGTGGCTCACTGGATCCAACTCTGGGCCTGTTTACTCCCGGAGTCTCAACGGGATATGATGGTCTCTGGGTGCAACCGTCTGGTCATGGTTACTCAGGACATCTACTACCTGGTTATGTGGCGTCATACTAGTAGATTAAGAGATGATTAGCTCTTTGTTAGGCTCATCGTTGTCAGTTTTTCTAGTCTTTTACCGATGGTTGGTTTATGTATCAACTATCTTTGCTATTGCTGATCGTTGATCAGTAACTCTGTACTTTCGACTATTTTTAATAATTAAGGTTGTATGCATCTGAGGATGCAGAGGCCGGAGCAACCCCATTTCAAAAAAAGAAAAAAAAAGCTGATAACAGAGAGCGCTGCTGAACAAATAACAGCGCCCAATAATCATCACTGAACTTCTTATGTGCAATGCCCACCCGAGTGAAAGAGTGTATGTGTATGTAATAGTCATTTTATTTCCTGACACAAAAGAGTGAAGAAAATAACTACATTTGTGGAACTTTTTTACAAGACATCCATGGAATTGAAATTCTATCCGCAAAATTTCTAGGATTTTGAACTCTTACGGCGCACTACCTAAGGAAGTGAGGACGAGATATCACACCCACAGAACTAGGAACCTAAGGCCACCGGCGTACTGCCCGGTACGATGATTCTACACGACGAGCACCGAGCGGCTAATTAAGAGCTTAGGCGATCACTCAGCATCTAACTGAAACTTGAAAGCGTAGTGTGCTACTGAACAAGATCAGGACATCCACGAATCATCGGGAGGGTGCACGCCTACACTATTCCAAACAGACCTACACGCCTACACTTTATCCAAGTCTACACGAGCACACGAGAAGCTAGAGCATCAGTGATAGGGATGTAAGCAGTGCATCAATCAATTAATCCCGCGTAATATCGTTTATTAGTACTCTAGCTAAGTTTGCTTTGTTAAGAAGGCGTCTGATCCAGTACAACCTCCTCCACCTAAACTCGTATCAAGCTCGTATAATCTTAAACACAAGGACGTCTTAGATCGTTTGATATCCCTTCGTTATTAGTATAGACATGTATACATAGCCGGTACAAAACTCGTATACCTCAACCTAATTATACGTCTTTCTAGCAATGCATATGTACTTGTACGGCTGTACGCCGGATCATAGCTGGCAATGGCTGTAGACGGCGAGCTGGTGGAGGTGACTCGGTCTGGCCGGCACACGCCTCGGCCTAGCCTTGTAGGTGTGGGCCGGCAGGGCTGGCGGTGCAGTGGCGGCGTGTAGACTTGGCGGCCGCGCGGAGGCGACGTGCAAACATGGTGGCAGCGTGTGACGGGCCGGACAGTCCGGCGACATGTCCGGTGACGCGACGGACTATCCGGTGTCTTGTCCGGCGAGTAGTTCAGAACAACGGAATTTTTACATGAACAACTAGGTGTTGCCGGACATGTTGTCCGGACATGTTGCAGATTGTGCAAGACTGTCCGACAGATTGTGCAAGTCTGTCTGGCGGAGAAGAACCATGGCGACGTGGCGGTTGTGATGATGGCCGCCGCCGGCGGCGGTTGCGATGATGGCTAGGGCGGCGGTGATCGGCGCAGACGTGTAAGCGGGGCGAGGTCCTGTGCGGCAGTGGTGCGTCGACCGTATGCCTATACGTCACGATCCGTATGCCTATACATGGGTATACTCAGTTTGAATAAGAATTTGGATATGTATGTAGACAGAATTCTACGAGTTTAGGGGGAAGGGGTTGTACTGGAGCATACCTCTTGTTAAGAATATAACTAGCATGGTGGCCCTCGCAAATGCGAGGGAAGCACTTTATAGTACTGAAGAGACTGAATAAATCTATAATTTTATTCTGTGGTAGGATTGTATAGCTACCAAAATCTTATCCTAACTAAAATATAATATTATGGCATATAGCTTGTTTTAACACAATAATAAATCATCATTAATAAACAATATTATGGCATATAGCTTGTTTTAACCTAATACTAAATCTATTTAAATAATTGAAGTTTAACAGCCGGGGTGGTTGTTCTATCAATGTGACATTGAATTATTATGAGAGGTTGTCATGCATATTTGTTCTGTCCAATTAATAATTCTTAGTCAACCCAAGTAATGGTTAAATGACAATTAGAATTGCAAAATAAATTTTCTTAACAATGTAACTTTTCCTTGATAACATGTAGACCAACTACATAGTGAGAAATTTATATAACTAATTAGTGTAGACCAGTCTATTCTTATTTGCTTAACTGGCTATAAAATGCATGACATTCATCTCTCTCCTCAGAAAACTAACCACTTAGAAGTGGTAAGTCTCCAAGGTGCTTACTTTGACCATTGTTTTGATTATGAATACATTACCTAAAAATAAAAACTTATAGAACATTGTAATTTTAGTTTTTCCATTTGTTCCTTTTTTATAAGGTATATTGAAAGGTATACTCCAAATTGTTATGTTATTTCCTTTTGTCCTAGTAAATATTGTTTCTATTCCTACTGAACTTCAAGGATCATTAATTTATCATTGTAAGCCTCTAACCAACATCTAACTAACGACTTCTTGTTCCTAATTTCTATTCAAATGTGAGCCTTTGGTCACCTTGCATGAAAAAACAATCTTGATAAAATTAAACAGAGGCAATATTCGCATCCATGGTCAAAATATGAGAAGTTTGACTACCGGTTTGTAGACCTATATTTATTTTCAAAGTGATGGTAGTATATCTACTTTGTTACCTCCCTACCTTCTATCATGAATAGACGAAGAAATTTTTTTCACCTCTCTCTTGCATCCAATTTTCATGTCATCTAACATGACAACGCGTCATGCACATTTAATGAGTCATTTAACTTACTATGTATGCTCAGATTTTATAATATTAGAAACAATGGCAAGAGACATAATTTTTTGTTCGACTAAGTCACCACCAGAAAGGAAACTCAATAGCCATAGATATTTTTTCCAAAAGAATTACACTCAAAGAAATCTATTTCAAAATTTCTAGGTGATCTACAGTTGAGTTCCTAAGATTTTTAGTCCTGCATGAAGTTAAACACTTTCCATGTATAAAGAAGACAGTAACAAAAAAATTGAATATGTTTGACATTGTTTTGAATGAAAAGGTTGCAAATTTTCTTCGTGATAGTGAACTGAAATTTATCACTTACTTCTAATAGCTTGTTTGTAAACATATTTCTGCAGCAGTATTCTCTTTTGTGTGTGCACACTTCAATTTGCATAAAGCACTCAACCTCCATATACATGCACATCGTTAGGTAAGGCATAATATGTATATTTGTATTAGTCTAGCTACTAATTACGGTCCACCAAACAATAATTTGATGATAATTGTACATTTAGGTACAATTCTAAAATCTATTTGTTGTGTATGTTCAAGACTTTAGTTTTCAGTTTGAAGAACTGTTGAATGTGATACACTTCGTACAATTATGAAGATATATCTAGTTTGATTCTCTACAGATATTAAGATCTACCTAATGTGCTCTGTTTGGATACAATTAGGATTCTTTCCATTGGGTTTTTATCTTCTTTTCGAATTAATGAAGATCTATCGATTGTGCTCTTTGAAGAATGTTTTTTCTGCAAGATAATACATCACAATTTTATTAAGGTTAATTTTAGACTTATATATGCAAATGGTCCTTCTTTATTTCTAAATATTTTATCTAATATGAAAACAGCGAAAAAATCGACTTCACGTAAAATTTAAACTATGACTCCGTGGAGGTGCTGATCAGTGATAGCAGTAATAACTATTATATACAAACAAAGTGTGGGTGATGAATAAATTTGAATTATATTAAAAGACTTACTCTTGGAATAAAATCATACAAACGATGTAATACAACTATTGCATGCAGAAGTGTTTCGCGCACAAATATTGCTAGATGCATTAGTCGTACTTGAGCTTGTCTTACAGCTGTTAGCTTGGGCCTTGGGATCCCATCAAATCAAATTTGTGCCCGCCGTGTATGCATGCACGCACGCTGCAGAGACGCGAGAAAAAGAATAGATGTACTTGTATATGATTTGGGAAGGTGAGAGCATGATTGGAGAAAAATCCGATCAGGCAAGCTCATTGATTAATCTGGAAAAACAATATTATTGATTAATCTGGATAAACAGTATTATTGATTACCTTTGAGTAGCCGTGCATCTCAATATCAAGGATGCACCCCAGCCGATCTATCCTTATCATAGTTTTGATGGATGGAGATGTTTAGCAGCCGGAGAAATTCAGGGAAGGCCGGGCGGCGGCAAGGCTGCCGCTGGCGCTTGCCTACCATGCCGCTTCTACTGATGGGAAGGCCGGTCCACGGTTCCTTGGAACTTCCTTTCCATTAACTTGATCGATCGGCGTCAATACGGATCAAGGACGAAGGGCAGAGGGCTGGGAATCCGTAGAGGCGGTTGCACCAGGCCATGGCGGTAGAGATAGTGCTTTTTAATTAGGTACGATAGAGATAGTGCTAGGTCACCAGGGGTACGTTTTCTTAAGTAAAGGTAACGTGTCAACCTACATATTACATGGGGAACTAATTTAATCCTAACCTTACATTAGAGATCTAATAGTCCATATAATTTAGGTGATGTGGATCAACCTCGTGCCTCGAAAAACACCCTTATATTACTTTTAGTATATAACAGATACACGTCTAGTCATTTCCATTAGTTCGGACCGTTGGTTGCGTTGGCTAGTTTATTCAATTCAATATGGTACCAGAGACAAGAGGTCTCAAGTTTAAGACCCTGCTCACGCAGTATAAAAAAAGAATCTGCGGCTTGCACCGAACCCACGCTAAGAACTAAAATAGCTTAGACGTGAGGGGGAGTGTTAAGAATATAATACACGCCTAGCCATTTCCATCAGTTCAGACCGTTGGTTGCGTTGGCTAGCGCATTCAATTCAATATGCTTTTCCTACAAAAAAGAACTAACTAGTTGAGTAAACGGGACTTGCGGATGCTGTTTAGGCGCCATTTACATCCCTAATCCATGGTGGATCCATCGACATCTAACTGAAACCTGAAATTTAAGTGTGCCACTGAACGATATTGTGACACCAACTAAATCATCAGTTGGTCCAATGATGAGAAATGTCGCTCAATGCCCCTCGCAAGGTGTACCTGGATTCCCAGTTTTCTGACAAGATTGGACTGCTTTCTGCAAAGTATGTAGGAGTTTGATATGCGTCGAACAAAGAAATGGGCAATGTATATGCCATCGAATTTCAATCCCAATAAGTCTCCACAAAAAAATAAGTAATCCACTACCAAGGAACTTACTTCATTTAATCTCGGCTTTGTGAAGGATTGCATCTAACATTGTTCAGGAACAAATCGAGTAGAACATACGAGTCTATAACGGCTGGAGTAAAGCTTTACATAATTAGTGGTGGTACCATGTCAAGGACGTGTGGTTCAAATTACTCATTACTTGAAGCATGCACCGCAAGCTGAGTGATTGACCCCGAAGGTAGAGCACCGTCCATCAATTCCCACATGAGCAAGTGATTAGGAAGTAGGTTCCAGTAACTCCTCTAGAAACTCTAGTGAGCGCACTCTTTTTATCCGCAATGGGGAGCTAACCCCCCGTCACTCTGCATCAGCTGATGCACACAGCCGTCATGCAAGTAAGCAGAGTATCAGGAAGCATGCATAGTTGATTTCAAACAAATTGGTAGATGAATGAAGTCCATTGGATTCACCAAGTAAGGAGTTCTTCTATCCTGATGCCTCTTATTTCAAACTCCTCATGGAACTCTTTGGGTATTTTCTTGCCATCTTATACGTTTCTATGGATGTCACTCAACGTGAAAATGGATGAGCTGAGAATCAAGTGCGGACGACCAAATCACTAGACCTTGCACTTTGCTCAGATGCGGATAGATATATAATGGGAAAAGCATTATTCACGCAAGCGATGTTTGGTGAATAAGTTATCATCTAGTAAGTCTACTATGAAAACGCATGTCTGGTTGTCATAGCTATTGGTGGATGAATGAAGGCCATTGGATTCACTAAGTAGGTATTTTCTCTCCCGGTGCCTCTGATTCCTAAGTATTCACGCAACTCTTTGGATATTTTCTTTCCATGTTCCCCCTTTTTGTCGTTGTCACATGGCACGCAAATGAATCACCGGCGCCACCATTTGGTAGCTAGACGGGGTGTTAGATTCAACTGCCAATCTTGATGTGTTTGCTTGCATAGCCAGAATTTGAGATGTTTTGTAGTACCCCTAAATAAATAATAGCCTTTTATTTTCGTCAATCTAATGGTGTATAACAATTCATACTTGTGCCAGCCAAATAGATGAGAAGTACACTATTCGTACTCCTATTCGTACTTATGTCAAATTTCCACCCGTACCACGAGCCGGCCCCAAGAAGATTAAGTTGAGTGCAATGTGCTGCCGATGGATTAAATTTGTTTAGAACACTCCTTCACGGAGTAGACGAATTTTCCGCCGCCGTTCGCAGGGCTACTCCGGAGCCCCGCCGCCTCCGCCTCTCGCCAGTGACTTCCTCGCCGGTGCCCTCGCGCCCCAGCCCCCTCGCTCCCGGCACCGCCCTCTTCGCCGGCCCCCCCCCCCCCCCCCCCGGCTCGGCCCCGATCCAGGACCCGACGGCGCCGCCCTCCTCCGCCGTAGCGGCCATCGCCCCGGAAAAGATCGAGAAGGAGCCCACGCCCCGACCTACTCGCCCGCAGCGCCCTCTGCATCGGCCCCGTTTCAGGACTGGACGGCGCTGCCCTCCTCCCCTGCGGCGCCTTCCGCCCCGGCCCCGATCAAAGACCCAAGGGTGATGGCCTACTCGCCCGTGACGCCCGTCGCCTTGCCCCCGATGCAGGACCCTACGGCGCCGCCCTGCTCTGCCCCCGCCCCGATCCATGACCCGCCGGCGCCGCCCTACTCGTCTGCGACGCCCCTCGCCTCGCACCCAATTTGAGATTCTCATGCTCGTCGGGTTCATCGTCATCGGCGGGGAGGCCATCCTCACCTAATTTTTCCTGCTCCACCGCGACCCAGCATGGCAGGAAGAAGGCGTCGTGGCCATGCCCGACCTGGCGATGCACGCTGTGTCGCTCACCGTGGCCAGCGTCGGCATGTACGCGGTGTTCAACCATGCGGAGACCGACATGGCGACATCCCCAACCTACACGGTCCAGTGGCTCCCCGGGTTCCTAGTCTGCGCGCTCGCCGTGGTAGTCGCCCTTTTGTGCTCCACTGCCACTGGGTCGATCAGCGAGTCTCACCTTCATGAGCAGGACACCGACAGGCTCCATGTAAGTGTTGTGCTACGACATTTTGAAAGGATTACTGAATTTGCATTCTAGAATTTCTTAGTAGCACATTCTGTCATTTTTGGTTGAATGAATAACTATTTTGATGCATAGGGTTTTAGCAAGTCTAAGTTACAGGCTTTAGGTTGATTGCAATGGTTTCTCGTAGAGTGTTATGGAAGTTAGAGATGACGAATAACCAGCCTAATTTATTGGAAATGTACACATTAAACCTAAGTGAAACAACTCGCTAACACTAACCAAGAGAAAACCTGTGAATGTTGATTTTATTCAGATTTGCAACGTTGGGTTTAGTTTTAGACAGCTTGAATACTAGTTTCGATTTGCTTGCACATTTATGGTGCCTGGCCGTTTGCTGCTGTGTTTTTTTCCAACCAACTGCTGGAGTAGTGTAGTCACAGGCTTTGACCGAGCGTACTCCAGTAATCACTTTTGGATTTTGGTTCAATGAATAATGATTTTGATGCATAGGATTTTGGCACGTCAAAGTTGCAGACTTCAGTTGGTTGCAATGGTTTCTTGTAGATTTTTATTGATGTTCAGAATGATAAATAACCGGGCCAACTTACTGGAAATGTACACATTAAACGTAAATGAAACAACTCGCTAACAATAGTAGTCAGCATAAAACTGGGAATCTTAAACGTTCTTTAGTCAGAACGAAATTGAAGAGTTTGTAGGACTCTAATGGTGTTTCAAGTATCGCAAGGATAGCTAGCAACAAGATGGTAACAAAGACCAAAGTGAATTAACATAACACTCTTCTCTCTTGGAAGCCCAAAGCTTAACATAGTCTTTGAGATGCTGTTTCGGTGCAAAACATAACAAGGGTGAAGTTTTATAAAAACTCGTAGTCATCTATTTGTTTAATCACAAATGATCAGTATTTCTCTACAGCTCTAACAATGCCCGTGGTATGTTTAGAATAGTAAACAGGCAAGCATTCAGTGTCAAGACCAAACAATTACGAACGTCTGTGCTTTCTAAAATGCATTCTGACAGAATTGATCTTTGTTTTGTACTGATGAGTGATCACTATCACAGAATATATGTACTGAAATCTACAGTGTTGACAACGAATAAACATCAGGCATATGTTAAACCACCATTCCTGATGAATTGTATATGAATTCCCAGGAATACACAGGCCAAAAAAAAATCACATCATGTGAGCCAACAACACACGAACTCTTAATTAATCAGCAGACGGAAAATTCAGTAAATTGGAAATGGTACAGGTAGATTTCAAGAGAATATGGTGATTTTAACTCATTACTGGCAGCATGCCATGCAACAACAGTTTAAGTAGCCTCGGCATGTGAAGAAAGCAACAGAGTAAAAATTGGTTCATCAATTCTATGAATATGACTCATTTCTGTCACAAATAGCAGAACCAAACAGCAGGGCAGCCTGCCATCATACTTTTGATCTTTATTCTTGTTAAGTTTGTCATCGTCAGACCAGATGAATAATTCTTTTCAGCTCAATTTTCATCCTGTAAACAGAAGGACGGGAAAATCCAGCGGTCAACATCAAAGAAAAAATATTGCTCTGTATTAATTTGAGATTCATTTGAGATTATGTGTCAAAACCACCAAACATGAAAAAGCTTGGTTTGAGATTCTCTGTATTTCTTATAAGAATTAGGACATCATGTACAACTCTGTTTAAACTCAAAGATTGCTCACGTATGAGTCTTATATCGTTTGACATGTACATCTGCAACGTCTCTAATAATATTGGCAATATTAACCCAGTAAGAATGAAGAGGCGAGTGGTATAAGATCAGGTACTCACCAGAATATAAAAGATTATCGCACACCAAAATGCGTGTTTCCTCAAATCACAAACCACTTGGTATATGAACAAAGAGACAATAAATAATATGCATGTTATACTAGAATTACAATTGGCAGAAAAATATAGATAAGAATTGTCCAGTATTCTCGTCATTGTCGACCAAATGTTCAGCATTCTCGTCATAGTCACCATGATCTTCGCGGTCAGAGGAGCTGCCATCACGGTTACCCTGCTGGACCACAAGGGCCTGGGAGGCAGCGACTTTCTGCTTCCGGTCGAGGGTGCGCTCGGCCAGCTGAAGACGGGAGCAGGCCTGGACAAAGGTCGACAGAGGAACCGGGCCCAGAAGGACCTCCGCCTGTAAGGCGGTGCTGGCTCCGGTGGTCAGCCATGGATGAAGGGCAGAAGATTTCGGCTCTGATACCAAACTGAGCTGAGGCTCTCAATAGATTGCATTGATTGTGCAAAGTTGTTACATATATAGGTTGAGACTTAGGGTGTCAAGTGGGATACCACCAAAGTCCAACTTCTAGTTTATTTGCAAAAATCTAGTTCAAATTTTTGCTCAAAATTTACACTAGAATTTGACAAATGAACTAAAATTGGGATTTTGGTGGGATACCCTATTGAGACTCCTAGTGGGCAGCGCAGGTTGTGGCGCAGGCAGGCGGGACCCGGTCTACACTACATACTAGGGATAGATAGTTGGGAGTACAATATACAGAGCCTATATATACAAGAGTATACAAATACATGTATTTAGCAACAAGAAGCATCAATGTGACAATCCGAGATCTAATTGCAAGAGTAGCTGCTATATGTTATCGTCTATACAAGTAAAATCAACAGAATATGAAAAGCACATTTTTATGTCTAGGTTTTTATAGTTAATCATCTGTTTTTAAATCTATTTTAGTCTAAAAAAAATCATATGTTGTTCATATATTTTCACTCTAACTGTAAGAACAAGTGCTACAAGTTTACATCTGAATATTACCCAAACTTCTCAGCCCTTGTTCTCGTAGCATAGTGCTACATGGTGAAATTAACTAGACAAGAAGCATCATGGATTTAATACCGCCCGTAGCACCATCAGAAGTTCAGAACTGCATTACGTGTTCATGAGTAACACAAACGCAGCAGCCGACCAAAAAGGGAAAATCATATCATGGACTACAGCCATGGTGTTCCATTGTGATAGAGGGAGAGAGCAGCGACGAAATTGTTACACGACACTCCACTTCAATTTCAGCGACGAAATGCTTTAGGAACGAACCGACCGACAAAGTCGAGAAGATCCTGTTGTAGAGGTCCCCCGGTCTCTGTTGGGAAATAATGTCCGCAACATATGAACATTCACTCCGGCAATAGGGAAAACTGCTGCTTCAGACAACACTTCATATAGCCAGTTCATTTTCACCATGAGTTAAGTATAATGGAATCTGTGGAAAACTTTCAGGTCCAAGAATACAGCATCCTTTGCTACAACGATTTCTTACCATCCCAATGTCTCCAATTCTCATATGTGCTTATGTTCTCCGATTCTCATATGCCGCCTATGTGATATGCTATCTAGTTTGACAATGATGCTATTTATAAGGTGAAAGTGTCATTCACAAACAAGGGTAATGGTTGTTGGAGCCATGGAGTGCTCCTTATGTGTGTCAGTATCTGTTCAGAGGATGAATCCCCGTGGCAGTAGGCGAGGCATACTTTATGTAAATAGTGAAAACAAATTTGACATCACAAACCACTAGTACTACACACATATATGGTAGGTTGCATAGCGTTATTTAGCGGGCCTAATATCTGAGGAAGGTAAGGGATGCCACCTTCCAAATGTTATTATGGCTTTCTTTGCATACTTGAACCCCGTGACTCAATGACAGTTCCAAGCTACACAACCATGATCAAGAGAGCATGCAAATAGCAGCAGCCATCAGAGCGCTCCTTTTTCCATATATATTTTAGAACGTCTTTGGTTTGACATTTTTTTTCCCGTTACCCGATTACGTCATAACCTAATTCATCTAAACATGTTTGGTTGGCTTGGCCTGTAAATGCATGCCCGGGGAATCGGATTATGGCCAAGCTTTAGGTTTGATTCCGTCCACCCCCTCAGAGTGGTATCATGTTTGGATTTGGGTACCGGTAAGAAATAAATCTCGGAGGGGGCCGGGATTTCTGGTAACCATGGTTACCGGTGATTACCGGTCAAATACCCGATGAAATTCGCAAACAAAATTTGAATTTCGAACTCAATAATATTCAGATATTTTGAATGTAGTGTTTAAATGAGGAGGAAACGGAAGTTTCAGTCAAAAAAGTTGGGATATGGGGTTATAGTGGATGGGGAGCACATATTGTTTAGGTTGGACGGACCAAACAATGCAAATTCAAACAAAATTCAAAGGACTGAGATTTTTTGCACGATAAACTCATTTCTCGGAGGAGGCTGGGAATTCTGATTGCATCTCAAATCTCTGCAAACTTTCCATGGTGTAGCTATGTTTTCAATACTCGTATGCTGCAAGCAAAATTCAAAAGAATTGACCATGGAAATAAGCGCCATCCTAGACACCTACATCACCATCCACATGATCTAGTACAACCATTTATCCAATAAGCGGCAAAGACGCTTGGGCGGGACCTGGACGCACTCGTTCCCATCGCTCGGGTGTGCATTTCAGCAATGCAATTAGGGGAAACTATGTCATGAAGTGTAGGGTTGTGACAAGTATCAACAATGAGAATTCCTGGCCAGCTTGGTGTTTGCAAATAATGCACTCACGGTGAATTTTGGTGTGGTCCCACATAAGTCAAAGAAGAAAGATATTGCTTGGTCCAAGCCCATGGATGGATCGTATTAGTTGAATATGGATGCTTAATTTCATGTGAATGGTCTGGGTGCTGTAGAAAACCTAGGGCGGAACCGATAGCCTCCGTAGAGGGTCGGGTTGCATGTTATATAGGACCAGAACAGCCCTGGTCGGTGGCATGTACAAGTTGTGTACGTGTATGGGTCGGTATACTGTACCGTCCCTATACACGTACGGGTGAGACTGTTATACAACTCTAACAGCCCCCTTAATCTAAACTTGGTACAAGATTTAGATTACGCCTAAATTCATGAAGATTCCTAACAGGAAGAGCCTTAGTGAAACCATCTGCAATTTGATCCTTGATAGAAACAAACTTGATAGCCAATTTCTTAGCAGCAACTCTTTTACAAACAAAGTGAAAGTCTATCTCAATGTGTTTTGTGCGAGCGTGAAACACTGGATTAGCAGACAAGAACGTAGCACCCAGGTTATCATACCAAAGTCAAGACTTCTCTTGCAGCTTCACTCCAAGTTCATTTAGAAGGGCTTCAACCCATATCATCTCAGCTGTAGCATTAGCTAGTGACTTGTACTCAGCTTCTGTACTTGACCTTGAGACAGTAGCTTGTTTTCTCGCACTCCAAGGAACCAAATTCGGTCCTACGAATATTGCAAAACCCCTAGTGGAACGCCTATCATCCAAACATCCAGCCCAATCTGCATCTAAAAAAGCACTCAAGAGTGTAGAAGTAGATGGCTGAAAAGATATACCGATATTAATTGTGTCCTTTACATAGCGCATTATTCTTTTGACTGTTGTCCAATGGGCAGTAGTTGGAGCATGGAGGAACTGACAAACTTTATTGACTGAAAAAGCCAAGTCTGGTCTAGTAAGAGTAAGATATTGTAGTGCTTCAACAATACTTCTATACTGTGTACTATCTTCAGGACCAAGGGGATCTCCATCAACAAGATACAAGGGATCCATAGTAGACAAAGGTGTAGGAACCGACTTACACTATGTCATACCAAGTTTGCTGAGTAAATCTGCTGCATATTTTTCTTGTGTTAATAACAATCCACTAGAAGATCGCTTGACTTCAATACCCAAGAAATAATGTAAGTCTCCAAGATCTTTGATGGCAAAGTTTGTTGGGGATCGCCGCAGAAAACAAAAATTTCCCTATGAAGGATCCCCGGAAACTTAGACTAGGATCTATCTATGTAGTAACGCGGTAACGGCCGATGCATATAGAATATATACCCTTGTAGTCTGTACGCGGTTAACGTTCCGCGGGGAACGTGGTTGAAGTAGTCGTACTCGTAGCCGGCCTCAAGGTCGCGAAGCTCCTCGCAGGTCACCCCTTGCTTCTTCTTGATCTTCATCGTGTTCATCGTGCAACAGTTCCAGCTCACGACATTCTAGCGCCCCAAGTGTTGCGCCTCGTGTCTTCGTACACATCCGGTGCACGATGAGACCTCCGGCTCCCCGATCCCGCCGGGAGTGCGGAAGTTGATATCCGGCTAGGAATCCCTGTAGCGCAACGACGTACTGCAGGTGTACCTCGATCGCACAGCCCAGACTTGGGGCCATGGTCACGAGGTATAGAGAGAGAGAGAGAGAGAGAAGGAGGAAGTCAACCAAAGGACTTCTCCAAATATTGGTGTGTTTAATCCCACCCATGGGCACCCCTTTATATAGGGGGAAGGGGTGTGCCCTCCCCTTTGGGTTTCCCATGTGGGACTATTCAAGGGAGAGGGGGGAGGCGCATCGGCCTTAATGGGCCAGCCGGCCTGGGGTGGGCCCCACCCCGCGCACAGCCCTAGGTTGGCCGGGTGGGCCCCCTCAAGGCGCCTGGGCCTTGGCCCCATGGCCCTTGGCCCTTCCCTCCTCCGGTTTTCCCTCATGGGCCTTATTTCCCTAGGAAGTTTTTGGCCCATTAGTGGAATAACTCTTCAAATTAGATTTTAATATTATATTTAATATTAATTACACTAATTAATATGTAAATACATATTACAAAATCCATCTTGACCCGAAACACCTTTCGGTTCCCTTTCGATTTCCTCCGAACAACTTCGGATCTTTCCCGGAATGATTCCGGTCCTTTATTCTTTCTCCGAACAACTTCGGATCTCTCTGCGGAACGATTCCGGCTTTGTCTCTTTCTCTACTGTGATTCCGTCTTACGAATGATCGCTCTCATCGTACCCTTAAGTGTATCCTCTCATGGCTCGGGAATGCTCTAGACATGATCTGTATCAATGATCAACAGAAGGACCAGGGATATCCATGTGACCCCTATGCATTCCTGATGACAATGTCGTTTGAACCGTCTATATGTATCATCCTCTTCCTTTTGTTTCTCGATACAACTTGTCCGAGATCCGATCATTGGTATCCCATACCTTTGTTCAATCTCGTTCACAACAAGTTATGTTTTCTTGTTACCGTGATATTACATCCCCGTGACCTAGTCACATGTTGCAACATTTATAGATGTAATCTCACCTCGGCCGTATGTATCTTTACCCGTCATGTGGGTGAACAAATCCCGTTCTTGCAGTCACATGTCATCTACTGTTCCTTCGGAATACCCAATATACACCTTTATGGCCACCGTATTACCAGATGATGGTTGATGCAGTCTAAGCAGCCTAGGGAAACAGTGAGTAATATGAGCTCACAGTCTAAGGAGAAGGAGTCTAGATATAGCTGTTGCAACAATGAACTAGATGACTTGATCGTGTTGCAATCCTTCGAGGAATGTCCAACCACATCATTCTCCAATGATATGATCTCGTTGTCAGTTGGCATAAATGCCCATGATCTTGAAACCTAGATCATCTTCGTGACCAACGAACTAGTATGAATAGAGGCTACTAGGGACTTTGTTGTTTCATACCACACCTGTACCAATGTTTCTACTTCGCACAGTTATAGCATAATATGAAACTATTATAAACTAATTGAGATATGATAATAAAAACCTATTTCTTATTTGCCTCTAGGGCATATCTCCTTCAAAGTTTGCATTCAATTCTCGAAGAAGCACAGAGATGGCATCATTTGAGGTGCTAGTGACTATTATATCATCGCATTTTACTCATATAAACCATATACCATATGCATTTACAGATCATGCATGCTCATGGAAAACGTCATGTCCATGTTCTGTTTTACCAGATCATTATGTCTTTTGCAAATCGTTGATGTCTTCCTAATCTGACATTCACTCCATTATCTTATAAAGGGTCGAAGTATTTGTTTGGCAACTAAGTGAGACTTTTATTTCTAGTGTTTATGATGACGGTCGTTTTTCACTGTTGTCACCTAAACTTCGAAACACACTTTGCTATCCTTTGTGTATATACTATAGTCATGACAGCAGAACGAGGCCGGATTTCAGAAGCTTACAGTGACGTTAGATCAACCTCGAGGGCTTTCTCATGGGCACTGGGCCCTGGGACACATCATTCTACGTTAAAAGCGAACTAGCCCCGCCATAACATTATACAACACATTAGATGTAGCCTTTATACTTCTATATCTATGTAGATCCTAGTGCATGAAATGCAACTATGCCACTTACATTGCTTCTTCCTACTTAAGTAAAAACTTAATTCTAGTTCAGTGATCAACTCAGGAATCACTTAAAGACATGTTCTTACAGTTAAGACTTTGTCTTACCAACCATAACCTCGGGTCACTTTATGTCGAGTATACAACATGGTTATATGGAAGTACCTATGACTGAGGCACAGGAGATGCAACGCATCTTTTTCTTTCAACCATAGTTGCAATACTCAATGCTTTATACAGTAAGAACTACTTTCTTACCTTGTTTCATTTTGAGCTACTTCAGAATCTTGCTTAGGATATTCTGAACATCTTTTAGAATCAAGTCCAGGAAGCATTCTACATTTAGTGTTTATTAAAATCATCAATCTATTCTGATAGATCTCTTTGTTTAATAACTTCAACTTCATCCTTACTTATCTAACTTAAATGTTATTAACACCAATCACATCATTTACATATGTCGTCCACATATCCCAGAATGATTTCACACTCCCACTCAAATATGACATTCATGTTTGATATCCAGGGATTTCACTTAGCTCCCACTCAAATATGACATTCATGTTTGAGATCCAGGGATTTCACTTAGCTCCCACTCAAAATATGTCAGCTACATATTATGAATTAGCTAAGCTGATTTGCTCCCACTCAAGTCTAGGTCCTCTCGATAATCTTGGACATTCCAAAATTCTTTAATCATTATCAATTTGAGAATTCCAATTACGAGACTTCAATATCCATATATTTCTAGTGTAAATCCAAAAGACTTAAGCATCACTACTGTTGTAGTCAATTCCTTGAATTTGTCCAAACTTGTGACAAATCAAGCTTTTTTCATTCATTAAGTTTCATTTCCTTCTTATGACTTTGCAGTCATTCAGAAGTATCAAGTAAACTTCTTTACTTTAATAAGATCAAGTAACATGTTACTTTGCAATCTTAAATGTAACTTAATATAGGATTTTATGACTCCTAGTCATTTCTCGCACTCAGGTCCATCACGCTTCTTTGTAATTTGTAGGTATGTCTTGTTCAAAACATGACAAGTGAATCAATAATATAATTCCATAAACTTGTAGAATATTTTGTTGAATCCTACTTTCTTTAGTAAAAGTATTCACTGAAACTTTATGATCATTATCATTGCTTTCTCCTCTATTTGTAGAGTTTGGATTCACGAAACAAATTTCGCTGCGCCACTCAACAATTCGGAGGCAAGGTTGAATACCTTGTTTTGATCTTTTACTTTCTTCCATCCGTATCTTCATTAAGACACGTTGACTTTGGACAACAACAGGTTTTGCCTCCTTTTGTGGAAGATGCATTCATAGCTTCCTAAGAATGCTCTATAAAGACTTGTTTATTCGCCACGACTTCGATTTATCGAAATCTCCAGAAACTCGAACTTGCCATAACACTTATGGTGTTATTTCCACGAATCTTTAGATGTTTCTTTGTATTTCAAATGAGTGTTTGCTTGTTTCGATCTCTAACTCTAAACGACAACTATAACCCTGATAAGAGATAATATTGTACCATATGTATCTAATACATATTGATTATGATGTTTAGACATTTCAACAAAGTTTGAATTCGTCCAATTATCATAATTTGTGAAACATCTTTCACAAGTTCTTTTTATGCTAAACTTAACTTGAATACTTTAGTCGTGTCGATCAAATCGAAGAGACTTGCTAATTCAGTTAATTCAATATCCCATTTAGTCATGAACTCATTTGAACAATTCAAATCATTTCAAACTCATGTTTCATTAAGTAAATACACTTATTCACTTAACTCCACAATAAATGATTTGCACTACTTGTTGAAAATATGATACATCACTATGTATAAGATTCAACATTTCTTCGCATATCACCATTTTACCAGAATGCGGAGTTTTAGTCATTCTGCCCAAGAGGCATGGTTTTGCAAAGTCTCTAGATTAATCATCTAGGACCTCGATCTTTCATAAAGAACCTGCAATAACCAAAATGACTTAAACTGCAATGTCTTTTCATTATTAAGCTTTGGGTATCTTTTAGCATTCTAATCCTTTATAAATGTTTAAACTATTATCATTAACATAGTGATGAGAATAACTTGTTTGTAGTCACAATGTGACCATAAGGTATTGTTCATAAGAATAGTACAAACTGGCTTGTAACTAGTTCATATGAACAATCGTCTCGCCTAAAGCAAGACACACAAACTAGGATTACAAATCTATATTCAAGTCCACTAATTCAAATGATAAACTTTGAGGGAAGAGGCGATGTCAGCCATCAACTATTTTGCTTGCCATCATCAAGTCACATTGCCTCAAATCCAGCAATTCTCAAGCAGACCATCCTGTTTTCACAAAACGGGACAAGTATCAAATACTTTGCAAACTACAACGAGTTTTGCAAGAATCACATTTATAATTTTGTATATCTAACATATACCTTTTCATCTATGATCTCCTTTTGCAATCAAGCCCTTCCAAGAGTTCTTACCTCTAATGCAAGATTGCTAAGTGTTTTTCCAAACAATCTCTTTTCATCCATGATGGAGGAAAACCCATCCAATGGCTCATACTCTATGTGCCTTATTCTGTAGAATACAAACTGTAGCCCAACTCTCCATCGAATGGAGAATGGCTTATTGGATGATTATGGAGAAAACACAAACATTTCGGAGTCATCGAATTATCTCCTAATGGTTATCGTATCAAGAAGAGAAGATCACCTTTTACGAGGATATCCCTCAGGCGTGGGTATTAATCTATGAAGTTGGACCCTTTTGCTAAGTTCCAAATTAAGCAATATATTCCCATGGTCACAAAGGGCCTCAATGGGATAGGCTAAGATCTACTAAGATATTTGCAAACAGACATCTAGACTAAGTTTATAATAAGAGATCAATTTATAATTGGTCTCCACTAAAACGGTCATCCCCTAGACGATTTTAGTGATTGCATGATCCCTATCCTCTGCACCTCCCCCGATCGTCACGGCCATCAGTGCATTATCAAAGGTAGACATTCAATAACGCCAATCACATCATCCATGTGACTCATGCTCGATCTTTCGATCTCTTGTGTTCGGAGGCCACGCTTCTCTAGCGTGCTAGGCTCACCAAATCTAACTTGTGTGTATTCGCTGTGCAACATGGCTTACACCCACTGTATGCGAACGTAGATATGTTTGACACCCAGGCCTGTAACCCTGGATCGCCTCATACCGAAGAACTTTCTTGGTGGTGCACACACAAGGGGAATACGGAACATTGGAATTAAATAGGGATTATCTTATTTGCTACCGTTGAGTATCTAAATACTAGCACATAATAAGATGTAAAAACTGGTATCAACATCATATGTATAATGTGATATGATGTGGTCTTTCTTGCGCCTTGATTTCCATCGAGTGCTCCGGCATGATCTCCATCGTGCCCTTGGTTTGACGCCAAGTCCACGGCGCCTCCACCAGGTCGTCCATCGGAACGATGACTATTACTATACTACTTAGTAACAGAAAAGTAAACCACTTTACCTTCATAACGACCAATGCCATATCATAATCACATGCCCCCTGCAAAATAAAGTTAGACGCCTCTACTTTATCTAATTCAAGTTTTACGTGGTTGTTAGGGCTTTCGCACTAGAACCGTTTCTAAACTACGAACTTTCTAACCACAACATGGATCCAACAGTTGTCTCTACTACACCCCTTTCGGGACCCTCCGTTGTAAATGCTATATCAACTATTGAATGAGAGACAGACATCCACTAGCCACTTATACGGTACAAGCTGTATGTTGAGCGTGGAACCAGTCTCGCGTACGAATACGCGTAAGGTCGGTCCGGGCCGCTTCATCAAACAATACCGCGATATAAACAAGTACACGTTAGAGGGTAACAACTAAAGGATCAATGCCCGCACAATGCTTGTGCGTACTGGCCGTACAGCACTCCTACGCATAGATCGGCGCTGATACCACTGTTGGGGATCGGCGCAGAAAACAAAAATTTCCCTACGAAGGATCCCTGGAAACTTAGCCTAGGATCTATGTAGTAATGCAGTAACGGCCGATGCGTATAGAATACATACCCTTGTAGTCTGTACGCGGTTAACGTTCCGCGGGGAACGTGGTTGAAGTAGTCGTACTCGTAGCCGACCTCAAGGTCGCGAAGCTCCTCGCAGGTCACCCCTTGATCCTTCTTGATCTTCATCATGTTCATCGTGCAACAGCTCCGGCTCACGACATTCTAGCGCCCCAAGTGTTGCGTCTCGTGTCTTCGTACACATCCGGTGCACGATGAGACCTCCGGCTTCCTGATCCCGCTGGGAGTGCGGAAGTTGATATCCGGCTAGGAATTCCTTCAGCGCAACGGCGTACTGCAGGTGTACCTCGATCGCATAGCCCAGACATGGGGCCATGGTCACGAGGTATAGAGAGAGAGAGAGAGAAGGAGGAAGTCAACGAAAGGACTTCACCAAATATTGGTGTGTTTAATCCCACCCATGGGCACCCTTTATATAGGGGGAGGGGGTGTGCCCTCCCCTTTGGGTTTACCATGTGGGACTATTCAAGGGAGAGGGGGGAGGCGCATGGGCCTTAATGTGCTAGACGGCCTGGGGTGGGCCCCACTCTGTGCACAGCCCTAGGCTGGCTGGGTGGGCCCCCTCAAGGCGCATGGGCCTTGGCCCCTTGGCCCTTGGCCCTTCCCTCCTCCGGTTTTCCCTCATGGGCCCTATTTCCCTAGGAAGTTTGGCCCATTAGTGGAATAACTCTTCAAATTAGATTTTAATATTATATTTAATATTAATTACACTAATTATTATGTAAATACATAATACAAAATCCATCTTGACCCGAAACACCTTTCGGTTCCCTTTCGATTTCCTCCGAACAACTTCGGATCTTTCCCAGAATGATTCCGGTCCTTTATTCTTTCTCCGAACAACTTCGGATCTCTCTGCGGAATGATTTCGGCTTTCTCTC
Organism: Avena insularis; assembly: GCA_023614405.1. Lineage (NCBI taxonomy): Eukaryota > Viridiplantae > Streptophyta > Magnoliopsida > Poales > Poaceae > Avena > Avena insularis. Next base: position 570,406,515 of record CM042692.1, read on the forward strand.
TTTCTCTACTGTGATTCCGTCTTACGAATGATCACTCTCATCGTACCCTTAAGTGTATCCTCTCACGGCTCGGGAATGCTCTAGACATGATCTGTATCAGTGATCAACAGAGGGACCAGGGATATCCATGTGACCCCTATGCATTCCTAATGACAATGTCGTTTGAACCGTCTATATGTAGCATCCTCTTCCTTTTGTTTCTCGATACAACTTGTCTGAGATCCGATCATTGGTATCCCATACCTTTGTTCAATCTTGTTCACAACAAGTTATGTTTTCTTGTTACCGTGATATTACATCCCCATGACCTAGTCACATGTTGCAACATTTATAGATGTAATCTCACCAAGTCGGCCGTATGTATCTTTACCCGTCATGTGGGTGAACAAATCATGTTCTTGCAGTCACATGTCATCTACTGTTCCTTCAGAATACCCAACATACACCTTTATGGCCACCGTATTACCAGATGACGGTTGATGCAGTCTAAGCAGCCTAGGGAAACAATGAGTAATATGAGCTCACGGTCTAAGTAGAAGGAGTCTAGATATAGCTGTTGCAACAATGGACTAGATGACTTGATCGTGTTGCAATCCTTCGAGGAATGTCCAACCACATCATTCTCCAATGATATGATCTCGTTGTTAGTCGGCATAAATGCCCATGATCTTGAAACCTAGATCATCTTCGTGACCAACGAACTAGTATGAATAGAGGTTACTAGGGACTTTGTTGTTTCATACCACACCTGTACCAATGTTTCTACTTCGCACAGTTATAGCATAATATGAAACTATTATAAACTAATTGAGATATGATAATAAAAATCTATTTCTTATTTGCCTCTAGGGCATATCTCCTTCAAAGTTTGCATTCAATTCTCGAAGAAGCACAGAGATGGCATCATTTGAGGTGCTAGTGACTATTATATCATCAACATAAATTAGAATATAAGTAGTGACTCCTGCCCTCTGAAATAGAAACAATGAAGTATCTGCCTTGGAAGGAACAAAACCAAGTTCATGTAGCCTTGAGCTGAGCCGAGAGTACCATGCTATTGGTGCCTGTTTTAAACCATACAAAGAGTTGTCAAGTTTGCAAACATAATTAGGAGCATTTGGATTTTCAAAACCTGGTGGCGGTTCCATATGGACCTCCTCTTCCAGAACACCATGTAAAAACCCGTTCTTGACATCTAGCTGCCTTAAACACCATCCTCTGGAAACTGAAATAGCTAGTACTATCCTAATAGTGGCTTCTTTAACAACTGGACTAAAGGTATCTTCATAATCAATATCATACCTCTGTTTGAAGCCTTTTGCAACAAGCCTTACTTTATATCTGTCAATAGTGTCATCTGCTCGTTTCTTGATACGATACACCCACTTGCAATCAATCAGATTTCTACTAGATCTTGGTGGAACTAAATGCCATGTTTTTATTTTGAGTAAAGCAGCATGCTCCTCCTCCATTGCTTTGCGCCAGTGTGAGTCCTCAAGTGCCTCAGACAAGGAACGTGGTTCACCTGTAGATGCAAGCATACCATACCTCACAGTGCCATCTTTATAAATTTTTCGATGTTTGATACCTTTCTAAAGACGAGTCTGCACTCCAGCCACAGGCGGTGCAGCAGCCGGGGAGGGCAAAGACGATCCTGGAGAAGTCACAGGATCCTCCTTGGGGTATGTGCGCAATGATGGATCAGGCGAGGACACGGTTGGTGAAGTAGGAGGGGACCCCGCAGACGGCGATGTGTCGTGCACGGGTTGGTGCGGTGGCACCGTGGTGTCAGCAGGCTCCCGTGTCGTAGTGAGAGGAGGAGGTGAGTGACGGCCTGGAGGCGAGCATGTGGATCCTTCTTGGGATGAGGAGGCGCAGTCGACAAGGTACGAGGAGAATCCTCCTCGCGTCATGTGCAATTTTCGTCTTCTTCTTCAGAGTTCATTTCTTCGCCCTTTTGAGTGTTTTCTTCATTGTTTTCGACAAAATTTTCTTCCAAAGGTTCATCTACCTGCAGCACATTAGTGATAGGCAGAATAGGAAACACATGATCATTAAGTTCTTGTACACCCTCATCACAAGTGGAAGAAAGGAGAAGAATTTATTTCCTAAGGATGGCACCTGCATTTGGATGAAGGGCGCCAAAAGGAAAAACGTTTTCATCAAAGACAACATCACGTGAGATATAGACATGTCCTGTAGAAACATCTAAGCACTTGACACCTTTATGGAGAGGACTATAACAAATGAACACACACTGTTTTGAATGAAAGGCAAGTTTGCATGTGTTGTAAGGACGAAGGTTTGGCCAACAAACACAACCAAACATTCGAAGAGCATCATAATTAGGGACAACATGAAGAATACGTTCACATGGAGTTTCAGAATTAATGACTTTGCTAGGAAGCAAGTTTATAAGGAATGTGGCAGTGAGAAAGGCTTCATACCAATATTTTAGAGGCATAGATGCATTAGCAAGCACAGCGATACCAACTTCAACTATGTGTCTATGTTTTCTTTCAGCTGAGCCATTTTGCTGATGAGCATGTGGACAGGACACATGATGTGTGATACCAACTTTGTGAAAGAAGGCAATAAGTTTCTCATATTCACCTCCCCAATCAGTTTGCATAGTAACAATTTTCCTATCAAACTTTCATTCAACATACTGCTGATAATTAAGAAAAGCTTGATAAACATCAGAACGCTTCTTGAGAAAATAAATCCAAGTGAATTTGCTATAATCATCAATAAAGCTTACATAATATGCATGTTTCCCAACAGAAAGAGGTGCAGGACCCCATACATCAGAAAAAACTTGCTCCAAAGGAATAATGGATCTACTGGAGGATGTAGGATATGGCAACTGATGACTCTTAGCTAGTTGACAAGAATCACAAACATAAGGAGTAATTTCTAGGGTGTAAGCTATTTTATTTTTTTTAAGAACTTGCTGAACTATAAAGGAAGATGGATGTCCTAAATGGCGATGCCACGTAGAGGATGATGGCTTTATTGTGATGAACGTATTCTTGGAGGACTTTTTGGAGATAGGCATCAAAGGGTAAAGGCCTCCATGGTAAGGGCCTCTAAACAGAATTCGTCGTGTTTCTTGGTTCTTTTTCAAAAAATAGAAAGGATAAAACTCAATGAAAACGTGATTATCAAGTGTGAATTTATAAACAAATAGAAGATTTTTGGAGGCACTAGGAACATGCAATATGTCATTGAGATTGAAAGAATTATGAGGGGTACGTAAAACTGAATGACCAATGTGACTAATATGCATACCCGTACCTTCAGCCGTGTGAACACGGTCTTGTCCATTATAGGTGTCATGGATGGCGAGCTTGTTCAGTTCACCAGCAACATGGTTGGTGGCGCCTGTGTTATAATACCAGTTGGTATCAACTCCATGAGATGCAAAATTTGCACCCTTGTTGCCACGATCTCCGTTGTCCTTGCGGTCATCTCCATAGCGCCACCAGCACTCCTTTGTCGGATGGCCATGGATGTTGCATATTTGACAGGTGGTGTCGATGTAGGTAGTGGGCTGGCGACGTGGACGCCCACCATTGTCCCCATCGTCACGGCAACAGGGACGGTCATCATCATAGCGGTGGGGTTAATAGCCACCACCTCCATCACGGCGATCACGATCATCACGACAATCCTGCTGACGGCCATGATCATCACCGCGGCCCACGGTCATCGTAGCGGCGGCGATCATCACGCCATTGATCCTGGCTGCGATCATCGCGCCAGCGATCCTCACGGTCACGGTCCTGGCCGCGTGGAGGAGGGCCACCGCGACGTGCCACATTGGTCGACAACGTGAAGCTGACATCATCGCTCTTGTGAAGACGGTCATAGGCCTGGACCTGATCAAAGAGATCCTCCAGGGTCGTGCCTGGATTTGCATGAACTGCAGTAACAAGGGTGTTATATGAATTTCCTAGACCATGCAGCACATACCAGACGAGTTCACCATCATCGAGGGGTTTTCCCGTAGCAGAAAGCTCAAAGGCGAGAGTCTTCATCTTCGCGAAGTATTTTTCTGCGGAGAGGTCATTCTTCTTGGTGTCGTTCAGGGCACCATGGAGATGCTGGACTCGAGACTTGGAGGAGGCGGAGACGTGAGCGTTGAGGGCTGCCCACACCTTAGCGGATGTTTCTAGTCCAACAACATGGGCCAGAACGTCTGGGGAGAGAGCGTTCAGAAGCCAATGGAGGACCTGATGATCACGAGCAATCCAGACGAAGTACTCGGGGTTCTCGATGACGATCTTCTTCTTGTCACTGTCTTCTGCTTCGAGCTTCTCATCAGGTGCAACCTCAGTCCCCTCGATAAGCTGCAGAAGATGGGCACCCCGAAGTGCAGGCACCACCAGAGCCTTCCAAACTAGCGAGTTCTCGCGGGTGAGAAGCTGGGCAGGGGGTGCACCAAGGGCAGCAGCAAGGGATGTCACGGAGAAGGACAACGAAGCCATGGGAAAAGCAGATCGTTTCCTGCCGTGGCAGAATTTGATGCTTTTTTTGTGCTGTGGCAGGCTGTCGCGGCATGAATTTGAGGGCTTTTTCTGCCGCGGCAGAGGGCAACTAGGGTTTTTGGTTTTGAGAGTGTAGATTTGTTTTCAGCGATGGCGGAGGCTGAGGTCAGCGGCGGCGGCTAGGGTGTGTAGGGCTTCTATTGTAGGCTTGTGTTTGGTCTTGGCGGCGGTGGCGGTTGTAGATCAGCGGCGGCGGCGGCGAGTCGTGGCTTGGTTTTGGTTTAGATCGTGGCGGCGGGCTGATCAAGGGCTATTGTGGCTTGGACGGGTTTTGTTTTTTTTTGTTTGTCGGCTGCCAGGATTCAGCAGCGGCGGCGGCGGTTTTGATGTGGCAGCTAGGTCATGGAAGAGGGTGCTCTGATACCATGTAGAAAACCTAGGGCGGAACCGATAGCCTCCGTAGAGGGTCGGGTTACATGTTATATAGGACCAGAACAGCCCTGGTCGGTGGCATGTACAAGTTGTGTCCGTGTATAAAGTGCGATGGGAGATATCCTTTGTAATCATTGTTCTAACAGGTGCGACGGGAGATATCCTTTGTAATCATTGTTCTAAAGTGAAAACTTGGATGGCATGCCCTCTAGAACTTGTCCCAAATGCAACAACATCTGAATCCGTGGTTCTTCTAAGGGGATTGGAACTCCTGGAACAAAAGTTTGTGCATCAGTGGTCATTGAATCAGATTCCCTTGAGTTAATCCAGGCATGCAATGGCCTGATTGAGGCGTGGAGCCCCTAATCAACAATTTTGACGGGGTGTTTCCGAAAGCTAGCACAACGAGAGATGCTAATAAGGTGGCACATCATTTAGCAAGGAATGCTTATATTTCTTAAGAATTCTTATTTTGGGATGGTGACCCCTCGGGGACTATCGTACTAGATGTAATTGACGACGTAATTGTTTTATCACTGGAAGGTTGTGATAAACTGAAGTTTGGGAACCTGAAGGGATATGAACAACTGAGAGAGGATACTTTAGCTATGACCCAAATCCGACCATCCCGCTTCATATTATATATTATCTGTTAGGAGCCTATCCCTGTCATACCTATACTTGCACATGAGCCTGGTCTGGCGTTGACCCTCCGGCTGTACGGTATTTATACATGGAAGGAGACGGGGATCACCCCATCCAGGAGGATCAGGCGAACGGCGGCGGCTCTTCTCTCCCATCTCGGCTCTGAATTTCCAGTCCCCTTCATGCTTGTTCTTCTGTTTAGTTAGGAAATCTCTGTATCTATTGATGATAGAGTGGATTTGAGTATTTGAACCCTAACATTATCTCTGTTTCCAAATGTAGTATGTTTTAGCAAACTAATTTAGTTTGGTAAAAAAGTAATATATTATGAACCGAGTAGTGTATTATACAGCTTGTGTTGAAGTGGCAGGTAGCCGATAACTCTTGGCTTGCAAATATCATCGTGCTTGCTATCTTTGTTGATGTCATTTTTGCCGTATACATTACGCAATATCTATTTGATTCTTGTTGTACGAGCTGTATGCAATCAGAATGAGCTATCCTATATTTACCGAGCAATATAAATCCTAGCCACTGCGGGCGCTCATTCTCTTTCCCTATTTCTCATCTTCAATTTTCTGATTCTACTGGTTGGTGTCATGTTTCTTAGTGTAGGTTATTACGGAAGCACAAGTCATGTGAATCAAGAAGAACCTACGAAAGTGAAGGGTTTATAACGACTATGTACATATTTCACTCGGAAATTGGGACTATGTCCCTAAGAATCGGCCAACTGGAGAAACGCCACCAGCCGATACGAACTCGTTACGTCTATGCCATCGGACGCCGCCATTAGCGTTAACAACCATTAGGTCGGGCCTCGTTTGACTCTTTTTGTCTGAGACCCACCAATATGCCACGCCAGCAGTGACAACAAAAATCAAAAAGTGACCTCTTTAATTCCTGTGTGGGTCCAAGCAGTGGTGGTGGATCCAAAAATTATTCAAATCCTGAGAAAACCATGTATTTCAAAGCTAGTGACACTATTTTTTATCAAATTGCTAAGGAAGGTTGGGTCCAAGCCGCCACGGGAACGCTTCCCTGACCACAACCAAGCCATGCTGCCACTCGGTGTGGCTACTCCAGCTTGCTCGAGCGCAACTGTATGCCTCTCGTCCGTGTTGTTCGTCGTGCGCCTCGTCGTGCGCCTGTTGCGGCTTCCCTTCAGGCATGACTGGGCTGCCTCCGCGGACGCACAAGCTGCATCACAGCGTGCACATACACTTGCTGCACTAGAGCTACTGCCCTGACTCTCTCTCTCTCTCTCTCTCTCTCTCTCTCTCTCTCTCTCTCTCTCTCTCTTTGTCTCGCCCGCGCATACTCGCGCTGTAGTATCCCGCCATCCTGCACCGCCTCTCCAGGTCTGAGAATTCGCTATTCTCAGTCTTCTCGACTAGTTTGGTGAGCCTGTACTCGGACTCATCGTGCAGCATGTCGTGCGATATCCCGCGCCCTCTCGAACGACGCCACCTGGCCACGCGGCCAGGCCTGGCCCGCGCCAGGGGGTGGTGTGGCCAGCCCAGGCACCCCTCGGCCTCTCCTTCCGCCTATATATTGCCCTCGGGACAAAAACCCCAAGTGCCCGATCAAAAATCCACGAAAGAGTCTCAGAGTCAGCCATCTCCATCCCTAGATCGGAAGGATCTGAAGCTATTTCCGCACTCACCGAGAGGGAATTCACCGAGGCCTTCTTCATCACCATGCAAGCCTCCGGTGTGATGCGTGAGTAGTTCATCCTTGGACTACGGATCCATGTAGTAGCTAGATGGCTGGTTTCTCCTCCTTTGTGCTTTCATGTTTAGATCTTGTGAGCTCCGTTCATGATCAAGATCATCTATTTGTAATCCATACATGTTGTGTTTGCGGGGATCCGATGGATATTGAGATGCTATTTTAGATTGATTATTAATTCTATCACGTCTTTGTTATTTGAGATCTTGCATGCTTTCCGTTGTTAGTAGCTATCTTGGCCAAGTAGATGCTAGCAACTCCAAGAATTAGTATTTATGCTTGATAGTGGGTTCATGCCTCTGGTAATCTGGGTAAGTGACAGAAATCTCTAAGGTACTAGATGTGCTGTTGCTACTAGGGAGAAAACAACAATCCTTTGTTCATAGAACAATTGTATTGTTTACTTTACACGCAGTTTGTAAAGCAATAATCTGTTGCTTGCAACTTAATACTGGAGGGGATTCGGATGATAGCCTGAAGGTGGATTATTAGTCATAGATGCAGTTGGATGGCGGTCTATGTATTATGTTGTAATGCCCAATCAAGTCTCAAAGATGATTAGTATATGCATGTATTGCTTTCTCGGTGTTTGTCAATTGCCCCGCTGTAATTTGTTCACCCAGCATGTTATCTATCTAAGGAGAGCCACCTCTAGTGAACTATGGATCTCGGTCCTTGTCTTTTACATACAATCTACAATCTTTTACTGCTTTGTGTTTACTTTCTGCAAACTTTTACTTCTTTCTATTCGATACGTTTAATCCTTTGTTTTCCGCAAAACACGGTGAGATTGACAACCTCATCGCAAGTTGGGGACAAAGTTCTGTGGTTGTGTTGTGCAGGTCTCCACGTTGCTACTAGCACCGGTAGTGCGCCCTGCCAAAGCTCAGCTAGTAACACCTTTGGGGTGTTTCCTTGCTCCTACTGGTTTGATTAAACCTTGGTTTCATAATTGAGGGAAAACTTTCTGTTGTGCTCATCATACCTTCCTCTTGGGGTTCCCAACGAGCTCTACGTCGATCGTCGAGTGCATCAAGATCTTTTCTGGCGCCGTTGCCGGGGAGTCAAGGACATCTTCACAAGGGGAGACCCTCATAACCAATCTCTTTACTTTGTTGTTTTTGTTTTGCTTAGTTTTCTTTTTGCTTTGTTTGCTTGTTTTGTTCTTCAAAAAACACACACAAAAAAAGTAGTTCCTTTCTTAAGTTGCCTTTATGACTAGCTCTGCTCCAATCACTATTTCATTATGGATAGCTCACTCAGTTTCCTATTTGGGAATAGTTTTATTACTGCTAAGGTAATAGATGAACCACCGCCTGCTAGAACCTCCATGGAAGAAGAAATTGCTGAACCTGAAAGCTCATTAGGTGAAAAAGAGGAGGAGAGTGATGGACAAAAGGAGGAAGAATGGATCTACCCATGCCTACCTTCTAATGAGAGTAACTCTTTATCCCTTACATTATTTGATTGTCCCCCATGCTTATCAAAGGAGGGTGAATGTTATGTCCCCGAGGATTCTTTTGAAAGTGTTTATAATAAAGCTCTAGTGCTTGTAGACCATGAAAAGCATGCCTTATGTGATAGTTATATTGTTGAGTTTATTCATGAGGCTACTAAAAATTATTATAAGAGAGGAAAATATGGTTGTAAAAGTTTTTATGGTAATGAAACACCTCTCTATGTGCTGAAAGTTTTGAAGTTACTTTTGTTTTATCTTCCTATGCCTGTCACTTTGTTCTTTGTGCATTTATTTGCGTACAAGATTCCTATGCATAGGAAGTGGGTTAGACTTAAATGTGTTTTGAATTTGCTTCTTGATGCTTTCTTTTACTTCAATTCATATTTCCTATGAGAGGCTTCACAAATTTTTATGCCTAACTTAAAGGCGTTAAAGAAAAGTACTTGTTGGGAGATAACCCAAGAGTTTTAGATGAGTCTTGGAAGTTATTACCTCTGTAATAACCTCTCATTATCCTTTTTATTTGCTTTTTGTGCCAAGAGTAACCTCTAATGAGAGTGAAGTAATGATTGGGAAAGTTGCTGTCCCGAAACAGATTTTTGTGCTTCACCGTAAAAATTCCTGAGAGAGCTCTATATGTCGGATTGAGCTGTAATTGTTTGTGCTTCTGACCCAGGTTGTTATCTAACTTTAGTTAGTTCAACACTTTTTGATTTGAGCAACAGAAGGTCTTCGAAAAAATTCGTCTTTACCTGCTGGTCTGTTTTGACAGATTTCTGCCATTTTTTGCATTTGCTTCTTGTTGGTTCCTTCTTGAGTTCTTTTGGGGAATTGAGCTTTTTGGGGGAAGTGCTACAGTAGCTAGTATTATAATGGAAGTTTATTTGGTGTTAGAACTGAACCTTAAGACCTTTTATCTTGAGTGCACTAATGTTGCTAATGAGATTGTGTGAAGTTTTGTATGAAGAAAAAATTTCAGATGTATGGAAGGAATGAGTAATGAGATGAAGGATAAACTAAGCTTGGGGATGCCACGCGTGTCACCCCAAGAAACATCCAAAAAGTACAAGCATCAAAGCTTGGGGATGCCCAAGGCATCCCTCTTCTTCATCAATAAAAATCCCAGGTTTCTTCCAAACGCTTCATTATTATTGTTTCATGCACAGTTGTGTTTTTCTTGGAGCGTCTTCTTTTTCGTTTTCGTTTTGTTTTTTTAGTTTGCTTGGTTTGCTTAGTTTTCTGAATAAATTGGTTGGACCCCCTCTTTCACACATTGGTTTGCAATTAGTTTGGTTTGGTTTGGAAAAGAGTAGGAAAGTTCATACTTATGTGGTAAAAAGAGCTTGTTTTTGAGTATGGCATGTGCTTTGTCATGCCATGGTTGATATTATTTTGGCTTTATGCTTAGTATTATTTGCTGTAGCATGACTTTTTATAAACAATTGAGATTGCTTAATGTGCCTTGGATGAATCATGCGTTGTTTTAGCATATTAAAGCATAGTATAGTGGTATTCTCCTTTGATGCTTTATTTGGGTTGACTTGGCGCATGCTCACACCATGTTATGACTATCCAAAGTCACCATAGCCTTTATGATCCTTTAGTTTTCAACTTGTAGTATCACTTTATGCTTTGATCAATGATGTTTTGTCGCTCTGCATGATTATGGCCATTATTGCTCTCTTAGTTTGTCGCTCCCAGTCTTTTGCTAGCCTCCACAACAAAGTATGAGTTCCACTCATGCATACAACTCCCTAAACCAAGTTATTCCAAAGAGTCCACCATACCTACCTACTAGCTTATGCTATTCCAAGTATATTCATGCTTTTGTCTACCTTTCACTTGTTATGAGAAAACTAGTGATTAAAGCTCTCACGAACTTGATGGCACACGTTACTTTATTGCCTCTAATAAACTTGAACCATTGGGTCCTTCTTTGTTGCGTATATGCTTGCGCTTTATAAGTTGAAATTAGCAGAACCATGTTTCATGGGGAACGCTTTCAACATTGCACTTGTACTTTGTACCCCGTTGATATTATGTTCTTTTGCTTACGGATCCCGGTGGTGTGAAATAAAAGTGGAACTTGTAAGATCATGGAGTTTGTATGTGTGTTAGAGAAACACCTGGGCCGCTAGCCTAAGCCATGCCTAATCATGGTGGAAACTTGCAGCATCACCATAATGAGCACTCTATGAATCATCCTCAATAAAAACCTATGCAAATAGCAAATAAAAAGATCGCTGAGATGCTCATTATATGCTTGCCTTGTCATTTTGATTATGGGAAAGCTCTTGTATCATGTGCAAGGGGTACCCCGTTGGTGGTTCTTAATGATACACATATACTTACAATGACAAGAGCTTACTCGTGACTAAAGTTGAGTAGCATGAGGATCGGTCTTCGTAAGTAAGGGGCATGAGATTTCGGTTTATAACTTGTCAAGCATATCCTCTTAGTTGTGTCACTTTAACCTTAATCACCTTCAAGATGCTTATGATAGGGGCAACGAGAGCTGAAAACTACAAGTATCATAATTTTTGGAAGCTCTTTATGAGACTTGAATCCCTACTTCCTTTTACAAAGACCTTTCTTCCACCATTATATTGAGTCTCCACCTTCTATCTTTATGCACCTACTTTGAGAGCATAGTGGCCATTCTTAGTTCTATGTGCATTGTCCCAAGACTAGTTGATTGATGCATAACTTGTTATTGCTTGTTTAAAACTATTGTATCTAGTCACTCTGATGAACTTTGAAGGTGTCCTATGCATTTATATTTGCTACTCTATTGAGGGACAAGCTGAATACTATTATGCTATGTTTTCTTTGTGTGAAACAAACAAACGTCTTGCAAAGCATGTTATTCATGAATCTTTTGTTTGTACCTTTTCATGTTGCATCATAGTTTCTTTGCTTATTGTTAGAACTTTGTATTTCATGTTATGATTAAAGTACTATGATCTCAGCCTTGAATGTTTTGCAAATACTTTGATCAAGTCTTTGATGGTGCATGTCACCTCAAAAATTATTTATTTTTATCACTTACCTACTCGAGGACGAGCAGGAGTTAAGCTTGGGGATGTTGATACATTGCAAATGTATCTATAATTTTTGATGTTCCATGCTTGGTTTTATCCACTTTCTTGTGTTTTGTTCCAACTTTGGATTACTTTTATTATGATTTCTTGGACTAACCTATTAACAAGAGCCACAGTGCCAGCTGCCTGTTTTCTGCTGTTTTTGGTTCCAGGAAAGTCAGAAAATGAATATTATTGGAATTGGACGGGACAAAAGCCAAAGTTCCTATTTTTCCGAAAGGGATCAAGTGCTAGAATACGAGACGGAGAGGGCCCAGGGGCCGGCCACACCACCTGGCCACGCGGCCAGGCTTGGCCCGCGCCAGGGGGTGGTCTGGCCGACCCCAGCACCCCCTCGGCCTCTCCTTCCGCCTATAACTTGCCCTCAGGACGAAAACCCTAGGTACCCGATCAAAAATCCACGAAGAGTTCAGAGTCCGTCATCTCCATCCCTAGATCGGGAGGATCTGAGCTCTTCCAAGACCTCACGGAGAGGGAATTCACCCTGGAGGCCTTCTTCATCACCATGCAAGCCTCTGGTGTGATGCGTGAGTAGTTCATCCTTGGACTACGGATCCATGTAGTGGCTAGATGGCTGGTTTCTCCTCCTTTGTGCTTTCATGTTTAGATCTTGTGAGCTCCGTTCATGTTCAAGATCATCTATTTGTAATCCATACATGTTGTGTTTGTAGGGATCCGATGGATATTGAGATGCTATTTCAGATTGATTATTGATTCTATCATGTCTTTGTTATTTGAGATCTTGCATGCTTTCCGTTGTTAGTAGCTATCTTGGCCAAGTAGATGCTAGCAACTCCAAGAGTTAGTATTTATGCTCGATAGTGGGTTCATGCCTCTGGTAATCTGGGGAAGTGACAGAAATCTCTAAGTTACTAGATGCGTTGTTGCTACTAGGGAGAAAACAACAATACTTTGTTCATAGAACAATTGTATTGTTTACTTTACACGCAGTTCATAAAGCAATAATCTGTTGCTTGCAACTTAATACTGGAGGGGGTTCGGATGATAACCTGAAGGTGGATTATTAGTCATAGATGCAGTTGGATGGCGGTCTATGTATTATGTTGTAATGCCCAATCAAGTCTCAAAGATGATTAGTATATGCATGTATTGCTTTCTCGGTGTTTGTCAATTGCCCCGCTGTAATTTGTTCACCCAGCATGTTATCTATCTAAGGAGAGCCACCTCTAGTGAACTATGGATCCCGGTCCTTTTAGTTTACATACAATCTACAATTGTTTACTGCTTTGTGTTTACTTTCTGCAAACTTTTACTTCTTTCCATTCGATACGTTTAATTCTTTGTTTTCCGCAAAACACGGTGAGATTGACAACCTCATCGCAAGTTGGGGACAAAGTTCTGTGGTTGTGTTGTGCAGGTCTCCATGTTGCTACTAGCACTGGTAGTGCGCCCTGCCAAAGCTCAGCTAGTAACACCTTTGGGGTGTTTCCTTGCTCCTACTGGTTCGATTAAACCTTGGTTTCATAATTGAGGGAAAACTTGCTGCTGTGCTAATCATACCTTCCTCTTGGGGTTCCCAACGAGCTCTACGTCGATCGAGTGCATCAACCGCCATCAAGCAATTTTCTAGGCGCCGTGCATTGAGCCATCAAGAATTTTTCTGGCGCCGTTGCCGGGGAGTCAAGGACATCTTCACAAGGGGAGTCCCTCATAACCAATCTCTTTACTTTGTTGTTTTTGTTTTGCTTAGTTTTCTTTTTGCTTTGTTTGCTTGTTTTGTTCTTCAAAAAACACAAATAAAAATTAGTTTACTAGTTTGCTTTCTTTATCAAAAACACAAAAAAACTAAGTCTCCTTTAGTTTTCACCTCTTCCTTAGCTCACCATGTTGATCCCTAAATTCACCTTGAAAGACCTTTCAATTGGTAGTGGTTCTATAATTGGGAAAGACAATATTGAAGAATTCTTTAATCATGTTAGTAAGCATGAAGATACTGAGGATAGATCCCTTGCAGAACTTGCTCCAAACTATGAGATTGCTGCAGCTTCTTTAATTCACATGTTAGAAGCTAGGTTTTTTAATCTTAACCCCTTAATGCAAGTAATGTTTCTTAAGCTTAAGGAAATTGAAGACCCTGAAAAGAGGGATTTTATACTAGAAACTTTGTTTAAAGAGTTCTATGATGTTGCCAAGGAAGCTAGGAAAGTATTTGAACGTTTCAATATCCTAGGCTCATGTGTAGATGTTGTTGTTACACGAGAAAAGATGAACAAAACCGAACCTAATGGGGAGGAACCTAAGATACCAACACCCATTAAACTAGTAGCAATACATGATGCCATAGAAAAGAATCTTGATTGGATTGGTCCTGCAAACCCTTTTGATGAGAATAGTGAACCTAAGAGTATTGAGAGAGGATCCTCTAGAACTTACTTGGATGATATACCTTGCCTTGTTGAAAATATTTCTGGTATTGATCTTAATGCTTCTTCATTTGAGAATACTTGATCCTTTTTCTTGCTTCTTATGCCTAACTTAAAGGCGTTAAAGAAAAGTACTTATTGGGAGATAACCCAAAAGTTTTAAATGAGTCTTGAAAGTTATTACCTCTGTAATAACCTCTCCTTATACTTTTTATTTGCTTTTTGTGCCAAGAGTAACCTCTAATGAGAGAGAATTAATGATTGGGAAAGTTGCTGTCCTGAAACAGATTTTTGTGCTTCACCGTAAAAATTCGTGAGAGATCTCTGTATGTCGGATTGAGCTGTAATTTTTTGTTCTTCTGACCCAGGTTGTTATATAAGTTTCGTTAGTTCAACACTTTTTGATTTGAGCAACAGAAGGTCTTCGAAAAAATCGTCTTTACCTGCTGGTCTGTTTTGACAGATTTCTGCCATTTTCTGCATTTGCTTCTTGTTGGTTCCTTCTTGAGTTATTTTGGGGAATTGAGCTTTTTAAGGGAAGTGCTACAGTAGATAGTGTTATAATGGAAGTTTATTTGGTGTTAGAACTGAACCTTGAGACTTATTTATCTTAAGTGCACTAATGTTGCTAATGAGATTGTGTGAAGTTTTGTATGAAGGAAAAATTTCAGGTGTATGAAAGGAATGAGTAATGAGATGAAGGATGCACTAAAGCTCAAGCTTGGGGAAGCCACGCGTGACACCCCAAGAAATATCCAAGAAGTACAAGCTTCAAAGCTTGGGGATGCCCAAGGCATCCCTTTCTTCATCAATAAAAATCCCAGGTTTCTTCCAAACGCTTCATTTTTATTGTTTCATGCACAGTTGTGTTTTTCTTGGAGCATCTTATTTTTTGTTTTCGTTTTGGTTTTCATTTGCTTTGGTTTGCTTAGTTTTCTGAATAAATTGGTTGGACCCTCTCTTTCATACATTGGTTTGCAAATAGTTTGGTTTGGTTTGGAAAAGAGTAGGAAAGTTCATGCTTATGTGGTAAAAAGAGCTCATTTTTGACTGTGGCTATGCTTTGTCATGCCATGCTTGATATTGTTTTGGCTTTATGCTTAGTATTCTTTGTTGTAGCGTGACTTGTTATAAACAATTGAGATTGCTTAATGTGCCTTGGATGAATCATGCGTCGTTTTAGCATATTAAAGCATAGTATAGTGGTATTCTCCTTTGATGCTTTATTTGGGTTGACTTGGCACATGCTCACACCATGTTATGACTATCCAAAGTCACCATAGCCTTTATGATCCTTTAGTTTTCAACTTGTAGTATCACTTTATTCTTTGATCAATGATGTTTTGTCGCTCTGCATGATTATGGCCATTATTGCTCTCTTAGTTTGTCGCTCCCAGTCTTTTGCTAGCCTCCACTACAAAGTATGAGTTCCACTCGTGCATCCAACTCCCTAAACCAAGTTATTCCAAAGAGTCCACCATACCTACCTACTAGCTTATGCTATTCCAAGTACATTCATGCTTTTCTTTACCTTCCACTTGTTATGAGAAAACTAGTGATTAAAGCTCTCACGAACTTGATGGCACACTTTACTTTACTTGCCCTTAATAAACTTGAACCATTGTGTCTTCTATGTTGTATATGCTTGCACTTATTTTTTGGGAATTAGCAGAACCATGCTTTCATGGGGAACGCTTTCAACATTGCACTTGGTACTTGTACCTAGTTGATATCATCTTTTTTTGTATATGGATGTCGTCGGTGTGAAATGAAAGGGGAACTTGTAAGTCCATGGAGTTATGTATATGTGTTAGAGAAACGCCTGGGCCGCTGGTCTAATCCATGCTGACATGGTGGAAACCTGCAGCGTAACCATAATGAGCTGTCTATGAAGCATTCTTCTTATAAAAAAAGAAAGAGATAGCTACTGAGAAAAAGAAAAAAAAAGAGATACTATGAAAAGAGGAAAGAGACAATGCCTACCATTAGTAGCCAAATACACAATGCATTCCCCTAGGCCCATATAGGTGAAGTGTCATGTAGTCGACGTTCACATGACACCACTAGAAGAAGTACACCACAACTTAAATAATAATCTATTGAATCTTTCTCAACACAACTCCACTACTAACAACAAGACTTTTCCCATGTCCTCAAGAACAAAACGAACTACTCACAAGACATCATATGGATCATGATCAGAGATGGAATAATGATGTATAACAATCTGAACATAAACAATAATTCAATGGTTCACTCAATAGCATCAACTACAAAGAGTAATCAACATCGGGAAAGTTTCCCCTATGAACTAATGCAAGATTCTACTCAATTGTTACAACAATATGGAGATGGTGATGGGGGTGCTGATGGTGATGATGATGATGATCCCGATGAAGTCTAGCTTGATGGTGGTGTTGATGGCGACGATCTTCCCTCTCCGGGAAGGAATTCCCCCGGCAGAAATCTGTCTGCCGGAGAGATCTTTCTCTCTCGGTGTTTTCCGCCCCGCAGAGGCGGCAGAATCTTTCTGTGGTTGCTCCCGAGTCTTAGGGTTTCGTGGGGATGATATACGCTAGAGGGGAGAGCCTGGAGTGGGCCAGGGCAGCCACACCACTCCCAGGCGTGGCCTAGGCCTACCCGCGCCATGGGGTGGTGTGGGCCCCCTGTGGCCCACCTCCACTCCATCTTCTGGCATCCTGAGTCTTCTGGAAAAATAGAATTTTCCGTATATTTTCCGGATTTTCTGATCTTCGCGAATTTTGCCTCCAAACAGCACATTTTCCATCAGAATCCTGACTGCAGCGGTCCATGCTCCAAAAGTCATCAACCATGCAAAAATAGATGAAATAACATAAGTATCACCTCTCAATATGAAATATATCAATGAATAATAGTGAATTAAGACATAGAATAGTGATGCAAAATGGACGTATCAACTCCCCCAAGCTTAGACTTCGCTTGTCCCCAAGCGAAACTGAGCTCAATAAACATGACCTCGGGTTTATGGAGTGAAGAGTCGATAAAAGAATACGGACAAGAAGCATCACATTCATCAAATGCATAGATCATAATAGAAGACAACTCACTATTATATAACTCAACTTGCAATGAGTAAAGGAAACACAATAAAGATTCATAGAGTAAATCATAATTGGTAATGGCAAACTTAGCTCTTGGTTGAAGAATAGTTGATAATTTGCTGGAGTTCAAAAATAGCTAGTTTTCAAAGAAAGCTTTCAAAGTAGTAAACATCAAGATAAGAGCAACGTGCAAAACAAGGAACATAAGAAACATGGTTGAATAAATCATCATATGAATGAATGAAACACATCAACTCAAAATACTTGTTGAGATAGAAGGGAATAGGTTTACTGACTCAACTACAAAGTAAAAGAAAGGCCCTTCGCAAAGGGAAGCATGGATTACAAGTCTCATAAAGAGCTCCCAAAAATTATGATACTTACTAGCTTTCAACTCTCATTGCCCCTATCATAGGCATCTTTAGGTGATTAAGGTGAAAGTGAGGTCCAATCTGAGTTATATGCTTGACAGACTATAAACTGAAAATCCCAAGTCCCTTGAGTACGAGGGCCGCTCCTCATGCTACTCAACTTTAGTTACCAGTAAGTTCTTGTCATCGTAAGTATGTGCGTATCATTGAGAACCGCCAACGGGGTACCCCTTGCCCGATGATACGGAAGAATCCCCATATCAAAAATATAAGGCAAGCAGACAACGAGTATCTCAGCAATCTTCTTATTTACCATGGGAAAATGGTGTTTTTTTTTCTCTCTTTCCTCTTTTCATAGTATCTCTCTTTTTTTTCTCAGTAGCTATCTCTTTCTTTTTTTATAAGAAGAATGCTTCATAGATATCATTATGGTTACACTGCAGGTTTCCACCATGTCAGCATGGATTAGACCATACCAGTGCTTTCTCTAACACATACATAACTCCATGGACTTACAAGCTCCCTTTTATTTCACACCAACATCCTCAAACAAAAGAGCAAGGTATCAACTGGGTATATATTTACAAGTGTTGAAAGTGTTCCCATGACAAGACGGTTCGCTTAATCTCAAATTTATAATTTGCAAGCATATAACTTTCATGGAGAGTTCACAATGGTTCAGGTTTATTAAATGCAAGAAAGTAAAGTGTGCCATCAAGTTCGTGAGAGCTTTAATCACTAATTTTCACATAACAAGTTTAATTTGGGAGGTAGACAAAACAAGAATTTACTTGGAATAGCAATAATGCTACTAGGTAGGTATGGTGGACACAAATGGCATGGGTTTTGGTTTAAAGGAGTTGGAAGCACGAGAAGAATACCCTCTCAGTATAGATTTTTGGCTAGCAAGGCTGGGTAGCAAGTACAAGAGTTGAAGGAAACAACCAAACATACAAATGATAAAGACAAACATGCAATCTTCCTTGGAAGCACAGAAGATCTTAACTAGAGAATACTAGACTTATGAGCAAATCAAGAAAGAAAGATGATGAAATTATTTTTCTCTAGAGTACTTCTATCTTTTTCATTCAACTCTCAAAAATAGTGTGCTACTGACCAAGCCAGGTTTGCCAAAACCAACTAAATTAACTCAATGATCCCAAAGTGATACCAATACTAACAACAAGATCAATCATATAACCACGAATTGAAAACTAACATAAGCTATGCAAAAAGGGTGAATGATAGAACTTCTCATTAATATTCCAAAACGGAAACTCACACCAAGGGGTACAAATCTAACGAGAGAGGGGACACTTCCATAATGCAAACCATACTACATAATAACTCCTCTATTCATGATATTACTCTACTAAAAAGGTAAAAAGATAGAAGATAGTGATATGATACAGCGACACTCCCCCAAGCTTGGAACAAACCAAGGGAATGCCAAACCTGATGACGAATTACTCCTTTGGTGGTGGTGGTATCTTCTCATCTTCGAGCAACAACTCCTTGGGATGAATCTTCAATTCTCTCATGTATGGGTTGATGATATCCTCTAAAGAATCTCCCTTGGATGATCCAGAAGAAGACATTGTGGCTCCAAAACTGGGATTCTACCTGGCAGAAATAGATCGAAACAAAACACGACGAAAACACGATATACGGACCTCGGGGGATCCGAGGGTTATATATTACGAAGTTTCACTTCAAAAGGAAGGTATTGGGAGAAAACGAGTCGGAGGCGGAGTCCTGGGTGGCCTCACCACCTGGTGGCGCGGCCAGGGGTGGGCCCGCGCCATGGGGTGGTGTGGGCCACCCTGGCTCCGTTTCTGTCCCTTTTTCGCTTCGTAGCTTTCCTTATTGACTGAAAACTGCAAAAATATAGTTGGATTGTATTTTCGCGGAACTTTTCTTACCAGAACGATTACCTAGTTGGAAACGGACTCTGCAGGTCTCTGAATTTGGCCCTCAATGAATTTCTCTGGAGTTATAACTTGAAAGGCATCAACATCTTCATTGTAAGAATCTCCAGCAATATAGTGTTTGAGTCGCTGTCCATTCACTATTTGTGTAGTATTATCTTTTAGTGAAGAAATTTTTATTGCCCCTGAATGGTATACTTCTTCAATGATGAAAGGTCCTTCCCATTTTGATAGTAGCTTACCTGCAAAAAATCTGAGACGAGACCTATACAATAGAACTTTCTCACCAACATGAAATTCTCTCTTAAGTATTCGCTTTTCATGCCATCTTTTAACTTTTTCCTTAAAGAGCCTAGCATTCTCATAGGCTTCACTCCTCCATTCATCTAAAGAACTTAAGTCAAATAATCTTTTCTCACCAGCGAGCTTACAATCTCTATTTAGTTCTTTCACTGCCCAGTAAGCTTTGTGTTCTAATTTTAAGGGTAGGTGGCAAGCTTTCCCATAAACCATTTTATAAGGAGACATTCCCATAGGATTTTTGTAAGCAATTCTATAAGCCCATAAGGCATCATTCAACTTCTTAGCCCAGTTTTTTCTAGACCTATTAACAGTCTTTTGCAAGATAGATTTAATTTCTCTATTTGATAACTCTACTTGCCCGCTAGTTTGGGAGTGATAAGCTGAAGCAATTCTATGATTAACATCATATTTAGCGAGGGTCTTCCTAAAACCGCCATGAATGAAATGAGAACCCCCATCAGTCATGAGATACCTAGGCACTCCAAACCTAGGAAAGATAACGTCCTTAAGCATTTTTAGAGAGGTTTCACAAGACTTTTCGTAGGAATGGCTTCTACCCACTTAGTAACATAATCAACGGCAACAAGAATATGAGTGTAACCCTTCGAAGGAGGGAAAGTACCCATAAAGTCGAATCCCCAACAATCAAAAGGTTCAATAACTAAAGAGTAGTTCATAGGCATTTCATTGCGTTTAGAAATATTACCAACACGCTGACATTCATCACAAGATAAAACAAATTTTCTTGCATCTTTAAAAAGGGTAGGCCAGTAGAAACCTGATTGTAGTACCTTTTGTGCAGCTCTATCTCCTGCATGATGTCCTCCATAGGCGCTACCATGACATTTATGCAATACCTCTTTTTGTTCATATTATGGAACACATCTTCGCATAATACCATCAACTCCTTCTTTGTATAAGTGTGGGTCATCCCAAAAATAATGCCTCAAATCATAGAAGAACTTTCTTCTTTGCTGAGCTGTAAAAGTTGGAGGCAAATACTTGGAGACAATAAAGTTAGCATAATCAGCATACCAAGGGCTTCCTCGCGAGCTCACCCTCATCATGCTAACTGTTCATTTGGGAAACTATCATTAACAGGCATAGGGTCAAAAGAGATGTTTTCCAAACGAGATAAATTATCAGCTACAGGGTTTTTCAGCACCCTTCCTATCTACTATGTGTAGATCAAACTCTTGTAAAAGCAGCACCCATCTAATAATCCTAGGCTTAGCGTCCTTCTTCGTCATAAGATATTTAATAGCAACATGATCAGTATGAATGGTTAGTTTTGAGTCCACAATATAGGGCCTAAACTTATCACAGGCAAAAACAACAGCTAGAAATTCCTTTTCAGTAGTGGCATAATTCCTTTGAGCAGCGCCTAGAGTCTTACTAGCATAATGGATAATGTTTAACTTTTTATCAATACGTTGCCCAAGGACAGCCCCTACAGCAAAATCACTAGCATCACACATTATTTCAAAGGGTAAACTCCAATCAGGTGGTTGAACAATAGGAGCTATAGTTAAAGCTTTCTTAAGAGTTTCAAAAGCTTCCCTACAATCATCATCAAAAACAAAAGGTACATCTTTTTGAAGAAGATTAGTGAGAGGTTTTGATATCCTAGAGAAGTCTTTAATAAACCTCCTATAGAAACCAGCATGACCAAGGATACTACGAATACCTTTGATGTCTCTTGGACATGGCATCTTCTCAATTGCCTCAACCTTAGCTCTATCAATGTCTATGCCTCTTTCAAAAACTTTATGCCCAAGAACAATCCCTTCATTAACCATGAAGTGGCATTTCTCCCAATTAAGAACAAGATTAGTTTCTTCACATCTCTGCAAAACTTTATCAAGGTTGTCCAGACAATTATCAAAAGAAGTTCCATAGACAGAAAAGTCATCCATGAACACTTCTACAATTTCCTCACAAAAACCATGAAAGATAGCAGACATGCACCTTTGGAAAGTAGCAGGAGCATTACATAAACCAAAAGGCATACGTCTATAAGCATAAGTTCCATAAGGGCAAGTAAAAGTAGTTTTTTCTTGATCTTGTTGTTTAACAGCAATTTGAGAGAAACCAGAATAACCATCAAGAAAACAAAAATGGGTCTTTTTAGACAACCTTTCCAACATTTGATCAATAAAAGGAAGCGGGTAGTGGTCTTTCTTAGTAACTTTATTGACTTTCCTAAAATCGATGCACATCCTATAGCCTACCACTATTCTTTGAGGAATAAGCTCATCATTATCATTAGGGACAACGGTAATACCTCCCTTTTTAGGAACACAATGAACAGGACTAACCCATTCACTATCAGCAATAGGGTAAATAATACCAGCATCAAGGAGTTTCAATACCTCATTCCTTACCACTTCCTTCATCTTAGGATTTAAACGTCGTTGATGCTCCACCATCGGCTTCAGATCCGGTTCTATGTTGATAGAA
This sequence comes from Avena insularis, assembly GCA_023614405.1. Taxonomy (NCBI): domain Eukaryota; kingdom Viridiplantae; phylum Streptophyta; class Magnoliopsida; order Poales; family Poaceae; genus Avena; species Avena insularis. The sequence goes on from CM042692.1 coordinate 570,428,902, forward strand.
TGCTGACATATAGTAGGTGAAATCCCTTTCAAATCATCCAGAGTATAGCCCATAGCTCCTCGGTGTTTCTTCAAAACTTCCAATAATCTTTCTTCTTCCTCCCCTGAAAGTTTAGCGCTAATAATAACAAGATATATCTTTTTATAATCAATAAAAGCATATTTAAGATCATTAGGGAGAGGTTTTAGATCGAAAACCGGATCCTTTTTAGGTGGCATCGTGGTACCCAAGTCTTCTACAAGCAAGTCGTGCTTAAGCATCATAGGTTGATCACGGAGAATCATGTCAATCTCATTCCTTTCTTCCATGAAGATTTCACTTTCATGTTCTTCCATAAATTGCTGCAAAGCATTGTTAGGAGCAAGAGAAATAGAAGCAAGTTGTTCAACCCTAAAATCCTCATTATGGGTTTCCTCTTCACAAGGTTCTTTAGCAAATTTTGAAAAATTAAACTCATAAGATTCCCCATCAAACTTAGTCAAGATTTTCTCCCTCTTGCAATCAATAATAGCTCCACAAGTACTCAAGAAAGGTCTACCAAAAATGATAGGATAAGTTTTACTAGCAGCTGAACCAAGTACTAGAAAATCAGCGGGGTACTTAATCTTACCACAAAGAACTTCCACGTCTCGCACAATACCAATTGGAGAGATGGTCTCTCTATTAGCAAGGTGAATAACCACATCAATCTCTTCCAACTCGCAAGGACTGATCTCATGCATAATTTCTCTCTAATACTCATAAGGAATAGCACTGGAACTTGCACCAATATCACATAAACCATAATAGGAATGATCACCAATTCTAACAGAAAGCACAGGAACACTAGCCTTTTTAGTTCTATTGGGATGTGAAACAATATTAGAAGCATCCTCACAAAAGACTACGTGCCCATCTTCTACGCTTTTAGTGACAAGGTCTTTCACAATTGCTACTACAGGTTCAATGTTTATTTGTTCATCAGGTTTTACAGTTCTTTTTTCACTTTTAGTGATTACATTAGTTATCATAGGATGGCCCTTTACCTTTTCGGGGAAGGGAATCTTCTCGATATAAGGTTCAGGTAAAATGGGGTCAATGATGCAATACTCAGCACTTCCAATAGGAGCATAGTCAACAATATCCTTGTAAGGTGCATGGTATTTGTTCCATCCCCTTTTTGGAATTTCGATATAGGAAGCAAAAGCTCTAAAGCAATTTGTAATAACTTGCAAATCAAGACCATAAAGATTACTAATATTTTGAAAGTTGTCAGTTCCCATAAAAGATTCAATGCATTCATAATCATAGTTTATACCTGACTTTCTACCTTTGTCATTCTCCCAAGCTTCAGCATTGTCTTGAATACGATCTAGAAGGTCCAATTTAACTTCTTCTTCCATACGAGTGAATGATCCAGCGCAAGAAGCATCCAATAAATCTTTATCATGTAGAGGGAGCCTTGCATAAAAGTTATTGATAATAATATTGTTGGGGAGCTCATGAATGGGACATTTGAGCATTAGTAACTTCAATCTCCCCCAAGCTTGAGCTATACTCTCTCCATCAAGAGGCCAAAAGTTGTATATTTGATTCCGATCTTTATGAATCTCACTAGGAGGATAAAACTTTGCATAAAAGAGAGGCACTATTTCCTCCCATTCCAGAGCTTGACCATTCTTCAGTAGCTTATACTATTCCTCAGCTCTTCCTTTCAGTGATAATGAGAATAACTTCTTCTTAACTTGATCTGTAGTAATACCTGCACACTTGAACAACCCGCCTAATTCGTGTATAAAGAGTAAATGATCACCGGGATGGACAGTTCCATCCCCAACATAGTAGTTATCCATAGCACGATCAATAATTCTTGTAGGTATTTTCGAAACATCTTTCTCAGCAAGTGGTGGCTTATCTACTACCTTAGCAGTGGTAGTAGCATTACCAAATAAGAAACTCAACGAATTATCCATAACGAAAATAAAGCAACTAGCAGGAGTAAACAATACTCATAGTAGAAGTTTCCTTTACCAGTTCCACTCTCCAATAGCGCTTCACTCCCCGGCAAGCGGCTTTAAAATAGTCTTGATGACCCACAAGTATAGGGGGTGTATCGCAGTATTTTCAATAAGTAAGAGTGTCGAACCCAACGAGGAGCAGAAGGTGCTGGCTAGTGGTATGGATCAGGAATTCTCTGCAAATACTTAGCAAACGGATTTTTAGGGGTTTTCGATAAAGCAAGTAAACAAAGTACGAGTAAATAAAAGACAGTAGGAATAAATTGAAGGAAATATGCCCTGGGAGGCAATAATAAAGTTGTTATTATATATTCCTTATACATGATAGATGTTTATTTTACATGCTAGAAATGTATTGATTCGGAAACATCAATACATGTGTGTTTAATAAACAAAAAGGGTTCCTAGTCATGCCTCTCTTATAGACTAGCTTGTTGATTAACAGGATGATCAAGGTTTCCTGATCATGGACATTGGATGTTGTTAATAACAAGGTCACACCATTGGTGGAATGATGTGATGAACATTCATCCGAAGTATAGCATTACGATCAAGTCATTATGTTTATATTGCTATAACATCATATGAAGTAATCTTTATCCTTAGACCATGAGATCATGTTAATTGCTGACACCGGAAGAGTATCTTGATAACATCAAACGTCACACCATAACAGGGTGACTATAAAGATGGGTTCAGTACTACGAAGGTGTTATGTTGAGGCTCATGGATCAAGAGCGGAATTTGTCAATCCATATGACAGATAGATATACTCTGGGCCCTCTCGGTGATATCGCATTAGGATAGCTTGCAAGCAAGTGATGTGATCACTAGAATGTTATATCACGAGAACAAGAAAAGAATGCATGTCGGTAACGAGATCAAACTAGGTATGGAGATACCGATGATCGAATCTTGGACATGTAATATATCGAGAGACAAAGGGATTTAGTTACAAGCGTTAAAGGTTCTCACGATCACAGGAGTCATCGTTGAATGTGTAGGAGTCAGTACGGATCTCCAGGTCCCGCTGCTGATTATTGATCGGAGAAGGGTCTCGATCATGTCTGCATTATTCGTGAACCGTAGGGTGGCACACTTAAGAGTTACCGGACACCATTTTGGAGCACATATGTTTCAGACGAAAGAATTGCAAAGCGCAGGAATTGTTTCAATAGAAACCGGAAATTGTTTCGGGTGAAATTGTAGAAGGTGGTTCTGCCTGTGATATTGAAATATTGCAAGGGGCTATATGTGAATGTTTTTTAATTAAAGTAATTAACAAAATTCTGAATAAATTTAATAAAAAGAGTTTTATTAAATGAGAGAGCATTAAATTTGGAGAAATTTAATGCATTTAAAGTGGAGATTTAAAAGGGAATGTGAAGAGGCATTTTATGTGGGGGGGGGGGTTACCACCACATGAATGGGGGAGGTGAGGGGTCACCCCCCCCCCCATGCGCCGGCCATGGAGAGAGGGGACACCCCCCCTCCTCCTATAAAAGGCCACCCATTCCCTCCTTCATCCTCACACCTCCTTGTGAAGGATCTCTCTCCCCCTCTAGAATTATTCCCCCATAGTCTCGGATTAGCGAGATACATGTTCCCGGTGGCATTTCGTCTAGAAGGAGTTGCTGCTTCCGCTGGATCGCTGGAGCAAGGAGGTGGAGGTTGTCCGGTGGCTTGAACGTGTGTGCGAGTGCGGATGCGCTGCTGAGTTGCAGCGCTCGGACTTCCTCACGATCTTGAGATTGGCAAGTGTACGACTACATCAACCACGAGTTCCTACTCGTTAACAAAGCTCGTTGTCTACGAGGGTAAGTTTTCGTTGGACGTATGTCCACCCTTTGCTTTGTACCTAGTAGATAGATCTTGGCGTGTAGTTCACACCGTAGGAAATTTTTTGTTTTCTATGCTGCGGACCCAACAGTGGTATCAGAGCCTGATCTATGCATAGGTGCTTAGCACGGGTAGTACACATATGGTTGATATGTGGGCGATGATGATCATGTTATTGCATCTTCTATGTATTTTGGATATTGGTGGCATAGTGGGATGAAGCGGCCCGGACCAACCTTACATGTCATCGTACATGAGACCGGTTCCACGACTGACATGCAACTTGTTTTGCATAAGTGGTCGGGTGTCATCTCTCCTACTATAGTCAATATCTGATTTACAACGAGTTGCTAATAACTTAGTTATCCTTGTTGTGGTTCATGTTCGTAGGTGAGAACGGTTCTATCTCCGAAAGCCCTAAGCCATGTAAAACTTGCAATTGATAAATTAGAGGCGTCTAGTTTAGATCGTTGCTGGGCTAGTGTATTGATATGGTATTGTTGTAAGTAGATGTATGGTAGATACTCTTACAACATAGTCAACGTGTAAGTTCCATAGACCTTGGCCTTACACACAAAGGAATGATAGAGATCATACCATGATGCAAGTGATAGAGATCAAATGCATGGACCATATCATCTCACTTTACACATTAGATGTTAGCATCTTATACTGCTAGTTTGGCGCGTTTGGTAGCATTATAAGATGATCCCTCATTTAGATATCAAGATAAAAATGCGTTCTTCCTTGAGTATGCACCGTTCTATGGATCGTGTTTCGAGACATCACGTGATGATTGGGTGTACTCGAATCTACGCTTTCATAGGAACGGGTGTAAGACAGTTTTACACACGCGAATACTAAGGTTCTTACTTGGCGAGACTAGCATGTACAGACATGGCCTCGGAACACGGACCGAAAGGTTAAGCATGAGTCATATGGTTGATATGATGCCCATATAGATGCTCGCCTTTGAAGCTATATCAACTCACGTGATGATCGGACTTGATATAGTGGATTTGGTTCATGTAATCACCAAAAGGACACGAGGGATGTCGTTTTTGAGTGGGAGTTCATTAGTAATTTGGATTAGTTGAACTCAATCTATCATAAACTTAGTCTAAATAAACTTTACAAATTCTGTTGTAGATGGCACCACCTGCTTTTAATTTCAATGTGTTCATGGAGAAAGAGAAACTTGCTGCAAATGGTAGCAACTTCACCAACTGGGCTATGAATTTGAGGATTCTCCTCACTGCTACACAAAAGCAATATGTGCTAGATGCGCCGCTAGGCCCCCCACCAGCTCCTGATGCCCCTGACGAGGAAAAGAATGTCTATGTGACTCGTCAGGAGGACCACAACTTAGTTCATTGCGGCATACTGTATGGGCTAGAGCCAGAACTTCGAAAGCGTTTCAAAAATGGTAATGCCTTTGATACCATGGGAGAATTGAAAATGATTTTCGATACCCATGCTCAGAGAGTTATAAGCTACAAAAGTTCTTTAGCTGCATGATGGAGGAAAACAGCTCGTTAGTGAGCACGCACTCAAAATGTCTGGCACGCCGATAAGCTTGTGTCCTTGGGAATAACGATTCCCATTGACTTAGGCATACATCATGTTCTCCAATCTCTGCCACCTAGCTACAAGAGCTGCGTGATGAACTATAATATGCAGGGCATGAAGAAGTCTCTTCGAGCTTACAATGCTTAAGACTGCAGAAGTGGAGATTAGGAAAGAACATCAAGTGTTGATGATCAATGGGACCACCGGTTTCAAGAATGATAAGAAAGGCAAGCACAAGGGAAAGAAGGGTGGCAAGTCTGTTGCCATGCCTGAAAAGAAACCCCGGGCTGGCCCTAAGTCTGACACCGAGTGCTACTATTGCAAGGGATGGCCATTGAAGCAAATCGCCTAAGTATTTGGCGGACAAGAAGTCCAGCAAGGCAAACAAAGGTATATGTGATATACATGTTATTGGTATGTACTTGACTAGTACTCGCAGTAGCACCTGGGTATTTGATACCGGATCGGTTGCTAATATATGTAACTCGGTTCAGGGGCTACGGAACAAGCGACAACTAGCAAGGGATGAGGTCAGGATGCGGGTCGGCAATGGATCAAGAGTTGATGTGATCGCCGTCGGGACGCTACCTCTCCATTTGCCATCAGGATTAGTTATAAACCTAAATAATTGTTATTTGGTGCCTGCACTGAGCATGAACATTGTATCTGGATCGTGTTTGATGCAAAGTGGTGATTCCTTTAAATCTAAAAATAATGGTTGTTCGATTTATAAGAATGATATCTTTTATGGTCAAGCACCTATGTTGAATGGTTTATTTCTATTGGATCTCGATAGTAATATTATGCACATTCATAATGTTAATGCTAAAAAGATTAAACTTGATGATGATATGTCTACATATATGTGGCACTGCCATCTAGGTCATATTGGCGTTAAACGCATGAAGAAACTCCATTCTGATGGACTTTTGGAATCACTTGATTTTGAATCATTTGATACATGTGAGCCATGCCTTATGGGCAAGATGACTAGAACGCTGTTTTCCGGTTCAATGGAGCAGGCATGATCTATTGGAAATCATACATACTGATGTGTGTGGACCAATAGTGTGTCGGCGCGAGGTGGATATCATTATTTTGTTACTTTCACGGATGATTTGAGTAGATATGGGTATATCTATTTGATGAAACACAAGTCTGAAACTTTTGAAAAGTTCAAGGAATTTCAGAATGAAGTGGAAAATCATCGTAATAGAAAGATCAAATTTCTACGGTCTGACCGTGGAGGAGAGTATCTAAGTTACGAGTTTAGCACACACATGAAAGAGTGTGGAATAGTTTCACAACTCACGCCTGCCGGAACACCACAACGTAATGGTGTGTCGGAGCGTCGTAATCATACCTTATTGGATATGGTTCGATCTATGATGTCTCTGACTGACTTACCTCTGTCATTTTGGGGTTATGCACTGGAAACAGCTACATTCACTTTAAATCGGGCACCATCTAAATCCGTTGAAACGACACCATATGAATTATGGTTTGGAAACAAACCTAAGCTGTCATTTCTTAAGGTTTGGGGATGCGATGTTTATGTGAAGAAACTTCAACCAGATAAACTCGAACCCAAAGCGGAAAAATGCGTCTTCATAGGATACCCTAAGGAAACAATTGGGTATACCTTCTATCACAGATCCGAGGGCAAGGTTTTTGTTGCCAAGAATGGATCCTTTCTTGAGAAGGAGTTTCTCGCTAATGGTGTGAGTAGTCGGAAGGAAGAACTCGAAGAGGTTATTGAACCTTCTCTTCATGGAATGGCGAGTGGCGCAGCACCGGAAGTTGTTTCGGAGTTGACTTCACCTAATGAAGAGAGAGCTAATGATAATGATCATGAAACTCCGAAAGAGGACACTACCAAACCTCGCAGGTCAAGCAGGACACGTGCAGCTCCTGAACTGTACGGCAATCCTGATGTGAATTTCATGGTTGATGAAATGGATGACCCAGCGACGTATGAAGAAGCGATGACGAGCCCGGATTCCAACAAATGGCTAGAAGCCATGAAATCCGAGATGGAATCCATGTACGAGAACCAAGTTTGGAACTTGGTGGACTTACCTCACGACCGAAAGGCCGTGGAGAATAAATGGATTTTCAAAAGGAAAACTGATGCTGATGGTAATGTGACCATCTATAAGGCTCGACTTGTCACAAAGGGGTTTCTACAAATTCAAGGAGTTAACTACGATGAGACATTCTCTCCCGTAGGATGCTTAAGTCAGTTAGGATTATGTTAGCAATTGCTGCATATTTCGATTATGAAATATGGCAGATGGATGTCAAAACTGCATTCCTCAATGGTAAGATTGAAGAAGAGTTGTATATGATACAACCTAAGGGTTTTATCGATCCTAAGGATGCTAATAAGGTGTGCAAACTTCAGCGGTCCATCTATGGACTAAAGCAAGCATCACGAAGTTGGAATCTCCGCTTTGATGAGGTGATCAAAGAGTTTGGATTTGTCCAAACTTATGGAGACGCTTGTATTTACAAGAAAGTGAGTGGGAGCAATGTGGCATTTCTGATATTATATGTGGATGACATATTATTGATTGGAAATGATATAGATCTTTTAAACAGTGTTAAAAGTTATCTAAACAGCAAATTTTCGATGAAAGACCTTGGTGAAGCATCATATATATTAGGCATTAAAATCTATAGAGATAGATCAAAGCGCCTAATTGGGCTATCGCAGAGTACATACCTTGATAAGATATTAAAGAAGTTTAATATGGACGAAAGTAAGAAGGGGTTCTTACCTATGTTGCAAGGCAAGACATTGAGTAAGACTCAAAGTCCGGCTATGGCGGAAGAAAGAGAGATGATGGATAAGATCCCCTATGCCTCGGCCATAGGATCTATTATGTATGCCATGCTATGTACAAGACCGGATGTGGCACATGCTATTAGTTTGACTAGTAGGTACCAATATGATCCAGGTTCGGAACACTGGATAGCGGTAAAGAACATCCTCAAGTACTTAAGAAGAACTAAGGATATGTTTCTTATATACAGAGGTGAAGAAGAGCTAGTCGCTAAGTGTTATGTTGATGCTAGCTTTGACACCGATCCGGATGACTCTAAGTCTCAATCCGGATACGTATTTCTCTTGAACGGAGCAGCAGTTAGTTGGAGGAGTTCCAAACAACCTGTGGTGGTTGGATCAACAACGGAGGCGGAATATGTTGCTGCTTCAGAAGTGGCGCAGGAAGCAGTTTGGATGATAGAGTTCATTAGAGAACTGGGTGTGGTTCCTAGTGCGTTGGACCCGATGGTGATCTATTGTGACAACAATGGAGCCATAGCCAACGCAAAGAAACCAAGGTCTCACGGGAATTCCAAGCATATTAAGCGCCGGTTTCACTCCATCCGCGAGCATGTCAAGGATGGAGATATAAAGATTTGTAAAGTACACACGGACCTAAATGTAGCAGATCCATTGACTAAAGTTCTCCCTAGGGAAAAACATGATCAACACCAGAACTCCATGGGTGTTAGATTTATCACTATGTGAACTAGATTATTGTCTCTAGTGCAAGTGGGAGACTGAAGGAAATATGCCCTGAGAGGCAATAATAAAGTTGTTATTATATATTCCTTATACATGATAGATGTTTATTTTACATGCTAGAAATGTATTGATTCGGAAACATCAATACATGTGTGTTTAATAAACAAAAAGGGTTCCTAGCCATGCCTCTCTTATAGACTAGCTTGTTGATTAACAGGATGATCAAGGTTTCCTGATCATGGACATTGGATGTTGTTAATAACAAGGTCACACCATTGGTGGAATGATGTGATGAACATTCATCCGAAGTATAGCATTACGATCAAGTCATTATGTTTATATTGCTATAACATCATACGAAGTAATCTTTGTCCTTAGACCATGAGATCATGTTAATTGCTGACACCGGAAGAGTATCTTGATAACATCAAACGTCACACCGTAACAGGGTGACTATAAAGATGGGTTCAGTATTACGAAGGTGTTATGTTGAGGCTCATGGATCAAGAGTGGAATTTGTCAATCCAGATGACGGATAGATATACTCTAGGCCCTCTCGGTGATATCACATTAGGATATCTTGCAAGCAAGTGATGTGATCACTAGAATGTTATATCACGGGAACGAGAAAAGAGTGCATGTCGAAGCGAGATCAAACTAGGTATGGAGATACCGATGATCGAATCTCGACATGTAATATATCGAGACAAAGGGATTTAGTTACAAGCGTTAAAGGTTCTCACGATCATAGGAGTCATCGTTGAATGTGTAGAGTCAAGACGGATCTCCGTGTCCTGCTGATTATTGATCGGAGAAGGGTCTCGATCATGTCTGCATTATTCGCGAACCGTAGGGTGGCACACTTAAGAGTTACGGACACCATTTTGGAGCACATATGTTTCATTTAAAGAATTGCAAAGCGCAGGAATTGTTTCAATAGAAACCGGAAATTGTTTCGGGTGAAATTGCAGAAGGTGGTTCTGCATGTGATATTGAAATATTGCAAGGGGCTATATGTGAATGTTTGTTAATTAAAGTAATTAACACAATTCTGAATAAATTTAATAAAAAGAGTTTTATTAAATGAGAGAGCATTAAATTTGGAGAAATTTAATGCATTTAAAGTGGAGACTTTAAAAGGGAATGTGAAGAGGCATTTTAATGTGGGGGGGGTTACCACCACATGAATGGGGGAGGTGAGGGGTCACCCCCCCCCATGCGCCGGCCATGGAGAGAGGAGGCACCCCCCCTCCTCCTATAAAAGGCCACCCATTCCCTCCTTCATCCTCACACCTTCTTGTGAAGGATCTCTCTCCCCCTCTAGAATTATTCCCCCATGGTCTCGGATTAGCGAGATACATGTTCCCGGTGGCATTTCGTTTGGAAGGAGTTGTTGCTTCCGCTGGATCGCTGGAGCGAGGGGGTGGAGGTTGTCCGGTGGCTTGAACGTGTGTGCGAGTGTGGATGCGCTGCTGAGTTGCGGCGCTCGGACTTCCTCACGATCTTGAGATCGGCAAGTGTACGACTACATCAACCACGAGTTCCTACTCGCTAACAAAGCTCGTTGTCTAGGAGGGTAAGTTCTCGTTGGATGTATGTCCACCCGTTGCTTTGTACCTAGTAGATAGATCTTGGCGTGTAGTTCACACCGTAGGAAATTCTTTGTTTTCTATGCTGCGGACCCAACAATTGCCCTTTCATTTTTATTGCAATTATTGAGAGTCTTGATTTGAGAGAGATTGCTCTCTTTGGTCATCAATTCACATGGGCTAGTCGGAGAGAAAACCCAACCTATGAAAAGCTTGATCGAGTTTTAGCTAGTGTGGAATGGGAACAAAAAATTCATTTGGTCACTATTAGACCTCTTGCTCGAATAGGGTCGGACCATACCCCTCTTTTTTTGGATTCCGGTGTACAAGCTCATCAGGGGAACAAATTCAATTTCTCGTTTGAACTTTCTTGGTTGCGTAAGGATGGTTTCTTTGATATGGTTGCGACCGAGTGGAATTCGATACTTCCCCACAATAACTCTTTTGAATTGGCAGAACAAGATTCGCAATATTAGGCAATTTTTACGGGGATGGGCTAGAAATTTAAATGGACATTTAAAACAACAAAAGGAACGGCTCCTGGATACAATTTTGCTTTTAGACACTAGAGCGGAAACAAATACTCTCTCTTCTACCGAAAGAGGGGAGTTAAGAAGGGCAAATGATGAACTAGCTAAAATTCGTAGGGATGAGGAAACTAAATGGGCTCAAAGGGCAAAGGTTAAGCATGTACAAGAAGGTGGAGAAAATAGAAAATACTTTCATTTAATTGCAAATGGAAAACATCGTAGAAAAATGATTTTCCAGCTGGAGCGGGATGAAGGTACAATTGTCGGGGAAGAAAGTCTAAGAATGTATATTTCGGAATTTTACAAAACCCTGTTCGGGCCACCATCTCAAAACTTTTTTTCCATGAATGAGGGGGATATACAAGATATTCCTCAATTATCTTTGGAATAGAATGTCATTTTGTGCGGGGATTTTAATGAAAAGGAAATTCATGAGTCTATTATGCAAATGGAAAAAAATAAAGCACCTGGGCCAGATGATTTCCCCGCTGAATTCTATCAAACCTTTTGGGAAGTCATTAAGCTTGATATGTTGAAGATGTTTACTGCTTTCCAAAATGGTGAACTACCTCTTTATAGACTCAACTTTGGTACAATTATACTATTACCCAAAAAAGAGAATGCTATAAAAATTCAACAATATAGGCCTATTTGTTTACTTAATGTGAGTTTCAGGATATTCACGAAAGTGGGTACGAATAGGCTGACTGGAGTAGCTAACAAGATTATTAGGTCGTCCCAAACTGCTTTCATGCCTGGGAGACATATTTTAGAGGGGGTGGTGGTCTTACATGAAACTATACATGAGTTACACAAGAAGAAGATGGATGGAGTACTTCTTAAAATTGATTTTGAAAAGGCTTACGATAAAGTTAGGTGGCCTTCCTGCAATAAGTAATGCGAATAAAAGGCTTTTATCCGAAGTTGTGTAACTAGATAACGAACTCGCGGGAGTGTGGGGGTGAGAGTTAATGATACTATTGGGCATTATTTCTAAACCCACAAGGGGTTGCACCAGGGTGATCCTCTATCACCAATTCTGTTTAACATTATTGCAAATATGTTGGCGATTATTATTAATCGGGCTAAGGAGGATTGACAAGTTAGTGGTCTCATTCCTCATTTAGTGGACAGGGGGTGTCCATTCTTCAATACACGGATAATACAATTATTTTTATAGAACACGATCTGCAGAAAGCTCTAAACATGAAACTCATTTTGTGTATATTCGAACAACTTTCAGGTCTTAAAATAAACTTTAATAAGAGTGAGCTTTTTTGTTTTGGACAAGACAAATCGGTGGAGGATGAATACAAGGATCTATTTGGCTGTCAATCTGGGACTCTACCCTTTAAATACCTTGGTGTACCTATTCACTTCCGCAAATTAAAAAACGGAGAATGGAAGCCTGTGGAAGATCGATTTGAAACTAAGCTTAGAAATTGGATTGTAAAGTTACTATCCTATGGTGATCGTTTGATCCTAATTAACTCAGTTCTAACAAGTCTACCCATGTTCTTGTTGTCTTTCCTGGAAATACCGATTGGGGTTAGGAAACGATTGGATTTTTTTAGATCTTGTTTCTTTTGGCAAAGTGACAATCATAAGAAAAGGTATAGGCTAACAAAGTGAAACATTATTTGCCGGCCAAAAGACCAAGGCGGTTTAGGGATTGAAGACCTTGCAATTAAGAATATTTGCCTCCTAAGTAAATGGCTACACAAATTAATGAATGAAGAGGGAGTTTGGCAGGAAATCCTGACGAATAAGTATTTGCATTCGAAATCTCTGTCACAAGTGACTGCAAAACCGAATGATTCCCCTTTTTGGAAAGGTCTGATGAAGGTGAAGCAAGATTTTCTTGACAAGGGTCGCTTCGAAGTTTATAATGGGTCTAGTACACGTTTTTGGGAAGATGTTTGGTTAGGGGAGACTCCTTTAGCAGACCAATATAGCTCTTTATATAATATTACTTTACGGAAACAAGTTTCTATAGCTGATGTTTTATCTTCAAAACCAATGAATATGTCGTTTAGAAGAGCTTTGACACGTAACAAATGGAACTCATGGTTACATCTGGTTAATAGGCTAATGCAAATTAATTTGACGGGCGAAAAAGATAGATTTATATGGCATTTGACTCAATGTGGTGAGTTCTCTGTGAAGTCCATGTACCTTGATTTAATAAATGGAAGCACAAGGTTTTTAAAGAAGTATATTTGGAAAATTAAGGTACCACTAAAAATCAGAATTTTCATGTGGTTCGTATACCGTAAAGAAATCCTTACTAAAGATAATTTGAAAAAACGAAATTGGAATGGGGATTCTGAGTGTTGTTTTTGTGACAAGGCCGAGACAATACGACACATTTTCATTGAATGTCCTTTTGCTAAAATCATATGTCATATAATTCACATGACTATAAATCTATCTCCACCTTCTAGTATATCTAATCTTTTGGGGAATTGGCTCAAGGGTATCCCCAAGAAGGAAAAAGTAAACATTAGGGTGGGAGCTTGTGCTATTGTTTGGGCAATTTGGAATGCCCGAAATGATTTTATCTTTAACAACAATCGATCTATATCTTTTTTATAGGTTATTCTTATGGTGTCCCACTGGATCCGTACTTGGTCACTCCTGCAGCCTGCGGAGGACATACAGGTTATGCATACTGGATGCAATTTGCTGGAGAAGGTTACACGGGGCCTTTTCAGCCAATGTGGGTGGAGATGTGACCTTAGAATCACCCCATGATGCTTTAGCTTTTGCTTTTCTCTCCCTCTTTTGGGATTGAGCTGTATTAGTACTGTTGTTTTTGTTTTTTGATCCTTTCGGACCTTTTGTTAACTCTTCATGAGACTATTCTTGCAATAAAATAAGGGGTCGTATGCATCACTTTGATGCAGAGGCCGGGGCGATGCTTCCATTTCGAAAAAAATTAATACGAAGGCTTAAATAGATCCATAACATAGTATAACATGTCTACAAAATACAACAGTTAGCCAATTTTACATGTACATTTTGTAGAAGTTCTTTCAGGACAAGTTTGCACATGTACATGAGTATAAAGTTTAACTCGGCCTATATCCAAAAGAACAATTATGTTTCAAAAGTTAAATGGCCATGAATAACAGTGACAGCCATCCCAGTTCGTATCCAAATGGAAAGATTATATTGTACAAATGACAGTTCAAACCTGCATCCAAACATTGATATCATATTGGCTTTCTGTCTTAACTCTGCCCCAACCTACCACAGATCAAGGCTTAACCTTCTGAATGCTAAAATCAATCTGTACCATCACCTTGCTTTGTGTCCTAATCCATCTGCACCTTCTTCTATTTTCCAACAGTGTAAATATAACAGCTTTCATTCAAGTAATACAAAAAATGAGATTATCTTGCATACCTACCTCAGATGATAAAATGTTTTATTTTCCCAGTGTAACAGAACATGGGTGATCTTCATTCACAAGAAACTATACAACTAAATACTTGGAAACACCAACAACGGGGGAGATACAATAGAATGAATATGACCAATGAGTAGACTGAATTAAGAAGATTCAAGTCCAAATTATGTTTCTAAAAAAATTATACATAGGAAGCCAAGATCAGAATGAACTACACTGGAAATAACAACACGTAGAGATAGTAGGCACCTTAATCTATATTGAGATGCAGAACCCTCAAAGAACCATCTTGATGGGCAAGGTATGGACTTTTCTGTTGGGGCCTTGCCGGTCGGTTTCTCCGTTGGCTGAAGATAGCTACAGCGCCAAGACTCAGAGATTTAATGTCCATCTTGTTACACTATGAAAAAGGTATATCCGCCTGAAACCAATAAACCGAAGTAAACATTATTTTTTTACTGCAAAAAAAGTTGCTTAGTGATTATTATTTTCTTGAAAGAATAATAGCAATCTAGGCACAAAACATATGCTTAAAGGTCAAGACAAATACAAAAGAGAGTAGATCAACAGGTCTTTCATTCATGTATCTCGTCCATATTCAAGAGCTACATTTGGGAAGGAAATACCTGAGCAAACTTTGTCGACACAACACTTTTAACTCATAATAGAGAAATCAAGTTATCTGAGAAGGGGATTTTAAGATGCTGGCCTATTAGTTTGAGCACATCTCGACTTATTTCAGATATCAGGGAGTTAAGGTTGTCATACCAGAACTGAAAAAATGTTGTTGTCATACCAGAACTAAAAAACTGATAGCACATGTCCAAGCTAAGATGCTTAAATTAGGAGGAATCACAATAGCATTCTTTTTTTTAACGGATAAGGTCCAGAAGGACCTGGAGTTTCATTCAGCGGTGGGGATATTACAAAGAGACCCAAGAAAACAGAAAATTACAATATGGTCCCTATCTTTTACAACCAACACCCTAGCAAAGATTGCCTCCAAGCAATCGGATCCAAGCATGCCGCTGAGAGCTCGCCGAGCCACGCCGGCGCCACCCCAGTTCCGGCCGGGGACGAAACCACTTGGCCAGACGGGGGACTTCGATGCCAGAGAAGCAAGGCAGGAAGACCTCACGAAGAGGATAAGACTCGCGCAGTCTTGTGCGCCAAGCTCGCCGTGGCCATCCTTGTGGCCTCAAGTCGCGGTGGCCAGACAGCGTCGCCGCGGATGAAACGCCGGAGAGAGCCGAAACTCCAGGGGCTCTCAGAGAGGGCCGTCACAAGCCCACGCCAACCTAGGCAAGCCCAAGGCCACCCCCTCGCCGCCAAGGCCGGCCAGGTGGACAGGAGCTGCCGCAGTGCAGCATAGGTAGCGGCGACCGCGCTTGGTGAAGAACTCAGAGCTGCCGGTGAGCTTGTTCACCCGCTCTCCCATCCCCTCGCCACCGAGGCCGGCCGGAAGAGGAGAAGGAGGTGAAGAAGACACCACAGGCGGCCCGCCGGTGCCCGCGCACACGCACCGACGAAGCAAGGCTCCAGCTTCCTCCACCGCCGAGATCCCAACTCCTGTCGCTGCCCCCCACCACCAAGGCCGGCCAGAGAGCGGAAGAGGAAGACGGGATCAACGGACACCAGAGAGCAGAAGACGGCGGAAGATTTATTAGAAGGTGTGTCGGTCGCCTCCTCCACCAACTGTTGCGACCAGAGGAGCAAGAAGGCAACGACAGCAAGCCCTGCAGCCCAGATCCCGCCGGGATCCAAGGCTCCACAACCGGGCATAGCGCCCAAACTACCGCACAGAGGCGCACAACTACTCCTAGCTACTAAAGGACGGCCAGCGCCTCTCCTCCGCCCCCTCCACCGGCGGCGCCGGCGAGGAAGACGTTGGATCGACCCGGCGAGCTCTCAGCGACTCTCAAAACACTGTAGCGAAGAGAGAGAGAGAAAGGGGTTTAGACTCTTGGCATTCTTGAGTTGAACATAACGCACAGAAGTGTGTGCCTTTTCTTCATCTGCTCTTCTTTCTTCTTCGGGATCTTCTCAGTATGTTAGACGAAAGACATGTAATAAGCTGCAATAGAGCAGACGATTTGGAAGTTACAAAGATTACAGGTAATGAATGCATAACAAATTAGTTGAACTGGCGATCATCATACGTCTGTGAACACTAATTTAAAATGGTGAATCTTCTTATATGTGAACTGAAGTTGAAATTTTTTGTACCAATAATTATCTGTGAAATCGATGTCTATGGGGCGAAAGAACGATAACGGCGGCACGGGAGGATCTTCTTGGTCCTAGGAGGAGATGGCGGCGGGTGCGCGAGGACGAGGTTTTTTTATTTCGACGCGACATGATCAGTGGCGTATGAGGGGACGAATTTTTTTTGGAATTGCTAAGACATAGCTAGTTGAAACGTAGCTTAGGTCGTAGTCACCTTCGCGACCGTCGATTTTTGTTCACGCTAAGATTGGTGCTTGGGTTGTTTTGCGTTTGTCATCTGTTTGTAACAATCGTGCCATCGGGGCCCGTCCGACGGAACGACTCCCTAGCGCGCACGTTACGAGTCATGTACTTGGCCCATTCGATCTGCATTTCTTCATTTGTTTGTCTTTTTTCTGATTATTAGTCTACTACTGAGCTGATTCGGCTGCTGTATACGCACGGAAGAAGGACGGACGCTGCCAGACGAGGGACTGTATCAAGGCATGTTCTTCTCCATCAATAAGGTGCAAGGTCACGGTCACGGGTAGTGTGTTTTCAGTTCACCGATCACGTACAGGTCATTGGATAGTGTATTTCACTTGCAATATGCTTCTTATTTTATTTTTATTTTTTTCCTTGTTTTTTCTCTGTCTAATTTTTCTATTTTTTACTTTTCATTGGTCATTGTTTATTTTTCTCATTTTTCATGTTTTCTTTTTACTTTTTCTACATTTTTCTAATGTTTTCTAGTGGGATGTGTTCAGTTAGTGTTAATATATTTTGTTTTATCAGCTTAAATTTTGTTTTTTGTTTGATCCAGCTTTAGTTATTTTGTTCCTTCGATTGTTCTAGTTTAGTGCCCATATATATATAGTTGTGATTTATTCCGCTTAGGTCAGAATTTCTCGTTTCACCATTTATTTCTTGAGGATCCCTTAGTACTTCTTCCATCTGGTAGTCATTTTTTTCTGTTCCAATTAGTCTACGGTTTGTATTTCTCTTCTAGGTGTTTGTGTCCTCCGACGCTAAATTTCAGTTCTACATGTACTCGATAATTTTGTTTCATGGTTGGTAAGTTTTGTTCCACTTTACCTTAATATTTTTTTGAGAAGACTTCACAAATCTTACATACACTTCACAAATCTTTAAGTGCATCCTTAATTAATTATACAGTACACAGAACGTAGAAAACAACAAAAATAACCTCTTTTCATGTATTCGGTGTACAAAACCACTTCATAAATCTTAAGTACCTTAATTATTCGGTGTACAAAATGTAAAAAACAGTAAAAGTAACTTCTTTGCATTTATTGGGTGTACAAAACGACGCACAAAATAGGAACACTTCACAAATCTTAAGTATCTTAATTATTTGGTGTACAACCAAAACGACGAACAAAACAAGAACACTTCACGATAGGAATCACTTCAAACATCTTTAGTCAGTTCCTCTAGCTTTTCCTGAACCGGTATCGGCACATCGACTAAAGCCAGGCACGACAGGTTAATCACGTTTACCTTATCTCGCCCTTCCTGCCTTTCTTCTTCCAGATTATACTGAAACTCTTGGTCAGACACCTTCAATTTCATGGGCTGGGTAAGATTCCACATCGGTAGCAACGCATGACAAAGCTCCGGCGAGTGCGATTCTTCAATCCAGTCCATCATGTGGCACTTAGGTGATTTATAGTGGCAACCCATGAATTCGCGGCCGGTGTCCACGCCCTTGTATGCTACGAGCCGACGCGAGAACAGCCCGCAGTCGCACTGCAGCCACGTCTCATCTACCATTAGAGTGCTTGTTATGGATCCACTTAGGCACTTTGCTGGCCCGCGAAGAACAGCCCAATTGTTTCTAATCAAGATCAATCGAATAATCTAACAATAATAATTATGAACGAAGAAAATCAACAAATGAAGGATAAAGTACAATGTCGTCGCCGCGCTCAACCTTATTATCGCAGTCATGCATCATCGTGTTTTCGCGCCAACGGCGGCCCCGCCAGACGAATCGAATGTCCACCGCGCGAAATGGGCTGCTACAATACACGGACAATGATGATTAGGTCGGTACGCGTGTGTGTGGTAGTGGACGGTGGTTGATAAGGAGACAACAGCTCGTGCACACATGTCAAAGAGCCAGGCTTAAGCAGTTAGATCCGCGTGAACGTCTCGAAACAAACACGGTGCAAAATAAATGCTTCTATTTCCATGGCGGGCGAATCGCGGCCCGCCGTTATTACGTCTAATCTGTCGTGGCACTCAAATATGCCGTCATCGAGTGTGCCACATCGTATAAGTGTCGCCGCGATGGCCCATCGCCGCGTAACCAACTTTTACCGGTTCTTTTTGCTTATGCTGCCCCCAAAATCCAACTGGGATATTTTTGTAGTGTAACTTTACAAAAACTCTAACCTACCAATTTTGAGCAAAATGCTGCATATACATCATAGAAACCACCATTAGCCAAATCAAGAAGAGTCAACCATGCATTTTGGGTACATTCATATTTCTAGGGTTTTCAAGATTTGGACATGTGCCACAAAATAAGAACATTTCAATGGGTAAAAAACAAGGAAAATGAGTACCTCTAGGAACTTAGGGAGGTCGAAATCCACAAAAGAAACCTTCAGATTCAACGAATTTGAGTGGGGGATGAGTGGAGGAGAGAGGGGAGCCGCTAGCCACGGGTTGTTCTTGATGCACCAAATGGATGGATGGGTCAGGCTAGGGAAGCTGCAGGAGGCTAAGTGGCATCTTACGCGCGTCGCCAGCAAGCACGGCGTTGTAGGTCATGGCGCCGCACTTACGGACTAGGGCCCACTCGTCCACGCTAGCGAGGTGTGCGGCACCACCTGCCAAGGCGCTCCATACTAGGGTGCGGCTCAGTCCCTCCTGGCGCTGCACGGACGAGGTTGGGCCCATCGCTTGGCGCCACGTCCCCGGTTGTGCCAACATGGCTTCTGTGCAGCACCACGTAGAGTGGAGTTGCAAGCAGCTGCACAGCGCTGCCACAGCGGGAGCCGCAAAAAAGGTTAGCTGTGGCGAATTTTTTTCAGAGAAGGTTTATTATTTAAATTTCTTGTACAAATAGATTATTTTTGTTTAAATTACGAGTTAGAAGTTCTCCGTACACGGTTCTCTGTGTTGCAGAGTGACGATACAGTTCCCAACCACACGCTGCCGTGTCCGTTGCCATGACTCCTTGACAGTACCAAGCTGCTACCACTGCTATTTGGAGCCCAATAATTGCCACTACTGAACAAAATCGGAACGCCCACTAGCGCTCACTGCACTGCACGCACAACACCTACTTGGCCCCGTGATCTATGGCCATCCCAGTGACAATCATTTCGGTCTTGCAGAGCATGGAGCAATGCCAAAGGCACGCCCACCCCTTGGTAGATGCAATCGTGTACTTGTCCTACATTTGTGCAACGGATTTTTAACCAGATTTGCATGGAGATTGAAATGGCGTCTGCCGTGAACTGACCATGGAATTAACAGAATAACATAAAGTTTGAACATTCAAAACATGGTCCGCACGCAGACATGGCTCAACACCATGCCGCAGCTCACTGAACTCTATACAAAATAAACACTCTGATGGCCACGGACCGCAAAGAAGTTTGTTATGTTCCAGAAGTTAGAAACTTTGAATGCAACTGAAAGAGTATGAGTTTGGCGGAATATGATGGATATATTATTAAACCTTATGGGCGAGTATGTATAGGCGTCCAGAGATCAACTTAAAGTACAAGACGAGTTAGGCTAGAATCCTAACTATCCGAAACTACCACAATAACCGTGTACGTATCATACTCTAACATCCGCCGCAGTTGTAGCGGTAGCGTCGTGAACAACCGGAACATCACGGATGGTCAGACTAGATATAAACCGAAGTAGCATCCAGTAGGCTGACATCCCCCGCAGTCGTAGCGGAAACGTCTTGGACGGTGTCGTGTCTGAAAAGAATACAGATGCCGCCTAGAGGGGGGGTGAATAGGCGGTTTAAAACTTTTACGATATGGGCTTAACAAAGGCGGAATAAAACTAGCGTTTACTTTGTCAAGCACAAATCTTATATAAACTACGGTTCACCTATGTGCACCAATAACTTATGCTAAGCAATACAAGCAACTATGTGATAGCTAGATATAAGACTTCAAGTACGAAGGCTATCACAAAGTGAAGTGAATAAGTAATAGCTCGGGTATAGAGATAACCGAGCCACGCGGAGATGATGATTTATTACCGAGTTCCTCCCATAAAGGGAGTACATCTTGTTGGAGGGGTGGGCGGTACTAGGACCACCATGCCACAAAAGGCCTCACCCTATTCTCCTGTGAACCGCGCCACAAGAGGCCCGGTTCACTTCTTCACTATCGGTGCACTTGTCGGTGGCAATCCGTAACCTCTCACAAAGATTGGGGCACTTCTCCACAACTCAATTGGAGGCTCCCAACAAACAAGCTCGGGGAAAGCTCCACAACTTAATTGGAGGCCCCAAGTAATCCACAAACCTGCAAAACAACTAAACCGTCTAGGGTTCCAAGAACCCAAGAGTAAAAAGCTTTTCACCTTTCACCCAATCAAATCCTCACCGAGAACTCAAACCTATGCACCAAATGCAATGGCAACAACACAAGAAGTGCTCAAGTCCTTCTTTCCCAAATCCCACCAAAGCTACAAAAGCTAGTGGGAGAATAAGAGAGGAAGAATACAAGAGGAAATCCACAAAAGAAATCCGAAGATCTAGATTCCAATATGTTCCTCTCACATAGAGGAGAGATGGATTGGTGGAGTTGTAGATCTAGACCACCCCTTTCAAATCCCCCAAAAAGATTCAAGAAATATGGGAGGGATTGAGAGAATTTGCAAGCTCTTGAAGGTCAAAACAATGGAGGAGAGAGAGAATGCAAGCCACCAGCCTTAGGAGGAAGAAGGGGTCTATTTATACCCCTCCCAACGAAATATGACTGTTTGGGACCTCCCAGGCCAGATAATCCGCCCCTCCCCCGGATATTCCGGGTTCCCCAGGCCAAAATATGGCTAAGGACTTCGCGGCGCGACCCTCAGTATAGGGGGCGAATATTTGGGCCGGATAATCTGCCCCCGGAGGCCTGGATAATCCGCCCCTTTTACTGGGAGCCACGCCTCAAAGTCCTTAGCCATTTTCTGAAAATTGGGCCGGATAATCCGCCCCCATGGCCGGATAATCCGCCCCCCTGAAAACTGGCAGAAACAGCAAAACTGAAATAATCATAACTTTTGCATCCAGACTTCGTTTTTGATGATCTTGGGATCGTTTTAAAGAGGACAATGAGATCTACAAGATCATCCATAGAAACATCATAGTCCAGAAATGTAGGATAGAACCAAATGACAAAAAGTTTGACCTCTCCGAAAAAGACGAACCGATAAAACCTCCAACATCGAAAACGCAATAGAGAAAGCATATGAAATTCGTTTTCGATGAAATTGAGCTTGTCATGGAGATTAACACAAGATCTAAATACTCACATGAGTAAGACCCAAAAAAGAACCAATAAAGATGATGCCAAGTATGCAAAGGTTTGATCTCTCACCGAGGGATATGGTCAAGTTACTCACTCGAGAGCCCCTCTTGATAGTACGGTTATCTATCCTATAAACCGGTCTCCCCAACTAACACCACGAGACCGATAAGAAAGAAACCCTATCAAGATCAAACAATTGCCTTGTGTATATTCCACCTGATGTTGATGATGACGATCTTCTACACCTCAAGATGGAATACCTTTCTTGATTGCGCTAGCTTGGTGAAGACTTGGAATTTGCTCCCCCATACTCCACTATGGAAGAGCCTCTCTTTTAGGCATATCTTCACATATCCATGATCACCATAAGGATGGAAAGCTACACTTGAGATCATCTTATTATTCAAGACACACTTGCCATAGGCTCAACTTCTACTTGACCAATCTCCGGATCATTCCTTGAAACCTTGATCAACACTTGATCTTCTTCACTTTCTTCTTCTTCCAACCTTGAAGCCAACATATGGTTCAAGCATTGCCTATGGACAAATCCTACAAGTAGAACTCAATGCAAACATAAGTCCATAAAGATTGTCATTAATTACCAAAACCACACATGGGGCACACATGTTCTTTCAATCTCCCCCATTTTGGTAATTGATGACAATCCCTTTGAGAGGGTTTATATCTATATATTCAACATGCAAAGCAACAACAAGGATGCAAGAGCATGAGACGCAAATGCATAAGAACAAACTCAAAGCATGAAACCAACTTCCCTTAAACCCTCCAAAACTTCTCCCCCATTGGCATCGATTGCTAAAATGGGTGAAAAGCTCTACACGGCCAATAGAGTGATGATTCCTCCAAAATGTGTACATTTATCATAGTGTGAGTGGAATAAAATGCACGTATCCAATGACGAATACTTAGGAGGAGGTTAAAAAATATTAGGGATCAAAAGATTGCAAAAAAAACAAGGTGAAGAAGCATCAACAAATGAAGCAAGCAATCAAAAGATCCAAAGAACCACTTGACAAAAAGAACATACCAAATGAAAGATAGATATTATGATAAGATTGAAAAGAGAGTGTTCTATATAATAAGAGGAGGCTCCCCAAGGTTTGTGCAAAAAAATTGTATTTGAATACAATATGGACAAACATGGCATCCTCACTCCCTCGATATTATTTAAAACCCAACTATGTACGAAAGAGCATATACCAAGGCATAAAACTTGCAATAAACAAATGGTTGAGCAACGAGTAAGAGACAACATAATAGCAGGCTCAACCACAAGTATGTGTGAGAGGCATGACAAAGCATAGTATAAGACTAATGCAAGGATGATCATTGAGCATCAACATAGTCTTCAATGAATGATATTTCTTAGCATGACCATACAACACACACGAAACAAAGAAGATGTCAAAAATGGAGAAGTAACATCTCTCATGTGTATAAGTTTCTAAGTAGACAATCTCACAAAGATATTGATCCACAAAGATGTTGGAGATATGCCCAAGAGGCAATAATAAAGTGGTTATTATTATATCTTTATGTTTATGATAAATGTTTACATCCCATGCTATAATTGTATTAACAGGAAACATTAATACTTGTGTGTTTTGTAAACATAAAAGAGTCCCTAGTAAGCCTCTTGTTAAACTAGCTTGTTGATTAATGGATGATCATGGTTTCCTGATCATGGGCATTGGATGTCGTTAATAACAAGATCATGTCATTAGGAGAATGATGTAATGGACACACACCCATAGTAAGCATAGCATAAGATCAAGTCATTAAGTTCGTTTTGCTACAAGCTTTTCAAATGCATAGTAACATAATCCTTCGACCATGAGGTTATGTTAATCACCATCACCGGATGGGTACTTTGATGACATCAAACGCTGCTTCGTAACTGGGTGGTTATAAAGGTGACATTGGGTATTCTGAAAGTATGTGTTGAAGCGCATGGACCAAGATTGGGATTTTTCCATCCATATGACGGATAGATATGCTCTGGGCCCTCTCGGTGGAATGTCATCTAGTTATCTTGCAAGCATGTGACTAGGTCACAAGGGATGACATATCACGAAACGAGTAAAGAGTACTTATCAGTAACGAGGTAGAACTAGGTATGGAGATACTGACGATCAAACCTCGGATAAGTAGAATATCACGTGACAAAGGGAATTGGTTTCGTATGTTAATGGTTCTATCGATCACGAAGTCATCGTTGAGTATGTGGGAGCCATTATGGATCTCCAGATCTCGCTGATGGTTATTGATCGGAGAGGTGTCTTCATCATGTCTGCATATTCACGAACCGTAGGGTGACACACTTAAGGTTCGAAGTTGTTTTTAAGTAGATATAGAATATGCGTTGGAGACCGACTGTTGTTCGGAGTCTCGGATTGGATCCGGGACATCACGAGGAGATCCGGAATTGTCCGGAGAATAAGATTCATATATTGGGGATCATTTTCTAAGTTAGGAAATGTTCCGGAGTGTTTGTATGGAGATTCTAGAAGGTTTCGGAATGTTTTGGAAGGTTCTAGAAGATTTCTTGGAGTTTGCTTGAAAACCAAGAAAGGATCAAGGAGTCTTTGTGGGGCAAGACACGGATTCGTGGGGAAGGAGGATTCCTCCCCCCTCCCATTCGGCTGGCCAGGAGGGAGGGAGTCCTACTAGGACTCTCCCATGGCGCCTCCTCCTTTAAATAGGGGAGGCGCCACCCCTAGACCTCTCCATAACAAACCCTAGCCGCCTCTCTCCTCCTCCTTCGCTCTGCTCGGCTTGGCGAAGCCTGAATTCTCTACTCCACCACCACCACCACACCGTCGTGCTGCTGGGATTCCGTGGAGAAGATCTACTACCTCCGCTGCTCGCTGGAACGGGGAGAGGAAGGTCCGCTTCAACTCCGCACGTGTGACCGCCTACGGAAGCGCTGCCGGAACGCGGCGCCGGAAGGATCGTCCACACGATCTTGAGATCGGCAAGTGATCGACTACATCAACCCCGAGATCTAATCTCGTAACGCTTTCGGTTCTACAAGGGTTAGTACAGATCTATCTCGTTGCACATGTCTAATAGATTAGATCTTGGCTTTTATCTAGATTAGATCTGGGTTTTGTTCGTTCTTGCGGTAGAAATTTTTTGTTTTCCATGCTACGAACCCATCAAAAGAAACATGTACACACAAAATAGATACTAAAATAAATAGAGCAAGATATCCAAAATGAAGTCATGACAATACACCACTAAGATCTTTGCTTGATAGCATGGCCAAAAGGCTCAATTTTATCTTATTGTATATTCATGAACTTTAACCACAAACATATCAAATACATCACAACTACCACTAAGGGAAGTAGAGATAGTTGGAATGTATTGCAAGAGGAATCAAGTATCACAAAGAAAGAATCAACTTCGCAAATTCATCAATATTGCACATGAGAGTACTTTGAGGAAACAATAGGCAATATAATTGCTAGATTGACATATTTGGGATTGGTGAATCATGAGCATGATTTTGTATAGTCCCAATTATATGCACTCATCTCAACTTACTCACATATGCAATAGAGAGCGTTCTTTAAGGCCAAAGAAAGAACCACAACAACTACAAATACAAAAAAATCATGCCAATATGCAACCTACCATAGGTTGGAAGACGATATGTACGCATGAGTAAGAGATACTTGTTACCGAGATATCATTGTTGTGATGAAGTAGATAGGAGTTTCTTGATCATCCTTGATTGTCTCTAATTATCATTGAGTCGTCACTTATTCCTTCTGAAAGAGACAAGCATCCAATCAACCTCGAAGGTACCTAAAACAAAATTCAAGTACAATATGGTCCCCAAACTTATTGGGTCCAAAGTAGTTAGAGCAACTACAATACATAGGAGAGACTCCACATAAATATGTGCATATTGATATGAATTGAATTTCATGCACATCTTAGCCAATTAGGATTTTGCGGAGTTTCCCCTATATATTGGATCAAGTAAAGCAAGCACGCCATAATATATACATTTATTAAATATGCATGCACACTACTTTCAAGAACCAAAGGAGATACATTTGAACAAAATACCAAGTATACCAAGAAGAAACACCAAAGTGTGACACGATAAAAGGTTGTTCAAATTATATCAAATAACCAAATCAACTCGTGAAATACCACATGTTCAACAAATGAACTAGGCAAAAAAACAAAGAGAAAGAGATAGACAAAAACACAAATGCTCAAGGATTTTTCTCATTCTAAAATGTCAAAAAAGTTAGAAAGGAATGAGATAAAGCCAACTCCCAAAAAGAGAAAGTTTAAAAAAAACCACACCAAACTCTCAACACTTTTCAAGATAACACAAAGTACCAAAGGAATATTTATCTTCCAAAGACATAAAAACGATATGGAGCAAAACATGCTGTGAAGAAGCATAAAAGGAGTGTTCTACATAATATAGGAAAACTCCCCCATGATTAGTACATTATTTAAGATTTTTCATTTGAATACACAATGCACCCACATGGGATCATCATCTCTACCTACATCAAATAGATCACTAAATGATTTCAAGTCAAAGAAATAACCAAAAATGAGATAACATGTAGAATTCAATAAGGCTCAACACAAAAAAACAAGTACATGGTGTGCAAGCCAACATACACAAATAAACTTGATAACTCAAGATAAGTAAGTGGTTATGCACAACATATAAAAACACATGCAAGGTACAAACCAACACATGCACAAGGGGCGAGTAACTTTAAATGTAAATGAGTTGAGAACATGTTACCGCAAAGAGGAACAATGGATATATGATAGAGATAAGATAATATAAATCACTTGGCTTGATACGATATAATTGATGAAGTTCCCTTAATTCTTCATGATTTAGCCAAGTCTCCAATGCCCTCCACCAACACCTATTGATCAAGTTTTAGCTTGTTGGTCCCCAACCAAGTTGGGTCCTAAGAAGTTAGTCACAATAGGCTTGGCAGTTCTTTTCTTGACACCACATTGGGCACCAACATATTTGGCAAACACATTTCCAAACTCATCCTTACGAAGAGAATAAACATCATCAATAATAATAGGGTTGGATAAGGAGTTACCAATAGTGCATGAAGAAGAGAGGTGACCTTTCTCACGACATATGTAGCAAGTTCTTTTCTTCCATTTCTTCACACTTGATTTATCCACCATGGGAGTATTATCTTGATTCTTTTTGTGAAGTGGACTTTTTCTTCAACTTGAGGTACACCATGACCTTGAACTTGAGGCCTCTTCCCTTTTTGCTTCTCACTGAGAGTCTTATTCTTCAATGGGCAAGATCTAACATGGTGCCCTTCAATTTTGCACTTGAAGCAAACAATCTTGGCCAAATTCTTGACATGTTCTTGGCCCTTATTCTTGTCTCTCTTAAACTTATTATTGTTAGTGGACTTGTTCTTGATATTGGATTTGAATCCAAGCCCACTCTTGTCATTGGGAAATTTTTGCACACTCAAGATCTTGGTGAGTGTGGCCCTCCCTTCCTGACCCTTTTTCAAGTCCCTCTTCAAAGATGAGACTTGGGCCTTGAGCTTTTTGATTTCCTCTACATGGTTAGTATAAACACAAATACTAGAGGAAGTAGAAGCTTCATTGTTAGAGCAACAAGGCAAGGAATGTAATTCATTACAAGATGTAGCAATAATATAAGATGATGAATTATGAGGACTAGCACATGGGAGTACGACATTTGTAGTGGATGTAGTGCTAATGTCCACATGAGGCTCATTAGATGTCACCTTTGACACAATAGCCTCATGAGCTAACTTTAGCCTATCATGGGAGGCTAGAAGATCCCCATGAGAGCTTGATAGCATAACATGACTTTCTTCCAATTTCCCATAATTGCTAGTTAGCAAAGCAAGTTGAGCCTTTAGCTCAACATTCTCCTCCAAAATAGATGCTTCAAAAGAAGTAGAGTTAGTAGCACAAGCATCATTATAATGAGCAATAGTAGAAGACAACTTGGAAATCTCATTATATTTTATTTTGAGATCAATTGCCACCTCAAGAGCTTTATCACGGGTTTCCTTTACTTCAGACACTTCTAGAGTAAATGTCTCCTCAAGAGATTCTTTGGTTGCTTGTGCTTCTTCAAGAGCATCATTTAGATTTGCAATATCATTAGCATACTCACGCTCAAGGCTACTCATTTTGTCAATTGTGTTCTCATGCTCCTCAACTTGAGCTTCTAACTTATCAATACGTTCTTTGCTCTCAATAGAAAAACCCAAGATTTCAACAAAGTTAGAGCAAGCAATATTATTCTTAACAAGAGCATGATAAACAATCTCACCCTTTTCATGTAACAAATCAACATCAATCTCTTCTTCCTCATTATACTCATCCTCATCATCACAAGAGGTATTGGGTTCCAAAGTAGGAGATACCTTTGAATCCCTAGCCATAAGGCATAGATGGGAACCGTGAGATGATGATAATGAAGAATTACTTGAGGATTCATTCAAGATGTTGTCTTGACCCATAGAATCTTCAGTTTCCTCTACATTGTTAGAAACACAACAACTAGAGGAAATAAAAGCATTTATATCATGGCAACAAGGAATATCAAGCATATCATCATGAGATTTACTCAAACAACTTACAAATGATATGCAAGGACTATCAACACAAGCATGTAAGGAGTTTGTAGTGCTAGAAGTGTTAAAGTCCAAAGATAGATCATTGCAACTAGATAGAGAGGAGGGATTACAAATAGTAAGCACACTATCCATATTGCAATTTCTATCACCACTTACCATATCATTACCTTGTGAAAAATCACATGTTGGTGAAGTGGTAGAATATGAGAACTCGTCTCGACCGGAAGTGGAAGCAACACAATCATCCTCAAAAATATTGGACACAACATATTTATCTTGAAGTTTTGTCCATAACTCATGAGCGCTCCAAAAAGGTATGACTGAATAAGTAACTACATGGCTCAAAGCATTAACAAGCACATTAGAAGCTTGAGCATTGAGATATAAGTTTTTCTCATCCTCACAAGATAGATTAAGGAAATCCATTGGAGGAGAAAAACCTATATCTACGATTCGCTCCAAATTTGGGTCCATGGCCCGAAAATGATTAAGCATACAAATTTTCCAAATCTCATAACATGTGCCATCGAATATGAAAATGTCATCATGCACTAATCCCCTAGCCTACATATTTACTCTCAAGGCGGTGAAGCCCAAAAAGAGAGACCAGGCTCTGATACCAATTGAAAAGGATACAGATGCCGCCTAGAGAGGGGGTGAATAGGCGGTTTAAAACTTTTACGATATGGGCTTAACAAAGGCGGAATAAAACTAGCGTTTACTTTGTCAAGCACAAATCTTATATAAACTACGGTTCACCTATGTGCACCAACAACTTATTGAAGGGAATATGCCCGAGAGGCAATAATAAAGTGGTTATTATCTTATTCCATGTTTATGATAAATGTTTATTTTACATGCTAGAATTGTATTGATTCGGAAACATCAATACATGTGTGTTTAATAAACAAAAAGGGTTCCTAGTCATGCCTCTCTTATAGACTAGCTTGTTGATTAACAAGATGATCAAGGTTTCCTGATCATGGACATTGGATGTTGTTAATAACAAGGTCACACCATTGGTGGAATGATGTGATGAACATTCATCCGAAGTATAGCATTACGATCAAGTCATTATGTTTATATTTCTATAACATCATACAAAGTAATCTTTATCCTTAGACCATGAGATCATGTTAATTGCTAACACCGGAAGAGTATCTTGATAACATCAAACGTCACACCGTAACAGGGTGACTATAAAGGTGGGTTCAGTGCTACGAAGGTGTTATGTTGAGGCTCATGGATCAAGAGTGGGATTTGTCCATCCCGATGACGGATAGATATACTCTGGGCCCTCTCGGTGATATCACATTGAAATAGCATGCAAGCAAGTGATGTGATCACTAAAATGTTATATCACGGGAACGAGAAAAGAGTGCATGTCGGTAACGAGATCAAACTAGTTATAGAGATACCGATGATCGAATCTCGGACATGTAATATATCGCGAGACAAAGGAGTTTAGTTACTAGCGTTAAAGGTTCTCACGATCACAGAAGTCATCGTTGAATGTGTAGGAGTCAGTATGGATCTCCAGGTCCCGCTTCTGATTATTGATCTGAGAGGGGTCTCGATCATGTCTGCATTATTCGCGAACCGTAGGGTGACACACTTAAGGGATACCGACACCATTTGAAGCAAATATGTTTCCGATAAAGATTTAAGAAAGCGCTGGAATTATTTCAATAGACATCGAAACTGTTTTGGGTGAAATTGCTGAAATTGGTTCTGCATGTAATATTGAAATGTTCCAGGGGGTTTTATGTGAATGTTTGCTAATTAAAGTAATTAACAAAATTCTGAATAAAAATAATAAAAGAGTTTTATTAAATGAGAGAGGATTAAATTTGGAGAAATTTAATGCATTTAAAGTGGAGACTTTAAAAGAGAATGTGAAGGGGCAAATTTATGTGGAGGGAGTTACCACCACATGAATGGAGGAGGTGTGAAGGAGGGGCACCCCCCCTCCTCCTATAAAAGGCCACCCTCTCCTCACTTCTCAAACACACCTCCTTGTGAAGGATCTCTCTCCCCCTCTAGTATTATTTCCCCATGGTCTCAGATTAGCGAGATACATGTTCCCGGTGGCTTTATCTGGAAAGGAGTTGCTTCTTCCTTCTTTCTTTGGAGCGAGGGACGGAGGTTGTCGAAGTCGGACGTGTGTGCGATCACGGATGCACCGCTGCTTTGTGGTGCTGGACTTGGTGGTCTTGGAGCTGGATCGATGGACGTCTTGGAGCGGACTGCTGGACTTCATCACGATCTTGAGATCGGCAAGTGTACGACTACATCAACCACGAGTTCCTACTGTTAACAAAGCTCGTTGTCTCGAGGTAAGTTCTCGTTGGATGTATGTCCACTCATTGCTTTGTACCTAGTAGATAGATCTTGGCGTGTAGTTCACACCGTAGGAAAATTTTGTTTTCTATCTGCGGACCCAGGTGGTATCGAGCACGATCTATCGTAGGTGCTTTACGGGTAGTACACATATGTTGATATGTGGGCGATGATGATCATGTTATTGCATCTTCTATGTATTTTGGATATTGGTGGCATAGTGGGATGAAGCGGCCCGGACCAACCTTACATGTCATCGTACATGAGACCGGTTCCACGACTGACATGCAACTTGTTTTGCATAAGTGGCTGGCGGGTGTCTGTCTCTCCTACTATAGTCAATATCTGATTTACAACAAGTTGCTAATAACTTAGTTATCCTCGTTGTGGTTCATGTTCGTAGGTAAGAATGGTTCTATCTCCGAAAGCCCTAAGCCACGTAAAACTTGCAATTAATAAATTAGAGGCGTCTAGTTTAGATCGTTGCTGGGCTAGTGTATTGATATGGTATTGTTGTAAGTAGATGTATGATAGATACTCTTACAACACACTCAACGTGTAAGTTCCACAGACCTTGGCCTTACACACAAAGGAATGATAGAGATCATACCACGATGCAAGTGATAGAGATCAAATGCATGGACCATATCATCTCACTTTACACATTAGATGTTAGCATCTTATACTGCTAGTTTGGCGCTTTCTGTAGCATTGTAAGATGATCCCTCATTTAAATATCAAGATAAAATGTGTTCTTCCTTAAGTATGCACCGTTTTGTGGATCGTGTTTTGAGGCATCACGTGATGATCGGGTGTTCTCGA
This sequence comes from Avena insularis, assembly GCA_023614405.1. Classification (NCBI taxonomy): domain Eukaryota; kingdom Viridiplantae; phylum Streptophyta; class Magnoliopsida; order Poales; family Poaceae; genus Avena; species Avena insularis. The sequence goes on from CM042692.1 coordinate 570,460,930, forward strand.
CTCTACGCTTTCATACAACGGGTGTAAGACAGTTTTACACACGCAAATACTAAGGTTCTTACTTGACGAGCCTAGCATGTACAGACATGGCCTCAGAACACGGACCGAAAGGTTAAGCATGAGTCATATAGTTGATATGATGCCCATATAGATGCTCGCCTTTGAAGCTACACCGACTCACGTGATGATCGGACTTGGTGTAGTGGATTTGGTTCATGTAATCACCAAAAAGGCACGAGGGATGTCGTTTTTAAGTGGGAGTTCATTTCTAATTTGGATTAGTCGAACTCAATTTGTCATAAACTAAATCGAAGTGAATTTGCATAATTTGTTGTAGTCATTCGCATATGTTGACTACCTTATGCTTAGTTTTTATTTGAGATAATAGAACTACAGAATTCTGGATATTTACTTTACGAACTGGTATCGTATTGTTTTGAATGTCAATTTAAAGTTTATAAGTCCTATTGCAAACTTTCAGCAAACTCTATTTACTCCATGAAGTTTAATAAGTAGTATTAAATCAAGAGTAAGAATTCCAATGTTAGTATCTGAAGTATCATGTTTGCCTCCATGATTATTGATATTCAAAAAGTTGTTTTAATATCAAGATTATATTGGAGCTGGAAATTGTTTCAGAAACCATCATGTGTGAAAGATATTGTGATATCTGAAACAATGTGTTTGGTTGCATTATGATAGAGTATAATTTAGCAAAATACATGTTCTCATATTGTATGAGAATTTGTGAAGGATGGAGATGTTAGGCATCCGAATCTACCAAAAAGGTTTTGGGAACTGATATTATACTCGTGATTCTTCCTTATAAGCCATAGTAGCTTGATCATGAAAGTTGTCATGATAAGGATGAATATAAGATGTAAGTAAAATGTTTACTACACTAATAGATTACTAAAGAATGGATTTTTGAAAGAATGCCAAACATTTGATGATGGTGATCCACTTCAAAGTGCAAGTCCAAAGGTATTAGTATTTGACTATATACGCTTTGTACTATGTGTCATGTGAATGACACCACTATTGATGTTGATAGATTCTTGTAAAAGAAAAAGGAATTGCTGAAAGAGAATCTATAAAATATTTGGCAGAAAATATAAGGTTGGAGATGTCCAACTTGGGTATATAGAAGATATACATGTTATGGTTGTATTCCTTGCTTGTTAAACATGTTAAACAATGTGGTTCTTAGGTATTGGATACCGGTATTGGATACCGAATTGGTTGGTATGAAGTGTCATACAGGACAACGCAATTCATGAACTACAATGGCCTAAGTAACTAGCAAGAGAATGAGTGATGATGTTCATCGAAAACAAATAATGTGTTATTGTGCTTTTCGTTGTCGTCAAACCAAGCCTTCAAGATTTGTTTAAATAATTGTTATTTTGTTCCGGTATCATGAGAACAATGGTTGTTCAAATAATTACCGTATTCCATAAAGGATGGATGAACTTTTACAAGTCTAGTTGGAGAAATCACATCCATAAACACTATTGCTAAAATGTCGCAAGACAAATGATTGAAAGATCACTTATGAAGTGACATCGTTGTTTAAATTATATTTGAAAGAAAACATGAAGAAACTCCATGTTGATGGATTTTTGGAGCCTTTGATTTTGATCAATTGACGCATGTGAGACTTTCCTCGAGATAATTGAAACTCCGTCCATAGGCCAGAGAGGAACGGATGACTAGCTTATTGGAAATTGTGCATGCTGATGTGCATAGTCCATTATGTGTAGCCATATGCGATGGATATTTTTGCTTCATATGCTTTCTCTGAAAATTTGAGTGAATATATCTGTATATTTACTTAATAAGGAAGAAGTATGAAACATTTGAAAATTGTTCAAAGACTTTCAAGATGAAGTGGAAAACCATTGTAACAAGAAAATAAAGAGTTTATGATTCGATCATAAAGGAAGATATTTGAGTTACATGTTTAGCAAAAACACCTAAGACTTGAGGAATTGTTCCATGATTTGTGTTTCCCGATAAACCATAGGAGTATGGCATATTCGAGAGATAAAATCAAACCATGTTTGACATGGTAAGATCAAAAGTGTCATTTATAAAAACTGCCATTATGTTTTAAGGATTGAAGCTTTAGAGACTACCACTTTTACACTGAAAAGAGCACCATCGTGATCCGTTGAAATGACACCATATGAGTTATGGTTTGGGATAAAACCCGAATTGTCTTTTCTTAAATTTTGGTATGCTATGCATAAGTAAAATGTTTACAACCAAAGTCGGATAAGCACGTCTTTGTAGGTTATCCCAAAGAATTTGTTGGGAATTTCTCCATAACACCGAGGACAAAAGAGTTTGTTACTTGGAATGTCAAGTTTCTTGAGAAGGAACTTTTCGTGAAAAGTTAAGTGGGAGGACAATAGAACTTTGATAAGGTTGTTGAACCTTAGCTATATGTGCTAAGTAGCGCAGCGCCGGAAAGTGTCCCGGTGGCGGCCACAATGCTCATGGCTCTCGTGATTACAAAAGGTGTGATCTCGGAGATTAGAGTTCCTATAGAATGGTGTGGGTCGGTAAGAATCAAATAGTAAGATTTGATAAGCAAGTCGTTATTGTTTTGACAATGATGAACCGACTACATGCAAATAAGCGATGATGGGCCCTAACTCCATAAAATGACTACAAGTCATAGAATCCGTGATAGTATCCATACACGAGAAATCAAGTTTCTGAACTTGGAAGACCCTCCGGAAAGGCTTGAAGCCTATCGGTCGTGTTTGGATCTATAAAGAAATAGACATGGATGTTTGACATCTATGAAATAGTCGACATGTGGGAAAGAAGTTTACAGCAATGTTCAAGGAGTTGACTATGACAAGATATGATCTTTCATAGCGATGTATAGTCTTGACGGATTAATGTAGCAACCACTACATATAATTTGGTATATGGTAGTTGAATAAACAAAACAAGGTTCTTCTAATAGAACGGTAACCTAGGACATGTACATGACATGGTCAAAGGGTTTTGTTAATTCAAAGGGTGCTAAAAGGGCATGTAAACTTCAATAGTTGAAGTAAGCATAGCGGAGTTGGAATCTTCACCATGATGAAACTGTTAAAAGAGTTTAAATTCATCGGAGATGATGAAGATGCTTGCATTTGCAAGAAATTAAGTGGGAGCACTGAGACATATTTCTAATACATTATGTAGAGGACATATTGTTAATTGGAAATGATGTATCTTGAATTGACACAAGTTAAGGATTTCATTAAAATAAGATTTCGATGAAAGACTTGGGCAAACCCAGAATATTAGGCATCAATATCTATATGGATAGATTAAGGCGCTAATATGGTTGTGCCAGACATACATATATAAGATATTGAAAGGGTTCAATATGGAAACAACAAGAAAGGTTATTGCTGCATGGAAAGAATTGTATTCAGATTCAAGTGTTTCAACACTTGGTGAGTAAAATCACATGAAGATTCTGATCGATTATACCATGATATGTATATATCCAGAATGTCCTATGCTCTAAATGTTATGAGCATATACCAGAATGATTCATAAGATGATCATTGGACAATAGTAAAGATATTCTTATGAGCTTTGGAAGAACTAAGAATATATCATGTATAAGTGACAAATAGTTAAAGGTAGTTCATTGTAAAGTGTTACATTGATACTAGTTTTGTCACAAGATACAAATTAAATTTATCTCAATTTAGACTATGGGTGGCACAATATAATGGAAAGGATGTTCCATGATGAATTTGGATGAGTTCCAAAGTTGAGATATTGTGACGGATACTACAACAAAAAGGCTAAGTATATAACTGCTATAGTAGCGACAAGGAGGGCATTTGTTTTAAGTAGATTGTTATCAAACTAGGTGTGGTTCAAAGTGGGCTAATACTATGAAGATATATTATGTGACAATAATATCAACATATTTTGAGCGAGCGAACTAAAGGTCTCACCAGGACCAAATTTATACAATGCCATCTCATTTGAGAATGAGTGATGCGAGAGGCAAAGACATACACACGGATCTGAAGCTGTCACATCCGGAGATTATGTTAACCACTAGCAATAGCGTATATGCAACACCAGAAAGCCATAGGTGTTCAATGTAAAGTTTTTCAAACTAGATTATTGACTCTAGTGCAAGTGGGAGACTGAAGGGAATATGCCCGAGAGGCAATAATAAAGTGGTTATTATCTTATTCCATGTTTATGATAAATGTTTATTTTACATGCTAGAATTTTATTGATTCGGAAACATCAATACATGTGTGTTTAATAAACAAAAAGGGTTCCTAGTCATGCCTCTCTTATAGACTAGCTTGTTGATTAACAAGATGATCAAGGTTTCCTGATCATGGACATTGGATGTTGTTAATAACAAGGTCACACCATTGGTGGAATGATGTGATGAACATTCATCCGAAGTATAGCATTACGATCAAGTCATTATGTTTATATTGCTATAACATCATACGAAGTAATCTTTATCCTTAGACCATGAGATCATGTTAATTGCTAACACCGGAAGAGTATCTTGATAACATCAAACGTCACACCGTAACAGGGTGACTATAAAGGTGGGTTCGATTACTCTGAAGGTGTTATGTTGAGGCTCATGGATCAAGAGTAGGATTTGTCCATCCCGATGACGGATAGATATACTCTGGGCCCTCTCGGTGATATCACATTGAAATAGCTTGCAAGCAAGTGATGTGATCACTAGAATGTTATATCACGGGAACGAGAAAAGAGTGCATGTCGGTAACGAGATCAAACTAGGTATGGAGATACCGATGATCGAATCTCGGACATGTAATATATTGTGAGACAAAGGGGTTTAGTTACTAGCGTTAAAGGTTCTCACAATCACATAAGTCATCGTTGAATGTGTAGGAGTCAGTATGGATCTCCAGGTCCCGCTTCTGATTATTGATCTGAGAGGGGTCTCAATCATGTCTGCATTATTCGCGAACCGTAGGGTGACACACTTAAGGGATACCGACACCATTTGGAGAAAATATGTTTCAGATAAATATTTAAGAAAGCGCTGGAATTATTTCAATAGACACCAAAACTGTTTCGGGTCAAATTGCTGAAATTGGTTCTGCATGTAATATTGAAATGTTGTAGGGGGTTTATGTGAATGTTTGTTAATTAAAGTAATTAACAAAATTCTGAATAATAATAAAAGAGTTTTATTAAATGAGAGAGCATTAAATTTGGAGAAATTTAATGCATTTAAAGTGGAGACTTTAAAAGAGAATGTGAAGGGGCAAATTTATGTGGAGGGAGTTACCACCACATGAATGGAGGAGGTGAAGAGACACCTCCTCCATGCGTCGGCCATGAAGGAGGGGCACCCCCCTCCTCCTATAAAAGGCCACCCTCTCCTCACTTCTCAAACACACCTCCTTGTGAAGGATCTCTCTCCCCCTCTAGTATTATTTCCCCATGGTCTCGGATTAGCGAGATACATGTTCCCGGTGGCTTTATCTAGAAAGGAGTTGCTGCTTCCGCTGCTTTGCTGGAGCGAGGGACGGAGGTTGTCGGGGTACTGGATGTGTGTGTGATCACGGATGCACCGCTGCTTTGCGGTGCTGTACTTGGTGGTGCTGGAGCTGGATCTGATGGACGTGCTGGAGCCGGACCTACTGGACTTCATCACGATCTTGAGATCGGCAAGTGTACGACTACATCAACCACGAGTTCCTACTCGTTAACAAAGCTCGTTGTCTATGAGGGTAAGTTCTCGTTGGATGTATGTCCACCCATTGCTTTGTACCTAGTAGATAGATCTTGGCGTGTAGTTCACACCGTAGGAAAATTTTTGTTTTCTATGTTGCGGACCCAACACTTATGCTAAGCAATACAAGCAAATATGTGATAGCTAGATATAAGACTTCAAGCACGAAGGCTATCACAAAGTGAAGTGCATAAGTAATAGCTCGGGTATAGAGATAAGCGAGGCACGCGGAGACGATGATTTATTACCGAGTTCCTCCCATAAAGGGAGTACGTCTCGTTGGAGGGGTCGGTGGTACTAGGACCACCAGGCCACAAAAGGCCTCACCCTATTCTCCTGTGAACCTCGCCACAATAGGCCCGGTTCACTTCTTCACTATCGGTGCACTTGTCGGTGGCAATCCGTAACCTCTCACAAAGATTGGGGCACTTCTCCACAACTCAATTGGAGGCTCCCAACAAACAAGCTCAAGGAAATCTCCACAACTTAATTGGAGGCCCCAAGTAATCCACAAACCTGCAAAACAACTAAACCGTCTAGGGTTCCAAGAACCCAAGAGTAAAAAGCTTCTCACCTTTCACCCAATCAAATCCTCACCGAGAACTCAAACCTATGCACCAAATGCAATGGCAACAACACAAGTTCTCAAGTCCTTCTTTCCCAAATCCCACCAAAGCTACAAAAGCTAGTGGGAGAATAAGAGAGGAAGAACACAAGAGGAAATCCACAAAAGAAATCTGAAGATCTAGATCCCAATATGTTCCTCTCACATAGAGGAGAGATGGATTGGTGGAGTTGTAGATCTAGACCACCCCTTTCAAATACCCCAAAAAGATTCAAGAAATATGGGAGGGATTGAGAGAATTTGCAAGATCTTGAAGGTCAAAACAATGGAGGAGAGAGAGAATGCAAGCCACCTGCCTTAGGAGGAAGAAGGGGTCTATTTATACCCCTCCCCAATGAAATATGACCGTTTGGGACCTCCCAGGCCGGATAATCCGCCCCTCCCCCAGATATTCTGGGTTCCCCGAGCCAAAATATGGCTACGGACTTCGCGGCGCGACCCTTAGTATAGGGGGCGGATATTTGGGCCGGATAATCTGCCCCCAGAGGCCTGGATAATCCGCCCCTTTTACTGGGAGCCACGCCTCAAAGTCCTTAGCCATTTTCCGAAAATTGGGCCGGATAATCCGCCCCCATGGCCGGATAATCCGCCCCCCTGAAAACTGGCAGAAACAGCAAAACTAAAACAATCATAACTTTTGCATCCGGACTCCGTTTTTGATGATCTTGGTATCGTTTTAAAGAGGACAATGAGATCTACAAGATAATCCATAGAAACATCATAGTCCATAAAGGTATGATAGAACCAAATGACAAAAGGTTTGACCTCTCCCAAAAAGACGAAACGATAAAACCTCCAACATCGAAAACACAATAGAGAAAGCATATGAAATTCGTTTTCGATGAACTTGAGTTTGTCATGGAGATTAACACAAGATCTAAATACTCACATGAGTAAGACCCAAAAAATAACCAATAAAGATGATGCCAAGTATGCAAAGGTTTGAGCTCTCACCAAGGGATATGATCAAGTTACTCACTCGAGAGCCCCTCTTGATAGTACGGTTATCTATCCTATAAACCGGTCTCCCCAACTAACACCACGAGACCGATAAGAAAGAAACCCTATCAAGATCAAACAATTGCCTTGTGTATATTCCACCTGATGTTGATGATGACGATCTTCTACACCTCAAGATGGAATACCTTTCTTGATTGCGCTAGCTTGGTGAAGACTTGGAATTTGCTCCCCCATACTCCACTATGGAAGAGCCTCTCTTTTAGGCATATCTTCACATATCCATGATCACCATAAGGATGGAAAGCTACACTTGAGATCATCTTATTATTCAAGACACACTTGCCATAGGCTCAACTTCTACTTGACCAATCTCCGGATCATTCCTTGAAACCTTGATCAACACTTGATCTTCTTCACTTTCTTCTTCTTCCAACCTTGAAGCCAACATATGGTTCAAGCATTGCCTATGGACAAATCCTACAAGTAGAACTCAATGCAAACATAAGTCCATAAAGATTGTCATTAATTACCAAAACCACACATGCGGCACACATGTTCTTTCAGTGTCACGGTAGCTTGAACTATAGAGGAAGTTGGTGATGCTCAGGCGAGATGGTAGCCCTTGTGACGATGTCGAGGGAGCTGAGAGCATGAGGCGGTGCCATGGTCGAGGTAGCCGTGCGATGGGTCGCCGTGGTCGATGTCGTGGTCAGGGATGCCCATGTCGAGGTAGCCGCACGTGAAGCCGCATGCGCATAGTGCGCGAGGAGGATGATGGAGATGCGTCAAGCAGTCGTTGATGGTGTCGATGCCGAAGTCGATGCAGTCCGAGTCGTCGAGGACGAGGTGCGGCCATAGTTTTGCCAGAACTAGGTGCACGTCGTGGACGAACGCACACTCCAGTTTTGCTAGAACCGAGTATGCAAAGAAGAACTCCTCGGTGACGCGGTCGAGTCAGTCATAAGGGGTCGATGCCGAAGAAGACGTTGTCGAAGCCGATGAAGACGAGGCGCCGATCCGAGTTTTCCACACTCGGGAATGCGTCGGGGATGAAGGCACTCCCGGTGTTGCCAGTACCAGGCGTGCGGGGGCAGGGACCATCATAAACTTGTCGCCATGTCAGAAAGACTAGCAGAGGAAGCCTCCAGAGTGGTTGCGACGCGCAGAGCGGCTAAGGGAGAGATGTCGGTGCTGTCCGCGGTTGTCGGAGTAGAGTAGCAGGTGGTGTAGTCGGGGATGAGGCGATGACGCTGGCGGCAAAGTTGTAGTGGACAAAGACGTAGAAGGCGACGAAACCAGCGGCGGCCTGGGTTAGTCATGCTGGATGCCTAGAGTGGTGATGGGGTAGTCGGCGGGACCTGCGACGGCGAGAGGGCGCCCTGCAGGTTACCTTGTGAAGCGCGGCGGCGGTGCTCGAAGTAGGCGAGGAAGACCCGGCGACATGACGAAGACCATGTGCAGACGGCGGCGATCCGCGTCGTAGGAGATGGTGCGGTGAAAGTCGAGGCCATCGATGCACGAGGACAGCGAAGTAGACTGCGTGCAGCCACTCTACAACCCAAGGGGGTGGCATAGCTGCAGGACGCAACTCGGTGCAGCGGCTGGGAGACCATCAGCGACGTACACGCCAAGGAAGGCGCGTTGGAAGCCGGTAGCGTGGACCAAAGGCGGCGGCGCTGCGTCCCGACGGGGCGACACGGCAATGACCGTAGCTCGTCGGTGGTAGGCACGTGCTCGGGGCGTGAGCGAAACGGTAGCGGGATCGGTGGATCAGACCGACGGTGCACCATATGCGCCATGGCGTGTACGATGCGTAGATCGGATTCGATGGCGATGTTATCGGTGAAGTCCCGTGGCGATGACGACGAAGAGGATCCGAGGGGGCGGCCGCGGTAGCCTTCCGAGGAAGGCGTAGCGGCGATCTGCTTGCGGAAGCTGTCGTGAAGCGCTGACTGCCGAGGCAAAGGCAACAGAGGAGGTAGGCGCACGGACGCGTTGTAGATCCTCGCTACTATTCCTTTTCATGGACAGGTTGCGCAGCCCCCGGCGGAGATCATGGAGATCGACCTCCCCGGGGGCAGCGTGGTGGAAGCTAGGGTTTGAGATTGGTTTAGGCTGATACCATGAAAGAGTATGAGTTTGGCGGAATATGATGGATATATTATTGAGCCTGATGGACGAGTATATATAGGCGTACAGGGATCAACTTGGAGTACAAGACGAGTTAGGCTAGAATCCTAACTATTCTAAACTATCACAATAACCGTGTACGTATCATACTCTAACAGCAACCACGATACATATGGGCATTGTCTTGGCCTAATACTTAGTGGGAAATCTCACCTAAGTACTACCGTTTGTAGGATTTTTGGCACGGGTGGATCCGAAGAAGGTAGAGGGGCTACTAAGGAAAATTTCCGTCATGGTCTTATTTGTAACAGAACTTGATCGTAAATTATGGTTAAAGTACACAAACTCTCCAGAATAATCAATCTGATTGAGCAGCCATTTTCACGGAAAAGAAAAACTTTAAGAATTTGAAGGATGACACCTCTGAAAGATTTTCTCTATCTTTTTAAAGTAAAAATATTTGCAAACCTAAGTTCGTGAGTTACATCCTGAGAGCTCTGTAGGCTCAGATTGTATACTCCATGTCTTTGGTTGCAAGATGATAGCCTGGAGGACGTAGTGCGAGCCACTCGACCTTATGTTACTTATTAAAAAGTTTGCAAGTAGGATAAAAATTGTTCTCTCTACTTCTCTTTTACTTAGTGAAAATTAGCTTTACGCAAATAAATCACAAAGCCTGTTATTAGCCTTACATGTAGAGATAGGACAAGTCTTTTCCTTGGTGTAATTTGTCAATACATTCAAAGTATTGACCAACTCGTTCAGCTCCACGTCTAATGTGCAGAGTTTAAAGATTGAAGAAAGGTGCGTAGGATTCAGGGATTACACTCAAATAGCCTATGGCATTGATGGGACTCAACTTTTATTTATTTCTCCTTCTGTTGTAATAAAGTAAGCTCTAGATTATTCGATTCATATAATAAAAACTTGTGTTTTATATGATATTTCATCGACTGTTAGTGCTAGCTAATGATTGAGAGACAGGGACTAGCCTGTTAATCACAGAGACTTAGGATCTTTACCGATCCAAGGTCACTATAGAGTGACCTTATGTTATTTGCAACTTTATAAGCGATGAAATCAGAGGTCAATTGATGATGATTATCCTTGACAACTTTAACATCCTTGATAGACTTGACACAGCATATATTAATACACTCGCAACTTAGAATGCTCCAATGTGGCTCGCCTTTCAATGGTCATGCACGTACAATCCATGGACATCCTTTATTTTCACACTTAACCGTGTAACACACGTTAGTGTCCGAGTGATCCATCTTATACAGACAACAATACTTCACCGCGTAGTCCTTAAATTCCAACAAACTTTCGAACTTCACTCCCGGATTTGTTCCATACTTTTTGGCTTATATTTCTTTTTAGAAGATGCTCGTGGCTCAAGCACTCTAATAATTCCACCATCTACTTGAGCCTTATCCGCAAGGCTAAGATCACAAAAAAAAATGATGGTCGATGATCCTAGCCTACAACCTTCTTGTAAGCTTGAGCTTCTTTAGCCGTTAGATCATCATCGTCAGCATCTTCATCTGCTCCCTCATCCTCGGAGTCTGATGCATGGCAACGCAAATAAGGGAGCTCATAGTCCATGTCCTCCTTGTTGCAATTTGCCTCCACGTCACCTACCGCATTGTCACGAAGCCCATGCTCAAATTCATCATCCTCCATTGGGGGTCCTTTGTATTTGTCATTGGGGACCGGGCTCATGGGAGGTTGCCTCATTGATGGGTTATTGTAGGTTGGCTCATTACGGACCGGGCACATGGGAAGTTGGCTCATTGTTGTGTCATACACATGTGGCTCACCTCGAGCCGGGCTCATGGAAGCACACCGGTTCAAGTCAATGTGCAACCGAAACCCAACCTTTCTTGTGGCAAATATCTTGAGTGACCTATCTTCGGATTCTGCCACCTTCTTCTTCTATGCACTCCAATCCAACTCGGAGTTGATAGTCATTATCTTGAATATATTATGATGGCCGAACCCGGAATTATACCTTCCTACCAATTCAAATACATCACTTGGGTGCATCCATTTCATACCAATCCTCACTCTTACCACAACCTCGTCGTAGGTAGGATTAATGACAAACACCATGACTACCTCCTCTGGGTCTCGACATTGTCCTTCAAGGAGCGGCCTTCTCCACATAATGAACATTAACGATTCTTAACATCTAAAAACAGTGACAACAACTGAAATGCATCAAAGACAATTATATTACCACCAACCATAGCGACTCACAAAAATAAGTCATAGCAAGTTTGCTAGAAGACCCTAACCCTAACCTAAAAACCCTAACCCTACCATACAATTTCTACATCTAATGACTACTAGCCACAGCACCAAGGAACATTACTCAACAAATAAACCATAGATCTCGCTCCAAATGCAAGATCTAGGGTTTCAATGTTTTGCCAAAATACCACCAAAATTGCACAGATATATTTGGACTAAATCAAGGGGATCTTGGGGAGATTACCTCTTGGGACAAGAGGGAGTCGAAATACACGAAGAAATGCAACGATTTGGAAGGATTTGAGGAGAGCAAGAGTTGAGGGCGAAACAGAGAGAGCAGGTCGGGGTCAAACATGTATGAGTGGAGTGGGAGGTGAGCGCGCAACCAATTTTCTTTGCCAAAGCGTATGGCGCCCTGACGAAAAGTGCCATACTAGGCACCATGGCACCCCGAGTAAAGGCGTCAAACTAGGAACCACAGCCTCAGTGAAAAGCGTCAAACATAAAAAGTGGGCATGTGACCGGTCGTTGACCGCCATGTCGGACGGGACCATGATGTTTTTACCATAGCGTCATAGGTACCATGGCGCTTTTCGAGCGAGCGTCATGCTACTGACCATGGAGCTTTTTGGCAAAGCGTCATGCGACTAGATTAGATCGTAAAATCTTTCAAAAAGCAGGTTATTTTGCGAATTCTTACCGTCTTTAGGTTAATTATATGATTTTGCCCTCAAGATGCACCTCTAGTTCAACTCAGAAGTTTTCTTACACGGTTCAAATGCTTCGTCTGTCGTACAGAGTGAACGACAGTTCCCAAACACACGCTGCCGTGTCTGTCCGCGGCCATTAGCCCATGACTCCTTCACAGTACCAAACTGCGGAGCACCAATAATTGCCTACTGTACTAGTAGTCTGTATCACTACTGAACAAAATCGGAGCGCTGCCCACTAGCGCTCATTGGACTGCACTGCACGCACAACACCTACCTGGCCCCGTGAGCAATAGCCATCCCCATGACCATGATTTTGCAGAGCATGGAGCAATGCCAAAGACATGCCGACCCCTGCCTTGATAGATCAGATGCAATCGTCTACTTGTCCCAGATTTTCATGGAGATTGAAATGGCGTCTGCCAAATTACTAGCAGTACTCAAAATTTGCGCGAACCGAGCTTCGGGATGAAGAGAATAACATAAAGTTTGAACATTCAAAACATGGTCCGCACGCAGACATGGCTCAACACCATATGCCGCAGCTCACTGACTCTATACAGAATAAACGCTCCGATGGCCATGGATTCAGAGGAGGAAGGAATCCATGGAGGAATACTAGTACTCACTACCGCCGCTAGATGCGGCCGAGGCAAACGCTAGTGCTGGTCGAGCGCGTTGGGGCCGGAGCAGTAGCTGCGGTAGGGGTCCCAGACCCACTGCACGAGGAACCTGCGCCCTCCGACGCCGTTCACGTTGTACGACGCGCCGGACCGCCCGTCGGTGAGCAGCTGCCCGGTGTACGCGCCGCCTCCGCCGGTGCCGTAGATCCCCTCGCAGAGGTCCGCGATCTCGGTCGGGAAGGACGGGTCCCCGCCGGCGTACCACGCGTTGGCCAGCGGGTTGGACGCCATCTCGGCCAGCTCGTGCGCGATGACGCTCAGCATGCCGTCCACGCCCACGTCCCCGTTGGGCGGCGCCTCGGGCGTCCGCCCCGGCACGTACGCTGGGATGGCGAACGGGTACGCGCACACCTCCGGGCACCGCCGCGCCGAGTTGCCCACCCACGCGTAGGGGAGCGTGTACCCCACCACGGACGGGAAGGTGAAGTAGTGGAAGCCGCACACCTGCCCGCAGAAGTTCTCCACGAGGACCTCCGGGGAGGTCAGCACCAGGTACACGCCGCCGGAGTCGACGGGGAGGGGCCTGGTGCGCGCGGTCACCGCGTCGCGGACCACGGACTGGATGTCGAGCCGGGACAGCGCCGCGCCGCGGGACATCCGGGCGTCGCACTTCTCCTGGCCGAGCGACACCGTCGCCGACACGTTCGCCGTGGTCTGGTCCGTGTAGAGCTGGACGGTGCGCCACCAGTCGGCGACGGAGGGTGACGGGACGGAGGAGGAGGGCGGCGAGAGGGAGCGGAGGAAGGCGCGGATGGTGCGCTTCTGCTCGGCGGGCCACGGGCCGTACCAGATCGGGTGGACGGTGATGTCGGCGGCGAGGACGGGGCCCATGTGGTACTCCAGCTTCACGAAGTCCGACGACCCCTCGAACTTCTTGGACGCGCCGAAGCCCGGGTCGATGGCCCCGCTGGCGTCGCGCGGCGGCCAGGGACGCCAAGCTATGGCAAGCGGCGCCGCGATAACGAGGAGCAAGAAGAACAGGACGCCGCGTGCCATTGCGGCAGGCCGGTGTCGCGGATCTTGAGTGGGGGAATGTCGCTGGTTTACTACGGGTTCTTGGCCGGCGGTTCTTTATAGAAAGGGGAAAATGTAGATGGGGAGAGTGGAAGCCATGGAGTGTGAGTGGGGAGGAGACAGTGTTCTTGGCTTGCGCTCTCTTGGTCTTGGAGCTGCAACTCTTTCCTTTGGTTATGGATGTTGCTTTGGTTTTATGCGCAAGTTTACCCGAAACGTGGGTTGTTTTCACACTAATCTACTACCCGTACTGTGCTCCCTAACATTCATTCATTCTACCGCGTCCATCCGTGCCCACTTGACAACTTGAGTAGGCTTTCACTTTGTACTGGGACAGCCAAGAAAAAATTACTGAACTACGTAGTGTTTCTTAAAATCACGGTTTCCTATTACTCCACATGTTAGGTTTAGTTAAAGTCATATTTTAGAATTTATACTTGGTTATTAAATATCAATATCTAAATTGTCAATATATACAATACTTTCTTCCCCGGAAATAGATATAAATGACTCGGATTCCTTTATTTCTACACGTTTTCTTGTGTGTAGATAAATATAAATCTAGATAAATCCGAATAACTGATTTCCGAAAGGAGGTGTATGGGAGATTGTGTGACAAGACATAGAAGTAGATCCGCTAGTGGAGAGAAAAGAAAAGGCAATCTTGATCTAGGGTTTATGTCCCCTCGTCGGCGACGCTGTCGGTCCACTAGCAGCCCTTGGGGCATTGGAGGTCCGGCTGACCACCGTCCCTTGTTGACGGAAGGGTTTCTATTTATTTTTTTGACAAAGTTTCAGTGTCTTCTACGGGTTATCACTGAAGTCAAAATAATGCCACACGGAGTTGTGTCTCTAGCGGATTTCTCTAGATCCGGTATATTTTCTGTTTTAGCTGGTGTGGTGTGAGATTTGTCATTTCCAATATACGGTTCACATCATTAGCATGGTTTGTACTCTCATGCATTGGTTATTTGGGCCTTAGCACGAGGTGACATTCGGTATGTTTATTACAACAATCTCTACTACAGAAAGTTTTTATCTGGCTCCGTGGGGAGGGGGCGAAGACGACGGCTCTCATCTCCGTGTGCTTCTAGTCATTGCTAGGTGGTGCAAAGGCTTACATCTAATTTGTACTAATTATATGATTATTTGTACTATCGTTGACGATTCTCAATAGACAGGTGTAATTTTTGACAAAATAATACTCCCTCCGATTCAAATTATTGTTTTTAGATATGTCTAGATTCAGTTGTATCTAGTCATGTTTTAGTGCTAGATACATCCGAATCTACAAATCTGCGAACAATAATTTGGATCGGGGTAGTAATTAAAATACCAATTTTGATTAAACCTAATATGCATAGTACTATCAAAGAAAGGGAGTAATAACTTGTTAAAGTTGGTGTGAAGTGAGAAGACTGGATGATGGTACTATGGCTAGTGGGAAGAGGAGGCATGAATTCTTTCGTGCTTTCGACCGCACCACATCTTGCCTCTCCTCTCCACGGAAGAAGCCGGTAGAAAAGGCGCGCGCGCTCTCGAGTTCAACTTGTGCTCCCAGCTCCAGCTCGAGTACAGGTACAGAAGCCGTCGTTATTGCCCAGCTGTCGGCGCGGGACCCGGCTGCCAGAATCCCGGCTACGTTGCCATCATATCTCCCGTGAATGACACTGCAGGCCCACAGCACAGCGCACCGCCGTACACGTGTCATTGTTCTCCGGTCTGAGCGGTGGGCCACACAGAGAGGGGAGGGGGAGGGGAGATATTTTCTCGAGCTGGGAACGCGCGGGTCCGGCTCACGAGGCAGGCTGTCCGGACGAGCCCGCACCGGCGATGACTCGGCGCCGCGTTGCCTAGCGGAGATTGAGGACGCAGCCGCTGCTCGGAAACGTCGCTGCCATGTGGACCTGTAATCTGCTGGGCCAATGTGTCAGCCAGGTTTGCTGCGTTGATACGCTTTTCCATTTGAGCGGGCCCACATGTCCGTCTAAAGTGGGGAAACGAGCTACGGAAAAGGAGAAAAACTTGGACGGAGGCCGGTACGGGGTACTGCGCCGCATCGATTAGGGTGGGGTCCGGGGTGGTCTCGCGCCCCCACACAGGAAAATTCTACCGCCGATCCAGATTATTTGTTTGTACTGTACGTACTGCTCGAAACATGTATAACTGCTCTCACGTGCATCCATCTAAATTCTAGCGTACGTGTACACTATCGAGTAAAAACAAAAAACACCTATTTCCTGCCAAATGTTCCAAAAATCACCACCGTATCTTAAAATGTGACAATTTTTCGATATTTTTTCCATTTCACACTAAAATAAAATTGAGAGTGAATTGACACCGTTTCTGACTAGTGAGACCCACTTGACAAGGACAGTTTGCTGAGTTGGACCGGGTCCCACATGTCATGCCCATTTAAAACCCCAAAAAATTACTAAATGAATTGAAAAAAAGGAGGGAGTCGTCTATGTCCCCTTGTCCCCTCCATCTCCGGCTAGAACCCCACCGACATGGCTTCGGCGTCGCCCCCGCAACTCCCGTGCCCTGTCGTCTTAGTGCCACGCAGCCTGCCCTCAAGGCTTCGCTTCAGCCGCCTGCCCATATGCTCCATCGCCTGCGTGCCCGCCATCCGCCTCCCCTCGTGCCCGTGCTTACGCCCTTGTCGCCCATATGCTCTGTCGGGTCGTGCCTCACCACCGCCTCAGGTGCCCCTGTGTTCACGCCTTATCGCCCATATGCTCGTCAGGTCGCGCCCGCCTCGCCTTCCCTGCGTGCTCCGTGCCCTTGCCGCCCATATGCTCTGTCGTGTCGTGCCCTGCCGCCCCCGTGCCCCGTGCTCCGCTGCCCTTATCGCCCATATGCTCCGTCCGCTGCGTGGCGCCGCCTCGCTTCCCCTGCGCCGTCTGCGTGCTCGTCTTGCCGCCCATATGCTCTGTAGGTATGTGCCCCGCCGCCTCATGCCTCATGCTCCGCCACCCTTGCTGGAGCTCGCCCCGCGTCGCCTAGCCACGCACCGGAGCCTGCCGTCCCGAGGCTTGTTGTAGGTTGTCAATGCAGGGCTCTGAGCTAGAGAGGTGGTAAGGGAGGCGGCGGTTGGCTCGCCGGTGACTTTGCCGGATAGGAGCAATTGTACTGGTACCTTGTCGGCGTATGGGGGAGACGTCGTGGTCTCAGGCCTGCCTCACACCTTTTTGTATTTCCACTTTGCCGTAATCGACGCTAGCACCTCTTAGCCCGACCGTTCCATCGAAGGATTTCCACGCTGCCGAAGCTCTGGTCTAGCCGATTCTAAGGGCATCTCCACCGACCCGACCCATTCTACTAGAGGTTAACCGAATTGGTCTGTGCTGATAAGACAGAAAGGAAAACCCGCCCTAGTGGCCCAACCCAAACGACCATGTGTGTCCTGGCCGAACCGTTGCTCGCCACAAATGCGTTGGGAATGCGTCACCATGGACGCGTCGCGGGCCTCGTGTGTGTCCTCCTTCCTCTTCACTATTGACGGGGCCATTGGTGGGGGCTCTGTTGGCGGGGCCATTGGTGGGGGCTCCGTTAGTTGGTCCTCCGTTGCCGATGTTGCCTTGAGTGCCTCCATCGATGTTGGTGATGACGGCGCACATGTAGCGTTTGGCTTGCTCAGCGTGTCGATCGATGGTGGGAACCACAAGGCTGGTGCAATCGAACGCGATGGCGAGTGATCGGGGAAACGAAGCGTGTCGATCTTGCCGACCTGGAAGCGTAAGCTCCCGATCGTCATGCCGGTCCGTCTCCCATGGATTCGAAGTTCGAGCGAGTTATCAGTGAGTGGACGGCAAAGTTGAAGGTGCCGAAGAGGAGACGGTTCTCCGCTGCAGCGGAGTTGTAGATCGCGGGTGATAGGGCCATCGAAGCCGCAACATCAGCGCTCCCAGTTCCCACAGACGGTGCCAATTAACGAGGGGTTAACTCATCAATGCACATGGTTGATGGACTTGGGTTTGAGAAAGTGGGGAGCGCTGGAAGCTTCGATCGACTAGCAAATAAACACATCGGGGACACGAGGTTTACCCGGGTTCAGGTCCTCAGAAGGAACCCTACTCCTGCTTGTCTTCTCTTGATTAATGGGGGAACTGAAGGTTTACATGGGTGCATAGATGCAATCTGGCGGTGTGCGAACTAGGTGATTGATGATCCTTCTCGCTGCTCCCTCCTGGCCTTTATATGGGCAGCCAGGTCTCAGGATAACAAGCTGAGTCGGTTATAGATTAGGGTTTCACCCCTTAAGTTTTCTATCTACTCTTTGTCGTGTCCTTCAAGGAGTCGCATCTCCCTAGGCTTGGGCCACCCGAATCTTCATCGGCTTTAATTACGTCATGTGCTTCTCCTTGGACCAAACCATAAAGCCTGATCTCGGGTACCCGTAGGGCATACCCACGTCATGCGCCCTCCAAGGGCCCGCGTCGCAGCAACCAAATGGCCGCTGGACTCCAACCCCAAACACCATCAATAGAGTAGGCTAAATCCTAGATTGGTCGCGCCGCTGACTCCTAGGCTAGACATGCCGCCTGATGCTTGCGCCGCCCAATTCCTAGGCGGGCCACTCGCCATCAATGTCAGCGTATCGACCGACCGTCGGCATCCAATGCCCCCACCTTTTTAAGCACGCCCCACGACCATCTCCTCCACACATCACCACCTTCCATTCCTCCTATCTCCATAGCCAACAGAGTATCCATGGCAGGTGGCATAGGTTCGAGAGGAGGGCGGGTAGGATGTCCGCTAGAGCCTGAGCGTGGCCGAGGTCGAAGAGGACGACTTGGGGGGGGCTAGACCAAACAGTTTCACCAGTGCCTTCCCCATTGCCACTAGCGTCGCCATCTCCTTCGCCACCACCTGCAACCATCAACAACCTCGATTGTTTCGAGTTCTGCGTCACCATCTACCTGGGAATGAACAGGGATAGTGACCAGGGGTTAACTCATCAATGCCCATCGTTCCTGGACTTAGGTTCGAGGAAGTAGGGAGCGCTGGAAGCATCAATCGGCTAGCAAATAAGCACAAAGGTGACATGAGGTTTTACCCAGGTTCAGGTCTTGTAGAGGATCCTACTCCTGCTTGTCTACTCTTGATTACGAGGAAGTCGAAAGTTAAAGGGTGTGCAGATGTAATCTGGCGAGGTGTATGCGGGGGTTGTGTATTGGTCCTCCTCGCCGCCCCTCCTAGCCTTTATATATGGAGGCTAGGTCTTGGGATAGCAGGTCGAGTCAGTTACAGATTAGGGTTTTCCCTTTAATTTTCTATCTACACCTTGCCATGTCCTCCAAGAAGTCGAACTCCTATGGGCCACCCGAATCCTTTCTAGGCTTCGTTCGCACCCTGGACTCCTTCTTGGGCTGGACATATAGGCTAATCTCGAGTACCTGTAAGGTATACCCACGTCAATAGGCCCTGAGTGTCCAGCCGAATCGTAGATTCAGGTGGAGACTATAAGTCTTTCGAGTGCATGGGTCATAGGCTCATCCGAAGTTCTTTCGGGTGCAGCAGTTCATGTCATAGTGATTGTCGATATGAGTGCCTGATTCATCCGACGGATCGAGATCAGTTAACTGCCTTAGGGCAAAACAACGCTATCTACTCAAACTCGAGTCCCTGGACTCGAATTTGGAATAATGTTGGCGTAATTCGACTCTTGCTACAGAGGCCTTACAGAGTTGAATTCCAGTGTTTAGGCGTGGGCACTTGACGCGTCTGTCAAGGCCTTTTCATCATGCCTGCAGGCACGTATAATTTCTGGTTGAGCGCATCAGGTGTGTTTCCAGGCCTTTTGCAGCTCTTACCTTCACGTTGTTAACGTGACATCCGAAAGTTTATTTACCGCAGAGGTGATTCGAGTGACCCAGGAGACGTTATCTCTTTGTAGGGTATGTTTAGTGATTATGAGGTAAATTCGTCGAATGTTTCGAATGCTCATGGTGTGGACGTAGTCAACGCTTTTTTTGCTTTGTACAAATATTTTTTTCGTTCCATAGGGTGCGCGACCAGCGCTCCCTATGGGAGTAGCCCCCCCAGTGTCTACTTGAGTCGCAGACTCAAGTGGGAACTTTAAACAATTGTCGACTGCTGTCATTAGTTTTTTCTTTGTCGATTGTGCTTTGAGGGCTCCCTATGGGAGTAGCCTCCGAGTCCATCATCGAATCGTTAATTCGACAAAGGGGGTGAAAAGAAAATGTCTTGCAGTTCTATGCCATTTTATAATATTCAGGTGCGCGACTAGCGCTCCTGGTAGGAGTAGCTCCCAAGTGCTTAGTCAAGTCACAAAGTCGACCGAGGACTAGATAGTCAAAGAAAAAGCTTCTGCTGGAGTATGTTTCTATAATGATGTCATGGCAGTGTACGCCCTTTTTGTAATGTTCGGGTGCACGGCCAACGCTCCTATTAGGAGTAGCCTCATAGAGTCAAGCAAGGACTAAATCAGTCAAAGAGAAAGCTCCTGCTGGAGTGGGTCTTCTGGCGACGTCAGTGTTGACGATCGGGCGAGGTCGGTTGCCCGCATAAGCGGTGCTGATGGGACGTGACGGGAGTGGGCCCCAAAGCCTGACTGGTAGTCACGCGTAATCTTTTTTTTAACTGCATCTCCTTGATTCCCGCACATAGTGGAGAACATGCAGCCACGGTTCGGTATTACCATCACCACGTGTCTTCGTTGATGTACGCCACGTGTAGAGGTAAAGTTCTTTGAGCCGTTCGATGATATCCTTCGATGCTTAAGTAGGGTTTTGGGTGCGGTAATTTTCGCACTTGTTCTTCTTCCTCCTGTGCACACCATTGCCATTGCTGTTCCCCTTTGCTTCCTTGCGCCCGTTGCTCTCACTGCGCTGAATAGACTAAAGGTATTTCCCAGTTACTTTCTTTGTTCTCTCCGCTACCGCAGTATGGGGAAGAAGAAGGGAAGCGTTAACGCTGGATCTGCTACTGTCGTTGCTGCGACGAATAAGAAGGGCATCGGCGTCGCTGGGTTCGGCACTCCAGCTTCCAGTCGACGTCCTGCAGGCCCACTCATAGAGGTCCTGGTCCAGTTGAAACGTCCTGCTGGGCATACCCCGTTCGA
Source organism: Avena insularis (assembly GCA_023614405.1). Classification (NCBI taxonomy): domain Eukaryota; kingdom Viridiplantae; phylum Streptophyta; class Magnoliopsida; order Poales; family Poaceae; genus Avena; species Avena insularis. The sequence continues at coordinate 570,482,165 of CM042692.1, forward strand.
CATATCCCCATCACCTTTGCTATTAGAAAACATACCATTTATTGAGAAACAATAGGAGATTTGGATACACAAGACCTCTTGCGAGATTTGTGGCTTTTTGATTTTCGACTAGAAGTTGTTAGCTCAAATATGACCCCAACTCAGTCTCATCGAAACCCACCTCTGATCCACCAACTAAGTGAGATAGGAGTTGACCATCTACTGTGGCATGCAACTCGTCCTCCTCCATCGGTGAAGAATCAGAAACAACAGAAGCCTTAGGAGTAACCGTTAAACGGTCAACCTCCATATGCCTCAACATAGAACTAGATAAAGTAACTTCCTTTACAGATCTACCCATTACACCAACATTAGCCATCTTATTAGCCATCGATGTGTTGGAAAAAGAAAGGAAAGATTTTGAAGAGTTCAAAGTACCCTGCGAGTCGAGGTTTTCTTCTCCGCCTTCCTTCTCATGGCCTTTACCATTGAGTCTTCATCCGTAGATGATCCCCCAAAGGCGTAAACTCCATGATGAGTACTCCTGCGTGCCGTAGTCCCAACCGCCAAGTGTTATCCGCCATCATGAAGAGCCGATCCCGAACCCACCAGGGCCAGGCCGTCCCCCGAGCGGACATCCTCCATTGTTGGTCTGTCGGCATGGCCCGGCTGCCCCTCCTAGGCTGCCCGACCATCACTATCGGACACCAGCCCACCAGGTGTCCCGGCAGGCAGCAGCACATTGTGGGCCGGTGTAGAGCCCAACTCCCCATGCAACCGGAAGCCACCTGCCTGGGTCGACGGGGAGCTAGCCTGCGCCCCCTAGGTCAGGGATGGCGAGGTTGAAGTAGCAACGCAGTCGACCTGCCCCTCATGGGCCAGTCTCCGCACCGAAGATCCATGAACGACCTCCTGAAGCACCGGTTCCAACACCGATTCCACCCACCGCGGGATAGAACGACCTATCACATTAGGCCGGCATTGCATAGTAGATGTTGAAAGAGGGGAGTTGTAAGCCATGACAACAGAATCACTTGCCGCCTGCAAAGCATCATATAGCTATGAAGGGGAGATACATGGTGCAACCACATCAGGCGTGAGACCACGAAGAGGAGAACCCACCGAAAGTGACTCGAGAATTCCCTTTCCACGTGGTGTAGAGGGATTAGGATTAAAAGGGGTGACCACGATCATAAACGCAGAATCTTGTACCAACACAGAAGGAGCGACAGCTGGCACACCAAGAGGAGCAGAATCCAGCTGGGCCCTCTGAAAGGTGACCGGTGGCGCCGAGCCCCCCTGTCCAGGCAAGGCCGAAGAGGAACCAGCCCCAACATCCTATAAACCACTGGTCGAATCAAACATATCCATAGCATCACTAGAGAGGACTTACCATTGGCATCATCATCAGGGTCCTTGATACATTGCAAATGTATCTATAATTTTTGATGTTCCAAGCTTGGTTTTATCCACTTTCATGTGTTTTGTCCACACTTTGGAGTACTTTTCATATGATTTCTTGGACTAACCTATTAACAAGAGCCATAGTGCCAGTTGCCTGTTTTCTGCTGTTTTTGGTTCTAGGAAAGTAAGAAAATGAATATTCTCGGAATTGGACGGGACAAAAGCCAAAGTGCCTATTTTTCCGGAAGGGATCAAGTGCCAGAATACGAGACGGAGAGGGGCCAAGGGCCGGCCACACCACCTGGCCGCGCGGCCAGGCCTGGCCCACGCCAAGGGGGTGGTCTGGCTGACCCCATCACCCTCTCGGCCTCTCCTTCCGCTTATAAGATGTCCTCGGGACAAAAACCCTAAGTACCCGATCAAAAGTCCACGAAAGAGTCTATAGCCGCTGTCATCTCCATCCCTAGATCGGGAGGGATCTGAAGCTCTTCCTGGCACCCTGCCGGAGAGGGGAATTCACCCTGGAGGTTGATACATTGCAAATGTATCTATAATTTTTGATGTTCCATGCTTGGTTTTATCCACTTTCTTGTGTTTTGTTCCAACTTTGGAGTACTTTTCATATGATTTCTTGGACTAACCTATTAACAAGAGACACAGTGCCAGCTGCCTGTTTTCTGCTATTTTTGGTTCCAGGAAAGTCAGAAAATGAATATTCTCGGAATTGGACGGGACAAAAGCCAAAGTGCCTATTTTTCTGGAAGGGATCAAGTGCCAAAATACGAGACAGAGAGGGGCCAAGGGCCGGCCACACCACCTGGCCGCGCGGCCAGGCCTGGCCCGCGCCAGGGGGTGGTGTGGTGGCTCCCGGCACCCCCTCGGCCTCTCCTTCCGCCTATATATTGCCCTCAGGACGAAAACCCTAGGTACCCGATCAAAAATCCACGAAAGAGTTCAGCGCCATCATCTCCATCCCTAGATCGGGAGGATCTGAAGCTCTTCCGGCACCACTGCCGAGAGAATTCACCACAGGCCTTCTTCATCACCATGCAAGCCTCCGGTGTGATGCGTGAGTAGTTCATCCTTGGACTACGGATCCATGTAGTAGCTAGATGGCTGGTTTCTCCTCCTTTGTGCTTTCATGTTTAGATCTTGTGAGCTCCGTTCATGATCAAGATCATCTATTTGTAATTCATACATGTTGTGTTTGTGGGGATCCGGTGGATATTGAGATGCTATTTCAGATTCATTATTGATTCTATCATGTCTTTGTTATTTGAGATCTTGCATGCTTTCCGTTGTTAGTAGCTATCTTGGCCAAGTAGATGCTAGCAACTCCAAGAGTTAGTATTTATGCTCGATAGTGGGTTCATGCCTCTGGTAATCTGGGGAAGTGACAGAAATCTCTAAGGTACTAGATGTGCTGTTGCTACTAGGGAGAAAACAACAATCGTTTGTTCATAGAACAATCGTATTGTTTACCTTACACGCAGTTCGTAAAGCAATAATCTGTTGCTTGCAACTTAATACTGGAGGGGGTTCGGATGATAACCTGAAGTTGGATTATTAGTCATAGATGCAGTTGGATGGCGGTCTATGTATTATGTTGTATTGCCCAATCAAGTCTCAAAGGAGTCAAGATGATTAGTATATCCATGTATTGCTTTCTCGGTGTTTGTCAATTGCCCCGCTGTAATTGCCCAATCAAGTCTCAAAGCTTGTTCCTTAGCAGTTTTTACCTTGGGATTGCTCTTTGCTATAGATATGCCCTAGATGCTATTGTGGGAGGAGATTTCCTCCAATGTAATGAGGATGATGCTATTAATTCTATAAAGAAATTGATCCTCACTTACAACATGTCTAGCCAAACTGATATTTCCTTCGCAAAAATATTTGCTACGTTGGATACTCTTGAGGCTAGCACTACTAGATTAGAAGGATGCTATAATACGCTTAGGGAGCATCACAATTATGTTCCAATAAATTCTGAACCATCAAAGTGGCTCCCTACAGTAAAGATTGAGATAAACACTGAAACTTTTCAAGCCCGTTGTGATATCATGTCTGAATTTTGCCTTATGCCCAAAGATATTTATGAATCTTTGAATCTTTGGGGGCTTACGGAAGGAGGAAAAGAAATATCTCTTGCTAATAATACTACCATATTACCTCTTGGAATAGCTGAAGGAGTGTTTACAAAGATCCTTGGGAAAATAATTTCTATTGATTATCTTGTTATTGAATGTGCAGGAAAAGGACAAATTACACTTGGAAGGTCCCTATTAGAACTCCTTGGAGCAATAATAGATGTGGGAAAGGGGACCATGCACCTTTCTTCTCCACCAAACAATCATATTTTCCCAAAGGATAAGAATAAAAATAAGAGAGGTAAGGGCAAGAAATTTGGTCTTAATGCTTCTTCATTTGAGAACACTTGATTCTTTCTTTGCTTCTTATGCCTAACTTAAAGGCGTTAAAGAAAAGTACTTGTTGAGAGATAACCCAAGAGTTTTAGATGAATCTTGGAAGTTATTACCTCTGCAATAACCTCTCCTTATCCTTTTTATTTGCTTTTTGTGCCAAGAGTAACCTCTAATAAGAGAGAAGTAATCACTGGGAAAGTTGCTGTCCCGAAACAGATTTTTGTGCTTCACCGTCAAAATTCCTGAGAGAGCTCTGTATGTCGTATTGAGCTGTAATTTTTTGTGCTTCTGCCCCAGGTTGTTATCTAACTTTCGTTAGTTCAACACTTTTTGATTTGAGTAACAGAAGGTCTTCTAAAAAAATCGTCTTTACCTCCTGGTCTGTTTTAACAGATTTCTGCCATTTTCTGCATTTGCTTCTTGTTAGTTCCTTCTTGAGTTCTTTTGGGGAATTGAGCTTTTTGAGGGAAGTGCTACAGTAGCTAGTGTTATAATGTAATTTTATTTGGTGTTAGAACTGAACCTTAAGACTTACTTATCTTAAAGTGCACTAATGTTGCTAATGAGATTGTGTGAAGTTTTGTATGAAGGAAAATTTTCAGGTGTATGGAAGAAATGAGTAATGAGATGAAGGATGGACTAAAGCTCAAGCTTGGGGATGCCACGCGTGTCACTCCAAGAAATGTCCAAGAAGTACAAGCGTCAAATCTTGGGGATGCCCAAGGCGTCCCTTTCTTCATCAATAAAAATTTCAGGTTTCTTCCAAACGCTTTATTTTTATTGTTTCATGCACAGTTGTGTTTTTCTTGGAGCGTCTTGTTTTTAGTTTTTGCTTTGGTTTTTAGTTTGCTTGGTTTGCTTAGTTTTCTGAATAAGTTGGTTGGACCCCCTCTTTCACACTTGGGTTTGCAAATAGTTTGGTTTGGTTTGGAAAAGAGTAGGAAAGTTCATACTTATGTGGTAAAAAGAGCTCGTTTTTGACTATGGCCTATGCTTTGGCATGCCATGCTTGATATTGTTTTGGCTGTATGCTTAGTATTCTTTGCTGTAGCATGACTTGTTATAAACAATTGAGATTTCTTAATGTGCCTTGGATGAATCATGCGTTGTTTTAGCATATTAAAGCATAATATAGTGGTATTCTCCTTTGATGCTTTATTTGGGTTGACTTGGCACATGCTCACACCATGTTATGACTATCTAAAGTCACCATAGCCTTTATGATCCTTTAGTTTTCAACTTGTAGTATCACTTTATGCTTTTATCAATGATGATGTTTTGTCGCTCTACATGATTATGGCCATTATTGCTCTCTTAGTTTGTCGCTCCCAGTCTTTTGCTAGCCTCCACAACCAAGTATGAGTTCCACTCATGCATCCAACTCCCTAAACCAAGTTATTACAAAGAGTCCACCATACCTACCTACTAGCTTATGCTATTCCAAGTATATTCATGCTTTTGTTTACCTTCCACTTGTTATGAGAAAACTAGTGATTAAAGCTCTCACGAACTTGATGGCACACTTTACTTTACTTGCCCTTAATAAACTTGAACCATTGTGTTGTCTATGTTGTATATGCTTGCACTTATTTGTTGGGGATTAGCAGAACCATCCTTTCATGGGGACGGCTTTCAACATTGCACTTGGTACTTGTACCTAGTTGATATCATTCTCTTTTGTATATGGATGTCGTCGGTGTGAAATGGAAGGGGAGCTTGTAAGTCCATGGAGTTATGTATATGTGTTAGAGAAACGCCTCGGCCGCTGGTCTAATCCATGCTGACATGGTGGAAACCTGCAGCGTAACCATAATGAGCTGTCTATGAAGCATTCTTCTTATAAAAAAAGAGTCCTATATTGAGAAAAAAAGACAAAAAAAAGAGATACTATGAAAAGAGGAAAGAGAGAAAAAAGCACCATATTCCCATGGTAAATAAGAAGAATGCTGAGATGCTCGTTGTCTGCTTGCCTTGTCATTTTGATATGGGGATTCTTCCGTATCATCGGGCAAGGGGTACCCCGTTGGCGGTTCTCAATGATACACATGTGCTTACAATGACAAGAACTTATGGATGGCTCAATACACGGCGCCCAGAAAAGTGCTTGGTGCGTGGTGTTGATGTAGAGCTCGTTGGGAACCATAAGAGGAAGGTATGATGAGCACAGCAACAAGTTTCCCTCAGTTATGAAACCAAGGTTTAATCGAACCAGTAGGATCAAGGAAACATCCCAAAGGTGTTACTAGCTGAGCTTTGGCAGGGCACACTACCGGTGCTAGTAGCAACGTGGAGACCTGCACAACACAACCACAGAACTTTGTCCCCAACTTGCGATGAGGTTGTCAATTTCACCGTGTTTAACAAAGGATTAAACGTATCGAATGGAAAGAAGTAAAAGTTTGCAGAAAGTAAACACAAAGCAGTAAAAGATTGTAGATTGTATATAAAGAAAAGGACCGGGATCCATAGTTCACTAGAGGTGGCTCTCCTTAGATAGATAGCATGCTGGGTGAACAAATTACAGCGGGGCAATTGACAAACACCGAGAAAGCAATACATGCATATACTAATCATCTTGACTCCTTTGATACTTGATTGGGCATTACAACATAATACATAGACCGCCATCCAACTGCATCTATGACTAATAATCCACCTTCAGGTTATCATCCGAACCCCCTCCAGTATTAAGTTGCAAGCAACAAATTATTGCTTTATGAACTGCGTGTAAAGTAAACAATACGATTGTTCTATGAACAAAGGATTATTGCTTTATGAACAATTCATAGAACAATCGTATTGTTTACCTTACACGTAGTTCATAAAGCAATAACCTACATCAAACCATCAACACTTTTTCGATGGCGTGCATTGAGCCATCGAGGCCTTCTTCATCACCATGCAAGCCTCCGGTGTGATCGTGAGTAGTTCATCCTTGGACTACGGATCCATGTAGCTAGATGGCTGGTTCTCCTTTGTGCTTTCATGTCTAGATCTTGTGAGCTCCGTTCATGATCAAGATCATCTATTTGTAATTCTGCATGTTGTGTTTGTGGGGATCTGATGGATATTGAGATGCTATTTCAGATTGATTATTGATTCTATCATGTCTTTGTTATTTGTGATCTTGCATGCTTTCCGTTGTTAGTAGCTATCTTGGCCAAGTAGATGCTAGCAACTCCAAGAGTTAGTATTTATGCTCGATAGTGGGTTCATGCCTCTGGTAATCTGGGGAAGTGACAAAATCTCTAAGGTACTAGATGTGCTATTGCTACTAGAGAGAAAACAACAATCCTTTGTTCATAGAACAATCGTATTATTTACATTACACGCAGTTCATAAAGCAATAATCTGTTGCTTGCAACTTAATACTGGAGGGGGTTCAGATGATAACCTGAAGGTGGATTATTAGTCATAGATGCAGTTGGATGTCGGTCTATGTATAATGTTGTAATGCCCAATAGAATCTCAAAGGAGTCAAGATGATTAGTATATGCATGTATTGCTTTCTCGATGTTTGTCAATTGCCCCGCTGTAATTTGTTCACCCAGCATGTTATCTATCTTAAGGAGAGCCACCTCTAGTGAACTATGGATCCCGGTCCTTTCTTTTACATATAATCTATAAACTGTTTACTGCTTTGTGTTTACTTTCTGCAAACTATTACTTCCTTCCATTCGATACGTTTAATCCTTTGTTTTCAAGCAAAACTGGTGAGATTGACAACCTCATCGCAAGTTGGGGACATAGTTCTGTGGTTGTGCTGTGCAGGTCTCCATGTTGCTGCTGGCACCGGTAGTGTGCCTTGCCATCGTTCAGCTAGCTACACCTTTGGGGTGTTTCCTTGCTCCTACTGGATTGATAACCTTGGTTTCGTACTGAGGGAAAACTTGTTGTTGTGCTCATCATACCTTCCTCTTGGGGTTTCCCAACGAGCTCGATATATTTTGGGCCATCAGTCCTCATCCCTCTTCCTCCATAAGAAAGGAACAAACTCTGGCTCCGGAACATATCCAGCAGGCTCCAACCGGAAATGAAACTCGTAAGCCTTAAACTTAACCATAGCATCCGACAAGAGATAATGGCCCAAAGACTCACTCAGCTTCAAGAAAACCGTGGTGTCAGTCATTGCAACAAGGATCCGAACGACTTTGTGCCTCCTCAAACAGAACAAGTCGACATCCACAGTATTCTCCACAAGACCTCCAACAGCCCACAGATCCCAGAAAGAGTGCAAAGAATGAGGAAACCCCTCGACATGAAGCCAAACCTGCTTGAGCTCAAACTTGTGAGGAACCTCCTGTGTACGGTAAACAAAAAAAGCGAGCTGAGAAGTGCTCTGAGGCACGGACACCTGAATCCCATCCACCCTGTCCAGATCCTCAAAAGATGGGAAGCTCAGTAAAAAAGCAGACTCTCCATATGGCAAAGCCTCCCACTTCCACTGATCACGCACCATACATCTCCTGGCTATCTGACGCTGAACAATATCTGCCGAAACCATATGTCCAGAAACACTCACAAGAGCAATAGGAGTCTGATTAGATACTAGATGATCACGAACCACATTATCAGGGATCCGAGAGAACAAAGTTAGCACATTGTCGATACCAGCCATATAAGGAGTAGGGCGCAGCTGCTTAAGAATAGGTCATCTCAGAGTCGGATGGTTGGAATTATCACAGATGTAGCAATAGTCAACCACCTTACAATCCTTAGTCGCATGAGAATTAACTGCACACTTCCAGCAACGAACTGCCTTTTTATTCTTCTTACTCATAGCATTGGTCACCGGTGCAACATCAGTTACCTGCGTAACAACAGCAGGAGGCGTAGGTGAATGCCCCTGCTGAACCGGTTGAGACTAGGTCTGCTGAGTCTGGTCCCCATTAGGAGGTGGATACGGAGCTCCATGCACTGGGGCAGGGTACGATGAAGCATACGACGCAGGATCATGCATCTGTGGGTACCCGTACTGTTGCATGCCCAACTCATGCCCAACTGCATCACTGGACCCTGGTTCGCCTGCATCTGCGGCTGCGGTTTCTTCTTCTTCGGAGACGCGGCTAACGCCGCAGCCACATCCACAGAAAACTGCGGTGGAGCAGCCACCCCACCCATCTGGTTGAAAGAAGGCCCCAGAACTCTGATTCACACAACCGGTGACACCACCTTGAATCGTCCCCCGCAGCCGGGCACCAGAGGTGGACCGCGGTACTGTGGCTGCAGCGGCAGAAGAGGCGGAGGCTGATTCACACCGAAATAGGATGCAGGTGTCATAGAGTTCAGCGGCGGCCTCAGATATTGTCTCGCGAACTACCGCGGCGGAGGTGCAGCAGCACTTCCACGAGGCAAAGGTACAGCAGCCGGAGGAGCAGTCGGCCCACGAGGTGCAGCAGCAGCCGGTGGGGCGTGCGAAGGAGGAACGGGGGACGACCCCCGAGGGACGCCCTGGTTGTGTCGCCGCCTCCACGAAGATCCCCAACACCGGAGGCGCGGACAGGCGCCGTGGCGGAAGAGGACCTCGCCAAGGTCGCATCCGCGGTGAATGCTTCAGTAGCAAACCTGTCGACGACGCCACAACACCCCGCCAGCCAGACAACGGCGAGGTCGATCTCCTTCTCTCCATTCCCCCCTCCACGACAGGTAGAGGCGGCGACGCCGAGCCCCGCGACCCCTCCGAGTTTCTCTCCCAGAAACGAGAAGCAGGAGTGGGATATCCGATCTCCTCCCAGAATTGTTGACGATCGTCCAACCTAGCTGCCCGTCGGAATCCTCCAACGCATTGAGCGCCTCCCTAGCAGCGCGAGAAAAGATCTAAATTAATAGATTTAGATTTGTTTAGATAGAGATGTATGGTAGTCATGTTTTATTTAGTGATGAATATACTACACAAGAAAAGAAACTTTTGTGTTTGGTCGGAATTAGTCAACACGTCAACCGCCAAACCCGCCGCCAGCCAACACGTGACGCGACGGCGTGGTGGTACCGCCGACGGCCCGGCCACTCGGCCAGTCAAGATAGCCGCACAGAAAAAAACACGAAAACGCGCGGCCTGGGAAACCGCAAGGCGGTTGAAACTTCCACGCCACCGCGTGCCTCACGACCTCGCCCGTTCCTTTCCCCTCTCTAGTCTCTCCTTGGCGTCCACGACTATTCTGGACTCCTCCAGCGCACCCAACCGCCATGCCCAAACCTTCCTTTTCCCCACGATGCGTTCGACGTATTTAACCTGGGTTCGGTTCCCTCCCTTCACCAAACCAAATCAAGCAAGCAAAGCAAATCGATTGATTGAAGAAAAGCATACGTAGGCAGTTGTTGCGGCAATTCAATCCGTCTCTGATCGAATCAATCATGGACAAGGTGCTGGCCTTCTCGATCCTCAGCGCCTCGCCGGCCGACATCGCCGCCGGCGCCGACGCCAGCGGAGGCAGCTGGGCCCGGCTGTCGTGGCGAAGCAAGAAGCAGGATGATCAGACGGCAGAGGCAGAGCAGCAGCAGCAGCTTCCGCCACGAGAGGAGGCTCGGCGGCCACGGTTCGCGCCGGAGTTGGACGGGATCGACTGCTTCGAGACCATCGTCTGGCGCTAGCTAGGGAATCGCCAGATGCTCTCTCTCTCTCTCTCTCTCTCTCTCTCTCTCTCTCTCTCTCTCTCTCTCTCTCTCGTGTGTTGATTCATTCTTTGTTCCTTGGCCGGAAAGGCGTGCTCTTTCGGTCGTTGACTCTATTTTCTAAGCGCGACCTCTGAGTTTTACTAATAACTGTATAAAAGGCAACCATATACTAGTTTGTAATCTAATGGAGTTGATCATGTCCACATTCATCTCAAAGAAACGAACTCAGTTGGGCTTGATTGAATTTTTCGGATCAGCCTTTTTGTTTTTTTTGCAAAGTTCAGAGAAATGTTAAGGCCTGATGCGATAGTGACCTTCAGACAAACAAATTCAGAAAGGACTCGAATTAATACATGGTGGGTCAGATATCAAAGACTTTCCAAAATCAGACCTACTGATAATCGTGTTTCCTCACTTTCTCGGTACAATATTACCATCCTCTCGGATGCTAATCAAGAATCCGCACTCAGACGACAGGAGACCTATGGTGCCCAACGCAAACTAGTTCTATCTAAACTACCGACAAGACACGCACAATCATACTTCATCATCCACTAAGCAGGGCCGTCTTCTGAAATTCAGGACCCCGGTGCGAAACACAAAACAAGGGCCCTAAACTTTGTAAACTTCACATACATACCAATATTAATAAAAGATAATTTCACTTAATTACATAACTTAATATGTATTATTTCGTACAATATATAAGAATATATTAAACATTCAGTCTACTAAGAGGTCCACCGAATCAATAAACTGACCTCATGTCCTAGTAAAAAGCATCACCCATCCGTCTGATATTTTCTATAATGAAATCTTCTGTGTATTCGACATAGTTAATCTTCGCTAGGATGCCATTTTTTAAGTGCTATTATCGCTAACCAGTCCATTCAAGTTTCTTCACAATAAATCTACTGTATCAAAAGCACCCTTTTAGACTGAGCCGCCGATACTAGTCCTTTTCTCTTGTTACGCTTTGAAGCACCAGAGTCATAGTTTATATTTGTAGAAGACATGATTCTTCATGTTTTAATAACCATAGATAAGTAATACAGATGAACTGAACTTTACACGTGTCAAGGCAAAGTTAATAGAAAAATCATGCAAACCTTGATCGGCCTTCAAGTTCTAGGTCCGGACTAGGGACGTCGCGACTGGTGATACCTACATAAATTGATTTGGGATGGCCTTCTGTGTAGCCGTCGAGTTGATCGATTGAGTTGGGACAAATACTGTAGAATGGAACGGCGATTCGACGTACAGGCACTGTCGCCTGGCGTTCTCTGCCGAACACGGCGAACAGCGGTGGCGGCGCCAGGCACTACAGAATAGGCTTCGACGGGAAACGGGATTTGACACAAATCGACATGCAAGGCTCGGATGTCTCGGACTTGGGCTCTCGCCGCCTCGGATCGGGAGAGATTGGAGACTTGACAAAGCAATTAAGCTCGACTCTAGTTCAAAGCTCTCGGTGGATAAGGAAAGGTTAAAATATCTCAGTCTCTTCCTTCTCATGACACCACTGACCGCTCCAAATCAAAACAATTTAGCGCTAAAGGTCTCCTTCATAACCGACCAAAATTTTGCCTGAAAATCGACCAATCCGTGTTGTTTCAGCCTCGGACTCGTACTTTCCTCTGAACCATTATTTTTTCTTATTGTTTGATCTACATTTTTATATTTTTAATAATTTGTATTTAATCAATCTACTATGTTTTACTTTGCTTTTAACTACAAAATATTTTATTTAAGTATAATAGTCAACCGATTTTCGTGAGCTTATGCAACATTCTATTTTCGTGAGCTCTGGTGTTGCCTAAGAATCTTATGCAAGAGATTCTACCAAAAGAAGCTTATGCAACATTCTAATTATTCCGTGTATTGTGCCCGCCAGCTGAAAAATGCACATGTTTCCGGCAAGAACATCGCGTACAAGCTTGTGCAAGAAAGTCCATTACGGACCACAAGGGGCGTGTTTGGTAGGGCGTTTGAGGCCCGGACAAGCTCGCTGGATGCCATCAACACGTGACTGGATTGTTGTCCACGGTTCGCGTTGTGTCTTGCACGGGTTTTAAAGCACCTCCAGGGAAGGTCACGTGGGAACGCCCGAATTGATAGTTTTTTCAGGGACAGGCCGTGGCGATGCGAAAAGCGGGAACGCCGCCCGCGCGGGATATGAGGGTGAGATGGCAGGAGAACACGAATTCAAGCCTTCATTTTGCGGTAAAGCTACGGATTACCTTCCCCCATTCGGTGACCTCCCGACATTTGATCCTAGGAGAAAAACCTCCATTTGCGGCAGCGGCGGAGACGACTGAGATCTAGGGTTTCATCGGATCGGCGTTGTCTTCTTCAAGACGCGTTCTTCTCCAGCATAGGAACGACGCAGTCGTCCGAACCAGGGGCTCTTATTCTTTATTCTCCAACACTGGCTCCACTCCATTATCTGCTACGACGGTGGTAAGTCACACTCCTACTGTTCTTTCTGCCCCAATGTTAGTAGATAGAATGCATGGTCGATATAGCTAGTACTCATTGTAGATCGATTTGCTTAGGGAAACCAGCTGGATCTGATCCATCAAGCAACAACACCATAGTTGTGATTCAAGTCTGGATCCCGCTGCTTCACAAGGCAGCAGTTAGGCGTGCTGCCTTTCCTAGACTCACATACGGCCCTATGATGCTCCGAGGTTAGGAGAGGATGACAAATCTGAAATACATTTACAACTCAACCGATGTAGAGTCTCTCCAAATGTTGCGGATGGCCAGAGCCCCTTTCTTTGAACCGGTGAAAATGATTAGGGAACAAGGACCGCTGGAAGATAGTATTCACACTTTTATTGAGGAACAAGTTGCAATGTTTCTTCATGTTGTGGGCCATAACCAAAGGTTTAGAGTGCACCTTGCGGCTGGCTAATGTGGGGTGTTCATGGTTGTAGGGATGTACCGATGTACGTCCCTGTTTTAGTTCGGGCATGGTCCAAGACCAACTGGATGGTATGGTCGCATCGCAACATTGAATCGAGGTAATCGCGTCTGCGACGTGCTGGAAAAAACTGAGCAATTTTTGCATCCCACGTGGTGAAGAGCTTTGAATTAGGACTCAGAATTAAGACATGGATCAGATATCAAAGACTTGACAGAATCAGACCAACAGGTAATCATGTTTCTTCACTTTCTCGGTAGAAATTACGAGTGTCTTGGCTACTAATCAAGAAGACGAACAGGAGACCTAAGGTACCTAGAGCAAAATAGTTCTCTCTAGACTACCAAGAAGATCACTACAAGGATTTGGGTCTATTACAACAAAATTATTTGTCACAATATGTGCCGATTTGTGGAAATATGTACCTATTGCCACGAAATGTCGTCCGTTGGGAAGCGTTGCAATTAAACACATGGTAATAGGCTATCGCAACAAAAAAGCAATCGTGGCAATAAAATATTCTATTGCAACAAAATTGTCGTCAGTTGCCACATTTTTCCATATGGCAACACCCACTTACCACCACAATTTGGTTTGTGGAAATAAATACGATTGAAGCCTTTTTATGTTGGCAAGAATTGTTTTTCAGACAAGTATAAGTAATTTTGAAGCAAGCTAGTTGGTAAAGCATGCCGTAGAGAACAGTGCGAAAATTACAATGATGTAAAATGCAGAGGGAAGATGCTGATGATGATCGGACTCACGGTCTTCTCCTGATGTTAACGCCTCCGACCTCCGTCACGTTTGAATCCATCAGATAAACCGTGCCCACCCATCGTCGTACTCCATGCTGCATCAGCCACCGCCGCGAAACCCTTCGACCTCCGCCCCTTGGAATATGCCACTGACCCAAGTCGCCGCTCACCCTACTCGCCACCACTCTGTTAGGGGTGCAAGGAAAGATTTCCCTTTTTTTATACAAACAAATAACGAGATAATACTGTAAGAATCCAGGGGTTAATGCAAATACGGCAACAACAAATCGTGTCCACTCCGGGCCCTAGCATCCATGTGTTGCTTGTACATTCACTAGGACGAACTGTCACCCCGCGTTGATAGTTTCCAGATGCCGGATTTACACTCTGATAGTTGTAGGACTAATCTGCTCGTGTGAGGATAGTTGTAGGATGGCTCGTGTAATTAGCTCAAAAAATTATAAACAATGGAAAAAATCATGATTGTTGCAATACCTTATACATATTATCTTGGATACATAACTTGTTGTAGTATGCAATAATTATTGCAACATAGTGAGGTTGAGGCAAAAAACTGCTATTACCACAATAAGTATTTTGTTGCAATACAAGCTAGTTTTTTGCAACAATATGAATACTTAGCGCAACATGGAAAAATGTTGCAATAACATTGAAAATATTACCACGATATTTTGCTTTTGTTGCATTAGCTACTCTCTATTGCAACAAGATGACAAGCTCACACAATAACGCGAAATTGTTGCAATAGGACCATCATATTACAACGCCAATGTGATTTGTTGCAATACGCAGCCTCTATTGCAACAAAAGAGGCAGTTACCGCGACAAAACTACATTGTGGCAATATGTGGAGGCTATTGCCACAATTGGGAATTTCGTGGTAATATTGTATTCTATTGCAACGAAAACTACCCGTTGCAATAATTATTGTTACAATAGACCGGATTCCTTGTAGTGAGACAAGCACAATCTCCCTTCATCTACTAAGAAGGGCGCCGAGCGCCACTCTAGTTCAAAGATCTCGAATGACCATACAAGAATGGAAGCTCATTAGTACCAGTGGAATGCTCCGTGGATTTAGCCAACATGCTAGTGATAGAGAAGGGCACTAGATTCATTGACTAAAGATTGTTTATCACCCGATGCCTCTGATGCTCACATGTATGCACTTTCTTTCTCGTCATCTTCTCTGTATTCGTGGTTCCTTCTTGGTGGCATTCTAACATGTCAAATATATAAAAGCAATATGGAGATGGAATAGTGTTTTTTCAAAGAGTATATATTAATATCACGAAGATACCAATTACGCTCAACCTCTGTAACAACGCATTTCCCTAGCCTACTCCACGATCAACTCCGGTCTCACTGGATTTCTGCTAGCGCTGGAGCTTCCGAAGGTGAACATGTCGGCAACTCTAAGCACCCGAGCCCCCAATCTCTCGTCGATCTTATTCCCCTTGAGCAATTGCTTCTCGCTGACACATTCCCAATTGTCATAGCATGGGAGGGACCACACGGAGTTACCGGAGCTTCGGGGTAGAGACTGAGAGGAGCAGCTGAAGGTTCGAGCCATTCGGGGAGGATACGATCATCGTCGAGCATGTGGTCAAGATCATCGTGAAGAGCCGCACCTCGTCGATATCTTGACAGAGCCCGGAAATCTCCACATCAACATCGCCGTCCATACCCGAGCTAACATTGTCACCTTCTTCATTATCGTTGTTTACGCACAGCCGCTGTAAGTCGTCCTCTCCCTTGTTCGTTGGTTCATTATTATATGGTATTGATTATATCATATAATTGATGGAGTAGATCTTTAGATCTTGATCGGGCAGTGTCGATTAGCCCAATTAACATAAAAGGTATCGTCAAATCATGTCATGACATGCCTCCGAGATGAGCCGTGCCGAGGTTGAGCTGGAGAAAAGCTGAATCCGAGAGTCTGTGCCACCGTGTCATAGGCGCTAAATCAAGATCCAATGCTCCAAATTCGTCGTGGTAAATTTAAAATCCTGAAAATGTTAGGCCTTGCAGAATTCATAATAAATATTTCACAACTTCGCTTTAGCTGAATCATTTTGCGTTAGTTTCATAATTTTAAGATCTATCTAGTGGAGCGGAAGTACCACTTTATGAACTATTAATCTTGTTGTTTGTTTTTTGCATTTTAAACCTCAATCTGGACAAAGATCCTATTAAATTAATTTCAATTAAAAATTGGTGATGTCCAATGCATGTCAAACTTGATGTATTAAGTTTTTGGTTGAAATAAAAATATTTTGAGCATTACATCATGTTTGCATGCATGCATATGTTAATATCTTTGTGTTAATGTTTTGTTTTGAGTTATTTATTTACCTTGCATACAATTTTCCAGAGCTCTGGAGGAGAATAATTGTTCAAAGTGCTTCTCTGATCAAGGCAAGTTACACCTTTGACCATATTTGTCTCAAGTTTTTTTACTATGCGTGTTTTTTCACTTCAAATGAGTAGTATGCATGTGTAGGACGTTTTGGTAGAAATATTTTACAAAGTATGGGTGCTATTTTGTAGTATGCCATTATACTTAGGAATATTTCTAATCACATTTCCTATCAATAGGAATTCCCTAAATTTTTCTAAGTGACATGCTTGTCCTAGACATTTCTCAATAGGGGGTTCAAAAGAAAGAAGTTTTTTTAGTGTAAGTACACTTCGTTTTTTACCATACTTTTCTCCTCAAGTCTACCTAAAAATAAAAACTAAGCTTTCTTGGGGGCAGAATGGTTGTCCTAACATAGAGCAAAATTTTGGCGGAGGACTGCGCCCAAGCATCAAATAAGTTTGCCATGTTTCAACCGTCAGAATCTTCTAGTGCAACCGCAAGAACATATGGTCTCTGTCTTGGCCATGTACTTAGTGGAAAACCTCACCAATGTACCGCCATTGGAAGTTTTTTTCGCACAGGCAGATCCGGAAGGTAGATGGGCAATTAAAGAAACACTTTGCCATGATCTCGTTCCACCTTAACGAAGATGAAGACTTTCAGCAAAAAGGCTTGATCACAGATTGAGGGTAAAGTGTACAAACTTTCGAGACTATTTGAAAACTAATCGATTAGCGGTGTTCATGGAAAAGAATAACTTGAGCATCTGAAGGATTTCCTCTATTTTCAAAGAAAAGTTTTCAAAACCTTATGGCGTGTGTGATATCATTCATAGGTGGGATTGGGGACTTGGTGTGTAATATACAAGTGTTAGGTTGAGGATTTGACACTTAGTGTGTAATATTCTTGTGTACCACTAGATCCTATGTTACTTATTAAAAGATAGCAAAGTAGGATAAAAAGATTTCTCCATATTCTTCTTAACTTATTAAAAATTGGATTTACGCAAATAAAGCTCAAGCCTCCTATTGTTAGTCTTAGTACATAGAGATAGGTTACCTTTTCTCTTTTTGGTCTAATTTTCCCAAGCATTCAAACTTTTGAACCATTTTGGGATGCTCATGTTATAAGCAGAATCTGAAGATTAAAGAAAGGTGTGTTAGAATCATGAATTTACACTCAACAAGCCCGAGGTGTTGATGGACTCGATTTATTTTAGTTCCAGTTGCTATATTTGAGCTAGCCTTGAGCTATGCAAAGATGTAATTGATTAAAATCTCTATTATTTGATTCGTGTAATAATGACATGTTTTTTCACTTGATATTTCATGGAATTTATGTACTAGTTAATGATCCGGGAAGTAGCATGTTAATCGCATATACTTATGATCTTACCCGCTCCAAGGTCAGAACATAAAAAACTATCAAATCGGAGTTAACTTTTGAAAACCACTCGAAGATGATATTTAGTATAATTTGGTTGCACGCTTATGTGTTTTAGACATATCGAAGAAAATTAGTTCATTTGTGCTTCTTGTCTCTATTGTTGCTTCTTTCATCTAGGCGAACAGGGTATTCCCTCCAACAAGAGAACAATTTAAAACCAAAATAGTTGAATATTTGATACACAACACTTCAGACAAACTCAAGTTCTGATTCGAATCAACCCTGTAAGACGAGAGGATTGCGACGTAGCTAACGAATGGCAGGAAGCAAAGAAGCCCCGACCACCAATCGAAAGAAGAAGAAGTGTAGTTACAAATGGATATCTGGTGTCTCGTACCATTTGGTTTGTGTATGCATTGTCCGCGTTTGTATCTAACACAATTTCCCTAATGTCTTCCAATCCTAGGGCATATATGCATCAAAGGGCTCACTTTCTTGCATGTACACCTTGGATGGATGGGCATACGAGGCTGGAAAATGGTTCTACTTGGCACCTGCAGTGGCTTTCCAATTGATGTTCACAGTATGGAGACATTGATTTAGAAGCGCTGAGCTGATTAC
Source organism: Avena insularis (assembly GCA_023614405.1). Classification (NCBI taxonomy): domain Eukaryota; kingdom Viridiplantae; phylum Streptophyta; class Magnoliopsida; order Poales; family Poaceae; genus Avena; species Avena insularis. Next base: position 570,500,660 of record CM042692.1, read on the forward strand.
ATTTATAACATCCGGCTACCGGTAGTAGATTTCCGCATTCAGTTTATATTCAATTAGTGCTATTTTCCCCTTTTATTTACCAAAGAAAATTTAAGCTACCTGAGTTAAATAAGTTTAAGGTGAGGAGAGCCACCAAATAAAATGATGCTACCATCCTCAATATATATAAGTGTATATAGCCTAGAAAAACCCCATATAGACGAGATAAAATCACTCAGGTAGTCACCTAGGTGGTCTTCCCTACATACCCCGTCGGAGTTCGGCGTGATTGTATGGATCTGTTTCCTCGCAAAAATAAAAATAAAAATTTAGGAATGTTTTGTAGAGCGGTTAAGCCTTGATGTGATCAGAGTTTTTCTAAAGGAGATGTTCGGACAAACTTTGGCCGCAGCTCAACGTCGTGGCCCCTTCGATTGTTCCATGTGCACGGTCCATATTCTACCGAATGTATTCACAAACATACATGTAAGGTGCCGTGTCCGTGTGGTGAGTTATTAAGATTTGGCAGTGATTTTTGAGAGTAGAACACGGTAAGTTTTTGAGCCTTCGGTCTTACTCTTTCCTGCAAGAGTATTATCAGTCACATTGGTCAGTTCTGCTCGTGAGACTTGGATGTTACCGTAAACTGTATATGTTTTTTTGACTGACCGCTTTGCTTTGCACCTGCCTTGAGTAATTGTGTTTGCTTTGCAAAAGAGCACAATTTCATTTCTTTATGTCTGTTACATCAAGTCACTAACTAAGATTACAGAATATTCGCTCTACAGAGTATTTTGCCGCCGCAGTATGTTGTAGTTATGTCGCTTTGTGAAATTTGTGCACACCTGTGAACTAACCCGATTTGGTCCAGCCTAATGGGCACCAAGGAATCATAATCAACCCTGTCCTTGAAACCTCGGTCACCCGGTGACCAACCAACATCAGAAATGCCGACTCAAGATAATCTAGTCGGAGGTGCCGTCTGGTACGTGTGTACATAGGAATTTGGACCTAAGCTAGTTTTCCTAATGTCTTCCAATCCAACGTCATATATGAGACCAAGAAAAGGGTGCAAAAGACCCATGTTGTCGCATGCACACTCGGAAAGGACTAAAATAAGAGTCCAGAAAACAGCGCTACTTGCAAGTTACAATAGCAATATGAAAAGTCAGGTTAGAACTGGTGATATATGTAGTACTGGGTCTCCACTGGTGTCCAACACCACATCACGTGGCAATAGCAATGATAGCAATATTTATGTTTCTGTAAGGTATGTTCTTAATATATGTTTACTCTCCTGGTCCGCAAATATACGCCTAGCTTTGTCTCAACTCTATTTGTTTAAGTTCAATTAACTTTATCGAAAAATGTACAATTAATGATGAAAATAATTATTATCACTAGATTATTCTGGAAGTAGAGTTTCACAATAAACAAATTTGATGTTATATACATTGCCATTCTTTTTAACAAAGTTGGTCAAACTTAAAAATGTTTGACTTAAGACAAGCCTTGAAGTACACTTATTTAAGAACTCATGGAGTACATGTTCCTCAACACGTAAATTGCACTGTTCAAAAAATCGTCCGAATCAACGATTAATAGACCGATTAATCGCTACTAGGGACCTAACCGTGTCGATTACCACTAATCCGTTGATTTAATCCTTTATCCGATTAATAGCTATGACAGACTGATTACTAGGTATATTGCCGATTAACTACTACGCTTGGTCAAAAATGTTGCAAAATTTTCAACGCATATCAGCCGTCCAACTGCTAGCCCGCCCCAATGAAGTAGGTTTTGCGAAGCTCCCACTCGATTCCCGCCTCCAAGAGCTCGGTTCCCACCGTCACCAACCAGTACCCTGGATAGGTGGTGGGAGAAGAGCAACTTCAGAGATTAGCGGAGAAGCGTATTTGTTTTATTGGGCATTTGGGTTCTAGATAAGTAGGGTTAGGCATATACAGGCCCATATACTATTTCTTTCTTATATACACATGTTTTAGGTGCTAATTTGCTTAGGTATCACCGATTAATATTCGACCGATTAAATCAGTTAATCATCCGGATTCTGATTACTGGCTACTCCCAAGCCGACCGAGCAGTTAACGATTACCGATTTCCTCACCATTGGTAAATTGTAGAACCATTAAAAACACAAGAAGTTGAGACCGGTCTCAACTCGGAACTGAGGTAGGTCTCATCTCCGAACTGTAGAATAGTGCATCGTTGTGTTGGGATGGCTCTCTCCGGCATGAGCCGCTTATAAAAATCAATATATCCTAGAGAAAATAGTGTTTGATGGTGATACTTTTTTATGGAAGCCTGGTTTGCGACTACCTATGAATGACACCACAGTAGTCTTAAGGATGAGTACCTGGTGTTACTCCTCTTGGAAGATTCGTAGTTAGGATGGGGAGTAGATCACTACTTCATGTAAGGGGTAACATATATGTGATATGACATTTACTTGTTAGACCGAGCAGAGATACACATACTTGACATTGTGTCCAAACCCCTATGAAGTCGGTTGGATGCTTTTGGGGGCGCCGCTAGGTATGATCTGCTAGAAATGATCTTAGAGCATCTCTAGAAAATACCGCAAGAGGCACCACAAAATTGGTTTGCAGTTTACTGAGAACAACTTATGTGGTATGGAACTAGACTACCATTGTCTTAATTCTCACGGTGAAGAATCCAGAATACCATGCAATTATTCTTTGTAATGTATTATACAAGTTGATATCGACGGTCTTTGCTACTTGTCTCAATACTATTTTACCGGATATAATTTTGCCAACATAATTGTTGTGTGTCCTAGGTCAGCTGATCCGGATAATGTGTTATTTTCTTATGGGATCACACACTTGATGCATACAAAAGGGGGGTTGTGATGGTTTCGTGGTTGTTAAACTTGACATGAGTAAAGCTTATGATCGTGTCGAGTGGCCTTTCCTATAGAGGATAAAGATCAACATGGGGTTTTGGGAGCAATGGTTTGGCTGGTTATGGAGTGTGTGTCATAGGTATTATACAACGTTGAAGTGATAGGAAAACTCAGTGATTTTACTCCTCAATGAGGCATGCGATAGGGTCATACTTTGTCATCATATTTGTTCATAATCTATGTTGAAGGTTTCGCAGCACTCATGCATCAGGCGGAAGTAGAGAGGTCTATTGAAGTTTTAGAAATTGTCTTGGAGCAACGGGGATAAAGCACTTTTTTCGCTGATGATTCGCTTACTGTGATGAAGGCTAATGTTTCGGCAGCAAATTGCAAAACATCAATCTTGTATGATTTGCAGTCGGGGAAAATTATAAATAAAAATAAGTCTTATATGAAATGATTTGTAAATGGACTAGAGTTGAGAGGAAGTGTGTGGTTCTTCAGACACTTGCATATTGAATCTCACAACCAACGATAGCTAGGACTCATTGTTCATATTTGAGCGTCAAATAAAAAAGAATTTGTTTCTAAATGGGAAGGTGTGGATACACATAAGAGGTTGGAAAGAGTTCGCCGGAGACCTTGCCGGCGACCTTGTAGCAAAAAAATATCGTATTGTAGTAAAACCGACTTCGCCGGAGATATCGCCGGAGACCCTCGCTCTCGTAGAAAAAAAAATACGCTATTGTAGCACAACCACAAAACTCGTGTAGCAATTTTTTTTTCTAATGTAGCAAATGTGACATCGCCGGAGACTCCCGCCGGAGTCCTCGTAGCAAAACCGTAGAGATTGTTTGTAGCAAAAAATATATAAATACATAGCAAAATAATATGCTAAGTTAGCAAAATGCTCGTAGCAAAGATAGAGACGAAAATAGCGACATCGGCCAACTAGAGTAGCAAGCGCTAACTGTGGTAGCAACATCAGACACCATATGTAGCAAAGTCGTCTGTCATCAGTAGCATCTCCGGCATCCCCTAGCAGCAGTATTATTACTACAGGGGAGGAGGTCGGAGGAGGCTGATACGTTGCTAACGTATCCATAATTTTTGATGTTCCATGATTGGTTTTATCTACTTTCTTGTGTTTTGTCCACACTTTGGAGTACTTTTCATATGATTTCTTGGACTAACCTATTAACAAGAGCCACAGTTCCAGTTGTCTGTTTTCTGCTGTTTTTGATTTCAGAAAGTCAGAAAATGAATATTCTCGGAATTGGACTAGATAAAAGCCAAAGTCGTTATTTTTTCGGAAGATTCACGGAGCCAGAAGGAGAGACGAAGGGGGGCCACAGGGTGGCCAAGCCACCCCTAGGCGCGGGTCCCCCTGGCCGCGCCAGGGCATGGTGTGGGCCCCCTGGCCGCCCACCGACCTTGCCTCTTCGCCTATAAGATGCCTCCCGATGCAAAAACCTTAAATCATCCAGCCTCCAGCCACGAAAAGTTCCGCAGCGCCGTCGCCACCGAAGGGGAGATTCGGGGGACAGAAAGCCTCTGTTCCGGCACCTTGCCAGGACGGGGAAGTGCCCCCGGAGCCATCTCCATCGATCTCCACCACCATCTCCATCACCGTTGCTGATTCCCATGATGAGGAGGGAGTAGTTCTCTCTCAAGGCTAAGGGTTCTACCGGTAGCTATGTGTTCATCTCTCTCTCTATGCATGATCTTATTGAGATCATGAGCTTGTAATCTATAGATCTACCTTGCTACTCAAGTGCTTTAATAGATCTCTGCTCTCCCCATGTGTGTGAAGTTGACAGTGTGCACACCATGGTGGCACTTAGGCTAGAGATTACAAATACTTGTTATGAGTTATATTTGGAGTTGGATGTCTTTATGAAATTGTGGTGTTTGTTTGAACCATCTAGTACTCAAGGTGACAGTGTGGGGTTACCTAGATGGAAAAGGTGAACTTTGAGGAGTGCTGTTATAGCCCTACCGTGGATTAGAGTGTCTAACCAGAGAGTAGTATCATGAAGATAATATATTTATATGAGAGTGTTCACTAGTGAAAGTATGATCCCTAGGCCTTGTTTCTAAGCACTGAAACACCGTTTGCTATTAGATCTATTATATGTTTGCTTGCTTCTATCTTTATTTCAGTTTTACTTTAGTCTTTTCCACGATGTCAAGCTATTTTCTATCACCGTTATCACTTATAATTATCTATACCACTTTTATTTTACTATCTCTTCGCCGAACTAGTGCACCTATACACTTGACAAGTGTATTGGGTGTGTTGGGGACAGAAGAGACTTCTTGTATCTTGATTGCAGGGTTGCTTGAGAGGAAATACCTTTGACCACTTCCTCCCTGAGTTTGATAAACTTGGGTGATCCACTTAAGGGAAAATTTGCTGCTGTTCTACAAACCTCTGCACTTGGAGGCCCAACAACTGTCTACAAGAATAGAAGTGCGTAGACATCAGAGGCGCAGGCGGCGACTCTGACGACTTCCCCGACGGATCCTTGCGCGGCGGCAGTCAATCCGGCGGCGGATCTCGGAGGGGACACATCGACTACCGGAGGAGGAGGAGAAGGTAGGGGTGCGCTGGCCTGAGGTTGTCGGAGCGAGCGCGGCAGAGCTCGAAGCTCATCCATGGCCCGTGCGATTAGCAGCCTCGGTGGGACGAGCAGCAACACGCATCGGGCCGAGCGGCATCGCACATCAGGCCGAGCAGCGCGACGGGGCGTTGCTGTGGCGGCACAACATTGCTGCGGCGGCGCGGGGCGCGCAGGGACGAGCGGCGGCGCGGCCAGGAAAGGCTGCGGCGTGGGAGAGAAATTGGGGAAGAGATAAGGAAAACTCCCGTGGGCCCGTAGAAAAGCGACGGGTGCGCGCGTTGACGTTTTTCCAAAGAAAGCGAGAGAAGCGACCCGGGGGATTGTTTCCTTCGATCCCCCGGGGGAACCGTATCGTTACCCTTCCCAATAGTTCAGTTCTAGATGCAAAACCTCATCCTGGCATGTCATATATACGTGGCACAACATATTAGGTCGGTTCAATTTGTTGAGAGAGGGAATGACCTAGCTGGTTTCTATAGGGGATCTGATTAATGTTTTGCTTGATCCATGGACCCCAGGAGGGTCTACTCATTGGCCATTAAATCATCAGGTCCTATCCTTTGTAGAATTGGTGTCTGACCCGATCAACCCTTGACAGAGCAGTGGAAGAAGATTCACTACACAATCTGTTTGGAGCTGAGGATTCAAAACACATTTTGTCACTTCCACCCATGTGCGGCATGTAAGATTATGTTGCCTGGCATTATGATTCTAAATTAAACTTTCGGTATAATAAGCATATCATCTCGGAGTAATCTTAAGTAAATTGTGGACAATGCAAATATCAGGCAGGATATGAATTTTCCTATGGCAAGTTGGACATATAACAGGCTACCTACACGTATGAATATCAAGAGGAAACATGTTGATTTGCACACCAAATGTCCTGTCTGTGGGATCTTGATGACGATGGTGGTCATATATTCTTGAGATGCAAATTCATGCAAGTCTGGCGTTGTGTTGATATGGAAGTAGATGGGCTAAAGTTTTTGGATTGTCGAAACCCTATGGCAATGTACGAGAAAATCCGGCCCCTGTTGCCTGTGAAACAGAAGCGTATTCTGATTTCTGGTTGCCCGGAGTTCCTGCACCCTTAATTTCATTTTGTTGGAGTTTTCTTGATGTCATCGAGAATGTAATAAGGTGTCCCATGAATCTGTAGTCTATGGCACATGCGAGTGTACCGATCACTCAGTGGATCGTGTACTCGCCATATTTCATTTCAACTTTGGTAGCCAGCAATTGTGCTGCCGCTCGAGTTTAAGGGTATAACTATTCCAAGTTTTAAAAAATAGTATATACTTGAAGGGTCAACACACCGACCCTCAAACGCGGGTATCAACGACCTGTCGTGGCTCATTATAAACCATTTGTGCAGTGTAGTAGTACTCATATTTTAATGGTACTTGGGAAAGATAAATTAAGAATCCAACTGCGTTCAGAATTTTAATTTAATGAACACTACGCTATATTTACAAAAAAATAAAAGAAGTACAATTCTGTTGTGTTCTAGTCATCTATACTACTTGCTTCCTTTAATGCTTTTTTCCCCTAGCCGGACAGAGTAGTCCTTCCGTCTTTACAGGAAACAGCTACAAAGCCGACAGCTTCATGCCGTCGACATAGAAGGATATGCCATCGGCCTAAGGGTCTTGGTCCCTCATTGAGTATTTATCACACATGTTGTACTAACTCATCTGGAATCATGCTGAACTCTACAAGTTGTACCTAATGTTCACGACGCATCAACTTGAGAGAAGGAAAAGATGCCCTATAGGCACCCGGAGACCGAACAATAGATCTGGTTAGATACGGATATCTCGTAGGTGGCACCATTTGGTTCATGTATAAACAGAAAATGTTTATACCAAACACGTTTTTCCTAATGTCTTCCAATCCCGCAGTGTATGTATCAAGAGCCTTACATTCTTGTACACACACGAGGGAAGGGTGAACAAACGAAAACCTGGAAATGGTTGCTACTTGCAATATGGTAAGCTGGGTTAGAACCAACGAAATATATACATATATATGGTAGCGGCCTACCGGTGGTAGGTTTGTTGGCCCGGTGGACATTCACTTTTATTTGACTATTACATTTTCTTTTATGGTTTTTATGGAGTCTTGTTGTTGGAGTGGGAACTGAATATACAAAATAAACAATAGCCACCGAACAGATTTTAAGATAAAGATGGGGTGGTTTCTGGTGACCACTTCACCGAAGTTAAACAAAACGATAGTGTAGATGACCATCCATCATCCATGTATATGTCTCTTTATGTGAGCGCGTTGCACCCCTTTCCTTCTTCCGCCTAGCATGCAAGAACGTGTTGCTTTTCTGCCTCCTCCGCATGGCCGCCCAAGCGAAGACTTGTCGCACACAAGGCAAGCGCGCTTCCCAGACCAAGCCCCATGGCACGCGAGGAACCAGCTCTATTAGACATGAATACCACAGCGTGATTTGGAAACCCAAGGTCCTCCATGGTTTTGAGATCGGGAAGACACAATGCTAATGGGATGAGTTAATGCTAACGTGATCTAGCGCGACAGGACTTCGGCGAGCCAGATTCCTCACCATCTAGCCTCCGACGAGATCGGTGCTACACGTCATGTTAGTTTTCGAAGATTTTTTAATATTGCAAACTCGTGTGCGTTCGCTACGACACACAAGGGAGGTGCTGCAATGATTCTTGGGATATGCTGCAAATGTTTTTGAGAGAAGCGGAACACACTATTCTCCCATGATGCATACGTGTGTTAATTGTATTCGAGAATTTGCTGCATACACTTTTTTTTCATCGGTGTTTTTGAAATGTTACGTCATTTCTACAAGATTTGATCCGCAGTGGGAAAAATATTGCAACGAGGTTGTATTAGTTTTTTTTTTGCTAAAGGGTCGAGGGTTGCATAGGTCGAGGCGGACGATATTTCATGTATTATAATGATCAACCTGTGGGAGAAGTGGACGATGGAACCTCCCAGTCGTCTGGATGATGCCTAGCGTACTCCTAATCGAAAAATAATGCGAAGACTCGTTTCCCTGTCCATCTCCACACAGCAGACAAACATCTTGTATGTGCCTTTTAGCTTTGTGCACGTGTGGTGTAATAGACCTCACTTCCCCATGGTCGTTTTAACCTTTTCCTCATTTTGGACGGGGACAGAGTGGCCGCCGTTGTCTTTGTTAGCGCTGCAAGGCTTCACGCCTCACTTTCTTTAGGTTTCCGTATGAGAGGCATGGAACGGAAAAAATACGAAGAAATTCCAACGTGGGATTTAACATAATCAATTTTTAATATAAATCTTGAAATTTATATATTAAATAAATTATTTATGGAATATACTCTAGAAACTTGTGAAAAAAGTTGATGTGTCAATTGTCATGCATTCACATAATGCTCTTCACGTAATAAATGATCCAAATTCTATTGCACACGTCTGGACTAACATTGTGTAACATGTTTTCGCAAAAAAAAGAACATTGTGTAACATGCATGAAGCAAATGTACGGGTGTGGGTGCGGTAAGTTATTCAGATTTGGTAGCAAATTATATTTGGACGTAGGACAAGTATGTTTCGAGGATTCGAGCTACCTTTCCTACAGGAGTAATATTGCTCAGCAAGGTCAGGTTTCCACGTGAAATTGTAAACAAGTAGCTGTTATTTTTTCCCTAAACCACTCTGCTTTGCACATTCTCTTGTTTGCTTTGCAAAAGGCACAATCTCCTCTTGTTATGTCCAGGGACGGAGCCAAGTTCTCATCTTGAGGGGGGCAAAATGGACATGAGGGGGGCAGAGTTAACTACGTCAGCAAGATATTTGAGTTCTAAAGCCTAGAATTCTTCCCAAAATTTCAACCATGGGCCTCTTCCCCCCTTGTCTCCGTCCCTGGTTATGTCAGCTCAGCCATTAACTATGCTTACAGAGTACCGACATCAGCTCGATTACCAGACAAAATACAGCTGCTGCAAAGAAATTTCCTAATGTCTTCCAATCCAAGATTCTTGCACGTACACGGTGGAAGGGTGAAGATAATGGGAGCTACGTGCGGTAGTGTTGGTAGCGATGTTTGGCATATTGAGGTTCGCATGAACGACATACCCTCTCTGTTCAGAAATATAAGACATTTTAGCTTGGTGAAATGAAACTTCTACAAACCTATACACTAAAAACATCTAGATACATTCGATTCATAAATATAAAACGTCTTATATTTCTGAACGGAGAGAGTATATAGCACCGGGCTACCACTTCGTAGTAGGTTTGGGTAGTCTGTTTATTTAATAAGTATTAAAGGTTTTCTCCCTTTTTGTGAATTATTATTGTCGATGGAATAGCCACCAAACATAACTTAATGTAAAACATTTACCCACAATTCTTTTAATATGAAAAATGGGCACGGCTAATACTAGTTAACGATTTTATCAAAGATAAAGTGTTAAATGAGATAATAAAAGGAAAAAAGCCTCAAAATAAAAGGAAGTTAAGTAATGCCCTCAATGTAGGGTAGCAAGTGGGATCCCCACCTAGATCTCACCGTACTCTTCCCACTAGCTCCATCAATTCACCTGCCCGTAACTTCTCCCCTCTCGGCCTCTCTCGAACCTCCCGCGACTGCTCTCCTCCACCAAGTCTTCGGGCCGGACCGGATCCTCTCCCGTCGGTATTGCCGGTCGGAGTGGGCAAAGGGATGGTGCCAGATGTAGATTTAGGGTTAGTTTTCTTCTGGATTTGTCCTATATGGCGTCTGGGGGTAGGAGGGTGGATGTTGGCAGCCAGATCCACCAGCCATGGTCTTCTTGTGCTCTTTTGTGTCGTGCCGGTGGCAGGTGGCAGCACATGCGGGGTTGAGGAGCCATTGCATCCCTCTAAATAAGGCCTGCATATGGAGTTTGATGCTGGGATTTGTGGACCAAGCCCAGCTCGATGTTGATGTTCTTCTCGTTGAAGCGGAGCTCCCATGGAGGGAGACGAAGGCGGCGACAGTGGGAACTCCTACAAACTCCCCCAATAAGGTCCGTGTGGTTACTATGGTTCGTCACCACTGCTATCCTCTACACTTGCCTCCCCGAGTCCGTGCCAGGCGCTCTGGGTCTGACGGCAAGTTGCTTTTCATGGTGTGGTGTTGGCGTGCCTTTTCTACTATGGTTCTGCTTTCTGCACTTCCTTCCTTCTTCTCCTCGAGCTCCAATGTGGTGATGGGGAAAGAAGCATTCAGAGCAGGCACTAAACCGGGATGGATTCGGAGTTCAAGTACCTTTTCTTCATGGAGCTTCTCCTTGGTGTCTTTTGGGAAGACGCTGATATCTTTGGCTAAGATGGCCTTTTTTAAGCCGGTGCTCCCGCAAGATTTCAACCTCCATTTGGAGTTTAGGCGTTGAGTGCTTCGCCGGACCAGAGGCAGGTGGTTCCGTCCCCGTCTTCGTCCATGGTTGCAACGTCATGAGCTCTCTACTCCGTAGTAGGGAAGAGGACGGACTAGATTGTAGCTTCAAATCTTTTAGCAAGGCCCGTTCTACAAATGCTAGGGATCTATGTGTAATCTTCTTTTTATATGGGGTCCTTTGCAATCAACTTGTTCCTCCACTGGTATATTAATGAAAGGTTCCGGCCCCTTGTGATATATTAATGAAAGATTTCTAGTGTACAATGTTGATAAAACTTTGCACTATAAAATTTAAAATGAATTAGAAATAGCATCTAGGTGGGACCCCACACTTACCTAATGTATAGTCGGTAAACAGTCTTCGGACGTGAGTTGGTCAACACGTCAACAGCCGGACCCGCCGCCATCCGCCAGTGCAACGTAGTGGTCGAAACAAAGGCAGCACGGAAAAAGCACGAAAACGCGCGCCCCGCACGCGTCTCACGACCTCGCTAGCTCCTTCCTTGTTTTCTCGCTCTGTCCTCCTGGCTCGGCTCTCCTCCGCGTCCACGACTATTCTAGACTCCTCCAGCGCACGGAACCGCCATGCCCAAACGGGCCAAACCTTCCTTGATGCTTCGTCGCTATATAAAAGCTGAGTTCGGTGCCCTCCCTCCACCAAACCCAATCAAGCAGTCGGTTGATTGAATGAAACAAAGTCAGAGCTAGGGTGCAAAAAAGCGTCGGTGGACTACACCGCGGATTCAGCAGGATTCAACCGGTCTCTGATCGATCATGGACAAGGTGCTGGCCTTCTCGATCCTGAGCGCCGACGCCAGCTGGGCCCGGATGTCGTGGCGGAGCAAGAAGCAGGATGATCAGACGGCGGACGCAGAGCAGCAGCAGCAGCAGCTGGGAAAGGGGAAATCGCAGTCCAAGTTGCAGCCGCAGCTTCCGGCGCGAGGAGAGCTGCGGCGGCCGCGGTTCGCGCCGGAGTTGGACGGGATCGACTGCTTCGAGACCATCGTCTGGCGCTAGCTAGGGAATCGCCAGATGCGCGCCCTCTCTCTCTCTCTCTCTCTCTCTCTCTCTCTCTCTCTCTCTCTCTCTCTCTCTCTCTCTCTCTCTCTCTCTCTCTCTCGTGATGATTCTTTCTTGGGTCCTTGGTCGGACAAAGGCGTGTTCTTTTACTTTCCAATTTCTGAGCTAATCAACTTCCTGTCAACATTGGACTCACTGTAACCAACTCAGCTCCTCTTGATCATTGATTGTTTCTGTTTGATTCAGCCTTTTGATTTTGCAAAGTTCAGAGAAATGTTTCAGAGTAGTCAAGTCAAGCCTTGATGGTTGGTGCGATGGAGATGTTCAATCTACCACTACCGGTCCAAGTGAGCGTGCAAAATAAACGCCTATACGGTGGTTTGGCCATGGTCCCAATCGGATGGTACAAAGAATCAAGCCTATACGGTGTGTCACTTGCTGAAGAAAACAGAGCACTATAGCCCACCCACATGGTAAGGAAATCAGAAATACGGCATCACAATCGATCAGACACTGGGCACTTCACAAAATCAGACCGACACATAGTCTTTGTCCAAAGAGAAGGGTGTCTAGCTGCTAATTTCTCGGTAAAGAAAAGGAAAATGATACGTATCCTCCGGACGACGATGGAACCGTTCCATCGTCCGGGTCACTCTCGCTCACACGTTGGGCAGGTCTCACCACAGCCTCTATTTTATCTTCTTCTCTCGCCAACAACTCCCAGCACGATCCCATCCACACGCCACCGCGCGCGCCGGACCTCCTCCTGCAGCCGCCGCACGCCTCGACCTCCTACCGCAGCCGTCCCACGCACTCCGATCTCCGTCGTGCCTTGCCCCGCCGCTCCAGCTCCAAGCTCCGCCTGCGCGCTCTGACTTCTGCGACATTTGTTCGTAGTTTATTTTTTCGTTGGTGGAGTATTTGCTTATTTTTTTCGTAGTTTATTTGTGACATTTGTTCTCATTGGTCAAATGCACGTCCTTATTTATTATTTATTTTCATGTGGTTGCTATCCATGGAGGACAACCTACCTTATGTAGCCAAATGTACATCCGTGTTTTCTTCTCTGTTTTACTTTAACTTGAATTTTTATAATTAACTTTTGAAAAAATGTTACGGTTTTGAAAAATACTAAGATTTTGAATGCTAATATCTACTCCTGATGCAACTTGGCTGAACTTGTGGTATGCTGGGTTGCTGCTTCTTTTTTAAATGGTGATGGCCTCCCTGATGCCAAATCAAAAGAGAGTCTATCTACTGCTGTATATATAATTTGGAACATCTGGAATGAAAGAAATAGAAGAATTTTCCAAGACAAGAAGATGAATCCCACTGAGGTAGCTAGGAAAACAAGAGATGAGTTACTGCAGCTAAAACTGGCCTAAGGCCAGTAGATGAGTTGCTGAAGCTAGGACCGGCTATGGCTAGAAGTTTGTATAGCTTTTTCCCTTTTTGTCTTATGCCATGTAACCTATAATTATGGGTTTCCCACTTCTTTAATGCATAAAAGCAGTGCTCCTGCTGCTCACGTCAAAAAAATAATTTGGGGTCCTATGCGGCCGCATGACCCACACACTCTAGCAGGCCAGACCCGGCTCATCAGGGTACGTAAGTATTATGTACACAATATGTATCGGAATTCATCATGTATTTGCGCCAATGACACCTCTAGTTTCATCTTGAATGCCCATGTAAATAACGTAACTATGTTTTCAACACTCTTGCTTCGGTACGCCCCCTCCCTACGTTGGCAGCGATGCATTGGACGGTCTAAATCGTTCCTTATCTGCCTGTTTATGACCTAGCGATGGCCCTAGAAGCCCACCTCCTTTCCCACGCGGTCCAGATCCATCCCGTATTACCCATTTGTCCATCTGCCAATGCGTATGTGCACCGAACCATCGCTCCTCCTAGTTCCTGTCGCCTTCTAGTTTCCTCTTTTTTTTCCAGTTGGCAACAAAACCTGCAACTGCATCACCGCTCGTGGAGGTCGACAATGGTTGGCGGCGGAGAACTGCATCACCGCTCGTGGAGGCCGTCGATCGGTTTCGGCATCGTTCGAGTCGCTGAGTCAGGTCCCGTACGTGATTGCTTTAGATCGCCTCAGCAGTAACCAAGTCAGGTCCCGTACGACATGCGGTATCAGATCCGTATGATTGATTTAGATCGTACCGAGTCAGGTCCCATACGACATGCGGTATCGATCGATCGTAGGACCGACCCTTTTTTTACGAGAGTTCCTGTACAATACGACTATAGAGTGGCCAATATGGGAGAATGAATCAGACTTCGGCCCGCCCACAACCCGTCCGCCAACAAATCCACCAAAGCTTCCCTCTAGGGGGGGGGGGGGGGGGCAACCAGCAATGATAACCTCTTTGAAGATTTTATTAAATGATCTCTCCTTTGCTCTCGTGATCATTTCAATAATATCAAGATCTGTATTCCATTTCTCACCAATTTTCCACCAAAAATTTCGACTGAAGTCACTTGAGAAAAATGAGTGCATAACAGACTCCTCAGTTTGTTCTTCACAAAGAACACAATATTGGGACTCAACATAGAAATTGTTCATGATCGTGACCTCTTTGTTGTTTAGTCTATCTTGAATCAGCGTCCAAAAGATTTTTTTTTGTTTAGGTAAGGAAGTAGATTTAAAAATCCATTTGTATGTCACATGAGCTATCAGAGGATTACAGATACACTTTCTCTGTTGGATATTTGATGCTATTTCCTAGGAAGCTCCATTCATCAAATCTAACATTGGGTTCCTGGTTCAGAGAGAATAGAAGCTGCTGGACAATATTGCATTGATCAACAGCGGTCATAGATAGAGAAAGATTGAAATGATCGTATATATCATTGCTAGCTATCTCAAATGCGTTTCGCAGAGTGATCTTTTTATTTTTGTCAACGGAAAATAATTGGGGGAATTTCAGCTACAAAGGTTCATCATTCCACTTCTCTTTCCACATCATAATACTTTTTCTAGCTAGCATATAACAAATCCTTGAAATCATCTTAGAGGGCAACACAGTCTCTCCACCAAAAGGAAGCATTGGACCTTTAGAATTATTCACTGAAGGTAAGTTGCCATTCTGGTAATATGCTTTCCACAGAAGATCTACCCAAGGAAGATATGTGAGTTGTAGAATTTGTAGATATTCTTAATCGTAGGAGATTTTTTTGCAGCTCAAATGCGTCGAAGAAAAGTTTGAGGAAACCGCCTTATTGTCGGAGATCCCCGACCCCCCAACACAGTCTCTCCACCAAAAGGAAGCATTGGACCTTTAGAATTATTCACTGAAGGTAAGTTGCCATTCTGGTAATATGCTTTCCACAGAAGATCTACCCAAGGAAGATCATGTGAGTTGTAGAATTTGTAGATATTCTTAATCGTAGGAGATTTTTTTGCAGCTCGAATGCGTCGAAGAAAAGTTTGAGGAAACCGCCTTATTGTCGGAGATCCCCGACCCCCCCCCCCCCCAACTCCTCCATCCTCAGCATCTCCTGCCACCGGAGCACTACGATGAGTTCTGAATATGTAGTCCGAGACACCACAAAGGGACAAGACTCAAACCTAGTGTATACAATAGAGAAGCCAGCGCACACGCCTCAGCCAAGTTTTTTTTTTTGCGGAAAAAGATTCGGATCTATTTCATGAGTTCATAAGAAGTACAAAGTATCCTAAACATAATAAAAATTACATCGAGGTCTTTGGACCACCTAACGAATACTACTGCCGCCAGAGCGAGCCGCCGACGTGCCGCTGTCGCCGCTCCATTACCGGAGCCGGCATGCCATTGTTGATGACAGTCGGGAAGTCTTCGTGCACGTGCCCCTAAGGACCAGCGCCCCAGAGATGAAGTTGTCGCCATTAAACCCTTAAATTGATCCGAAACTTGTAGCACCAAAGCTAAAACACACGTAGACTGGACAAGATTCAGAACACACATAGACTGGACGAGATCCACCACTCCATGGAAGCGGCGATCAGACGAATCCCCACCCTCCTCAACGCCAGCAGCAGGATCGTCGCCGACGAGGTGGAAGAGGAGGCGGGTATACCTTATTCTTGTCCCGCACAACGCCGTCATAGCCACCATAACGACGATGCCGGATGACCAAACTTTAACTTTAGGGACCCTTCTACACCATCGAGCGCAGGTCCGAGGTCCCCACCTCCTCCCGCCGCCGGAGCGGCAAGCAGAGGAGGCGGGGACCCGTCGATGCTCGGTCGCAGACGGCGAGGACGAAGTAGATCGTGGCGGCTGCTAGGGTTTTTACCCTAGCCGCCGCCTCTTTTTCTCACGGGAGGAGAGAGCGTATCTCTCTGCCGCCTCAGCCATCTTCTGATGGCATGACCGCTCGAGAAGACCTCAGTTTGGACCGGGGTACACGAGGAGATCCTCTCACTACTGAAGCAAGAGTAGGGAGAGGATAAGATGAGATCCCCATGACTTTCCTCGTAGGAACAAGTAAATAAAATAAATGAAAATGAAGGCTCTACCATGTGCAGAACTAAAGGCAGAAGGAAAGTCATCCACAAAATTTTCTTTCTAGCATTACCACGTCACTTGATCGATTAAGTTTCATCGGAGTATAGTCTATATCCTGCGGGGAAGCTGAATATGGTACCAAGGTTCTATAGAATTTCCTGTCCTCTCAAGATTTTGAACTTTTATATTACAGCTTTGCAATTTTCAGTCCCTCGAGAATTAGATTAGAGTTTATTCAACTCCCGAAATGATCAGATTAGCATCGCGGGTTGTAGCTAAGATATTTAGTTACAACTGAGATTTTTAAGTTGCAAGTGGGTAGCAATAGAGAAAAAAAGTTGATGCAGTAAAAATAATTGCTCATATAGTGCAAACCCTGTGTGTGGATGACATCACTTGATTGAGAATTATCCACATCCCTTGTATTGAATACTAACTGGTCATTCATGGCTAAAAGAAACTTGCCGGAAGACCTTGCACTTCTCCATAAAAACGTATATGTACCACAAGTTTACCTCGTATAAATTCATTCGTCTTTGTAGCAATCATGCTACTTGTAAATTCATCATATTATGATTAGAAGCATGGGATACAATGAAGGAAAAATAAATTAACAAAATATGTCACGAACTCCCACTGCGGTGTTTGATGAAGATTAAAGGCGCGGACATCATGGACGACATCGACAAGGAGGACGCGGAAGAGAAGGACGTGGATGAGGAGGGTCGACGTGAATCCATGGAAAAGCCGACAAAAGCAAAGTCGGTGACATGGGTGCCGAGAAAGGCAGCGGCGAAAGCAATGCCGTGGATAATGCCCGCGAAGAGCAGCTGGCGTATTTGGGACCCAGGTCGAGAAGAAGCG
This sequence comes from Avena insularis, assembly GCA_023614405.1. NCBI lineage: Eukaryota > Viridiplantae > Streptophyta > Magnoliopsida > Poales > Poaceae > Avena > Avena insularis. Next base: position 570,517,922 of record CM042692.1, read on the forward strand.
CACGTCGTACTTAGGGGGTGATTGTTAGGAATAAGCACTCTGAGGCGATGTCGGCACGGCACCGTGTGCGTATACGAGTAGTATACGTACATCTCTGCAATTTGTACACGGCATGTGTTGCCTGGTTTAGTATCCTTGCATGTATACGAGTAGTATTAGGAGTTAGTCACCGAGTGGGTATCTGTTCGAATCGGTAGCTAGTCCTAGCATATATATACATGTACCCAGGGCTTAATCCGTACCACGCCGTGACCGTGAGTCCAGAAGAAAATGAAGAAAGAAGACGCACGGTATGTGCGTTTAGCTATCTAATGATTCTGTGTGCGTTCAAGCGATTCATGTTGTGTGCGTGAGTTGTAGCTAGGAAAGTAATCTAGCTAGGCTAGCTACGTACATGTGCACTTGTCCGTCTCGCCGGAAATCGTCTCGTCGGAGATTTGCTTGTACGTGCGTATACTGCCGGGAAGCACTCGGTGTATTGGAGCGTACGAGTCGGGCCAATTCTAGCATGCTCCTGTTTGTAAACGAATCTAAATGGGAAAAGTCATGAAATTCCAACTAAGAATATCAGATCCAGTAACTTAAATGTATATAGCAAGGAGTATGAGGTCAGTATGAACATAACCAAGGCATAAGAGAAAACTGCATGCAGGCAATCGAGGTGTCCTCTATTCAGTAGTTGTGTAACTTCTGTAGCATATTGCTTTGATTGAAGATTGTATGAAAGCTTATATATGACTCAATTGGCCAGGTTTATAGATATACTAGCTCAGATGTACTGCACATGTGCAAAATACCAGGTGTTCACTGTTCTGACGGAACGGGAAAAATGATGGCAACCCCACCCCTGGACCATAGGCTCAGTTTACAGCTCCAAATAGCTTCTGTTTGTCCAATACTGTGAAAGCAGATTGAAATGTAAACCAAATATCCTTTAAATCATTCACACGACCACTAATTTTTTTAAGTAACAAACAATGACGAAGGATACCTTGTACTCGTTGAAGCAAATCCTTTAAAGCAGGTAAAGACTGGGGTGGGGAAGACTGGCCTAGAGCTTGCGTCGCACGAGGAGCGGTTCTCGCCCCACTTGCATCGCTACATGTGCGAGCACCGCTCGCTGGCCGGCAAGAGGTGCCTGATGCGGATTTCGTTGCTGAGGTACACGAGTGTCCCCTCCGGGTCAGGCTTGCTTGATCGAGAAAACCTCTGCATCCCATCACCATGGGGGAATAGGAGGAGCTAGACCGGGAAGATGAGGACGGTGGAGGGATGGAGATGTGAGAAGATGTGGCGGCTGCTCTAGGCTATGAAAAAATTGCTTAGTAGCGATTAGTCATGTGCTAATGGTGTTGCAGCAGGTTCTAGCTGGTGCTCCAAGGTGGGTGCTACGTGGGCTTTTGGGCAGAGCAAGCTTAGCCAGGCAATGTCTAATCTAAATATTTTGGGAGGTCTGAGCCAACGGGCCAGAAACAAATGGTTTTGCTTGCTAATCGGTTATATGAGATAGTCACGCACTAAGATGCGTTGGTTGGTCTTCTTCGTGGTGAGGACGCCGACTCATCCGATGATCCCCACTACACGCGTGACTCGCCCCGCTTAGGATTCACCAACGGCTAACGCAGCTCCCCGCTCACTATCGAGTTGTATCAGACATTCACCCTAATTCTATCATCAAGTTTTAAATTCCTTGTATAAGATTGTTACGGAGTGGGCATCAAGTCAGCTTATTTAATCAGCCTTTGTCAAATACTCCCTCCGTCCCAAAACAAGTGACGTGATACGTGATACGCATGAATCTAGACATTTGTAGCGTGTAGGTGCATTCATATCTAGACAAAACAATGTCACTTATTCTGAAGAGAAAAATGACATGGATAGGTATCTTTTGAAGAGAAAAGCGCCATCGTCAAAATCCGGATGATATAAATTGGGAAGAGCGGATTAAGTATGATCCGTGATAAAGAAAAAAGTTAAAAGACTATCATTCTAATCTCAAGGACTTGGTGAGAAGAAAGTTTTTTTTTTGCGAAATTTCACCGATCTATTAATAATTATCAACAACAGTACAAAGAGTTCCAAAGGTAATAAAAATTACAAATAGGTCATTCGACTACCTAACGACGACTACAGACACTGGCACGAGCCGAAGGCGCTCCACCGTTCTCGCCCCTCTATCACCGGAGCCAAGCAAATCTTATCATAGTAGAGCTTGTCGTAGTAGACAGACGGGAAGTCGTTGTGCTAAGAGCTCAAAGGACTAACGCACCAGAGCAGCAACCATCACCGAAGATGAACACCATAGATCGGAAGAGGCTGACCTTAAAACACACATACGAAAAACGACCGGATCCCAAGGAATACGTCGGATACATAACTCCACGCGCCATCCGCTAATGCTAGACGCACCACCAGAGCAAAGATAGGGTGAGAAGAAAGTACTTGAAAAGAGTGATCACCAATAATCAAGTCATTGATCGATTCATGAAAATAAGAAATCGTAAATTTTAAAAGCTAAACTCTCTAGCTTAAAATAGATTATCATGTTATATTATTTCATTTGATAACTTGATTCTGCATTGCTAATTTATAGATTATGGAGGATGCGAGGCTGGATGATGTTTCATACTATTTATCGAGTATCCTTTGTGAGTCAAATCATTATCTGTTTATTTATTTCAGCGCGTTCTTATTCGTGAGCATACAATTCGTCCTTTGTTTTGTTGAACTTTTTATGCTAAGAATTGTTGAACGCAATGGTATTACTAAATATTTAATTCAACTACATATACCACAAAGTCGATTTAAAACTCGTGCACCATGTTATATTTTTCCCAGACTCGCCCTTGACCTCGAGGAGATGTACCGGAGCAGAGTGGGTATTGCAGGCTATACCGCTGCTGAAGTTTCTACTGCATAGCAGCTGAAGCTAACCACGTTGTTATCTTTGTTCAGCATGTCTCTTCGCTTTAGCAGTAGCAGCTCGCCCGTTTCTAGCAGTAGCATAGCATCAGCAGCTCGCTTGCTGGTACCGGCGGGTATTTGCGGGCTGTCGCGGACAGCCGCACCGTCCCGCTTTAATCGAGTGGTCTCTTGCGGCCAGGATGTTATTCTTGTAGTGGACAACCGCATCCCGACCAGCTTGCAATCCGAGCTGCAGGGGAGGAGCCGCACCAGAGGGGAGAAGCAGGCATGGTTGGTGCCTCCAGATTTGACGATCGCATCATCTTGGAGGTAGCCTCGGGCTGGTTGAACCCAATGAGGAGGATGAGGCAGCGTTCCTGAGACAGGGAGCTTCATGGCGGTTATGCATCTTGGTAACTTGCTGAACGGAGGTACTGAGGATAAATATGGGATTCTATTTAGGGTGGAAGCGCTTGTCATTATATGATCGCTTTGGCTATGTATAAATGACAAGAATTTTAATAACATTCTGTCTTCTCCTCTGCAGGTTATATACCGAGCTACGGAGATCCTCCGATCATGGACTACTCTCCAACGTATGGAGCTCCACGACTTGTTTGTGGATGGCTGTACGCGGTTGGAGAACATGACAAAGGATATTTTTTCCCGATATGGATGACAGCGTGACTTACGGATAGAGCTACCGTAGTGCACTTGGAGGATTTCAGATTTTTTACAATTATTTGTAATCTTCATACTTTTACTTTTGTCTTCTGGTCTGTGGTTGATCGGCTGTGTGCATCCTAGATATGCAGAGGCCAGGTGTAAACTTACTGTTAAGCGTCCATTCCTATAAAAAAAATTGCATCATGGTGTGGCAGGGGATTGGTTTCTCAATGCTCCGGGGCTTTTTCTGTAAGAAACCATAGGATTAAACAGAGTTTACTGTTTCTGCAGAGGGGTGATACAGAGCACGAATAGAGATGAATCAGACTTCAATTGTATCAGAAATCATGCATTCTCGCAATATTTTCTTTCCACGACGACGAGGATAACCCCAGGCTGTATATCATGCAGCCATATATATTATTCCATAAGGTTGCTGGTATGAAATTGAGTTGTTCAGCCTTTCAACTCTAGAGCGGACACATGTGAAATGAGCTGGCACGTTATATATATATCTATATCTATATATCTATTCTATATCTATACTTACTTATAGAAGAGCAAACATTTTCTTTTCTAAAGCCACCCCACAAGTGCACACACTAATAGGTTACCGTTATTAGATGACCCCGCTTAACAAAATCCAACCGTTCAGATTAGTCTAATCGTATATCACTTGTGCGCTTAGCAATTACCATCTAGAGCGGAGCGCTCATCCAATACGTGTTCCGACGAAAGCGTATTTTTTGCGAGGCATCGCGATCAAAGAGCCTCCCGTCGCACGGGCCACCCTAATTCCCCATGGCCAGGGCCGTCCGAACGAGAAACACCCTAACTCTCCTCTCTAGCTCCTCCCGCCGGAAATCCTTCAGTGACACCGCCGAACCCCACAACCACACGCCACGTCTGCCATGCCTCCGCCGGCTTGCACGCGCGGCTGTGAGATCGTCCAGGCTCCAAACCAGCAATTTGTTTGATAGATTAGTTGGGCTTGTTTGTCCATGTTGTTCCAGTCTTGTTCGTGCGGCCTAGGTACAAGCAGAGGAGAGGCGGAACTGCCGCCGTCGAGGCCAACCGGATAGCGGGAGGCGTGGTCCTCTCCAAGCAGCGACTCCGGCTGCCACGGGAGGGCGGCGCGACTCCACAGGCCACCGGCAGAGGAGAGGTAGAGGAGGAGCATAGCTGAAGCCGGCGCCCACGATTGATTCACTCTCCATCCTGGTTGTGAAAAGTGAGATGAAGCGCAGGTACAGGCAGCAAAGTAGGGGGTGATGCAGCACCAGCCACACTCAATTCTATGTGCATACGGAGAAGAAAAGAACTGAAATGTATTTACAGATTCTGATTGGAAGGATACCTCTTTGTCTTTTTTTTTCTGGTTTGCAGCAACTTGCAGGAATTGGAGTCTTCATCCACGTGTCTCCAGGAGGGCAACGACAAGGTATTTACACTGCAGCAGCTTGGACTGTTTCTTGTGTCATTCAGCCAGCAGCTGAAGCTTTGGAGCTGGGTGATTTATATATAGTTTCTCGGAGCTGATTTTGTTGGTGTATTTTAACAGGAAAAAGCGTCTTGGAGATGTTTCAGTTTTTTATGCATGTGCAGCAAGAGCTCATCTGCATCTACTCTGTTGAACGACTTCATGTTCCTTTGAGAGCAGGAGTTCATTGTTTCCATAGACGTCATGGAATAGATATGAGTCATTAATTCTTCTTCCACTCGATACATATTTCATCTACATCTAATCCATTAACAATATTATGTGGTGGTTTTTGGCTTTTGAAAGCTTATAATTTTGAGAGGGCATATCCACTTGAACTAGGGATAGCTATTGATCTCTTCCCTTTCTCGCTCTCGGTTCAGTTAGTTGATAATTCATATGATTGATTTCGAGACAACTTTTGAATTGAGCGAACAAATTAGTACCAGTTGTTTTAGGACAACATAGGTCAGTGGTAAAGAAAAGCCCAAATCACTTTATGTAAGTTGGGAAGCACATAATTTTTAGTTGCTCTTGTGACAGTAACTTGCAAGAATGAAAAATATAGCATCTTCTTAGAGCACCTACTCTAGAGGATTGATTATTCAACCAACGTATTGCCAGAAGTTCCTGGGCAATGAGGGTTTAGATTTTTTTTTTTTGCCTGCTATTAACTTGGCCGGATCAGTTTAGCTGCACCAGGCAAAGTTTTTTGCCTAAGGTGGCAAGGTTAATGACATGGATGCCTTGGATGTTGAGAGAAATAGTTTTGTGAGTTGTTCTTATAAAATTATCATATATAAGAAACATGGTGTCTTGTATAAAATAATGGGTTGATATTAGAATGCCTATTAGTTCCATCGGAAGTACGACTTATAAAAGATAGAAAATTGAAGATAAGAGTTCTTCTTCATTTTCTTCACTCTTCGGTGAAATTTTTACACGCTACAATTCACAAGACAATGTACTCTTATATCCGTCACATTTTATATGTTTTTACCTTGGAATCTCCACCACTTCTACTCCTATAAGTAGTTATGAGGAGTTGGTCGTAAATTCAATGTATGGGACGAATAGCTGGAAACGAAACAGTAGCTCAGGCATGGCTAAATAGTTTAAAACGTCACGTAAGAGGTAAAGAAAACTGGAGGTAAGTATTTCGTTTCACTTTGATAAATTTTGTTTGCAACTCTTGCACACTTTAATTCTAAATATACGCTCTTATTTGCATATATTATACAGTTTTTCTCTTTTCACATTTGTGTATGAGTTACAATAGCTACAGTTCTTCATTACAAAGCAAAAAATCTATGTTTTAATATTCTTACTATGATTGATTGCGTAGTTGATAAATTTTCTAATCTGATTGCAATTTGTATTAACTGAGACGTGCGTGCACGTGCAAATTTACTAGTTAAGTTCAGTGCAAATTGCGATTCACAGTAGGTAAGTCATCATTTCTGTCATGTTGTAGCAGGTTTGCAAGAGTTCCGAATCTACGCAGTCTGGCAAAATAAAATTGCACTTCTAACTAAGTTGTACTCTTTCAGTTGATACCCTGCTTTTATCTATGGTCATAGTTAGTTTACGCTTCTCACGCCGACTCGCTTCTACTATATCAAAAAAGTGTCTAGTTCCTCCTAACACTATTTCATTTATAGTTAGTGTTATCTTCAGTTGTACTTTTTATGGCTATAATTAGTTTGATCCCCGTCTTTGTATTGCTGCATGTAATAATAAGTTGGCAATTTCGGCCTAGAGAAGTATAGAGGCTAGGACCATCGGTGCATCATTCCGCGATCTGATATATTTGCTTTTATCTGCTCCAGTCATCTCATTTTAGGCAAATATGTCGATGTGCATCGGAACAAGATTTCAAGCCCAAGTGCTATTGTTGTACCACGCTATGTAAAACAGTGTTCTGCCGTTCATGATCTGCGACATAGCTGCATCTTTGTCCTAGCAACATGATTAGTGATTACACCAATGCTTAAATTTAGGCGCCAATGCTTGAAGTTAGGCGTGTGACGCTTAAACTACACATTGATCGCGAAAAGCAATCGCACCAAGACAAACTTAGGTGTCGTTTAAATTCATAGATGTCATCGAACCATTACATATGTTGCGCTGGGTACCTAACGTCCAAGTTCAAAACTTTAATACAGGACATACGAGATGATATGTGGCAGACCTGCAACCCTAAATAGATGTAGCCTGCACCATGATTCTAAGACATGGTAAAGTGTAGCATGCATACCAATATAGAGGAGTATAATTTTGACTATATTTATTCGTTGGTAACCCCTCCTTGTCTACCACTTTTTGTTCAAGCCTTGAGTAAGGAGGCAGTAGTGCATTTTTTACCCTAATAATCATTTTACCTCCAGATCACCGTCATAATTTACTCTTCAACTCATGGCCACTGCAAGGGCGCGACGTGCCACCACGCTGGACAAAGCTCATGAAAATTCTGCAACACTTAGGTTATTGGCCTAGTGAAAATAGTTGTTAGGCAATATCAAGAATTAATATCCTTAATAGATCTATTTTTATTAATTGTCACTAGCTCACATAAAACTTAACATCACGTTCAACTCTAGAACTAATTTTCATCACTGACAGGTTCAGGTCCTCGCACACTCCTGGTCATACATCATTGGCTTGGGTTATTGTGAAGCTAGCCGGAGGTTTTCTCAACGTCATGTCATGCCACGTCAACAACGAGCTCAGACGGCTCATTACCTTCAACACTTCCCCGCTATCTAAATTAATTACTTTATCATTGTGCAAGTCAGAGGAATATCAAGGATATAATTATTCTTATTAGTTTTACTCACTAGATGGGTGTTATGTAATAGGTTTAGTAAAATCCGTAGTCAAGTGCCTCCATCCACATATCTGTTTTAATAGCAATAAAATGATCAGTTACATATCTTGGAATTTTCCACCATGCGAAACAGTAGTGTACTCCCCCGACTTTGTCCTAGGTTTCAATAGGAACGCTATTTTGTTCTTTAACTCATATAGCTACATCAAGGGCGCGGTGTGCCGCCGCGCCGGTCCCAGCTAGTGTCACCTACATTCGACTCAATTTTGTTTCCATCACTCGTTGATTTCTTTGATCGTTGACAAGCGCAAACGTGCAAGTCCATATAATGTTAGTTGTGTGCAGCGAGATACGACCATTCCTGGACAACACCCTTCAACAACTCTCACATGACCACGTCAAGATGCGAGAATGAATCATCGAGGTTCTTAGGTGATATAATCAGTAATATTTATAGTGGCATACTATCATGGGTGGCTTTGCATCTACAAATGTGAGCAGAAAAATTGAAAACACGTATACATTAATTCATATCAATATGGTTTTTTATGCACTTCAAATATTTAGTAGTGACATCCAATATATACATAATTACATATACACCGTTGTTTTGTTTTGATGCTTCTAGGACCCTGACTTTTAGTTTCGCCCCGGGCCTCCAATAGCTCAGGACCGGCCATGCATGATTTACTTGCTAGAGTGGTCATGGACTAATGTACACCGAGACCAACACAACTTTCTTCCTCAGACAAGTTGTCTCTTACAGATGGCACACATCTTGATCTTGATGATAGTACACAATAGAGGAGCAGTATCGATGCATTACAATATTTAACCCTACACGGCCTAATCTATTTATATGTTTTGGTTAATAAACGCCGTCATCGCCTGAGGCGGTTTCCGTATGAACTGGCCATGGACCCGTGGGCGTTGCTCCGCCTGAATCTTCCTTCTCTCGTACCTCACCTACAATTGATCACAATCGGAAAACAAATTAATTTTGAACATACGAATCATCGGTGTACTAGTTTATGCCTGCAAATAAAACCGTGAAGAATGAACTGAAGAACATATATAACTGATCAAGGCTATAGCCTACCGTCTTCATGAAGTTTCGCCTTTTCTTCTTCTCATTGTACCTGTTCCGAGCAGCCACTCGACGATTTACAGTAGTGTATGAAGTTCTCCCATTGATAGTGTTGTTGTTACTACCTTTGGCCGGAGCCCAAGGATCAGTGACATTGGATTGATTTGCTCCCGATGATCCACCATTCTCCTCATGTACCGCGCAATTACGATTGGTCTGTGCTTCACCATGCGGCAAACATCTCCCAACCAACCAACATGCTCCACCAGCTTGATTTGACGTATCATATCTTTGGAGTAAATGTAAAGGTTAGTATGCAAAATAAATATAAAGCTTTGTAAGCAACATACTGATGATAACAAAAGTTATCAAGGATTATGTTTTGCACCTCTTGAATGCTGATACATGTGATAGTGTTAAGACCTTCCTATGTTCCTCCTGGATTGCATTTGCACCATATCTGGTTGATCTCGGCCTCTTGGAGCTCAAATCGAGACATGTAATATTGTCGTCACGGTTGGTATATTTGCCTTGCTTCATAAGACTAGCATCTGAGCTTGGCATCATGTTGTAAGGGCATGCTGTTTTCACAGCCTTGTAGTTGTTACCATGCGGTGAAGAACTGCCCATGATCCTTGCTCCTCCTTGATTGGAAACCGCATATGTATTACTATCCCTTGAGAAAATCCTGACAAAATTATATTGTTCCGTTAGTATTGAACATATACATTCATGATATAACACCCCGTCCACTGGGAAGGGGGGGGGGAGGGGTGAGGGGTGTCACTTCTGGCAGCTTAATAGGATATCTAGACTGGCCCCATAAATCAACACTAGTCTTTTCTGCACACTTTGTCCTCACTCGTGCGCAACCGGTACCCACTTCTCGGTCGGTCATCCATCCTAGAATTACTCTAGGCCAAGCACGCTTAACCTTAGAGTTCTTTTCGAATGAGCTTTCAAAAAAGAAGTTGCAACTTGTTGGTATGAGTATTCTATCAATCCTATTAAGCCATGTGTCTGGGCTCACACATGATATCAGAATTCATCAAAGACACTAATTATTATGTTTTATACCTCCTCAATGTTGATATATCTTGTATTAAGGCGTTCCTCATTGCCTTCTGGATTGAATTTGCAAAATATCCAGTTGATGTTCGTGTCTTCAAGCCCAACTCAAGCGATGGCACTTTGGAGTGGAATCTTGGAGCATCTTTGACTCTTCCTGTTAGTTGGGCATCCATGTTTTTGTCCATTGCACTAATTAGGTCAGCAGTTCTGACAATTGGCCCCTCCAAACTTTCCATGGTTGAAGCATTAGAATTGTTCCGTCGTGGACACACAAACAACCCGTCTGTTGGTTTGATGGAACTCCCATTCGGCCAAGATTCATTTTTGGCTCTTCCTGGCAGTTGGGCGTCCAAGTTTTTGGCCATTGAACCAATTAGGTAACAGTTATGACAATTGGCTCCTCCAAATTCTGTGGTTGAAGCATTAGAATTATTCCATCGAGGATACACACACAACCAATTTGTTGGTTTGATGGAACTCCCATTCGGGTAAGATTCATCCTCTATGTTCACATTAACAGGGTAATCTATTTCCAAATCCTTCTCTTTGAACTCATCTGAAAATTATTTTCAAATATAATCAATATACGAAATTTTGGATAATCTGGCTTTTTAGTTAAGTTGAACGGTGGTTGAGCATACCTGGTAACCACCAGGTGCTGCATATCTCTAAGTTCGGGTGGATCACAAGTGCACGAGTGCTATCATGTGTTTCGGTTGTCTGATATGGAGACATGGCTCGCGGACCGTCGTTCTCCACAGAACGCTTTGTCCCCGACCTCTGCGACTTAAAAATAAACAGATGAGAAAAACAGTTCAAATGCAGATGCTTTTTCATATGTAATAAATATTCTAATACGCGGAACAGTTGTTTTTAAAGTTTTACCAAACACCTACACGTGTTTCAAGTTCTACTACCTACATTTTACGGAAAGAGAGCTATACTACTATGTTGTTGGTTTTTTAGTATGGTAGGTATGATTTTCTTCATTCCCATTTCCGTATGCGAAGAAATAGTACTAGTAGTAGATTGCGGGGCTACGCTGAGTAAATTCAAGACAAAGGCAACCTATAAATTACTCTTTACTCTAAGATTTAAGCGCAGTGAGTACCCTGTCTGCTGAGACAATCCTCGACCCCGTGAGAAACAATTCTAGCCGTTTGATATTTACCATGAATCATTTGAGCTGTGCAGTTTTAGCTATTGGGTAATGATTCTGTTACAATGGTTACCATCAGTTCTTTTGCTGACGAGTTGGGTCCTACAATATTGTGGCCCGTAGTTTAGTGATGTAGGAAGTCCCTTTCCATGATATTTGGCTTTTCCAGACATCCCGAACATCTCGTCTGATACATTTTCACACCGCTGCCGACCACGACGACGATATAGGACGTGAGCCCGCTCCCCTCGACACGACGGTGCCTCGGCCGCATCATTCTCTGCCTCCTACATCCCGCACCAACTCGCCTGCCATGCTCCAACCTCTTTCCTAATAACGCCGATTCGATCTCCCATCTCCCTCGTGCAAGCGCGACCCCAAATCCTGCACCCTATCCTCATCCTTCTCCGCTGGCTTTGGAAAGGTCATCACTGGGAGCAAGCTGTGTCACCGGAGCAAGCTATGTCACACATAGGGGGTTGCCATCATGGACGGACGCACCATCCCTATTGCCCGGGCAACTACGCGTGTGCCACCGGAATTTCTTACCGACAAATCAGCACGAAACACTGCCTTGCCTAGGCTATATTGGCCAATTCTTGGAAAGTTGGGCCATACCTCCACGCCAGCCCGTCATGGTCCATAAAAATGGGCAAGGGTTGCTGGAAGCATGGAACGTTACCGATCGATCGATGCCCAGGCTCTGTTGTTGGCTTGTAACCGGCGAGGTGGCGACCTCTGGTGCTCCGATTCCAGGCATCAAGTTGTACATGCATGCTGGGCATCCATACTGAATTAGGAGCATCACTTTGCACTACTCCCTCCGTCCGCAAATAAATATACTTTTGGTATTTTCCTAAGTCCAAGTTAGTAAAGTTTGACTAAATTTATAGGAAAAACGTAGCAATATTTATGACTCTAAATTGGTACTAGTAGATATGTTTTTCAATTTAGTTTCACAATATGTGATTTTGATATAATATATGTTGCTATATTTATCTATAAAGTTGGTCAAATTTAACGTAGATAAAAGCTAGAAGTACACTTATTTGCGGACAGAGGGAGTAGGATGGTTTGGTTTGGTATCCGGAGATTCACGAACGCATTCCACGCGGAATAACAACCATGGCCGTCCGCATCGGTTGAGATCCGAGTCGATGGGTCCCATATATGTCCCACCTAAAAAAGGAATCTTGACCACCATTTTATGACAGGACTGTATATATAAGGTGTTGAAATTTATAGATTTAACATAGAACTATATGCGTAACGTGTTGGAACTTTACAGATCAAGTACATATTTAGCAAAGAACTTTATAGATGTAGGTCACGGAAACGTTTAAAATAAATTTACATGTGTCGAATATTAGACTCTAATTGAAGAGTTCGATGCGAGGAAGTCACATATACAAACAAAATTAAATTTGCATTTTTGTGTGAAAGTTAAGTTAGATTTTACTTTACTAGTAGTTTTGATGAAAGGAAACTAATAAAATAGGTGGCCGGTTGGTGGACCCTCCGGATCCCGATCCGAATAACATGCAACGGTCGGGATAAATATTCCGTGGTCCGGCGCATTTTCGGTACTGCTCTTGCTGTGTTGGTCAGGTGCGGGGCGTTGAGCCTGTGTTTCGGTCCTAGTTATTCTTATTTTCATGGTTACCAAACAACTATATGTGTGTCAAAATGAATTGGGTATAACTATAACTTCCTCAAAAAGAGACCGGTACTATACTAAAATATAGACATATAGAAATGGTGTTTTTTTTTCGTATATGAAGTGTCGTAGTCATTTGCCATTTCGGTCAGCTGAAAAGTAGAACACGGTGCAGGCGCGGCATCTATTATATACTAAAAGTAATATAAGGTTGTTTTTTGAGGCATCACGTTGATCCACATCATCAAAATTATTTGAGACGTTAGATGTATAATTAATGGCTATGATTTAATTATGGATATAAATTACGTAACATATTAGACGTGACAGGCCGGTCCACCGGCTATGTAATCGGTGAAGTCCATGTCAAGTTGAAGCCATGACGTGAGACAATCTAAAATAACTCACGCAGAGTCATAGGTCCGTATCCATCCACGGTCGTGTAATTGGTTTTTTTTTTCTTTTGCCTCTCGGCCGTGACTTCCGAGTATGACGAAGCCCGTGTTAAGTTAAAACCGTGACTGGAGACAACGTAAGAAAAAAGAAAGCTCACGCAGAGTCATAGGTTGTATTTCCTCCCTTCAGAAATAACTGACTTGAATTTATTTAAATTTAAATATATCTAGACGTATTTTAGTGTATAAATACATTCAAATATAGACAAACGCAAGTCAGTTATTTGTGGATGGAGGGAGTATAAGAGAAAGGCAAAGACTACTGCTACGTACCAGAAAATTGATCGATTCCATCTCATGCAAGCTAGCTTGGTAACTCAGGTCATCTCTCCATAATCGATCAGCTTGCACTACGCCGGATTAGCTAGCTAGCTTCGTATACCATCTACTAGCAGACCTAGATCCACCGTACCACCTCATGATCGGTCAGCTAGCTTAGTACCGGATCCGTTGTAATGTATAAGAAGCTAACTCAAAAACAGATCAGTCAAGGAGAAAGAAACTGCAAAACTGTGTCTCATGATGTAGTATATTTTGGTGGACTATTTTACCTACCAAAGCGTACTATAATTAAGAAATGAGGCCGTATGTATGATGCTCAGTCCAAAACTGATGGGAGATGAAAAAGAAAACTACACAAGTGATTGGTATGATTGATATTTCCTACAACATAGTAGGAGTTCTATCGACAGCCATTAGACTGATTGTTACGTACATACATCCTATATATCAAATACATATAAACTTTAGAAAGTAAACTAGATGAGTTTAATTAACCTCACATGTTCTGAAAATGGGAGTGACTTTAGAGAGTAGGACCTAAGTTATTGGAGGCATGGTTCTAAAGACACAATCTCCCAAAAAGAGAGACAGTCCTACCACTCTATCGCCATACCATTAATGTATGACGATTTGTTTTTGAAAAGACAAGTCATGAGAACCACCGGTTCCATGAACTACTACACGATAAACATTGATCCTTTAAAAATATCAATAATTAAATAAAGCCAATACATTTTTATTCTAAACCACAATATATCAACCACCAAGACATTGTTATAGTAACACACTAACAAAACATATATAAACTGCAGTCTAGAGATTGATTAGTGCTTCCCTCACAAGTTATTGAAAGTTAGTTGAAACGAAGGATATGAAGAGGGAAATGTACATATAAGGTTCAAGGCGAAGCTAATGCCAAAGTCAAAGAAGTGTCTAGGCTCCCTTTTGTACAACTCATGTGGCCCGTATATTTTATTTTTTGAGAGATCGAAGGCATAAAACGTTCACAGCAACATAATAAGAATAACATCCTCGCATACTCTAATGAGAATACAAACTCATGGAAACACATATTGGCTACTGGTCCATATAGTCACATACTCAAAGCAATGTTTTTTCTTACGGAAAATTGATGAAAGTCCCTTGTCTCAACTTCCATGATCAAAAATAAATACTCACATTTATCAATTAGACAATCAAAGCACAATACAGTATAAAAATGTGATGTACCAATCCGTAATTATTATTTATTAGTAAATCAAGACATATAATCAAATGTAATATTTTAATTATCCATATCACAAAAAGACAACTTTACAATGAAATGATAAAAGGTACAATATGGTAGATGGATAACTGTGCTAGAAGTTGTCGTAGAAACAAAACATCTGGGTAAATCAAGAAGACCCTATTTTATTGATAGAGCATGAATAAAAATGTTTATAATTATGTTTAAGCAAGATTAAACCAACATCTTATTATAATTTATTATTTAAACAAATCACAATCAATAACAAATCAAAGCTAATAAATCATCGTAATTATTGCATCTAAAACCGATAGGTGTTCATATAGTGCATCAGGTTTAGCAATTAATATTAGATCGTCCTCAAGTGTACTAATAGTTAATAATAAATGGCCTAAACTCTCTGCAGGGGAAACATATAGTAGTTTACTTAAATGTCATATATAAGCAAGGAACTGCGGTGTGATCTTACCATATGTAGATGATATAATGAAGATGCAGATTTCTCTAGATAACATTATGATTTAGTGTTGAAAACTGAACTAAATTGAAGCTTTGTAATTATATTTGAGCTGTGAGACACATTCAACCATAACCCATTGGCACAACTGAGGTAAGAGAAACATAGTGGTACCAAGTTAAAGATGTGCATGGATGTGGAAAATCGGTGGTTGGTTATTAAGCATGCCATTGCTTGAGTTAGGGAAATGATACTACTACATTAGTATCAATACCAACAAATTTGGTTCTTGTGAAGAGAGTTTAGTGATAATACACGCTCCATAATACCAAATATATATGCTACCATTTTTATTCAAGATTATTTCAAAGCAGTACATTTTAAGTTCTCACAAATTTTCTAGGGATCTAGATTCTTTAATGATGAGGATTATAATTTTTAGAAAGTATTTGTATAAATCACAGTCAAGTAGAAGTAAATTTGTTTCCATTATAACCTTTTGAAAATTATTTATATATAATGAGTTCTTATGGTTTTCCAATGATGTAAGTGATTAAATAAACTATTACATAAATTTAAAATCGCGAGGAAGTTTATGTGTTTCCTTATCCATAAATTCTATTAAGATACTCATAGCAACTTGCAAGCATGTAGAAAAAAGGCATTTGATTTAGATGCCAAAACTTTGTCGTTCATAATAGTGTAGTCATGTGACATGACAAGACAAATACAAGCTACAGAGAGTGCATAATGACTTGAATGAATAGTAGGTTAAAAATGGTTAAACACAATATTGCATCCATTGCAAAATAAAATATACACTATTTTTATTGGTATGCAAAACAATTATTAAAGGCTTAAAAATAAAGTCATATCAATTAATCTGAGATAAAATGTATTTCCTTATTTCTATAATAACATAACTAATGGTCCAGGTGTATACTTAGACTGACCATTTGTAAGACATCATGCATTTCAAATCAACATGAGAATATCGTGTATTTTTATAGCAAATGAAGGGACAAGAGGTTAAAAGATCAGATAAAAGTAGAATTAAAATTCTTGATGTTTAATGGTGAAAAACTCTTTGATGTGAAAAGAAGGGACGATAAAGTTTTAGCCTTATTAACAAAAATATATTTTATGTTTCCTTCAAATGGTCTATACATCGTGAGATCATTGCGTAGGTAAACCCTAATTATTTAACAGTGTGAATGTTTGCACTACATACTAATCTAAGGTCATATAAAAACTATAATCTATCTCACGGTTTAAACTCCAATCGTATATACCCATTTAGTCTCATGCACAAATTTTCACGTATTTTCATTAATGCATTGTTTCGAAATATCCTAATAGTCTTTCAGCCATAAGTTAAATACTATTTAGTTTATATATACAAATGGTGGTTATATAATGCATTACTTTAAATCATATAATGTTATGTTCATCAATTTAAGAAGATATTTTTATCATAAATTTTGAGACACTAAAGATGATGCTCTTCTATAAAAAACAAATAACGGTGGTGCCCTCGCATTTGCGAGGGCCACCATGCTAGTTTCCAGAACAGCGGTACTCTAGAATCGAGTTTCTAATGTTTCAAAGTTGCATTCGTCGGATCCCGTCTGAAATTTCCTGAACCTCTACGAATCTATATACTAAAAGACGTCTAGATACATTGGATTCACAAAGCTACTTATATTTCAGAACGGAGGGAGTAGTAGACAAAAAATAGTTTGCTATGTGGAGAAATCGACATGTAGTGCACTCGGAGAAGCTAGTTGCTAGTTACGGACATTCTGATACTAGCTAGTGCACACTCGGAGAAATCGACATGTAGTGCCCATGGTGAGACATGATGGCTGGAAAGGAACATTCTCGATCACTCAAAACCTGATACTAGATGAATGAAGACGGAGCGCGAGTCGAGGGAATGAGTTTAAGATGCTTACTAACGACTGGGATGGTCTTGCAGACACCATGATCCTCTCGAGCAGCTCAATCCCAGACAGATCGACCTAGGTGAGAACAATGACGTCGATGTCGCCGTGCTAATCTGCTGCCTGGCTCTCCAAGAGGCGGCAGAGGCCGAGGAATCGATGTGAAGAGGAAGAAGAAGAAGGGAAGAGCAGTGGTAGCGTGGGAAGCCAAGGGGGCAGAGGAATATATACTGCTACTGGGGGACGACGTGGAGCAAGTGAGCGAGGAGAAAGAGATCCTCCGAGTATATAGATCAAAAGCCGCGCACGCCACAGCCACTGTGGATCCACCGAGTATTAACACGGTCGCATTCTGGCCACCATATACTAGTACCTTCTTTTCAGGTAACTGTCCATAGTGTCCACCGTGACTTAAAAGTAGCAACTGCCGAACATACTTTTGTTTAGGTAGCTGTCCAACGTATGCTTGCTTATAACGAGAGTGTGTAATAAGCAAGATAAGTAATACTATACCATTAATGGAACTCTCAAAAGAAACGAAGAGTGATACCATTCGAATCTAGATAAAATTGAGGCCATTAATATGAATGGGAGAGAGTACTATTTTTCATCTGAAACCAAACGGATCAATATTGTCTTCCCTGTTGTGTCTCCGGTCGTATTCTTGCCAGCATAGCATGCATTGGCTGCCGGACATGCGTTTTTTTTAGATCTGCCAACATTGTTGTTTAAGAGTGTACCAGCAGGATGGGTGATAGCACTAATCGAACTATCAAAAGACCGAACAGGTGATACTGTTAATGGAAACCTACAACACCGTGGTACTAGGGATATATTGTGAGAACTTGGGTTGTTATTTACTTTATATGACGATTACTTTCTTTTTATTTACTTTGAAATAATTTATTATACTTTTACTAGCAATGATCATATTGAATTGTGTATCTATTGACTATAAACACTAAAACTTGTTAGAGTATATATTTATATATTATAGTTTCCCCATATGTTAGGGGGCTTTCTGTATATTTGCACCTGTACATGTACTACATATTCTGCCTTTGGCCCTCTGGTAATACAAGCATCTATTACCCTAACATGGTATCAGAGCCGTAAGGCTTTTTTCCCTCGCAGCCGCCGCCGCCGCCCGCCCCGGCATCCCGCCGCCGCCTCCGCGTCCGGCCACCTCCCGGCCGCCGCGCTCCGTCTCCGGCCGCTCCGTCCCCGGCCGCCCGCCCCGCTCCGCTCCCCGCTGCCGTCGTGCCGCCCGGCCGCCGCGCCCGTCCCCGGCCACCTCCAGGCCGCCCCGGATCTGATCCGCCGTTCGCCCCAGCTCTCCGCTGCCGCGCCCGGCCGCCCCGGTTCCGTTCACATGATCTGACTCCTCCCTATCTCGATCTGAGAAAAAAAATTCGACAGAGCTATGTCTTCCTCGTCGGGCTATGTTGCGATTCCTCGCTGCCCGGTGATTTTTGATGGCGCGAATTATCCTGATTTTGCTGCCTTCATACGCGTCCACATGCGCGGTCTTCGCCTTTGGGGTGTGCTTTCCGGTGAGGTCTCCTGTCCACCGCGCCCCGTTGCGCCTACGACGCCTATTGCACCGATGCCCGTTGCCCTTGCCCCCGATGCCACTCAGGCGGTCAAGGATGCAGCCCAGAGTGCTGATGATACTGCTCGGGATGATTATGATCGGAAGGTCCAGGAGCATTCTACTGTTGTTGCGACCTACCGGCTGGATCTGACTGACTACAATCAGTGGATAGATGAGAATGCTCGTGCTGCTGCTGTTCTCACTTCCAGTGTTCTGCCTCAGTATGCTGCTGAGTTCATGGGTCTTCCCACTGCTGCTGCTCAGTGGGCTTTTCTTCGTCAGCGCTATCAGCCGTCTAGAGATGCTCTTTATCTGTCTGTGGTTCGTCAGGAGCATGATCTTAAGCAGGGTGATTCCACTATTGATGAGTTCTATACTCAGAGTGCTGCTATTTGGCGTCAGCTTGACTCTCTTCGTACAACTGTGTGTAACACATGTCCCTGCTGTCTGATTGTGCGCGCGGATCTGGAGTTTCAGCGCGTCTTTGAGTTCTTGTCGCGGCTCCGCAAGGAGTTTGAGCCGCGTCGTGCCCAGCTGCTTGCCCGTGGTCGTGTTCCGCTCTCTGAGGTACTGGTTGAGCTTCGTGCTGAGGAGACTCGTCTTCGTGGTGCTGGTCTTCTTGAGGTTCCATCTGTTCTTGCTGCTCGTGGTCCCCCATGCGCGCGGCGTCATGGGTCTCTAGCACCGCCGCTACTCTCTGCTCTGCCGGCCCAGGGTCAGAGTCAGCCTCAGCAGCCTCGTGGTTCTCGTCCTCCCTGCGCCCACTGTGGCAAGCCTGGCCACGATATCTCTAGCTACTGGACGAGGGATCCCCGCTTACGTCGGCAGTACCATGCTTGTCAGCAGGCTGGTTCTTCAGGATCTCCTGCCGTTGCTTCTGGACCTCCTGCTGTTGCACTGTCTGATCAGGATATTATCCGTGGTCTTAAATGCTTCGCCGCTCTAGGCTCTTCCTCGTCGGGTACTGCTGGTTCTGTGCCTAGCTCTTCTGGCACCGCGTGACCACCACCTTCTACACAGTCATGTACGTCATCCCCGTGGTATCTGGATTCTAGAGCTTCTTTTCATATGCTTCTGCGTCTTCTATTCTTTCTGCTCTTCGCTCTCTTATTTCTCCTGTCCGTGTTATCATGGCTGATGGTACCTCTCTTCCTGTTTCCAGTCGAGGCACCCTCTCTACTTCCTCTTTCTCTGTTCCTGATGTTTCTCATGTTCCCAGTCTTAAGATGAACCTTTTCTCTGCTAGTCAGCTTACTGATTCTGGTTGTCGTGTCATTCTTGACGCTGATTCTTGTGTTGTTCAGGACCGTCGTACACAGGCGCTGGTTGGAGCTGGCCCTCGCAGCCTTGAGTCTCTGGGGCTATGTGAGTTAGACTGGCTTCGCGTTCCTTCCGCTGACACTTCCTCTGCCAGTTCTCCTGCGGTTGTTGCTTCTGTCACCGGCTCGTTTCAGCAGTGGCATCATCGGCTGGGTCATCTTTGTGGCTCCTGTTTATCGTCATTAGTTCGTCGTGGTCTTCTGGGGTCTGTCTCAGGAGATGTGTCTTTACATTCGTGTCAGGGTTGTAGGTTAGGCAAACAGATTCAGCTTCCCTATCCTACTAGCGTGTCTGTATCTCAGCGAACTTTTGATTTAGTTCATTCAGATGTTTGGGGTTCGGCTCCCTTTGCTTCAAAAGGGGGCCATCGATACTATATTTTGTTCATTGATGATTTTTCACGGTACACCTTGTTGTTTTTTATGCGCTCTCGCAGTGAGGTGCTTCCTATTTATCAGCGCTTTGTGGCCATGGTTCGTACTCAGTATTCCACTCTCATTCGTGTGTTTCGTGCTGATTCTGCAGGAGAGTATATCTCCCAGCACCTGTGTGGCGTCCTTGCTGAGCAGGGCACCCTTGCTCAGTTCTCGTGTCCCGGCGCCCATGCTCAAAATGGTCTCGCCGAGCGTAAGCATCGTCATATTTTTGAGACTACCCGTGCTATGATGATTGCTTTCTCTCTTCCGCCGCATTTCTGGGCTGAGGCTGTTGCTACGTCAACTTACTTCATTAACATCCAGCCTTCTGCTGCTCTTCAGGGTGGCATTCCTCTCGAGCGTCTCTCTGGTACCTGTCCAGACTACACGACTCTTCGTTTATTTGGTTGCGTTTGCTATGTCCTCCTCCCTCCTCGCGAACGCACCAAACTGACCGCTCGATCATTGAGTGTGTTTTCTGCCATGTTGATGAGCATAAGGGCTATCGCTGTTGGGACCCTGTTGGTCGTCGGATGCGCATCTCTCGTGATGTCACGTTCGATGAGACGCGTCCTTTCTATCCTCATCCCACCTCTGGTACTTACCCGGCGGATGATCTCTCTTTTCTTCTTTTTCCTGATACACCTCCCGCTGTCCCTTCTCCTCCACCTCCTCCTTCTGATGTGCCTCCTTTGTTTTCGGCGCCATCCTCTCCTCCGTCTAGTTCCCCTAGTTCTCCTCGTTCTCCGGCTTCGGACCCTTCCTCCGTTGTTCCTTCTTCCTCGTCTTCTGATGAGTCGTCTTCCGCGGATGAGCTTCCCTCTTCACGGCATGTTCGTCAGTGTCGTGCTCCAGACCGTTACTCTCCTAGTCAGTATGGTCTCTCTGTCGTCTCCGAGCCGACTTCTTATCGGCATGCCGCGTGTCATCCTGAATGGCAGCTTGCCATGGCTGAGGAGATCACTGCGCTTGAGCGCACTGGCACCTGGGATCTTGTTTCTCCCCCTTCTGGTGTTCGTCCTATCACGTGTAAGTGGGTCTATAAAATTAAGACCCGCTCTGATGGATCTCTTGAGCGCTATAAAGCGCGTCTTGTGGCTCGTGGCTTTCAGCAGGAGCACGGCCGTGACTATGATGAGACTTTTGCCCCTGTGGCCCATATGACCACTGTGCGTACTCTTCTTGCTGTTGCTTCTGTTCGACGCTGGTCTGTGTCCCAGCTTGATATTCAGAATGCTTTTCTTAATGGCGAGTTGAGTGAGGAGGTTTATATGCAGCCTCCTCCTGGGTATTATGTTCCCGATGGGATGGTTTGTCGTCTTCAACATTCCCTTTATGGCCTGAAACAGGCCCCTCGTGCCTGGTTTGAGCGCCTCTCTATGGTGACTGCTGTTGGTTTCTCTCCTAGTTTTCATGATCCAGCGCTTTTTGTTCACACTTCTTCTCGTGGACGCACTCTTCTCTTTCTCTATGTTGATGATATGATCATTACTGGTGATGATCCTGAGTATATTGCCTTTGTCAAGGCTCGTCTCGTGATCAGTTTCTTATGACTGATCTTGGTCTTCTTCTCTACTTTCTTGGGATTGAGGTTTTCTCCACTTCTGATGGTTTTTCTATCTCTCAGGAAAAGTATATTGAGGATCTTCTTGCTCGTGCTCCTCTTGTGGATGAGCGCACTGTTGAGACTCCTATGGAGCTTAATGTTAAGCTTCGTCCTACTGATGGTGATCCTCTTCCCGATCCCACTCGTTATCGCCATCTAGTTGGGAGTCTTGTTTATCTTGCTGTCACTCGTCCTGATATCTCTTATCCTGTTCATATTCTGAGTCAGTTTGTCTTAGCTCCTACCACTGTTCACTACAGTCATCTCCTCCGTGTCCTTCGTTATCTTCGTGGCACGATTACTCGTCGCCTTTTCTTCCCTCGTTCCAGCTCTCTCCAGCTCCAGTGCCTACTCGGATGCTACGTAGGCGAATGATCCTATGGATCGTCGTTCACTTTCTGCTTATTGTGTGTTTCTTGGTGGTTCGCTTGTTGCTTGGAAGACGAAGAAACAGGTAGCGGTTTCCTGTTCGAGTGTTGAGGCTGAGCTGCGGGCTATGGCTTCGGTGACTGCTGAGGTGACCTGGTTACGATGGTTGCTTGCAGATTTTGGGGTCTCTGTTACGACACCCACTCCACTTTTGTCAGACAGTATAGGTGCTATCAGTATTGCACGTGATCCGATCAAGCATGAGCTGACCAAGCATATTGGTGTTGATGCTTTTTATACACGTGCTCAGGTGCAGGATCAGGTTGTTGCGCTTCATTATGTGCCTTCAGACTTGCAGGTGGCAGATTACTTTACAAAGGCACAAACCCGCGCACAACATGATTTCTTACTATCCAAACTTAGTGTTGTGGATCCACCATGATTTCTTACTATCCAAACTTTTTATACACGTGCTCAGGTGTTAGAGTATATATTTGTATATTGTAGTTTCCCCATATGTTAGGGGGCTTTCTGTATATTTGCACCTGTACATGTACTACATATTCTAGCATTTGGCCCTCTGGTAATACAAGCATCTATTACCCTAACAAAACTCATGTTAGTTTTATCACACTAGTAATCGTGCACGTGCAGCGCACGTGTAATCTAGAGAGATAATACTTGCATGGAAATAAAAAAAAGGTTTAGTGTCACGACGTCTTCAGTAGTCTTTTGAATCCCGCCCTTCTTATATATGCAAGTAAGACACATGTTTAATTTAAAATAACCTCTAGGATAACTATTTGGAGCAAGGGTGAGAGAGATAAGTAATCGTTCCATTCGATTCCATTTCTTTTGAGAACTACACATGAGCTAAAGAAAATACAAGCCCCATATCCACTGTGCAATTCTAAAAAAGAAGCATATGAATACTGACTAACCTTCTCAGCCGAAATCCCCAACCCTCCACACTAAAGTCTACATAGGTTCCCTAGATCTCATAACCCCTCATTAGGTACACACACGCTCGAAATTTAGCAAATCACATAGAGTCGAACTAAAATTTTGAGTGCTCACACAAAATTGGGATAGAATCCATTTGATATCACACATCTCCTTGTCCTTAATGTGCCTGCTTGTGTGGCCTCTCGATGATCTTGTCTGTCAAGCTCTCTCAAGTGTGGCGGGACCTGATTGACTCTTCCTCCAATGCTCCAGCACCACCTTCATTGGTCAATACACCAAGAGCAGAATCAGTAAATGACTAAATATACATTACTCACAACATATTGCAAATGAAAACCATTAAGTTTAAAGTATGAGCCAATATTTCTGCACCTAACGCAAACACATATGCTATTATTTTTATAGAGCCACCATGTGTCTCCACTGATCGTGAGAAAATAATAATAAAACATCTTATAAGGTTCACTGGTTTAGAAGGCAAAAGAGAGAAAAAGTTACATGGGAACTTAACACTAGTGGAAAAGAGAGCACTTGGAAGACTAACCAGAACAATCATATGCATTTGTGCATTCATATAAAATAATAAGCTAAAAGTGGAATATATATTGTATATATTGTACAAAATAATAAGCTAAAAGTGGAATTTATCTTAACTTTTGCCTCAAAACATTTTCCAGGGAAGTCATTGTATAGTCATTATTGCATCCTGAAATGTAACTTGCAAGTTAGAAAATTTCTATAGGGTTCAAGTTCATTAACTGGTTTTGTGCAGTATCAAATAAGTGGCAGGCTCTCTCGTGTATTTGCTATCTACATCTAAATATAAATTCTTTAAATTGAAATGCTCTGTTGCTGTAATGCATCTTTTAAATGTCTGCAGATAGACATCATAAAAGCAACCAATCACCAAGGGTCGCAGACGGTTGCTCCTCCTGAACAATAATTACAAGTTCCAACCATTATAATGGACATATTACCATTTTTATTTGATCTGAATTGGCAACAATGCAAGATTAGACAATGAGCATAGATAGAAGAACCAAGAGACTGACAAATATTCTGAGGCCTTGAATCCTCTCTTTTCTTCAGAAAACAAAACAGTTTCTTTTTGAAAAAGGTAGTAATCTGAACCTCTTCAAATTTTGCAAGATGGATTAAAGCATTTGTAACTCAAGCATCCAGATTATGGACACTTACACTACTAATACAGTCTGAAACTCTAAATCACTAATATTATGCTTTAGATATAATAATTAAGCCAACATTGGCCAGCCGGAGAAAGAACTCATGTCAACCATGTTGTTACGGAATCATGACAGATCTTCTACCTAGTTTGTTTAGATTGGTTCCTTGTACAAAAATCCTTGTAATTGCCTTGTAACACAAGTTGTAAGTGTATTGTATAAAGAGGAGGGATGACTCGAGGCGTGCACTTAAGCAGCCAAAGATTGCATTATTTCATTGCATCGGAGCGGCCCGGTCCTAAACCCTAGCCGCCTCCCTCCTCCCTCTGACCAAACCCTAGATTGATTCTCCTACCACCCTCCTCTTCCCCACCATGACTCCCGAATAAATCGAAGCCAAGGAACGTGAGCTCGCCGCCCATGCGATAGAACTCGATGCCCGCGAGGCCGAGCTCGCCCGCCAAACCACCGATGTCGATGAAAAAGGAAAATCCGCTGAGACCCCCTACCCCAAAACCTCGTGCTCTCGACGGACCGGGACCAATTAATTGCTCTAGGGCAAAAACTACGACTCAAACTCGATTCATCGGACTCGAATCCGATATAGGCTGGAGCAATTCAACTCATGCCGTGGAGGCCTTACTAAGTCGAATTCTAGTCGACAAGTATATACCCAACACGTCCGTCAGCATTTTTTCATGCTATAGGCATGGTATTTATCTGATAGAGCGCAGAAAATGTGGTTGACATGCCAGCAAATTGAATCGGTAGGGCATATCTTCGCCTCATAGATGCATCATGCAAATATATTCTTGCAGCGGATGTATTCTGGGTAGCCGAGGAAACGTGATCCAGGCTTGTTATAGAGTGTGTATTGGGCAAAGCCGACGTGTACTTTGAATGCTTGAAGATATGGAGTCGATATTGTGAACGCGGTCAATATAATGAACAAATTGTATGATTTTGTTTCTTATAGGTGCGCGGCCAGCGCTCCCTAGGGAAGTAGACTCCAGTGTTTGGATTAGTCGTAGACTCGAGCAAACACTCAATCTGTAAGTCATGCTTTGTCAGTTGATAATTTTGTAAAAGAACACATTGACCTAGAGGTTCGTCAGGTCAACGTTTTGAATGAGCTTCAATTGATAGTGCGGATGCAGTCGACGCATATTTCATGTAAGGATAATCATGTATGTTACCTGATAATTACGTGGAGTTACCTACAATCACCTCCTCCCACGGGCAATTTTCGATGTGACTCGTGGAAAAAAAAATAGCGTCCTGTATCGTCACTAAAAGTAAGCTATAACATATTTAGCTGAGTCCACGCAAAATTAATCGGGGACAGAGTGCTAAACAAGAATTGTGTAGCTCTCTGTGATTCTATTCGTTAACCTCGATGGATATTTACATTACAGCGTGTGATGTACAAAAGTACTACTAATCTAGTAGGAAGTAAGCACTAGAGAGGAATTATCGGAAGCTCATTGAGGGCAGAGTATCAACTTGAGATTCTTCTTTCATCCTCCTGCTGCTTCTTGCCCCCACCGTTGAGCCTGGCATTTTGGACCCTGAGCGCGTCAGCGGTAAGCATCGCCCCTGGGGGCTGGGCTTGCGGAAATCACAGTCGCTACTGTGGAGTTCGACGAGATCTAAAAGATAGAGGGATAAGACTGTTTGCCCAAGGCCCAAGCAACGTACTCTACTCAAGTTGATTAAGTAGCCAGAAGGCGAGCACTAGCTCGCCAATATCACCACGGGAAATTCCCGTGCAAGCAATCATCCAGGCAGGCCATTAGCATCAGGAGCTGCGTCACATGTATGCCATGTAGAGACAACAGACACTGAAGTGCACCGGATTCGCTGAGGTAGGATCGTTTCTTTCCAGATGTCTCTCATTCTCGTATGTTTGTGCATCCCTTTTCTTCTTCCCACGTCATAAATGGAGTACACATCATAGCGTTGGTGCATAATTGGATCTATAACTATCGCCCATGGGAAATAGACATGTGTATATATATATATATATATATATATATATATATATATATATATATATATATATATATATATATATATATACAAGGGAAGCATTATTGACACATGTGATGGTCGGTGAATGATTTACTCATTCGTTAGTTGTTACTTTGTCTCATTAAATTTATTTATTGCTGCAATCGCCCAGACCAGCAATTGCTGAGATACTTGCTGACTGCGATAACTCATGATCTGGTAAAGTTATGAAGACTATCGTAGGTGGCTCATTTGTGTGAATGGCAGTTGAAGAAGATAACGTAGGTGGCTCGGCTGTGTAATCGGATCTATAATACTGTATTTCATTTGGGTTAACCAGATCCCTGCTCAAGCTCAAGTCAAAGGTGGACCATACGGAGACCCTTGTCATCATGGCACGGGACTTCAACCTCATTCGCTCCGCCAAAGACAAGAGCTTGTCGAACATAGAATTCCATATAATCCACATGTTTAACGATTGTATCACGAACCTCGCCCTCAGAGAGATCATTGGAGTTGGGGCTAGATTCACATGGACCAACAAGCATTTAGACCCGATTCATGGTGTCCTTGGTAAAGTCTTTGTTTCGGTGGAATGGGAGGTGGCCTTCCCGTTATGCTCACTCCGCGCGGTCACCAGAGTTGGCTCCGATCATACCAACCTCGTTCTCTCTTCGGGAGGGGGCCACCGTCTAGGCTGAACCGCTTCCACTTCGAGAAATTCTGGCTTAAACAACGAGGTTTTCTAGAGGCAGTGCAGTCTAGATGGATGGAGGCTTCCGCCTCCCCTCCCCGCGTTTATTGTGTCATGGATGTATGGCACCATTGTGCCAAGATGTCACGACAAATTATGCGGAGATGGGGGGCGAACCTGGGGGCCGTGATTAGAGGGCAGGACACCATTCTACAGGAGTCCAGGCCCTGGACCAGGAACTGACCTGGTGGGACTGTCGGCTGAGGCATGGTCCCATAGGTACTCCTTTGAGACCTCCATTATGGAGATTTACAAGGGAGAGGAAGCGTTCTGGAGACAGAGGAGTGGCTAGAACTGGACCCTTCAAGGGGAGTCGAACACAGCTTACTTCCATGCCATCGCAAATGGTAGGCGTAGAAAGTGTTCTATCCAATGCCTCTGGGACGCGGACTCTCTTCTGGAGGATCAGGGAGAGATCTCATCCCATATGTATGCATTATATCGGGACCTTTTCTCGTCATCCCCGAGGTCGGGACTTGCGCTGAGTATGGACTTCTAGACTGAACTCACCAAGGAGACCACGGAGGAGAACGCGCAGCTAACACTCCCATTTTTTCGTACCAAGGTTGTCAAGGACATTAAGTCTATGAAGACCAACTCGACTCTTGGCCCAGATGGGCTACCCGTGATATTCTTCCAGACCTTCTGGGAGCAACTTCGCCTGGTGGTTATGCCGATGTTTCAGGAGTTTTACTCTAGGACTCTTATCATGTCTAGGCTTAACTTTGGCGTGATTAACGTGATCCCCAAAATAGTGGGGGCCATAGATATTTGCCAATTAAAACTGATCACAGTGATAAATGTCGTTCAGCGCATTTTTGTGAAGGTTTGTGCTATTAGACTTTCCCCCATCATGGAACGCCCGACCCATCCGCTTCAATTTGCCTTCTTGAAGGGTCGCTTGATTCATGATGGTGTACTCGTCCTTCATGAAATCATTCATGAGGTGAAGGTGCGGCATCAGAAAGGGGTATTCCTCAAGCTAGACTTCAGAAGGCTTACGATAGTTTGGACTGGGCATTCCTTAGACAAGTCCTCGAGCGTCGAGGGCTTGATGACATGGATGATTTGCTGGATTATGCAGTTTTTCATGAGTGGTAGCACAACTATAAATGTTAATGGGGAGGTGGGTCCATATTTCCGACCTTCCTGCGGAGTTAGACAAGGGGACCTGATCTCTCCCCTTCTCTTTAACTCTATGGTGGATGCCCTGGCAGAGATCTTGCACAAAGCCAAGACCGCTGGCCACATATCGGGTGTGGTAGGGCATCTGATCCCCGGATGTGGGGTCACCCACCTCCAGTATGCGGACAACACTATGATCATGGTGCAGGGGTTGGACCTTGATATCATTAACCTCAAGTTCCTGCTCTTGTGCTTTGAATCCATATCGGGCCACAAGATGAATTTCGACAAGAGTGAAGTCATGATCCTGGGCTTCCTAGATGAGGAGCGGCAACGCATTGCTGACCTCCTGAACTGTCATTTGGCAAACTTCCCGATCACCTATCTGGGAATGCCCATGAGAGATTCTCGAGTGCTAATCAGAGATCTTGCCCCCATGGTCGCAAAGGTTCGGTCTAAAGCTGAACCGTGGCATGCACGCCTCACGACCAAGGGGAGCAATACTATCCTGATCAACTCATGTCTGTCCAGCCTCACCATGTATCAGATGGGCCTATATCTGCTTCGAAGGAACCCATGCAGACTTTGCGAAAGAGCTGTCTAGGTTCTATTGGGTCGCAAGAGATGACCACCAAAAGTACCATATGGTGAAGTGGGTAGATATCTATAACCCCAAAATCCTTGGGGGCTTAGGAGTTATGGACTCGCGTTGTTTCAATGTGGCCCTTTTACTGAAGTGGGTCTCACGGATCCTCCAACATGATGGAGGCCTTTGGTTGCAACTCATTAAGGCCAAGTACCTCCGGGGTCTCCCTCTACTAGCATGTGACCTGTGGGAGGGGTCCCAGTTCTTGCGGGCCATCCAAGACTTTAAACACTTCATTCTCCGGGGTGCTCTCTTCGTGGTGCGGAATGGTCGGGAAGTCTTGTTTTAGCTTGACCCCTAGTTACAGGGTGTCCCCCTCTGCCAGGAATTCCCAGCCCTGTTCGCCATCTACGTAGATCCGATGTTAGTGGCCGAGACAGCTCGAGGGGGCCATTCCCATGTAGACGCATACAACGTATCCTATGAAACCACATAATTGGTGTACCAGCTGCACCGATGGTACTTGAGCCATTGGATGGTTAATAGAAGGACAAGATCCATGCCCTGGTCGGGCTGCTGAAGCTTTACGGAAAGACCCTTGGATTGTGTACAAACACAAAGAATCAATCATTCTCTCTCCATCTCCTGAGCTGCGGTAGCTCATGACTACATCAAGGTAGAGATGCCACAGTCGGCCATGCAGCACAGACTGTAGCTCATGCATCCAGGACATGTTCTTTCTTCCTTTATATATTTGTATTTCATTTACAATTAGGTAATCAATTATTCCCCAATTGGTTTGAGATCAGCGCTAGGATAGCTATGACCAATGCTTTTCCAGCACGGATGATGTGCCCAGTAAGGTTTTTGTTCCATCACTTTCTCTCTCAGTCTATTTCTGGACTCTGCAATAATGGTAATCATTTACCCAACAATTTCTGCTCTGCATCCTCATGGCAGCCCGAATTGAAGAAATATTTCCCTGATTTTTTAGTTCCAGAATAGATTTGCGGAGAAAAATTCAAATACAAGAGTTGGACATCTACGAATTAGAGACCACATTATATCTTCAGTTAAGGAGAATTTGACATACGGCACAATGCCGACGAGCCGGCAACCCGCCGCTGCCAAACAACGTTTCGATGCGTGCGGTCGCTTTAGAGGATCAGGGGGCTGCTGGAGATTTAGTGCCGGAGATCACCACCTAGATACAAGAGAAGGGCATGAGGTTCGACAATTAAACTGGTACAGTCGACATTGCGGCTAAATTTCTAACCTGCTACCACGGCACTGATGTGCGGGATAGAGATATGGATTTAGGTTGGGAAGGACAATTCTTGCAATTCAGAAAAACAATGAGATTGCTCTGCAAATGTGCCAGCAACCCACGTCAAGATCTGCATCATGTCCCTTCCTTTCCAATCCTATGACCCATAAGGAGTAGGTGCATCTGGTGCATGAGTTCTCATGTTTCACAGGATACGCTCTCAATGGACGTATCCTATGAAACCACACAACTGGTGTACCAGCTGCACCGAATGGTACTTGAGCTGTTGGATGGTTAATAGAAGAACAAGATCCATGCCACCTGGGACTTGATAAGCATCACTAACCATTAATGGAGTTCGTAGATATTTTTTGTGTGTGGGTTCCATTTTCTTTGGTTGCCTTTTAGGTTGGATATTTATGATGATCTTCCTCTTGTGCCCGTTTAGAGTGTTTCAAACAAGTTAATATGAATATCCTATATCCCTGCAAAAAATATGAATATCCTGTAAATGTTCATACATTTCAAACTGTACTAGGCTCTGTAACTGATTTGAAATTATTTTTTCTGCCTTTTTTACTGTACTCTCTGCTACAACAACAAGATGTACATCTTTTACATTTTTCTTGCCAAAGGTTGGAAATATCAAACAAGTTGGAAATAGGGTGCATAGTACAGTGCCATAGATTGGACATCGTGTGCAACTTTAGGTGTACCTTCTACCTCCAGAGCGGATTCCATGGCTACGGGCTGCACACGGCTGCTGATGTTCGCTGAGGATATGTTCAGCAGTCAGCACGGCTGCAACACATTAGTCGCCTACAAAATGCATAGCTTGGTGTTGTTTATTTTCCGTTGATTAATTTATGTGTCAACTCTGGCTACTTCTTCTTGAGATGTAATACTACTGGATTAAAGGCTTATAAAAGAAGAGGTGTCCATTCATTGATTCCCAACATCGAAAATTTGAGCCCAAAAATCGAAAAATTTCAAATTAATTTGGAATTCCTATCTTCGTTAGCTCTTTTACCGTGGGTTGTTAAAAAGGCATATGTTGCCACGTTCTGGTAACCACAGCCCATTTATACTTTCTCTTTTCAAAATTATTTCTTGTTATGGGTTTAATTTAGTCCAAATCGAAAAACAACAACTATAATTTAAGATGTACTGCATTAGAATTGTCATGAAGTATATTTCCATATTATATGCATCTGGTATCATTTAAAATGTAAGCTTTTCCTTTCTCCTGATGTCTCTGAGTTCGACATGTTGGTACATACCTTTGTTCTGCTCTCATATTCTTCTAAATTTATGTGCTTTCTACTTATAATCAGGTGCTACAATTGTCAAATAAAAAAGAGAAGCAAGTATAAAAGTGTGGAATATATATTTATATTTATAGGCGAGGTGTTATTTATACAACTAAAGGTTGGTGGGAAGCTATTTATTCTTCATATTTTTTTGGAAAAGTGGGGGGAGGGGGTAGGAGGGGAGTGGGTGGCATATACCTAGGCTATGTTAGCTTTGCGACAGTCAAATAACGAAGAACGAAAACAAAATCATAGCAAGGGGGACACAGATTTAATGTGGAAAACCCTCTCTAACAAAGAGAGGGAAAAAACCATGGGCGCCAGCCAGCAAATCTTCACTATAACAGGGAGTGTTTACACAACGCCGGGAATTTCACAGATGCAACTTATCCCAGTCGGCGGCTTACAAGAGGTATATATAGCGGTGGTAACCTAGGTCATTAACGATCTGTACCACTTAGGCCCAAGCCTCCCGGCGACGGGCCTCGCTCCGCTCCGTCAGAAGTTAGCCCCCTTAATAGAATTTGGATCATACTTCAACAAACTCCACCTTGAGACAAATTCCTTCTTGTAGCATCAACAGTAATCATCTCCCTGAACGAACAAAGAAAACAATTTTGGCGCCAACAGCCACTTGGGCTAAGCAGTTATACCAACTAAGCTTGAGCATAGCTCAAACTTAGCAACAGGAACATGCTTTGTCATCATATCAGCAGGATTATCATGAGTGTTATCTTGCATACCTTTAGTGTACCTTGTGCAATAATATCACGAACATAATGGTACTTGATATCAATGTGCTTTGTTCTCTCATGGAACATCTGATCCTTAGTAAGGTAAATTGCACTTTGACTGTCATAGAACAGGTTAATGCAAGAATCATCCTAGCAAAGCTCAGCATACAAACCTTTCAACCAAACAGACTCTTTGCAAACTTCAACAACAGCCTTATATTCTGCTTTGGTTGTATATAGAGCAACAACTAGTTGCAGCATTGCCTTCCAACTCACGTCACATCCACCTACCGTGAACACATAACCTGTGAGGGACCTCCTCTTATCCAAGTCGGTAGCAAAATCTGAATCCACATAGCCTGTGAGTCACTCACCGGTCTTGCCAAACTTCAAGCAAGCGTTGGATGTGCCACGGAGGTACCTAAAAATCTACTGAACAACTTTCCAATATTCTTTACCAGGATTAGCCATGTAACGACTCACCAAACTCATAGCATATGATAAATCAGGGCGAGAGCAAACCATGGCATACATTAAGGAACCAACAGCACTAGAATAAGGAACTCGAGACATGTACTCAATATCTTCATCAGAACTAGGACATTGCAATGCTGACAATTTAAAGTGAGAAGCAACAGGAGTACTAACAGACTTTGCATCATGCATATTAAAACGTTGAAGAACTTTCTCAATGTAACTTTGCTGACTAAGAAACAACAACCTAGATTTTCTGTCCCGTTTAATTTCCATACCTAGGATCACTACAAGAAATATGCTTACTAGTGACCTTTTCTTAACGACCATGGATTTTTTGGTCATAGATCTATGACCATACTGGTCGTAAGACATTTGGAAAGGTCCAAACCTTGAAAAATTACGACCAATTATGTCAAGAAGGTCATAATTTCCTAACACGAAATGGTCATAGATGGGTAACACTAGTTTAAAGCCTTGAATAAAGATGATATGTTAGGAGAGCCATTGGATCAGAGTAGAACGGACGGACGAGATTGCAATCCAGATCAGTTTCGGTGCAGATCGATGACATGGCATCTTGGCCTCCACTCCCCAAATGTAGACACCGCTGGCACTCCATGTAGGATCCTAACCCAGCCCCTAAACCCTAGTTACTCTAGTTCTTCCTCTCGTAGACGCCGCCACTCCAGTTCTTCCTCTCGCAGACGCCACCGCCAAATTCTTCCTCTATCGCAATTAGCGCTCGTCAGCACCAAATCTTGTGGCGAGTGCACGCCGCCTACCTCTCTCGGCTTCGCCTGCTAGATCACCTCCCCACCTCCATGCCCCATCGCCTCGCCTTTCGCGACCGTAGGAATTGCCGTGGCTAGTTCTCCGCTTTGTCCTCTTCCATCAAGCCCAGCGGTGGCGGCGGTGACGACGCTACACGTCCTGGTCCAGAGGACAGCGGTTGTCGATTCGAGCCACCAGTCTAACATTCTTCCTCAACCCCCTCTAATGTGATGCTTATGTGAAGGGAAACCGACAACCTCCTCCTTACGCAGACACGACAGGAACCGATGCGCCCACTGCACCCCCGGGTGCCGCCACCGCCAAGGGGAAATCCTCCTCTTCGTCACCCTCACTGCAACCGCCACGTCCGAGGTTCCATCTCACCACGATCGTCGTCACGGTGGCTGCATCCGTCCTTGTGCTCGCCATGGCGCTTCTAATCACCGCCAGGTCCTAGATCGACAACCACGGGGCCTCCACCCCTGTAACTGAAGAAGGGCTTGAGGTCATCTTCCTGGATCTTAAGATCTACGATCTATTAGATTTGTTTGTGGGACTGTGTTTGATCTCGTTCTCGGTGGCGTTTCTGTTGTAGGTGACGTACAGGAGTACGGGAGCATGGTGAAGCTGATGCACGACAAGACAAAGGTGAGGCTTTACTCACATTTTTTTGATCTGATCTAGTCTCTCCTAGCGTGTAACTGCTGCCATATTTCCAGTTCATGACATATGAACGTTTTCTCAAAGGTTCTGTACTGGATGATTTCTCACAGGTTGTGTGAGTAGGAAACTCAATTTCTTGTAGATGTAATCTATGGTAATCTGGTAATCTGAAGCAGAACGTTTAGATGGAGTTGATAGCACATAGAAGTAAAATTTTGCCGCCTTGCCTCATCGTTTGTTTTAACTTTGATTCTGTTGTGCAATTAATCTGCCTTGTTAAAGTTCATATGGAGAAAAAGTGCAATTAATCTGTCTTGTTTTAACGTTTATGATACTTGTTAGCCTATAATACCTGTTATATAAATCAGATGCTTCATGATGTTACACAGATCCATATGATACTTGTTACATTATTGTATCTACATACCCTGCCTTCATGTTGTATCCATATGGTCCATCCTTCTATTCACAACGACATCCTTTCTGGATGTAGTAACCAGTGGATATAGTGGATGTGTTTCTTAATCTACTCGTGCTTCATTGGTATCTTAACCTGATGATACTAGAGGTATTATTAGTGTAGTTGAACTGCACCTATGCTAGATATGAGCTGTTGATATCAAACTTGTTATTACATATGGATATAGACGTGTGTCAGGTTCTAGGATATAGACTTGCTATTTTTTGTACATGGA
The DNA here is from genome assembly GCA_023614405.1 of Avena insularis. Classification (NCBI taxonomy): domain Eukaryota; kingdom Viridiplantae; phylum Streptophyta; class Magnoliopsida; order Poales; family Poaceae; genus Avena; species Avena insularis. The sequence continues at coordinate 570,553,006 of CM042692.1, forward strand.
TAACTATGCATCCTCATTTATGAGTTAATCAGAATAAGAATTGTATCTTACTGTCATGCACATGTTTCATACATTTACTTGCAAGTCTAAAGTATGCAAGTACCTTTTCTATCTTGTACAATCGACCTGTGTGTTTCAAACAAATCATGATATCTGCTTCTTTTCAGATAGTTGATCGTGTAGTTGCTACACATATTTTAAATACTACACTTGTTACTTGAACCTGCTGATACGTCCAAAACGTATCTACTTTTCCGAACACTTTTGCTGTTATTTCTCCTCTATACTTATGTGATTTGGATGCAACTAATGCGAACTAACGCTGTTTTCAGCAGAATTGCCTTGGTGTCTACTTTTTGTGCAGAAAATCAACTATCAAGAAAAATCCCGGAAAATATGCCAAAAATCCTATTTCACCCGAAGACTCGGGGCGAATACGAGGCGGAGAGAGCCACAGGGGTGGCCACACCACAGTGGCGCGGGCCAGCCAGGCAGCGCCCGAGGTGGTGTGGGCCCCAGGCACCCCTCGGCCTCTCTCTTCTCCTATAAGGAGCCTTGACCTAAAAACTTGGGGGGTGACGTTTTTCGGAAGGAGTTCCGCTCCGCCACCACCAGATTCCACGAAACAGCACCAGAAACTCCGTTCTGGCACCCTGCCGGGACGGGGAATTGGAGGAGATCATCGCCATCATCATCACCATCGCTTCTCCATCGATCATCCATGTTTCTCCCATCTATGAGTGAGTAATCCCCCGCTGTAGGCTATGGGGATGGTAGGGATTGGATGAGATCGTTCATGTAATGGCATAAGATTGTTAGGGCATAGTGCCTAGTATCTCTATTAGTGCTTTATGACTTTGTTGCAACTTTGTTGTGCTTAATGCTTGTCACTAGGGCCCGAGTGCCATGATCTCAGATCTGAACTTATTATTGATTCATCATGATAGTATTGTTTTGGGTCTTATCTACAAGTTGTATACACACGTCGTTGTCCGGAACCTATGGTCCGGAAGTGACAGAAATCGGGGTAGCCGGAAGGGAAAGGCTTTGATGTGAGGATCACGTGTGTTCACGGAGTGTTAATGCTTTGCTCCGGTGCTTTATTAAAAGGAGTACCTTAATTGCCAGTAGTTCCCTAGAGGCCCGCCGCAAGCAATGGCAGGACAAAAGATGTTGTGGAAGTTCTCATTGCGAGCACGTATGACTATATATGGAACACATGCCTAGGATTGTCTAGTACTTGGGTGCTTTATCTTATTTATCTGCAATTGCCCTATGTTCTGATTGCTATGTGAATTGTCTTGTCCATGCAACGCCCGTCCATCCATCCCTATGCCCACCGCACTCGAATCCCACAATTTACTGCTTTTGTTACTACTGTCTTTGTTTTGTTGCTACTGTTACTTTACTATTCCTACTACAAAACTGTTGCTACTGATAAACTGCTGTGAGCAAGATTGTTTCCAGGTGCAGCTGAATTGACAACTCAGTTGTTAAGGCTGATAAATATTCTTTGGCTCCCCTTGTGTCGAATCAATAAATTGGGTTTCACTTTCCTCGAAAATACTGCGATACACCCCCTATACTTGTGGGTCATCAAGACTATTTTCTGGCACCGTTGCCGGGGAGCATAGCTTTATTTATCAAGTTCACTTGGATTCTCTATTGTTCGCTGCTTTCCATCCATCATGGGTAAGTCTTGTGATGGCAAGGTTCCTATTTTACCATCCACTACAAGAAGAGGTACGGTTCGGAACACCTCTACTGCTCTTGATTCACCGTTTGTTCTGAGTAAGTTCCTTACACCACCACATACACATGCTACACACACTGCTACTACTGCTGAATCTGAAACTTCTAATGCTTATGATGCTGCTTCTATTGTGCTTGATAAGAGTGATTCATTAGGTCCTTTCCTAGATGCTACGATTGCTAGAACTATAGTTGGAAATACCGAAACTCCTAATGAAGACACTGCCACACCTGTTAGCTCACCTGAGTCTAGAGAGAGTTATGATGCTGAAGAAGATTATGTTGAGATGACTGATGAGTTTATTGAAGAATGTAGGAACACCCATGATAGGAGAGCCGCTAAGAATCCCCTTGAGAGGCATACTATTAGACCCAAATTGTCTCTTGATGCTAAGTTTGCTGCTTCTCCCATAAACATTATAGATGAAGATTATGATTTCTCTCTCGATCTATCTTACATAGCTATTGTCGAGAAAGAACCTTTTGGCGGGACTAATAATGAAAGTGCGGTAGCACATATGAATGAACTTTCTACCATGAGTGGCTTGTTTTCTGATGATATTAAAATGCGTACTTACTTTGTTGCTAAGATTTTCCCTTTTTCACTAAAAGGAGAAGCTAAAACTTGGTTTGGTAATTTACCTCCTGGATCTATTGATAGCCATGAGTGCTTGTTTAATACTTTCCTGCAAAAATATTTTCCTCCTAGTGCTAGACATGCTGTTTTGCAGGAACTTTTTGATTTTAAATAGGGAGAAAAAGAGGTATTGCCCGAATCTTGGGCAAGGTTTTGTGCTTTGATTCATGCACAGGCTGGAAGTCCATTACCTAAGAATGAACTACTTGATATATTTTATAATGGACTAACCGAAGAATCTAGGACATACCTAGATAGTTGTGCTGATTGTGTTTTTAGGAATAGGACTCCTAAGGAAGCTGAGGAATTAATGGCTAAAATAAGTAAGAATTATGAAGATTGGACTCCTCCTAAACAAGCTATACCTGAAGTAATTATACCTGAACCATCTATTCCGGTGCCTATTCCAACATCAAAGAAGAGGGGAGTTATTGAATTAAATGATGAAGTGATGAAGGAAGCTAAGAAATGTCTTAAGGAGAAGGGAATTAAAGCTACAGATGTCAAGAATTTACATCCTATAGAAGAATTATGTAAGCATATTCCCTGTTCACCCACTATTGAGGTACACTCTCTCCAACACTTTGATGAAGGTGTATCCCTTACTCTAAACCTCTTGATCAATGCTTAGAAGAATTTGATATCTTTATTGTTAAGAAAGATAACTTTAATAAAAGGGTGCAAAATCATCTTATGGAAAACACTAGAGCTATTGTTGAGTTGAAAAATATTGTGGAAAGAACCTCTAATGATGTTAAAATGATTGTTAAACACTTTCAAATGGTTCAAACTCAAATAGATCAACTCGTTAAAGTGCAAAACAACTTGCTAGTTAATGCTGCTAAAGAAAAACATGCTTATGAAATTAGAACTAGAAGTGGTGCTTTGCTACCGGGATGCTCTATATCCTGAGGGCATCCCAAAAGAATTGAGCAGGATTCTCAACAAGCTGAAAATAGTGGTTCTACTGTAAGAAAAGTAAAAAAGAAACATAAAACTTTTGTAGAACCCTATGAACCTGCTATAGATCCTAATAGTATATCTATCTCTGATGCTGAAACTGAAAGTGGTAATGAAGAAAATGAAGTGCCTAATGAAGAAAAAGTTGAAGAAGAATCTGAAAACCACACTAAGAATACTAAATACACTAAAGAAGATTTTATTGCTAAGAAACATGGTAGTGAAAGAGAACCTTGGGTCCAAAACCTATGCCTTTCACGATAAGAAACACAAGTCAAAGGAAGATGAACACTATAATAAGTTTTGTGAGTGGATGAAACCTTTATTCTTGCAAATTCCTTTGACTGATGCTATTAAATTGCCTCCTTATTCAAAGTATATGAAGGACATTGTCTCGAATAAAAGGAAGATCCCTAATGAAGAAATCTCTACTTTGCTTGCTAATTATTCCTTCAATGGTAAGGTTCCTAAGAAACTTGGAGACCCAGGGATTCCAACTATCCCTTGCTCTATTAAGAACAGTTATGTTAGAACTGCTTTGTGTGATTTGGGAGCTGGAGTTAGTGTTATGCCTTTCTCTTTCTATAAGAGGCTTCAGCTTGAAAAATTGATACCAACTGATATATCTTTGCAAATGGCTGATAAGTCTACCACTATTCATGTGGGTATATGTGAGGATGTACCTGTCCAGGTGGCTCATAATTGCTTGATATTAACTGATTTTGTTGTGCTTGAAATGCCTGAAGATGATAATATGTCTATTATTCTTGGGAGACCTTTTCTTAATATTGCAGGAGCTGTTATTAATTGTAATCAAGGAAAGGTGACCTTCAATGTTAATGACAAGGAACATACTGTCTATTCCCCCAAGAAGATTGAAAGGACTTATGGTTTAAATTCAATTGAACATGTTGAAGGCATTCAAGTTGGAGAAATATATTGTCCCATACCAAAAGAAAAATTTGAAACTATTATGATTGGGACCATTGCTATCTGAAGGAAATATGCCCTGAGAGGCAATAATAAAGTTGTTATTATGTATTCCTTGTATATGATAGATGTTTATTTTGCATGCTATAATTGTATTGATAGGAAACATCAATACATGTGTGTTTAATAAACAAAAAGGGTTCCTAGTTATGCCTCTCTTATAGACTAGCTTGTTGATTAACAAGATGATCAAGGTTTCCTGATCATGGACATTGGATGTTGTTAATAACAAGGTCACAGCATTTGTGAAATGATGTGATGAACATTCATCCGAAGTATAGCATTACGATCAAGTCATTATGTTTATATTGCTATAACATCATACGAAGTAATCTTTATCATTAGACCATGAGATCATGTTAATTGCTAACACCGGAAGAGTATCTTGATAACATCAAACGTCACACCGTAAGAGGGTGACTATAAAGATGGGTTCAGTACTACGAAGGTGTTATGTTGAGGCTCATGGATCAAGAGTGGAATTTGTCAATCCAGATGACGGATAGATATACTCTGGGCCCTCTCGGTGATATCACATTAGGATAGCTTGCAAGCAAGTGATGTGATCACTAGAATGTTATATCACGGGAACAAGAAAGAGTGCATGTCGATAGCGAGATCAAACTAGGTATGGAGATACCGATGATCGAATCTCGGACATGTAATATATCGAGAGACAAAGGGATTTAGTTACAAGCGTTAAAGGTTCTCACGATCACAGGAGTCATCGTTGAATGTGTAGGAGTCAGTACGGATCTCCCGGTCCTGCTGATTATTGATCGGAGAAGGGTCTCGATCATGTCTGCATTATTCGCGAACCGTAGGGTGGCACACTTAAGAGTTACCGGACACCATTTTGGAGCACATATGTTTCAGACAAAATAATTGCAAAGCGCAGGAATTGTTTCAATAGAAACCGGAAATTGTTTCGGGTGAAATTACAGAAGGTGGTTCTGCATGTGATATTGAAATATTGCAAGGGGCTATATGTGAATGTTTGTTAATTAAAGTAATTAACAAAATTCTGAATAAATTTAATAAAAGAGTTTTATTAAATGAGAGAGCATTAAATTTGGAGAAATTTAATGCATTTAAAGTGGAGACTTTAAAAGGGAATGTGAAGAGGCATTTTAATGTGGAGGGGTTACCACCACATGAATGGGGGAGGTGAGGGGTCACCCCCCCATGCGCCGGCCATGGAGAGAGGGGGCACCCCCCTCCTCCTATAAAAGTCCACCCATTCCCTCCTTCATCCTCACACCTCCTTGTGAAGGATCTCTCTCCCCCTCTAGAATTATTCCCCCATGGTCTCGGATTAGCGAGATACATGTTCCAGTGGCATTTAAATGCGGAAGGAGTTCTTGCTTCCACTAGATCGCTGGAGCGAGGAGGTGGAGGTTGTCGGTGGCTTGAACATGTGTGCAGTGCGGATCTTCTGCTGAGTTCTTGGCGCTCGGACTTCCTCACGATCTTGAGATCGGCAAGTGTACGACTACATCAACCACGAGTTCCTACTCGTTAACAAAGCTCGTTGTCTTCGAGGGTAAGTTCTCCATGGATGTATGTCCACCCGTTGCTCTGTATCTAGTAGATAGATCTTGGCGTATAGTTCTCATCGTAGGAAATTTTTTGCTTTCTATGCTGCGGACCCAACACTATCAAGGTTGAGGTAACATAATCATTAGTGGAATACAAAGTTTTGTCTCATATGCAATTGTTTTGGTAGCAAGACTTGATCAACCTTGCTAACAAAAGGATTCCATTGAACAAAACAATGTTTTCATTATGATTATCCCCGTTTATTTCTATCCTTTGCATTTTAGTTTTTGCTTTCGTTTAGTTTTCTTTGTGTTGTTAGTTGTTTGCATGCTAGAACTTCTGTAGTTCTAGCCTTGTTTTTGTCCTTGCATCATGTTTCCAAAAAGAAAAAAATATGTCTGTCAGAAAAATCATTCTTCTATTTCTGAAAAATGCCCAAAAACAAAGTGTCTCGAAATATTCCAGAAAATTCATATTAAATTTTTACGTGAAAAAAGGGGAGTACTGGTAGGTACCGAGGGGGCCTGAGCAGGCACACCACATGGTGGCGTGGCCAGACCTGGTGGCGCCATGCCAGTGTGGGCCACCGCCCCCACCTCTCTCTCCTGCCACTTTCTTCTCTCTCCGAGTAAGCTCAGTTCATAGCTTCGAAATGTTCTACTGTGCTTGCCCTCGATTTCTTCGATCTCTTTGCTCAGCCCATCTTTCTTGCTGAAATTTGGAGCAATTGTTCCTTGGTATGTGACTCCTCCCCTTGTCCAAGTAGATTTGTGTTTAGTGGATTATATGTTGAGTATTTTGCTGCTGTAGGTGACTGGTTTTGAGGGCTTGTAAGCTTGTTTGATGCTTAGAGATATAGTTTTGATGCATGTTTAGGCCTCTTGCTAGTCCCTGTGAGTAGAATCCTTCATTATATTTACTTTGCAATCACTTGTTTAATAGGTGTTTAAATTTCAGATTATCAAGCATGAACAACCACACTTTTGGAGAGATATTTGAGAGTGATGCACCTAGGAGGTCAAGGCCCTCAAGAACAACCTCTCAAGCTAGGCCATCATATAATGAAGACCTCATTGCATCATGTATTGGCAGTGAAAGAGATGATGGGGATGATCACCCATCCTCTTTTCCTTGTTTTACTTTCTTGCAAGCTACAGGTATTCTTGATGATTTCTTGCTACTGATTGAGAGGGTTGGCTTGACCTCTTATATGCAAGATGAGAGTGCACAATACGCTATGCTCACCAAAACTTTTGTTGAGAGCTTCTCATTTTCTAACACATCCTATCATTCTACTGTCTCATTTAAGATCTATGATATGCCCTTCACCATGCCTTTGGAGAGATTTTGCAGTATTGTAGGTGTGCGTATGGCAGGGACCGTGAAGAAAATTCAAGGGCGACCCGCTGATTTGTTGGAGCTTTACCGAGGGGTGACCAATGATGATGACCGTGGTATGTAGCGAAAGATAAGAAATATCCAACTCCCTGCTCTTAGATACTTAGCTTACTATCTTGCCACTAGTGTATTGGGTAGGGAGAACACTAGTAATATATCCAACTATCACTTAGCTTTCCTTGCTGCTGCGCTCAACAATGATACTCGGTACAATCTTGGCTCTCTTATTGCTCGCCGCCTAGCTGCTAGGGGGCCTATCTATGGGGGCATCATTGCCTCGCATGTGGTCGATGCATTAGATCTTTCGGTGGCTCCTGATGATGCTATGCTAGCACCATAGAGGCTCGACCTTGTTGCCATGAAAACTCATCACTTTGTCACTGCTACCTCTGATTTGAACAATCTAGTATATAGGATGCTTTTCACTGACGGGGATGAAAGGGAGATCCTTTTGCCCCAGCCTGCTTTGTTCAGTGTTGACAGGAGACCGTGGTCGCGCTCCAAGGAGGAGGTGGACGAGCAGCTTCGCTTGTTGGGTTTCCACGAGCAGCACCAGGAGGATGTGCCATCCTATGATTATTCCGCACATTACGGAGGGATGTACTCTGGCTCGCACCAGGACGAGGGTACCTCCTCGTCGTACCCCGGTGACACTTCATCTTGGCCAGCCTGGGATGATACCCACTTAGGCCAAAAGCCTAAGCTTGGGGGGAGGTATGCTGACACAGCACTCATCTCCATATCATGTTGCGTCGGTTCTTTGTATATTCATGTTTTCATTCTCTTTCTAGTTTTCGTTCTTCTTTGCTTTTGCTTTCTAAAAACACAAAAAGACCAAAAATATTGTTGTTGTTTCTCTTTGGTTTGCTTCTTCTTTTTGCTTTGGTTTGCTTTTTCCTTTTTGCTTTGTTTGAACTATTTGAAAAAACCCAAAAAGATTTTGCTTTGCTTGTTTTTCTCTTTTGGTTCTTGTTTAAAAATCGAAAACACCAAAAATATTTGTCGTTCTTCTCTGGTTTTTGCGAGTTGGCTACTGAGGTTCTCGATTGGATTATTGGTTTCATATTATTATTCAAGCCACATAAGTGAAGAGCAATAATGAGAATCAATGACAACTTGAGGCGTGGTAAGAGGCTGGTAACGAACTCTATTTGTCTTCATTTTTGTACATATAATCATCATTGTGAGCTTGCTTAGTCCGTTCATGTAGAGTGTATGTTTTCTTTGGATGCTTAGTAGTTCTTGATTTCTTGTGATTAGCTCCATCTCGCTAATAGTTTGTAGCATGTCTCATGAATGTTTGCTTGCATTACTCTATTCATAAATTGGTATGACACTGTGGTATCCTCCTCTGAATGTTTCATTTGATCGACTTGGCACATGCTCACGCATGCACATGACTGTAATAATCAGTTAAGCCTTGACGAATTATTTTGCCTTGAAGATCTTGAATCATTTTCATGCCATGAGTAGTCTTGTTTTGTTGTAAGCATGATAATGACAGCTATTGCTCTCTCGTTTGTCGCTCCCTTACTTTTGCTAGCCTTCACTTCCACTGAGTGTCTTACTCATGTTTCCAATTCCCTAAGCCAAATATTTCCAAAGTGTCCACCATACCTACCCATTAGCTTCACTTGCTACTTCCGTGCATATTCAATATGCCTTGTTTTCTTCCGAATAAAATGTTTGCTTGTTATGAGAAAGTTACTTAGTAAAGCTCTCACGAACTTGATGGCACGCTTTATTTTCTTGCACTTAATAAACCTGAACCATTGCGTCCTTCTTTGTTGCGCATATGGTTGCGCTTTATGAGTTGAAGTTAGCAGAACCATGTATAATGGGGACCGCTTTCAGCGCTTCATAGGTACTTTGTACTTAGTTGATATCATGTTCTTTTGCTTATGGATCCCGGCGGTGTGAAATAAAAGTGGAACTTGTAAGATCATGGAGTTTGTATGTATGTTAGAGAAACGCCTGGGCCGCTAGCCTAAGTCATGCCTAATCATGGTGGAAACTTGCAGCATAACCATAATGAGCATTCTATGAAGCATCCTCAATAAAAATCTATGCACATAGTAAATAAAAAGATCGCTGAGATGCTCATTGTCTGCTTGCCTTGTATTTTGATTATGGGATAGCTCCCGTGTCATGTGCAAGGCGTACCCCGTTGGCGGTTCTCTATGATACATATATACTTACAATGACAAGAGCTTACTTGTGACTGAAGTTGAGTAGCATGAGGATCGGTCTTCGTAAGTAAGGGGCATGAGACTTCAATTTCTAACTTGTCAAGTATATCCTCTTAGTTGTGTCACTTTCACCTTAACCACATTAAAGATGCTTATGATAGGGGCAATGAGAGCTCAAAGCTAACAAGTACCATACTTTCAGCATTTGTAAGCCTTTCAAAATTATTCAAAACCTTTTTCATCTACTTGGTGAGTCTCCACATATTCTTTGAGCACCTTATTGAGAGCATTAGTTGTCATTTTTTGTGTTTGTTTTATTACTTGATTATTTGTGTTATGACTTTGATGCTTGTATCTTTGATATCTTTACTTCTAGTCATCACTTGAACTTCAGAGGTGCCTTGACATTTATAATCCAAGGCAAGCGAGATACCACTCTATCATACCTTTCTATGAGCATTGTAATGTTGCTTATGTTTGTGCTTCGTGCTACTTATTATTCTTGAGTTGGAATCTCTTCATAGCTTGCAATGACTATTAAGTAGACTCAGTTGCATACTCTTTATTATGAATTGTCTAAGTAGTTGATCACATTGCTGAGATTATTTACATCATATGAAGCAAATGTGTTCGTAAAAGCTCTTTTATCACACTCAGTTTTCAACTGAATTGCTTGAGGACAAGCAATAAGCTAAGCTTGGGGGGAGTTGATACGTCCAAAACGTATCTACTTTCCCGAACACTTATGCTGTTGTTTCTCCTCTATACTTGTGTGATTTGGATGCAACTAATGCGAACTAACGCTGTTTTCAGCAGAATTGCCTTGGTGTCTACTTTTTGTGCAGAAAATCAACTATCAGGAAAAATTCCGAAAAATATGCCAAAAATCCTATTTCACCCGAAGACTCCAAGAGCCAGAATACGAGACGGAGAGGAGCCCTGGGGTGGCCACACCACACAGTGGCCGGGCTGCAGGCGCGACGAGGTGGTGTGGGCCCCCTAGGCACCCCCTCGGCCTCTCTCTTCGCCTATAAGGAGCCTTCTGACCTAAAAACTTCGGGGGGGGGTCGACGTTTTTCCAGAAGGAGTTCCGCTCCGCCGCCACCACCATATTCCACGAAATAGCACCAGAAACTCCGTTCTGGCACCCTGCCGGGACAGGGAATTGGAGGAGATCATCGCCATCATCATCACCATCGCTTCTCCATCGACCATCCATGTTTCTCCCATCTATGAGTGAGTAATCCCCGCTGTAGGCTATGGGGATGGTAGGGATTGGATGAGACCGTTCATGTAATGGCATCAGATTGTTAGGGAATAGTGCCTAGTATCTCTATTAGTGCTTTATGACTTTGTTGCAACTTTGTTGTGCTTAATGCTTGTCACTAGGGCCCGAGTGCCATGATCTCAGATCTGAACTTATTATTGATTCATCATGATAGTATTGTTTTGGGTCTTATCTACAAGTTGTATACACACGTCGTTGTCCGGAACCTATGGTCCCGAAGTGACAGAAATCGGGGTAGCCGAAAGGAAAAGGCTTTGATGTGAGGATCACGTGTGTTCACAGAGTGTTAATGCTTTGCTCCGGTGCTTTATTAAAAGGAGCACCTTAAATTGCCAGTAGTTCCCTAGAGGCCCCGCTACAAACGGGCTGGCAGGACAAAAGATGTTGTGCAAGTTCTCATTGCGAGCACGTATGACTATATATGGAACACATGCCTAGGATTGTCTAGTACTTGGGTGCTTTATCTTATTTATCTGCAATTGCCCTATGTTCTAATTGCTATGTGAATTGTCTTGTCCATGCAACGCCCGTCCATCCATCTCTATGCCTACCGCACTCGAATCCTACTGTTTACTGCTTTTGTTACTATTGTCTTTGTTTTGCTGCTACTGTTACTTTACTATTCCTACTACAAAACTGTTGCTACTGTTAAACTGTTGTGAGCAAGATTGTTTCTAGGTGCAGCTGAATTGACAACTCAGTTGTTAAGGCTGATAAATATTCTTTGGCTCCCCTTGTGTCGAATCAATAAATTAGGTTTCACTTCCCTCGAAAATACTCTGATACACCCCCTATACTTGTGGGTCATCACCTACCTAGTCAATGATTTTGCATCGGCGAATCCATGTTTATTGCTGCAAGTAACACGTCAGTCCTTTTATATTTCTAGAAGAAAACTAAGTGCATGAGCATGAACTCATATGTTCTTAATTAAGATGATAGGTTTCACATGATCATTAACTTTGTACGAATGGCATAATTACCAGAGAGTTGTTTGATCTATCCATTTCCCCTTGTATGATGTTCTGATTATGTTACTGACACAATTCATCTTGAATCTTTGCAAATATTTGAATCTCGTCTGCGAATTCGCGCCGCCAACCTCTATGAGCGGCAGTTCAGCACAGCCGCCGCAGTTCATGGTCGCCGCTGGAGGGAGGTCCTTGCACCTGGGTTTAGTGTAGCGATGCTTCAGATCTTGTCAAGTTTAGTATAAATAATAAACATGATTGCATTGATCATTGAAGTAGCTTGATATGAGCTTGAAGGATTGCTTTAGATCACTGTAGTACTTTATAGGCTGCTATCATCTATGATTTGATAGTATATTTTGAAGATTGAGAAATAGGAGCTTCATCTGGTCATGTTGTGATATTTTTTGCTATAGCTTAATGGACCTATAAAGTCAAGTCTGTATGCACATCTTCTCCGATTTATATTCTCTAATTAATCTCCTGAGATTTCGGCGTATTCCATAGGTGGAGAGGCTGGTGATCCTGACGCTGAGAAGGTGGACAGGGGTGCTAGTCGAACTCGTTGATGGACTCGGAGGTGCTGGAGCACGTGGACGGACACGGAGGGTGGCAGAGGTAGCGGAGCTGTCGGGATTTCATCATGGAGGTCGTAGGCCGGCAGAGGGACAATATACTCCTTCTTGCTTGACCATCTGAGTACACCATCTTGTTCTTGCTATGAGTACTTGTTCTTGCTACTTCTCTTGATACCACTACGCTTATGATTCTCTTGTTGCATGTACTCCTTAACAATATAGAGTACAAACTTGTTGTATATTGTTATTATTGACTATTTCTTACAGTGATACAAATGAATTTCAGTTGACCAAATTTCCTACTAGTGCATTTACATTATTCACCTTTTCCCTATTCAACTAATGCCTACTTTCAGCAATACTCATAAGTGCAAGATATGGTACATATGGTACTCCATATATTTAGAGTATGGGAGCATGTGCCTCATAGTCTACTGCAACATGTTAAATTTAGAGCTTATGTTAAATTCAGTGCACACATACATACTCCTATTTATGTACTATCTGCTAGTTTTAAATTCTAAAACATACTCATGTTTTCTTGGAACTGTACAAATAACATGATTGGTTTGCCTATTTCAATCATGGAGCAGTAACATCTCTACCCTTGAAACTTGCTACTGCATGTATGGTATCAGGAGTACTACTATAGTTATGCTTCTGCTTTGGAAGTAATTCATACGGTTAGTTGGGTTGGAAAATAATTGCTTCAGTCTGATTTGTTCTAGGATCATATCCATTTTAAAGTGATAGTTTTGAACCTTAGTCCAGTTTGTTTATGTAATGTGTTGCGTACAATTAACATAATATACTTTGATGATGCAATATTAGAAGAACCTTTTTTATGTCCTCTTTCTGTCATGTTTGCTTGTATAACATTTTTTAATAACTTTGGAATTCCAGGAGCTCCAGGCTGTGGAAGGATCAGGCTTTCGTTCTCGGAGAAGAGTAGAGTAGTAGTATTTAGCAAAGTTATAATTTGTTATGTTTCTAGGTGACGTAACTATATGGTTATATTTTTGTAGGTGTATTATATTTCAACATGTTGTCAACTAGTCCTGATTGTAAGAGATGTACTAATTTTGGTTATCATTGTGAAATCCAATGTGATTTGGGCTCTGCTTACGTAATATTGGTTATTTATTACTGTCTAGATGGCAGAGATGGACCAAAAGCTAATTGGGCTCTAAATAGACCACGACCCAAACAAAAATTTGACTAGAACAACGTACAGATCCAGCCAAGGCCTATAAAACAAAAAAGCCAGGTTGTTTGGCTTGGCCCATGAAGCACACAAGAATTGAAAAGCAAAAAAGTAATAGACAAGAAATATTGGGCTTGGCCCGTCTAAAGCATCAAAGTGGACTGGGTTGAATCTGATATACAACCATTTGATTTGGTTACAGATTAGCCACGTAGGATCTACCGTGGACATGGCACATAGCTTATGACCAAATATTATGGTCATAAAACCTATGACCATCTATTTTGGTCATAGAAGAGGTCATGGTGTTTAACTAGTGATGCTCGGCTTTTGACCAACTATATTTGGTCACAGAAAAATCATAGATTGAAAACTATGACCTTTCAGTGACCAATAAGGAGGATCATGTATCACCATATTTCTTGTAGTGGATTTTCTTAGCAGCACCAAGATCTTTTATCTCAAATTTACTGCTTAGGTGTGCCTTCAAAGTAGTGATTTCTTTAATGCTCTTGGCAGCAATTAACATATCATCAACATATAACATCAAGTAAATAGGTGATCCATTAACAAACTTTATGTAAACACAACTATCAAACTAAGATATCTTAAAACCTTGTGAGATCATAAATGAATCAAACCTTTTGTACCGCTTTCTTGGAGATTGCTTCAAACCATAAAGCGACCTCTTCAATTTGCACACAAAATGCTCTTTTCCGGGAACTATGAACCCTTCAGGTTGGTCCATGTAAATCTCCTCCTCCAGTTCACCATGCAGAAAAGCAGTCTTTACATCTAGCTGCTCAATCTCAAGATCATGTATAGCAACAATACCAAAGAAAGCACGAATAGAACTATGCTTCACAACCGGAGACAAAACATCATTATAGTCAATACCTAGAATCTGGCTGAAACCTTTTGCTACTAACCTCGCCTTAAACATTGGAGGCTCATTAGGAGACAAACCTTTGTTTCTCTTGTATATCCACTTACAGCGGACAGCCTTCTTCTGTTTAGGCAAGCGCACAACTTCCCATGTGTCATTTTTATCAAGCGATTGCATCTCTTCTTGCATAGCAGAAATCCACTTCTCGTGGTCAAGGGATGCAGCAGCTTCATTGTATGTAGCAGGTTCAGTATCATGATCCACCTGTTCAGCACAACTCAAAGCATAATGAGCAATATTACACTCTTCAATTAAACGGCGAGGTGGAACTATGTTACGCCTCGGTCTATCAGTAGCAATAGATTCATGTGGCTGCTGCAAAACAGTAGGTGAGTCCTGAACAACATCATCATCAATATTTTCCTCATGAGTATCATCAACGACAACATCATTATCAACAGTTTTCTGCAAGTGCTCCACCTGCACACTAACTCCCTCCTCTCCAATAGCAACATGAGAGGGATTTGATGGCAAGCTATCATGATACATAACGAATTCATTGAAAACAACATTCCTACTCAACAAAATCCTTTTAGTTTCAGGATTCCATAGTTTATATGCCTTAACTCCTGAACCATAACCAAGGAACATGCACTTAACAGCTCTAGGTTCTAACTTTCCATTATCAACGTGAGCATAAGCAGTGTAACCAAAAACTCTCAACTCTGAATAATTAGCAGGCGAACCTGACCATACCTCAATGGGACTTTTCTTCTCGAGTGGAATAGAAGGTGACATGTTGATGAGGTAACACGCTGTGTTGGCTGCTTCAGCCCAGAAACGTCTATGCATACCTGCATTGGACAACATACAGCGAGCCCTCGATATGATGGTTCTGTTCATGCGCTCAGCCACGCCATTCTGCTAGGGAGTGTAAGGGATGGTGTGGTGCCTGATCATACCATCATTACTGCAAAACTCCTCAAACTCATTAGAACATAATTCTATACCATTGTCAGTACGTCGTACCTTTACCTTCTTTTCAGTTTGCTTTTCTACCATAACTTTCCACTTCTTAAAAGCATCAAAAACATCATATTTATGTTTCAGAAAATAAGGCCACACTTTTCTTGAGTAGTCATCAATAATAGTAAGCATGTAATTAGCACCACCAATAGAAGTCTTACGGGAAGGTCCCCATACATCAGCATGCACATAATCTAATATGCCTTTGATGGTATAAATGGAAGCATTGAATTTAACCCCTTTATGCTTACGAAAAATGTAGTGCTCACAGAACTCAAACTTACCCAAGTTGCAACTCTCAATCAGCACTCTTTTAACCAATTCTGCCATGTCATATTCGCTCATATGCCCAAGACACATATGCCACAGATTTGTTTTACCACAATCATCAGAAAGATTAGAAGTAACAACAGCAGCAATACTAGAGTGCTACCTCTAAGAACATATAACTTAGCAGAATTCATATCACATATCATGTGAATAAGAGAACATTTTGATACCTTTAACAATCTACGCCCACCGGCGTACTTATATCCATCAACGTCCATGGTACTCACGGAGATCAAATTTGTGGCCATGCTTGGTATGTGTTTCACCTCATTCAACGTACGCGTCACGCCATCATGTGTCCTGATCTTAACAGATCCAACTCCGATAATATAGCATGGGTTGTCATTCCCCACACGTACAAAATCTCCAGTCTGCACAGACTTATATGAACTGAACCAATCTTTGTTACAGCAAATATGAAATGAACATGCAGTATCAAGTATCTATTCATCATCACGAGAAGCACAAGCAGCAAAAAACGGCTAAATATTCACCGTCAGAACTATCACCAGAAACAATAGCAGTCTTACCAGTACCTTGATCCTTATCTTTCATTTGGTAAGTTCTGTTCCTTTTCTCCTTATTCTGCAGCTTCCAACAATAATCAATAATATGATTAGATTTCTTACAATATCTGCAGAACTTGTTCTTTCCCTTGGACTTCGAACGACTTCTGCCATCTTTGTTCTTATCTCGGTTGCCATAGTTGTTAGATCTCTGCTCGATCCTGCTACGAACCTGTAGAGCTTCAGCCTTGGATGACGTCCCATCTGCCTGCACCATAGTTTTCATCGTTTTCCTCTGTTTGAGGGCCTCTTGTACTTCATCAAGGGTTATTTTATCATGGCTCAACAATATTGTATCACGAAAGTGTGTATAAGAACTAGGCAGTGAGCATAAGAGTAATAGAACTAGATCCTCATCATCATATTTTACTTCCATAGATTGCAAATCAGAAATACTATCTCTAAAAAGAAATAAGTGATTCATTACTGATCCACCTTCCTGCAATCTATGCGAGAACAACTTCATCTTCACATGCATCTTACTGGGTAGATCCTTTGACATGCAGATCGATTCCAGTTTCAGCCAAAGAGCAGCAGCAGATTTCTCTACCAAAACTTCCTGCAAAATATTATTGGACAAATGAAGTTGAATTATAGACAAAGCCTTACGGTCCTTCCGCTTCTCTTCATTAGACCAGCTCTTAGCATCATCTTTCCCGAATCCTTCCAGCGTTTCATCCAGATCTGAAGTTTGGGCGAGCTCGCATCTTCACCTGCCACAAGCAGAATCTTGTGGAGTAGTCCAGCTGCGGTAGATCGAATTTCAATGACGACATGTCGCAAACCCTAGATTAGAACCTAGGGCTCTGATACCACTTGTTAGCTTTGCGACAATCAAATAACGAAGAATGAAAACGAAATCACAGCAAGGGAGACATAGATTTAACGTGGAAAACCCTCTCCAACAAAGAGAGGGGAAAAACCACAGACGCCAGCCAACAAATCTTCACTATACCGGGGAGTGTTTACACAATACCAGGGATTTCACAGATGCAACTCATCCTAGTCGGCGGCTTACAAGAGGTATATATATCGGTGGTAACCTAGGTCATCAACGATCCGCTTCGGCCCAAGCCCCCCGGCGACGGGCCTCGCTCCTCTCCGTCAGAAGTTAGTCTTCTTAATAGAATTTGGATCATACTTCAACAGGCTCTGCATCTGTAGATGCATAGAACATCTATTACAGAATTATCATTCAAAGTATTACAAGGTAAGCGGAGTGTATACAAAGCGCATCCAATGCAACATATGTAGAACATAGATGTGCAAGACAAATCCTACTGCATCCAAATTTGATGAGCATATCCCATGCTACCATACACGAATGGCTTGACCAAAATTCTTGCTTGAACCGTGCCTCTGGCTGGTGCTGGAAGGAACACTCACAAATCTAATGGGTAGCTCTTTCGTTAACCTGCAAAAAGTTAGTAAGTC
This sequence comes from Avena insularis, assembly GCA_023614405.1. NCBI lineage: Eukaryota > Viridiplantae > Streptophyta > Magnoliopsida > Poales > Poaceae > Avena > Avena insularis. The sequence continues at coordinate 570,570,754 of CM042692.1, forward strand.
TGAAATTGGTAAAAATAGCATCACTGCGGTAGTTTGAAATAGCCCAACAAAAAGCCAAATCCCACCCGGATTTGAGTTTTAGTTGCGAAATAATATTTTTCAACAAATTATGAGATGATTTAGCTGCTGAGATTTTTGTAATGCTTTCTCCATATCTGCGCTACGTACTGACGATTTCAGCCGTTCGTAAAGATCGGGGGCAATTTTTGTGAAGCAATGATTTCAGAAATCTGCTCTTGAGCTTCTAAACGTGATGTAGGTACCTATGTTTTGAGGATGGAAATTCCGGTATAGGGCCCTCCCTTGAGGACGACGTTCCCAGGAAAAATGAGTTGATCATACAAATTGAGCTGCGTGCGAAGTGACATTAGAAAAATACTTAACCAGTGAAAACATTGTGCTAATTAACAGCCGCTTAACCAGTTCCATCCTACCCCTATGTGACACAGGTTTCGTAGCTAACTATCTAGGCGTAAGTTCATTAGTACCTAGTTTGCCGCCATCAGAGGAAGGGATGAACAAGATGCAGATAAATACCCCATGCTATTTAAAAATCGATAAACATAATCTATCTCCACCTGACCTACCGTTGATCACGTAACTACCCCTCTTTGTTCTAACACAACTACCCATCTTTTCGTTTGCCTAACTAGCAATTGCTAACATCCCATGGATTACTAATAATATGCACATAAACACCTATTTTAATTAATAGTATAGTATGCATTAAAATGTAGGTGTGTGTTCTATATCAGCAAATATCTGCATATTCATACGGTACGTGTGTCTTCTTGAAACCGAAAAGATGACCTGAAATTCAACTTGACTGGTCAAAGAACCTTCATCGCCGAAACAGATGATATTGCCGCTACATATATAAGCAGCTTGATCAGTGGCTCGATCGACAAACCAACCCAACATCTCGCCACTAAATCCAGCATGGAGAAAGCACTAGCCTTAACTTGGCTGCTACTCCTCACTCTCCTGATCACGAAGCAGCGCTGTGTGGATGGGCAAGCCTTCTGCCGGTCCCAGATCAGCTTGGCAAACGAGGCGTGCAGCCTGAGGAACTTCCCGGGGCCGAGGCCGCTAGTGCCCCGGCAGCTGCTCAACGAGTCCTCAACGACGTCCACAACAGCAACACCGGACGGCGGCATGGAACACGAGCTTCGGTCCCGGGACGACGACGACGACGACGAGGAAGGGAACGGAGACAAGAGGCGGCATCACCGCCACAGCGCCGATAACAGCGATGATCGGGACCCGTATGACACGGCCTGCTGCCGCCGGCTGATGGCTATCGACAACGCGTGTGTCTGCCAGGCCGTGGCGCGCCTCCCGGTGTTCATGACCTCGGTGTGGCACCTCATCAGGCTCAAGCCGGTGGACGGCTGCGACGTCTCCTTCGAGTGCCCAGGCTCCACGCCGCTGGGGTGATCACCGTATCAATCCGTGGCCACAATGTCCATTAGTTCATACTCCGAGTGCGCCATCAATCGAGATTAAATTGTACTTCATCCGTTTCATAATATAAGATGTTTTAGTTTTATGAAAAAAAAATATCTAGACCTATTTTAGTGTGTAGGTTCGAAATATATAATAAAAAGGGTGTAAATACACTCCTTTCAAAAAGGTAAAACATCTTATATTTTGACACGGAGGGAGTACTACTTCATTGCATTTGCAGTAAAAATAAATACTAAGAGAGACCGTATATCATACTTTACGCAGAGACCAAGACTTGATAAAACGATCACGACCACATTATTAGTTTATCATGTCACACTTCATTATTAAGCATCGACCTGAGCTGAAATAAAATGAGAGAAATCCTATTTACCCCCTAAACTTGCCCCAAAGTTTAGTTTACAGTTCTTTACCTCTAATTTGGTTCAAAAAATGCCGTTCGAAATAACACCTGCCACCGTTTTGACAGGTTTTCACCCCTAAGCCAATTCATAAATCTGCTCTTGACCTTCTAAACCTAATGTTGGTACCTGCGTTTTGAGAATGGAAATTCCGATAGGGCCCTCCCATCACGAGGTTCCCAGAGAAAATGAGTTCATGATTCAAATTGAGCTGCATGCGAGAAGTGACATAAGATAAATACTAAACCAGTGAAAACATTGTGCTAATTAATTAACAGCCGCTTAACCATTTCCATCCTAACCCCTATTTGATCCAGCAGGTTTCGTAGCTAAGTATCTTGGCGTCGTTAGTTTATTACTACTACCTAGTTTGCCAGCAGTGGAGGAAGGAATCAACAAGATGCAGCACATAAATATTCCATGCTAGTTAAAAATCGATAAACACAATTTATCTCAGCCCGACCTACTGTTGATCTCATAACTACCCCTCTTTGTTTTAAGACAACTACCCATCTTTTCGTTTGCCTAAATAGTTAACAGCCCATGGGTTAATAATATGCACATAAAGATCCTACAGCCTTATAGTAGTTACTATTTTATTACTATGCCTTAAATTGTATAGCTAGTATGATATATTATGTACGCAGTACCTCTAGGGCTTGTTAACTAGAAGTCGCACAAGTTCTATCAGCTTGTCTGCATATACGTGTGTGTTCTTGAAACCCAAAAGATGACCTCAAATTCAAAGAACCTCATGGCGGAAACCGACGATATTGCCGCTACATAAGCTGCTTGATGAGTGGCTCCACAAACCAACCGAATATCTCACCACTAAAGCCAGCAGCTGGTATCAGGCATATGGAGAAAGCTCTAGCCTTAACTTTGCTGCTACTCTTCACTCTGCTGATCACCAAGCAGCGCTGCGTGGATGGGCAGGTCTTCTGCCGGTCCCAGATCAGCTTGGCGAACGAGGCGTGCGGCCTGAGGAACTTCCCGGGGGCGACGGTGCCCCGGCAGCTGCTCAACGAGTCCTCGACGTCCACAGCAGCAACCACGGACGGCGGCAGGGAACACGAGCTTCGTTCCGGGGACGACGACGACGACGACGACGACGACGACGACGAGGAGGAGGAGGAGGAGCAAGGGCGGCATCATCACCATCGGCGGGGGCGCCGCCGCAGCGCCGATAACAGCGGCAGGGACCCGTATGACACTGCCTGCTGCCGCCGGCTAATGTCTATGGACAGCGCGTGCGTCTGCCTGGCCGCGGCGCGCCTCCCGTTGTTCATGACCTCGGTGCGGCACGTCATCATCCTCACGCCGGAGGACGGCTGCGACGTCTCCTTCGAGTGCCCACGCTCCTCGCCGCTGGGCTGATCACCGTATCGATCCGTGCCCACATTGTCCAATTAATCATAGGCTAATTCATATATTCAGTGTACGATCGATCGAGATTAAATCGTACCTACTACTTACTTCAATGTATTTATTTGCAGTAAAAATAAATAAGAGAGACGCATATATATATATCATATACTTGTACAGAGACGATGACTTCTATATCTATACTATACTATACTACCTAATCGATCTATACTATACTATACTACCTAATCGACCACAGCCCCGTGCGCTCAGGGGATCGCCTTAATGTTCGTGCCGTACATTCTAAATATTTGAAGTGGTGATTTATTTGGCTAATATCACTTCCGTTTTCTACTTTTTGAGTATGTTGCCATGTTGGTAAGGTCCGGTCATCCGCTTGTGCTTGCACTTCTGCGTAACTAGGGGTGCAAGTCCAGTACCGCGTACTTTTATAATGGAATCAAAAGTGTCGTCTCTGTTAATGACTTCTTTCTCCTCGGTGCTCAACTTCAGCAATAACATGACAACTGTCAATTGGCAAATAATTTCTGTCATTACTAAAATCAACTCATAGTTTCTATCCAGATTGATAGGATTATAGGATTTAATTCATCTCTCAAGATAAACGATGATTATGAAATTGTTAACCAGTTTACACTCCTTGAGTATGATGGTCCCTCGGCACGTGTTCATAAAGTTCTATTTGATGTGTGTTTATTTATATGATGTTATCTTTGTGATTCAACTTTTTATCTAGCATTGCAATGCTTGATGAAAGATTGTGGACGGATCGATCCCACGACAACATTATTAGTTTATCATCTCGCTCTTTATTAAGCATCGACCAATCACCTGAGCTGAAATACAATGAAAGACGTCCAATTTGTTCCGTAAACTTTCCAGAAGTTTAGTTTGCAATCATTAACTCAAATTTGATTCACATTTCACCTCCAAACTCCAAAATGCCGTTCAAAGTTACACTTGTCACCGATTTGACAGGTTTTCACCCGGTTTTTCTAGCCACGTCAATGATTATTCTTCTCTAAGCCAACTCATCGTCTTGGCACAAATACTCAAAACATTTATCCGCCTATATATGTACATGCGCCTATGTGACCATCGGACTAAATAATAACGCATGAAATTTTCAGCTAATTCTGCTATCCATATCACCCTGATTCTTTCTGGTTGTGGAATATATGTCGGGGAGGACGCGCGTCACCATCGCAGTGGTCAGCGGAGCCCCGGCCCTCTCTCCTAGGAGGCGGGCCTGCAACCCGGGATTCCCTCCCATGGACGTCTCACGCATGCCCTTTCCTGCCCCGACTCACCGGAAGGTGGATTACGCACTACGGAAAAACTCCCGCTGCCGTCGCCCCCGTCCTTTGCCGTGTGCCAAAAAGGCGGGAACACGGCAAAGATGTTCTGTGCCGTGAGCTAGTCCAGAAGTACACGGCAAAGAGCACACACACGGTAGATTCAAAAAAAAACACGGCAAACAAAGGGTACACGGCAAAGATGAAAAGAGACACACGGCAAAGAAAGGATGCACGGCAAAGACCTCTCGAGGCACAAGATAGAGAAACATGCACGGCAAAGACCAATCGAGGCACAAGGCAAATATGACCGCATGGCAAAGAGGTGGGTCCCACGGCCCCCTAGGCGAGCCACCCTAACGGCGGCTGACGGTGGTTCTTGGCCATGTGCCGCTGCAGTTAGACACACGGCAAAGATAAGCCTTTGCCGTGTGCTTTATGCAACCTACACGGCAAAGCATGTTTTTTTATTTCTTACCCCCCAACTACGGTCAAAATGACTAGTACGAAGATTCTTAGTTCGGCGCTGAGCCTGCCTATACTTGCATATTGGAACTCTGAAGAAACATCAAATTGTCACCCTAAAAATGATTTTTATAAAAAAACATGAGCATCAGATCATGTACCTGCAGTTCATATCTGACCCATTTCCTACCAATTCGGCACAAAAATTTGTCTTTTTCATGAAGGGGGTCACACCTGGGAACCAGGTTTAAAAGATTTGAGCATGCCACCACACTTCATTACACATGCTAGGGTCACATGCATGGTTTGGAGGTGTTCCGATGCCCCGAAGCGCTTCTTCATGCGGAACACCGATCCACGGGCCTCTCGGACCGTCTACCCCCCTAGACTTTCTTCTGACAGGGGTAGACCGGTGTAGGACTCACTTGTTTTAGGCTTGGTTAGGTCATGTGATGATGTAAAACCATGTTTGGGAACATGTTGTGACAAGATCTACCCCGGTTTCACCGAAACGGGGAGTTTCCCCCTAATAGTCAGATTGCAGACACTTTGTTTTTAGGAGAGACAGCGCATGTCTGTGAAGGGGGTCACACTTGGGAACCAGGTTTAAAAGTTTTGAGCATGCCACCACACTTCATTACACATGCTAGGGTCACATGCATGGTTTGGAGGTGTTCCGATGCCCCGAAGCGCTTCTTCCTGCGGAACCCTGATCCGCGGGCCTCTCGGATCGTCTACCCCCCTAGACTTTCTTCTAACAGGGGTAGCCCGGTGTAGGACTCACTTGTTTTAGGCTTGGTTAGGTCATGTGATGATGTAAAACCATGTTTGGGAACATGTTGTGACAAGATCTACCCCGGTTTCACCGAAACGGGGAGTTTCCCCCTAATAGTCAGATTGCAGACACTTTGTTTTTAGGAGAGACAGCGCATGTCTGTGAAGGGGGTCACACTTGGGAACCAGGTTTAAAAGTTTTGAGCATGCCACCACACTTCATTACACATGCTAGGGTCACATGCATGGTTTGGAGGTGTTAGATGCCCAGCGCTTCTTCTGCGGAACCACGATCCATGACCTCGGATCGTCTACCCCCCTAGACTTTCTTCTGACAGGGGTAGCCCGGTGTAGGACTCACTTGTTTTAGGCTTGGTTAGGTCATGTGATTATGTAAAACCATGTTTGGGAACATGTTGTGACAAGATCTACCCCGGTTTCACCGAAACGGGGAGTTTCCCCCTAATACTCAGATTGCAGACACTTTGTTTTTAGGAGAGACAACGCATGTCTGCGAAGGGGTCACACTTGGGAACCAGGTTTAAAAGTTTTGAGCATGCCACCACACTTCATTACACATGCTAGGGTCACATGCATGGTTTGGAGGTGTTAGATGCCCGGCGCTTCTTCTGCGGAACCCGATCCATGGCCTCGGATCGTCTACCCCCTAGACTTTATTCTAACAGGGGTAGCCCGGTGTAGGACTCACTTATTTTAGGCTTGGTTAGGTCATGTGATGATGTAAAACCATGTTTGGGAACATGTTGTGACAAGATCTACCCCGGTTTCACCAAAACAGGGAGTTTCCCCCTAATAGTCAGTTAGGACACTTTGTTTTTAGGAGAGACAGCTCATGTCTGTGAAGGGGGTCACACTTGGGAACCAGGTTTAAAATTTTGAGCATGCCACCACACTTCATTACACATGCTAGGGTCACATGCATGGTTTGGAGGTGTTCCGATGCCCCGAAGCGATTCTTCCTGCGGAACCCTGATCCGCGGGCCTCTCGGATCGTCTACCCCCCTAGACTATCTTCTGACAGGGGTAGCCCGGTGTAGGACTCACTTGTTTTAGGCTTGGTTATGTCATGTGATGATGTAAAACCATGTTTGGGAACATGTTGTGATAAGATCTCCCCCGGTTTCACGAAGCAGGGAGTTTCTAATACCGGATTAGGACACTTTGTTTTTAGGAGAGGCGCATGTCTGCGAAGGGGGTCACACTTGGGAACCAGGTTTAGGAGTTTTGAGCATGCCACCACATTTCATTACACATGCTAGGGTCACATGCATGGTTTGGAGGTGTTTCGATGCCAGCGCTTCTTCCTGCGGAACCCTGATCCGCGGGCCTCAGATCGTCTACCCCCTAGACTTTCTTCTGACAGGGGTAGCCCTGTGTAGGACTCACTTGTTTTAGGCTTGGTTAGGTCATGTGATGACGTAAAACCATGTTTGGGAACATGTTGTGACTAGATCTACAGGTTTCACGAAGCAGGGAGTTTCCCTAATACTCGGATTGGACACTTTGTTTTTAGGAGGCAGTAGCATGTCTGTGAAGGGGGTCACACTTGGGAACCAGGTTTAAAAGATTTGAGCATGCCACCACACTTCATTACACATGCTAGGGTCACATGCATGGTTTGGAGGTGTTCCGATGCCCCGAAGCGCTTCTTCATGCGGAACACCGATCCCTGGGCCTCGGATAGTCTACCCCCTAGACTTTCTTGGCGAGGGTAGACGGTGTAGCTCTCACTTGTTTTAGGCTTGGTTAGGTCATGTGATGATGTAAAACCATGTTTGCGAACATGTTGTGACAAGATCTACCCGGTTTCACCAGCAGGGAGTTTCCCCCTAATACTCAGATTGCAGACACTTTGTTTTTAGGAGAGACAGCGCATGTCTGTGAAGGGGGTCACACTTGGGAACCAGGTTTAAAAGTTTTGAGCATGCCACCACACTTCATTACACATGCTAGGGTCACATGCATGGTTTGGAGGTGTTCCGATGCCCCGAAGCGCTTCTTCCCGCGGAACCCCGATCCGTGGGCCTCTCGGATCGTCTACCCCCCTAGACTTTCTTCTGACAGGGGTAGCCCGGTGTAGGACTCACTTGTTTTAGGCTTGGTTAGGTCATGTGATGATGTAAAACCATGTTTGGGAACATGTTGTGACAAGATCTACCCCGGTTTCACAGCAGAGTTTCCCCCTAATAGTCAGATTGCAGACACTTTGTTTTTAGGAGAGACAGCGCATGTCTGTGAAGGGGGTCACACTTGGGAACCAGGTTTAAAAGTTTTGAGCATGCCACCACACTTCATTACACATGCTAGGGTCACATGCATGGTTTGGAGGTGTTAGATGCTGGCGCTTCTTCTGCGGAACCCGATCCATGGCCTCGGATCGTCTACCCCCCTAGAATTTCTTCTGACAGGGGTAACTCGGTGTAGGACTCACTTATTTTAGGCTTGGTTAGGTCATGTGATGATGTAAAACCATGTTTGGGAACATGTTGTGACAAGATCTACCCCGGTTTCACCGAAACGGGGAGTTTCCCCCTAATAGTCAGATTGCAGACACTTTGTTTTAGGAGAGACAACGCATGTCTGTGAAGGGGGTCACACTTGGGGACCAGGTTTAAAGGTTTTGAGCATGCCACCACACTTCATTACACATGCTAGGGTCCCATGCATGGTTTGGAGGTGTTCCGATGCCCCGAAGCGCTTCTTCCCGCGGAACCCCGATCCGCGGGCCTCTCGGATCGTCTACCCCCTAGACTTTATTCTAACAGGGGTAGCCCGGTGTAGGACTCACTTATTTTAGGCTTGGTTAGGTCATGTGATGATGTAAAACCATGTTTGGGAACATGTTGTGACAAGATCTACCCCGGTTTCACCGAAACGGGGAGTTTCCCCCTAATAGTCAGATTGCAGACACTTTGTTTTTAGGAGAGACAGCGCATGTCTGTGAAGGGGGTCACACTTGGGAACCAGGTTTAAAAGTTTTGAGCATGCCACCACACTTCATTACACATGCTAGGGTCACATGCATGGTTTGGAGGTGTTCCGATGCCCCGAAGCGCTTCTTCCCGCGGAACCCCGATCCGTGGGCCTCTCGGATCGTCTACCCCCTAGACTTTCTTGACGAGGGTAGCCGGTGTAGGACTCACTTGTTTTAGGCTTGGTTAGGTCATGTGATGATGTAAAACCATGTTTGGGAACATGTTGTGACAAGATCTACCCGGTTTCACGAAGCAGAGTTTCTAATACTCAGATTAGAGACACTTTGTTTTTAGGAGGCAGTAGCATGTGTGAAGGGGTCACACTTGGGAACCAGGTTTAAAAGTTTTGAGCATGCCACCACACTTCATTACACATGCTAGGGTCACATGCATGGTTTGGAGGTGTTAGATGCCCGAAGCGCTTCTTCTGGAACCCCGATCCATGGGCCTCGGATCGTCTACCCCTAGACTTTATTCTAAGGGGTAGCCGGTGTAGGACTCAATTATTTTAGGCTTGGTTAGGTCATGTGATGATATAAAACCATGTTTGGGAACATGTTGTGACAAGCTCTACCCGGTTTCACCAGCAGGGAGTTTCCCCTAATAGTCAGATTAGACACTTTGTTTTTAGGAGAGACAGTAGCATGTATGAAGGGGTCACACTTGGGAACCAGGTTTAAAAGTTTTGAGCATGCCACCACACTTCATTACACATGCTAGGGTCACATGCATGGTTTGGAGGTGTTAGATGCCAGCGCTTCTTCTGCGGAACCACGATCATGGGCCTCGGATCGTCTACCCCCTAGACTTTCTTCAACAGGGGTAGCCCGGTGTATCCCTCTCCTGTTTTTATCTTGGTTAGGTCATGTCATGATTTAAAACCATGTTTCGGAACATGTTGTGAGAAGATCTACCCTGGTTTCACCGAAACGGGGAGTTTCCCCCTAATCCTCAGATTGCACACACTTTGTTTTATGAGACATCGCGTGTCTGCGAAGGGGGTCACACTTGGGAACCAGGTTTAGGAGTTTTGAGCATGCCACCACACTTCATTACACATGCTAGGGTCACATGCATTGTTTGGAGGTGTTTCGATGCCCCGAAGCGCTTCTTCTGCGGAACCACGATCCATGGGCCTCGGATCGTCTACCCCTAGACTTTCTTGGCGGGGTAGCCCGGTGTAGGACTCACTTGTTTTAGGCTTGGTTAGGTCATGTGATGATGTAAAACCATGTTTGGGAACATGTTGTGACAAGATCTACACCGGTTTCACCGAAACAGGGAGTTTCCCCCTAATACTCAAATTGCACACACTTTGTTTTTAGGAGACAGCGCATGTCTGCGAAGGGGGTCACACTTGGGAACCAGGTTTAGGAGATTTGAGCATGCCACCACACTTCATTACACATGCTAGGGTCACATGCATGGTTTGGAGGTGTTCCGATGCCCCGAAGCGCTTCTTCCTGCGGAACACTGATCCGCGGGCCTCGGATCGTCTACCCCCTAGACTTTCTTCTGACAAGGTAATCCCGGTGTAGGACTCACTTGTTTTAGGCTTGGTTAGGTCATGTGATGATGTAAAACCATGTTTGGGAACATGTTGTGACAAGATCTACCCCGGTTTCACCGAAACGGGGAGTTTCCCCCTAATAGTCAGATTGCAGACACTTTGTTTTTAGGAGACAGTAGCATATGCGTGAAGGGGTCACACTTGGGAACCAGGTTTAGGAGTTTTGAGCATGCCACCACACTTCATTACACATGCTAGGGTCACATGCATGGTTTGGAGGTGTTTCGATGCCCCGAAGCGCTTCTTCCTGCGGAACCCTAATCCGTGGGCCTCGGATCGTCTACCCCCTAGACTTTCTTCGTACAGGGGTAGCCCGGTGTAGGACTCACTTGTTTTAGGCTTGGTTAGGTCATGTGATGATGTAAAACCATGTTTGGGAACATGTTGTGACAAGATCTACCCCGGTTTCACCGAAACAGGGAGTTTCCCCCTAATACTCAGATTGAAGACACTTTGTTTTTAGGAGACAACGCATGTCTACGAAGGGGGTCACACTTGGGAACCAGGTTTAGAAGTTTTCAGCATGCCACCACACTTCATTACACATGCTAGGGTCACATGCATGGTTTGGAGGTGTTAGATGCCGAAGCGCTTCTTCTGCGGAACCACGATCCATGGGCCTCGGATCGTCTACCCCTAGACTTTCTTCTGACAGGGGGAGCACGGTGTAGGACTCACTTGTTTTAGGCTTGGTTAGGTCATGTGATGATGTAAAACCATGTTTGGGAACATGTTGTGACAAGATCTACCCCGGTTTCACCGAAACAGGGAGTTTCCCCCTAATACTCAGATTACAGACACTTTGTTTTTAGGGGACAATGCATGTCTGTGAAGGGAGTCACACTTGGGAACCAGGTTTAGGAGTTTTGAGCATGCCACCACACTTCATTACACATGATAGTGTCACATGCATGGTTTGGAGTTGTTCTGATGCCCGGCGCTTCTTCTGCGGAACCACGATCCATGGGCCTCGGATCGTCTACCCCCTAGACTTTCTTCGGCGGGGTAGCCGGTGTAGGACTCACTTGTTTTAGGCTTGGTTAGGTCATGTGATGATGTAAAACCATGTTTGGGAACATGTTGTGACAAGATCTACCGGTTTCACGAAGCAGGAGTTTCCCCTAATACTCAGATTGAGACACTTTGTTTTAGGAGACATCGCATGTCTGCGAAGGGGGTCACACTTGGGAACCAGATTTAGGAGTTTTGAGCATGCAACCCCACTTCATTACACATGCTAGGGTCACATGCATGGTTTGGAGGTGTTAGATGCCCAGCGCTTCTTCTGCGGAACCACGATCCATGGGCCTCGGATCGTCTACCCCTAGACTTTCTTCGACAGGGGTAGCCGGTGTAGGACTCACTTGTTTTAGGCTTGGTTAGGTCATGTGATGATGTAAAACCATGTTTGGGAACATGTTGTGACAAGATCTACCGGTTTCACGAAGCGGGAGTTTCCCCCCTAATACTCAGATTAGAGAAACTTTGTTTTTAGGAGAGACAGCGCATGTCTGCGAAGGTGGTCACACTTGGGAACCAGGTTTAGGAGTTTTGAGCATGCCACCACACTTCATTACACATGCTAGGGTCACATGCATGGTTTGGACGTGTTCAGATGCCCCGAAGCGCTTCTTCTGCGGAACCACGATCCATGGGCCTCGGATCGTCTACCCCATAGACTTTCTTCTGACAGGGGTAGCCCGGTGTAGGACTCACTTGTTTTATTCTTGGTTAGGTCATGTGATGATTAAAAACCATGTTTGGAACAAGTTGTGTAAAGATCTACCGGTTTCACGAAGCAGGAGTTTCCCCTAATACTCAGTTGCAGACACTTTGTTTTTAGGAGAGATAGCATGTCTGTGAAGGGGTTCACATTTGGGAACCAGGTTTAGGAGTTTTGAGCATGCCACCACACTTCATTACACATGCTAGGGTCACTTGCATGGTTTGGAGGTGTTAGATGCCGGCGCTTCTTCTGCGGAACCACGATCCATGGCCTCGGATCGTCTACCCCCTAGACTTTCTTGGCAGGTAGCCCGGTGTAGGACTCACTTGTTTTAGGCTTGGTTAGGTCATGTGATGATGTAAAACCATGTTTGGGAACATGTTGTGACAAGATCTACCGGTTTCACGAAGCAGAGTTTCCCCTAATACTCAGATTACAGACACTTTGTTTTTAGGAGAGTAGCATGTACTGAAGGGGTCACACTTGGGAACCAGGTTTAGGAGTTTTGAGCATGCCACCACACTTCATTACACATGCTAGGGTCACGTGCATGGTTTGGAGGTGTTAGATGCCCAGGCGCTTCTTCTGCGGAACCACGATCCATGGGCCTCGGATCGTCTACCCCTAGACTTTCTTCTCACGGGGTAGCCGGTGTAGGACTCACTTGTTTTAGGCTTGGTTAGGTCATGTGATGATGTAAAACCATGTTTGGGAACATGTCGTGACAAGATCTACAGGTTTCACGAGCAGGGAGTTTCCCCTAATACTCAGATTGCAGACACTTTGTTTTTAGGAGAGCGCATGTACTGTGAAGGGGTCACACTTGGGAACCAGGTTTAGGAGTTTTGAGCATGCCACCACACTTCATTACACATGCTAGGGTCACATGCATGGTTTGGAGGTGTTAGATGCCCAGGCGCTTCTTCTGCGGAACCACGATCCATGGGCCTCGGATCGTCACCCCCTAGACTTTCTTCGGCAGGGGTAGCCGGTGTAGGACTCACTTGTTTTAGGCGTGGTTAGGTCATGTGATGATGTAAAACCATGTTTGGGAACATGTTGTGACAAGATCTACCGGTTTCACGAAGCAGGGGAGTTCCCCTAATACTCAGATTGTAGACACTTTGTTTTAGGAGACAACGCATGTCTGCGAAGGGGGTCACACTTGGGAACCAGGTTTAGGAGTTTTGAGCATGCCACCACACTTCATTACACATGCTAGGGTCACATGCATGGTTTGGAGGTGTTAGATGCCCAGCGCTTCTTCTGCGGAACCACGATCCGTGGGCCTCGGATCATCTACCCCCTAGACTTTCTTCTGACGGGGGTAGCCGGTGTAGGACTCACGTGTTTTAGGCTTGGTTAGGTCATGTGATGATGTAAAACCATGTTTGGGAACATGTTGTGACAAGATCTACCCCGGTTTCACCGAAACGGGGAGTTTCCCCCTAATACTCAGATTGCAAACACTTTGTTTTTAGGAGAGACAGCATATGTCTGCGAAGGGGGTCACACTTGGGAACCAGGTTTAGGAGTTTTGAGCAGGCCACCACACTTCATTACACATGCTAGGGTCACATGCATGGTTTGGAGGTGTTCCGATGCCCCGAAGCGCTTCTTCCGCGGAACCCCGATCCGTGGGCCTCTCGGATCGTCTACCCCCTAGACTTTCTTCTAACAGGGGTAGCCCGGTGTAGGACTCACTTGTTTTATGGTTGGTTAGGTCATGTGATGATGTAAAACCATGTTTGGGAACATGTTGTGACAAGATCTACCCCGGTTTCACAAAGCAGAGTTTCCCCCTAATACTCAGATTGCAAACACTTTCATTTTAGGGTACAGCGCATGTCTGCGAAGGGGGGCACACTTGGGAACCAGGTTTAGGAATTTTAGCATGCCACCACACTTAATTACGATTGCTAGGGTCACATGCATGCTTTGGAGGTGTTAGATGCCCAGCGCTTCTTCTGCGGAACCACGATCCATGGGCCTCGGATCGTCTACCCCTAGACTTTCTTACAGGGGGTAGCCGGTGTAGGACTCACTTGTTTTAGGCTTGGTTAGGTCATGTGATGATGTAAAACCATGTTTGGGAACATGTTGTGACAAGATCTACAGTTTCACGAAGCAGGAGTTTCCCCCTAATACTCAGATTGCAGACACTTTGTTTTTAGGAGAGACAGCGCATGTCTGCGAAGGGGGTCACACTTGGGAACCAGGTTTAGGAGTTTTGAGCATGCCACCACACTTCATTACACATGCTAGGGTCACATGCATGGTTTGGAGGTGTTCCGATGCCCCGAAGCGCTTCTTCTTGCGGAACCACGATCCATGGGCCTCGGATCGTCTACCCCTAGACTTTCTTCTGGCAGGGGTAGCCTGGTGTAGGAATCACTTGTTTTAGGCTTGGTTAGGTCATGTGATGATGTAAAACCATGTTTGGGAACATGTTGTGACAAGATCTACCCCGGTTTCACTGAAACAGGGAGTTTCCCCCTAATACTCAGATTGCAGACACTTTGTTTTTAGGAGACATCGCATGTCTGCGAAGGGGGTCACACTTGGGAACCAGGTTTAGGACTTTTGAGCATGCGACCACACTTCATTACACATGCTAGGGTCACATGCATGGTTTGGAGGTGTTCCGATGCCCTGAAGCGCTTATTCCGGCGGAACCCTGATCCGCGGGCCTCGGATCGTCTATCCCCTAGACTTTCTTCTGACAGGGGTAGCCCGGTGTATCCCTCTCTTGTTTTAGGCTTGGTTGGGTCATTTGATGATGTAAATCCATGTTTGGGAACATGTTGTGACAAGATCTACCCCGATTTCACGAAGCAGGGGAGTTTCCCCCTAATACTCAGATTACAGACACTTTGTTTTAGGAGACAGCGCATGTATGCGTGAAGGGGTCACACTTGGGAACCAGGTTTAGGAGTTTTGAGCATGCCACCACACTTCATTACACATGCTAGGGTCACATGCATGGTTTGGAGGTGTTAGATGCCCAGCGCTTCTTCTGCGGAACCACGATCCATGGGCCTCGGATCGTCTACCCCTAGACTTTCTTCTGACAGGGGTAGCCCGGTGTAGGACTCATTTGTTTTAGGCTTGGTTAGGTCATGTGATGATGTAAAACCATGTTTGGGAACATGTTGTGACAAGATCTACCCGGTTTCACGAAGCAGGGAGTTTCCCCTAATACTCAGATTGAGACACTTTGTTTTTAGGAGACAGCGCATGTCTGAAGGGGTGACACTTGGGAACCAGGTTTAGGAGTTTTGAGCATGCCACCACACTTCATTACACATGCTAGGGTAACATGCATGGTTTGGAGGTGTTAGATGCCCAGGCGCTTCTTCTGCGGAACCACGATCCATGGCCTCGGATCGTCTACCCCTAGACTTTCTTCGGCGAGGTAGCCGGTGTAGGACTCACTTGTTTTAGGATTGGTTAGGTCATGTGATGATGTAAAACCATGTTTGGGAACATGTTGTGACAAGATCTACAGGTTTCACGAAAGCAGGGAGTTTCCCCTAATACTCAGATTGCAGACACTTTGTTTTAGGAGACAGCGCATGTCTGAAGGGGTCACACTTGGGAACCAGGTTTAGGAGTTTTGAGCATGCCACCACACTTCATTACACATGCTAGGGTCACATGCATGGTTTGGCGGTGTTAGATGCCGGCGCTTCTTCTGCGGAACCACGATCCATGGGCCTCGGATCGTCTACCCCTAGACTTTCTTCGGCGAGGGTAGCCGGTGTAGGACTCACTTGTTTTAGGCTTGGTTAGGTCATGTGATGATGTAAAACCATGTTTGGGAACATGTTGTGACAAGATCTACCGGTTTCACGAAGCAGGGAGTTTCCCTAATACTCGGATTGCAGACACTTTGTTTTAGGAGACAGCGCATGTCTGAAGGGGTCACACTTGGGAACCAGGTTTAGGAGTTTGAGCATGCCACCACACTTCATTAGACATGCTAGGGTCACATGCATGGTTTGGAGGTGTTAGATGCCCAGCGCTTCTTCTGCGGAACCACGATCCATGGGCCTCGGATCGTCTACCCCTAGACTTTCTTGACGAGGGTAGCCGGTGTAGGACTCACTTGTTTTAGGCTTGGTTAGGTCATGTGATGATGTAAAACCATGTTTGGGAACATGTTGTGACAAGATCTACCCAGTTTCACGAAGCGGGAGTTTCCCCTAATACTCAGTTGCAGACACTTTGTTTTTAGGAGAGGCGCATATGTCTGCGAAGGGGGTCACACTTGGGAACCAGGTTTAGGAGTTTTGAGCATGCCACCACACTTCATTACACATGCTAGGGTCACATGCATGGTTTGTAGGTGTTGATGCCCAGCGCTTCTTCTGCGGAACCACGATCCATGGGCCTCGGATCGTCTACCCCTAGACTTTCTTGACAGGGGTAGCCGGTGTAGGACTCACTTGTTTTAGGCTTGGTTAGGTCATGTGATGATGTAAAACCATGTTTGGGAACATGTTGTGACAAGATCTACAGTTTCACGAAGCAGGGAGTTTCCCCTAATACTCAGATTGCAGACACTTTGTTTTTAGGAGAGACAACGCATGTCTGTGAAGGGGGTCAAAGTTGGGAACCAGGTTTAGGAGTTTTGAGCATGCCACCACACTTCATTACACATGCTAGGGTCACATGCATGGTTTGGAGGTGTTAGATGCCCAGCGCTTCTTCTGCGGAACCACGATCCATGGGCCTCGGATCGTCTACCCCTAGACTTTCTTGGCGAGGGGTAGCCGGTGTAGGACTCACTTGTTTTAGGCTTGGTTAGGTCATGTGATGATGTAAAACCATGTTTGGGAACATGTTGTGACAAGATCTACCCGGTTTCACGAAGCAGGAGTTTCCCCTAATACTCACATTTGCAGACATTTTGTTTTTAGGAGAGACAGCGCATGTCTGAAGGGGTCACACTTGGGAACCAGGTTTAGGAGTTTTGAGCATGCCACCACACTTCATTACATGCTAGGGTCACATGCATGGTTTGGAGGTGTTAGATGCCCAGCGCTTCTTCTGCGGAACCACGATCCATGGGCCTCGGATCGTCTACCCCCTAGACTTTCTTCGAGGGGTAGCCGGTGTAGGACTCACTTGTTTTAGGCTTGGTTAGGTCATGTGATGATGTAAAACCATGTTTGGGAACATGTTGTGACAAGATCTACAGGTTTCACGAAGCAGGAGTTTCCCCTAATACTCGGATTAGACACTTTGTTTTTAGGAGACAACGCATGTCTGTGAAGGGGGTCACACTTGGGAACCAGGTTTAGGAGTTTTGAGCATGCCACCACACTTTATTACACATGCTAGGGTCACATGCATGGTTTGGAGGTGTTAGATGCCCAGCGCTTCTTCTGCGGAACCACGATCCAGGGCCTCGGATCGTCTACCCCTAGACTTTCTTGACAGGGGTAGCCGGTGTAGGACTCACTTGTTTTAGGCTTGGTTAGGTCATGTGATGATGTAAAACCATGTTTGGGAACATGTTGTGACAAGATCTACCGGTTTCACGAAGCAGGGAGTTTCCCCTAATACTCACATTTGCAGACACTTTGTTTTTTGGAGAGACATCGCATGTCTGTGAAGGGGTCACACTTGGAACCAGGTTTAGGAGTTTTGAGCATGCCACCACACTTCATTACACATGCTAGGGTCACATGCATGGTTTGGAGGTGTTAGATGCCCAGGCGCTTCTTCTGCGGAACCACGATCCATGGGGCCTCGGATCGTCTACCCCCTAGACTTTCTTCGGCAGGGTAGCCGGTGTAGGACTCACTTGTTTTAGGCTTGGTTAGGTCATGTGATGATGTAAAACCATGTTTGGGAACATGTTGTGACAAGATCTACCGGTTTCACGAAGCAGGAGTTTCCCCTAATACTCAGTTGCAGACACTTTGTTTTAGGGAGACAGCGCATGTCTGCGAAGGGGTCACACTTGGGAACCAGGTTTAGGAGTTTTGAGCATGCCAACACACTTCATTACACATGCTAGGGTCACATGCATGGTTTGGAGGTGTTAGATGCCGGCGCTTCTTCTGCGGAACCACGATCCATGGGCCTCGGATCGTCTACCCCTAGACTTTCTTCGGCAGGGTAGCCGGTGTAGGACTCACTTGTTTTAGGCTTGGTTAGGTCATGTGATGATGTAAAACCATGTTTGGGAACATGTTGTGACAAGATCTACCGGTTTCACGAAGCAGGGAGTTTCCTCCTAATACTCAGATTGCAGACACTTTGTTTTTAGGAGACAGTAGCATGTATGTGAAGGGGTCACACTTGGGAACCAGGTTTAGGAGTTTTGAGCATGCCACCACACTTCATTACACATGCTAGGGTCACATGCATGGTTTGGAGGTGTTAGATGCCCAGGCGCTTCTTCTGCGGAACCACGATCCATGGGGCCTCGGATCGTCTACCCCTAGACTTTCTTCGGCGAGGTAGCCGGTGTAGGACTCACTTGTTTTAGGCTTGGTTAGGTCATGTGATGATGTAAAACCATGTTTGGGAACATGTTGTGACAAGATCTACCCGGTTTCACGAAGCAGGAGTTTCCCCCTAATACTCAGATTGCAGACACTTTGTTTTTAGGAGACAGCACATGTCTGCGAAGGGGTCACACTTGGGAACTAGGTTTAGGAGTTTTGAGCATGCCACCACACTTCATTACACATGCTAGGGTCACATGCATGGTTTGGAGGTGTTAGATGCCCAGCGCTTCTTCTGCGGAACCACGATCCAGGGCCTCGGATCGTCTACCCCCTAGACTTTCTTCGCGAGGGGTAGCCGGTGTAGGACTCACTTGTTTTAGGCTTGGTTAGGTCATGTGATGATGTAAAACCATGTTTGGGAACATGTTGTGACAAGATCTACCCGGTTTCACGAAGCAGGAGTTTCCCCCTAATACTCAGATTGCAGACACTTTGTTTTTAGGGGATAGCGCATGTCTGTGAAGAGGGTCACACTTGGGAACCAGGTTTAGGAGTTTTGAGCATGCCACCACACTTCATTACACATGCTAGGGTCACATGCATGGTTTGGAGGTGTTCCGATGCCCGGCGCTTCTTCTGCGGAACCACGATCCATGGCCTCGGATCGTCTACCCCTAGACTTTCTTGACAGGGGTAGCCGGTGTAGGACTCACTTGTTTTAGGCTTGGTTAGGTCATGTGATGATGTAAAACCATGTTTGGGAACATGTTGTGACAAGATCTACAGGTTTCACGAAGCAGGGAGTTTCCCCCTAATACTCAGATTGGAGACACTTTGTTTTTAGGTGAGATCGCATGTCTGTGAAGTGGGTCACACTTGGGAACCAGGTTTAGGAGTTTTGAGCATGCCACCACACTTCATTACACATGCTAGGGTCACATGCAAGGTTTGGAGGTGTTAGATGCCCAGCGCTTCTTCTGCGGAACCACGATCCATGGGCCTCGGATCGTCTACCCCTAGACTTTCTTGACGGGGGTAGCCGGTGTAGGACTCACTTGTTTTAGGCTTGGTTAGGTCATGTGATGATGTAAAACCATGTTTGGGAACATGTTGTGACAAGATCTACAGGTTTCACGAAGCAGGGAGTTTCCCCTAATACTCGATTGAGACACTTTGTTTTAGGAGACAGTAGCATGTCTGTGAAGCGGGTCACACTTGGGAACCAGGTTTAGGAGTTTTGAGCATGCCACCACACTTCATTACACATGCCAGGGTCACATGCATGGTTTGGAGGTGTTAGATGCCCAGGCGCTTCTTCTGCGGAACCACGATCCATGGGCCTCGGATCGTCTACCCCCTAGACTTTCTTGACAGGGGGTAGCCGGTGTAGGACTCACTTGTTTTAGGCTTGGTTAGGTCATGTGATGATGTAAAACCATGTTTGGGAACATGTTGTGACAAGTTCTACCCCGTTTCACCGAAACGGGGAGTTTCCCCTAATACTCAGTTGCAGACACTTTGTTTTTAGGAGGACAACGCATGTCATGAAGGGGTCACACTTGGGAACCAGGTTTAGGAGTTTTGAGCATGCCACCACACTTCATTACACATGCTAGGGTCACATGCATGGTTTGGAGGTGTTAGATGCCCAGCGCTTCTTCTGCGGAACCACGATCCATGGGCCTCGGATCGTCTACCCCTAGACTTTCTTGACAGGGGTAGGCCGGTGTAGGACTCACTTGTTTTAGGCTTGGTTAGGTCATGTGATGATGTAAAACCATGTTTGGGAACATGTTGTGACAAGATCTACCCCGGTTTCACCGAAACAGGGAGTTTCCCCCTAATACTCAGATTGCAGACACTTTGTTTTTAGGAGACAGCGCATATGTCTGTGAAGGGGGTCACACTTGGGAACCAGGTTTAGGAGTTTTGAGCATGCCACCACACTTCATTACACATGCTAGGGTCACATGCATGGTTTGGAGGTGTTAGATGCCGGCGCTTCCTGCGGAACCCTGATCCACGGGCCTCGGATCGTCTACCCCCTAGACTTTCTTCTGACAGGGGTAGCCCGGTGTAGGACTCACTTGTTTTAGGCTTGGTTAGGTCATGTGATGATGTAAAACCATGTTTGGGAACATGTTGTGACAAGATCTACGCCGGTTTCACCGAAACGAGAGTTTCCCCTAATACTCAGATTGCAGACACTTTGTTTTAGGAGAGACAGCGCATGTCTACGAAGGGGGTCACACTTGGGAACCAGGTTTAGGAGTTTTGAGCATGCCACCACACTTCATTACACATGCTAGGGTCACATGCATGGTTTGGAGGTGTTCCGATGCCCCGAAGCGCTTCTTCCTGCGGAACCCTGATCCGCGGGCCTCGGATCGTCTACCCCCCTAGACTTTCTTCTGACAGGGGTAGCCCGGTGTAGGACTCACTTGTTTTAGGCTTGGTTAGGTCATGTGATGATGTAAAACCATGTTTGGGAACATGTTGTGACAAGATCTACCCCGGTTTCATCGAAACGAGGAGTTTCCCCCTAATACTCAGATTGCAGACACTTTGTTTTTAGGAGAGACAGCGCATGTCTGCGAAGGGGGTCACACTTGGGAACCAGGTTTAGGAGTTTTGAGCATGCCACCACACTTCATTACACATGCTAGGGTCACATGCATGGTTTGGAGGTGTTAGATGCCCAGGCGCTTCTTCTGCGGAACCACGATCCAGGGCCTCGGATCGTCTACCCCTAGACTTTCTTGACGGGGGGTAGCCGGTGTAGGACTCACTTGTTTTAGGCTTGGTTAGGTCATGTGATGATGTAAAACCATGTTTGGGAACATGTTGTGACAAGATCTACAGTTTCACGAAGCAGGAGTTTCCCTAATACTCAGATTGCAGACACTTTGTTTTTAGGAGACAGCGCATGTCTGTGAAGGGGGTCACACTTGGGAACCAGGTTTAGGAGTTTTGAGCATGCCACCACACTTCATTACACATGCTAGGGTCACATGCATGGTTTGGAGGTGTTAGATGCCCAGCGCTTCTTCTGCGGAACCACGATCCATGGGCCTCGGATCGTCTACCCCTAGACTTTCTTCGGAGGGTAGCCGGTGTAGGACTCACTTGTTTTAGGCTTGGTTAGGTCATGTGATGATGTAAAACCATGTTTGGGAACATGTTGTGACATGATCTACCCTGGTTTCACCGAAACGGGGAGTTTCCCCCTAATACTCAGATAAAGAGACTTTGTTTTTAGGGGACAACGCATGTCTGCGAAGGGGGTCACACTTGGGAACCATGTTTAGGAGTTTTGAGCATGCCACCACACTTCATTACACATGCTAGGGTCACATTCATGGTTTGGAGGTGTTAGATGCCGGCGCTTCTTCTGCGGAACCACGATCCCGGGCCTCGGATCGTCTACCCCCTAGACTTTCTTACGGAGGTAGCCGGTGTAGGACTCACTTGTTTTAGGCTTGGTTAGGTCATGTGATGATGTAAAACCAGGTTTGGGAACATGTTGTGACAAGATCTACAGGTTTCACGAAGCAGGGAGTTTCCCTAATACTCAGTTGTAGACACTTTGTTTTTAGGAGACAGCGCATGTCTGTGAAGGGGTCACATTGGAACCAGGTTTAGGAGTTTTGAGCATGCCACCACACTTCATTACACATGCTAGGGTCACATGCATGGTTTGGAGGTGTTAGATGCCGGCGCTTCTTCTGCGGAACCACGATCCATGGGCCTCGGATCGTCTACCCCCTAGACTTTCTTGACAGGGGTAGCCGGTGTAGGACTCACTTGTTTTAGGCTTGGTTAGGTCATGTGATGATGTAAAACCATGTTTGGGAACATGTTGTGACAAGATCTACCCGGTTTCACGAAGCGGGAGTTTCCCCTAATACTCAGATTGCAGACACTTTGTTTTTAGGAGAGACAGTAGCATATGTGAAGGGGTCACACTTGGGAACCAGGTTTAGGAGTTTTGAGCATGCCACAGCACTTCATTACACATGCTAGGGTCACATGCATGGTTTGGAGGTGTTAGATGCCCGGCGCTTCTTCTGCGGAACCACGATCCATGGGCCTCGGATCGTCTACCCCCTAGACTTTCTTGACGGGGGTAGCCGGTGTAGGACTCACTTGTTTTAGGCTTGGTTAGGTCATGTGATGATGTAAAACCATGTTTGGGAACATGTTGTGACAAGATCTACCGGTTTCACGAAGCAGGGAGTTTCCCCTAATACTCAGATTGCAGACACTTTGTTTTTAGGAGACAGCGCATGTCTGTTAAGGGGTCACACTTGGGAACCAGGTTTAGGAGTTTGAGCATGCCACCACACTTCATTACACATGCTAGGGTCACATGCATGGTTTGGAGGTGTTAGATGCCGGCGCTTCTTCTGCGGAACCACGATCCGCGGGCCTCGGATCGTCTACCCACCTAGACTTTCTTCTGATAGGTGTAGCCGGTGTAGGACTCACTTGTTTTAGGCTTGGTTAGGTCATGTGATGATGTAAAACCATGTTTGGGAACATGTTGTGACAAGATCTACACCGGTTTCACCGAAACAGGGAGTTTCCCCCTAATACTCAGACTCCAGACACTTTGTTTTAGGAGACAGTAGCATATGTCTGTGAAGGGGTCACACTTGGGAACCAGGTTTAGGAGTTTTGAGCATGCCACCACACTTCATTACACATGCAAGGGTCACATGCATGGTTTGGAGGTGTTAAGATGCCCAAGCGCTTCTTCTGCGGAACCACGATCCATGGGCCTCGGATCGTCTACCCCTAGACTTTCTTGACGGGGGTAGCCGGTGTAGGACTCACTTGTTTTAGGCTTGGTTAGGTCATGTGATGATGTAAAACCATGTTTGGGAACATGTTGTGACAAGATCTACCCGGTTTCACCGAAGCAGGAGTTTCCCCTAATACTCAGTTGCAGACACTTTGTTTTTAGGAGAGATAGCGCATGTCTGTGAAGTGGGTCACACTTGGGAACCAGGTTTAGGAGTTTTGAGCATGCCACCACACTTCATTACACATGCTAGGGTCACATGCATGGTTTGGAGGTGTTCAGATTCCCAGAAGCGCTTCTTCATGCGGAACCCTGATCTACGGGCCTCGGATCGTCTACCCCCCTAGACTTTCTTGAGGGGGTAGCCGGTGTAGGACTCACTTGTTTTAGGCTTGGTTAGGTCATGTGATGATGTAAAACCATGTTTGGGAACATGTTGTGACAAGATCTACCCGGTTTCACGAGCAGGAGTTTCCCCTAATACTCAGATTGCAGACACTTTGTTTTTAGGAGACAGTAGCATGTCTGAAGGGGTCACACTTGGGAACCAGGTTTAGGAGTTTTGAGCATGCCACCACACTTCATTACACATGCTAGTGTCACATGCATGGTTTGGAGGTGTTAGATGCCCAGCGCTTCTTCTGCGGAACCACGATCCATGGGCCTCGGATCGTCTACCCCCTAGACTTTCTTGACGGGGTAGCCGGTGTAGGACTCACTTGTTTTAGGCTTGGTTAGGTCATGTGATGATGTAAAACCATGTTTGGGAACATGTTGTGACAAGATCTGCAGTTTCACGAAGCAGGAGTTTCCCCTAATACTCAGATTGCAGACACTTTGTTTTAGGAGACAGTAGCATGTCTGTGAAGTGGGTCACACTTAGGAACCAGGTTTAGGAGTTTTGAGCATGCGACCACACTTCATTACACATGCTAGGGTCACATGCATGGTTTGGAGGTGTTAGATGCCGGCGCTTCTTCTGCGGAACCACGATCCATGGGCCTCGGATCGTCTACCCCCTAGACTTTCTTGGCGGGGGTAGCCGGTGTAGGACTCACTTGTTTTAGGCTTGGTTAGGTCATGTGATGATGTAAAACCATGTTTGGGAACATGTTGTGACAAGATCTACCCCGGTTTCAACGAAACAGGGAGTTTCCCCCTAATACTCAGATTGCAGACACTTTGTTTTTAGGAGACAGCGCATGTCTGCGAAGGGGTCACACTTGGGAACCAGGTTTAGGAGTTTTGAGCATGCCACCACACTTCATTACACATGCTAGGGTCACATGCATGGTTTGGACGTGTTAGATGCCCGGCGCTTCTTCTGCGGAACCACGATCCATGGGCCTCGGATCGTCTACCCCCTAGACTTTCTTGACGGGGGTAGCCGGTGTAGGACTCACTTGTTTTAGGCTTGGTTAGGTCATGTGATGATGTAAAACCATGTTTGGGAACATGTTGTGAGAAGATCTACAGGTTTCACCGAAACAGGGAGTTCCCCCTAATACTCAGATTGCACACACGTTGTTTTTAGGAGACAGAGCATGTCTGTGAAGGGGGTCACACTTGGGAACCAAGTTTAGGAGTTTTGAGCATGCCACCACACTTCATTACACATGCTAGGGTCACATGCATGGTTTGGAGGTGTTAGATGCCCAGCGCTTCTTCTGCGGAACCACGATCGCGGGCCTCGGATCGTCTACCCCCTAGACTTTCTTGACGAGGGTAGCCGGTGTAGGACTCACTTGTTTTAGGCTTGGTTAGGTCATGTGATGATGTAATACCATGTTTGGGAACATGTTGTGACAAGATCTACCGGTTTCACGAAGCAGGAGTTTCCCCTAATACTCAGATTGCAGACACTTTGTTTTAGGAGATATAGCATGTATGTGAAGGGGGTCACACTTGGGAACCAGGTTTAGGAGTTTTGAGCATGCCACCACACTTCATTACACATGCTAGGGTCACATGCATGGTTTGGAGGTGTTAGATGCCAGGCGCTTCTTCTGCGGAACCACGATCCATGGGCCTCGGATCGTCTACCCCCTAGACTTTCTTGACGAGGTAGCCGGTGTAGGACTCACTTGTTTTAGGCTTGGTTAGGTCATGTGATGATGTAAAACCATGTTTGGGAACATGTTGTGACAAGATCTACCCGGTTTCACGAAGCAGGGAGTTTCCCCTAATACTCAGATTGAGACACTTTGTTTTTAGGAGACAGCGCATGTCTTTGAAGGGGATCACACTTGGGAACCAGGTTTAGGAGTTTTGAGCATGCCACCACACTTCATTACACTTGCTAGGGTCACATGCATGGTTTGGAGGTGTTAGATGCCGGCGCTTCTTCTGCGGAACCACGATCCATGGGCCTCGGATCGTCTACCCCTAGACTTTCTTGACGAGGGGTAGCCGGTGTAGGACTCACTTGTTTTAGGCTTGGTTAGGTCATGTGATGATGTAAAACCATGTTTGGGAACATGTTGTGACAAGATCTCAACAGGTTTCACCGAAACAGGGAGTTTCCTCCTAATACTCAGATTGCAGACACTTTGTTTTTAGGAGAGACAAGCGCATGTCTGTGAACAGGGTCACACTTGGGAACCAGGTTTAGGAGTTTTGAGCATGCCACCACACTTCATTACACATGCTAGGGTCACATGCATGGCTTGGAGGTGTTAGATGCCGGCGCTTCTTCTGCGGAACCACGATCCATGGGCCTCGGATCGTCACCCCCTAGACTTTCTTCTGACAGGGGTAGCCCAGTGTAGGACTCACTTGTTTTAGGCTTGGTTAGGTCATGTGATTATGTAAAACCATGTTTGGGAACATGTTGTGACAAGATCTACCCCGGTTTCACAGAAACGGGGAGTTTCCCCCTAATACTCAGATTGCAGACACTTTGTTTTTAGGAGACAGCGCATGTCTGTGAAGGGGGTCACACTTGGGAACCAGGTTTAGGAGTTTTGAGCATGCCACCACACTTCATTACACATGCTAGGGTCACATGCATGGTTTGGAGGTGTTAGATGCCGGCGCTTCTTCTGCGGAACCACGATCCGTGGGCCTCGGATCGTCTACCCCCCTAGACTTTCTTCTGACAGGGGTAGCCCGGTGTAGCACTCACTTGTTTTAGGCTTGGTTAGGTCATGTGATGATGTAAAACCATGTTTGGGAACATGTTGTGACAAGATCTACAGTTTCACGAAGCAGGGAGTTTCCCCTAATAATCAGATTGCAGACACGTTGTTTTTAGGAGACAGCGTATGTATATGTGAAGGGGTCACACTTGGGAACCAGGTTTAGGAGTTTTGAGCATGCCACCACACTTCATTACACATGCTAGGGTCACATGCATGGTTTGGAGGTGTTAGATGCCCAGCGCTTCTTCTGCGGAACCACGATCCATGGGCCTCGGATCGTCTACCCCTAGACTTTCTTCAGGGGGTAGCCCGGTGTAGGACTCACTTGTTTTAGGCTTGGTTAGGTCATGTGATGATGTAAAACCATGTTTGGGAACATTTTGTGACAAGATCTACCCCGGTTTCACCGAAACGGGGAGTTCCCCCCTAATACTCAGATTGCAGACACTTTGTTTTTAGGCGACAGCGTATGTCTGTGAAGGGGGTCACACTTGGGAACTAGGTTTAGGAGTTTTGATCATGCCACCACACTTCATTACACATTCTAGGGTCACATGCATGGTTTGGAGGTGTTCCGATGCCCCGAACCGCTTCTTCCTGCGGAACCCTGATCCGCGAGCCTCGGATCGTCTACCCCCCTAGACTTTCTTCTGACAGGGGTAGGCCGGTGTAGGACTCACTTGTTTTAGGCTTGGTTAGGTCATGTGATGATGTAAAACCATGTTTGGGAACATGTTGTGACAAGATCTACCCAGGTTTCACGAAGCAGGAGTTTCCCCTAATACTCAGATGCAGACACTTTGTTTTTAGGAGAAGCGCATATGTGAAGGGGTCACACTTGGGAACCAGTTTTAGGGGTTTAAGCATGCCACCACACTTCATTACACATGCTAGGGTCACATGCATGGTTTGGAGGTGTTAGATGCCCGGCGCTTCTTCTGCGGAACCCTGATCCGCGGGCCTCGGGTCGTCTACCCCCCTAGACTTTCTTCTGACAGGGGTAGCCCGGTGTAGTACTCACTTGTTTTAGGCTTGGTTAGGTCATGTGATGATGTAAAACCATGTTTGGGAACATGTTGTGACAAGATCTACCCGGTTTCACGAAGCAGGGAGTTTCCCCCTAATACTTAGATTGCAGACACTTCGTTTTTAGGAGAGATAGCGCATGTCTGTGAAGTGGGTCACACTTAGGAACCAGGTTTAGGAGTTTTGAGCATGCCACCACACTTCATTACACATGCTAGGGTCACATGCATGGTTTGGAGGTGTTCCGATGCCCCGAAGCGCTTCTTCCTGCGGAACCCTGATCCACGGGCCTCGGATCGTCTACCCCCTAGACTTTCTTGACAGCGAGGTAGCCCGGTGTAGCTCTCACTTGTTTTAGGCTTGGTTAGAACATGTGATGATGTAAAACCATGTTTGGTAACATGTTGTTACAAGATCTACCCCGGTTTCACCGAAACGGGGAGTTTCCCCCTAATACACAGATTGCAGACACTTTGTTTTGAGGGGATAATGCATGTCTGCGAAGGGGGTCACACTTGGGAACCAGGTTTAGGAGTTTTGAGCATGCCACCACACTTCATTACACATGCTAGGGTCACATGCATGGTTTGGAGGTGTTCCGATGCCGGCGCTTCTTCTGCGGAACCACGATCCAGGGCCTCGGATCGTCTACCCCCCTAGACTTTCTTCTGACAGGGGTAGCCCGGTGTAGGACTCACTTGTTTTAGGCTTGGTTAGGTCATGTGATGATGTAAAACCATGTTTGGGAAGATGCTGTGACAAGATCTATGCCAGTTTCACCGAAACAGGGAGTTTCCCCCTAATACTCAGATTGCAGACACTTTGTTTTTAGGAGAGACAACGCATATGCGTGAAGGGTCACACTTGGGAACCAGGTTTAGGAGTTTTGAGCATGCCACCACACTTCATTACACATGCTAGGGTCACATGCATGGTTTGTAGGTGTTAGATGCCCGGCGCTTCTTTCTGCGAAACCCCTATCCGCGGGCCTCGGATCGTCTACCCCCTAGACTTTCTTCTGACAGGGGTAGCCTGGTGTAGGACTCACTTGTTTTAGGCTTGGTTAGGTCATGTGATGATGTAAAACCATGTTTGGGAACATGTTGTGACAAGATCTACCCCGGTTTCACCGAAACGGGGAGTTTCCCCCTAATACTCAGATTGCAGACACTTTGTTTTTAGGAGAGACAGCGCATGTCTGCGAAGGGGGTCACACTTGGGAACCAGGTTTAGGAGTTTTGAGCATGCCACCACACTTCATTACACATGCTAGGGTCACATGCATGGTTTGGAGGTGTTTCGATGCCCGAAGCGCTTCTTCCTGCGGAACCCCGATCCGCGGGCCTCGGATCGTCTACCCCCCTAGACTTTCTTCTGACAGGGGTAGCCCGGTGTAGGACTCACTTGTTTTAGGCTTGGTTAGGTCATGTGATGATGTAAAACCATGTTTGGGAACATGTTGTGACAAGATCTACCCCGGTTTCACCGAAACAGGGAGTTTCCCCCTAATACTCAGATTGCAGACACTTTGTTTTTAGGAGACAGCGCATGTCTGCGAAGGGGGTCACACTTGGGAACCAGGTTTAGGAGTTTTGAGCATGCCACCACACTTCATTACACATGCTAGGGTCACATGCATGGTTTGGAGGTGTTCCGATGCCGTTTAAGCGCTTCTTCTGCGGAACCACGATCCATGGGCCTCGGATCGTCTACCCCTAGACTTTCTTCTGACAGGGGTAGCCCGGTGTAGGACTCACTTGTTTTAGGCTTGGTTAGGTCATGTGATGATGTAAAACCATGTTTGGGAACATGTTGTGACAAGATCTACCCCGGTTTCACCGAAACGGGAGTTTCCCCCTAATACTCAGATTGCAGACACTTTGTTTTAGGAGACAGCGCATGTCGTGAAGGGGTCACACTTGGGAACCAGGTTTAGGAGTTTTGAGCATGCCACCACACTTCATTACACATGCTAGGGTCACATGCATGGTTTGGAGGTGTTAGATGCCCAGGCGCTTCTTCTGCGGAACCACGATCCATGGGCCTCGGATCGTCTACCCCTAGACTTTCTTGGCGAGGGGTAGCCGGTGTAGGACTCACTTGTTTTAGGCTTGGTTAGGTCATGTGATGATGTAAAACCATGTTTGGGAACATGTTGTGACAAGACCTACGGTTTCACGAAGCAGGAGTTTCCCCTAATACTCAGATTGCAGACACTTTGTTTTTAGGAGACAAGCGCATGTCTGTGAAGGGGTAACACTTGGGAACCAGGTTTAGGACTTTTGAGCATGCCACCACACTTCATTACACATGCTAGGGTCACATGCATGGTTTGGAGGTGTTAGATGCCGAAGCGCTTCTTCTGCGGAACCACGATCCATGGGCCTCGGATCGTCTACCCCTAGACTTTCTTGACGGGGGTAGCCGGTGTAGGACTCACTTGTTTTAGGCTTGGTTAGGTCATGTGATGATGTAAAACCATGTTTGGGAACATGTTGTGACAAGATCTACCAGTTTCACGAAGCAGGGAGTTTCTCCCTAATACTCAGTTGCAGACACTTTGTTTTTAGGAGACAGCGCATGTCGTGAAGGGGTCACACTTGGGAACCAGGTTTAGGAGTTTTGAGCATGCCACCACACTTCATTACACATGCTAGGGTCACATTCATGGTTTGGAGGTGTTAGATGCCCAAGCGCTTCTTCTGCGGAACCACGATCCATGGGCCTCGGATCGTCTACCCCTAGACTTTCTTGACAGGGGTAGCCGGTGTAGGACTCACTTGTTTTAGGCTTGGTTAGGTCATGTGATGATGTAAAACCATGTTTGGGAACATGTTGTGACAAGATCTACAGTTTCACGAAGCAGGGAGTTTCCCCTAATACTCAGATTGCAGACACTTTGTTTTTAGGCGACAGCGCATGTCTGAAGGGGTCACACTTGGGAACCAGGTTTAGGAGTTTTGAGCATGCCACCACACTTCATTACACATGCTAGGGTCACATGCATGGTTTGGAGGTGTTAGATGCCCAGCGCTTCTTCTGCGGAACCACGATCGCGGGCCTCGGATCGTCTACCCCTAGACTTTCTTGACGGGGGTAGCCGGTGTAGGACTCACTTGTTTTAGGCTTGGTTAGTTCATGTGATGATGTAAAACCATGTTTGGGAACATGTTGTGACAAGATCTACCGGTTTCACGAAGCAGGGAGTTTCCCTAATACTCAGTTGCAGACACTTTGTTTTTAGGAGACAGGCGCATGTCTGTGAAGGGGGTCACACTTGGGAACCAGGTTTAGGAGTTTTGAGCATGCCACCACACTTCATTACACATGCTAGGGTCACATGCATGGTTTGGAGGTGTTAGATGCCGGCGCTTCTTCTGCGGAACCACGATCCATGGGCCTCGGATCGTCTATCCCCCTAGACTTTCTTCTGACAGGGGTCGCCCGGTGTAGGACTCACTTGTTTTAGGCTTGGTTAGGTCATGTGATGATGTAAAACCATGTTTGGGAACATGTTGTGACAAGATATACCCGGTTTCACGAAGCAGGGAGTTTCCCTAATACTCAGATTGCAGACACTTTGTTTTTAGGAGAGACGCATATGTGTGAAGGGGTCACACTTGGGAACCAGGTTTAGGAGTTTTGAGCATGCCACCACACTTCATTACACATGCTAGGGTCACATGCATGGTTTGGAGGTGTTAGATGCCAGGCGCTTCTTCTGCGGAACCACGATCCAGCAGGCCTCGGATCGTCTACCCCTAGACTTTCTTGACAGGGGTAGCCCAGTGTAGGACTCACTTGTTTTAGGCTTGGTTAGGTCATGTGATGATGTAAAACCATGTTTGGGAACATGTTGTGACAAGATCTACCCCGGTTTCACCGAAACGGGGAGTTTCCCCCTAATACTCAGATTGCAGACACTTTGTTTTTAGGAGAGACAGCACATGTCTGCGAAGGGGGTCACACTTGGGAACCAGGTTTAGGAGTTTTGAGCATGCCACCACACTTCATTACACATGCTAGGGTCACATGCATGGTTTGGAGGTGTTAGATGCCCAGCGCTTCTTCTGCGGAACCACGATCCATGGGCCTCGGATCGTCTACCCCTAGACTTTCTTGACGAGGGTAGCCGGTGTAGGACTCTCTTGTTTTAGGCTTGGTTAGGTCTTGTGATGATGTAAAACCATGTTTGGGAACATGTTGTGACAAGATCTACCGTGGTTTCACCGAAACAGGGAGTTTCACCCTAATACTCAGATTGCAGACACTTTGTTTTTAGGAGACAGCGCATGTCTGCGAAGGGGGTCACACTTGGGAACCAGGTTTAGGAGTTTTGAGCATGCCACCACACTTCATTACACATGCTAGGGTCACATGCATGGTTTGGAGGTGTTAGATGCCCAGCGCTTCTTCTGCGGAACCACGATCCATGGCCTCGGATCGTCTACCCCCTAGACTTTCTTCGGAGGGGTAGCCGGTGTAGGACTCACTTGTTTTAGGCTTGGTTAGGTCATGTGATGATGTAAAACCATGTTTGGGAACATGTTGTGACAAGATCTACCCGGTTTCACGAAGCAGGGAGTTTCCCTAATACTCAGTTGCAGACACTTTGTTTTTAGGAGACAGCGCATGTCTGAAGGGGTCACACTTAGGAACCAGGTTTAGGAGTTTTGAGCATGCCACCACACTTCATTACACATGCTAGGGTCACATGCATGGTTTGGAGGTGTTAGATGCCGGCGCTTCTTCTGCGGAACCACGATCCATGGGCCTCGGATCGTCTACCCCTAGACTTTCTTCGGCGAGGGGTAGCCGGTGTAGGACTCACTTGTTTTAGGCTTGGTTAGGTCATGTGATGATGTAAAACCATGTTTGGGAACATGTTGTGACAAGATCTACAGGTTTCACGAAGCAGGGAGTTTCCCCTAATACTCAGATTACGGACACTTTGTTTTTAGGAGACAGTAGCATGTCTGTGAAGGGGTCACACTTGGAACCAGGTTTAGGAGTTTTGAGCATGCCACCACACTTCATTACACATGCTAGGGTCACATGCATGGTTTGGAGGTGTTAGATGCCCAGGCGCTTCTTCTGCGGAACCACGATCCATGGGCCTCGGATCGTCTACCCCTAGACTTTCTTGAGGGGTAGCCGGTGTAGGACTCACTTGTTTTAGGCTTGGTTAGGTCATGTGATGATGTAAAACCATGTTTGGGAACATGTTGTGACAAGATCTACCCAGTTTCACGAAGCAGGGAGTTTCCCCTAATACTCAGATTGCAGACACTTTGTTTTAGGAGACAGCGCATGTCTGAAGGGGTCACACTTGGGAACCAGGTTTAGGAGTTTT
This sequence comes from Avena insularis, assembly GCA_023614405.1. NCBI lineage: Eukaryota > Viridiplantae > Streptophyta > Magnoliopsida > Poales > Poaceae > Avena > Avena insularis. Next base: position 570,603,621 of record CM042692.1, read on the forward strand.
GAGCATGCCACCACACTTCATTACACATGCTAGGGTCACATGCATGGTTTGGAGGTGTTAGATGCCCAGCGCTTCTTCTGCGGAACCACGATCCATGGGCCTCGGATCGTCTACCCCCCTAGACTTTCTTCTGACAGGGGTAGCCCGATGTAGGACTCACTTGTTTTAGGCTTGGTTAGGTCATGTGATGATGTAAAACCATGTTTGGGAACATGTTGTGACAAGATCTACAGGTTTCACGAAGCAGGGAGTTTCCCCTAATACTCAGATTAGACACTTTGTTTTAGGAGACAGTAGCATATGTCGTGAAGGGGTCACACTTGGGAATTAGGTTTAGGAGTTTTGAGCATGCCACCACACTTCATTACACATGCTAGGGTCACATGCATGGTTTGGAGGTGTTAGATGCCCAGCGCTTCTTCTGCGGAACCACGATCCATGGGCCTCGGATCGTCTACCCCTAGACTTTCTTCGGAGGGTAGCCCGGTGTAGGACTCACTTGTTTTAGGCTTGGTTAGGTCATGTGATGATGTAAAACCATGTTTGGGAACATTTTGTGACAAGATCTACCACGGTTTCACCGAAACGGGGAGTTTCCCCCTAATACTCAGATTGAAGACACTTTGTTTCTAGGAGACACCACATGTCTGCGAAGGGGTCACACTTGGGAACTAGGTTTAAGAGTTTTGAGCATGCCACCACACTTCATTACACATGCTAGGGTCAGATGCATGGTTTGGAGGTGTTAGATGCCCAGGCGCTTCTTCTGCGGAACCACGATCCATGGGCCTCGGATCGTCTACCCCTAGACTTTCTTCGGCAGGGTAGCCGGTGTAGGACTCACTTGTTTTAGGCTTGGTTAGGTCATGTGATGATGTAAAAACATGTTTGGGAACATGTTGTGACAAGATCTACACCGGTTTCACGAAACAGGGAGTTTCGCCCTAATACTCAGATTGCAGACACTTTGTTTTTAGGAGATAGCGCATATGCATGAAGGGGTCACACTTGGGAACCAGGTTTAGGAGTTTTGAGCATGCCACCACACTTCATTACACATGCTAGGGTCACATGCATGGTTTGGAGGTGTTAGATGCCCAGCGCTTCTTCTGCGGAACCACGATCCATGGGCCTCGGATCGTCTACCCCCTAGACTTTCTTCTGACCGGGGTAGGCCGGTATAGGACTCACTTGTTTTAGGCTTGGTTAGGTCATGTGATGATGTAAAACCATGTTTGGGAACATGTTGTGACAAGATCTACCCAGTTTCACCGAAACGGGGAGTTTCCCCCTAATACTCAGATTGCAGACACATTGTTTTTAGGAGACAAGCATATGCGTGAAGGGGTCACACTTGGGAACCAGGTTTAGGAGTTTTGAGCATGCCACCACACTTCATTACACATGCTAGGGTCACATGCATGGGTTGGAGGTGTTAGATGCCGGCGCTTCTTCTGCGGAACCACGATCCATGGGCCTCGGATCGTCTACCCCTAGACTTTCTTGACGAGGTAGCCGGTGTAGGACTCACTTGTTTTAGGCTTGGTTAGGTCATGTGATGATGTAAAACCATGTTTGGGAACATGTTGTGACAAGATCTACCCAGTTTCACGAGCAGGGAGTTTCCCCCTAATACTCAGATTGCAGACACTTTGTTTTAGGGGACAACGCATGTCTGTGAAGGGGGTCACACTTGAGAACCAGGTTTAGGAGTTTTGAGCATGCCACCACACTTCATTACAGATGCTAGGGTCACATGCATGGTTTGGAGGTGTTAGATGCCCAGGCGCTTCTTCTGCGGAACCACGATCCATGGGCCTCGGATCGTCTACCCCTAGACTTTCTTGACGGGGGTAGCCGGTGTAGGACTCACTTGTTTTAGGCTTGGTTAGGTCATGTGATGATGTAAAACCATGTTTGGGAACATGTTGTGACAAGATCTACCCGGTTTCACGAAGCAGAGTTTCCCTAATACTCAGATTGCAGACACTTTGTTTTAGGAGACAGCAGCGCATGTCTGTGAAGAGGGGCACACTTGGGAACCAGGTTTAGGAGTTTTGAGCATGCCACCACACTTCATTACACATGCTAGGGTCACATGCATGGTTTGGAGGTGTTAGATGCCCAAGCGCTTCTTCTGCGGAACCACGATCCATGGGCCTCGGATCGTCTACCCCTAGACTTTCTTGGCGAGGGGTAGCCGGTGTAGGACTCACTTGTTTTAGGCTTGGTTAGGTCATGTGATGATGTAAAACCATGTTTGGGAACATGTTGTGACAAGATCTACCCAGTTTCACGAAGCAGGAGTTTCCCCTAATACTCAGATTAGGACACTTTGTTTTTAGGCGACAGCTCATGTCTGTGAAGTGGGTCACACTTGGGAACCAGGTTTAGGAGTTTTGAGCATGCCACCACACTTCATTACACATGCTAGGGTCACATTCATGGTTTGGAGGTGTTAGATGCCCGGCGCTTCTTCTGCGGAACCACGATCCATGGGCCTCGGATCGTCTACCCCCTAGACTTTCTTGACGGGGGTAGCCGGTGTAGGACTCACTTGTTTTAGGCTTGGTTAGGTCATGTGATGATGTAAAACTATGTTTGGGAACATGTTGTGACAAGATCTACCCGGTTTCACGAAGCAGGGAGTTTCCCCTAATACTCAGATTGAGACACTTTGTTTTTAGGAGACATAGCATGTCTGAAGGGGTCACACTTGGGAACCAGGTTTAGGGGTTTTGAGCATGCCACCACACTTCATTACACATGCTAGGGTCACATGCATGGTTTGGAGCTGTTAGATGCCCAGGCGCTTCTTCTGCGGAACCACGATCCATGGGCCTCGGATCGTCTACCCCCTAGACTTTCTTGACAGGGGTAGCCGGTGTAGCTCTCACTTGTTTTAGGCTTGGTTAGGTCATGTGATGATGTAAAACCAAGTTTGGGAACATGTTGTGACAAGATCTAATCCGGTTTCACCGAAACGGGGAGTTTCTCCCTAATACTTAGATTGCAGACACTTTGTTTTTATGTGATAGCGCATGTCTGTGATGGGGGTCACACTTGGGAACGACGTTTAGGAGTTTTGAGCGTGCCACCACACTTCATTACACATGCTAGGGTCACATGCATGGTTTGGAGGTGTTAGATGCCCGGCGCTTCTTCTGCGGAACCACGATCCATGGGCCTCGGATCGTCTACCCCCTAGACTTTCTTACAGGGGTAGCCGGTGTAGGACTCACTTGTTTTAGGCTTGGTTAGGTCATGTGATGATGTAAAACCATGTTTGGGAACATGTTGTGACAAGATCTACCCGGTTTCACGAAGCAGGGAGTTCCCCCTAATACTCAGATTGCAGACACTTTGTTTTTAGGAGAGATCGCATGTCTTTGAAGGGGGTCACACTTGGGAACCAGGTTTAGGAGTTTTGAGCATGCCACCACACTTCATTACACATGCTAGGGTCACATGCAGGGTTTGGAGGTGTTAGATGCCCAAGCGCTTCTTCTGCGGAACCACGATCCATGGGCCTCGGATCGTCTACCCCCTAGACTTTCTTGACGAGGGTAGCCGGTGTAGGACTCACTTGTTTTAGGCTTGGTTAGGTCATGTGATGATGTAAAACCATGTTTGGGAACATGTTGTGACAAGATCTACCCGGTTTCACGAAGCAGGAGTTTCCCCTAATACTCAGATTGAGACACTTTGTTTTTAGGAGACAACGCATGTATGAAGGGGTCACACTTGGGAACCAGGTTTAGGAGTTTTGAGCATGCCACCACACTTCATTACACATGCTAGGGTCACATGCATGGTTTGGAGGTGTTAGATGCCCAGGCGCTTCTTCTGCGGAACCACGATCCATGGGCCTCGGATCGTCTACCCCTAGACTTTCTTGAGGGGTAGCCCGGTGTAGGACTCACTTGTTTTAGGCTTGGTTAGGTCATGTGATGATGTAAAACCATGTTTGGGAACATGTTGTGACAAGATCTACCCCGGTTTCACCGAAACGGGGAGTTTCCCCCTAATACTCAGATTGCAGACACTTTGTTTTTAGGAGACAGCGCATGTCTGTGAAGGGGGTCACACTTGGGAACCAGGTTTAGGAGTTTTGAGCATGCCACCACACTTCATTACACATGCTAGGGTCACATGCATGGTTTGGAGGTGTTAGATGCCCAGCGCTTCTTCTTCTGCGGAACCACGATCCATGGGCCTCGGATCGTCTACCCCCTAGACTTTCTTCTGATAGGGGTAGCCCGGTGTAGGACTCACTTGTTTTAGGCTTGGTTAGGTCATGTGATGATGTAAAACCATGTTTGGGAACATGTTGTGACAAGATCTACCCCGGTTTCACCGAAACAGGGAGTTTCCCCCTAATACTCAGATTGCAGACACTTTGTTTTTAGGAGAGCGCATGTCTGCGAAGGTGGTCACACTTGGGAACCAGGTTTAGGAGTTTTGAGCATGCCACCACACTTCATTACAAATTCTAGGGTCACATGCATTGTTTGGAGGTGTTCCGATGCCCCGAAGCGCTTCTTCCTGCGGAACCCTGATCCGCAGGCCTCGTATGGTCTACCCCTAGACTTTCTTGACGGGGTAGCCGGTGTAGGACTCACTTGTTTTAGGCTTGGTTAGGTCATGTGATGATGTAAAACCATGTTTGGGAACATGTTGTGACAAGATCTACCCCGGTTTCACCGAAACAGGGAGTTTCCCCCTAATACTCAGATTGCAGACACTTTGTTTTTAGGAGACATCGCATGTCTGCGAAGGGGGTCACACTTGGGAACCAGGTTTAGGAGTTTTGAGCATGCCACCACACTTCATTACACATGCTAGGGTCACATGCATGGTTTGGAGGTGTTAGATGCCCAGCGCTTCTTCTGCGGAACCACGATCCATGGGCCTCGGATCGTCTACCCCTAGACTTTCTTGGCGAGGGTAGCCGGTGTAGGACTCACTTGTTTTAGGCTTGGTTAGGTCATGTGATGATGTAAAACCATGTTTGGGAACATGTTTTGACAAGATCTACAGTTTCACGAAGCAGGAGTTTCCCCCTAATACTCAGATTGCAGACACTTTGTTTTTAGGAGATATTGCATGTCTGCGAAGGGGGTCACACTTGGGAACCAGGTTTAGGAGTTTTGATCATGCCACCACACTTCATTACACATGCTAGGGTCACATGCATGGTTTGGAGGTGTTCCGATGCCCAGGCGCTTCTTCTGCGGAACCACGATCCATGGGCCTCGGATCGTCTACCCCTAGACTTTCTTGACGGGGTAGCCGGTGTAGGACTCACTTGTTTTAGGCTTGGTTAGGTCATGTGATGATGTAAAACCATGTTTGGGAACATGTTGTGACAAGATCTACAGGTTTCACGAAGCTGGGAGTTTCCCCCTAATACTCAGATTGCACACACTTTGTTTTTAGGAGACAACGCATGTATGCGAAGGGGGTCACACTTGGGAACCAGGTTTAGGAGTTTTGAGCATGCCACCACACTTCATTACACATGCTAGGGTCACATGCATGGTTTGGAGGTGTTACGATGCCCAGAAGCGCTTCTTCATGCGGAACCTTGATCCTTGGGCCTCGAATCGTCTACCCCGCTAGACTTTCTTCGGCGAGGGGTAGCCGGTGTAGGACTCACTTGTTTTAGGCTTGGTTAGGTCATGTGATGATGTAAAACCATGTTTGGGAACATGTTGTGACAAGATCTACAGTTTCACGAAGCAGGAGTTTCCCCCTAATACTCAGATTGCAGACACTTTGTTTTTGGGAGACAACGCATGTCTGTGAAGGGGTCACACTTGGGAACCAGGTTTAGGAGTTTTGAGCATTCCACCACACTTCATTACACATGCTAGGGTCACATGCATGGTTTGGAGGTGTTCCGATGCCCCGAAGCGCTTCTTACTGCGGAACCACGATCCATGGGCCTCGGATCGTCTACCCCTAGACTTTCTTGACGGGGTAGCCGGTGTAGGACTCACTTGTTTTAGGCTTGGTTAGGTCATGTGATGATGTAAAACCATGTTTGGGAACATGTTGTGACAAGATCTACCACGGTTTCACCGAAACAGTGAGTTCCCCCTAATACTCAGATTGCAGACACTTTGTTTTTAGGAGACAGCGCATGTCTGTGAAGGGGGTCACACTTGGGAACCAGGTTTAGGAGTTTTGAGCATGCCACCACACTTCATTACACATGCTAGGGTCACATGCATGGTTTGGAGGTGTTAGATGCCCAGGCGCTTCTTCTGCGGAACCACGATCCATGGGCCTCGGATCGTCTACCCCCTAGACTTTCTTGACGAGGGGTAGCCCGGTGTAGGACTCACTTGTTTTAGGCTTGGTTAGGTCATGTGATGATGTAAAACCATGTTTGGGAACATGTTGTGACAAGATCTACCTCGGTTTCACCGAAACGGGGAGTTTCCCCCTAATACTCAGATTGCAGACACTTTGTTTTTAGGAGACAGTAGCATATGCGTGAAGGGGTCACACTTGGGAACCAGGTTTAGGAGTTTTGAGCATGCCACCACACTTCATTACACATGCTAGGGTCACATGCATGGTTTGGAGGTGTTAGATGCCCAGGCGCTTCTTCTGCGGAACCACGATCCATGGGCCTCGGATCGTCTACCCCTAGACTTTCTTGGCAGGGGGTAGCCGGTGTATCACTCACTTGTTTTAGGCTTGGTTAGGTCATGTGATGATGTAAAACCATGTTTGGGAACATGTTGTGACAAGATCTACAGGTTTCACGAAGCAGGGAGTTTCCCCTAATCCTCAGTTGCAGACACTTTGTTTTTAGGAGACAACGCATGTCTGTGAAGGGGGTCACACTTGGGAACCAGGTTTAGGAGTTTTGAGCATGCCACCACACTTCATTACACATGCTAGGGTCACATGCATGGTTTGGAGGTGTTAGATGCCCAGCGCTTCTTCTGCGGAACCACGATCCATGGGCCTCGGATCGTCTACCCCTAGACTTTCTTCTGACAGGGGTAGCCCGGTGTAGGACTCACTTGTTTTAGGCTTGGTTAGGTCATGTGATGATGTAAAAACATGTTTGGGAACATGTTGTGACAAGATCTACCCCGGTTTCACCGAAACAGGGAGTTTCCCCCTAATACTCAGATTGCAGACACTTTGTTTTTAGGAGACAACGCATGTCTGTGAAGGGGGTCACACTTGGGAACCAGGTTTAGGAGTTTTGAGCATGCCACCACACTTCATTACACATGCTAGGGTCACATGCATGGTTTGGAGGTGTTAGATGCCCAGCGCTTCTGTCTGCGGAACCCTGATCCGCGGGCCTCGGATCGTCTACCCCCTAGACTTTCTTCTGGCAGGGGTAGCCCGGTGTAGGACTCACTTGTTTTAGGCTTGGTTAGGTCATGTGATGATGTAAAACCATGTTTGGGAACATGTTGTGACAAGATCTACCCAGTTTCACCGAAGCAGGAGTTTCCCCTAATACTCAGATTGAGACACTTTGTTTTAGGGAGAGCGCATATGTCGTGAAGGGGTCACACTTGGGAACCAGGTTTAGGAGTTTTGAGCATGCCACCACACTTCATTACACATGCTAGGGTCACATGCATGGTTTGGAGGTGTTAGATGCCCAGGCGCTTCTTCTGCGGAACCACGATCCATGGGCCTCGGATCGTCTACCCCCTAGACTTTCTTGACGAGGGGTAGCCGGTGTAAGACTCACTTGTTTTAGGCTTGGTTAGGTCATGTGATGATGTAAAACCATGTTTGGGAACATGTTGTGACAAGATCTAAACCGGTTTCACGAAGCAGGGAGTTTCGCCCTAATACTCAGATTGCAGACAATTTGTTTTTAGGAGAGCGCATGTATGTCTGAAGGGGTCACACTTGGGAACCAGGTTTAGGAGTTTTGAGCATGCCACCACACTTCATTACACATGCTAGGGTCACATGCATGGTTTGGAGGTGTTCCGATGCCCCGAAGCGCATCTTCCTGCGGAACCCTGATCCGCGGGCCTCGGATCGTCTACCCCCTAGACTTTCTTCTGGCAGGGGTAGCCCGGTGTAGGACACTTGTTTTAGGCTTGGTTAGGTCATGTGATGATGTAAAACCATGTTTGGGAACATGTTGTGACAAGATCTACCCCGGTTTCACCGAAACGGGGAGTTTCCCCCTAATACTCAGATTGGAGACACTTTGTTTTTAGAGGACAGCGCATATGTCTGCGAAGGGGGTCAAACTTGGGAACCAGGTTTAGGAGTTTTGAGCATGCCACCACACTTCATTACACATGCTAGGGTCACATGCATGGTTTGGAGGTGTTCCGATGCCCGGCGCTTCTTCTGCGGAACCACGATCCATGGGCCTCGGATCGTCTACCCCTAGACTTTCTTCGGCGAGGTAGCCGGTGTAGGACTCACTTGTTTTAGGCTTGGTTAGGTCATGTGATGATGTAAAACCATGTTTGGGAACATGTTGTGACAAGATCTACCCGGTTTCACGAAAGCAGGAGTTTCCCCTAATACTCAGATTGAGACACTTTGTTTTTAGGAGACAGTAGCATATGTCTGAAGGGGTCACACTTGGGAACCAGGTTTAGGAGTTTTGAGCATGCCACCACACTTCATTACACATGCTAGGGTCAGATGCATGGTTTGGAGGTGTTAGATGCCCAGGCGCTTCTTCTGCGGAACCACGATCCATGGGCCTCGGATCGTCTACCCCTAGACTTTCTTCGGCGAGGTAGCCGGTGTAGGACTCACTTGTTTTAGGCTTGGTTAGGTCATGTGATGATGTAAAACCATGTTTGGGAACATGTTGTGACAAGATCTACCCGGTTTCACGAAGCAGGGAGTTTCCCCTAATACTCAGTTGCAGACACTTTGTTTTTAGGAGACAGTAGCATGTCTGTGAAGGTGGTCACACAAGGGAACCAGGTTTAGGAGTTTTGAGCATGCCACCACACTTCATTACACATGCTAGGGTCACATGCATGGTTTGGAGGTGTTAGATGCCCAGCGCTTCTTCTGCGGAACCACGATCCATGGGCCTCGGATCGTCTACCCCCTAGACTTTCTTGACGGGGGTAGCCCGGTGTAGGACTCACTTGTTTTAGGCTTCGTTAGGTCATGTGATGATGTAAAACCATGTTTGGGAACATGTTGTGACAAGATCTACAGTTTCACGAAGCAGGGAGTTTCCCTAATACTCAGATTGCAGACACTTTGTTTTTAGGGAGACAACGCATATGTCTGAAGGGGTCACACTTGGGAACCAGGTTTAGGAGTTTTGAGCATGCCACCACACTTCATTACACATGCTAGGGTCACATGCATGGTTTGGAGGTGTTAGATGCCGGCGCTTCTTCTGCGGAACCACGATCCATGGGCCTCGGATCGTCTACCCCTAGACTTTCTTACTGAGGGTAGCCGGTGTAGGACTCACTTGTTTTAGGCTTGGTTAGGTCATGTGATGATGTAAAACCCTGTTTGGGAACATGTTGTGACAAGATCTACAGTTTCACGAAGCAGGGAGTTTCCCCTAATACTCAGATTGCAGACACTTTGTTTTAGGAGACAACGCATGTCTGTGAAGGGGTCACACTTGGGAACCAGGTTTAGGAGTTTTGAGCATGCCACCACACTTCATTACACATGCTAGGGTCACATGCATGGTTTGGAGGTGTTAGATGCCCAGGCGCTTCTTCTGCGGAACCACGATCCATGGGGCCTCGGATCGTCTACCCCCTAGACTTTCTTGACGGGGGGTAGCCGGTGTAGGACTCACTTGTTTTAGGCTTGGTTAGGTCATGTGATGATGTAAAACCATGTTTGGGAACATGTTGTGACAAGATCTACCGGTTTCACGAAGCAGGAGTTTCCCCTAATACTCAGATTGCAGACACTTTGTTTTAGGAGAGGCATAGCATGTCTGAAGGGGTCACTTGGGAACCAGGTTTAGGAGTTTTGAGCATACCACCACACTTCATTACACATTCTAGGGTCACATGCATGGTTTGGAGGTGTTAGATGCCCAGCGCTTCTTCTGCGGAACCACGATCCATGTGCCTCGGATCGTCTACCCCCTAGACTTTCTTCTGACAGGGGTAGCCCGGTGTAGGACTCACTTGTTTTAGGCTTGGTTAGGTCATTTGATGATGTAAAACCATGTTTGGGAACATGTTGTGACAAGATCTACCGGTTTCACGAAGCAGGAGTTTCCCCTAATACTCAGATTGAGACACTTTGTCTTTAGGAGGCAACACATGTCTGTGAAGGGGTCACTTGGGAACCAGGTTTAGGAGTTTTGAGCATGCCAACACACTTCATTACACATGCTAGGGTCACATGCATGCTTTGGAGGTGTTCCGATGCCCCGAAGCGCTTCTTTCTGCGGAACCCTGATCCGCAGGCCTCGGATCGTCTACCCCCCTAGACTTGCTTTTGAGAGAGGTAGCCTGGTGTAGGTCTCAATTGTTTTAGGCTTGGTTAGGTCATGTGATGATGTAAAACCAAGTTTGGGAACATGTTGTGACAAGGTCTACCCCGGTTTCACCGAAACGGGGAGTTTCCCCCTAATACTCAGATTGCAGACACTTTGTTTTTAGGAGACAGCGCATGTCTGTGAAGGGGGTCACACTTGGGAACCAGGTTTAGGAGTTTTGAGCATGCCACCACACTTCATTACACATGCTAGGGTCACATGCATGGTTTGGAGGTGTTAGATGCCCAGGCGCTTCTTCTGCGGAACCACGATCCATGCGGGCCTCGGATCGTCTACCCCTAGACTTTCTTGACGAGGGGTAGCCCGATGTAGCTCTCTCTTGTTTTAGGCTTGGTTAGGTCATGTGATGATGTAAAACCATGTTTGGGAACATGTTGTGACAAGATCTACCCCGGTTTCACGAAAACGGGGAGTTTCCCCCTAATAATCAGATTGCAAACACTTTGTTTTTAGGAGAGACAGCGCATGTCTACGAAGGGGGTCACACTTGGGAACCAGGTTTAGGAGTTTTGAGCATGCCACCACACTTCATTACACATTCTAGGGTCACATGCATGGTTTGTAGGTGTTCCGATGCCCAGGCGCTTCTTCTGCGGAACCACGATCCATGGGCCTCGGATCGTATACCCCCTAGACTTTCTTCGGCGGGGTAGCCGGTGTAGGACTCACTTGTTTTAGGCTTGGTTAGGTCATGTGATGATGTAAAACCATGTTTGGGAAAATGTTGTGACAAGATCTACCTCGGTTTCACCGAAACGGGGAGTTTCCCCCTAATACTCAGATTGCAGACACTTTGTTTTTAGGAGACAGAGCATGTCTGCAAGGGGTCACACTTGGGAACCAGGTTTAGGAGTTTTGAGCATGCCAGCACACTTCATTACACATGTTATGGTCACATGCATGGTTTGGAGGTGTTCCGATGCCCCGAAGCGCTTCTTCCTGCGGAACCACGATCCATGGGCCTCGGATCGTCTACCCCTAGACTTTCTTGACAGGGGGTAGCCGGTGTAGGACTCACTTGTTTTAGGCTTGGTTAGGTCATGTGATGATGTAAAACCATGTTTGGGAACATGTTGTGACAAGATCTACCCCGGTTTCACCGAAACGGGGAGTTTCCCCCTAATACTCAGATTGCAGACACTTTGTTTTTAGGAGACAGCGCATGTCTGCGAAGGGGGTCACACTTGGGAACCAGGTTTAGGAGTTTTGAGCATGCCACCACACTTCATTACACATGCTAGGGTCACATGCATGGTTTGGAGGTGTTCCGATGCCCGGCGCTTCTTCTGCGGAACCACGATCCATGGGCCTCGGATCGTCGACCTCCCTAGACTTTCTTCTGACAGGGGTAGCCCGGTGTAGGATTCACTTGTATTAGGCTTGGTTAGGTCATGTGATGATGTAAAACCATGTTTGGGAACATGTTGTGACAAGATCTACCACGGTTTCACGAAGCAGGAGTTTCCCCCTAATACTCAGATTGCAGACACTTTGTTTTTAGGAGACAGAGCATGTCTGCAAGGGGTCACACTTGGGAACCAGGTTTAGGAGTTTTGAGCATGCCACCACACTTCATTACACATGATAGGGTCACATGCATGGTTTGGAGGTGTTCCGATGCCCCGGAGCGCTTCTTCCCGCGAAACCCTGATCCGCGGGCCTCGGATCGTCTACCCCCTAGACTTTCTTCTGACAGGGGTAGCCCGGTGTAGGACTCACTTGTTTTAGGCTTGGTTAGGTCATGTGATGATGTAAAACCATGTTTGGGAACATGTTGTGACAAGATCTACCGGTTTCACGAAGCAGGGAGTTTCCCCTAATACTCAGTTGCAGACACTTTGTTTTTAGGAGAGACAGCATGTCTGAAGGGGTCACACTTGGGAACCAGGTTTAGGAGTTTTGAGCATGCCACCACACTTCATTACACATGCTAGGGTCACATGCATGGTTTGGAGGTGTTAGATGCCCAGGCGCTTCTTCTGCGGAACCACGATCCATGGGCCTCGGATCGTCTACCCCTAGACTTTCTTGACGAGGGGTAGCCCGGTGTAGGACTCACTTGTTTTAGGCTTGGTTAGGTCATGTGATGATGTAAAACCATGTTTGGGAACATGTTGTGACAAGATCTACCCCGGTTTCACTGAAACGGGGAGTTTCCCCCTAATACTCAGATTGCAGACACTTTGTTTTTAGGAGACAGCGCATGTCTGAGAAGGGGGTCACACTTGGGAACCAGGTTTAGGAGTTTTGAGCATGCCACCACACTTCATTACACATGATATGTTCAAATCCATGCTTTGGAGGTGTTAGATGCCCCAAAGCGCTTCTTCCTGCGGAACCCTGATCCGCGGGCCTCGGATCGTCTATCCCCCTAGACTTTCTTCTGACAGGGGTAGCCCGGTGTAGGACTCACTTGTTTTAGGCTTGGTTAGGTCATGTGATGATGTAAAACCATGTTTGGGAACATGTTGTGACAAGATCTACCCCGGTTTCACCAAGCAGGAGTTTCCCCCTAATACTCAGATTGCAGACACTTTGTTTTTAGGAGACAGCGCATGTCTGTGAAGGGGGTCACACTTGGGAACCAGGTTTAGGAGTTTTGAGCATGCCACCACACTTCATTACACATGCTAGGGTCACATGCATGGTTTGGAGGTGTTAGATGCCCAGCGCTTCTTCTGCGGAACCACGATCCAGGCCTCGGATCGTCTACCCCTAGACTTTCTTGACGAGAGGTAGCCCGGTGTAGCACTCACTTGTTTTAGGCTTGGTTAGGTCATGTGATGATGTAAAACCATGTTTGGGAACATGTTCTGACAAGATCTACCGGTTTCACGAAGCAGGGAGTTTCCCCTAATACTCAGTTGCAGACACTTTGTTTTTAGGAGACAGTAGCATGTCTGTGAAGGGTCACACTTGGGAACCAGGTTTAGGAGTTTTGAGCATGCCACCACACTTCATTACACATGCTAGGGTCACATGCATGGTTTGGATGTGTTAGATGCCGGCGCTTCTTCCTGCGGAACCCTGATCCACGGGCCTCAGATCGTCTACCCCTAGACTTTCTTCTTACAGGGGTAGCCCGGTGTAGCTCTCACTTGTTTTAGGCTTGGTTAGGTCATGTGATGATGTAAAACCATGTTTGGGAACATGATGTGACAAGATCTACCCCGGTTTCACCGAAACAGGGAGTTTCCCCTAATACTCAGATTGAGACACTTTGTTTTTAGGAGACAGTAGCATGTCTGAAGGGGTCACACTTGGGAACCAGGTTTAGGAGTTTTGAGCATGCCACCACACTTCATTACACATGCTAGGGTAACATGCATGGTTTGGAGGTGTTAGATGCCCGGCGCTTCTTCTGCGGAACCACGATCCATGGGCCTCGGATCGTCTACCCCCTAGACTTTCTTGACGGGGTAGCCGGTGTAGGACTCACTTGTTTTAGGCTTGGTTAGGTCATGTGATGATGTAAAACCATGTTTGGGAACATGTTGTGACAAGATCTACCCAGTTTCACGAAGCAGGGAGTTTCCCCTAATACTCAGTTGCAGACACTTTGTTTTTAGGAGACAGCATGTATGCGTGAAGGGGTCACACTTGGGAACCAGGTTTAGGAGTTTTGAGCATGCCACCACACTTCATTACACATGCTAGGGTCACATGCATGGTTTGGAGGTGTTAGATGCCCAGCGCTTCTTCTGCGGAACCACGATCCATGCGGGCCTCGGATCGTCTACCCCCTAGACTTTCTTGACGAGGGTAGCCGGTGTAGGACTCACTTGTTTTAGGCTTGGTTAGGTCATGTGATGATGTAAAACCATGTTTGGGAACATGTTGTGACAAGATCTACCCGGTTTCACGAAGCAGGGAGTTTCCCCTAATACTCAGATTGCAGACACTTTGTTTTTAGGAGACAGCGCATATGTCTGTGAAGGGCGTCACACTTGGGAACCAGGTTTAGGATTTTTGAGCATGCCACCACACTTCATTACACATGCTAGAGTCACATGCATGGTTTGGAGGTGTTAGATGCCCAGCGCTTCTTCTGCGGAACCACGATCCATGGGCCTCGGATCGTCTACCCCTAGACTTTCTTGACAGGGTAGCCGGTGTAGGACTCACTTGTTTTAGGCTTGGTTAGGTCATGTGATGATGTAAAACCATGTTTGGGAACATGTTGTGACAAGATCTACAGGTTTCACGAAGCAGGAGTTTCCCCTAATACTCAGATTGCAGACACTTTGTTTTTAGGAGACAGTAGCATGTCTGAAGGGGTCACACTTGGGAACCAGGTTTAGGAGTTTTGAGAATGCCACCACACTTCATTACACATGCTAGGGTTGCATGCATGGTTTGGAGGTGTTAGATGCCGGCGCTTCTTCTGCGGAACCACGATCCATGGGCCTCGGATCGTCTACCCCCTAGACTTTCTTCTGACAGGGGTAGCCGGTGTAGGACTCACTTGTTTTAGGCTTGGTTAGGTCATGTGATGATGTAAAACCATGTTTGGGAACATGTTGTGACAAGATCTACCGGTTTCACGAAGCAGGGGAGTTTCCCCTAATACTCAGGATTGCAGACACTTTGTTTTAGGAGACAGCATGTCTGTGAAGGGGTCACACTTGGGAACCAGGTTTAGGAGTTTTGAGCATGCCACCACACTTCATTACACATGCTAGGGTCACATGCATGGTTTGGAGTTGTTACGATGCCCAGCGCTTCTTCTGCGGAACCACGATCCATGCGGGCCTCGGATCGTCTACCCCTAGACTTTCTTGACGAGGGGTAGCCGGTGTAGGACTCACTTGTTTTAGGCTTGGTTAGGTCATGTGATGATGTAAAACCATGTTTGGGAACATGTTGTGACAAGATCTACAGTTTCACGAAAGCAGGGAGTTTCCCCTAATACTCAGATTGCAGACACTTTGTTTTTAGGAGACAAGCATGTCTGTGAAGGGGTCACACTTGGGAACCAGGTTTAGGATTTTTGAGCATGCCACCACACTTCATTACACATGCTAGGGTCACATGCATGGTTTGGAGGTGTTAGATGCCCAGGCGCTTCTTCTGCGGAACCACGATCCATGGGCCTCGGATCGTCTACCCCCTAGACTTTCTTACAGGGGTAGGCCGGTGTAGGACTCACTTGTTTTAGGCTTGGTTAGGTCATGTGATGATGTAAAACCATGTTTGGGAACATGTTGTGACAAGATCTACCCGGTTTCACGAAGCAGGAGTTTCCCTAATACTCAGATTGCAGACACTTTGTTTTTAGGAGACAGTAGCATGTCTGTGAAGGGGTCACACTTGGGAACCAGGTTTAGGAGTTTTGAGCATGCCACCACACTTCATTACACATGCTAGGGTCACATGCATGGTTTGGAGGTGTTAGATGCCCAGGCGCTTCTTCTGCGGAACCACGATCCATGGGCCTCGGATCGTCTACCCCTAGACTTTCTTGGCAGGGGTAGCCGGTGTAGGACTCACTTGTTTTAGGCTTGGTTAGGTCATGTGATGATGTAAAACCATGTTTGGGAACATGTTGTGACAAGATCTACAGTTTCACGAAGCAGGAGTTTCCCCTAATACTCAGATTAGACACTTTGTTTTTAGGAGAGCGCATGTCTGTGAAGGGGTCACACTTGGGAACCAGGTTTAGGAGTTTTGAGCATGCCACCACACTTCATTACACATGCTAGGGTCACATGCATGGTTTGGAGGTGTTAGATGCCCAGCGCTTCTTCTGCGGAACCACGATCCCCGGGCCTCGGATCGTCTACCCCCCTAGACTTTCTTCTGACAGGGGTAGCCCGGTGTAGGACTCACTTGTTTTAGGCTTGGTTAGGTCATGTGATGATGTAAAACCATGTTTGGGAACATGTTGTGACAAGATCTACCGGTTTCACGAAGCAGGAGTTTCCCCTAATACTCAGATTGCAGACACTTTGTTTTAGGAGACAAGCGCATATGCGTGAAGGGGTCAGACTTAGGAACCAGGTTTAGGAGTTTTGAGCATGCCACAACACTTCATTACACATGATAGGGTCACATGCATGGTTTGGAGGTGTTAGATGCCGGCGCTTCTTCTGCGGAACCACGATCCATGGGCCTCGGATCGTCTACCCCTAGACTTTCTTGACGGGGTAGCCGGTGTAGGACTCACTTGTTTTAGGCTTGGTTAGGTCATGTGATGATGTAAAACCATGTTTGGGAACATGTTGTGACAAGATCTACCCCGGTTTCACCGAAACGGGGAGTTTCCCCCTAATACTTAGATTGCAGACACTTCGTTTTTAGGAGAGATAGCGCATGTCTGTGAAGTGGGTCACACTTAGGAACCAGGTTTAGGAGTTTTGAGCATGCCACCACACTTCATTACACATGCTAGGGTCACATGCATGGTTTGGAGGTGTTAGATGCCCGGCGTTTCTTCCTGCGGAACCCTGATCCCCGGGCCTCGGATCGTCTACCCCCCTAGACTTTCTTCTGAAAGGGGTAGCCCGATGGAGGAATCACTTGTTTTAGGCTTTGTTAGGTCATGTGATGATGTAAAACCATGTTTGGGAACATGTTGTGACAAGATCTACCGCGGTTTCACTGAAACAGGAAGTTTCCCCCTAATACTCAGATTGCAGACACTTTGTTTTTAGGAGACAACGCATGTCTGTGAAGGGGGTCACACTTGGGAACCAGGTTTAGGAGTTTTGAGCATGCCACCACACTTCATTACACATGCTAGGGTCACATGCATGGGTTGGAGTGTTAGATGCCCAGGCGCTTCTTCTGCGGAACCACGATCCATGGGCCTCGGATCGTCTACCCCTAGACTTTCTTGAGGGGTAGCCGGTGTAGGAATCACTTGTTTTAGGCTTGGTTAGGTCATGTGATGATGTAAAACCATGTTTGGGAACATGTTGTGACAAGATCTACCCCGGTTTCACCGAAACAGGAGTTTCCCCTAATACTCAGATTGCGGACACTTTGTTTTTAGGAGACAGTAGCATATGTCTGTGAAGGTGGTCACACTTGGGAACCAAGTTTAGGAGTTTTTAGCATGCCACCACACTTCATTACACATGCTAGGGTCACATGCATGGTCTGGATGTGTTAGATGCCGGCGCTTCTTCTGCGGAACCACGATCCACGGGCTTCGGATCGTCTACCCCCTAGACTTTCTTCTGACAGGGGTAGCCCAGTGTAGGACTCACTTGTTTTAGGCTTGGTTAGGTCATGTGATGATGTAAAACCATGTTTGGGAACATGTTGTGACAAGATCTACCGGTTTCACGAAGCAGGAGTTTCCCCTAATACTCAGATTGAGACACTTTGTTTTAGGAGACAGCGCATGTCTGAAGGGGTCACACTTGGGAACCAGGTTTAGGAGTTTTGAGCATGCCACCACACTTCATTACACATCCTAGGGTCACATGCATGGTTTGGAGGTGTTAGATGCCCAGGCGCTTCTTCTGCGGAACCACGATCCATGGGCCTCGGATCGTCTACCCCTAGACTTTCTTGGCGGGGTAGCCGGTGTAGGACTCACTTGTTTTAGGCTTGGTTAGGTCATGTGATGATGTAAAACCATGTTTGGGAACATGTTGTGACAAGATCTACCAGTTTCACGAAGCAGGAGTTTCCCCTAATACTCAGTTGCAGACACTTTGTTTTTAGGAGACAAGCATGTCTGTGAAGGGGTCACACTTGGGAACCAGGTTTAGGAGTTTTGAGCATGCCACCACACTTCATTACACATGCTAGGGTCACATGCATGGTTTGGAGGTGTTAGATGCCCAGCGCTTCTTCTGCGGAACCACGATCCATGGGCCTCGGATCGTCTACCCCTAGACTTTCTTCGGCAGGGGTAGCCGGTGTAGGACTCACTTGTTTTAGGCTTGGTTAGGTCATGTGATGATGTAAAACCATGTTTGGGAACATGTTGTGACAAGATCTACCGGTTTCACCGAAGCAGGAGTTTCCCCTAATACTCAGTTGCAGACACTTTGTTTTTAGGAGACAGTAGCATGTCTGTGAAGGGGTCACACTTGGGAACCAGGTTTAGGAGTTTTGAGCATGCCACCACACTTCATTACACATGCTAGGGTCACATGCATGGTTTGGAGTGTTAGATGCCGGCGCTTCTTCTGCGGAACCACGATCCGCGGGCCTCGGATCGTCTACCCCCCTAGACTTTCTTCTCACAGGGGTAGCCCGGTGTAGGACTCACTTGTTTTAGGCTTGGTTAGGTCATGTGATGATGTAAAACCATGTTTGGGAACATGTTGTGACAAGATCTACCGGTTTCACGAAGCAGGAGTTTCCCCCTAATAATCACATTGAAGACACTTTGTTTTTTGGAGAGACGGCGCATGTCTGTGAAGGGGGTCACACTTGGGAACCAGGTTTAGGAGTTTTGAGCATGCCACCACACTTCATTACACATGCTAGGGTCACATGCATGCTTTGGAGGTGTTAGATGCCGGCGCTTCTTCCTGCGGAACCCTGATCCGTGGGCCTCGGATTGTCTACCCCCCTAGACTGTCTTCTGACAGGGGTAGCCCGGTGTAGCTCTCTCTTGTTTTAGGCTTGGTTAGGTCATGTGATGATGTAAAACCATGTTTGGGAACATGTTGTGACAAGATCTACAGTTTCACGAAGCAGGAGTTTCCCCCTAATACTCAGATTGCAGACACTTTGTTTTTAGGAGAGACAGCGCATGTCTGCGAAGGGGGTCACACTTGGGAACCAGGTTTAGGAGTTTTGAGCATGCCACCACACTTCATTACACATGCTAGGGTCACATGCATGGTTTGGAGGTGTTAGATGCCGGCGCTTCTTCCTGCGGAACCCTGATCCGTGGGCCTCGGATCGTCTACCCCCCTAGACTTTCTTCTGACAGGGGTAGCCCGGTGTAGGACTCACTTGTTTTAGGCTTGGTTAGGTCATGTGATGATGTAAAACCATGTTTGGGAACATGTTGTGACAAGATCTACCCCGGTTTCACCGAAACAGGGAGTTTCCCCCTAATACTCAGATTGCAGACACTTTGTTTTTAGGAGACAGCGCATGTCTGTGAAGGGGGTCACACTTGGGAACCAGGTTTAGGAGTTTTGAGCATGCCACCACACTTCATTACACATGCTAGGGTCACATGCATGGTTTGGAGGTGTTAGATGCCCAGGCGCTTCTTCTGCGGAACCACGATCCATGGGCCTCGGATCGTCTACCCCTAGACTTTCTTGACGGGGTAGCCGGTGTAGGACTCACTTGTTTTAGGCTTGGTTAGGTCATGTGATGATGTAAAACCATGTTTGGGAACATGTTGTGACAAGATCTACAGGTTTCACGAAGCAGGGAGTTTCCCCCTAATACTCAGATTGCAGACACTTTGTTTTAGGGGACAACGCATGTCTGTGAAGGGGATCACACTTGAGAACCAGGTTTAGTAGTTTTGAGCATGCCACCACACTTCATTACAGATGCTAGGGTCACATGCATGGTTTGGAGGTGTTAGATGCCCAGCGCTTCTTCTGCGGAACCACGATCCATGGGCCTCGGATCGTCTACCCCCTAGACTTTCTTGGCAGGGGTAGCCGGTGTAGGACTCACTTGTTTTAGGCTTGGTTATGTCATGTGATGATGTAAAACCATGTTTGGGAACATGTTGTGACAAGATCTACCCGGTTTCACGAAGCAGGGAGTTTCCCCTAATACTCGGATTGCAGACACTTTGTTTTTAGGAGACAGTAGCATGTCTGTGAAGTGGGTCACACTTGGAACCAGGTTTAGGAGTTTTGAGCATGCCACCACACTTAATTACACATGCTAGGGTCACATGCATGGTTTGGAGGTGTTAGATGCCCAGCGCTTCTTCTGCGGAACCACGATCCATGGGCCTCGGATCGTCTACCCCTAGACTTTCTTCGGCAGGGGTAGCCGGTGTAGGACTCACTTGTTTTAGGATTGGTTAGTTCATGTGATGATGTAAAACCATGTTTGGGAACATGTTGTGACAAGATCTACCGGTTTCACGAAGCAGGAGTTTCCCCTAATACTCAGTTGCAGACACTTTGTTTTTAGGAGACAGCATATGTCTGAAGGTGGTCACACTTGGGAATCAGGTTTAGGAGTTTTGAGCATGCCACCACACTTCATTACACATTCTAGGGTCACATGCATGGTTTGGAGGTGTTAGATGCCCCGGCGCTTCTTCTGCGGAACCACGATCCATGGGCCTCGGATCGTCTACCCCCCTAGACTTTCTTCTGAGAGGGTAGCCCGGTGTAGGTCTCACTTGTTTTAGGCTTGGTTAGGTCAGGTGATGATGTAAAACCATGTTTGGGAACATGGTGTGATAAGATCTACCCGGTTTCACGAAGCAGGAGTTTCCCCCTAATACTCAGATTGCAGACACTTTGTTTTTAGGAGACAGTGCATGTGCGTGAAGGGGTCACACTTGGGAACCAGGTTTAGGAGTTTTGAGCATGCCACCACACTTCATTACACATGCTAGGGTCGCATGCATGGTTTGGAGGTGTTAGATGCCCAGCGCTTCTTCTGCGGAACCACGATCCATGGGCCTCGGATCGTCTACCCCCTAGACTTTCTTCTGACAGGGGTAGACCGGTGTAGGACTCACTTGTTTTAGGCTTGGTTAGGTCATGTGATGATGTAAAACCATGTTTGGGAACATGTTGTGACAAGATCTACCCCGGTTTCACCGAAACGGGGAGTTTCCCCCTAATACTCAGATTGCAGACACTTTTTTTTTGGGAGACGAAGAAAGTCTGTGAGGGGGTCACACTTGGGAACCAGGTTTAGGAGTTTTGAGCATGCCACCACACTTCATTACACATGCTAGGGTCACATGCATGGTTTGGAGGTGTTAGATGCCCAGGCGCTTCTTCTGCGGAACCACGATCCAGCGGGCCTCGGATCGTCTACCCCCTAGACTTTCTTGAGGGGGTAGCCGGTGTAGGACTCACTTGTTTTAGGCTTGGTTAGGTCATGTGATGATGTAAAACCATGTTTGGGAACATGTTGTGACAAGATCTACCCGGTTTCACGAAGCAGGAGTTTCCCCTAATACTCGGATTGCAGACACTTTGTTTTTAGGAGACATAGCATGTCTGTGAAGGGGGTCACACTTGGGAACCATGTTTAGGAGTTATGAGCATGCCACAACACTTCATTACACATGCTAGGGTCACAAGCATTGTTTGGAGGTGTTAGATGCCCAGCGCTTCTTCTGCGGAACCACGATCCATGGGCCTCGGATCGTCTACCCCTAGACTTTCTTGACGAGGGGTAGCCGGTGTAGGACTCACTTGTTTTAGGCTTGGTTAGGTCATGTGATGATGTAAAACCATGTTTGGGAACATGTTGTGACAAGATCTATGCCGGTTTCACGAAGCAGGGAGTTTCCCCTAATACTCAGTTGCGAGACACTTTGTTTTTAGGAGACAACGCATGTCTGAAGGGGTCACACAGGAACCAGGTTTAGGAGTTTTGAGCATGCCACCACACTTCATTACACATGCTAGGGTCACATGCATGGTTTGGAGGTGTTAGATGCCCAAGCGCTTCTTCTGCGGAACCACGATCCATGGGCCTCGGATCGTCTACCCCTAGACTTTCTTGACGGGGGTAGCCGGTGTAGGACTCACTTGTTTTAGGCTTGGTTAGGTCATGTGATGATGTAAAACCATGTTTGGGAACATGTTGTGACAAGATCTACCAGTTTCACGAAGCAGGGAGTTTCCCCTAATACTCAGATTGCAGACACTTTGTTTTAGGAGACAGCGCATGTCTGAAGGGGTCACACTTGGGAACCAGGTTTAGGATTTTTGAGCATGCCACCACTCTTCATTACACATTCTGGGGTCACATGCATGGTTTGGAGGTGTTAGATGCCCAGCGCTTCTTCTGCGGAACCACGATCCATGGCCTCGGATCGTCTACCCCCTAGACTTTCTTCGGCGAGGGTAGCCGGTGTAGGACTCACTTGTTTTAGGCTTGGTTAGGTCATGTGATGATGTAAAACCATGTTTGGGAACATGTTGTGACAAGATCTACCGGTTTCACGAAGCAGGGAGTTTCCCCTAATACTCAGATTCCAGACACTTTGTTTTTAGGGGACAACGCATGTCTGCGAAGGGGGTCACACTTGGGAACCAGGTTTAGGAGTTTTGAGCATGCCACCACGATTCATTACACATGCTAGGGTCACATGCATGGTTTGGAGGTCTTAGATGCCCAGCGCTTCTTCTGCGGAACCACGATCCATGGGCCTCGGATCGTCTACCCCCTAGACTTTCTTCGGCAGGGTAGCCGGTGTAGGACTCACTTGTTTTAGGCTTGGTTAGGTCATGTGATGATGTAAAACCATGTTTGGGAACATGTTGTGACAAGATCTACCGGTTTCACGAAGCAGGAGTTTCCCCTAATACTCAGATTAGACACTTTGTTTTAGGAGAGACGGCGCATGTCTGCGAAGGGGTCACACTTGGGAACCAGGTTTAGGAGTTTTGAGCATGCCACCACACTTCATTACACATGCTAGGGTCACATGCATGGTTTGGAGTGTTAGATGCCCAGCGCTTCTTCTGCGGAACCACGATCCATGGGCCTCGGATCGTCTACCCCCTAGACTTTCTTGACGGAGGTAGCCGGTGTAGGACTCACTTGTTTTAGGCTTGGTTAGGTCATGTGATGATGTAAAACCATGTTTGGGAACATGTTGTGACAAGATCTACCCGGTTTCACGAAGCAGGAGTTTCCCCTAATACTCAGATTGCAGACACTTTGTTTTTAGGAGAGACAGCATGTCTGTGAAGGGGTCACACTTGGGAACCAGGTTTAGGAGTTTTGAGCATGCCACCACACTTCATTACATGCTAGGGTCACATGCATGGTTTGGAGGTGTTAGATGCCCAGCGCTTCTTCTGCGGAACCACGATCCATGGGCCTCGGATCGTCTACCCCCTAGACTTTCTTCGGCGAGGTAGCCGGTGTAGGACTCACTTGTTTTAGGCTTGGTTAGGTCATGTGATGATGTAAAACCATGTTTGGGAACATGTTGTGACAAGATCTACCGGTTTCACGAAGCAGGAGTTTCCCCTAATACTCAGTTAGACACTTTGTTTTTAGGAGAGACAGCATGTCTGTGAAGGGGTCACACTTGGGAACCAGGTTTAGGAGTTTTGAGCATGCCACCACACTTCATAACACATGCTAGGGTCACATGCATGGTTTGGAGGTGTTAGATGCCCAGCGCTTCTTCTGCGGAACCACGATCATGGGCCTCGGATCGTCTACCCCTAGACTTTCTTACGGGGGTAGCCGGTGTAGGACTCACTTGTTTTTGGCTTGGTTAGGTCATGTGATGATGTAAAACCATGTTTGGGAACATGTTGTGACAAGATCTACCGGTTTCACGAAGCAGGAGTTTCCCCTAATACTCAGATTAGACACTTTGTTTTTAGGAGACAAGCATATGTCTGAAGTGGGTCACAATTGGGAACCAGGTTTAGGAGTTTTGAGCATGCCACCACACTTCATTACACATGCTAGGGTCACATGCATGGTTTGGAGGTGTTAGATGCCGGCGCTTCTTCTGCGGAACCACGATCATGCGGGCCTCGGATCGTCTACCCCTAGACTTTCTTGACAGGGGGTAGCCGGTGTAGGACTCACTTGTTTTAGGCTTGGTTAGGTCATGTGATGATGTAAAACCATGTTTGGGAACATGTTGTGACAAGATCTACCGGTTTCACGAAGCAGGGAGTTTCCCCTAATACTCAGTTGCGGACACTTTGTTTTAGGAGACAGTAGCATATACGTGAAGGGGTCACTTGGGAACCAGGTATAGGTGTTTTGA
The DNA here is from genome assembly GCA_023614405.1 of Avena insularis. Classification (NCBI taxonomy): domain Eukaryota; kingdom Viridiplantae; phylum Streptophyta; class Magnoliopsida; order Poales; family Poaceae; genus Avena; species Avena insularis. The sequence goes on from CM042692.1 coordinate 570,628,013, forward strand.
GCATGCCACCACACTTCATTAGACATGCTAGGGTCACATGCATGGTTTGGAGGTGTTAGATGCCGGCGCTTCTTCTGCGGAACCCTGATCCATGGGCCTCGGATCGTCTACCCCCTAGACTTTCTTCTGAGGGGTATCCGGTGTAGGACTCACTTGTTTTAGGCTTGGTTAGGTCATGTGATGATGTAAAACCATGTTTGGGAACATGTTGTGACAAGATCTACCCCGGTTTCACGAAGCAGGGAGTTTCCCCTAATACTCAGTTGCAGACACTTTGTTTTAGGAGACATAGCATGTCTGTGAAGGGGTCACACTTGGGAACCAGGTTTAGGAGTTTTGAGCATGCCACCACACTTCATTACACATGCTAGGGTCACATGCATGGTTTGGAGGTGTTAGATGCCCGGCGCTTCTTCTGCGGAACCACGATCCAGGGCCTCGGATCATCTACCCCCTAGACTTTCTTCTGACAGGGGTAGCCCGGTGTAGGACTCACTTGTTTTAGGCTTGGTTAGGTCATGTGATGATGTAAAACCATGTTTGGGAACCTGTTGTGACAAGATCTACCTCGGTTTCACCGAAACAGGGAGTTTCCCCCTAATAGTCAGATTGTAGACACTTTGTGTTAGGAGAGCGCATGTATATGTGAAGGGGGTCACACTTGGGAACCAGGTTTAGGAGTTTTGAGCATGCCACGACACTTCATTACACATGCTAGGGTCACATGCATGGTTTGGAGGTGTTAGATGCCCAGCGCTTCTTCTGCGGAACCACGATCCATGGGCCTCGGATCGTCTACCCCCTAGACTTTCTTGACGAGGGTAGCCGGTGTAGGACTCACTTGTTTTAGGCTTGGTTAGGTCATGTGATGATGTAAAACCATGTTTGGGAACATGTTGTGACAAGATCTACCCGGTTTCACGAAGCAGGAGTTTCCCTAATACTCAGAATGTAGACACTTTGTTTTTAGGAGGCAGCATGTATCTGTGAAGGGGTCACACTTGGGAACCAGGTTTAGGAGTTTTGAGCATGCCACCACACTTCATTACACATGCTAGGGTCACATGCATCGTTTGGAGGTGTTAGATGCCGGCGCTTCTTCTGCGGAACCACGATCATGGGCCTCGGATCGTCTACCCCCTAGACTTTCTTGACAGGGTAGCCCGGTGTAGGACTCACTTGTTTTAGGCTTGGTTAGGTCATGTGATGATGTAAAACCATGTTTGGGAATATGTTGTGACAAGATCTACCCCGGTTTCACCGAAACAGGGAGCTTCCCCCTAATACTCAGATTGCAGACACTTTGTTTTTAGGACACAACGCATGTCTGCGAAGGGTGTCACACTTGGGAACCAGGTTTAGGAGTTTTGAGCATGCCACCACACTTCATTACACATGCTAGGGTCACATTCATGGTTTGGAGGTGTTAGATGCCCAAGCGCTTCTTCTGCGGAACCACGATCCATGGGCCTCGGATCGTCTACCCCTAGACTTTCTTGACGAGGGTAGCCGTTGTATGACTCACTTGTTTTAGGCTTGGTTAGGTCATGTGATGATGTAAAACCATGTTTGGGAACATGTTGTGACAAGATCTACCCGGTTTCACGAAGCAGGGAGTTTCCCCTAATACTCAGTTACAGACACTTTGTTTTTAGGAGACAGCATGTCTGTGAAGGGGTCACATTTGGGAAAAAGGTTTAGGAGTTTTGAGCATGCCACCACACTTCATTACACATGCTAGGGTCACATGCATGGTTTGGAGTGTTAGATGCCGAGCGCTTCTTCTGCGGAACCACGATCCATGGGCCTCGGATCGTCTACCCCTAGACTTTCTTGACAGGGGTAGCCGGTGTAGGACTCACTTGTTTTAGGCTTGGTTAGGTCATGTGATGATGTAAAACCATGTTTGGGAACATGTTGTGACAAGATCTACCGGTTTCACCGAAGCAGAGTTTCCCCTAATACTCAGTTAGACACTTTGTTTTAGGAGACACAGCATGTTTGTGAAGGGGTCACACTTGGGAAACAGGTTTAGGAGTTTTGAGCATGCCACCACACTTCATTACACATGCTAGGGTCACATGCATGGTTTGGAGTGTTAGATGCCCAAGCGCTTCTTCTGCGGAACCACGATCCATGGGCCTCGGATCGTCTACCCCTAGACTTTCTTGACGGGGGTAGCCGGTGTAGGACTCACTTGTTTTAGGTTTGGTTAGGTCATGTGATGATGTAAAACCATGTTTGGGAACATGTTGTGACAAGATCTACAGTTTCACGAAGCAGGAGTTTCCCCTAATACTCAGTTGAGACACTTTGTTTTTAGGAGACAAGCGCATGTCTGAAGGGGTCACACTTGGGAACCAGGTTTAGGAGTTTTGAGCATGCCACCACACTTCATTACACATGCTAGGGTCACATGCATGGTTTGGAGTGTTAGATGCCGGCGCTTCTTCTGCGGAACCACGATCCATGGGCCTCGGATCGTCTACCCCTAGACTTTCTTGACAGGGGTAGCCGGTGTAGGACTCACTTGTTTTAGGCTTGGTTAGGTCATGTGATGATGTAAAACCATGTTTGGGAACATGTTGTGACAAGATCTACCAGTTTCACGAAGCAGGGAGTTTCCCCTAATACTCAGTTGCAGACACTTTGTTTTTAGGAGACAGCATGTATGCGTGAAGAGGGTCACACTTGGGAACCAGGTTTAGGAGTTTTGAGCATGCCACCACACTTCATTACACATGCAAGGGTCACATGCATGGTTTGGAGGTGTTAGATGCCCAGCGCTTCTTCTGCGGAACCACGATCCATGGGCCTCGGATCGTCTACCCCTAGACTTTCTTCGGCGGGGTAGCCGGTGTAGGAATCACTTGTTTTAGGCTTGGTTAGGTCATGTGATGATGTAAAACCATGTTTGGGAACATTTTGTGACAAGATCTACCCAGTTTCACGAAGCAGGAGTTTCCCCTAATACTCAGATTGAGACACTTTGTTTTAGGAGAGACAGCGCATGTCTGTGAAGTGGGTCACACTTGGGAACCAGGTTTAGGAGTTTTGAGCATGCCACCACACTTCATTACACATTCTAGGGTCACATGCATGGTTTGGAGGTGTTAGATGCCGGCGCTTCTTCTGCGGAACCACGATCCATGGGCCTCGGATCGTCTACCCCCTAGACTTTCTTGACAGGGGGTAGCCGGTGTAGGACTCACTTGTTTTAGGCTTGGTTAGGTCATGTGATGATGTAAAACCATGTTTGGGAACATGTTGTGACAAGATCTACCCAGTTTCACGAAGCAGGGAGTTTCCCCTAATACTCAGTTGCAGACACTTTGTTTTAGGAGACAGCGCATATGTGTGAAGGGGTCACACTTGGGAACCAGGTTTAGGAGTTTTGAGCATGCCACCACACTTCATTACACATGCTAGGGTCACATGCATGGTTTGGAGGTGTTAGATGCCCAGGCGCTTCTTCTGCGGAACCACGATCCATGGGCCTCGGATCGTCTACCCCCTAGACTTTCTTGGCAGGGGTAGCCGGTGTAGGACTCACTTGTTTTAGGCTTGGTTAGGTCATGTGATGATGTAAAACCATGTTTGGGAACATGTTGTGACAAGATCTACCCGGTTTCACGAAGCAGGGAGTTTCCCCATAATACTCAGATTGCAGACACTTTGTTTTAAGGAGACAGCATGTCTGTGAAGGGTCACACTTGGGAACCAGGTCTAGGAGTTTTGAGCATGCCACCACACTTCATTACACATGCTAGGGTCACATGCATGGTTTGGAGTGTTAGATGCCCAGGCGCTTCTTCTGCGGAACCACGATCCATGGGCCTCGGATCGTCTACCCCTAGACTTTCTTGACGGGGGTAGCCGGTGTAGGACTCACTTGTTTTAGGCTTGGTTAGGTCATGTGATGATGTAAAACCATGTTTGGGAACATGTTGTGACAAGATCTACCGGTTTCACGAAGCAGGAGTTTCCCCATAATACTCAGATTGCAGACACTTTGTTTTAAGGAGACAGCGCATATGTGAAGGGGTCACACTTGGGAACCAGGTTTAGGAGTTTTGAGCATGCCACCACACTTCATTACACATGCTAGGGTCACATGCATGGTTTGGAGGTGTTAGATGCCCAGCGCTTCTTCTGCGGAACCACGATCCATGGGCCTCGGTCGTCTACCCCTAGACTTTCTTGAGGGGTAGCCGGTGTAGGACTCACTTGTTTTAGGCTTGGTTAGGTCATGTGATGATGTAAAACCATGTTTGGGAACATGTTGTGACAAGATCTACCGGTTTCACGAAGCAGGAGTTTCCCCTAATACTCAGTTAGAGACACTTTGTTTTTAGGAGACAACGCATGTCTGTGAAGTGGGTCACACTTAGGAACCAGGTTTAGGAGTTTTGAGCATGCCACCACACTTCATTACACATGCTAGGGTCACATGCATGGTTTGGAGGTGTTAGATGCCGGCGCTTCTTCTGCGGAACCACGATCCATGGGCCTCGGATCGTCTACCCCCTAGACTTTCTTGACAGGGGTAGCCGGTGTAGGACTCACTTGTTTTAGGCTTGGTTAGGTCATGTGATGATGTAAAACCATGTTTGGGAACATGTTGTGACAAGATCTACCAGTTTCACGAAGCAGGAGTTTCCCCTAATACTCAGTTACAGACACTTTGTTTTTAGGAGAGACAGCGCATGTCTGTGAAGGGTCACACTTGGAACCAGGTTTAGGAGTTTTGAGCATGCCACCACACTTCATTACACATGCTATGGTCACATGCATGGTTTGGAGGTGTTAGATGCCCAGCGCTTCTTCTGCGGAACCACGATCACATGGGCCTCGGATCGTCTACCCCTAGACTTTCTTGGCGAGGGGTAGCCGGTGTAGGACTCACTTGTTTTAGGCTTGGTTAGGTCATGTGATGATGTAAAACCATGTTTGGGAACATGTTGTGACAAGATCTACCGGTTTCACGAAGCAGGAGTTTCCCCTAATACTCAGATTGCAGACACTTTGTTTTAGGAGACAGTAGCATGTCTGTGAAGGGGTCACACTTGGGGACCAGGTTTAGGAGTTTTGAGCATGCCACCACACTTCATTACACATGCTAGGGTCACATGCATGGTTTGGAGCTGTTAGATGCCGGCGCTTCTTCTGCGGAACCACGATCCATGGGCCTCGGATCGTCTACCCCTAGACTTTCTTGACAGGGGTAGCCGGTGTAGGACTCACTTGTTTTAGGCTTGGTTAGGTCATGTGATGATGTAAAACCATGTTTGGGAACATGTTGTGACAAGATCTACCGGTTTCACCGAAGCAGGGAGTTTCCCCTAATACTCAGATTAGACACTTTGTTTTTAGGAGACAGTAGCATGTCTGTGAAGGGGTCACACTTGGGAACCAGGTTTAGGAGTTTTGAGCATGCCAGCACACTTCATTACACATGCTAGGGTCTCATGCATGTTTTGGAGGTGTTAGATGCCGGCGCTTCTTCTGCGGAACCACGATCCATGGGCCTCGGATCGTCTACCCCTAGACTTTCTTGGCAGGGGTAGCCGGTGTAGGACTCATTTGTTTTAGGCTTGGTTAGGTCATGTGATGATGTAAAACCATGTTTGGGAACATGTTGTGACAAGATCTACCCGGTTTCACGAAGCAGGAGTTTCCCCTAATACTCAGATTGAGACACTTTGTTTTAGGAGACAGCATGTCTGCGAAGGGGGTCACACTTGGGAACCAGGTTTAGGAGTTTTGAGCATGCCATCCCACTTCATTACACATGCTAGGGTCATATGCATGGTTTGGAGGTGTTTCGATGCCCAGCGCTTCTTCTGCGGAACCACGATCCATGACCTCGGATCGTCTACCCCTAGACTTTCTTGACAGGGGGTAGCCGGTGTAGGACTCACTTGTTTTAGGCTTGGTTAGGTCATGTGATGATGTAAAACCATGTTTGGGAACATGTTGTGAAAAGATCTAACCCGGTTTCACCGAAACGGGGAGTTTCTCCCTAATAGTCAGATTGCAGACACTTTGTTTTTAGGGGACAGCGCATATCTGCGAAGGGGATCACACTTGGGAACCAGGTTTAGGAGTTTTGAGCATGCCACCACACTTCATTACACATGCTAGGGTCACATGCATGGTTTGGATGTGTTAGATGCCGGCGCTTCTTCCTGCGGAACCCTGATCCGCGGGCCTCGGATCGTCTACCCCCCTAGACTTTCTTCTGACAGGGGTAGCCCGGTGTATTCCTCTCTTGTTTTGCTCTTGGGTAGGTCATGTGATGATGCAAAACCATGTTTGGGAACATGTTGTGACAAGATCTACCCCGGTTTCACCGAAATGGGGAGTTTTCCCGTAATACTCAGATTACAGACACTTTGTTTTTATTAGACAGCGCATGTCTGCGAAGGGGGTCACACTTGGGAACCAGGTTTAGGAGTTTTGAGCATGCCACCACACTTCATTACACATGCTAGGGTCACATGCATGGTTTCTAGGTGTTCCGATGCCCCGAAGCGCTTCTTCCTGCGGAACCCTGATCCCGGGCCTCGGATCGTCTAGCCCCTAGACTTTCTTGACGAGGGTAGCCGGTAGGACTCACTTGTTTTAGGCTTGGTTAGGTCATGTGATGATGTAAAACCATGTTTGGGAACATGTTGTGACAAGATCTACAGTTTCACGAAAGCAGAGTTTCCCCTAATACTCAGATTGCAGACACTTTGTTTTAGGAGACAGCATGTCTGTGAAGGGGTCACTTGGGAACCAGGTTTAGGAGTTTTGAGCATGCCACTACACTTCATTACACATGCTAGGGTCAGATGCATGGTTTGGAGGTGTTAGATGCTGAAGCGCTTCTTCTGCGGAACCACGATCCATGGGCCTCGGATCGTCTACCCCCTAGACTTTCTTACGAGGGGTAGCCGGTGTAGGACTCACTTGTTTTAGGCTTGGTTAGGTCTTGTGATGATGTAAAACCATGTTTGGGAACATGTTGTGACAATATCTACCGCGGTTTCACCGAAATGGGGAGTTTCCCCCCTAATACTCAGATTAGAGACACTTTGTTTTTTGGAGAGACAGCGCATGTCTGCGAAGGGGGTCACACTTGGGAACTAGGTTTAGGTGTTTTGAGCATGCCACCACACTTCATTACACATGCTAGGGTCACATGCATGGTTTGGAGGTGTTCCGATGCCCCGAAGCGCTTCTTCTGTGGAACCACGATCCATGCAGGCCTCGGATCGTCTACCCCTAGACTTTCTTCGGCGGGGTAGCCGGTGTAGGACTCACTTGTTTTAGGCTTGGTTAGGTCATGTGATGATGTAAAACCATGTTTGGGAACATGTTGTGACAAGATCTACCGGTTTCACGAAGCGGGAGTTTCCCCCTAATACTCAGATTGCAGACACTTTGTTTTTAGGAGACAGCGCATGTCTGTGAAGGGGGTCACACTTGGGAACCAGGTTTAGGAGTTTTGAGCATGCCACCACACTTCATTACACATGCTAGGGTCACATGCATGGTTTGGAGGTGTTAGATGCTGAGCGCTTCTTCCTGCGGAACCCTGATCAGCGGGCCCCGGATCGTCTACCCCTAGACTTTCTTCGGGGGTAGCCGGTGTAGGACTCACTTGTTTTAGCTTGGTTAGGTCTTGTGATGATGTAAAACCATGTTTGCGAACATGTTGTGACAAGATCTACAGGTTTCACGAAGCAGGAGTTTCCCCCTAATACTCAGATTGCAGACACTTTGTTTTTAGGAGACAGCGCATGTCTGCGAAGGGGTCACACTTGGGAACCAGGTTTAGGAGTTTTGAGCATGCCAGCACACTTCATTACACATGCTAGGGTCACATGCATGGTTTGGAGGTGTTAGATGCCCCGGCGCTTCTTCTGCGGAACCACGATCGCGGGCCTCGGATCGTCTACCCCCTAGACTTTCTTCTGACAGGGGTAGCACGGTGTAGGACTCACTTGTTTTAGGCTTGGTTAGGTCATGTGATGATGTAAAACCATGTTTGGGAACATGTTGTGACAAGATCTACCCCGGTTTCACGAAGCAGGGAGTTTCCCCTAATACTCAGATTGCAGACACTTTGTTTTAGGAGACAGTAGCATGTCTGTGAAGGGGTCACACTTGGGAACCAGGTTTAGGAGTTTTGAGCATGCCACCACACTTCATTACATGCTAGGGTCACATGCATGGTTTGGAGGTGTTAGATGCCCAGCGCTTCTTCTGCGGAACCACGATCCATGGGCCTCGGATCGTCTACCCCTAGACTTTCTTGACAGGGGTAGCCGGTGTAGGACTCACTTGTTTTAGGCTTGGTTAGGTCATGTGATGATGTAAAACCATGTTTGGGAACATTTTGTGACAAGATCTACAACGGTTTCACGAAGCAGGAGTTTCCCTAATACTCAGATTGCAGACACTTTGTTTTAGGAGACAACGCATATGTCTGTGAAGGGGTCACACTTGGGAACCAGGTTTAGGAGTTTTGAGCATGCCACCACACTTCATTACACATGCTAGGGTCACATGCATGGTTTGGAGTGTTAGATGCCCGGCGCTTCTTCTGCGGAACCACGATCCGCGGACCTCGGATCGTCTACCCCCTAAACTTTCTTCTGATAGGGTTAGCCCGGTGTAGGACTCACTTGTTTTAGGCTTGGTTAGGTCATGTGATGATGTAAAACCATGTTTGGGAACATGTTGTGACAAGATCTACCGGTTTCACGAAGCAGGGAGTTTCCCTAATACTCAGTTGCAGACACTTTGTTTTTAGGAGACAAGCATGTCTGTGAAGGGGTCACACTTGGGAACTAGGTTTCGGACTTTTGAGCATGCCCCCACACTTAATTACACATGCCAGGGTGACATGCATGGTTTGGAGGTGTTAGATGCTGAGCGCTTCTTCTGCGGAACCACGATCCATGGGCCTCGGATCGTCTACCCCTAGACTTTCTTGGCAGGGGTAGCCGGTGTAGGACTCACTTGTTTTAGGCTTGGTTAGGTCATGTGATGATGTAAAACCATGTTTTGGAACATGTTGTGACAAGATCTACCGGTTTCACGAAGCAGGAGTTTCCCCCTAATACTCAGATTGCAGACACTTTGTTTTTAGGAGACAGCGCATGTATGCGAAGGGGGTCACACTTGGGAACCAGGTTTAGGAGTTTTGAGCATGCCACCACACTTCATTACACATGCTAGGGTCACATGCATGGTTTGGAGGTGTTAGATGCCGGCGCTTCTTCTGCGGAACCACGATCATGGGCCTCGGATCGTCTACCCCCTAGACTTTCTTGACGGGGGTAGCCGGTGTAGGACTCACTTGTTTTAGGCTTGGTTAGGTCATGTGATGATGTAAAACCATGTTTGGGAACATGTTGTGACAAGATCTACCGGTTTCACGAAGCAGGGAGTTTCCCCTAATACTCAGATTGAGACACTTTGTTTTTAGGAGGCAGCATGTCTGTGAAGGGTCACACTTGGGACCCTGGTTTAGGCTTTTGAGCATGCCACCACACTTCATTACACATGCTAGGGTCACATGCATGGTTTGGAGGTGTTAGATGCCGGCGCTTCTTCTGCGGAACCACGATCATGGGCCTCGGATCGTCTACCCCTAGACTTTCTTGACGGGGGTAGCCGGTGTAGGACTCACTTGTTTTAGGCTTGGTTAGGTCATGTGATGATGTAAAACCATATTTTGGAACATGTTGTGACAAGATCTGCGGTTTCACGAAGCAGGAGTTTCCCCTAATACTCAGATTAGGACACTTTGTTTTAGGAGACAAGCATGTCTGTGAAGGGGTCACACTTGGGAACCAGGTTTAGGAGTTTGAGCATGCCACCACACTTCATTACACATGCTAGGGTCACATGCATGGTTTGGAGGTGTTAGATGCCGGCGCTTCTTCTGCGGAACCACGATCATGGGCCTCGGATCGTCACCCCCTAGACTTTCTTCGGAGGGTAGCCGGTGTAGGACTCACTTGTTTTAGGCTTGGTTAGGTCATGTGATGATGTAAAACCATGTTTTGGAACATTTTGTGACAAGATCTACAGTTTCACGAGGGGAGTTTCCCTAATACTCAGATTGCAGACACTTTGTTTTAGGAGGCAGCGCATGTCTGCGAAGGGGTCACACTTGGGAACCAGGTTTAGGAGTTTTGAGCATGCCACCACACTTCATTACACATTCTAGGGTCACAGTCATGGTTTGGAGGTGTTAGATGCCGGCGCTTCTTCTGCGGAACCACGATCCATGGGCCTCGGATCGTCTACCCCTAGACTTTCTTGACGAGGGTAGCCGGTGTAGGACTCACTTGTTTTAGGCTTGGTTAGGTCATGTGATGATGTAAAACCATGTTTGGGAACATGTTGTGACAAGATGTACCGCGGTTTCAAAGCAGGAGTTTCCCCTAATACTCAGTTGCAGACACTTTGTTTTAGGAGACATAGCATGTCTGCAAAGGGGGCACACATGGGAACCAGGTTTAGGAGTTTTGAGCATGCCACCACACTTCATTACACATGCTAGGGTCACATGCATGGTTTGGAGGTGTTAGATGCCCAGCGCTTCTTCTGCGGAACCACGATCATGGGCCTGGATCGTCTACCCCTAGACTTTCTTCGGAGGGGTAGCCGGTGTAGGACTCACTTGTTTTAGGCTTGGTTAGGTCATGTGATGATGTAAAACCATGTTTGGGAACATGTTGTGACAAGATCTACCAGTTTCACGAAGCAGGGAGTTTCCCTAATACTCAGTTGCGGACACTTTGTTTTTAGGAGAGACGCGCATGTCTGAAGGGGTCACAGGAACCAGGTTTAGGAGTTTTGAGCATGCCACCACACTTCATTACACATGCTAGGGTCACATGCATGGTTTGGAGGTGTTAGATGCCCAGCGCTTCTTCTGCGGAACCACGATCCATGGGCCTCGGATCGTCTACCCCCTAGACTTTCTTCGGCAGGGGTAGCCGGTGTAGGACTCACTTGTTTTGGGCTTGGTTAGGTCATGTGATGATGTAAAACCATGTTTGGGAACATGTCGTGACAAGATATACCCCGGTTTCACGAAGCAGGAGTTTCCCTAATACTCAGTTGCAGACACTTTGTTTTTAGGAGGCAAGCATGTCTGCGAAGGGGTCACACTTGGGAACCAGGTTTAGGAGTTTTGAGCATGCCACCACACTTCATTACACATGCTAGGGTCACATGCATGGTTTGGAGTGTTAGATGCCCAGGCGCTTCTTCTGCGGAACCACGATCCATGGGCCTCGGATCGTCTACCCCTAGACTTTCTTGACGGGGGTAGCCGGTGTAGGACTCACTTGTTTTAGGCTTGGTTAGGTCATGTGATGATGTAAAACCATGTTTGGGAACATGTTGTGACAAGATCTACCCAGTTTCACGAAGCAGGGAGTTTCCCCTAATACTCAGATTGAGACACTTTGTTTTTAGGAGACAGTAGCATGTCTCTGAAGGGGTCACACTTGGAACCAGGTTTAGGAGTTTTGAGCATGCCACCACACTTCATTACATGCTAGGGTCACATGCATGGTTTGGAGGTGTTAGTGCCGGCGCTTCTTCTGCGGAACCACGATCCATGGGCCTCGGATCGTCTGCCCCCTAGACTTTCTTGGCAGGGGTAGCCGGTGTAGGACTCACTTGTTTTAGGCTTGGTTAGGTCATGTGATGATGTAAAACCATGTTTGGGAACATGTTGTGACAAGATCTACCCGGTTTCACGAAGCAGGAGTTTCCCCTAATACTCAGATTGAGACACTTTGTTTTAGGAGACAGCATATGTCTGAAGGGTCACACTTGGGAACCAGGTTTAGGAGTTTTGAGCATGCCACCACACTTCATTACACATTCTAGGCTCACATGCATGGTTTGGAGGTGTTAGATGCCGGCGCTTCTTCTGCGGAACCACGATCATGGGCCTCAGATCGTCTACCCCCTAGACTTTCTTCTGAAAGGGGTAGCCCGGTGTAGGACTCAGTTGTTTTAGGCTTGGTTAGGTCATGTGATGATGTAAAACCATGTTTGGGAACATGTTGTGACAAGATCTACAGGTTTCACGAAGCAGGGAGTTTCTAATACTCAGATTGCAGACACTTTGTTTTAGGGGATAGCGCATGTCTGCGAAGGGGGACACACTTGGGAACCAGGTTTAGGAGTTTTGAGCATGCCACCACACTTGATTACACTTGCTAGGGTCACATGCATGGTTTGGAGGTGTTAGATGCCCAGCGCTTCTTCTGCGGAACCACGATCATGGGCCTCGGATCGTCTGCCCCTAGACTTTCTTGAGGGGTAGCCGGTGTAGACTCACTTGTTTTAGGCTTGGTTAGGTCATGTGATGATGTAAAACCATGTTTGGGAACATGTTGTGACAAGATCTACAGGTTTCACGAAGCAGGGAGTTTCCCCTAATACTCGGATTGAGACACTTTGTTTTTAGGAGACAGTAGCATGTGCGAAGGGTTCACACTTGGGAACCAGGTTTAGGAGTTTTGAGCATGCCACCACACTTCATTACACATGTTAGGGTCACATGCATGGTTTGGAGGTGTTAGATGCCCGGCGCTTCTTCTGCGGAACCACGATCATGGCCTCGGATCGTCTACCCCTAGACTTTCTTACGCGAGGGTAGCCGGTGTAGGACTCACTTGTTTTAGGCTTGGTTAGGTCATGTGATGATGTAAAACCATGTTTGGGAACATGTTGTGACAAGATCTACCGGTTTCACGAAGCAGGAGTTTCCCTAATACTCAGTTACGGACACTTTGTTTTAGGAGACAGCATGTCTGTGAAGAAGTCACTAGGAACCAGGTTTAGGAGTTTTGAGCATGCCACCACACTTCATTACACATGCTAGGGTCACATGCATGGTTTGGAGGTGTTGGATGCCTGGCGCTTCTTCTGCGGAACCACGATCCATGGGCCTCGGATCGTCTACCCCCTAGACTTTCTTGGCAGGGTAGCAGGTGTAGGACTCACTTGTTTTAGGCTTGGTTAGGTCATGTGATGATGTAAAACCATGTTTGGGAACATGTTGTGACAAGATCTACCCGGTTTCACGAAGCAGGGAGTTTCCCCTAATACTCAGATTCAGACACTTTGTTTTTAGGAGACAGGCGCATGTCTGTGAAGGGGTCACACTTGGGAACCAGGTTTAGGAGTTTTGAGCATGCCACCACACTTCATTACACATGCTAGGGTCACATGCATGGTTTGGAGGTGTTAGATGCCGGCGCTTCTTCTGCGGAACCACGATCCATGGGCCTCGGATCGTCTACCCCTAGACTTTCTTCCGAGGGGTAGCCGGTGTAGGACTCACTTGTTTTAGGCTTGGTTAGGTCATGTGATGATGTAAAACCATGTTTGGGAACATGTTGTGACAAGATCTACCCCGGTTTCACCGAAACAGGGAGTTTCCCCCTAATACTCAGATTGCAGACACTTTGTTTTTAGGGGACATCGCATGTCTACGAAGGGGGCCACACTTGGGAACCATATTTAGGAGTTTTGAGCATGCCACCACACTTCATTTAAAATACTAGGGTCACATGCATGGTTTGGATGTGTTCCGACGCCCCGAAGCGCTTCTTCCTGCAGAACCCTGATCCGCGGGCCTCGGATCGTCTACCCCCCTAGACTTTCTTCTGACAGGGGTAGCCCGGTGTAGGACTCACTTGTTTTAGGCTTGGTTAGGTCATGTGATGATGTAAAACCATGTTTGGGAACATGTTGTGACAAGATCTACCGGTTTCACGAAGCAGGAGTTTCCCTAATACTTTCGGATTACGAGACACTTTGTTTTAGGAGACAGCATGTATGTGAAGGGTCACACTTAGGAACCAGGTTTAGGAGTTTTGAGCATGCCACCACACTTCATTACATGCTAGGGTCACATGCATGGTTTGGAGTGTTAGATGCCGACGCTTCTTCTGCGGAACCACGATCCAGGGCCTCGGATCGTCTACCCCCTAGACTTTCTTGACGAGGGGTAGCCGGTGTAGGACTCACTTGTTTTAGGCTTGGTTAGGTCATGTGATGATGTAAAACCATGTTTGGGAACATGTTGTGACAAGATCTACCCGGTTTCACGAAGCAGGATTTCCCCTAATACTCGGATTGCAGACACTTTGTTTTAGGGACGTATGTCTGTGAAGGGTCACACAGGAACCAGGTTTAGGAGTTTGAGCATGCCACCACACTTCATTACACATGCTAGGGTCACATGCATGGTTTGGAGGTGTTAGATGCCGAGGCGCTTCTTCTGCGGAACCACGATCCATGGGCCTCTCAGATCGTCTACCCCTAGACTTTCTTCCGGGGGTAGCCGGTGTAGAGACTCACTTGTTTAGGCTTGGATTGGGTCATGTGATGATGTAAAACCATGTTTGGGAACATGTTGTGACAAGATCTACCGGTTTCACAAGCAGGGAGTTTCTCCTAATACTCAGTTGCAGACACTTTGTTTTTAGGAGACAGCGCATGTCTGGGAAGGGGTCAACCAGGAACCAGGTTTACGAGTTTTGAGCATTCCACCACACTTCATTACACATGCTAGGGTCACATGCATGGTTTGGAGGTGTTAGATGCCACAGCGCTTCTTCTGCGGAACCACGATCATGGGCCTCGGATCGTCTACCCCTAGACTTTCTTCTGACAGGGGTAGCCTGGTGTAGCCCTCACTTGTTTTAGGCTTGGTTGGGTCATGTGATGATGTAAAACCATGTTTGGAACATGTTGTGACAAAGATCTGGCAGGTTTCAAAGCAGGGAGTTTCCCCCTAATACTCAGATTGCAGACACTTTGTTTTAGGAGAGACAGCGCATGTCTGCGAAGGGGTTTACACTTGGGAACCAGGTTTAGGAGTTTTGAGCATGCCACCACACTTCATTACACAAGCTAGGGTCACATGCATGGTTTTCAAGTCCGATGCGGCGCTTCTTCTGC